>JALXJV020000013.1:21503829-23903829 GCA_024633595.2 Lepomis macrochirus | reverse complement strand
CAATCAGCTCTAATATACAAATCATCAGCAGCTCTTTGGCCACCCAGGTTTCACTTTGTGTTCATCTCTCCCTATCTTCTTTCTTCTTCTTCTGTCTCTCTCTCTCACTCTCTCTCTCTCTCAATGTTGCCCTCTTTCCTATATATACCTTCGGCTCTGCAGTTTGACAAGGTTGTCATAAAAATATAATAATAAAATATTTAGTTGTGTCCTGGGTATTGTCCTGTAAAGCTACATGACTACACATGAGATCATTTTTTCCAGAACCAGTATTTTTCCCCCCATTTGGCTTATTTATTTTTCTGTGGTTTTGGGAGGTTGTGGCTGAAAGTCTGATGATATGTGTATATTCCTCTTCTTACCCCTCCCCTCATTACTCCTCTCTACATTTCTGCTTTCCTCTCGATTTGTATGCAAAAGGTATAGGGAGTGATAAAAATACTTGAAAAATGACTTTTATTTTTACATTAGCTGGTTGTTCCACTGTAAATCATTGTGTTTAACATATACAGTATGTGTATGCTATGATTTGGCCTGATTCTTTCAATATTAGCTTTGTGTCTGCAGATGATGTTACTATCATAATAGCTGCACACTATTAAGATTTAAACTTGTTTTGTAACCTTTTGTCTTTTCCCTGGTGCTCTGGGTGTAAGAGTTACAGTTCTGGTCTGAACACTGTCTAGACGCCTATGAACCTCCCATTACCTCCTGATTACACTGAGCCCTATTAATCTCACTAGGCCAGAGCAGGCAAGCACACACGCACGCACACACACGCACGCACACACACACACACACACACACACACACACACACACACACACACACACACACACACACACACACACACACACACACACACACAACACACACAGACATGAACAATGTGAATGTGTAAACATATAATACAAACATCTGATGTATTATGTGTGTGCATAAGATAGCATAAAATAGCTGAAGCTAGTAAAAGTTATGAAGTATTACCAGTAAAAAGTATTCTTTCTAATGGTGGATGCCTATGATAATATAACTTATTGAGTGATGAGCAATATGTATTTAGGGTCACCAAGCTGGTAATAATGAAGTTTGCAGAGAAATATTAAAAAAGTATCTGCAATGAATATACTCTGAACTTACTATACAGCTAAAAATTTTGGGAAAATGTGGTATTAAAAGGGTTACACATTTTTGGTCTAATATATTCAAATAAAAATACACGTCATTAAAAATAAATGAAGTTTACTTATGGGGTCCCTCAAGGCTCTTTGTTAGGCCTGGCTTTTTTATTTATTTTGTACATAAATGACATATGTATTGTATTCAAATTCTTAATCAACATGTATTTAATTCTAGGGATGTCTAGATCCGATCACGAGATCGGAAATCGGGCCCGATCACGTTGTTTCAGACTCGATCGGAATCGGACGTCACCTCCCGATCAGGACTCGGATATAAATGTATATATATGTATATATAGATGTGCTTTGCAAACACTGTGGCACTTTTATTTTTACTCAAAATCAAATGACTCGGAGGCAACAAAAACTGATCGGGACATCCCTATTTAAGTTTTTGGTAACTGTGTTACTGATCCACAGAGCAAACTTAAATAATGCAGATGTTGTTACCTTTGGACAGAGCTGGGCTAACTGTTTCCCCCTATTTCAAGTCTTCATGCTAAGCTAAGCTAATCAGTTACGTACGTACATTGTTCTATACCATAAACAGGCAATTAAAAATTATTTTAAAAGTTCAACTGAAGTATTAGTGCCTGAAACTTGTATCTATGTAGGCTAACATCCTTTAAAAAATGTATTTTGTTACTTTCTACCTCTCTCCACCTGCTGAATGTCAAACACACAGAAAAAGTCTGATGACCAAACTGTTCACTGCACTTAGCTGGAGGAAACACTATCCTCTATTATCTGATCTTATTTAATCAAGTTGTTTTATTAACATGCTCACTGACGACTCCCTGAGGTATGTAACATATAATAGAAATTGAAATGAACGCAAACACAATTCCCTTGCGCAAAATGGTGTCACAAGATACACCCATCTTTCATCACCAGGGTTACTGAGAACAGGATGGTGGGTGTTAGGTACCAAGGAAACAAACTATGGGAATCCAACTCACAAACCGAAACTACTGTTTACTTTTGGGGTTAATAGTGTGTGCGCATGTGCACTTGCATATTTGTGTGTGTGTGTGTGTGTGTGGACACTGATGCCTTGGGAAAGAGTTTAATGCTTGAGCCCGTCTGACTGTATGTGAGCACAGGCTATTTGCTTACCTGAGGGAGCATAAAAAACAGAGATGCAAAGCAGAGGTGCCAAAAAATCTCTCAGAAATACCTTTGAAAATGCCATAAAGGGATTTCATGGATGTCAGTAGGCCTGTGAGAGATGGGCTTTGATACAACTCAGCCCTGGCTGGGCTGTGTTGGGAGGATATATGGCCAAAGTTGCACAGCTCTGACTGGTGGAACACTTAAGGTTTTATGACCTGCTGCCATTTGGGGCTCTGGGACAGAGCAGAGTGCCGACCACATAACTAATTAAGCCTGGCCAACGGGGGTGTGCAAGGATGGGGATTTGAGGATTGTGGCTTGTGGATATTGCGTGTCTGCATGAGTGAACGAGTGAGTTAGCCAGTGAGTGTGTGGCATGGGTCGTTGTGTGCGTGTGTGTGTCAACATGTGTGTGTGAACCTGGAACATTGCGTCAGGGAGCCGTTTGTTCTCTATAAAGACTTCAGGGGCGCTTTCATGTAGGAGCCGTCGGGCCTGGAAACTTTGACACAAGAGATAGAGAGAAACAGCCAATCCTCATACACATTAACACACACACACACACACACACATAACAGAGACCACTCCTTGGGAGACCGCATGAGGCAGATAGAGGTGTATGAAAAGACGGTCTGACCTGCTGAACAATAACAATAACAACTCCTATTGTCTCATCTCCCTCTCTCTCCATTTTGGAGGATCATGCAGATAAATGACCGTGCCTAGATATAAGGAGAATCCACTGGCGGGGAGGGTGGTGGTGGGGGGATCAGAAGTGGAATGTGTGTGAACTGCACACCGCCTCCTATAAATCAGGGAGACAAGTAGGAGGAAGAGGAGGAGGTGAAGCAGGATGGGGGAAGAGGGGGAGTCAGCGTGAGGGAGTGATAGAAGGAATGACAAGATAAATGAGTGGTGATGGACGGACGGGGTACAGGTGCAAGAGAGGTACGCACAAGCTGGGTTTGAAACAGGGCAAAAGAGTGATAAAGGCAGAGGCGGGGTCATGGGAGGACAAATGACAGCAAACTATTTCAAGGCCTCTTCCAACTTTTCAGATCACCATTTATATATATCTTTATCTTGAGATATTGTTGAAGTGTTTTGTGTATTTGTACAGTCGAAACAGCGGAGGCTGCACAATCTGAGGCCATTCAGAGGATCCAGGGCAAACTGTGAGTGATTTGTAATGATTATGTGACTACAAGTACATTGGATTGGCGAAAAAGTTTTAATTACAGATAATGTTCCTCTGCCGAAGGCTACAATCTGGGTAGCATTAGCTTAATGATGAGTTTATTTCTATGCTCAAATTTGACTTCAGACCACTTTGCAATACGGAACACTTTATAAAGGGTTTATATGTTGTAATTATACATTTATATTGTTAATAAATAATTTAGTAATACTTTAGAATAGATAAGCCACTAACAACTAAACTTTGGACAGAGTCAGTCAAGCTGTTTCTGGTCTTTATACTAAGCTAAGCTAACTGGCAGTGGCTGCATATTGTCCAGATGTTAAATTTAATCTTCTCATATAAAATGAATAAATGATTTCCCAAAATAATGCATTTAGTAAATACTTTATCACTTTCAAATAAGCCTTAAATTCTGCAGTTATGAGTGTTATAAGTCATCATCAAAGGCTTTTAATTGTATAGCACAGATGTATGTGATCAGGTTGGACAGGTGAAGATTTGCCAAGTTAATTGCACCTCCTTATCTGTCCTCTTTAGGCAGCTTCTGATAAGCTCTCCAACTCTTAGCACCTATGTGTGTATGTGTATGTGTGTGTGTTGTGTGCTGGGGGGTGGGGTTTAAAGAAAACACAGAGATCTTTAGGCTGTCTCTCAGCACTTTATCACTTGACACCCACTGGTCAGCATAAAAGAGTTTGTTGTGGGAGGGAATTTTCCATGAAAAACTAGAAATCTTGTTATTGATAATCATAACAGTGATATATTTTTCTGAAAATCAAATGCTATGTTGTAGATGTTCAGACTAGTGGGTTTCACAGGGCCCCTTCATTTTCAAAAAAAAGGTTTGACTATATGAGGGTAAACACTTCAAAATATAGAGCTCTTGGGATGAGACAACATACCTTCATGTGGAAAACTGTCAACGTAGCACTGAAGGATACCAGCTCACAACTTATGACCGCACTGTTTTTTACATTGTGCATGATGCATTTCCAGGATGCTGACTGAATATTGCAAATATTTGGTAGAAAAGAAACAATCTCCTTCCATTCCAGCAATTATTAAGACAGCCCTTTCAAAGACTGCAGAGGCACACGAGGCAAGAGAAAAAGAGACATTTCTTATGTTACGTCGTCCTTCAGTATCCAAGCAGAAGGAAATGTAATGTAGCGCTAATATCAATTCATGTTTGTCCCATTTGGTTCCATAAATTCAAAGCAAAAACCTGGCCTATTTAGTCTCAGCAACATGTTTAATATGTGAAGTTGACATGGTTTCACTCCTGTGTTTTTATGTCCCAGTGTGAACGTATGAAGCAGTTTTGCTCCACCGTCAGGCAGAGGAAGGAAACTGCAATCCAATGAGGACTGATCTGTCGAGTCTGCTTTTGTCCTCTCATGTGCTCTTCCATGAAATTCACGTGACCAGTAGAAAGACTCCTGTACGTCTGACCCGCTGGGTAAATGATTTAAGTTTAGCTCAGGAGAAAGCACCAGAAATCTTGCTTACTAAAAATTGTGTCTAATTATTAAAGGGTAATTCTTGGGCCCTATTTTTACAAAAGGTTTTGGAATAGGTCCAGTAGATCGGCAGCTGTGAAACAGGCAGCAATGGCTGCAACATAATCAATGCAGGGCAATGCAGACTGAAAAAAAAATAATTTGACAGGCTCAGAATGTTTTTTTAAGTGTCGGACAACATTAATGAAAAGATTCCTACAGAGAGCGACCTTTTTTGTTTAACCAGAAACAGATGTCTTGTGAGAGGTCTTACTCTTTAACAAAAAGGTATATCTCTGTAGGGATGTTGTCAGACACTTACAATACAATCAAGCACATTAGTGGACGTACTTTTGATGGGAGCAATGGCACCTAAAGAAAACGTTGCAGCCATTGCAGCATGTATTGCAGCTGCCGGCTGAGACGATATGCTGGCTAAATTCGGAAACTTTTTGTACCAATTAGTCATTTAGACCCCAAAATATGTGAATATAGAGCCCAGGTTTAAGTATAGCAGAATTAACCCTAAAGGCACGTCAGTACAATCCTCCTGAACTATTATTGTAATGAACGGTGTATCCCTTCAATTATTATACAGAATATGATTAACTTTTCAGGCAAACTGCTCAATGCCACTTTTCCTCTTCTTCTTGGATTTAGGTGGCTCAGGATCCTCAATAAAACTAGATGTGACATCTTTACCAGTTTCGTGTTTCCTCTTTTTGCTTGGCTGGTCACTAAGGTAACCGCTGGAGTCACTGCCGTTGACACCCATGGGAGAGACCTCAACCTCCTCCTCCTCTTCTTTCAGGTGTTTTTCCTTTTTCTTCTTCTTCTTCTTCTTTTTTTCAACAGCTTCATAGCCATTTGCTTCATCCATTGTTCCATTCAGTTCTGGTGTTGTGCTTCCATCCAAGTGGCAGGAGGGAGTACTTGTGACCTCCTCTTCTGTCTCCTCCTCTTTGACTTTGTCCTTCTTTTTCTTCTTCTTTTTCTTGGGTGTGTCAACAGGAGACTCCTCTGTGGGTTCTGGGTTTGGTTCGGTTTCTGGTGGTTCTGGCTCACCTGTGGGGATGCCGGACTCTAAGCTCTCACCCATAGCCAGCAGCTCCTGCACCCTGAGACCCAACACACACAGACACAACAGAAGTCAATCAAGAGTTAAACCACACATTGAAAATGTCCTTTTATTTAAGTGAGATTTCTAATGAATATATATTTCCACTTCAATTTCTGATATTATGAGTAAAACAAACTGTATGAAGATTATTATTTAGTATGAGTAGCTGCAAACTCTGGGTAGACAATATGAACTGTTCACCGCTGTTGTTGTTGCTAATGTAAGCTAATGTTGGCTTGATTTGGACAAGCTAACATTCTGTAGCTCACCAACAACAAACAAAAACAGTTTGCATCAAAAAAATGTGCTCAAGCTCCTTCCCATCAAGTGCAGGTGTGTCTGTTATTTGCCCAGGCGGAGCAAGAACATCTCCCTGCAAATGAAAACCTAGCACAAGTCACGCGGGTACCACATTTTTTTAATTAAAACAACAAATTCCCCTAAAAAGTGAGGAGTCTGCAGCTATTAGGGGTGGGCGTAAAAAATCGATTTTTAGATGCATTGTGATGTGGACGTGGAAGATTCTGACTCGATTAACAAATGTCAAAAATTGATTATATAAATATTATTGATTATTTGATAATTATTATATATTGATAACATAATGTTGACGGAACACAAAAGGCGGAACTTGCATTAGTGTAGCGCCCAGACCATCTGTGGCGCGCACATAACAGAGAGTGTTCCCCTTGTATTCGGCACACCACCGCTGCGGAATGAATAACCACCCTACTGAAAAGGTCACACAATCATTAATATCAATGCGCTAGTAATGATTTTAACTCGCACATTGTGCGAGCATGGTGACACTCAACACTTGGCGAGCTCTCTGTGTATCCTCATCCTATCCTGAGAGTGTGGCTGAGCGAATGAGAGAGAGAGAGCGAGCGTTAGAAGATGACAGTGAAAATTAGTGGAGAAAAATATTAGCCGGATGTTAAATGTGCAGTGTTTCTGTTAATAAAAGTCTGTTGGTGGTTGACGCTAGCTAACACCTCCCCTGTACAACACGTTTTTTGGCTGTTACAGTGGATAGAAAGTCTACACACCCCTGTTAAAATGGCAGGTTCTTATGATGTAAAATAATGAGAGAAAGATAAATCATGTCAGAACTTTTTCCACCTTTAATGTGTCTTATGTCTTTCAACAATGCGATCTCTCTGATGCTTTGAAAGCTCTCTGCAGACCAAGGCTTTTGCTCAGAGATGCAACTAAGAAAATATCAGGAAAAACCCGCTAGAACAGCTGAACTTTATTTGTGATTAATCAGTCACTTTAAATGATGGCAGGTGTGTAATGACTTCTAGTTAACCTGAGTTTGAATGTGATTGGTTAATTCTGAACACAGCTACATCCCCAGTTACAAGAGGGTGCGCACACTTATGCAGCCAGGTTATTGTAAGGTTTTTATTTTTCATTTTTCCCACTTGAAGATTTCAGTTTGCTTTTCTATTGAACTGTTCACATTATAGGTCACAATAAAGGTGGAAAAAGTTCTGACATGATTTACCTTTGTCTCATTATTTTACATCATAAGAACCTGGCATTTTAACAGGGGTGTGTAGACTTTTTCTATCCACTGTATATAATGTTTGCTAAATTAATAACAAAGTAATATTAATAAACTCAGCTGTATGTCATTACTGACTTACCTACTTGTCAAGTGTTGAGAACATCAGGTACAAACTTAGACTAAACTGGTGTACAGCTCTGTCCTGTATACAAACTGTACATCCTGATAATTAACTTTATATTTCAGTTTTCAGAGGAGTCTGACAGCTGGTTGTTAAAGAAATTAAGACCATGGAGCTGAGGTTAATGAAGTAGATTAGGGATGCAAACTAGTCCTTTTAAGCTTATTAGGGGATGCTTCTTTTGGATTTTAATGTGCAAATTAAATGCTTAGTAATTATCCAGAGATCCTTAAAAGAAATGCATCAGTCATCGTTTTATAATTGCATCACAGCCCTCTGAATTGTAATCGAATCAAATCGTGAGGTGCCCAGAGATTCCCACCCCTAACAGCTATGTAAGACAAAAGCACCCGCATTAGGATTTTGCCCCCATTTTCTCTCCAACCACCCCACCGCACACTTGCCTGGTCCTGTCCAGTCGTCCTCTGATCAGCAGCACCCCCACAGCGTCAGCGTCAAGCGCAGTCACCTCAAACACGATCTCTGCTCCAATTCTGGGCCCTGCATCCCGCCAGGTTTCCGTAGGAACCAGGTTGGGTTTGGGGATGCTGGCGTTGAAGCAGCCGTGCACCAGGCAGCCCACATGGCTTGGTCCTAGTTTATTCACCTTTCCCTGGGAACAGAAACACAGTAACAAAATAAAATGCATAAAACTGAGCCAGATGTGAAGGTTTTCTTTATATTTTCTTTGTTTGCATGGGGCTGTTTTTTGACAGACATACTTTGCCAGATATCCTCCCACAATTCATTTACAGTCTATCACATGTTGTACATGTTTGAACGAGGAAGGCCTAAACACAAACTGAGAAGTACTGTGAGCCCATCTGGATATGCAAAGTGTTTTAAATGTAAAATCTCACCAGTAGTTTCTGTCCTTTTTGGGGCTGAAAGACGACAAAGTTGGCCTCTATGTTCATGTGGATGTAGCCGCTGTCGTCGTAGATGTCTCCGTGCTGGCCCACAATCCTAATGTTGTCATAAGCCAAGGGAACTCCCTTTAGACTGCAAGAGTCAAACAGGTCAAGGAGAATTAGCTTGGTGGGAAACAGTTTGATTCAGAAGAATAATATGTTATTGTACACATGTATAGTCTGATGAAACATTATCTTGGAAATTCTGACAGGCACACTAGACTATTTTTTATCCAACTCCCAGGTACACCAATGAATGGCATATATTTTCTATCTCTGCCTGTTAAAACCACACTTTGCTAGTTCAACAAGGTGTTAATTGATAAAGCCAATGAAGCTCTGGTAAAAATAGAACCACTAGACTACTTTAGTGTTTATTTACAGCCATACTGACATTGTGAACCCAAGTGTAAAGTACCCGAGCACATTAACTGTCTTTGATAACAAGTAACGTGTCAACACTTATGCAATAATGCAATATGCCTCCGGTGTTGTTAACTTACCTCTCGGAGAACTTGAGCAGCTCGGCTTCCAGCTCCTCCTGTATGCCTGTCCTCTTCTTATTCAGGTACACGGGCGGCAGGCCGATATGTCTCCGGTGCGTGTTCATGACCAGACACGAGTACGGCGCTGACAGCAGCCCGGAGGCGGCTGCGAACGACGGGATAGAGCACGGGACCGCGCCCGCGTATCTGTCCGGTGCAGAGGACACTTCGGCGGGCTGCACTTCAGCACTGGCGACGGAGACGTCACCAGACATTTTCACATGTTTTGGGTTGTCCTCAGCATGCTCGAGGTTCGCCATACTGTTTGGCAAGACCGGAAGGCCAAAGACAGGCGATTTCCGCTTTAAAGAAAGCTCAACAGCTGTTGAAGCTGTAAAAACAGTTCTTTGTGTTGCCGCCTGCTGGCCAGGAGCTGAAACGACAGCCAAAGAATTAAATAAAATAGTGACGTCCCGCGTCAAAATCATAATGATACACAATCTCTCATTTTTGATCATTTAAGTTACAGTTTTATTTATATGGTAACACCTTTTTGGATAACCTGTCAGGAAGCTTCTAAATCGTCAAAAGAGTAGGCTTATATGTCACAATTCATGAACATACCCTAACCAAGATCCTTTTTGTGCCTAAACCTACCCAAACCACAAATAAAACAGTAACCACGTGTGGTTACACATTCACATACTTCACAACAGCTACTCATAATCTTTAGGACAAAGTGGATTTGAAATGTTCTCAAACTGAAATGTTTGGAACAGTATTTTGGTAATTGACATGATCCTTCCTGTCACTGAATCCCCTGAAAAACATTTGCCTCACAGACAGGCCCTTCGTTATGTACTTTAAGTTGTGTACTGACACTGACTAGCCCGGCAAGAATGCTGTTAAAGCTGATCATCTTAAAAGACACAGTCATTGATTCTGTATCCTGTTCTTGCCTGCAATGGCACTTTAAGATCATTAGGGTGACCTGAGGTGTCAATTAGTGCAACTAGTGCACATGCACACACACATACGCACACACACACACACACACACACGCACATAGACACATGCATGAGAAGATACACTTGCAGACACACAAATCATAATCTAGTGTTACGGTTTTCTGACAAAGCAGCAGCACAGGAGGTCACATGATTCAGCATTATACACACACACACACACTCACACAGTGCATTGCAGATCTGATGCTTTATAGGGCACCACTCCTGCCTGTTGTCACAGTGACAAATAGTGACATGGTTTCTTAGTCAGCAAGCGCCCCCAGCAGCTTCTGCTGCTGCTCCCTGTTAGCACACACAAACACACACACACACACACACACACACACACACACACACACACACACACACACACACACACACACACACACACACACACACACACACACACACAGTATGGGGTGCTTTCTGGAGAGGGCAAACACCATAATGAGGTATTGAGCAGCATGATGTTGTCAGAGCAATTGTATATCTTCATTAGAGGTCACAGCTGTGTGTCTGTGTAAATGCATGTGAGTGTGTATGATATTGTTTTTCATTACTGTTTCTGCTTTTGCTATGTGAAGCACTGTATATTTAGAGGTTTGCGAGGTGCAATAAAACAGATTAATTTAACACTTAACTTGAGTGTGTGAACCCTGAGCAGAGCCAAAGGCATTACTGAGTTAAACTGTGGTCCCACAGGAATGCTGGATTGCCCTGCCTTCCTAAATCTTGCTCCACATCGATTATGTTGACAGTGTGGTGCACAGGTTGCCAATAGATGATATTGTATTGTGTGTGTGCAAATGAATAAACGCAATAGAAATATTACACTGAAGTCCACTGAAACAATCAATGCAAGATAAACCATCAATCAGATTTGTCATACTTTAATTGAATTCACTTTTATAAGAAGCATTTATAAAAATATGTTTGATTTATAGGTACAGCTAGATTCCTGATATACAAGCATGGATATACAGTACAGTACATTGCGCATCACTGTATTTTCATATCAAAGCATACCCTTATCAGACTATACAATTTACTGTAGGCTATCTCAACATTGGCATTCCACAAACCCATAACAAGACAGAGAGCGAGAATAAGGACATTGAAACTAAAATAGTCGTAGCTCTTTAAAACAAGTGAATCAGCTGCATGCTTGGTTTGTGCTCATCACTTTGAGGCATCTGATTGGATAAAATCTCTCCATTAGTTTAAAGGTCAAATGATGTCACACAGATGTTTGTCACCTGAATTATCACCCAAACGGCAGCTCTCCATCCTGGCTATGGTTTGAGTTGATCAGAGGGAGTTTGAATCCGTGTTTGCATAATCATTCGGAAGGACAAAAAAACGCCTCGCTTTTGTTGTCAAAATGGCCTTCTTATACTCCAACGGCAGAGAAAAGGGTTCCAATGCAAGAGACCTGGTTTCACTCCCTGCAGTCAGGATATAGTTACTGTGTGTGCGCTGCAGGATATGTAGAAAGAAGTACACGCTGTATTTGTCATCTGATAGCAAGCGGTTTATGAACTGTCTCTGTTTCAGTGTGTGCAAGTTGCCTTTGGTAATACAGCGTCACGGTGATGCTGTGGTGTGTCCATTGTAGGCGATCTGAGGAATGCCGTTACTGGAGTTGTCCAAGATCTCCTGTTGGGCAGACACACAAGCACACTTGATAACTAAACATACACTAAACCAAACTTTAAAATCTTCTTAGGTCTTGAAACATACATTTTCCTGCAACGGCTGAAGCTCAAGGCCATACTGTTGACCAAGCTGACCAGTGCTGTCATGTCCTACCTTCTCGGTCATCTCGTGCGAGTGGTGCAGCGAGTGTTCCCTTTCCAGGAACATCCTCTGCTGCTCCGAGCTGGCCAGACGACAGGTCAGCCACGTGGATAAGGTACAGGAGGAGATCCCTGGACAAGACAGGAAAAGGCAAACCAGTTGGAGAAACAATGGCAGAAGTCTATATTTTAAAAAGAAGAGCGTGCTTTAATATTTTATGTGTTTTCAGCCATGTTAGTGACGTGCCTCTAAGATGGCAGTGTTGTTGTTTTGGTTGGTCCAAACTGAAATGCCTCAACAAGTGTGGAATGCATTGCAATGACATTTTGTACCAACTTTCATGGTCCCGAGAGCATGAACGCTAATGACTTTGGGGATGCCTTTACTTTTCATCTGGTGCCACTATCAGGAATTAGAATTTTTCCACTACATTGGTTTATGACCAGATACATGCAAAACAGATGTCATTCCCATCAGCCTCAGCAGTACTGTTGTTGTTATAATGTTAAACATTATACCTGCTTTAGTATGCTAACGATTGCATTTAGCGCAAAACAGAACTGTGCCTATAAGTGCAACCTTGCAGAGCCGGTAGCGTAGCTGTAACTCTCTTGTCAAGACAGAAGAGGAGTGGCATTTTAGGGGGAGACACTTAAGAACGTGTCTGTTGGGATTTGTGGAGGAACATTTGAACATGTCCTGTAATAGAGGTGGAGCTACGATGAGTGTGGGTCATAGTAATAAGATAGGTTGGGATCATTCACAGTATTTATAGGTGACGAATAAAAAGTTTCTTTAATTTAAACCATTGAAAATATCTACTCTTCTGAGTGACTTGATCTAAGACGTATTCTAACAACATTTCTACATTACAGCATACACATGTCACATATGATAAATGTTAACAAGTGCGTTCCATTGTGTTGTGTTGCATCATATTTCTAATTTGTTGTTTACCCAGACAGGCCAGAGTCATGGCAGCCAGATGGATCGAGTGCATGGAGTCTGGTCTTTTATTCAGCGCCCGAACAAACTGGAAGTTGAGGATCCCACCAATCAGACCACAGATACAGCATGCCGAAAAAAGGATCATCTGAGGGATGGGGACAGAGAAGGGTGGCTTATGTTAACACACACGGCTGAATTGACACCCTATCAACAAAACTGTAAACAAACTGACAAAATGTGATGTGATGGGAGGTATATAAACTACTACTGAGTTTCCATCTCCATCATTCTGCTGCTTCGGATGACAGCTGCTCTGATGAGTAATGCATATCAGTCAAAATAAATCTCATTTTCTATTAGAAAATTGGATTGGTCTCAAAGCACACTGTCTCTTCCAGAAATATTGCACAGCCTGTAAATATGCTAGCATCACTTGCTTGCTGTATTTCTGATTCTGTGTATGTGTGTGTGTGTGTGTGTGTGTGTCTGTTAGAGGGCTGGTGAGATTTTACTTTCAGTATTTAATCAATCACATTTTACAAATAACTTCCTTAGAATTGTAATTTGCAACTGGAAAACCCAGAATGAGAATCTAATTTTTTTCCCCATCAGGAACTCATGGCAACGTGATTGCAGTTCCATTACTTTGCAATCAGAAATAATAAAATCCAATCGATTCACTTCTACTCCCCATCTGTTGTGCATGTGTGTGTGTGTGTATTGCATTCAGGTTCTCTTTCATTGCTCCCAGTACAGATGCCTTTAGTGCCTTGAACCACATGGAAACAGGCATCTCCTATTTCAGTCATTAACCTGTAAAGTGTGGAAAGCGGCTGGCAACAGTCCGGAGCCATACCAACTTAATGCAATCATAACCCCACAGGCTGACAAGGAGGGAGGGAATGGAAGGAGATGAGGAGAGGAGGATGGAGAAAGTCAAAGCATGTAAACGACTGGGAGGATGAGATTGGACAGAGAAGGCACAGAGACATGATGTCGATAAAAAAGGGGGAAAGGGATGAGGATAAAGATGGCGACAGCGACAATAGGTGGTAGATGGATAGGGTGAGATGAAGTGAGAGAAAGGTTGAGGAATGTCTCTGTTACAGTGGATTGTGCTGACATTGATCCATCATTAGTGCCCTCCCCGCAGGAGACAGATAGAGTCGGAGAGAAACACGAGGACTCGCATGACATGCAGAGAGACTGTGAGGCGATCACTAAGCAAAAAAGATGGAATGTGCGACAGAGAGAGAAGAGGAGAGGTGACTGCTTGTCTCCTCTGGTTTCCTCAGACGTCTTTTTCAGAGCACACTGTATGCACCTGCTCAGGAGGAGGACAACACACACACACACACACACACATGCGCACACACACACACACACACACACACACACACACACACACACACACACACACACACACACACAAGCACCTTTGGGTGTTTGACACATTTAGACATACTTTACTTTCCAGGGGTAGATTGTGCAGACTTACTATCAATAGTCATGACCCAGAGCGTACATATGTGTAACCTTCAGAGTGCATGGTTGTGTGTGGATTAATATTTAATGCCTGATGGGTGACAGTGCATAATATTATGTTTTCTTTAAAAACTGTACCAGTGTTACCAGTGTCCAAAATAAACCATCTTTCAAGGGATGATTTTAAGCTTTTCAGAGCATCTCTAAATGGCTCTTTTGCCTCACCATCATCGCTAATCATCTCAAAAATGTGTCTGAATTTTGTTTCCAGTTAGCTCTGGCAGCATGAAGCATGCAACAGAGGACACTGATCAGCTGAACAGGCTCCAAAACTCAGGTAACAAAATCCACCCACCAGCACCTCCAAAAAGTTCACTAATCAACATGTTATTTCTTGAAGTTACGTGCTGCAGTATTTCTTGGCCAGGACCAGTTGCCAGGCAACCAGAGGACACTCCAGAAAGTTAACAGCCAGGCTAGCTGTTTCCCCCTGTTCCCAGTCTTCATGTGCTAAGCTAAGCTAAGCAGATGCTGTAGCTTCATATTTATTGTACAAATATGGGAGTGGTTTCGATCTTCAGACATTTTGCTGCAGCAGGATTATGTGGTTTCTAGAGAGTGACCACATATTAATATACATAAGAAGGGACAACTAAAGAGGATACTGGGTCTACTGGGAAACAACACATCTAAATGTATACATATACTTACAATAAGACCTGTCCTCTTTCGAGCACACAACACGCCACACATCCCACAGACCAGAAACTGGAAATAGAGAGAGAACAACAATTGAGTAAATTAATAGTTTGAAAAGTTGCAGTTAGTTTGTCGTTGACAAGTCAGTTATTCAGATGCAATTTTCTCCCTCCAAAAATAGAGTGTGACATCGTGGGCGTCTAGGGGGAAGCCATGTCGCCATGGATGTCAATGATTCAGACTGAAATGGACCAGCATGGTGGTGTATTATGCTGGCAGAGTGCACTTACAAGTGGGAAAGCACAATAAGCTGCAAGCTGGATTGTTTTGCTGAGAGTGATTGGGAGCAGTAGTGTGTGTGTGGTGTGTGTGTGTGTGTGTGTGATGTCACTCATTGGCTTCCTCTCATTTTCAATCTAACATTTAGTTACCTCTTATAGTTTTACATTAATATATTGGTTTGATTGGAAGTGGAAGTCATCACTTTTAGTTAAGCTTGAAGGTTTATTCTTTACCTTTTTTATTTACAACTCAAGGTCCCCTTACTAGAATTCTTCCAATCATGCAGCCTTCATCAGTGGATGGAGTTTTTTTTGTCAAGTTACTTTCAGATAGTTTTCTTTATTGTATTGTTAGATTTTACAGTACAGTTTATATCATGTCTGTAACCTTTAATTTATTTAAATTGATGCTATATAAATAAATACTATTGAAACTTACATGTCTGACATCTTCTATAATACAGTATACTGTGTCCAAATTTCAAGCTTGTATGTGTCTTTAAAGGCAAACGTTTAAGGACTGATTGGTTTAAAAGGAGATTGGGACTTTTGATTTAGAAGTTACACCCAAAAACATTATGGATCAGGTCTGCTGTTCACTTACTGTAACCAGATCATCTTCCAGTTATCAAAGGGTTGCCTAGTAACTATGAACATGCACATGAAACACTCAGAGCAAATATTTAAATTAAGTAATCTTTAAAAAAAAAGTTCCATAACTTGAAATGTAGGCTACTGACAAATATCAGATATGTCTTCACTTCCTTGTTTCAGCAGAACACTAAAATTATGATCAAAGATTGGTCAGCCAGTCTTAATGACTCTCAGCACCTGACAGGAGATCTGAACCTTTGAGTAGTCACGAGACACGGCTGGCTGACTCAGCACACAACATTCAACAGCTATGAGGTTGAGTGCACAGACGTCACATTGCATAACACGTTTGCAGTGACTTTATACACATCACTACTGATGCACTCACACTCAAATATACAACCTAGACAATGTGTTTTAGAAACTCTAAAAATCTGATGTTTCTTTATGACTCATGTTGCCTGAGCTCCAGACATTTAATTCCCAGCATCAGCTAAAAGACAGACTGTTTCTTCTGCTGGAGCAGCAGCCATGAAGTAGCTGAATCAAGGTTATATATAGCTACTAAAATCAACTTTTTATTGCTCCGTAGCAATATCAAGACACTGAGGCACCGTACCAAAAGTAGACATATGCAGAACAGTGAGAAGATGTCTAAGTGTGTAAAAGCTTTCACCCTGCCATGAAACAGAGCAGCAATTCAAGCATGAATTAATGTGACCGATCGTTAGTTCCAGCACAGAGGCATCTAGTGGGCACAATGGCTGTGTGTCTCTCTAACACTGAATGCACAAACACATAAAGATTTAGTCCACCTCCTAGGTCTTGATACTGGGCTGTACTTTACTGTAACTTTACAGAGTCTTGGACAATAGCCAAGCTCTTTATCAGAAAGACATTAGAGGTTTTTAGAAAAAAAATGCTGATTTGTATTCTGATTTTTAAGTGTTTAAATGATTTTGTCAAATGAAAAGGTATATTTAAGTTATAGTTAGTAGCAATTGTGTAGCCTGTAATTGTGTAATCTAAAGTAGGCCTAGTTTAAAAAATATATACTAGAACACAACTTCTAGGGGTAGGTTGATATCTTCCAGTCAAAATAAAACAACACTTAACTTAATTTCAAAGTAGAATAAATCATGCCTTTCCCTTTATGACAATTTACATTCATTCCTTAATTGTAATACTTACTACATAGCCGACATGCAGCCTATAATGAATGTATCTGAAAAACATTCCTCACAAAGGTAAGTCAAAATAGTAAAAAATGGCTGAAAAGATTGTTTGAGTTTTAGCATGTGCCTCTACACTCCACAACATCCCCAGAGATACTTATCCTCTCTGGAAGAAAACAATGAAAAGCAAGGATAAAAGTTGTTCTCAGGACGTACACAGAGTCCGCTCCACACCGGGGACGCGTCGCCCTGCTGCGGCTTGTGCTGGCCCCGGACCCAGCTAATGCCCACCGCTCCCAGGACGATGCTCGCCACACCCAGGCCCACCTCCACCACGGACAACAGGAGCAGGCTCCACAGGATCTTGCGGCTGGAGCACATCCTGCCCCGGGCATCTCTCCAGCTCCAGCAGGAGGCGGACTGAGGGAGGAGAGAGGAGTTCTCTTCTCGGTGCTCCGAGGACGGCGCGGCTTTACGGCTTCATAACCAGCTGGAAAACAGCGGCTCTCCGAACAAGTAGGTCCAAGTCGAGAAGAAAGGTTAAAGGGAACCTGAGAGGTTCGAGTGAAGAGAGGGAGCTCCGCTGAAGTTCCTCTTCTTGCTGAAGTGCGTGTGTGCCGCCTGGCGCTGTCCAAGGTACTTAAGCACCACTGCAAACGCGCGCGCGCACACACACACACACACACACACACACACACACACACACACACACGGCACGAATTAAGCCTCCGCCCCCATGTGGAAACGTTCAAACACCACAGATGTAACATTATAAGGAAGCATGAGTATCCATGACAGCTCATTCAGCTGCTGATCAAATGGATTTACTCCCAGGCTCCTGATCGGTGGAATAAACTTATAAACTGTGTGATTTACTGATATTTATGGCAATTTTATTTGTATAGCAGCTTTTAACAACAAGGCAAATCTTCTTTACATCATAAAAGGGCGGTAAGGGACAGGAGATAAAACTAACAAAACCCTATTTATGCACAGGACTTTAAAATAATAAACACAACAAAAACAAGCTTAAATAGATTAAAATACAACAGAGAAGAAAGTAAAATTACAGTGCTGTGCAAAATATGACCACATAGCAGAAAATCTGATATACTAAAAGCCCTGCCCAACAGCAAAAGGTTAACTTAACTTGGAGAGCTAGAGCAGATTGCAGCTTTTCTGGTGTGTTCCAGATAGGTGCATAAAAACTGAAAATTATCACTGGGTAATAAACTCTAGCAGCTACAAAGGATTTGCATGCAGCTTTTAGGGGTCAGGAATGGCTTTGTCTTTGGGTTACTTAGGGAGATGATCGCCCCAAAACAGACTCACAGATGTACTATATTGTTGTTACAGCAATTTAGACATGTGATTCCATTTAATTGTGAAACTGAATTACAAATTGTGTCTCATTTACAGACTCAAGTGAAAAAAGGACTTATCCAGGCCTAGTTCAAATAATTATAAACAGTGATCCTTTATTGCCAAACAATGCATCATCTCACCCCATCTTACCTCCTCCACAAGCACATACAACCTGGAGAAACTCATCAGTATGTAGAGCGCCACTGGTCTCTGCATGATTTCATTCATGGTCGTGTTCTTGTTTCATATTCTTGTGCCATCCTCCCTAAACACTTACTTATGAAATCATATACCAACATCATTTCTGGTTTTCGCTCCCCTCCCTCCTTTCCTGAGGGAAGCTTTGGTGTAATTATGTTAACTAAATGATGCTGAACACCAAATCAGATCCGGATGATCCTCTGTAATCTTCACTCCATGTCGCCTCATAACTAGTTGAGCCAGCTGGGATGTTATGAGTCACAACTTTCATTTACTTTGTTGTGGGGTCACCAGGTAAAACAGGAAGCAGGTGACTCATTTACTGTAAGCCAAGGGCACCACTTTGTGCTGAAAAGTGGTAGGGACATTTAAGGGCTCAGATTAGGGGTGTGACGACACATGTCCACAAGACGCATTGATGCATATTGGAGTCACGCGAACAAGACAACAAGATACTCCAATGTTATTTAGAAGAAATAATAATTGATTGAAAGAGCCTATTCGATTGGAGGGTCTGGGGGTCCTCCCCCAAAAGAGCATTTGAGCATTAAACCCTTAATTTCCTGCATTCTGGAGACATAACTGACTTCTGAAATGTCTTTATTTAAATGAAGGGAAACGAAATTCTGGTGGATTCAGAATATAAAAATATTATCAAATGCAGTAATCAGTAGCTTGTTTTTTTAGCCTAAGTTACTTTTTTTGGACAAGGCAGATCTGTTTCTTCTATATTTTTATCTATATTTATGTTTTCCTATTGTGCAAGTAAACCTTTCTCATTTAATTTTTATTTTTTATTTAACATGTCTTGTTGCACACTAATTTTCAGAAAACTTTTAGTGGGGACAAAATCAGGCATTTCAAAAAGTGGTGGGGACATGTCCCCAGTGTTCCCAGTGTAAATGACACCTATGCTATAAGCCAGTCTGTTTGGTACTATATGGCCGAAGATTCAACTTAAATTTGACAAAATGTTCTCTGAAATGACCTCTGTTTGTACGTGAAAATGAAGAAAGTATAGTTCTGGGTTTCCATAATTAAATGCCTGTGTGGGTATGCAATATAAAATATTTTATAAAAGTCAAATTATCCAAGAAGCTATAAAGAAGAAGCTATAAACTAAACATGCAAAATCAAGCATGACAAGCTATCTAGAAATAAGTGTGAGATATACTCTAAACTTAATTGCTGTCATGGGGTGCATCTAATGAACAGTGTTGTCATTACATTTAATATTAACAATACAAAAAAGTTTAATAACATTTAGATCCATTATAATTATTTGTCATCTTGCCAGCAATCACTTACACATTAACTTCAACATTCTAGTGTTTAATGGAGGGAATTAATTTTTTTGATCCGTTTTGCACACATTTAGTGGCATTAAAGGGTTTGTTCACCAAAAATACAAAACCAACAAACAAAAAACATAGTTTCTTTCTTACCTCCAGGTATATCTAGCAATGAACATAGTTGGGGTAGGTTTTATTTGCCCATGTTTTGAGATATATATTTCTGCCTCCTTCCCAACGCCATATAAATAAGTACAATTGGACTTGTAATTCTCACAGTGTTATAAAATAACTTAATAAATTAAAAAACATAATTCAGCAGCAACATCTCTTTCCAGAAACAGTGAACAGATCGCACTGGAGAATCTACAGAACACACTGCAAATAAAACCAGAACAATGTGCATGTCAAAGAGCCACCGAAAGTAAATGACAGTCAATTCCAGAAATTGGACCCTTTATTTACGTATTTATAATCCGCACAGGATGATAGTTCCGAATACAGTTCAGTGAACAGTACAGCTCCAAAGCCCCTGTGTCTCAATCAAAACTTCTTCTTTTATGTCACTTTAGAAACTCAAGCAAACTTAAACGGCTTTAAAACATGAGTCTGTCATGATTTGGGTTGCTGCCTCCCCAGTCCTAGCGTGTTCTGTCTGTTTTCCCTCTCCCTTATGTATTTGTTTTGTCCTCTGTCTGTCCTGTGTTGACTGGGTGTGGCACTCCTGGTTCTCTCTCCTCATCAGGACGCCTGTGGCTTCCTACTCACCTGAAGCAGATTCAAGCAATCACCGCTCCTGTCTTAGACCCGGCCTTCCAACCAATCTCAGCCAGGTCTGTTCAACCAAGTGGTAAGACATGCTACAGCCAGCCTTAGAGTTTTTTTTGCTTATCTGCATTTTGAATGTCTGGTTTAGATCTTAGCTTGACTTTGTGTGGGGTTTTTTGCTCCTGCTCCAGACAGCCTCTTCAGTCCAAGAAGCCCAGCCTGCCTGCCTGAGCGGAATTGCTTTTTGGGCCAGCCTCTCGCCTGTCTGCCCACTCTCAGCCCCAGTTTCTCAGAGGATTTCAAAGCACCATCACTACCTATTGTTCAATAAAACAGTGTCTGCTACTGAATCCTTGACAGCCCAGCCTAACAGAGTCATTTGAATTGAGGTTGGTGTAATCTAAATTCTTTTGCTAGCAAGACGCTTTGCTGCTCCCTATGGAAATATGCGCACTACTGTCTTGTTCATGTCATGACATCTACAATTAGATTCGTAGCAATCATTTCTTTGTACAAGTGAAAAGAAATATGGACAATAGCCCAAACCTGTTCATATTTATTGCTTTTGTTGTTTAACCAAAGTAACATTCATAATGGTCTTCACTTTCTTCTACAACAACTGACGCTGTCCAGTGGAAAACAATTATATCCTGAATATTTGGTGACTTAGATTTTTATTTTTAGGTAAGTGTTGCTTTGTGGGTCGAGGGAAAATTCTCCTACTCTGCAAAATGAACCATTTACATAAATAAACCATGAGATTTTCACTGGACTACAATGATATGACTCACCACATTGTATTACCAAGTACCTGTGTTGAGCTGAGTATTTCTCTGTACAGCATGATTATAATTTGCCTTTTTAATCACCAGGAACTGAATCACAGTAAGAACCACTTATACAGATCAGGTACAGCTCTGTACTGCTTGTTCATGTGCACATGACAGGCCTTGCACATAGCGTGTATACTTAGTAAGATGACCCCTCACAGTATAGTTTGCAGCCAATTAAAGAATCTCATGTAAGCCTCATTATCCTCACCCAGCCTCAGGAGGAAGTCAGCTAGTCTCGTGGCATCAGCAAAGTCATTTACATGAATGATGTGCCCGGGGCAAAATATTCATAGTTTCCGCTCAGTGGGTCCAAAACTATCGGCACAGTGCCAGCTACCAGAGGTCTATTGAACTCTTCTGTAATGTAATCTCTGTGAATTAAATTCTCTAAGGAAAGGTACATTTTGCTGCTGATAGGTAATGGCTCTAACCCTTCAAAAGGAGCTGTAAAAGTTGTCCACCTTGGGGTGTTTCACAAGCTTAATGTAGTAGTTGTATCTCTCCTCTGATTTTGTGTGAAGATCATTGCTATCTGCAGTTCAAAAAAGCAATAATTCCTTCTGACTAGATCAACATCTTTGTCTGTATTCTTCTTGAGAGTCACTTGCCGACGACTGTGAATATCTGCGTCCTTCCTGTAGATCAAGGTTAAATTAAAAGGCCCTGCTATCTTGTGTATGTTGGTAGGTGAGTCAGATTTAAATCAGATCCACTTCTGAAGTTTGGCTCTAGGTGACAAGGGAAGGTTCGAGAAGTCATCGTGGATAGGTCTGTGAAATACCAAAACTCCATGAGCTCTAGAGAATAAAGATCTGTCATCTGTGAGGTGGCACAGTCTTGAAAAGGAAAACTTTTGTTTTCAGCCAGAACCACAGCAACATTACAGGCTTGTCTATCTGTTGTGTTGCTGCAGTGCTGTTTGGGTGTTTTGGGATGTGTTGTAAAAATTGGCCCGCTTTGCCAGATCCCCTGAATGAGCTGGAGGAGGATGACATTTTGGAGATGGAAATTACTCATAGTACATTAAAACAGAACTATGATTCCAGGTAGGATGAAAATAACTGTCAGGATAGCTCGTAAACCCCCCCCCCCCCCCAATTGGCGTGGAAGCCATATTGTGTGTCGTGTATCATTTACGCTGGCAACACATTCCCACAGCAAAGGAGTTTAAATGAGTCTAAACTAACTGATAAATCAAAAGCAGCAAAGCCATTTTGGAATTCAGGTCTTCTAATTTACCTCTGTCCAAAATGTCCAACTGTTCCATTAAGACTGACAGTTTATCTCATTTTGGCCATCTTATGACACCTACACTAAATACGTATATGTGCCAAGTTGTGGCCAGAATAATCAAGTATATTGTTTATAATCTGTGTGTTAATGTGCATGTGTGAACAACTATTATTGAGGTGTTCATGAAGAGGAACACTTATAAAGATCATGAACGATGGAAAAATCCCAGTCTCTGAACATTTGCTGTCAGGCAAGTCAGTTGGGTTGAATGAATTCATTGCTGATTGACAGTAAAGCTTATTTAATGTAGCAGCTTTCACGGAACAAATCATAGAGTGCTTTACAAGAGTATAATAAAGTGTTATATAAATAGAGCCAACAATAAAACAAAAACAACAATGTAAAATAGTAGCTTTATAATAATGATTAAAACATGAGCAACAACATGAACCAGTAAAATAAACAATTGCACGTAAGCAACATTTTAAAATTCATAGTCAATAAAACATAATAAATTTCATAAGTTTGCATTCTTCAGATAGTGCATGGCAAGTCAAAGGCCAGCTTAAAGAAAAGTCTTCACTTGTTTAAAAATACAGCAGTACGGTATTTAAGGTAACGTAATTCTAAGGGAAGAGCATTACACAATGTTAAAGCCACCAGTTGAAATGCATGATCATCTTTTGTTTTCAAGCGAGCGTGTGGAACAACCTGTTTAAAACCTAAGGGGCCTAATGGTGATATATAGGTGAAGCAGGTCGGAAATGTGCCCAGGTTCATGACCAAGCAGGGCTTTATATGTGAAAACGAACACCTAAACTGAATTATGAACCTGACAGAGAGCCAATGTGATGATTATATTGATAGTTGTGATGGGACTTCTCCTGTTTGACCTGGTCAACAGCCTTTCAGCAGCATTCTGCACCATTTGTAGATGTCCAGAGATGACTTGCTGAGGTACGTGAAGAGGGAGTTGCAGTAGTCTAACTGGGATAAAATGAATGATCATCTTTAGTTCTTGTTATGGCACATCAGGTTTGGATCTGGCAATGTTTCTTAAATGGCAGAAACATGTATGGGACATATCAAAGATTTGACATGTTGATTGTAAGTAGATTGGTCAAACACCAAGATTTGTGAGGATTGACTGTACAGTACTGTACGAAAGTTACCCTATACGCTGAGCGGTCATGGAAGCTATGCTATCGTACGCAACAAAAAGGAATCTGTGTTAAGCTGTAAAAAGTTGTTAGCCATCCAGTCCTTAATGGCAGTACGGCAGTTGTTAAGTGCAGTTAGCTTGTCATTTTTATCAGGCTTAAAGGAGACATATAGCTGGATGTCATCAGCGTAACATTAAGAGATACCTTTAAATTTGCTAATGGTGTGACCTAAGGGAATAAATACATGGAGAATAAAATCACACCCAACATAGAACCCTGAGGCACACCACAGGGAAGAGGCAACATTTTCAGATTGTAATGACCCAGTGACAAAGAAAAACTCCTTTTTTGAGAGATGGGATAAGAACCAGTCTAGGGCGTTCATAGAGACACCCATCCACTGCCTAAGCTGTTGAATCAGGATGCTGATTCAAGTGAAAAATGCTAGTATCAAAAGCTACACTAAGATCCAGAAGCACCAGAACAGAACATTCACCCGCATCAGAAAACAAAATTATGTCATTGGAGACCCTGAGAAGAACTGTCTCAGTTGAATGCTTCTGACAGAAACCAGAGTGGAGTTTATTTACAGTGTTGTTTGCAGTCAAGGCGGCAGTGATCTGTTTGGCAACACCTTTCTCTAAAATATTTGAGATTCACCATAAGGACCACACAGTCCACAGATATGATTAAATGAAGATGAATGAGGCTCTCCTATGGAGAGGAAGAAGGAGATCAGGAGGCAGAAGAAATGGGTGCCCCTGTTACTGGTACCGGGTAGCGGCACCCATAGGCAGCTATGTGTGTCCTGAAATACAGGAAAAAGGTTGAGACAGAGAGACGTGGTGTTTCCTCACTGAAATCTCTGCAGTTATTTATTGATTTACATTTCCATACCATCAGCATCGTCTTTGCTTCAATTTGTCAGTACTGTACATGTCTTGTCTTCTTGGACACATGGGTGCCCCAATTAGCTCCACTAAATGGCAGCTTAGAAATAGGCCTATAGTTTTTTTGGAGGGGATGGATCAAGGTAAGTCTATTTCAAAAGAGGTTGCACAACTGCATGTTGAGGGAGCTATTTATGATCGAGACCAGACATGGCTTGAAGAAGTTTGAGGATCTCCCCACCAGATCAATGACGTCTTGGAGGGAATTGGGAATGAAACAGTCCAAAATTGTTCGCTGAATTGGAGAAGCAGAAACGTTGATAAGAGATGAGGTGATGCTAGTCCTGACATCTCAAATCTTATCCACAAAGAAAGAGCTAAAGTTGCTGAAATCATTATTTGAAAAGACAGGCACATAGGCTTGTGTATTGTTGGGCTTCTGTAAATAACTTCAGAGTATGGTCTAGACCTGTTCTTTATGAAAAGCGCTGTGAGATAACTGGTTGTGATTTGGCGCTATATAAATAAAATTGAATTGAATTGAATTGAATAGGGAGGTACAACATGAATGTGTTGGTGATTGTGTGTCAAACAGGACTTAAGGGATGCTTAGTTGAAGAAATTTATGTGGCAAAGTAATGTTAACCTCAGTCAAAAGGTCTTTGTGATACATGGAACTCTACCTTCTGATATTTCCACCAGAAAAGAATGGTGTCATTTAACCAGGGGTGGGGAGGGTGGGGAGGGTGGGGGTGAATTTATGGAGGATAGATGAGGAGTGACATCGCTCAAAGTAGAGCATGTACACTTCATCATTCAAGTCCAGGTGGAGCAGAAACTCTGCCAGTGACTTTGGCCCTTCATTTATGGAATTAAAGGCATTAGAGGGAAGAAACTGCATGAAGTTTTTCCTTGATGGACCCAAAACTACAGAGACTTTCCACAAGGGGCCAGTTAACCTTCTCTGTGATGTAGCCTTTGTGGATCGAGTTGTACAGCGGGAAATACTTGAGCAAAAGTCTTTATAGCACAACTGGTGCCCTGCAAAAGCTGCTCCAAAGATGTGGATCTTAATGTGTCTGAACAGGCTGGGTTGTTGTTACTGACAATCCAAACCCCTGGACTATGGACATTTTATTCGGATCTATGCCTTTCTGATATTCCTGAACAACTAATGTAAATGTAGGCTAGTTGAGCAAACAGGAGACGGAAACTCAAAATACAGAAAGAATGCATGAACAGAGCTGTTAAGGCCAAGAGCAACAGTCTTTGAAAAGCACAGTGTTTCATTGGTAAGTTGTTGTCATCATCTGTGGGAGCAGAAAAAGAAGCAGATGTGATCGCTTTGATGACAACATCAAGAGCTGCACCGAATAAAGTGGTGGAATGTGCGCCTGGTTCTGGAAGTAAAAGTCTCATTCATTATTCCCATAAAGGTGACTCACAGTTGGGGCTTTTTTACAGCTTGGATTGGCATTAAAATATTGAAATCATCAGTTCAAAGGATTAACTACTGCTTTAGATGGATTTCTCCACATGCTGAAGTGGTTTACATGCCATAGTAAGAACAATCCTCAGCATTTAGAGTGTTTGGAGGACGGGGTCTTTGTCAGCCTTTTCAAAAGACAAAACACAGGAGCAAAGGTGTAAGGAACTTTTTGTGTGTTTTCATGCTGTAGCCCAATATCTATATTATCAACCTAGTTTAACTTCCAAGGCCATGAAACATTTCATACTACATCATTTAGTGGGGTTAGGTTTAGGATACTATTTCACCAATGTCTGGAAGCTGAACCTGGAGGTGTAGCATCAGTGTTTAGGGTGTGTATTTGGTGTATTTGGAGATGTTTACACACCAGCAACACTTATGTGGGGGACAGTAGGGACAGTGTTTACAACTAATTTTAGCTTTCTAGCTACAACTGATAAATCCATTAGTTCAGCCAGAAAACTTGAGGATAGTTGGATGGAAATGAGAACTGAATTGTCTGAGAAATCTAGAACCTAATGTTTCAAAAACAACCCAGAATTTCAAGTTATAAGTCATTATCAGTGTAATCTGCATATAGGTCAGACGAGAACAGAAAGCTTTACAGGTGTGGGAACAGCAATTCTGAGGGTTGGAGCTTAGCAAACAGTCAATTATGACAATTATTTTCAATCTAAAATGATATTTTAAAGAAATACATGAACTAGAATGATTATTATTAGTAATTAACATGCCCAACAGCAGATGTAATTGTAATGCAAGAAAGAAACAAAAACAAGTACTTTTTCAATGCTCATGATTAAGTAAACATTAAAATCAGTATTCTTATTCTTTAGAGGAATTAAGATTTTCACCACTGAATAAAGCATGCTGGTCTCACCTTCCCACAGACGGTAAGGTTTGGATATGTCTTTCTGGTTTCCAGTAGACCGACTGAGGCAGGCTTTTGACACTTAGAACACACATGTGAATGCTGAGATGAATTATGATGAGGCAAACCTCCGGAGCCCAACAACAGAAACCAGTTGTATTTGATTAGGCTGCTGAACACGTCTTTTTTAGTTTACTCATGTTCCTATAGACTGCCATTGGTACCATCATGCTACACCTCTATCATGTAGTATGATTATTGTCAAGGTGGTCCTGGTGATATCGATTATTTTCATATTGTTGTACACTCAGACAGAATCAAGGAATATACTGGCACACAGTTTTCAAAATAATAGGACAAACCTGTGAACTCACGCTCAGAGAATTTGGAAAAATTTGAGGGATTATTCTTCCCAACCCTGGAAAACAAACAAGCCCAAACACAAACAGCAGCCAACACACAAAAGCAAGCAACAACTGCTGATGCACACAAGTCAAATCTGCAGATTAATGCATGCAAATGAAAGAAGAAAATGTTTACCTACTGTATTTATGGACACATGCAAATCAAATTTGTAGTTCAAGGTGAAATACATCATTGTCAGCTCTTGGAGAAAAATGTTTCTATGACTTGTAGATAATGCAAAAGCAATGACATAGTCGAAACAACAACACCACACTTTTAGTCTTTTAATAGCAAACAAACCCTACCATTAAATAGTGCCCACTCGGTTATCATTCAAAATCCCAGTGGTGAGCACATGCCTTCTGACTGAGACATGCTTTGAAGTGACTGTAGAAAACATTCTTGATGATGAGTAACATTATCTAAACTGTAAATTTTAATGTCTATTATTTGCATTTGATGTTTGGCGCTATATCATTTTTTTCTTGTGACTGTCCCAGTTTGGCTTTCTTTTCCATTTTAGGCATATTATTATAGTTAAATCCCTGTTTAAATATACTAAATATATTAGATTTTTGTTGATTTCACATGTTAAGTGCTACTGGGGATATTAAGCATTATATACAAATAAAATTAATTTAAAAGAACATATCACTGGATACAACAAATACAAACGAATAAACAACATGGCAAATGTAGAGTAAATAGTTGTTTGTGATTGGTTATTCCAGCTTTGAATATACATGTGATTAATCTTATTCTTCACACAGCCAATAACTTTCTTACTCTTAAATTTGCGTTTTAGAGCAATCTTAAGATCTTTTTCATTATGAGTGCTTTTTTTTACACACAGTGGGTTCCTCTCATCTTTCTTAAATAAAACCAAAGCATTTGCACTAGCAAACATAACTCAATAAACATACATCACCTGATTCAAGCTTTCTACTTGCATGTGTGCATGAAGAGGTTTCTAACTGATCAATTATCAATCGACTCGCTGAAGAGTAAAAGCAGCTACCACAGGATCCAAAGTCATTAAGCTGTGTGTTACTTTAAGTGTTGCTGTTTCAGGGGTGTGTTTACAGTTCATGTTTTCAGCGCTACTTCCAGGAAACTGTAAGCAGCTGCAACCAAAAAATAAGTGAGGACAGACCAGATTAAAATGTGAACACATGGATTGACGCATATGTCATGACTCTTTTGCCTGTATGCACGCTCAAGTAATGATCATGTTAGACAAGTTTGCTATTAGCTGATAACCGAGCACATGTGCAATGCCTGTTGTCACTTATACTTAAAGGAGCTCTCACACACAGATATCCCCACCAACCTAAACCACTCAGTGCGCCATGTCTCAGGAAGGTTGTCCATGTTGTTTGTTTTACATCTCACAGGAAGACAACATGCTGCTGTGTCCAAAAACAAAGACAAGATGTTCTGATTTTGCTAAAAAAAAAAAAAAAAAAAAGAATGTGAGTAGTAACAACAAACACTAAATTAAATGTATTGCTACTCACCAAACACTGTGAGCCTTGCTGCTGTAAACCGATCAATGTTGTGTAGCAGCTGCACCTGGAGCCGCACATTATTTTATTATAAATGTTTATTTATTTCATTTTATTTTTAACATCAGTGATATGTGTGCAGCAACTGAATTGTTACAATGTTACTTTGTCAACCGTGTTTATATTAATGACGGCACAAGCTAAATAACAGAAACACCTTTCTATGTACTTCAGTTCAACAGCACCTAAACTACGTCCTCCAAAATGGTCATAACAACAGGACCTAAAACAGTTTCAAGAAAAACTGAACATTATAACCTTCACAAAGGTAGGATTTTTTGCATGACTGTTGTATTAGCTAGGTTTACTGAGTTATCACTTTGTAATAAATTAAGTCTATCACTGTAACTAACATAAAGAACTTATTTCACTTTGAAAAAAACTTATTTCACTTTAAAAAAAAAAAGAACTTATTTCACTAAATTGGGTAAAAAGGTTAACTGGATGACTTGCAGGTGAGGGTTAAATATTAGGTGGCATGAGATGTGAAGCATGTGTGTTCTTTGTTGAGCTGCCTTGGGTAAACAAAGGCAACGAGTCACACTGGTGGTGTTTACATACAGCGGGCATCCTTTTTTTGAGCATGTAATGACAGCTAGATCAATAAGCCAGATTAGAGTGAGGACTGTGAGATTCTGTCAGCGAGGTGATTTGCCTCTGTTTCTGTTGAATAAAAAAAAAAGGTCAAACTGACAGCTATGGACAGGTAAAGGACGTCTCTCACTGATGCCAGCAGAATGACTTTCTATGGTCCATTGTCAATGTCAAGCAGCTGATCCATGATTCAAATCCTATGATTGGCATGTTGTTAGGGTAATGACACAATTAGGAATCTATAATGAGGAGACAGAGAAGAAGAGTGTGATAGACTAGGCTATCACATCACAGGGACGTATGGATAAATGTCAACAGGACAGGCAGGCTTGTCCATGGAGAGCTTAAGTGAAACTGGCTCTTGAGATCCAGAAGTAAGAAAACCTAATTCAAAATCACACTGACAATTGCAAAAATGCAAATTCCTCAACATCAAGGCTTGATACGTACTTTCTCAGCAGTATGTTTTGTGATTCACTCCATTCGTTTAGACGGGACCGGGACTGTGTAAGAAATGATAAATGTTTATTTGATATTTATTTGATATTTAGTATGCTGTAGTTTTTGAGGAATGTAGAATGCTAACAAATTAATTGTTTACTGTACCTGTTTTAAAGGATAAGTCAGGCATTGTACCACATTTTTCTTACTGTCAACAAATCCTATGAAAAGACCAAAACCATGTCTCAGTCTGTCTCTTTAATCTTTCTGACTTCCCGACCCTGACTGTGGCTCTCAGCCCGAAGCCCATTTGTTCCTGCTGAAGACATGAATCTTTAAAAACAGGTCACAAAACTTAGAGGCTAAGTACTTTCCTAAAACAGCTGGGTACTGTAATTTTTAGGAAAGTTTGCACAAACAGGAGTAAATAATGCATTTGTTAGGGGCTACTTTTGGCAGTGGATTGATGTGCTAGTGAGTGTTTCCAGCAGCAGGATGGTATAAATGAGATTGACTCAAAATAATCTACAGTGCCCATGTCCATGGTAGTGAAGGAACACACCACCTATTGTGAAATGGAAATGCTCACTAATGTGTATTTGATTATTATTATTATTATTATTATTATTATTATTATTATTTTGGACAACAATGGAGCTCTATGGCACAAAGGGATAAGCTGCATCTGGAATTTGGACACACAGATATTAGTTGGTTGGATAAATTTGCTTTTGGTCTTTTTACGGGAACATAAAGAAAAATACAGACCACCATCAGACTTATCCTTTAATGTTTCTTTTCCAACAAGCCCAAGGCTGATTTTCCAAGCTCAAGAAATTTCCCTTGACAGATTACAGCTAAAAAGTTGAAAAGATGACAATAGAAACGATGATATGGTATAAAACATTTTTTTCTAAATGCTAACAAAAGAATTGTTGAAAAAAATAATCTCAACACAAGTCTCATTTAGCAACTACTCCGGAGCTTTTGATTTTCCAAGGTCAAGGATAAACTTTCCATCTTAAATCCATTGTTGTTTACAGTAATTCGTGAAAAAGTCAGATTCTAATGGCAACAGCTGTAGTGGATACTTAATTGTCTAGATGAAGAGTAAACCCCAACATGTTTTGGATATGGATATGGTGTCAGGAGATTCAGTCTCTGTCATCTTTCTGGAACTTTGGGTTACATAGGCATGTTTTCTAGCAGCAGCTTCAATATGAAGTGGCCCAGCAGACTTTTATTAGTCTGGGATAAGATGCAGCCTTTGGCCTGTTGCCTGAAACGTACAGTAGCTTCTAATCAATGGCAGACTTGATGACACACTAGATTTCTGTCCTCTCTCTCTCTCTCTCTCTCTCTCTCTCTCTCTCTCTCTCTCTCTCTCTCTCTCTCTCTCTCTCTCTCTCTCTCTGCCTTTCAAACCAAAAGACACCACACATTCACCTCCTCTGTCTCCAGCATCTTAGCCTCTTTTTATTATCTTAACCCCAACACATATTAGGTTAATTTTCTGTCGTTGGCATCGTTGTAGCCTTCCTAACTATTGACCTCTGTGTTTTTAGAGTGCCTGTAAATTTCTGTCTGTTGGTGTAGATATTGATGATGATAATAAGGTAAAAAAACTCAACATTAAGTGTCCTTCCATCCACCTATTTTCATGTGGATTTTCAGTTTGAGGCTAAAAGAAACCTGAGTTAAAATGCCAAAAGGTCAAACAATTTTTTTTGAAATATCGCAAAAATGATTTTACATTTGGCTGATGTGAAAAAGTTGTTGTATCGATACAAGGAAAATGCAACACAGTGTAATGAAAACTGACTTGGTGAATGAATCATGACGTACATGAAAGCATGTTACTTAAACATCCACTCAAGCTTTCTCTGAAGACACAAAACGTAGCAACGCCTGAAGACATCAGATGTGTGTGAAGCGATGTTTTCCATATTATTTTCTGTATTTTGAGGTTTGACTGGTGCTCTTTTAATTTTGTCATCACATTGTTCCCTCTTCTTTTCAGTAGAATGCCATCTTGATGAACCAACAAAGATTTGCGTAATGGTAATGAATGGAAACATGCATTGTTAGGAATTCTCTTTTTGGATGGAAACCTGCCTGATGTTTGCTTTCTTGCAGAGACTATAGAGGAGAAGATCAATAACATATATGTTAAATTGGAAGTTACAGGACATGGTTAGCTTAGCTTAGCACAATGATTGGAAATAGAGGGAAACAGCTAGCCTATGATTTGTCCACTTTGGCTTTTACTAGTGCTTTTTGGCCAATTGCTTTACCTTCAGATAGAGCCAGGCTGGCTGGTTCCCCTTTTTTCCAGTCTTAATGCTAAGCTTAGCTAACCGACTACTGATGGAAGCCTTTGCCATAAAGACATGGGAGCGGCTGTAAGCACTATTTTCTCGCAACATGCTATTTTATTGGATATTATTTGACTTAGGATATTCAGTTTTCAATTTTCAAATTCAGTTTTTGAGAAATCCTGAGCAGTTATACTGAATATTTAATCAAATTTCAGTAGAACAACATGGTTGCTTTCCTGTTGTTTATTCCCACTTCAGCTCAATACATAAGTCAGTCTCCCGTCCATCCTTCAGCTGTGGTTATTAATAGAAGTAAGTGAAAAATAACAAAAGAGCAATACCACTCCAGTGGTATCGATCTTCTCATCTAACTCTCTGCCAGAAAGTGTAGCATATTTCCCCAAATTGTAAACTATTCCTTTAAGGATAGGCAGAAAACACAGTATCTGCAGGCATGTCCTCACCTCGCAGGGTACGTTATGGAGAAAAAGAGGGCAGTTCCAAAACATGTCAGATTCAATCCATCAAAGACAACTTTCTTCTCACTGAGAACAAGCCAGACAGACAGACATATGGAGAGGGAAGGCAGCAGTGCGCACTGTTTCACTCAGTGGTTTCTTCACTGGAGCTAATTTTTATTTATTAACTCCTATTAAAATCACTGAAAGGATTGCTGTGTGTGTGTGTATGTGTGTGTTTGTTTGTCTCACTGAATCACAGGAGCGGACGTCTTGCTATTTACCGAGACTCGTATACTATTTTTAGTCATAAGGTCGAAAGGAATGATTAAAACCTCAGACTCACTGCAGCAGGTTTGTCATTTTAAGTGTGCATAAACGTTCCTTCCCTTTACAGTACTGTATTAAGAATTATCGCAATGAATGACACAAAACCAGTCTTGCTCTTCCACACAAATCTCCTGCGTTGGCCGAAGGCAGCAAAGCAAAGATGTAAGATATGTAAACGTCTATCCAGCTAAGTGGATAAAGAGAAGAGTTAGCAGGAGGTGCCTGGAACTATGGTGTCCCCAAAGGCCCATTATAAGCTTCTCAGTGGTGCCATCCACTCTCAATGTGGCTCTGAATCATTAGGAGATATATGGCTGCTGGCCCATAATGAGTGTAGCACTGGAGCAAACGTCAATCTGTCATCGCTCCCGGGAGACAAGAGGAATGAGGGAGATCGAAGGCACTGCAGGCCACTAGGAGATTGCCTTTGTATCTCAGATGCTTCAGTGTAGGTGTGACAGCATCAAGTTTGACAGTGACTCTGCTGTTGTGTTGTTTCCTGGAGGATTCAGGAGATACACTCACACAGGCTAGGGATAATTGAAGTGCTTTGCCACCATGTTTTCTGACTCTGTAGTAATAGATTGCACCAATTTCCCTTGCTGTTCACAAGAGGGACAGAGACTAAACACCCACTGTACTCCCTCCCACTCCCACAATAGTGTTTCTGTCACAGCGGTGCGTATTCCTGATGATCAGCCCCGCATCTGGAGCTCACAGCGTCTGCAAGGACTTTCATGCCTGGGGCCTGGGGCAGAGAAGATTGGTTTTTGGAAGATGGAAGGAGGAGGTTTTACTATGTAGTTAAAAGTCACTTGAATTTGGTTTTGTCCTTTTTAGATTATTGTGTTGTATCTTAAAATTGTCTTCATTTTGTTCGTGTCTGCAGCCTCCATCTTTTTGAATTTCCTCATTTTTACAAAAGAAAATGTCATCAAGAGGCACATGCATCCATAAAATCTATTGCTGGGTAACAATATCTGTATAAAAAGATAAAACACATCTACTTATCACTACACTTAATTAAATGTATAATTCACACTGCAGTACTTGTATATTGTAATTAAGAACAATTTTGAGGTCCTTTTTTTATGCCGCTTCAGACGTTTACTCCACTACATTTTAGTGGCTCATATTGACATCGATAGTTATTCATTTCATTTCATGATAATAATGATAATAATAATAAATAATTTTAGATAGAAAACATGACCAGGGTCTAGAATTGGCCAAAAGTCCAAGATTTGTAATATACTATTGTCCAGAACATAAAGTAGCTCAAATTAGCTTTAAGTAAAATGATAAATGATACATGTAAATGCATCATGATTATATGGTATTGACACTTGAAGACTTTTCAAGTAAAGGATTGTGCTCTCCTTCCATCACTGTTTTAACATGGAAGCTCATTTTTTACATAATAAAATACTCTAAGCGCAAAGGTTCACTTACTTTTCAGAGGTTTCAAGGGGTCTCACAGCCTCCTTCACCGAGTTACAGCATATAACTTTGGGTGTGATATTTAATGGATTACAGCACAGACACACATCATGGACACGGATGCGCAGTTTTAGCATTGACAGCAGTCTGCCACTTCAGTCAGTCATGTGAGAGGACCCTGTTACACACACATCATTAACTCACAGTATCAAACACACACACACACTCACAAACACACTGAATAATTTTCAGGCACTATTAACTGTGTTTTTGAGCAACAGCATAAGAAAAAACACACACATACACACACTGATTGATTGATGTCACTTTTGGGGACATTACATGGATTTCCTGGAGACTTCACCTTAACCCCTGTCCCTAATTTACTGGTCTTTAGTCTGAATTGTGTCCCCGAAGGTAGACTAAGTCATATCCACACTGTATGTACCATGTAGAGTTGCAGGAAAAAGTATGTGAACCCTTTTGAATTACCTGGATTTATGCATAAATTGGTCATAAAATAGTCAGTCTGCTTAAACTCCACACAAACAATTATATCTTTCCACACTCTATATCTTTCTTAACCTCATTGAGCATTTTGCTCTGTGCCTGTGCAGCCACTCCTAGGGAGAGTAGCAACAGTGCTGAACTTTTTCCATTTATAGACAGTTTGTTTTACTGTAGACTGATGGACATCAAGACTTTCTGTAACCCTTTCCAGCTTCATGCAAGTCAACACTTTCCGATTTTAGATCTTCTGAGAGCTCTTTTGGTTGAGGCACAGTTCATATCAGGCAATGCTTCAAAGGAATAGCAAAATTAAAATTGACGTGTTTTTATAGGGCAAGGCAGCTCTAACCAACACCTCCAATCTTGTCTCAGTGATTGGATTCTAGGTTGGTTGACTTCTGACTCCAAATAGCCAATTAGCAATTAGGAGAAGTCATTAGCCTAGGGGTTCACATACTTTTTCCACCCTGCGCTGTGACTTAGATCACATTTTACGACCAATTTATGCAGAAATCCAGGTAATTCCAAAGGTTTACATACTTTTTCCTGCAACTAAATCTCAGAAAAGCCTGATAGTGTGTGTATGTATGTAGAATATAAATGTTTGAGTTCCCCTACTATCCATCCAAATACTCCAGGTTATGTGTGGACAGGTCTTTTTTTGTTCTACTGAAAATAGTTCAGTGGATATAGTGAGCTGGTCATCCATTACAACGACGAACTCCAGATGTTTGAATGCACACACGTACTATAACTGCTTTGCTGTTAAACACAAGTGTGTATTATTCATCGGTTATTTCGTGTTTCATACTTTCCTCAAAAAAACACGTTTGCATCCTTTCTTCGGTCAGAGAGTGAGATTAAGACAGGAGAGGTTGTATTTCACCTTGTACTGATGACTTAGCGAAAGCGCCTGAGGGATAGTGTGTATCAGTGTGTGCCAATGTGTATGCAAAAAGGTTGGGTTGAGCTGGCAGGAAAAGGAGGAAAAGGGAAGGTTAGAATAGAAAAGCAATAGACACCCGTAGAGGAATGGAAGTGTGGCTGATGGATTTTATAAGGAAGCTGATCCTTGGTATAAGTTCAGTAGGCAATGAAAACAGTCAAAAGGTGCTTTTCAACCAAAAGTACCCGGGACTTTTAAGTCCCTAGATCTCTTTTCAAGGAACTAAAAGCTTCGTTCTTCCCACTGTTGTGTGAGTTTCCACCATAGTCTAAAGACCTGCGAAGATTAGGCAAATTAACCAGCTGACATAGGCTGTAGGCCTGGCTGTACACAGCGATGCACAGGCATCATTATTTGTAACCACTATCCATGAGCAACATTTATAAATGAACCACAGATTTGACTGGAATATAATGAAAAACTATAGGCTGTGTTTGACCATTAAAGCAGCTTTTTTGTGTGGGAGTAGGCCTATCATGAGGAGACATGCGATAAAGTTCGTTACACATTTAAAACAAACTGGATAAAGCCATTAAGATCTTAAAATAACTCCAGTACAGAGAATGCAGCACAAAAATAAAATCATGACAGTTTGGAAGGTTATTAAAACATTAATACAAAATCGCGACAGTTTGGAAGGTTATTAAAACATTTCCAGCGACATCAGCTGCAGGACTCACGTCTGTGTTGCCTGAGTGTCGGAGGAACGTGATTTTTACAAGCATTATTACCTGCTGTAATCAGCTGTTCAACTGGTTTTGAAGAGGAGGAGATCGACTTCAGCTCTGTGTAGAAACTTCCTGACTGATGAAAACTTCAAAAACTACAACTCAGGACCCAGTAGTAGGCTAATTGTTCGCTATAAACACACCCAGGCAGGCTGCTATTTACTGCCGACGATTGATCTCAGGTGGACAGCGGCGAAACATGTGTGGCTATTTGACTGCTGATTGTGATTTATTTGTTTGCCAAAAATTGTGGAAAAGGGAGGAGCAGTATCAGACAAACACCTGAAATTCTCCAGTTAAAGCCAATAGCCTCTACTGCCCGTTCAGAAATTCACTGCAAAGCAAGCCCCCCCAAAGTACCTGGTACTTTCGGAAAGTAGCAGGGTCTTTTTAGGGGTAAAATGAAGATCCCAGAACTACATTTAGACCCTGGTCCCTCTGGTGGAAATGCAGTGAGTTCCTCCAAAGGTTCCTTCTTCCTTCTTTTAGTTCCTCTGGTCGAAACGCAGCTAAAGGGACATAAAACGGGAATTCCTTGAATAAGCCAAAGCTATAAATGTAAAAAAGTCCTAAAAAGGGCTAACTTCCTGCTAGAGGCCTGCTAGAGGCCTGCAGAGGCCGTAAGGGGGAGCTCTTGGCCACAAAGCCCCATTCTTAATGAAGCTGACAGAGAGGAAGCATCATGTCTGAGCATCTTTATGGATATTGGCCCTTTTCAGGTACGAAATAAATCTTTATGCTCTTGAACTTTGGAAGATGTCTGCTAAATAGTTTTTTGAGTGTTTTGTTAACTTTCTGACTGAATGTTGTGTTTTTTGGAAGCATTATTTCAATTTTAAGATTATTAGTTGGTAGACTGCTAGCTAAACTCTCCCAGTGGTCGGCCGCAGAGCCACATGAGGCCAGCAAAGGTGCAACACACATTGTGTGCGTTTTGATCGTGTTTAACTCAGTAAGACACACACACAGAGTACAAGAGTGCTAATGTGTATGGTTCATTTTTACTATGATAAATTAGTAATGCGTTTGCATGTTCTTTAACAGATTTGACTCAATGGCTCCTGCCCATCCCCCCACTAACTCAGCTGCTGTCTGCCCTCTAACACCTCCAACCCCACTACTCCCCCCTCCTCCTCCTCACTGTCCCCCACTCTCCTGGGAGAACCCTACCCCCCTTCTCTGGCTCTCAGACTAACTGCATTCTCCAGCCTGACGCCTCCTACCCTCCCCCACCTGTGACCTCTGTGTGCCTCACTACTGACCAGGTGAGAAGACAGCTGAGAAGACTCCACTCTTACAAGGCTGCAGGCCCTGATGGCATCCGCTCAAAGCCTGTGCCCCCTAGCTATGTGGAGTCCTTCAACATGTCTTCAACCTGAGCCTGAAGTGCAATTTATACTTCTGCGTTGAATCAATGGCGAAGCCTCTGAGTAGCCTGACATGACCTCCTCAAAAATGTAACTACACATCGAGTCGACAGACACGGACCATAAGCGCGGTGATTGGTCGGCAGGGTAGCCTCGTAATGCCTCCGAGTCGACTGGAAGTGCCCCTTGCTTTGTAGAAACTTTTACTTGCGGCCAAAACAGCTGCTGTTACACTGTCACAACCCAAGCGAAATGACTCGTTTTACTATCAGAGTGTGATCCATTCAGTTGATAACATTTGAAAAGGCTATACCAGCCGCACATATACAATTTCACCCCTATTCATGTTAGCGGAGCGCTAAATCGAAAGTTAGCCTGCTCGGCTGGCAAAAGCTTGTGTCTCCAAAGGGTCCCTGTGCTGTGAAGAAGGCATTTAGCCTTGTGCCAAGTGGCTCCAAGTATTACAGACCTGTGGCTCCGACCTCCCACATTATGAAGACTTTGGAGAGACTGGTTCTGGAAAGCTGCAGCCCATGGTCAGACCTCTTCTGGACCCACTCCAGTTTGCCTACCAACCCCAACTGGGAGTTGAAGACACCATCATCTTCCTGCTCAACCGCATCTCCGCCCACCTGGACAAGCTGGCGAGCACTGTGGGGGTTATGTTTTTTGACTTTTCCAGTGCTTTCAACACCAACGCCGGCCCTGCTGGGTGAGAAACAGTTGGATGCCCCCCTTGTGTCTTGGATTGTTGACACAGTATGTGCACCTGCAACACTGTGTGTCAGACAGCCTGGCCAGCAACAGTGGGGCCCCGCAGGGGCTGTCCTCTCTCCCTTCCTCTTCACCATCTACACCACGGACCTCAGCTACCACACAGAGTCCTGCCATCTTCAGAAGTTTTCTGATAGCTCTGCTGTGGTTGGATGTATCAGCAAGGTTGAGATTATGAGGCTGAGTACAGAGCTGTGGTGGGTGACTTTGTCACATGGTGCAAGCAGAACCACCAAAGACTAAGGAGCTGGTTGTGGATCTAAGGAGAGCCAAGGTACCAGTGACCCCTGTTTCCATCCAGGGGGGTCAGTGTGGACATTGTGGAGGATTACAAATACCTGGGAGTGTACATGGACCATAAACTGGACTGGGCCAAGAACACTCAAGCCCTTTACAGGAAGAGCCAAAGCTGTCTCTATTTTCTGAGGAGGCTGAGGTCTTTCAACATCTGTGGGACGATGATGAGGATGTTTTATGTTTTGGTCTGTGGTGGCCAGGGCTATCTTATTTGCTGCTGCATGCTGAGGCAGCAGGCTGAGGGTAGCAGACGCTAACAGACTCCACAAACTGATCCGCAAGGGCAGTGACGTTGTGGGGTGGAGCTGGACTCTCCGTCGTTGGTGTCAGAGAAGAGGATGCTGTCTAAGCTACACATCATCTTGGACAACGTCTCCCATCCACTCCATGATGTGCTGCTCAAACACAGGAGCACTTTCAGTGCAAGACTTTTCCCCCCAAAATGCACCACAGAGCGCCACAGGAAGTTATTCTTGCTTGTGGCCATCAAACCTCATAACTACACCCTCTAACTTACTTAAATAACTTAAATACTTAATAAGAAATAATACATATTAGCTTATAATATATTACAATACAAATAATACATACTCATTGAAGCTGCCAGAGAGGAAGCTTTGTTATCGAGCATCTGATATCTCCCCTTTTTAGGGCGCAACACGAGGTCATGAGTAGAGCAGAGGAATGAAGGAGAGTGGAGCTAAAGGATAAAGAGGAAGGAGAGGAGGAGGAGGGGAAGCGAGATTACGCAATCAATCAATAGATTCTTACTGTGTGAACTCTGACAAAGATTTCTAAAATCAATTCATTCTGGGGCTCAAGAGGCGCATCTCTCTCCAGGTCTCTTTTCCTCTGACTCTTTTTCAATGTCTTTTTCTTTAAACTACATACAGAAGCACATACCTTTCACCTCCTCACTCGAAGCAGTAGCCAGGTACCCCCCTCTATAAGAGCTTGACAGGATGTCAAACCTGCAAAGCACACTATGAGACAGTTTTCATTATGGAAAGTCAAAGGTAACATGATGATGGCTCGCCTAATTAATGCCTTTGCAGTGAGAAAGGTTAACAAAAAGGACCTACATGCTTGTAAGGAAAGATGATGATTCCTTCTGTATGACTAATTAGTGCTTGTGCGTCTGTTGGCGTGCTAAAAGTTAGAGAAGAAGAGCGTTTTTGCCTCCACCTTTAATACAGTGTGACATGAGCTTTTAATCACCTGTCACATACGTCAAGAAGCACGAAGCAGACCAATAATTTACTGTTTTTTAACACAAGCAAAGCACTTTACAACTCTGTGTTTGTGTGTGCTGGCTCCAAGCAATGAGCATGCAGCATGAAAATGTAGCTGCATTTCGTCCGACTGCTGAGCATGTTGCTGTTGTCAGTGCCAGGAGACTGGTGCAGGAATGCCCTTGAAATCAGGACAAACACACACACACACACACACACACACACACACACACACACACACACACACACACACACACACACACAATAAAACACACCACACATGGGCTGGCTTCACTCCCAGTCTCTCAACAAACAATGTGAGTCAAAGAAGGAGAAAGAGAGGAGGAAAGCTTCTTAATGGTAGTGACATGGGTAAACATGTGGGATTTTTGTTTTAGCCAAACCGTAAGAACTTTTTTTTGTTAGTGACCAAAGCATCGGGAGGGCAAAACAAAAATAAAGTAATGCATGACCAAGACAGAAACAGAAACAGAGAGGAAAAGAGTATTGAAAATGAAAGAAAAAGTTCCAAAAGACACATATTCACTATTTTACCAAAAGTTAGATGAGGAGTTTGTCTTGTGTACAAATATCTATGGAGTTACAGCCGAGAGGCAGTTTGTCAAATGTGGAATAAGGAAACAGCTAGCCTGGCTCTCTCTATAGTTTAAAAATCACTTTCTTGCAAAGAGTTAGATGATAAGATCGACCACTCTCATGTCTGTACACTAAGAGCTACAACTAGCTGGAGGTTAGCTTATCTTAAGAGAACAGGGGGAAACTAGCCTGGCTCTGTCCAAACATTTTCTGCCACTCTTCCTTTAATAAAAATAGTTCAAGATACAGGCAGCATGGTGGTGCAGTGGTTAGCACCGTTGCCTCACAGCAAGAAGGTTGTGGGTGGAGTTTGCACGTTCTCCCCGTGTCCACGTGGATTCTCTCCGGGTGCTTCAGCTTCAACCCACCATCCAAAGACATGCAGGCTAGTCTGTCTCTAAAATTGTCCTTAGGTGTGAGTGGTTGTTTGTCTATGTGTAGCCCTGGTGACCTGTCCAGGGTGTACCCAGCCTTTCGCCCAATGTAAGCTGGGATTGGCTCCAGCCCCCCGCAACCTGTGTGCAGGATAAGCGGTTCAAGATCCACAAAAACAGAACATGAATGGTTGCATACAAAGGACCCTTGTCTTTCAGTACAAAACAATCACTCCACCTTGTTTACCAAGGTTACCTCAGTGTATTATACAGTCCGTGCTCAATACAAAACCCACAGTCCAATCACCAATGAATGGGTCCTTATCTTAGTTCAAATCTCCATAAGAGTCCATATCTCATCAAAAACCTCATCTTCTGGATATCAGCTAGCAGACAAAGTAAAAGTAGCTAAAGTAGCTTAAGATAAATGGCTGCTGCTGGCTATTGCTTCATATTTAGCATACAGAAATGAGAGCGGTATAGACCTTATTGTCTAACTATCGGCAAGAAAGTGAATAAGAATAAGTTCCATGCTTACCAACAAAAACTAAAACAAGCAGACATACACACATTAAAGGACTTTGCACACCAAGTCTGTTTGTTTCATGCGTCTTTTTAATCCATCATCCTCACCAGAAAAACAGCCATACAGGTTGTTTGTTCAAGCAGGGGATGACGACCCATCATGACGTTCATTGTGGCCTCGACCTCTAGTGGCTGTATGTTGGTAGCAACTGGGGAAGTCGGGTTACGTGTAATAAAGAGTGAGAAAATATGGATGTGGGGAGGGAAGAGCTGGTTTATTTTTACAAGGTGTGCAAAGGCCTTAACAAAAGCCACTTAAACACAGTTTCTATGGGGTTAGGTGTTGGTGTTTTCTGTTACTGGAGAACTTTTGTGCCCAAACAGATACTATGTATCTGTTTGGGCACAAAAGAACAGAAGATATATTTTATGTGTGTCTGTGTAGCCTGTGTGTATTGTGTCTAACAACACCTCCCTGCAGACACACTTAGACACACAGTTGAGCAGCCGCCAATACCCCTGAGGTATGGATGTGGTCATTATAGCAGAATTCAATGTGGTGCCTTTCATCACTGTATTGTTCCACTAGTTAAGGTCATGAGTCAGTGATAAAAGGTGCTTGTTAGCAGTCAAATGTGTGTTAAAAAGTCAGAAGTGGTGTCTAATGATGCTGCAGCACTTTATGGGCATTCAGCTGTGGTCAATGCTCTTTTTATAGCATTTCGATGTTCCCGTATAGTAAGTATTTAGAAAAAATACTTTGAATGCTTCGTCATAAGTAGCATAACTCTTAGAATTTGACCAGATATGACTTAAAGGGGAACTTGACCAATTTTACACATCTAATTCTGTTTACAGTTCTTCGGGAGTACTGGGCATGTGAAAAATTCATATAAAACATTTTATGGCACCAGGGGGAGCTGCATTTAGCCTGATAATTTGCCTCAAGTGCTGTCATTTAAATTAGAGTCAGCTGAGTCTGAAGACAGCAAGTTTGAAAATGAGAAAAATCTTGGGTTGTGAATTTAGAAAGAAGCAAGCTTATCAAACTTGTGGCCCTCTTGAGGTTAAATTAGGTGCTACTAGCATGGCACACCTGAATCTCCGACCAAACAGTTGCATTGTGGGAAATGCAGGCACTGTTTTTTTATATACAGTCGATGGTTTCGACATGGAAGAAGAATGCATGGAGTAAACAGAACAATATCTCTGGTCCTGCTGCGTCAATTTTGAGCCTTTTTGTTTTAAGCTGTTCATCGTGAGTCCAACAGTGTCATAGGAGAGCAATCATAGACTGTTTATAAAAAGCAATGCTACATCAACTAAGTATTCTTTTAATAATCATATTTAAACCACATCATAGCTCAGTCCTACAAGTAATCAAGTGGCTGTGCTCACAATCTCATAAGCAGAATTTTTTAGTGTTAAATTTATTCCAAAAGCTTTTTAGTGATGCAGTACTGATTCACTTATTTCTTATTTCCTTCAGTCCTTCACCAGAATGTCTTTTGACAGCTCCGCAGAATCAGAATGAATAACACTTTCCTTTTAGCCCACATAAATAAAAATGAAAATGTCCCACACATGTATCTCTTTTATTCATGTTCGGCTTTCCTAGAATGCACCTGTCACACATTTAGGTGTAAAACCAATACAGTAGTCTTTCAACCTCTAATGTCAAATAAAACTAAGAATATCTAGCAATTACTGTGTGAAACATTATAACAAATTCATGTCATAAAATTAAACAGTTTAATTTACCCTATCAAGCTAGATAACTGCCTCCACCAAAGAAACTGATTCTGCAAAATTTAAACAGCACAGACAACTCATGGTTTCAATCCAGCTGCAGAGAGAAATATCAACAGCAGCAGCAGCAGGAAGGTATCAGCTGTCAGTTGGTTGTAAACCTCTTTTTAATGCAGCTGAGTCAAAGGTACACAGTTCAACAAGGACCCAATAAAAACTGAAACAAAAACGTTAGCATGCGTATAATAGATGCTTTCTTTTCTGCAAAAGATAAACACAGCATCCATTCATCCATCATACACTTTAAACAGATATTGTAATTAAATGAAGCTACTGTACTTGTGGTACTGTGGTTTTAGTGACTTTCCAGAATATGTTGGGCATCTACACTAAACTACTAGTGAAACTCTACTCTGTTCCTCACATGTCACGTGCCATTGTATTTCTCTCTCAGTTTTCCATTCTCTCCCCTGATGTGACCTGACTCTCCTGTCAGCAAAAGGTGATAGTTCTGTCATGGTTACATTGTCACCCTTACATTTTGAACACCCATTCATGCATTGTTCATCTCTACAAAACACTATAAAACAAACAAACACACAGGGTGCCACAAGGCTAGGCTTCCATGTTTTTGTGATTTTACTATTGAACTGATCTTTTTTTGTCTTTGAGTTTTGAGAAAGACATAAAACGTTAAAAGAAATGGATACATAAACTGCTATAACAGCTACATAATAATGAGTATATGAGTATAGATTTTGGTCATGAAAAGTTGTAGGCTGAAGCCAGAGCTTACTAAATCTACCCTCATCATAATACAAAAAATATTTATTTTTAATTTGTTCATGGTACACAGTACAATATGTATATTTTACTACAAATGAGACTTTATTTCACAGTAATGTTTTGGATTTGTTATGTTTTTCTCCTGTCTGCATGAGATGAAAATCAAGTTACAGACACATGTACATGAAATATGCTGATTTCCATAGCATAGTGAAATAAATAAAGATCCAGTCAACCCACTGCTGCCAAAAACACATTAAAATTGTGCATTGTTGATTAGTAGAGAAAATTCACTGAACATGCAAAAACATACAAACAAAGTCAAGTCAATTATATTTATTTAGCCCAATAACACACGCTACAGAGGGAGGAAGAGACAAGGACAGCATGCACAGGGGAGAGAGAGAGACAACAGGGCTTTATCTCCTGAGGACGAAGATCCAGATCCAAAACATCTGGAATGAGACACGGCAGTCAGGAGAGAGAGAGCGCGAGAGAGAGAGGTCCCAGGACGGCCGATGGTGCTGCACTGAGAAGCCTGAGTGAAAAGAGAGAGGACAAGGAGGAGAAACTAGAGAAAGAGAAAAGAGAGAGAGTCACAGGGCTGTGCTAGTGGGACACAAACAAACAGAGGATTAGAGAGATGTGGTGGTTTTCAGAAAGTTTACAGTGTTTTCGTTGGCGGGACAAACATGGACCGTAAGCACTGGGCTTAATGGATTCATAGATCCATTGAGAAAGAGATTTCTGTAAACAAACTTTAGATTTTAGAATAACCAAACAATGTGTGGAAACAGCAATATGTCCATCTTAGTGCTTAAATGTGTGTTGTGTGTGTGCCTGGCTTCCCAACTGGGAAAAGACAGATTTTTGGGTCAGTGGTAAGAGTTAGTAAGTGTGCTGTGTGTTAAGTGTGTGTTTGTGTGTGTGTGTGTGTGTGTGTGTGTGAGAGAGAGAGATGAGTAATGAAAGTGAATGGTAAGCCAGACAGCCGTAATGTGCTGTCCCTGTGAGAGACGTATTGATAAAGAGGCCAATTGAGGAGGATTCATTTTCTTGGTGTCAAGTTTGCTTTTAGAAAACTGCAACAGTTCTGTTGATAACTGGTGCAGTGTTGCTTTCATAGTTTAATTTAATGTACAAGATTGTGTTGGGAAAAAGTCATCTTTTATTCTATTAAAATGGGGACACTGGGGATGGACTCACACATCTTTCTAGCAATCTTTCTATAATGTTCACGTTGTTTACAAGAATATTCTTTTAATTGTTCCAAACTCTCAAACAGGGTGCGTGTTGGACTTTGTGTTGACACTGTTAAAATATCCAAACTATGTTTTGTATATATTTCCTGTATTTACCAAGTTGTACCTCTCAGCATTTGAGCAGCCTCTGCTGCGTGGGCAGCACCGCTTCCAAGTAAACAAGCCTCTTATTAACTATTAAACACGTCAAAGCAGGGCCACACACACACACGTACGTTGGGAAGAGTAGGTGAGAGTCCCAGTGCAGAGTCAGTGGCCTCTTTTTTCCTCCAATCACAGGGAAATTGGATCTCTCTCCATTCTCCGAAAGGAGGTTGTACACTTCAACACTAGCTGGTTCACGTCCCTCTTGGCCTCTAATGGACGGACAAACGAATGACTTGGTAAGCAGAGTGTGAGCCAGCCTGATTCAGCTCCTCTACAGACAGCTGATACCTTGAAACATGCGCTCTCTAGTGTGTAATGTATGGATCACGCGAGTGGTGACAAACCATCTTTTAGCTGAGTTAAGGACACATGTTCGCTGAATCTCACCAAGCTATGAAAGTCCTGGACCCTGACCATTGAGATGCAAAGTCGCAACAATTGTTTTCACATTATCATTAAAGGCAAAATACACCTCCACCTCTTCCTGTATGTCTGGGAAAGAAGAAAAGGATGTGAGATCTAGGATATGTTTGTCCCTTTCCCCTCGTAATGTCATGACATCTGTTTGCAACGTGGCACCACAAGAGGGCCCTGTCACACAGTCAGAGCCTGTCAGTTAAAAACATTAACAAACAGCTTCAGAGCAAATCAATTATTGTACATTTAACTTGTAGGGTTTATCACTGAATTAATTCTCAGAAAACTAAATTGGATTTAATTGGATTGTGCTTTAAAATTGCAAATTGCAATTATTTTCATTCAGTAATCTGTATATTATTTGTTTATATATTTTTTGTCTGTCCAATAGTCCGACATCCAATCAATTTACAATAATATCAAACGCAGAAAAACAGCAAAGCCTCCTGTGAGATGCAGAAACGCTTAACTAAACAACTCAAATGGTTAACGGACCGACGGAATTGTTACTGAATTAACAAAAAAGGCAAATTTGTAAAGCAGAACTTTTGTTGTTGTTCATTCCCACAACATTAATCATCTCATGACTTCTCAGATTGATGTCACCATTTGGAAAGCCCTCAATATCTCATTTAGGAAACTCTGGACCAAGCAACCTAACTGTATGGGAAGTTGTTAAAACTATCTCCACCATGACCATCTAAAACAGGAATATAGAGTAGTATTAACAATCAGTTTAGTAACTTTTGAGTGCTTTTACTTTTGATACTTTAAGTACATTTTCCTGAATATACTTCTGTACTTTTACTTAAGTCGGAGTTTGAATGCAGGACTTTTACGTAGAGAGGTTTCACTTTGTATTGCTACTTTTGCTTAAGTGAAATAACTGAATTCTATTTCTTCCACCACTGAGTACAGTTTATTTTGGGTGATCGTTGAAATAAATTTTGTCATTGACAGTGTTTCAGTTTCAGTGCCATCTTGATCTTGAAAAAACTGGAGTAGGCACATTTTTTTCAGAAGCATTTTTTGTTATATTTGTTGAAACTCTCTTAACATCCCAACAACAATCAATAAATCAAATGCTCTGACACAAAAATTAAAAAAGACAGTATCTGTGACTGTGATAGGACTGTAATAAGACCAGCCAACCAGCCAACCTGTCTTTGAACTCAGTGCACATGAAAATGTGCTTTGGGGGAGTGGCTCTGGACGGAGGCCTGAAGGGAGGGAGTGGGATTTTTTCAGTTGGATTCTTTCAAAAGTATATGTCTTACTTGTATGTCCATTACCTACCCTAACTTGAATCTGTTTTATGTGACATCCAAGCTTTCTAGCTTTTTTCATGGGTGTATAGTCAAAAGTAAACCAATATGGAAAAACTATTACATTTGTATTCTATGAGGCAGATGGGAGGCTGATTTTGGTTGAGAGTGCGTGAAAACTTTGCCTTGATGTTTTCATTCTCCACCTCTCTCCTGGCCGAGCCATGACCACAGGAGCGGCCCACTGAATTACACAGAAACTAGTTCACCCAGGAAGGAAACTCCCTGCTTTCCCAAAGGACATCAGTCCAAAGTCCACTACAGCAGCTGTGTGTTTCTGAATTCACTTGTTCATCAGAGAGACGGAGGAAAGAGGGGGACTGTAGCTATAGACACACATAAGCTGACTCCCTCAAGTATACCGCAAAGCATCAAAGGCTGAGTTTCATACTGATACTTGTAGAGGTTTGTTTTATTAAAAGCAAATCCCCTGACCCCCACCTCTCTTCCTTTCTCACGGCATGTTTTGGCTTCTTTAGTATTTGGTTAGGCATGAATGAGATCAGAGAACTGCTGAAATGCAACCTACAGAGGAGTTCTGTTGAAGCATGTCATATCCATGAATGACGCAAAGGATGTGGGAGGGACACACGCAGAATCTCAACCCTACTTATACAAATAAATTTATGCATCGACACACACGCCCACATGCAGTTGTAGAGGTGATGTAACAGCTTCCTGGAGCTGCTGTTTCCCAGAGTGAGTAAGGAAGTGTCGGCCTCAGCCAGCTGTAGGACACTACATACAGTGGATACAGAAAGAAACACAAATCTATTTACACCACTCCCAGTGTTCCCATTATACACCCAATGCCCTGTGACATCAGATCCACCTTTCTGAACTGCCTGTAAAAGCACATATTTTATGCACTCAAATAAATACAAACATTTAGCATGTATCCTCAAATGTGTTAATTTCACATAAATGCTGCATACTGTTTCATTCAAAATCTAGTCTACATTCTCTCTTTGTGTCCAGTTACTCTGAAATCATAAATTTCTTTATTTCTCTTTACTGAAAAATGTTGGAAGCAATTTCTTCCTTCACTCCTTTATTCCTTCAAACGCATGTCACTTGCACTTGCAAAAATTACGGATGTATCATGATAACTGGATGAAAGAAAGTACACTTTTCAGCACATATCAGTTTTGACGTAGAGACTTTACACTGAGACGATGACATGGCTTTTCTAGATTCTCTAAATTGAACTTTTTGCAAAGTATTAAACCTTGCAAAACGTTACCTTTTTCCAGCAAGAACTGAGTTCCCATGGGACTTCAGCGCGAGAACAGCTAGCCGTCTAAAACACTATTTAGGTGAATTTAAACAATGGCTAAGTTGCTAAACACATCTTGTTGTCATGTAAGAGCCCTGTTCATGTTGGACAGACATTTTAATTGCATTTTGTGTCTGTTAAGAGGCACAAAGACACTCTTTATGTAATGCCCCCATAACTGCTGTTTTAGCTAAGTGGGAGCTCTGGGCATTAGCTGTAGCAGCTCCATGTTGCAAGCACCAATCCGGTTCGGGGTTTTTTTCTATAGACAGTACTCACAGGTATAACGATCAAGATTAATTTAAAAATTGCCCGGAGTTCTCCTTTAACACATCTATGTGACAGAAAGTTTTCACTTCATTTACACTGGAGCAGTTTCCTCCTCTGGGTTTGTCCTCCACTGAAATTTACAGGTAAATCAGACCAAGTTCAAAGCTGTACCTCATTGTTTTGTTTGTGTACTTTCATCAAACGGGTCTCAAAATAAATTGAATAGCTTACTAATGTTAATTACCGCAATAAAAACTAGTAAACACTGAAATCCTGAAGAACTTAAGGTAAGTAATGTATTTAACTTAATTACAGCAATGCATTTTTGTATACTTTTGCTTTCTGTACAGTCTGAAGGTAAGGAGTTTAGTACCATTTAATATGAACTCTAAATATCTAACAAAACCAAAAGTAAAAAATTTCTGCAGTGTGGAGTTGGATGAGGTTGTGTTTTCTTGTTTTGAGGCACTCCTACTTTGTGAACTAAATAATCTGACCTGACCTTTCATACTCAGCATGTTAGGCACCTAGCTAATTTGTTTCTACTTTGTTAAAAATGTGAAACTCTTTAAGAAATCTCTAAGAAATCTTCTCCATACTCATTGTTTACAGTTCTGACTGTCCTTAGTGTCAGCTGGCAACCACGTGAAATAACTGGTATCACTTGCTGGGAAGGAAGGAAGGAACTTTCTTGGAGGTAACGCATTAGAAAATTTGATGGATTTTCCGTGACAGTGACAATGCTTGCAAAATAGTCGCACCTTTTAGAAATGATTTGTTTGTTATAAATAATTTAACTTCAAAGACTCTCAAAAGCCTTTGTCTAGTTTCTCTTCATCTTTCCGAAGCTTTCTTTTGTAGGTCAAACTTGACTCCGTAGCCATTTAATACTGCTAATGGTGAGCAGACTTGTTTGCCCTGATCTTTGCCTAACAGGAAATGTGGAGGCATCCATAAAGAGTTGAAGCTTTAGCCAGTGACCTAAAAAAACTCCAATTTTGCTCGTCTTGAAATTACCGCTACACCCTGATACCACATATTTCTGCAGTTCCAGTCTGTAATTGTGTTGCCTTCAGGGGACAGAACCTGTTACTCGGCAGCTGGGAGCGGGAAATAGACACAATGATTGCACTGAGGCCATGTTAGTCATCTGCACAAGAACTTTGTTTCACTGATTTACATTTATTCATTTAGCTGACGCTTTTATCTAAAAAAAAGATAAAAGACATTGTGACAATTGCAAGGTCGCACGCCTCTGGAGCAAGTAGGGGTTAAGTGTCTTGCTCAGGGACACAAACGTCTTGCTCAGGGACACAAACGTCTTGCTCAGTGTCTTGCTCAGGGACACAATGGTGGATGGGTCACAGTGGGGGATTGAACCATGGTCTCTCACACCAAAGGCAGGTGTCTTATCCATTGCGCCATCACCACCCCCTTTTGACACCACCCCGACTGATACCTGGAAATCAGAGCTGATTTCAACGTGAGTGCTGGGTCATGTCACATCACATAGCCTCACAGTTAGGTCACAGGTAAATATAGCCTAGGTGGAGTTTCAAAGGAGCCGGAGGTGAGTGTGGGTTTGTACATGTGGACTGGACTGCTGAACCACTGGTTGGTATATAATTCCAAAATGTGTTATTTCTCTGAATGTACACACTGTGGCTGAAAGTCCTTGAGACCCGTGACCTTACTGCCTTCCTCCCACCCTCTCTCTCTCTCTCTCTCTCTCTTTCTTTTTTACAGTGAGGGAGGCACTGAGCTGGAGAGCAGCTCTGTTGGCCTTGATTAAATTACAGTTACAAAGTGCACAGCAGCTGGCACCCAGGATGTGGGTGAGAAAATCAGGGACTCTCCAAGACTCCCTGGTGAGCGGAAAAGGGTGCAACGAGGATAAGAGATAACCAGCCTCTACAGGCACTGTCTTCTTAGATTTCACTTTCACATTTCAAGGACAAATGGGTGTGTGTTTGTCATCCTACATGGTTTCACTGACTGGGAGGAAATCAGAATGAAAGTGTTTTAAGGGAGATTTTATTTTGCTATGTTTATTCAGGTGGTATTATTTATCAGATGCCTTTTAGTTGAATGTCATTTGTCTTGTTTGCACAACAAGCTAATCAAAAGAAGTTTCATAACAACTTTTACTGTAATGGCAATAAAGTCAAGTCAAGATAAATGAACCATTCACCAAACATGAAGGGTCCAATAAAAGACACAAGTGAGTTGCTGTATGGGAATGGTAGGATCCAGTGTTAAAATGCAACACTAAATAGCTTAGTCTCCATCTCAAGGTCTGTTTAAGTTTGCTCAGTTGTCATCATGTGACCTAAGTTTGAAAGCATCATATGGTAGCAGGCGATCATAACTGAGAATCAGATAACAGGTAACAGATCATAACATCTAAATCTGTTTAAAGACGGAGTTTGGTGTTGGATGTAAATATCCTCCTTGATCGTTCCCTGGCAATCCGCTGACTTCTGGTCAATTACATTTGACCGCTTCCCAGTTGATGCTTCAAAGCAATGTTGTTCACAGCTGATGCTGTCCGTTTCCGGTGTTCATTCAGTCTCTTGTCTGGGGTCTATAACATTTCACCTTTACGGTGTACCAGCAGAGTATTGAATGCTTTGTGGTAAGTGCCGATTTCTTGTGACTGTGGCTAGATTTTCTGACAGCCATGCCACTTTGGGAAGTCCCACATGGTGGATTTAGACCAGTCTTGTTTTTAGGCAGACAGGATGACTTCATGAGAGATTTCCAAGGTATCCAGCACTGGTAACTTCCTGCAGTCTCTGCTGGTGGCCTGGCAACTGGACCAAGAAAAAGTCTGGCACATAACAGCCTGTAGTTTTTACACTTTTACACTGGTTTTTGTAGGGATTAAAAAGCGAGATACAATGTGTTCATTAGTGAGTTTTAGAAGTGCTGCTTCTGGATTTTCTTATCTTTGGACAGCACCAGACTAACTGAGTTAATATTTAGACACAAGGTGGGTATCAGTCTTCTCATCAAGTTTTTAACTACTTATTACCTCAGGAGTAAAAGGCAGTAAAAAAACAACAAAAAATATGGGTCACTGTGGTCTAGACACAGAGGGTGCTTTACAATAGGGTGATATGTGCTGACAGTCATGCTGGTGGTTGAGCGAAGCGTTGGTGTCTGCGTGTGTCAGTGCGTGTATGTGTTTGACCACTAGGCCACTGATGGTCAACATAAATGTCAGCATTCACATGGTATCAACCACGGGGTTTCCTTGGTTATATCCATGAGGCAGCCAACGGATGTTTTCTAAAATTCAACTGCATGTAATTATTCCCACCATAAAACCGCAAAGGAAATATGTGATCCTGGTTTCTCTCACTCTGAGATGTACATCTCAATTCATTCATTTTAAAGTTATATTCCCATACACACAAAAAAAATGTTCTCTAGTGGCAGAACTTAAAGTACATGTTTGTAGTCTTCAGGAAAGTGAAAGATGGAGGAGGAAGCAACAGGGTTTATGGGTATTGTGGTCTCAATATGGAAAAACACTTGCGAAAGCAATACCACTGGTATGAGAAGGTGGGGGAATTTTTTTAACACAACTGTATCAAACTGTCTCTGACATTTTGTGTTGATATTTAGAGATGCCACTATGCAGTAGGGGAATATTTGTTGTTGTTCCACTGCTCTCATCGCCACTACAGCTGCTGTAATCATGATTATGTTTTTCAGTAAGCCATTGTAGTGGATTTAACACTGAGAGAGGATTGTCACATTTTGAGGTGATGTAAAACCTGTGCACAAATGGGTTCTAAGTCAACAAATGGCATTAATTAATGCTTTCATCATTCATGTATTTACAAAATTCATCTTTTTGTCTTCAAGATCCCATTACTAAAGCAGTTCCTTGCAGTATTTTGTGCATTTAGTTTCCTCATTTATGTTTTTCTCTCGACTCACCGTTCTGCACTGAAGGTCAACAAATAAATTATTCATGAGGAACAGATGCACATTTATTTCCCAACAGACAAAAAGACGCACAACCACATGACATGTTTTTTACATAAGCAGCACAAATCTCCCTTTATATTAAATGGGAAGAATCTCCTTTGTTTGTATCAATACTGCTTATTTCTCCACCAAAGCAAAACACCCAAAGCTGAATATAAGGAGTTTCATACCTGCACTCTAACTAATCCTGTTAACAAGTTTTGTCTCTCTAGCCCAAAGCTCGACAATATCTTTTTCCTCTGTGCCATAGATCTTCATTGCTGTCTAGAAAGTATTAAAAACACATCAGTGGGCCACATCTTTGCACAGGCTGCAATGTGATTTTTCATTACAACATAATGGGCACTGTAGTTTATTTTGAGCCAACCCCATATACAGCATTCTGGTACCATAAATGCTCACTTGCACACCAAATCTGCAGCGAAAAATAATATATAATATATATTATAATTTTTATTAAATGTAAGTATATTTTTGGGACCCTTTTTTTTAAAAGATTTACATCTTCAGTCACAAATGGGCTTGGGGCTGAGCACCACAGAAGTCATAAAGAATTAAGAATCTAGCTAAAAAAATGTTGGTTTTGGTCTTTGAAATGCTTTGCACATCTTTAGACAATATAACATTGCTATTTATCCCCTGGTGACACAAAAAAATGACCTCAAAATGGTTGTTGACCTTCAAAATGTCAAAAACAGTCACAAGCACATTATATCAGTTTGGCTCTCAAAGCCACACACATATTAGACCACATCTGTAAACATACAGCATGACACAAATTTTACAATTACATTATTTGGAGAGAATGGATTAAAAAATGCACTTCAATGGTCATTCCTGTAGAGAAGCAATTGTGTCTACTTCACACAACAACCCTATTGTTCCTCTTGTGACATTCAAAATAGTGAAGTGGTTACAATGGAAACACGAGGACTCAGACCAAACAATGTGACGGTCTGTGCAAACAATCATGTTTTGCTATCACCTCAAAATTTTCAGTTCGTTGTTGTTTCCATGGAGGGGACGCTGTGACTAAATTAGTAGAACCACAAAATACTACATAAAACAGGAACATAGAAAGGTTCCTCTGTGCTATTTTTGGACTTTCGTGATGTCACAAAGTGAAATACAACTGTTTGTGGGTAGATTTTTTATAGTAGCAGTAGCCAAATTTAAATTTCTATTGCCTGATCCTCCTGATGTGCAGTTTTGATATAAGGGGAACTTTAAGTCTGAACACCACCGAAACACGACTATACAGTGCGTGAGTGTATTTAACTGTTCTAATGTACATGTGGGATGATGATTATACTTTGATAAGGGGAAATTCAGTTCACTAAATGCCAGATCTTGACATATAGTATGAGAGGGGAATTCAGATTCATGTATTAATAGTTTACCATGACCAAATGCACTCTTTTAGGGGAGACAATGATAAATCAATTGTGCGATTGTTAGGCTCCCACCTACAGTAAATGAAACACTGACATTCAGACACACAAAGAAGCATTCACTCATCCAAAATCTATCCAAATGTCTTCTTTCCCAATGCACTTGTGGTGGCTGGTTTGGGTCTGTGCATGGGAATCCCCATTTGGCTCCTATATCACCTTTGACCCCTACTTAGTCCTGGCATCAACTCATCAGCCAAAAGAATGTGCGGAAGAAAGGAGAGGGAGGGAGAGAGAAGATCGGTGAGATGAGACGACTTCTGAAGGGTGTTTTGGGAAATGAAAGTCGGGCAGGTGTCAGAGGGGGGAATGGTGGATCAAAAGTGGGCATCAGGAACAAGGATGGTATGTGTATGTTTGTATGTGTGTGGTTGGAGAGTGATGAGACTAGACCAGCGTGATGAAAGCCCAGTCGACTGCTAACACAAACACACCAGGGGGAGAGGGGGGAGGGCAGCGAGGTTAAAATGTGGGGGAGGAATGATAGAGAAGAAGAGTGTTTTGTGTCAGCTTTACAACGATGACAGCTGTCATTAAGACGCTGATCTTGACGAATATTGACAGGGCCCATGGAATGTTTACACTGGAGTCCATTATCAAGTTTGCTCAGTGGGGGAGAGATCCATATTTTGTCCTTAAGACCTCCCCCCCAAAATCCTCCCTGCTCGCCTGAGCCAAGAAAGGGTCTATGAGTGGAGGGGCTTGGGATCTGGATTTTGGAGATGTTTCACACACTTAGAAAAGAGTGTGGTGTGTGTTTGCATCATTACCATAATTGAGAGTGACTGCTGAGAGGGCACGAATGGGGGAGGTGTTGGCGTTCCCCCTCCAATATCCCTGTTTGACAAATTATGTGAATGAATGAGAGGAGTAGCTGGCTCGGCTCCAGGCTCCTGAGCGACAGATGGGGTCAACCAGAGTAGATAAGGGACTTCTGTGAGTGTGTGTGCGCTGCGTGAGATACTGCTGTGCATTGGTTAGGACTGTTGGCACACTCACAATTTAGGCTGCGTGCCAAGTAAAACATGTCTGCTTTATCTGAGACTTCTACCGGAGACAAGCACAGGATCATGCCAAAGATGGTAGACCATTGTGTCTTTTGTCCTTCCGTGGCTCTGTTTTCCTCTAATTTAAAATGTTGAGTTGTTTAGTAAGTCTTTGGCTCCTGCTCAGCGGAGCAGCCGGGAAGGCGAGGTTACTCCATGTCATTGGAATCTGTGCACAATGGACCCCCTCCTCCTCCTTAGCACCAGCTTGTGAACCCCTCTGCAAGAGCTCTGGTTTTATTGACACCCCTCCCCAAAAATACTCCCAACATCCATCCACAGCAGCTTGGGTCCCCACATACACCGGAGCCCTCAGTGCTGTTTAAATGGCTCCCTGAAGAAGCAATATAAACATCAGTGTTCAATTCAAGGCCATGGTTCACTTGGAATACACCCCACCACAACTCTGTAGTAAGCACTTTGTCTCTCTCTCTCCTTATTTGTCTCTCTTCCCTCCCCTCTTTAACTCTCTCTCTCTCTCTCTCCCTCCCCCCCATTGTCTGATACAGTGAGGACATAGCGTCGTTGCCATGGTGCCTGAGTGAGTGCAGCGGTTAAAACACGGCCACTCTCCTGGATTTAGTGTGGGATGTTCACTCAGTTTATGTTGGTGCGCACCAGCTGAACGCAGCGCTGGTCGGTCGCTGTACTGTGTGTAGGCTATTACTCAGTTCCGCTCTGTCCCGGGATGAGACTTCACCATCACCAGCTGTGAGACGAGGTCTATGGTGAAAGCACGCGGGGACACGTCGCACACCTGCGGCTGGATGGAAATAGATGGAGGAACTTGGCGCCGCAGCCGCTGTCGCCGCACTCGACAAATTTGCTTCACCTCCTCTCGTGGTCCACGGGGGAGCGCGCTTGTAAGCTGATTTAACCCGGGTTGATGTGAAAACCTCTCCGGGATTAGAAGGTTATTGGGTGAACGACAATGCCCCGCGACTCCGTCCGGCACTCCCGGCTATTGTTCGTGCGGCGGCGGACGCGCAGTGCCTGGTCTTCCCCGGTTCATCTCCAGTAGCAGCCTCTGCTCCTGTGCCTCCTCGCTGCTTCGCTCAGGTCGTCCTCCCGGTGTGGATAGGATAATATGACTTCCTGGCTCCGCACATACGGCAGCGTCCCTCTCTGTCTCCTGCTCTGCTACTTGGTGGTCGCTGTCTGCGCAGAAGCCTCCAGTACTGGTGAGTGGAGCCTCATTAGGGCCAATTACATCGTATCCCAGCAATTAGCTTACATCTTGTATCATGGCAATACTTCACTACGCAACATCAGCTGCCGTCCCGCCCATCTGTGTTCTCTGCGGGTGGTCGACTGGTCCTAAATGTATGCCCCCATTAGATCTTCTTATAAAATAGATCTTCCGTGCTGTCATTAGCATCAGCTTCAGGGAGAATGTATGAAATAGCCTACTGTTCATTTTTGAAGAGAAACCTCTAAACCCACAATCAGGGGGCCCACTGAAATAGCTCCCTGTTTCAGCTTGTATTGATCAGTTATAGCCTAATTAGAAGTTAAATGCTTCACCTATTCAGGAGATTGCCAGAGGCCAGGAGTGCTAATTGGGTCGGAGGGGCTTGTTAGTGGGTTGTTAGTGATGCAGGACCTGCAGACTTTCTCTGTCCTACATTCAACCCAGCTCACTGAAATGGCTCTGGAAAAATTGGATCTCAGCAGATAAATCACTTCAATGAATCATTAATCCGACTACAGTATGCCCCAGGTCTATTTTCTGTGCTTTGTCACATCCCATTTTTCTGCTAGTTCTGCATTAAAAGATCTTGCATGAGTGATGTGTCCCAGTGTCACTCATTGCATTTAGTAATCACTGATTAACTCATGATGCGTGTGTATGTGTGTGTGTGTGTGTGTGTGTGTGTGTGTGTGTGGGGGGGTGATTCATTGCACCACTCCAACAACTCAAGTACCTGTTCCCACACTCCCAGACGTTTTCTCACTACACGGCTGATATGTACTGAATAGCCTCACATGAGCTGCTAAGTGGTGCTTCCATCATCAAACGTGTGCATGAGATCTCTAAATATCCAGAGGGGCCTGGCTGCATGGCTAATATGTTGACACACACATTCTTTCATATGCTAATCACAGGTTCTCCTCCTCATCCCATTTCTCCTCTGTCTTCCGCTGCCTCTTTGAACCTCTTTCAATACCGTCTCTCTTTCTGCAGGTGACAGTGTGTGTTGGTCCCCCAGTGTCACTTCTTGTACAGACTGTCTCAGCCGTGGGCCGCAGTGTGCCTGGTGCTTCAAGGAGGTAGGAATGTGTACAAAAGTGTGTGCTTATGTCTGGTGCGTGTGTGTGTGAGAGAGAAAGAGTACGTGGCAGACATTCAGCAGCATTCCTTAGATGACACACACCAAACCTTTGATGCCACCCACAGATGTGAATATAATGTGTATCTTCAAGCTTAGCAGCCTGCCCTATGACCTGTGTGTGTGTGTGTGCGTTTGTGTGAATGTTTCCATGCGTGCTTTCTCATGCAGCAGCAGAGACAGAGCCACTTTCTATCCATGTGTTTAGTCTACTTGCTCACACATATCATTGCATTTCTCTTAAAGTGTACATGTGCCTGTGTGTTTGTGTGTCTGTATCTGTCTTTGCTTTCTGAGTGTCAGTCCGTCTTGTAAAGAGCCCACCCCAGATCAGCCTTGAGAAGCACACACACACACACACACACACACACACACACACACACACACACACACACACACACACACACACACAAACCGCCCCGGCTAGACAAGACCATCAACATGTGTGTGTTTACAGACTTCAGGTGCTTTCCCACCTTCTCAACCCTAACCTTATGTGACATCATTAAGTGGGGCTGGGCTCACTGGTGTGTGAAAACATTCAAACTCCACCTCCCAATCCTCCTACACACAAAGTCACTGAGTCATGCTTGAAGCGCTGAAAACTAAGCAGGTACAGTGTTTTTAAATGTGCAATTTTCACATTGACACTCAGTGTCAGGCGATAGAGCAAACTCTGTAAGTGAAGTATGGGTAAGTCACTTTCTAGTATTCAGAGTTGTTGGAGAAATTATAGCCACAGAGACATCTGAATGACTGAACTTAGTCTAGCTCTGAGGTACAAGGCATGGCCACATACTCTGTTTTAAAAGTAATAGCAATTCCAGTGGATTGCGCCATTTCATTCCCCATCTCTGATATATTTGGATATGTCACACTCTGTTTCCTAGTGCTAGTCACTGTATTTGTGAGTGTGTTACTCACAGATTAAAGTTCCAAAGGTCACTAATCCACTACAAAGCTGAAAGGCATGACAATGTTGTACCCTATTGTTGGGGCAAATGGCTATTAGACAGCGGAGAGGTTAGTTACAAGACTCATTCAGTGAAATAATGATTAAATCATATCCTAAATAGGAAAAAAGCCAACTGGGCCTTTTTTCCATCCATCAGATCTGGTACTTTCATTTTAACCTTCCTTTCCTCTGTGATCAGATACCTTGAGTACTCTCAAGGTATCTAATCAGGACAATGATGAGTAAACGCAAACAGGACTCTTTTTCCTGATATACTGAACTGCTGAGTAACTTATAGTACGTATTATAAAATGGTAATGGCTCTGATGTCAGTGTAATTACATCGCAAATCAATACAAACGTCATAGAAATGAAAAACGAAACCACAGTGAGTAATTGTGAAACCGGTTTCAATTTGCCACGTTTCCTCATGTCAAATGAACAGTGTTTGTAACTTTATCACACTGCACTTTACAGAGAACAAAGATTAGAAAGAGGGTGAGAAAACACACGCATTACAATCCCTGTACTCTGGAGTGTTTGTCTGTGTGCTCCTACATTCGTGAATGGATGCAGTGGGGAACATTTGAGCAGGAGTGGGTGAGTAAATGAAGACCATAGGGAAGGAGATATGATTATTATATGAATGGAAAGATTACAGCTGCCACAAACCCAGCATACATAACAGGTATACAGAGCACACATCACTATGATGGTCATGCATTCGGCAGCACTAGGGTATCTTGCCTTGTGGGGTCACAGAGGATAATATGATGTTCAACTTGACCCATATTTTTGTATCACTTGCTTCCGTTCCTGAAATGTGATTATTGTGATAACATCTTAAGAGACGGCTTGCTATCCTTACCACTGTCTGGCAGCTTTTGTTTCTGTGACTTGTTTAGTTTTTTTTGTGTTGTTTCCAACATTTTGTAAAGCTGTAAATAAAATATATTAAAAGAAGGTCACCATTTCTCCCTATTGACCTTGTGTGACATCTAGGACTTTCTGGATGGCGCGGGCCCGACCCAGCGCTGCGACCGACCTGTGAAGCTGCTTAGGAGGGGCTGTGAACCGGAGTTCATTGAGCAGTCAGAGGTCAAGGTGGAGGTCAACGCCACCCTCAGCAGCACCCAAGTGTCCCCACAAGACATCAGCATCACCCTCAGACCAGGTAGACAATGGGTACCTCTTGATTTGTCCACAAAATACAGCTTTAAGTCAACAATAAAATAAGGGATCTCTGATTTGTTGTCTTTTTTTGTCTTAATGAGTGATAAAGCAGCTGAGGTGAAGTTTAATATTATTTTATTATGTGTGTGCCTAGGTTCAGAGGCCAGCATCGTAGTGGCTGTGAAGCAGCTGGAGCGTTATCCTGTGGATCTGTACTACCTGGTCGATGTATCGGCATCTATGCAGGAAAACCTTGATCATGTAGGTGTCCATACACTCAGCTGTCTGTGTTCCTCATGTGTTTCATTAATTTGTCTTAGGGAAAGAGTGTCTTTCCAACATTTAAGCTAAATTTTGAATCATGACATTGACATTATTTTATGCGAGCTCCCTGCTGTTTATATATTGAATGAAAAAAACAAGACTTTTAAACCCAAATAACAGTTTGATTTTACATCATTGGGCCTTATTAGATGTCTAATGTCTTTTACATTTTGCATTGAATAAACTGTATACATTTTAGACACATTTACTTAAATTATGTTTCTATCTCTCGCTGTATTCTTTCTCCATCCTTTTTTTCTCCTTCTACTTTCCCCTCTTTTCTTTCTTTTTATCTTCCCATGTACTGTCCTTTACCTGCACTTGGATTTCCCTTTTTTCTGTGGCCCAGTTAAAGACTGTGGGTGTGGCTCTGTCCCTTCGTATGTCGGAGCACTCGTCAGACCTTTGGCTGGGTTTCGGCTCGTTTGTGGACAAACCTGTCTCCCCTTACATCAATGTTCATCCCTCCAAGATCAACAACCCCTGCAGGTAAGACAGAATTTTTCAGTTGGTTCATTGATTGCTAAGAAAAGTAGGGTTAATTCTGACTACTGATTGAATAAAAAGATCTTTAACACCTTCAAAGTTTGCCTTGTTATATATTCCCCTGCTAACTTTTCCTTCTTTTAATGAGACAAGAAGAGTGGTGTGGCAATTTGAGTGATAATTTAAAAAATACAGCCAAACAAGCTGCTCCCATTAGTTGCTCCCAATTTTTGTGTGACTCGGGGGGGAGATTGTTATGATGATGAGACAGAAACAACAGAGGGCTTTTGACATTCATTTGTTCTGGCAGTTGTTTTGGAAATCTACATTCCTGAATGTTGCAATTAAAACCTTTCTGGACTCTCTCTGTCTCTTGCCAGTGATTATGAGATCCGATGTCGTCCAGCCCACGGCTTCCACCACGTCCTAAGCATGACGGGAAACATGAGCGAGTTCACACGTGTTATCAAACGCCAGCGCATCTCGGGAAACATGGACACACCTGAGGGAGGACTGGATGCTATGCTGCAAGCTGCTGTCTGCCAGGTGTGTACATACGGACACTGGGACGTCAGGCTCACACAAGCTACGTGTGTGCAACAAAGAGAAAGGGTGAAACATTTTGAGATAAATACAAGATTTTTTAGGGTTTCTCCCTGTAAAGGAGGGATAACCCCAAATTTGGTGGTAAGTCAGCATGCCAGTATTTATCCTGGGAGAATGGTGGCACTCTGACTCAGCATTGGATATTACCATTGGTATCCCACTAAGTAATGACACCACTGCTGGGGTATGGCACACCCACACAAACGCGCACCCACACACAAACACACACACACACACACAGTTGCTTATACTTTGGCTGCAGGAGGGCCGTGAGTCTCACCATGCGTGGGGGGCCTAAGAAACTAGTCTGCAGGGAAACACCATGGTGGTCATGACTCTAGAAATAGACTCTCCATTATGTCAGGCATACTAATAAACTCACTGGGTTTCCTTAAATACACACGTGCACACCCACATAGACCCATTTTGCTCTCACACTGTCCATGATGAGTCACAGACATAAAGAGGGAGACTCTGTGACTGGAAGAATAATTTCTGCTGCTTTTCTTTAATTGGGCATGACAGAAAGAGCTGATCTCTATGGGGACTAATGTTGTTCAGATGAGTAAAATGTTTGAATTTGCAGCTTGTTGCCACATGTGTAAACCTTTAAAATGTGAAGCATGCACATATTTCCCACATCAGTCTGTGTAAATGTAGCTGACTAGTGATATGAGGGAATAAAAATGAGTGTGTCTATAAAATTACTCACCAGAAACAGAATACACATTGGTTAACATTTTGTCATTATCTCTGATGTAATTCTCTATAGATTTGGGACAGCTATTTGGTTTCATTAAGGGTCAAAATTAAACGTGATTTACATATGTTAAACGATGTCCCGATTCCTCTGTCTCTCTTTCAGAAAACGGTAGGTTGGCGACCACAGGCCAAGCGTCTATTGCTCCTGATGACTGACCAGCCGTCTCACCTGGCCTTGGACAGCCGGCTGGCAGGAATCGTCACGCCACACGACGGCCTGTGTCACTTGGAGAACAATGTCTACACAGCAAGCACTAGGATGGTGAGTGGAGGAGGAAACTTACTGGGAAGTCAGGCGGAACCTTTTAACAAGGCATCCAATGCATGTTAATGTTCACGTGGTCTCACATTAATGTGGACTGTGTAAATTACTACATAGGCTAGGGCTGAAATAAGCCTGTAGATGTTAGATGGTAAATTCATACTTAAAGGAATAGATGGACTGGGTTTTGGAAAATGCGCTTATTTGCTTTTGAGGAAAAGATCATCACCACACTGAAAATAGTCCCTGTAAAATCTATGGACAAACAAGATACATGATGCTAATTTGTAGGTTAGAGGTGCTGGTAGGCAGATTTTGTTATATTTGGAGAGAGCCAGGAGAGCCGTTTCCCCCTGTTTCCAGTCTTTAGCGATCAGCTAATCTAGCTGGCTTTTATCCAAAGCGACTTACATATGAGGAACAACATACAAGGCTCTAAAAAGATTCATTAATGTAAGAGATCTATTAGTTACAATAGAGACTAGTAAGAGCAGCTAACTAGACTCTATATGTAACAACGGGGGGGAACAGAAATGCATTGCTAAAAAAAGATTAATTTGTATTTAGTCTGTTGATTGTCTCCTTTTCAGGACCATCCCAGTGTGGGTCTTTTGTCTGACAAGCTGCTGGAAAACCACATCTACTCCATCTTTGCTGTGGAGAAGCAGCAGTACCCGTGGTATGAGGTAATCTCTCCCACACAAGCACACACAACAACACATGCCAACATATGAAAATAAGTAAGCAAATAGTTTTGAATATAGGGAGTAAACACCTGGTCTGCACACTGCTACCCGCAAGACAGTGAATCCCTGCTGTTTTATGTATTAACAGCTCCAGATCTGATCTGCACTTGCTATTTAAACAATAATGACACTTTACACTTGTAGGGGGGGATCAATATCAAAGAATCAACACATTTATTCACCCTTGTCTTCCTATTGCTTCACCAGGAGTTGGTACGCCTGCTACCTGGCTCCTACCTGGGAAAGTTAGGCCTCTTCCAGGCTTCAAACCTTATAGAGCTGGTGGTGGACGCATACAAGGTACAGAGCACTTATGTACTTAAAGAATAACTCCTTTCTCATTTTCAGGCCCCTTTGTTGTCCCTCTGTGTATTCTTCATTCTTTAGACAACAAAGGGAAGGACAGGGACAAGTGAAAGGTTAGAGAGGAGAGAGCAGCAGCTCAGCATGGGCTGAATTTCATGAGCCCACGCAGAATCAGCTCAGAAATGTTGAGGCATTAGTCTGCTGATCTGCTCAGGCAACATGTAGCCTATTCTGAAAGCTGACTAATAGCACATTCTGGTTTGCTGAAAGAAGTCCTAATCGGTGATACTACATTATCTACTGATAAGCAGTACACACTCTCGGAAACATACTGTATATTTTGTCTGTAAAGGACAGACACTGGAAATGCAAACTTAAACCCTGAAGTTTGGAAAATAGATGATTGGAGATGTTTTGGTCGCTGAAGGCCTAATGAAACAGAAAAACACAGATGAGAACAAGAGGTTAAGAAGGGGTAAGGCCTTGTGTGTGTGCGAGAGAGAGAGAGAGAGAGAGAAAGAGAGAGAGAGAGACTAGGGGTTCACTCAGTTGGCAGCAGCCAGGGCTATAATCTTGCCTCAGGCACAGCGCTCCATTGTTTGCTTCGAGAATCTGCCGAATCCACAGATCTGGGTGCACAGCCACGCATACATGCTGACACACACACACACACACACACACATAGACACACATACACACGCATACACAAGCAGCAGAGCGCGAACAGAAGCTGGCATTATATAGCTATCAGATCCCCTCGGAAACCATGTGTCCTAATCATGGATGGATACAAAGAAGCTATTTTTGGTACCCACCCCCCTGTTCCCATACCCCACCCAACTCCCCCACCCTGGATTTCATAAAGAAGGAGAGAATGTCAATGAGGGCTTTCTGGGGATATGTGACAACTTTAATTAATCCCACTTCTCTCCTTTATCTCTCTTTTGAGCTCATACTTTTCACTCACACAGATTACGCTCATTAAAATTTTAAACTGTCTCTGATCATCCCACTCTCTTTTATCATAACCTATATCCCCTTTGCAGCCAGCATAATGCATTGGCTTTAAATAATTTCTCAATACCAGGTAGTAAACTTGATGTTGCTTTTTCATGTCTTTCGTCCTCGCTCCTTTTTAGACGTTGCTGTCGGAGGTGGCAGTGTCAGTGTCAGTGGAGGACAAAGCAGTCAGCAGGTACTGGGTGTCTGTATCACCTCTCTGTCCTCATGGATCCACTGCTAAGAACCAGAGCTGCTTGGGGGTGCAGCCCAACCAGACGGTAAACTCACAAGCGTCACTCACCAGGTTTATACAGTGCGAGAAAGTTACTCATATTTATATAATATTAAATGGCTGTATTGGATTACTTTGACTCATACAAATGCACTCACACACATCACTGAGAGCTTTACAAGACAGAAAAGATTTGGTAAATAATCCGAGTTGAGCGGATTACAGGCTGTGTTTAACAGGAAAACATATCCATGTGATTCCATGACCTTTTTGTCCTAAATATCCTTACCTTGCCTAATATGAGAGCCCTTATGCAAACAAATAGGACATTTAAATTTAGAAATAGGTCGTCGGACATCCACTGCTTTCATACCTGTTCCATTTATACACAGCAAGAAAAACCTAAAATAGTCTGTGCCACGGCAGAGAGCAGTAATGATTATACAGAAAAGGCTACAGTCATGTTCAACTGTAACAACCAAAGAGTTTCCTTTTTGGTACTAATTATTAACATTTTCAGTACATTTGAAAATGTTCTTTCTGTTCACTCCTTCAACTGCAGATGAGACTCCTCTCCTTTGTAACCTTTCGGGGCTCTTAACTTTGTAAAACACCAAGATTCTTAATCACTGCCCTATAGTTACTGCATTGTTCAAAAAGACTAAAGTTCAGCCCTTTAATCCATGGGTGGATTAAAATGAATTATGGAAAGTACCCATACTTACCAGAATGGCGATAAAAATCAAGCGAAAGGCCTGCGTGTAGTCTCAAAGCTTTGGCATGCACAATTTTCCAACCACATCAACAGACTAATTATTCACTTTAAGCCTCACTTAGACTCCTAGTTCCTGGTTACTTATCCAACTATTTAAGTCTTATCAGAGATTGGTATAATTATCATATTTACAGCAGGAGTTTCATGGGTGAAATTCATTTAAATACTCTGCTTTTCTCTGGAACTATAGCAACAACAAAAGAACAACAGTAGGATCCTAAGGAAGAAATGGTTGTTAAATTGTCATTTGTTGGTATGTTTTTTAATCGGTCTGGTCTTACATAAGTTTATTGTGACAATTTGAATCACAGAAGTAATTAAGATTCATCCTCTGGACACTATGAAAATTACCAAATGGTAATCCATGTACAGTGGTAGAATGTGATTAAGTACAGTTGATAACCTTGTATCTCTAAATTTGGTCATTATGAATTTGAATGTTTCTGATGAATGTTTCTATGAAAGTGAGGGGTTAAATGTTCAATTATGAATTTGAGAAAATTCTCCCACTTCATTGGGTAAATAAACTATTTAAAAATCACTTTGGATCAGCTGGAAAATGCATCTGTCACAAAACGGCTGAAAACGTCTGTTTTTCTGATCTCATAAAAAGTTGACTTTTAGAGATACGTGGTAAAAGACAGCAACACTGATGATCTTATAGAATTTGATGCCTTGCTGGAGATTAAACTACCCAACAGTATATAAAGTAGTTAAAATTAGCTCAACCTTAAACATCTACAACAGTAAAATGTACACACACGTTAATGCAGCAGTAATACATGTCCAAAAACATCATATAGGTTTTGAATGCAGAACTTTAACTTGTAGTGGAGTATTTCCACTGTGTGGTATTAGTAATTTTATTTAAGAAAAAGATCTAAATACTTCCATTAGTTGTTGAGATGTCTCGGTCTGGACCAAAGTGGAGGACTGAGCAAGAGACCTACGTTGCCATCCAAGGAACCACGCTGCTAGCGTGACAAAAAAATTATTTAAACATCACACAGCTGCTGTTTTAATAACTTTTTTTCTTCCCTTGTAGGTCTACTTTAATATTACCATTGGCCTGCACTCTTGTCCTGTCGATGGTGAAGACGAAGATGTAACAGTGTTGGTTCGCCCTGTGGGTTACAACGAATCCACAGTTGTTAGGATTCACTCTAAATGTCGCTGCAGTTGTGGACCAGAGAGACGCTGCAATGATGACAGCCAGCCACAATGCACAGGAGCACAACACAGCTCCAAGCAGGAGCAGAGGGCGGATCATGGACTACTAAAGGACTCAAGCATAGATTCCAACTGGAAATGCAGAGCAGATGGGTCTGATGTGGACTGCAGTGGTCGGGGAGTGTGTGAGTGTGGGAGGTGTGAGTGTGAGCAGAGCAGGCTTGGGACAGTTTATGGGAAATACTGTGAGATAGATGACTTCTCCTGCCCGTATGAACGGGGACTGCTGTGTGGAGGTAAGAAGAGCACACTTCGAAAATGTAAAGTATAATGTATGTTTTAGTTCATAGACATCACAAGATGTCACATTTGATGCAAAAACATACATTCTACATTGTTTTTGTTTACTTGTGTAAAATGTTTCCCTCCTGTCTCTCTCTGTCCTTCTCAGGGCGGGGTGTGTGTGTGTCAGGTGAGTGTGTGTGCGAGGATGGCTGGACAGGTGATAGCTGTGGTTGTTCCGTCTCCACAGCAACCTGCCAATCAGCCAATGGCTTGCTTTGCAGCGGGCGGGGCAAATGTGTGTGTGGCAAGTGTGTGTGTGACAACCCCCGACAATCTGGAGACTTCTGTGAGAGATGCCCTGCGTGCCAAAGCACCTGCCAATCATACTGGTACTAGACAGTTCATGTTTGCTACCACAAAGCATGATGGGATTTCTTACAAACATGTTGGCAGTTCAAGCTGACACTTTCTGTCTTTCTCTCTCTCCCTTAGGAAGTGTGTGGACTGTCACCTGTCTCACGGTCTCACACAAAAAGAGGCAGGACACTGTAACAACACCTGTGCCCCATTGGTGGGATACATTGATGGTGTATCAGGTACAGCCAGTTTAACCAATAGAATCTGCTCTGTGTGCAATTTTACACAAAGTTGATTTTACATACAGTGACATTTACATTTACTCATTTGGCAGACGCTTTTATCCAAAGTGACTTACATTTGAGGGACAACATACAAGCAACAATAAGGCATCCGCATCCATAAAGCATCAAACAACATCAATAAAGTAGGAGATCTACAAGTGACAATAAATGCTAGTAAGAGCAGCAATAAATAGTGTTCAGAGCTATTAGCATGGAAGGCATAAATGGGGTAAAATGGGGTATATAGGGACAAAGATTCAGCTTCTCATTTACAATTTGACCAAGTTTGTTGCACCTCTGACCACAGACACTCATGATGTCACAGTGTACTTACACACCCTGGAGTACACTCCTAAGCTGCGTTTCGACCAAAGGGACCAGTGTCTAAATTGGATCTTTATTTTTCCCCCACAAAAAGTCCCTGCTGAGGGGGTAGTACTTTCCGAAAGTACCGGTACTTTGGGGGGCTTGCCTTGCAGTGAATTTCTGAATGGGCAAGTAGAGGCTACAGGCGTTAAATTGAGCATGTTGGTCGTTTTTCCACTCCTCTCTTGTCCACTGTTATTTGCAAACTAATAAATCACAATCAACAGTCCGACAGCACACACAAGTCTTGCCAATGTCCGCCTGAGATCATACGTCGGTATTAAATATATTGCTCAGAAATAGCAGCCAGCGTGCAGCGGTGTGTTTACAGCAAACAGGTGATGGCGTTACGCTAAATACTGGGTCTGAAGTTGTTGTTTTAAGTTTTCATCAGTCAGGAAGTTTTTACACATACGCAAAGTCAGTCTCCTCCTCTCCAAAACAAGGGGAACAGCTGATTAAAGCAGGTTATAAAGCTCATTAAAAAATCACATCCCTCCAGACATAGACTTGAGTTCTGCAGCTGATCTGCAGCTCTTGTTGGCTGGAAATGTTTCAATAATCTTCTAATAATATTTTAAGAACTTGATGGCTTTATCCAGTTTGTTATTCGTTAAATTTGTAACAAACTTTATCACGTCTCTTTAGTATACTCCCACACAAAAAAGCTGTTTTAATGGTCTAGCATAGCCTATAGTTTTTCTTTATATTACAGTCAAATCCGATGTTCATTTATAAATTTTGCTCATGGATACTGGTTACTAAATAATGATACCTGTGCATCGCTTTGTACGGCATATAGGCCTACAGCCAACATCAGCAGGTTACTTTGCCTAATCTTCGCAGGTCTTTAGACCATGGTGGAAATGCACACAACAATTGGCAGAAGGAACCTTTTAGTTCCTTGAAAAGAGATCTGGGGACTTAAAAGTCCCAGGTACTTTTGGTTGAAACGCAGCTCTATACTACTGCCAACGGACGTCAGCAAAAACATTTTTTTCAGTTTTGATTTTCTGTTGGTGTTTAAAGCTTTATTAGTCAATTATTTTTGAATGCTTGAGGGCAGCACAACAAGCTGTAAACACTTTACATAACCTTAACCTTACATAATGAACATCATGTTTTTACCACCTTAGAATGAGCAATTTCTATCTACAAACAACGAGGGTCCTCTTACATGGATGTCGCCATGTTGAGCCGGCATGTTTCCACAGTAGCCTAAACGGACAAAAGTCTCCACAGAGCATGTTTTGTTACTATGTTGAATATGTACGAAGAAGAATTAATGTTAGTAATAGTAGTAGTCGACTGGTTTATTAGAAGTAAGAACAGAAGTCAAATTTGGACAAATGGAGGCCCACACATTTATTATTTATTATTTAGCACAAGGGCTGACAGAGCATGTCGGACACCATAGCTTCTCCTGCGCACTCGGAAAGGGAGGGTTGAGCTGTAACTGATGGTGCATTCGTGTGGTGTCACAATAATCAGAATATTTTTTCCCTCCTTAAGTCTTTATTGCAAAAAGATAAATAAAGTGTACATGGGACATAAAGAAGTATACAGAACTTTGATTCATGCAATTCGTAACCCTCACCACTAGATGCCACTAAAACCTAAACACTGAATCTTTAACTAATAAAACTCCAATATTCACTCTCCTTTTAGCTCCGTTTCAGTCTCTACCAACTTCTGAAAAACATATCTGACTCTTTAGCAACTTAGTGCTCCACAGAGTTCACCAGCTAGTCACTAACTTTGTCTGTCCGCTGTTTAGTGCTGGGCAGGTTGATAAGAAAACCAACCATTGATTCTGTTGTTTTTAGAAGTCCTGGAGGATTTTCACTAGGGTTTGGAGCTCAACATGTCTGGACTGAATAACAACTCACTTCTCTCTCTCTCTCTCTCTCTCTCTCTCTCTCTCTCTCTCTCCATTTCCAGGTCAAGAAGGGGATATGTGGATTCAGTGTATGTACATCGGTAGTGACAGCTGTCGCTATCGGTTTCAATCAGGCTCACAGTCTGGTCAGACCCAGCTTCGTATTAGCACAAGACCAGGTATATTGTCAATACACACACATACACACACACACACACACACACACACACACCCTTTATTCGAGGTCACTTCCGTTGCTACCATTGCTGCACTATTACACCCCGGTGTATTTGAGTCAGCAAGCCTGCTGTCAGTGTTACAGCTGTATTTTACATTTTCCCTCAGTTCCCAGTTCACTTTCTCAATTTATACAGCCACATACACACGCATTCACACAAACACATAAATCATTTAAAATCCACTAATTCACACATGCCCTGGGTTATACACACACACACATAATTGCACATCCAAGTGTTACAGTTCATCTCCGCCTCCCCAATTTTTGGAACAGCACTGCTCATTGTGCATTCCCCCCCATCTTCCCCTCCTCACCCCCACATCCCCCTCCACCCAACGGGACACTCTCTTCCTGCTCACACCCACTCCTCCCGGGTGAAGCAGGAGCCAGGTCTCCATGGTAACCCTGTTACAAAATGTCAGAGCAGTCTTTGGGCTCTTTGTGCTCAGCGATGAGCCCGTCATCGACACATGCTCCCCAGCAGATACACAGCCAGCTGACTGTTCAATACAACACCACTGGCACAGCTGCCACCGAGCTGTGCAGGTGTGTGTGTTTGTCTGTGTGGAAATTTTCTCAAGTACTGTACTTAAGTATAATTTTGAGGTATTTACATGTTGTAAATACTTATATAATACTTTTGTAAATACTTTTTACTTTTTTACTTTTTACTTTTTTTTGGACACACTATAAAGTTCTTAAAACTGGGCCCACCTTGACCAGCTAAACCATAAAAATGCTACTTACACATTGATATTATTAACTACATTGATCATGTAATATAGCCTATAATATTATATCACTCACAAGAGGCTTTTTTCTGCAAAGTGTACTTTTACGTTTAATACTGTATTTTGAATGCATTAACTTAAATAAGACTTTGCACCAAGGAGTTTTACTTGTGAGTATTTCTACTTGTTGTATCGGCACTTAAAGGATCTGAACACTTACATCACCCGTGAGTGAGAACATTTTTTGAAATTGAGGACAGTTTCAGTCTGTCCTTACTTCTTTAAAGGCTTGTTTAAGGATTAAGATTTAAGTGGATATGGGATAAAGACTGGGGTTAGACATTATGATGATTAAGGTTAGATTTAAGGACCTCCATGGTCCTCACAATTATAGAAGTACAAACATGTGTTTCGTCTCTGATCCTGCAACTATACGTTTTTCTGATGCATATTTTAGTGTGTAATATTTACTCAATAACGCAGTACTCTCATTTATAAGCTTTTTGCCTGTCACAGTACTTCACATTGTGTGTGTGTGTGTCCACAGAGTGTGCCAGCAGTAGCGGTCGGCTGGTAGGGACATTCCTGAGTGTGTGTGCTCTGACAGTGCTTTGCGGGCTTGTGGTGGTGGCTGTGTCCCGGTTGCTGCTACAGAAGAGAAGCAGGTCACCAGGGGGTGCTGCTGAGGATGTAGACTATCACTGCACTGGAAAGGTTGGCTCTCAAAACTCCACTACAACTGGAGGCTTTCATCAGCAGAGCAGGGTTTTAATTGAGGTGGGCGGAGGGGTGTCATGTCCTTAGAGCCCTCAGAAGCATTAGGAACACTTTAATTCTTTAGGATATTTTTATAAATGTGTACCATCCGCTGAAACCAGGAGTAAAAAGTTTAAGTCAGCTGTTAGAGGTAACAGCTGTATTTTACATTTCCTGTCAACTCCCAGCACACTATTTACAGTGTCCAGATATGTGACCTTACGATGATGTACAGCACCTTTGAGAAGGAGGCAATGATGGAAATTTCAACTTGGAGAATTTTCTGGAGATATGAGTGCCTTAACTGGTGCGGATTGCTTATAATTGCTTGGAAACCCTTAATGTATTATTCATCCTTCGCCACAGATAATCTTAATGACATTGCAGATTACACAATGTGTATAAATGTACATATATGTTTGGGTAACATTTGGATTCTTACAGAGGGCACAACTCCCCTGTTGATGTGTAATATTCAGTGTTGGGAACAGTACTTTGGAAATGTATTAGGTTACAAGTTACCCTATTTAAATTGTAATAGTAGTGTAACTATTTCAATAACTTTATAAAAGTAAAGTAACATTACATTTAATTTCTTTTTGATTACTTTTCTAAATTTTCAGTGAATGTTTTTAACTGTTAACCATTTTCAAAAGAAAAGAGGCAGTTTATCTGGCAGACTGTTGGTGCGTCAAACTCAAACACAAGAACCAATCAGAGGCATCAGAATAGCATCAAACTTTACTAAACGGCTGTGGCTGGAAATGACAAAGGAAGACATTGTGCACATGAAAAACATGCAAAGCAAGAAAGTGAATATTATTCAACACATACACTTGTGTTTTTACAGAAAAATATTCAGATGTGAGCCCCAGTGTAATCATGAATACTTTAGTAACTGTGATTTAATTAAACATTTTCCTAGTAACTGTAACAGCTTACAGTGACATTAATTATGTAATGTAACAACAATGTAATTAAATTATGTAACTAAATTAATTGTAACTTTACTCACCAGCAATGGTAACATTCAAGAGATATCTACATATTTATCTTATCTGGGGATATGTGCAAGTGTTGTAAATCTGTGCATACTTCCTCAGAGATTACATAATATAACAAATAGTTACTCTCTTACTTAGGAATTCATCTAAAAGGTGCTGGTGATATCACAGGGGTACTCCACTCTTCTTATAAGTCAATGTCAGCTTACTAGTCACAGGGACAACACAGCCTTGCATCCTGGAGGAACTTGCAAAGACTGAGAAAATTACCTAAGTAATGTCACTTACTGTTGACATTGTCAGTATTTTTAGCCCATACACGACCATCTCTGCAATTATACAACCATCCTGACATGACCACTCGTTTGTAAACATGGAAACCTTTCCATCCATCCTATATAACATTTATTTCCAAAACATGCCATTGAATTCCATTATGGGAAGGGTAGGGTCTTTTTGGAGCTTGACCCACATATGGTAAAGGGACAGGATGTCGCAGCTTTGGTTGCATTGAATTCTATTTCTCTTGAGTCCTCTCTATAGAATTGCAACACTGAGCTGAGTATTGTGTTATGGTTTGACAGTGTCTGTGTATATCCATGGATGCATGCACGTGTCTGCTTATGTGACTGCTTATTTCTGTCACCATTCAGGACCTGTCATACATCCCTACAACCAATGAGAAGACAGTTACCTACCGGCGGGATCGCCCACTGGACCGCCCTTTGGAGATGCACATCCAGATTTCTAAGATGCCACTCGGTGACCCCTGGCAGTGCTAGGGAGAGTTCAAAGGTAAAGGTCAGAAGGAAGTCAGTAGAGACATATAGAAGGAGAATCAACTAAAGGCTTTTTTCTGCCTTCTTTATAAAACATCAACCAGCTGTATGTGAAGACTCTGATAATGGGAAAACTAAACTATGAAACCTCCATGGGATCGCAATTGTAAAACTGACCAAACTCTTATAGACTGTGTGACTAATATGGCCAGTATCCTGGAGATGAAGATAAGAGCACAAGTCCCCCACTTCTTCCTCCTCTGTAGCAGCAGGGACGCTGCTTCTTTCACAGGGTAAACTGTGGTCATTTCTTGCTTTTTAGCCATGCAGCATTTACTGCTCTAACTTATGAGTGTGTGTGTGTGTGGGGGGGGGTGCAGGTACATGCATTTATGCTCTGTCTAGGCTTTGTATTTATGATTTTATAGTAAAAACACTACATGTTTTAGGTTTATGTGATTGTGTGACACTTCAAAACTCAAAATGTAGATCACCCTGTCTTAGTCTTCCCCCCTGTGGCCAGCTTGAGGTATGACATCCAATAATACTGTCAATGACTGACAGCTGTGATTGCTTGGAATTTAATCATGAACACACCAATGACTCTGAATGTCTTTTTACCTTTTTTTTTTATTTGTATAGAGCGTAACTTGTCTTCTTCGATGTTTGGTACATTTTGTTGTTGTTATCTGATCAACTGCATTGCAAATTAGTTGTATTTTATGCCACTTTTCTATCATGATAAGTGACAATATAGTTTCATATGATTGCCAGTTGTTAATAATCTGCATAGACTTGCACTAGAACAATTGTTTTGCATTATACTACTGAAAAATATGGGATCTCTGGAAGCAGCAGAGCTGTAGTAGTTGATTTGAAATTATTTTTTGTTTGCTACATGTTGGGCATTAGAGGGCATCTACACAGTAAGTGCATTCGTAGCTAATGTAACAAATCCACAACACTGGAATAACAATGGACTGAAAATTCATATTTTTAAAAAGTGACTATTAATGGCAACTGTATCATCAAACGTCTGTACATGTGGCCTCTATAACAGTGACAGAACCAGAACTGTGTCTGCATGCACCTGCTGATCATTTCCAGAGCTATTACTATTGAGACTGACACGTTTAGACTCCCAGGACAACTTGTGGGCCAAGGATCAAATAGCTCTGAAGGTACTAACATCAGAGGTGGAAACATACCACTCATGCACTAGATCCTCTGGATCCAGAGTGCCAATTCCATAGCATCTTGTGAAAATTAAATTGTATTGAACATAATACTGTTTACAGAAAAACCTGCTCAATTTTACTGTAAGTCTGGAACACTAATTATTTATTGTGATTTTGTTATTATTTTTCTTTTTATTTATCTTAATCGTGCTATTTTAGGAGTTACAGGTGTTTATCTGTATGAAGAGCGGGTGTCTATCTCTAACTATGAGAAGAATTCAGCAATAAGATTATAATCATCTCATCTAACCGGACAGAGTTTTTAACAACAGCACTTTTCTGACTTGAGTAGCATGAATGTTTAAAATAAAATGTGCAAGATTTTAAAAAAAAATTCTTGAGTTCTTCAGTTTTTCTGTACCAGTAGCTCTACAGATATATTTGAATTAAACATTTTTAATGAAAATGTTCAAAAATTTGTTAGGCCTTCACATTTATGTGGTGAAATAATGTAAAAAGTTCAATTTAATATTAAGGCTGTCCCAAATGAAGCAGGATCAGTGTCTCATTTGCAAGCTAGTCAATGTTTTAATACAGTTGAATGTATGGTTTTGCATAGACCTTGGCAACGACTTTTTGTATTTAGTGATGAAACAAAATGCACAAAAGAAATGGGTGACTGTACAAACTGAACACTAGGTGGAGATGCACACTGGTAGCTCAGATGAGTGCTACTGATCACTTTATCTTTCAAGCAACAGGCACTTCCATAATGTGTCCAAAATACAGTGGCATTACTATTATTATCATCATCATTATTATATGTTGTTATTATTATCAGACATCTTTCTTTGTCAATAGTACAATCATTTCAATATATTGATTGAAAAAAAATAATTTTACAAGCCTGCTAAAGGCTTCTACCCAAACTCAGCTGAAATATATCTTCAACTTGTAGGCTGACAATGTAGGCACTAATGTAGGCCTAGATCTATGCTTACACCCAAAAACAATGAATGAATGAAATCGTAACAGTCTGTTTTAAAAATACTTAATGAATCAACTTCAGGTATCTGATAAAGAAATCACATCATACACATGATAAAGAAATACATCTACTTTTTCCTGGTTTAGAATAATACAGATTGATATTAGATTTTAGCATATAGTTTATTTGTAATGCTCTTAGTCACAAATCATAATGCTTTGGCAAAATCCTACCTCTGGCAGGTCTAAAGAGAAACGAAACAAGCCTATGTCCAGAATTAGTCTTGTTTTATTGATAGGAGTCATGACTTACAAGCAGAGATAAATCATAACAATGCTCAACCAAACATATTTTAAAATAACCTATAATGATATGGCATAAAAATGGCTAGCCTAATGACAACAAAAATGAGTGTTGGTAGAATAAATTAGGGGCATATGACATGTCTTCAAATAAAAAGTCTGATAAACTGTAGAAGCAAGAATTTATTTTATTTTTTAGCATAGGTCTAGATGAGGTAACGACACAGTGTTCACTCACAGCTGAAGTTCATCATAAAGTGCCATTTCAGTTTTTAAGTGTCCAAGAAAAAATACACTCCATTCAGGCTGGTACAATGTAATTAAATACCCACGTGCTGAAATTTTCGTGTTGTAAATTATTCCACCGCACTCTGTCCCTCGGTGGTTTGGACAGTCTCGCTCCCGGGAGACTGGCTCGGGCTACCGGAGAAACTATTGTCCGTGTCGCTGCTCCCTTTACCGAGCCCCGGTTCCCCGCCATCCTCTGAGCCATCAGCGTTGTGCGTTCTCGCGTGTTTGCTAAGGTGGTCGGAGCGCATGAACCGTTTGTGGCAAATGGGGCACTCGAAACGTTTCTCCCCGGTGTGCGTGCGCAAATGCCGCTGCAGCTCGTCGGAGCGCGTGAAGCGTTTCCCGCAAAAGAGCCAATTGCAGACAAAGGGCCTCTCCCCGGTGTGCCAGCGCAGGTGAGCCTTCAGGTGAGAGGTCTTGCCGTAAACTTTCCCACATCCCGGGATGTGGCAGCTGTGCAAGCCCCTACGCCGAGGGCTCGTGCCCCCCTGGCCAAGGCTCTCCGCCTCTCGGCAGTTAGGGCAGTCGCACGTGGCTCTGCCAGTGTAGCGCCGGGAGGAACGGGAAGAAGTGGGTAGAGAAACGACGGGGGTCCCTGTGAGCGTAGGTGCCCCAGTCGTCGTAGACTCCGTGTAGGGAGCCGGGACAGGTTGCCTGAAGCCGTCAAACAGGTGCTGTGTGCCGGGGAGCAGGTGCTGAGAGGCACCGGGGCTGAAAGCGGAGCTGTAGTCAGTGCTGTAGCCGCTCAGAGGAGAGGGTAACCCGGCCGGGCTCTGTGCGTCCACCCAACTGGTTCCCATGTCCCACCACGCAGTAGATCCATTACTGACGTCTCCAACGGGCTTGAACCATGACTCATAGGGATGCGGGTGCATCCTTGGATATATTCCCGCTATGCCTTCCACCGAGGAGGGGAATTTGGTCAGAAACACAGACCGCTGTGCGTGCGCGGGATCGGGAACACTGTTATCTGAAGGTACAGCGGTCTGGTACATCGAAAACTCATTTCCAAAAGAGGAATTGGCAGTGGTCACTGAGAAAGCGCTGGAGGTCTCCGTCAGTCCGGACCCGTTACACCTGGAGGCTCCAGAGGGACCCCCTAATGAGGTGAGACAGGCACCCAGGTTGCTGGTGCCAGGGGCGCCTCTCCTCCACGGGTGAAAGCCCTTGCCGAGTCCCGGGGCTCCATCGGAAAGATCAGGGGAGCATGAGGGGCTGGGGTCACCGATTCTGCTGCAGGTGGCGGCCAGCATGGCCAGCGGTGTGCTGCCTCGCCGGGGCTCTTCCTGCAGGGGATACAGACATTTAACCTTGTCACAGTCATGGCTAAACATGTTGCGGAAAGGCTTTTCAGAGTTTTTTTTCCAAATCGCGAGTCCAGCCTGTGAATGTAGTGTGTTGCTCACGCGACCTGGGCAAAAGGTTGGGCCTCCCAGATAAAATTCAAGTCATGTAAATGAATAATGTGACAAGGTTTTACATACAGTGAGCCTCTTCCTGACTTCGATCAATGGAGAAGCGTAGTGTTTTGTCAGCTAACAGCTCCGACACTACAGAAGGTAAACTTTTTCAACAAGTAAAATGAACACCACACTTTACCGTCATCATTATTCACGTTATAGGCTACTGTGAGAGGTTTTCTGAAACCAAATGCTTAACCGTGCGTCTTCCTTTCACTTTAACAAGCACATTCTATGTGCCTAACTTTGTCATGATCAGTGAAAACAACGGAGGTCAGAAAACTCAAGAGTAAAAACAACTGCTATCTGCAAAACAGTAAGCGGCAGACATGCATGTTGTCAGTTTATTATTAGCCTATGGCCTTAATAATATTAGGCTACTGGTTACTGCAGCAACACAACATGAAACAAAACAACTGAAAGTATGGAGTTAACTGTGTTCCGTGTATAGGCCTACCACATAGGCTACTCTTATCATAACCATAGCCTACTAAATCAATAGGCTATTACAGTAGCTTCCTGGTAGGCCTAACAATCAGCAAATGTATAGAAATGTAAACTTACCCCTAGCAGTGTAGCAGCCATGGTCTGTGCAGTTATATCTCCGGCTGACTGTGTGTCTCTGTGCTCGCCGTGACTGAATGTGATGAAACTCTCTGACTGCTTTAGTAGTTGTAGCTTCATCGTGTCTTTGAAGTGCCGCTGAGAGCTCGAGGACCAATCACAGACCGGCTCAAACGGCCGTCTCCAAACATCTTGCCCTCGAGGTCGCCGTAAATTTTTAAACCGAGTTCTCGCGAGGGACGCGCTCCAAATTGCAACAAGTAGGAGACAACATACACAATAGGGGAGAGCAGGGGCGAAAGCACCATTTTTCAGAAAAACCTGATTTTAAATGATTATGTTGTATTAAGTGATATATTTTTGCTGCGGTCAGTAGCTCATAGATGTGGTCTATCAGGTGGTATTTTGTACAAATGTAGAAGACTTCTGTATAATTTCACTTTAAATACTTTAAACATTGTTACTTTCGACCCCATCAGTTGGATGTAAATAACACACAGGAGGGTTGAAAGGAATAGACTAGACTTTTTTTGTGTTTCCCTTGTTCTTATTAAATATACATGACTATGACCTTGTAAGTAACTGCAAATGTATTTTGTCCTTTATCTTTGCAAAAAATAAATAAATTACATTTTAATTTTATTTATGATCTATTTACAGTTTCTTCAAATGTTTCAAAAGTAACCCAACTGTATACTTCTAAAAAAATTTTATTGGCAATGTCAATCCATTTTATAAAACATTTCTTCAACAATATGATGAATGAACAATATGAAAATGAATATTCATAACAAATATAAATTCTCAAAATAATGCAAAAATAGTCATGTTTCTGTCCAGCTGTTTATACGTAATTCCAAAATGTGCAAACATCTGGCTGAATCAGACCTCTGTCTGTCCCTCACTCTTGGCATAATCTGTTGGTTTAATATAACATAAACATGTTTCAATACATGCTGCAACACAGAGAAGGTCACCACATTAGCAGCGACAGGAACTCCTGACATATCAACACGATTTACTTTTACACTGAAAAACTGACAGGGCAAACTTCAGGGTGTGTTAAAGCACTAAATAATGTGTAGATTAATCCTTACTGTGACACATGAAACAAGAAACACAACTTGTAATTCGAATAACAGTACCGCTTCAGAAATTTATTTGCTGTGCTCGAAAATAATTTTCTGAAGCCTGGCGTGGAAAACGATGATGAAATCATGCGATATTTGACAGCTCCATCAAGGGTTGTGTGCTGAAGGTGCTGTCACTGCTTGGACTGCAAATGCAGTCAAGGCTCTGAGAAAATTGCTTTGTTACTTCCGTCCGGTGTTACTTTCGCCCTGGTTTATCCCTACAGTAAGTGGAGCTTTTTAGCCCATACACTGCTGGTCTAACTTGCCAAAGGCTACTGCCCACTAGTTGGTGACATTATCACAATATTGGCATTTGGCTTCTGGCTGAACATGTGAGTGTGGTTATTTATTTATTTGGTTAATAAATACGTTAGCAGTTTTATCAATGGCCAATAATTTGATCAGTTAGTTGTTGTGCAGCCAAGTTTATTTATGGTAGCAGTTTTATCACCATTGATTTAGCCACACCACAAAGCTCCATTATACCAAAGTCAGTAAAATTCAAGGGCTCCAGAGCACCCCAAAGATCCAGGTCACTGAGGTAGGCCTAATCAATTAAATTAGAATTTGTGTGAAATTATGCAGACTTTAACCAACAACGAAAAAAAGAAAACATCTGAAAAACTTAAATCACAACAGCATTCTGCAGATAGAAAACACATTATGGACAGTTTACACGTGTTAGTTTTAGTGTAGACTATTTCTTAGGTAAAGGTAAACACTGTCAGGGTTAGGGTAGTATGTTTAAGGCAATCTGGCCTGAAGAAAAGCTTTGTTTCAGCTATACACCCTGATGTTGTGAAGCCATGCAGAGTGAGAGGCTGATGAATGAGAGGCTGGACCTGTCCATCCCATCCTGTCCCTGGGGCGTATCCAGTCAGCCCTTGGGGAGGGAGGGGAGGACACCACCACTAACTCCGCAATATCATCTCCTTTAACACAAAACAAATGTTGGGTTTAAAAAAAACACTTCTTCCTTTGATTTTCTCAATGTTATAGATCATTTAAATACACATCCAAGCCCAGACTCAGAGGGAAACCTTTATCACTTGCATGTAAACAGGTAAATCTGTAATCTTAAACCATGGATGGTTAACCAATATGATGGCACACACTCTGGAAATAAATCATAATGAATCTCAGCCTACTAATATAAGTGCAAAACCACAAAGTGAGCATTTCATTTGATTTTCAAATTTAAGAAAACAGCCAGATTTAATCAGTTTTCTTCATGTGTTTGGTATTAACTGCGTCCCTGCCCCTTCTTCATCTCTCTTGTTCTATGACCAATCTGGATAAAGTCAGCTGGACACATGAAAAAGTTAATACCGAGTCCCGATCCGATACTTCTATAATACTTAAAAAACAGATCCAGGATCTTCCTTATTTTTTATTTAATTCACCTTATTTTGACATTCAACAACTCTGTTTACAAACAGAGCACTTCTGTGAGGTAGCTTGAACAATCAAGTAATAAATAACATAAATTCTTCATTTTGGACTTTAGTGCAACAGTAAATAAAAATATGAGAATATATATACATTTATGTCCGAGTCCTGATCGAAAGGTAACATCCGATTCCGATCGAGTCTGAAACAACGTGATCGGGCCCTAATCACAACCTTTATGTCTTTCACATAATTTGCCAGTCAGCCGGAAAACATGAAAGTCCTTTCACTCAACTTTACTGCTCCTGTAGTTACTGCTCTCTGCTTTTGTAGGGCAGTGCTCTCCACTGTAGTTATTTCCCTGTCTGTAATGTTTGAGTTTGGATATTTTGAAAAGGTTTTTAAGTGTCAATTATGAGAATTCCTTACAACAAAATCACATTAAAATGTCTATTACAAATGTATTTCCGCAGTTGACTGGACAAAATCACAGGGTCCCGCAGTGCTGGCCCCTGCCTTCCCCTGCAGCCTGAGGCATGGCCCTATGCACAGGTGGAGTTTACAGTAGGCCATCTTGCCATCCTCATGAGCCACCCAAACAGCTGTCCCTCTTTTAGATGCATTCTTTTCCCACACTGAAAGTGTGTGTGTGTGTGTGTGTGTGTGTGTGTTTGTATGTGCTTTAAAGGCCCCCAGTGAAACCCTGTCTGAGCCCCAACCTGTTCCTTTAGCGATGATAATGACCACATTATTACGCGCCGTCGAACGTTAACAAAAAAAGATTGTCGTGTGCTTTCCAATCGCTTTCTGGGCACTGAGACAGAAAAAGCAGAGAGAAAAGAGTGAAATAAAGATCTGGCACTTCTCGGGGAGAGGGATGGGTGAAGTATTTTATTTCTCCTTGGTGTTTTCCTCAACTCCTCTTTTGTTGATGGAGTATAGTCACGGTGATCCTGAGGGCAGGGCAGCCATCTTGGTCAGCTGCCCTGCTGAGACAATTAGCAGCAGAATCAGAGAGTCAAAAGACAAGCTGCTAAACATGACACAGAAAATATTCATCACAACAAGGGGTTAGTCTATCGATTTATATAAAAGAAAGAGAGAAAAAAAGCAAATGGGTTCCAGATTCTAGATTCTGCGCAGTTCTGTGTGGCATTTTGTGACAATGATGTAGCCCCATGCTTCCACTTTAGTTTTAGTTTGACATTGCTCAAACTTCAAGATATTTGAAAAAAATGTTTTTATGTGCCCTGAATCTGACTGAAACTTCCACTGAGCTAATAGTGCAAAGGGATATTCCACCCAAAACGTATATTTTGAGCATGATTCAATACTAAGAGGTTTTTATACTATAGACAGAAGTAACCAAACATTGTCAAATCTCTCCATATTCCACTTCCCCATAGTACTCAATGCTAAAATATGGCCATTGAAGTCACAATCAGTGGTGATTGATAGAGATTCACAGAAGTGATGTGTCATACTGACCTTTGCTTTAATTAGCACAACCACAATGTAACTGTTTAGTCTGACACTGGCAGAAATTTGGGTAAATCTTCTGTGAAGAGTGACCTACAACATGATCATGTTCACTTTATTCAGTATGACACTCCAGCTGATGTATTATCCTTTGATGGAGGACAGCAGCCACAGTCCGCTTTAATTTAGTCACAATTTTCCACCGTGAAAAAATGTCCACAGAAACACTTTCGATCCGTATCTTTAATCCAAACATCAAAATATGTTTTGTTGCCTTGTTGTCTAAATGTTATCCGTTGTACTGAATGTGATTTGTTTTTTAGGAATGGCAAGGAGAAGTCTATGACAGAGCCGAGACAATATTGTAAATTATAAAGTGAACCGAAATTAAATGAAAGTAGTGTCGTAGGATCAAGTTATCAAATTAAATATAGTTGTTATTTAATTGTCACGTGTAACAGTTTTAACCTACTTATGTAGACTGGTAGAAAACTTCAGAAATCACAAAATATAAGAAGTGTTAAAAGTGTTTTTTTATGTACTTTTGCTATTTGTACACTGTTTTTTTTCTTCAAAAGGAAGAAAAAAACAGCGTACAAATAGATGGTTGTGATATCTCATAGTAAATACGCATCTTTTTATTTACCACTCCATCTCTTGCCGCAGAGGAGTATCTCTGACAGACTCACCTGAATTTGTCTTTTAATGCCCTTTAAACTCAGACCCTCAAACAAATTGAGAGTTAAAAAAAAAGTCTTCCAGGTGAGCCATGTGCCAGGATGTGCCTGGAGCAGCTCCTCCTTGGCTTCCTGTAATTACTGCGTGGAGAGGGCACGTCCGCCGTCTGTCAGCACATGGCTGATGGACGACTGTGGCAGTAGAGGAGGGAAAACTTGTTCGGGTTGCTGTGATGAAAACTTTCACGTAAGAGATTTACAAGATCCCCTTTCATCTGCACTTGCAAAAAAGGATCAATAAGTACTGGAACCTTTTTTTTACTAATACACAAACAAAGAAACTCTTTATCTCTTTGGTTGTGGCATGCAAATACTTATTTTTAGGCTAAGAGAGCGGCTTCACCAATCTCTCCCAAACTCTATAGAAGTTTGCCTCATGTGTTTCTCTCTCACAAGGGCATCTCTCATCAGTATATCTATACAGCAGAGTGAGGGAATCCTGGCCAGTGTAATTACACTACTGAAGTGCTTCATTCACATTCATGTATACAGCACATCTACATATACCAGCAGACACATTCGTTCATGAAATGAGGGGGAAAAGAGGTGGAGGATGGATTCATGGATGAGGAAAGGCGAGTTCTTTGCCGTGTGTTTGTTAGGCTCAGGTATAGGCTGAAGGTGAATTGAAATTGCATTTTATGAGTAGCATCTCCCTCTTTGTTCCACACACACACACACACACACACACACACACACTTAGGTAAGGGTTGATGGATGCCTGGGTTTTGTTAAGTCATACATCACAGAGGTCATTTAACCTGCCAACACATCTGCTGTCTGTGCTCTCAGAAAGAGAGGAAGAGGTGGAGAGAGACGAAAGATTTATAAAGGCGAGGGGCTGAATTATACAGGGTGAGAGAGAATGAGACTGTGATTAGTAACTGGAGTGGATAAAATGCTCTGATTCGTTCTCTCCCTCCCTCACACACACATACACATGCTGGTGCTGCAAAGTGGCATCTTTTTAATAGGCGTCTTTCGCCGAAGCTGCTTGAGTTACGAGTTTCCCTGCTCCTCCACCAACTTTCGTCTTGTCTGTTAACTACTGACAGTAAAGTTGCTGATTTATGCCGAGCAGACGTTCTGGACTCCAACATATTAATGAGATGCATCCAAGGGAGGAGCCTTCATTGATTTCTTCAAATGCTGTTGACATTTGTAAGGTGGCTTTATCTCAGGCGTTTCAAACGGGGCGTGTGCGTGTTTATTGCAGATCAATAGCTCTTATCCACTCATACTGCACCCCACCGACTTTCCATAGTTGCCTCTTAGACAGTGTGTTGTCTTCTCTTTTACTCAACACGCTGCTGCCATCAGGTTTCTGTCAAAATGGGGAATATTCTACCTTTATTCAGAGAAATACATGCTAGCAGGAAGGGAGAATATGGATCATGACTGTGGCATTAAATCTTAGGCTACTCTTTCAAAATTCAAAATAAAGTTCTGTATTTGCCCACATCTAACATCAAAAATATTGTGTACGGTGGTAAATGTAACATTAAATGTATCCTTTTTTTATTTCTTTTACATTAAATTACGGGAAACCCACTGCTAATGTCTGTCTCAATGCTGTATTTCTCACCTGCCATCATTGTATTTTAATACATCTCCGTCCTCCTTCTTCTACCCACCTTGCTCTCCTTGTTTTCCCTTCTTACCTGTTTTGCCTTCATGAATATCTGCTCTGGTTGACACAGCCAACATTTTCATTGCAACAGACCCGCATGAAAACAAAAACACATTTAAAGGTCATATCAGGGTTTTAAAGCTTTTTTTCAGGTCATTTAGTACAAATCACGTACATTCACAAGCCACACACCAGTTCAACTGCTTGCTAACGCAAATATCTAATCAGCCAATCATGTTGCAACCACTCAATGCATTTATGCATGTAGAAATGGTCAAGACGATCTGCTGAAGTTCAAACCAAACATAACAATGGGGAAGTAAGATGATATAACAGACTGAACATGGTGTGGTTGTTGGTGCAGAAAACCAACCATTTTTTTCCCAGAAACTGCTGTTCTGCTATGGATTTTCATGCACAACCACTAAGTGGTCCAAATAATGGTCCAAAAAAGAAATATCTAGTGAGCGGCAGTTATCGGGACAAAAATGCCCAGGCTAGCTATTCCCCCTGCGTCTTTATGCTAGGCTAAGCTAACCAGCCACTGGCTGTAGCCTTGTATTTGACAGACAAATATGAGAGTGGTATCAATCTTCTCATCTAACTCTTGGCAAGAAAGTGTTTTATCCAAACTGTCAACTGATTGCTTTAAACAAGTTGCGGTACATTTTAGAAGGTAGTGATTTGTGAGAAAAATGACAATAAATGATGATGATACTGAATGGTTATAAAATTATTTAACATTAGAAGTTAACTCTTCAGTACTTTCTTTTATTTGGAAAAATAGCTTATTTGAATCTATAAGACTTCTCCTATACTAAACAGATGAACAGAGAAACCAGAAGCACTTTTTTTGTGTAGCACGTAGTGCCTGTCTTAGGAGTTAACATGATAAATAGGCGCGGATGTGGCATTTAAAGTCTGTTATTAGGGTCTATTTGCCACAGCTGGCTCTGACTCACAAATTCAGACACATCCAACACACACACACACACACACACACACACACACACACACACACATCGCCATCTCTGAATTATACACAATTGAAGGAGGATGGGTGATGAGGAGGAGAGAAGAAGAAGATGAGGACCTGGGGATGAAGACATAAGAAGAGAAAGGCTGGTGATTCTGCACACGTCACACATGTTTTGATTTTTCTAATCTCTTTAAGCTTCTGTAAGATTTCTTTTTCCTTGACTGAAGCTTGTGACGTTCCTCAGCATCAACCGGTGAAGAGCGCAGACGAACCTTGCCCCACTCACTCTCACATACACAAGCTTGCTCTCACTCTCTCCTTGATTAAATCCTGCTCTGACCGTGATCCCTGTTCTCTTCACCAATAACACTGTTCATCCCTCTTTCTGCTCTTCACCAACACACACACATTTCCCAGACAAGGAGATTAATTTACTCGCATTCATTTTTCAAGTTCTGCGTCTTCTCTGTGTTTAATGTGTGGTCGAATGTGTGCGTGCATGTCCGTTGATTGATGTGTAGAAGCCCAGGAGCATAATCATACACTTCCAGACGTCATTTTTCACTTTCAGTCTTGATGGATGGACTTGAAGCATCTGATCGCTGCTACCTCAGCGTGGGGGGTCTAGGTCATCTTTGAGGTGTGTGTGTGTGTGTGCTTCTGTGTGCTTATGTGTCTTTTGGCCAGCAGTCCATCTGTCTGTCTGAGACAAGTAGTGATTGAGTAGACTCCCCCATCCCCACCAGAGGGCCTGTTGGTGGGGTCTCTTCTCTCTTCGTTACCCTGAGGACAACCAGCCATGATGGCCAACTGTGCATGGATTAAAGTGTGTGTTTATGTTTTTGAGTTTGATTTTCAAAGGGGAATTCAAGTATTTGTCAGCCAGGGTTTTATTCTCATATTTTTGTTTATTATTGGTCATGGTAACATTTTACTCACACCATCTGAAATGTGGCTTCTGGCAAGAGAGGTGAAGATTACATGCAAGCCTTGTAAAGTTTCCCCCCGTTTATGCAATAGATATGATCCCAAAACATTTGTCTTTGAGTCCACCTGAAGGTAAACAGAGACCGTAGACCCCTGGAAATCCCTCTAGCTGCTGTTTTAACTCTTCAGCCGACAGTTCAACTATTTCTCAGCGCTAACATATCAACTGCTGTCCATGCTTACATGTAAACTGATCCTTAAGCTGTTTTAAGTGCACACACAATAACCTCCAGAGTTCCACTTGAATTAAAATCTGTACTACTTTCACGGCTCACACGTCAACTGGCGTTTCAAATAACAGTCCAAGTCGTCTTAGGACTTTCACTTAAGCTGAAGTTTCAACGACACTTCACATCCTTTCAGTGCTTACACTTCGCTTGACACTACTTCAACTCAAGTGTATTGAAGTACTTCAACTGTGACTCCTATATACATGTTTAATGTATACTATGTATACATATAGTTATTTTGTAAAGTTACATCTGTTCTTGTACTTAACTTGACTTGTACTGACACTCTGTGACATAATTTCCTGTGTGGGATCAATAAACTTATCAACATGTAAAAGCAAAAAATTGCAGTGTAAAAGATTTGACATTATTTCAAAAGCTTTAAATAATCCTAATTTTCCGACATCGAGAGGATTTAAATGTTTCCAGTGCTATTTTTTCAGTATACATACTGTACATTTCCCACAGAAATGTAGCCTTTTCTGCTTAACTATACTACTTACTTTTTTATGTGCTGTATGTGAATAGGGTTACCATGACTTATTCTATGTGAGCCAAAGTACGTTTTAGCACAAATGTATGCAATAACATCCAGCCATGCACATGCATATGCATGCAGATAGATAGACACACACACACACACACACACATAAACACTATTCATGCTATGTTCCTGGTTAACTAGTGCTCCTCCCACTCATTGCGCTTCACCTCTCCACAATGCATGCCATAAAATTCGGGGGCTGAGGGAGCAGAAGAAGAGAGGGGGTTAAGAAAAGCACTAAGAGATGGCTTGATGTTAAATTGACTGGAAAAAAGCTGCTTGCTTTTTCATGCTAATTGCCATGCAACAAATTGTTAATTTATTCCACAAAGAGATGCAAAACACCAGATTTGGCTGAAAATGTGTGCACTTTATAAGGCACACTTGAATCGAACATATCACCTTTGCTTGTGACAACCACACATCTAAACTCTCCCCATCTCTGCACAAACACACACAAATTCTGCTTGACGTGGTCATCAATCAGGGTAGGGTGGATTGAGGTGCAAAAGAGATTAGAGAAAAGAACGCAGGTCAATACACATCCTCTCCTTCGTTCACTCACTTGCTCTCGCGCTCTCTCTCTTTTACACACACACTCTTACACACATTCCTACACACTTTCTCAGACCTGATTCAGGTGGTTTTGGGTGATTTCATGGTTGCTGTTTTATTGATGGTTCCCGTCAAACATGAAACGCTTCTTTTCCCACCTAACCACACAGACATGCACTGCCTCCGGGCTGTCATTCAGGACATACACAGACAGCCAGAAACAAGGAGTTGGCGTCAGCTCTACCAGGCCCGCAAGTCATGTCAGGTCCTGCACCGAACAACACACATACAGATTTACACACTTATCTTGGATCTTTATGGTGTGCTGCACCCTCCACTTAGCACTGCTGTAAAGGTCTTCCTGAACTCATACAAGAGTGCCATCTTCAAAGAGGGCCATGCTCGCACACACAAACACACACTGAAGAGCAGCATAGACTTCTAAGCGGACTTAATCATTTCACATTTAGCTTCAAAGAGACTGTTTAAACACATGCTTGCTCACTGTCTGAAAGCGCAGCATGGGTCCCGTCCTCTTTAATGGTCTTTCAGTTCAGCTTAAGTCTGCATCTTTGAGTTCAGCAGCTTTTGGGCTAAACAACTGAGATAATAGAGAGCACATTTCCTTTTCAATGCATGTGGTAATAACTTGTTTGCACACTTGCCACTCGCAAACAAAGAGGGAAGGTTTCAGTGTCCTGACATTCAAAAAATCATCACTTGGAATCATTTTATTCTGGCAGAATACAGCTAACTGACAGGAATTTGTTTTTGCAACCTCCAATTTGAATCATTTCAAAATATTATATATAGAACATTTAAAACTCGAGTTTAACGTGTGATTTATGAGGTCACATATCAACTCAGAGTTCAGTCTCAGTTCGAAGTTTGCTACCATCTCTCCCATATTGATGTTAAATCTCAGAGCATCTCATCTCCTGTCCTTAGGAGCTCTGTGACCTTTGAACCTCTGGGGTCATACACCTCTAGAGGCTGACCGCAGGTTGACTTTTCCGCTATCTTGGTGCATGTGCAGTGTCTCCAATGTCATATGTGCATGTGTGTGTGGAGAAGAGGGAAGGTACCTGACTTGCTGTATGAACACAGATGTGCAAAATGCACATGCACACAGCGACACAGATGAATGGAGACACACCCACAGTAGTCTGAGAGGATACAGTAAATACTTGCAGTTGTCGCCAACATAAACATTCTGCACATTCTGGGCATTCATACTCTTTGAAGGTGTCTTCTGAGTCGCAGGACTAATTAGTTCCGGTAAGCTCTCAACCTCACCATTGGAACAATGAGTTGTAGAAAGAGCCTAAAACTGTTTGTTGGTATTTTAAGTCCTTTGAGAAGTGTTTGCACGCACACTCAGCAGCAGCTCAACATGTGATTGACCTGAATGTAATTCAAAGACATTATCTGCTGGATGACTCATAAGTATATACGTCAGCAACTAAAGAGTTGTTGCAGTGCCTGATTGTACCTTGATTGCAAAATGTAAAGTGTTTTAAGCATGGATGCAGGGCTACTGTCCATCTACCCATTGTCAACCGCAGGGCCACACATAGACAGACTACCACTCACACCTAAGGACAATTTAGAGACACCAATTAACATCATGTCTTTGGCCGGAGCACCCGGAGAGAACCCACGCGGACACAGCCAGGACAACCAGGGTTTGAACCCACGACCTTCTTGCTGTGAGGCAACAGTGCTAACCACTGCACCAACGCGCTGCATTGTACATGTATTTCTTATTATTAATAAATATGCCAAAAGTCTTGATTGATTCATGGTTTGGTCCATAAAATGTCAGAAAATACTAAAAAATGTACATAACAGTTTTTTTCAAAGCCATAGATCATGGCTTGCAAGGCACTGCACAATTCTTCCCAATTTATAATGTAAACTTTTGTACAGTTTACCGGTACAGTACGTTCCGATAGACACTGCACATGTTGGTACAAGGGAACAAGATGTGAAGTTATATAAATGAATAAAGGGGTAACAATGTGGGAACTCAAAAATATATATTTATTTAAACTCCCAGCTACCTAATATCTAGTCTGTTATTAAGGGGTTACTGAAGTTTGACAAAAGATGGAGTAATGAGTTATGTAGCACTTTAAAAGTCTGCTTTTAATTATTGTAAAATCATCATATACTACATACCCACACTGGAGGGTACATACAAACAACAAAATGAGTCTAGGCTAACTACTTCCTAAATAACTACAGAGTACATTTGTGTGAGTACATCCATTTATACGAATGAGGTGGTACAGCATTATGTGGCTTGACACTGTTGTTACATGGAGTGCTGTTTATTGTTATTGAGGCAGACCAAGCAGACCAAATGCCAAAACATCTTTAAAGTGTCCTTTAACAACAGCTCCATGGAAGGCGGTCCCAGCTGCCACATACTTGTGACATACTGTGTGTACGGTTTTCAAGGATGGCCATGCTTATATTAGAATGGGTACCTGGTAGTTAAAAATACTTACAGTGGAAGTTTAAATTCCTCCCAAACACCAGAGTGTCACTCAGTAGGTCACACTATACCCTGTAATAACAGAAATGTAGTTAAAAAATACCTGCAGTAACTTCACATCGTGCTCCCTTGTATCTGCATGTATGTATCGGTAGTACTGTACTGGTACATCTTTAGAACAAAAAAAAAACATTGAGAGGAATTACACTGTTGATTGTGGACTGTAAGCTAACGTGTTACCTTAAGTTGCTTGTCTAGTACAACCAATATTTCACAACTCAAATATTTTGAGTATAGATTAATCAACTATTAATTTCAGCTTTAATTGACTGCAGCATTAAGGGATACATGGAGTAAATATGTAAAGTACATGTTTACTGGTGAGGGTATAGGTATGGGGCTGCTCAACGTCTGATTTCACATAGAACTACAGATTTCTCCCAATATGTTAATATGCAGCACATTATAATATAAAGATCAACATATAATGCTGTAAATAAAAATGTGAAAAGAAAGAAGCTTTGTGTCAGTGTGCATACATGGCGTAGCATGTGTGGTAGAAGAGGGATAGAAACAGATGTGCAGAGTTGTGTGTGAACTCTGTGGACATTATATTATTTATCACCATTGATGACCTACACTAAGAATATTATATTGTTTTAAACAGTACTGCGAGGAACCGCAATGTGCATGCAGTTGTTGGCACAGATATGCACAACTCTGCAAAAGACTGGTGAATAGCAGATGAGAAGAGCAGAAAGAAAAGGGTCAACAATAAGCTTCAGTTTAGCTGGAAATGTGCAGTATAAGTTACAGTGACTGATGAATAGAGACTGCAGCTTTTTAAGATTAAAGCAGAGCTACCGTATGTAGCCACACGATTCAACCATCAGTCGACTACATGCAATCCTTGACAATTCTGTTCAATGTAAATTCTTTGTTGGGACACCACTAATTTTATCATTTCAGCAAAATGCAGAAATGATAAGCACTGAGCACAAGCCCGTGTTTTCCTGTTTGTGATGAGCTCCAAGGTTATTAAAATTCAGTAAGTACTGACAAACTGAAATAGTTTTAGGTAAAAAGTCAACATTTGTATAAGTGGTCATTTTTAATTAATGTCCTCCCCTGCAGAAAGCCCTGATTTACTCATTACTTATCTCACTCCCCAATGATTAAACACATTTCATATTCAAAAAGGCACACGAAAGTCACACATGCCTTCAGATTGTCATTGTCCAGAGGGATACTGCATGGATTTTGATCTGCTGAATGGGATCTTTTGAGCATTCAAATCTAATGGGTTGTAAGATTTGCTGTAACTACAGTGAATAAACTGATCAAGATGGGTGAAAGAAAGGGTATTTTATACTTGGAGAGCTTCAAATTCAAGTTTCATTTTAAGTCAGAGTTGATGCTTAGACTCTGTGATGCATTGCTATCCAGCCACCAATCCAGCCTCCAGACACCATGGCTGTACCTCGCCATTGGCGTCTCCAGGTCATTTTTCCGGGGCTATAGCCCTATATGTTTTAACTATTATTATCATTGTTAACTTATCAGTACCAATTATAAAAATCATAATAAATGTATTGATATGGCCTATGATATTTAATAATTAAAATGTAGCTCAATGATTTATAGGGAGGTATAAGGTTCTGTTTGACAAATGGTGTAACAAGGTAGCTACAGAAAAAAAAAACAATTGATATTGTAGCTGTGCTTTGTTTTTTGTGGGTTTATAAGTAAATGTCATTTACTGATGCTTTATAGACTTACTTTGGGTAAGCAGCGGTGGCGATTTTGGAGTCTTTGCAGAAGAGGGCATCAGTTGGCAGATGCGAACTGGTAATAGTGGCTGCAATGTTTGTAACCAGAAACTGAATACTCACCTAAAGGACAATTCTAGTTCTGAAATTTGGTGGGGGTTTGTGTTTGAATAATGTTAAAATCTTGCTAGCAGTTCCTCTATGTACACAACAAACTCCTCTGAGTTTAGACTGGCACACACCTCACAAACACACTCTGGATCAGAAGCCTTATGAGAGTCTTGTGACATTTCCAACAGAGACATCACATTATGGAAGGTGTGACAAGCTGATGTCACAAAACACTTTTCGATGTATTATAACTTATTCTTCGTGCCTGTGTTGTACAGTTTGGATGAGTCAAAGCACTCCCTAATTTCAGGGGAAAAAAGCATCGCCTTGACAAAAGGTGTCTCTCATTGTGGGTTAGACATATACCCGCCCAAACCCTAAAACTGGCACCATGCCCACTGAGACACACCGGTTGTTTTGCACATATTCCATACACCACAAAACATCAATCTTTCAACAATCATTAAAGTGAGACGCTGCCAACTTTCACAGAGCCTCATGCAAGTCCAGGTCAGTGTAATGTGATGTGTCATGTTTCCAGGAATAAAATAACACTGTTATCACACAAGGATACATCTCCTTAGGTTACTGTGTTCATACTATATAGGCAGAAAAGTGGAGAAATAATTGAAATCTACAGTCACTGTTTCCCAATCATCCATAAATTGTGTGTGTGCGTGTATTTGTGTGTGCATCTGCTGTAGTGTAATACCAGTAGGAAGTTACAATGATGAACCATAGCTGCGCAGTGACATCACATGTTCTCATTCACACTTACTGGCACGAATGTAGCATAGAATGATTATCCATCTATCTGTCTGTCTGTTTGTCTATATATATGTCTATCATCACAGCTTGAAGATTGTTACGTGAAACATGTCTGTTACAATACACACACACACACACACACACACACACAGAGATGGTATGAACAACAAAGGCATCTGCCAAAACATTAACTCATGTTAGAAGTCATAAATCTCTCTGTCTTTACAACCTTTAGGAAAGAGAGACATCCTGACGCCTAGTCCGCATGTGACAAATGCCCACCTACGCGTGTGTGTATGTGTGTGCGCCAAAGGCTTTGTGATAACAAACAAAAAAAACACAACAGCACGCAATCATGCACTGACTCACACATGCCAGCAAGCTCATGCGTAGATGTACTATTTCAACCTGACATTCCTGTGCATGTGTGCACAGACACGCACGCATGCGCGCACGCAGGCATGCACGCACACGCACACACACACTACACACACACACAGTGTTTTGTATTGATTGCACATCTGCAAGTGAGGTGGACAATGCAATTGCCTCCAAACTACATTTCAAATCCATCAGAGCTGGTTGAAGTGAGCACAATGTTAATGTCTGGACACATCTATTTATTTATTTTGATTTTTGCACGACAAGGACTTTTATTATTAAAAAATAACTACTGACTGGGTAAAAAACTAATACTAGCTTTACTCAGTCTCGATGTCAAGATTGCAGTACCTGCAAAAATACTTCAGCTTATCAGCTTATCTGCATGTTAAGTTTGAAACTTGCTCTCATATTTTTTTCCAACTTTTTTGAGCTGATTCTGGGCACTTAGCACATCAGGATGACACTTTACTTTCACAGTCAAATCCAAAGCATTTTACTCTGCTCACAGTTGGAGTTTGCACGTAAGAGATGCCAATAATGAGCGTGCAAAGCTTTAAAGATAGCAAGTAAACCCTACCTCCTTGCTAAAATCTAGTTACGCAATTTTTCTTGTGGGCTTAAAATGACTAAAATCCTCACAATTTGTGGCTTCATTTGTTCGCTCTCGTTATTTGTTCTTACACATTCTCCTAGCTTGGCCTGGAGATGTGTTTGCCCTTGTTACACTAAGCTGAAGTTGTTGTTTTGCACTCGCTCAATAGTTTTGTCATCAATATATTTCCAAAACTAACTGGGTGAATTGAAGTCCAAATAAATTTATACTGTAGCGTATTTCTTTATGAACATGAAGGAGCTATTCTAATGTCAGGATAATTAAAAATCCCACATATCATAGAGATAATATGACTTTTAATGAAAGAAGGAAGAAGGGTAGCTATGCCCTTGATCAGTTATCCATAGAGAAGCTGCTTAAACAGAGTTACTTAAATATTGTTTTATTTTGAAAGATGCAGAAAGGCCTGTAGGAAAATAGACTAAAGCTATAATGTAATAGACCAATAATACACCTGGTGGACAAGAAGATATATAAATTCTATATTAACTCAAGTACTTATGTACAATTTTTAGGTATTTGTACATTACTTGAGAATTTTCATTTAAAGCTACTTCATAATACATTTCAGAGGGGAATATCGACACTAATAGTTACTTTACAACTTAAGACAAAGCCATACATATGAAAGCTAAGACTAGCTTATAAAATATGATGCAAACAAACTGTATGTGAGTAGTTAAAATCATTAAAATTCTACTTACATAGGCTAATTGCTTTAGTTAATAATCCAATAATAAATAATAAAAAGACCAATCTGCATACCGAGTAATTTCCCTTTGTAACTTTACATTTCGTGTCTCATACTTGCAATGCAGATTTGAAAATTTCCACTGAGAAAGGTGCAGGTCTGAGTGTACTGTCTAAAGCCCCATCTGGTATTTGGCGCTCTCTAGTGGCAGCAGCTGGAAGTATTACAACCATTTTCACTTTCTTCACATCGTGAAAGCCATACATTTATTGGCTGTTGATTTTTCAGCTTTAACTGATGCTAAATTGATCTTTAATTTTATAGAGCACCTCAAGGACTTTTGTTATCAGTATAGTCTCTAGTGGTTCAATGTAACTTTATAGCGGATTAATTCTTTAATTCGTGTTTACAAACATACACTCTTACAACATTGAATACTGAAAATGTGCTTTCTCATGTGCAGTACAGTCCTGATGATACCCTCCCATCACCACCACCATACATGCTCTCTCACACGCAGACAACAACACTGTTTCAGACCAGACCCCGTTGCCTAGCAACGCCCTGCAGAGTGGCCCATGGGGCGGGAACAAGGCACTTGGCTTCCGCCGTAATTATAATGCGTGTGTGCGTGCCTGTATGAATGTATGTATGTATGTATGTAGGCTATGTTACTGGGCCACCATCTTTCATAGCCACCCCAGGTCTGTTGTTTAGCTGTGAAAACATGCTTAGAAGACTATATAGCAGTTTCATGAGCAAAAAGATACCGCAGGAGTAGAATGGCAGGCAATACAATTATTTGTCTTTAAGCCTGTGGTGTGGAAACGTCAGGGTTTAAACTCACTTCATGAGTTTTAAATCTTGCTAAGAAATGTCTCAGCATGATTACACTCATCATTAAGGCCACATAAAAGGATCCATACATGTTGATATCCTATCATTTTTGTATTAATGTCCATGATGGATATTAAAATGCCTCAAGTTGCTGAAATTTATATAATATTTTTCTATATTTTTATATTTTGTCAATTTATATAAATACAAATCCTCTCACCCTGTAGTATGTACATAGTATTTCTACATGTAAAATACTACTTGAATATAGAAGATCCTTCTGATTCTGAAACCATGACTTTGGAACTTAATATAAGTAGGTACTGAACAACTTTCAGTATCATCCTGACTTACTGTTTATGTGACTGGGTGCTTCTTAGTGAGACAGAGTATTGCTTTGACCAACAGCCTAAATATTTCCCTTGTGTGCCAGAGGCATATCCTCAGTTGGCTGGCTGCTAATGATGTTTTCTGCTCGGTGAACCAGGGCTGTTACTTCACTTGGCTAAAGTCACTCCTCGCACAGGGAGGGGTTCTCTGAAGGAGAGGACAAACCAGGCAGGAGAAAGGCCTGCCGGGTACAGGCCAAGGGTACTACGTCAACATGTAGCTCTGTTTGCTGGGATGAATCGAACACATAATTTCCCTTTAGGAGATTGAAGTAGGTTTTGGCGCGTGGGTGGCGGGCTGTCTTCTGTTCTAGACTGGTACAGAAACAAGAAACTTCTCTGTGTGATTGCTGCTTCTGCAGCAAATGACTTATCAGATATTATCTCTGCTGTTCTTCTCTTGCTAGATTCCCATTATGCAACACTTGGCCTGAATCCTATCCAATCGCACTTATTGAACAGTAGTAGCAAAGCTTATAGTAAATAGCCAAATATTATTGTGGGAAAAGTTATTTTTATATTTTATACACATCAACTTGAATGTATTATAGATAAAAAGTCTGGATTAGTTATATAGGCCTACACCTAATCTGAGCAGAAAACTTATCTGTGATGAATGATATTGTCGTTATGGCAAGAACGAGTGAAGGACTTCAACTAAGGATTATTTTCGCTATCAGTTAACCTGTTGATTATTTTTTCCATAATCAATTAGCCTAATCACTTAGATTATAAAATGTCATAAACAGTGAAATGTGGTCCATCAGCCCCATTGTCCAACACCCAAAAGGTATTCAGTTTAATATCATAGGAAAAGAAACCATATTTATTCACAATACTCACAATGGAACAGGTGATATTTTTAGTTGATTCAAACGACTACTTCAAGTTCTCATCCATATCCTAAAATTGTTTTTTGTTTTAATGTCTTCTATTTTCCTTCTTTCTTTTTTTCTGCTGAATATTCAATTTACAATTAAATAAAACTGAAGGAAAAGCCATCACATCCTCACCAGCAAACATTTGGTATTTTGCTTGATACATAACTTAAATTATATATTATCAAAATAGTTGGCAGTACATTTTCTGTCTACTTATGACCAAATAGAGTAAAGAACTGTTTTCTTCTAAGCTTCAAAGTGGAACAGAGACTGATATTAATGATATTCTAGGCATATAAATAAAGGTATTTCAGTATAGAGGCCCCATTGTTACATTCTTTACAAATTGCTTTCCATAGTAATTCAAACTAAATGCCACTTCAGTTCCTCTGCTTTCTCTTCTGTTTTTTTTCTCCCCCCACCAGGACTGTCACCCTGTGACACCAGAGTGCACAGGGGGGTGGAAACCAAATGCACACATCCACACACTAACAAACACGCACACACCTCCCTTTCCCGTTCGCCCAACCCCCCACAAAACAGAAGTCACCGCCCTTCCCTCTTGCTCTCACACTAACATGACTACCGACTATAGCCACTCCAACCCGCCTGACGCGCCGGAGCATCATGGGAGTTGTAGTTCCGGTTGCCCAATCCAGTTCGAGAAGGCGAGGCCTCACCAAAATACAACTCCCATCTCGACCCTCGCACGCCGAGCCCCGTCGTCCAATCTGAATATGTGGGAGGAGCGCATCCGCCCACAAAAGCCACAGCTATCTCCCCGTATCTCCCCCTTAAAAAATCAATTGTGCACGAAAAAAAGGGAATACGCGTAAAATACAAACACTGGTGACGGTTTGCTTTCGGTGCACGACGGACGGCGACGAGGCGTCCCCGCGTCGTGCGGCGAGGGAAACGGCGGCGAACAGGCAGGAGCAGCGAAGAGGGTGTTGTCCTGATGCTTAAATGGAAGTGGGTGGGCCTCTACTGTCACACACTGCCAACTTCTCTGTGGATATCTTTCTGACAAGCACTAATTTGCTCGTTTATGGACTGGCTTCCCGGTGAAAGAGACATACGACGGGGCTGCGAGGGGGGCGACGGGCCTGGGACGGTCACCGTGTTCTCTTTTATATCCGTTATTTGTGGCTGTTTTTTGTGCCTGCGCTTGGCACCGCCCTTCCTGGCCGGTGGGTGGTTTCGTCAAACGGGCATATCCGCCACGGCCCAGCGCCGAACATATAGGCCGTCCTCCGCCTCTGTACCCGGCCGGCCTTCTAACGTGAACTACACCCTCTCCCTCTCGGTATATTAATGCGTTATGAGTGGTAGGTACCCTCCCCCCTCTCCGTCTCCACCCCTCTCTCTCCCTCTGTCTGACAGATAGGAGGCTCCAAGCCCCCTTTGATATTGGTGATGAGGTTACTGGTTTCTCTTCTACCTTTATTGATCACCTTTGTTTTGCTATATCTGCATTATGATCTGATTTTATTCAGGCCTCTTGGTGTCTACATGGCATATGCCTTATCCTGGGACCTTGCACTATTCAGAAATCCTCATGTGATGATGATATTCTAGCTGGGGATTATTCTCACGTTTGACTCAATTTTTTTTTCTTTTTACAGACTCCAAGAAGGAATCATCTGGAACTGAAGGAGGGAAAGCGTCTAAAAAGGGGAAAAGTTCTGGATCGCAGGTAGAAGGAGAGAAATAAGACTTTATTATAGTTCATTACTTTTGCTTTGCCTGTAGGCCAAAAATGTACTCCCTCCCTCCCAGCCTGTCAGACACCTCTGGGGGCGGTTCTCTGGTGAATTCCACTTCCTGATTCTGTGCAGCCCTGCTGAGAGCCAGCCCGGTCCTTCTTGAATATGCTTACATGGCTGTCACACTTTCAACCACTCTACTTTTGAATTGTCTGTTTGAATTAGGATCAAAATGATCTAATTCTGCATATGGATTTATTGTAAAGACCTGCAGTGTTGGTATGTGGCTCTACAACTGTTGAACTTCTGTTTTTAGCTGCTTTTCATTAGGTTGTGTATATCTGGGAGATTTGATTTCAGCCAGGCAGTTTATTCTTGAGCACATATTTTGTTGTTAAACGTGTATGACAAGCGTTGATGCCGTTGACGCTATTTGTTTGCTGTTTCCGTGCAGTGTTGAGAGGTGTATGGCATTAAAAATGTGCCTGCGACCTAGTTCCTTTGAAAGGGAGGAGAGAGAGAGAAGGCGGCATTTTCTTCCAGTGTTCTGAGAAAAGAGAAATGTGGTTCTCACACGCCCACCCACTCGCTTCCTGTAATACCGCCCACTTCCACTGACAGCTCGCTCTCTCTTCCTCTCAGTTTTTTTGTGATTCTTTTTTTCTGCACCATGTTAACGCTCTTTTACTCTTTCTCTTCTTTATTTGAAATTGTGTGAGCTCTCTACATGGGTTTCCATCTGTCTCTAACCCTGACTGGCTGCTCCTCCTTCTTTCATCAGTCCTGGCTAACTGTTTCTCTCGCTGTCCCTCCCATCCATCCCATCTCCTCCAGGATTCCTCCCAGCCCTCTCCGTTGGCTCTGCTAGCAGCCACCTGCAGTAAGATCGGCGGGCAGGGGGGAGCGGAGGGGGTCCAGGCCCACGTGGGGGCCCAGCAGATCCAGGTCCAGGCTGGTCAGATCCAGCTGCAGGCAGGTCAGCTCCAGGGTCAGATAGTAGTGGACACAGCTGGAGGTCAGACCCTGGTGCCCCAGCAGCTGGAACTGGTCCCTGCTCAGTTCACAGGGAACGGCTGGCAGATCATTACAACAGCGCCTACTATGGCCAAAGAGAACACCAATCAGCCTGTTGCCGTGACAGTGGCCACCACCTTGGCTCATGATAGCTCACCTGGCGGACGCAAGGTGAAGGAGGTTGGGGACGCAGTGGGTTTGACCAAATGTTTTTTTTGTTGTCACTTAGTGTTTGTCCTCTTATATCTATAACTATATCTCTGCTTCTTTCTGTTGGGCAGGTGAAGTCAGTAGGTGGGACCAACAGCGTTGCAGCCAATCAGCAACAGCAACAGTTCCAGATCATCCAGGTTCAGAACCTGCCCAGTGCTGGGGGCGGGGTCCAGTATCAGGTCATCCCTCACCTGCAGACTGCAGATGGACAGCAGATCCATATCAGCCCAGCTCCGACAGCCTCCATCGGGGCTCTACCTGAGCAGGTCCAGCTCATCCAGACCCAGAGTCCAAGCCAGACCCAGGCTATCCTCCAGCCAGCCAACCAGCAGGCCATCCTCACAAGTACAGCCAATCAGACGGTCCCGCTGCAGATCCGCCCTGCACAGTCTTTCCCACTGCAGCTGCAGACTCTGCAGGGCTCCCAGACGCCTGTTATGACCACTGTACCCATAAACCTCGGTGGCATGACCCTGGCTCTGCCTGTGATAAATAATGTTGGAGGAGGCGGGGCAGTGCAGCTTATCCAATCAGCAGATGGCACATTCTCTGTTGCCAATGGCAACCAGCTGGTGACAACAGCGATGTCTGGGGCAGCTCCTGCTACATCATCAACTGGCTCGACAGTGGCTGTAGCTGAAGGTGACAGCGTGTCCGATGGGACACAAATGGTTTCTGTTGGATCAGAGGGCGGACAAGCTGACACCCAAGTGCAGAGCAGTGAGGCAGATTCTCAGATCCAGAACCAGGCCAATGGGCTGCAGAACCAGACAGATTCAGCAGGAACCATCCAACAGGTGATCGTGGGCCAGGTGGGGCACCAGTTAGTGCAGCAGATCCAGCTGCAGCCCCAGGCTCAGAGTCAAGGTCAGACCCAGGGCCAGCAGCAACCCCAGCACATTCAGACCCTCCAGCTGGCCCCAGGACAAACCCTGCAGCCCATCCAGGCCTTCCAGAACCCAGCCCAGGTCCTTATTCGTACCCCGACCCTATCCCCCTCTGGGCAGATCACCTGGCAAACGCTGCAGCTGCCCAGTGGGGTCTCTCTGCAGGGCGGCCTCGGGACAGCCATGCCGCAGCAGCTGACACTGGCCCCGGTGGCTGGTGGGACAACAGTGGGGAGTGGAGGGCTGGTCTCCCTGAGTGGAGCTCCCCTGACACTGAGCGCAGCCCAGATCAACCCAGGGTCTGGGGTGCAGACTGTCAGCATCGCAGGACTGGGTACTGCTGGGGTTCAGGTGCAGGGTGTTCCCCTCACCATTACTGGTCTACAGGGTAAGGGCGGGCCAAGAGTAACTTTCTGATCCGTTCATTACTATTACCTAAATGAGGTTAAAGCAACATGGTGGTCAGAGGAAGTATTATAAGTTATTGAGAAAATATGAAGCTCTAATGACTTTCCTGTTTCAACCTCCACTTTACAATCTACCATTCAAAGTTTAACTATACCAGGATGTCCTACTGGCTCAGTCAAATTGTGTGTCTGATTGTAATCAAGATTAGTTTCAACTTTCTCTATTTGTGATATTTTCTTCAGACTACCCCACAGACACACATACAAACATTTTTTGTTGGTTAATACATTAACACATTGTCTTTTTCACCTCTCAGGTCAACCACAGGGTCAGGATGGGGTCAAAGTTCAATCGTCCCCCGTGACGGTCACTGTTGGCAGCGTGGCATCAGGCTCATCGATGAGTCCAGACCAGCTGGGCTCCGTACAAAGTTCTTCAGACCAGGAGGGACCGCCCAGCAAAAGGCTTCGTCGTGTCGCCTGCTCTTGTCCGAACTGCAGGGACGGAGAGGGAAGGTACAGAGACGAAACACAGAGCACCGTGCACAGGTGCAGGAGGAAAAACCAATGTACATGTGTAGTTGTGGGGAATTACTGGATTTGTCCAGAGGAAATCAAGCTCAGTATTTAAAGACAAGTTATTTGTCAGATCATTTAAACATAGTACATTTTAAAAATCTTTATACAGTAATTCAGAAAGAAACTGGCTTTTGGACACCAAATCCTTACTGTGTGGAGTGGAGTGTTTTCTAAATTTGACAGTGTATCGGTCACAAATCTACAGCAACCAAGTTTACATTTTATTCCGTTATTGATGACGATCGATGACATGTCATGGTGGGACAACTGGGTGGACAGATGGTCAGAACACAGTGCAGCTTGTGTCCTAAAGTGAGAGATCCGACCTCTCACCACCCAGCACTTCACATTGTAATGAGGAGCTTGCACCCAAAACATACACTGAGAAAATTCAGCGTATCACTGAGACCAGTCAAATGTGTTGAGCCTTGCCAGAATAATTGGTGAATTCATATTTTAAAAGTCTGACTAATTCACAGAGAAGCCAACTTTATAAATCAGAGCTTGTTTACTATATATCTATTTTAGTAATGGGTGTGGAAAGTCTTGTAACCAAAAAAAAAAACCTTATGGACAGACCAATCACAGATCAGCTGTGATTTGTTTTAAATCCTAAAAGCTCTTACTAGACAGCACCAACTCCAACTAACTCAAGTGTGTGTGTGTGTGTGTTGTAGGAACAGCGGGGACCCCACGAAGAAGAAGCAGCACATCTGCCACATGGAGGGCTGTGGGAAGGTGTACGGCAAGACGTCTCACCTGAGGGCCCACCTGCGCTGGCACACCGGCGAGAGGCCGTTCGTCTGTAACTGGATCTTTTGCGGCAAGAGGTTCACCAGGAGCGACGAGCTGCAGAGACACCGGAGAACACACACAGGTAGGAAGGAAACACATACAGGGTTGTAGACTGGTAATATGGGTCACGTTGGAAGCACTGAATCTAGACTAGATTATTTTCATCATCAATCAATCTTAGACTATGAAATGTCAAAAAACAAAAACAATAAAACAAATAAATAAACCGATGCCCATTGTAACTTCCCAGAGCCCAAGATGTCATCTTCAACTGTTTTGTTCGACCAACAGCACACCTTTTGCTTGAAAAATGACAAAAATAGTTTGTTAATTATTTTTCTGTTAACAGACTAATTTTTCACTTCATTTCTTGCCCAACATGTGTATAGTTGTAATAATTAAAGGGAGCTCCAAGAAGGCAGCAACCAAAGCACATTTTTTGACGGAAAGTTGGGTGTCCTTTCTTGATTTATTTTTCTCTAAGTCTTTGATCTTCTCCCCTCTAGGAGAAAAGCGTTTTGAGTGCCCCGAATGCTCAAAGCGCTTCATGCGCAGCGACCACCTCTCCAAGCACATCAAGACTCACCAGAACAAGAAGGGAGGCGCCGCGGTGGCAATCATCACCACTGATGACATGGAGGAAGACGCCCCTGAAGGCCTGGGTGACTCCCCTCAGATTGTTGCTGTGGCAACCCTCTCGCGTGACTCTGACCCCGCTACCCCCACCACCTCTAATCACCTGGAGGAAGAGGAGGAAGAAGAGGAGGAGTTTGAATAGGCAGCTGACTCCTTTTTTTTCTTTGCTGAAGGCTGACTTCCTGTTTTTTTGGGAGTCTTTGCAGGGACTGTGGCTACTTTTTTTCTTTTAATTTTACATCATTTTAAAAATGTTGTTCTCTCATGAAAAGAGACTCAAAAGAGACGGGATCATGCAATGAACAGAAACCGAAAAAATATAAACATCACAATCTAAAATAAACTAACACATATAATAACACAAATTTAGCCTAAACCTATAAAAGATTAGTTTGGCATTTATAATATGAAGCTATAACAATTCCATGCCTGGTGGGGAAAGGAATGTAAGTAGTGTCTAGATTAGCACAAGACAGGGGGACCTGCTGAATCTAAAACCATCCAAAAATCGAGACATTTTCCTAATCGCGACAGAATCAAACTCTATGCACAAAGTTGTGTTTCTGTTTCCTACCTGTCAGACAGAGCTGAGGGTCAATCACGGTACAGGGCTGTTGCAGAGCAGTTATCGAGCAGGAGCAGTCTTGGGATGGTGCGTGCGTGTGTGTGTGTTTATGTGACCGGTTATGAGTGAGTGCGTGTTTGTATACAGATGCTGTCATGGAGAGGATCTACCTAATTTGAGTTTTATTCACGGTTCAGGTTTAGTCAGATTCAGGTGTGATTCTTTTGAGACCAGTCAACGGATAAACTGTTATTGAAGAAGAGGAGATGATTCTAACAAAACAAACAAACAAAAAAAATAGTAGAAAAAAAGCACATATAAAAAAGATTTATAAATAATGCATTCCTATTGATGGCCATTAGAAAAAAAGGTTTCTTTAGAGAAAAACAATCTAGCTTTCTACAACTTTGTTTGTGTAGTGAAAGCAATACTATAAAGACAATCCTAGTGAAACCATGTTTACATTGTCAGGAGAAGTTTTCTCTGTTAATAAAACAAAGCCAGTTCGCTCGAAGATTAGGGAAAACATCTGAAAGCAGTGCTGTCGTTGGAACAAAGCCAGTTACTTTGCAGATACCACAGGGTGGCTTTAACATCACAGCTGCACAGTCTATCAAATGTGACTTTGTAATTTTTATATGATGACCATCAGACGGTACCTGGTAGATGCAACGGCAGCGGCACCGTCACTGAAGTTGCGTTTTGCTTTCTGTGCTCTGGTGAAGACCCCTCTCCACCGCTAACCCAGCTACGCGACCGATGTGCCACAATTGCCTTAACACAAGCTGTTGTACAGAGGGAGCGTCAGTTAGAGTGAGGCGTGTGGAGAAAGAGGGTGGGGGTTCTTCTGCATTATTAGGGGGTGACTGACATGGAAAGCAGACAAGAGCACAGAGGCAAAGTGAGACAGAGTGGGTGGGAGTGGGTCAGGCTATTTAACTGTGTGGATATTATGAGATGTTTTCTGGTGGTGTTGCTCTGTGTTAGTTCAGTGCGTACATTCTTTTTAAATTAACAGATACTTTTATTTTATAGAATTTACCAATTGTTTTAAAAAGTCCCCCTTCCCAGTATGTTAACACACAGGACCCCAGTGTGTGCGGCTAATTTATTATTTATCCTTGATTTGCATTTGCCTTTTTGCTGGACTTGTATTTGTGTGCGTTTATTCTGAGGTTGTGTACAGCATGTTTGAGTTTTTTGCCGTAGTGCTGCTTCTCTCTTCTTTACTCTTTGTGTTTTCTTTTTCTACGTCCTGACCATTGTTGCTTAATTTCTATTTCTCTTTGAGCCATAATGTGTTTGTTTTTTTGGATAAAACTAAATAACAAAAGAAGAAGAAAGCAAAAAAAGTTACTATTGTTTAAAGTTGAAAAGGTTGATACCAAACAAATTTAGATGTTTTTGGTAATATTTTGTGTGACAACCAACTTTTGTTTCTTTGATATTTTGTAGTGACATCTCATTTGTAAATCTTTTTCTAAAAAGATGTTTGTTCGTCTCCATGACATTTGATAATGGGTTTTTTGCCAGGTTAGCCTCAAAGGCCCCAGTTTATTGATATTTTTAAAACTGGTTTGTACAAACGTGTTATGTCAATAAGAGAAAAAAAAGATCAACTTCAAGCAGAAAAGATGCTTTGCCTGCATAACACTTGAGAATAAAGTGATTAAAACTGTCTTAACTCCCCCTCTGATGCTCTGGTATTTATGTGTATCAATCAGTAGAAAATAAACATCTACACGTGGTTCACTTTGACCTCAAAACATACAGTCGGGGCGCCGGCTAGCTCATCACTATTGTGTCTGTCCCGTGTACAAAGGTTTAAACCTTGCCGCAGCAGGCCCGGCCTCGAGTTCAACCTGCGGCCCTTTACTGCATGTCACCCCCCCCCTTCTCTCTCCTGTCTATCTCCAGCTGTTCTGTCATAATTAAAGGCTAAAAAAATCTCTAGACACATAGTCTGTGTAATGATGGAGTTTGGGAAGCACAGATGCTGTTCCCTGTTACTGCTTCTGCTTTTGATGGCCTCCAACCAGATGCTGCAAAGATCAAACCTGTGATTGCCCAGTTAAAAGTTAATCTATTACCACTCAAAAACACACAACTACTCTGACTGAGTTTTGCTAGTGTGTACTAATAATGAGCCAATAAACGGTCTACAAAAACTGTACTACAAAAAACATGAGCTTCGAAACACTTGCAGTGTAACTCTGCTGCGATACAAAATTAAATATCTTTATAGCCTATGCTTTCTTAACTCAGTTAAAAGCGTGCTTGTGGATCAGATCAGAGCTTGACTCATGCGAGTTCACCTGCAGGTCACTCTTTACTGTCAGTTTACAAAATCATCACGTAGTAGCGAGCTCACATACCTTTGACATGTCAGTCCTTTGAAGCACTAAAAACCCCCACTAAATCTACAAACTCTCTCGGCACCCTCAGGTGTTGGAAGGTAAAAAGGAGTTTAATGTGAAAAACTCTCCAAGTATCAGGACAAGGACAGTGTTCAGGTTTTGACTCCATTGTTTTTATCTCTGGATATTAAGTGACACTGAGTTTGATTATGTTGCGGAAAATTAGGGCAGTTAAAATCGGCAACACAATGTGAACAACTTAGCCCCGGAGGAATACAGGCGTTAAACCAGCCTGAAACCTTCTCAAGAACCTGCATCTGTATCACCTTGAGTGTGCACTGTAAGACTGACACTAAAGATAGGTAATTAAGACATCAATGATTAGATAAAAGTTGCAATATATCTTCCTATTCCTCATTCACACTGCATGACAATGAAGATCCAGTGACCTCAGGTTGACCCCTGTGCCCTGCAACAATGGTACCTGCACATTACATCAGATCAGATGACTTCCTGCTCACCTTTGGAGCAAACAGTTCATCTGGAACCGACCCCAGTCATCTGCAGAAATCACACCAGGTATACAGTGCACGCACGCGCGCGCGCACACACACACACACACACACTTTACAGACAACTTTGGTGAAACAAGCACCCATCAAAAAAAGACTGTATACACATGTATATTTTTAAAAGAGTTTCCATTCTTTATTAACACTTACAGTGGACTGACAAGAAAGCTGTAAAGTTACTCACTTTTAGAGAAGTAGTTCGTATAAAAGGCTCGTTTTGCATCAACACAGAAAATAACCACACCTTACATTTGCTCTAGTGAGCATCAAGAGTAAAAATATTCAAATCAAATTATACAACTCATAACTGAGTACTGACTTTAAAATAAAAGCATTCCTGCATCTTATGCAGCCTTACATGAGGATATATAAAACATATCAACAGTGTATGCGCCTTATGTTAAGGTGACAAAACAAAATTTTTTGCTTTTGTTTCTCTAGTTAGATAAAAGGTCGATCTAAACGTAAAAATGTGCATTAAGATGAGTTCTACAGTACTGTGCAGTACGAGGGTCTGCTCCATGTACCAGCAGGTTCTCCTCTCTGGACTTTACTGCAGCTCCTTCTGAATGCTGCGATGGAGACAAAACAACACGTGAGCGCCATCTGCTGTCAGAATATGAATATATACACATATTTTTAAGAAACAGTGCACTCAAAAATCAATCAATCACTTGACACAGATATTAATAATCATCTCTAGAGTTGCCTTCAATTCTAGTAGATTCTTATTCCATGCTCAGTGCAGTGGCACAGACCCTTTCCCACAATGACTTTACACTGTGCACGGTCTTAATTAAATTCATCAAGATTTCACATCATGGCAATTTTAGGGAGTCCCCATGCAGGTCTGGAACATTAACCTGTACAGTGAGATTGAGGCTACATACCTCTCCAGGTACTCATGGACATTGTCGTGGCCGTTGTAGCGGGCCAATCCCACCAGGATGCCGGTAGCACAGCGGCCCTCCTTCTTACGACACAGACTGCAGTTACACATCTGTCTGCAGATGGGACATGACCATGTCTACAAAGAAAAGGTCCATGTGGGTGAACAAGGGTTTTGCTACTCTACTTCACTAGTGCATCTACTGTAAAACTTGAATATCCCAGACTTTTATTTGCTCCCATCACTGAACTCACCCTGCCTGTACAGGTGGCTATATGGGGCAGGCCTTTAAATCCTTTTCCACTAAACTCTCACTCAGCAGTGACGGGAAATAGGCTACTATCAAAATGTTAATTTCAACCAGAATGAATATTAACTGTATAAAGAGAACGCTATCAGTTAATTTATTAATTATGAATTATTAATTTGATCTAGCTCTGAGTCAGAAAGCTGGTGTCTGAAGTAGAAAGCTGGTGACCCGGTGGCCTTAAAGAAACATTATACATCCAGAAATCAGAGTTCCCAGTTGGAATTTTCAACTGGAAGTCGGGAAAACCCGCACTACCGACTTTGTGATCCAAGATGACTGTCGGGATATCAAAAAGCTGTAGTTTTTAACTGTTTATTCCCTGGGATAACTTTCCCACAGTGTCACCAGTGCTTTGCCTTCAAAGACAGCGGCTTTCAAACAAATAAACACAGGTTGCTCCACCAATGACAAGTGAGCAACTGCAAAAAGAGACAATTCAAGCAGATGCCTGAAATCAACCATGTCTACTGAGACTGTGATAAGCACAATGAATAAATATTTTAAAATATAAGTATTTTGTATTGGGCAGCACTGTGCAAGAGTTTCAGGCAGGACTGGGAAAACATTCTGTAAAGTAAGACTGCTTTGAAAAATAGACATGTTAATAGATCATGTTTATCAGTGACCAAATACAACCTGACTGAACAAAAAAAAAATCTAAATCAAATCAGCCTCAACTCTTCTAGGTTCACTTGAACATAGTTTTCGAAGGAACTCGGCAGGTAGGTTGGCCCAAACATGTTGGATAACTACTCAGTTCCTCTGTGGCTTTAGGCAGCCTCAGTTGTTTCATGTATCTCTTCTCTCTTCATTTATTCCCAGACAGACTCAATGATGTTGCCAGTCAGATGCCTCCCTGATTGTACTGAATAATGAATAAGTACCTGCCGGTACTTCTGAGCACTGAGGAGACCATGCATTTTGACAAAATCCCAAACTCTGTTTGCAGAAATACAGCCCCAAACTTGCAAGTAACCTCCACCATGTTTCACTGTTGCCTACACTCATTGTTGTACAGTTCTCCAGCCTTCATCGAACAAAATATCTTACGCTGCAGCAAAATATTTCCCATTTTGACTCATCAGTACAGAGCACCAGCTGCCATTTTTCTGCACCCGAGCCTATTATGTTTCTGTGCATAGCTGAGTCGCTTGGCCTTCTTTCCATGTCAGTGGTAAGGCTTTTTGGCAGCAAGATTTCCATGAAGGCCACTTCTGACCAGAGTTCTCCAGACATGGGGATGGGTGTACCAGGGTCCCACTGTTTTCTGTTGGTAATTAGCCAATTGCACTGCTGGACATCTTCCGATGGCAAAGGAAAGTAAGCATAATGTGTCTTTCATCTGCTGCATTAAGTTTCTTTGGCCGACCACTGGGTCTACGGTCCGCACCATTACCTGTTTCTTTGCGCTTCTTCAAAAGAACAGCACATATGGAAACCCCTGCATGGGAGAGAACTTGCTGATGCATTATTATTACGTTGTGACTTGTTGTTGTGCTCAGTCTTGTCATGTGTATGACTTTTGCAAATGTTTACACAGTACTGTATGCGTCAGCTGCTTTTATAGCACAGCTCCAACTATAATAACAACAAAGCTACTGACTGCCTACTTTCTACTTGTGTTAAAGTTCACGCACCCTCAATCAAATCTACTGGGAAACAGCCTGTGGATAAAAAACCCACATATGCTAACCACATATGTAGAGACCTATGAAATTCATTTAATTTTTTTTAAATTCTGTGTCTTATGATTTAAGTACATTTTATCTTCAAAGTGTAAATCATGTGTTGTATGAAAAGAATTCAAAGAAAATATTAAAAATGTAATGAATATCAATGAATTTGATACATCATGCAAATATTCAAATAAAGAATATTCAAATAAGTGCAATGATTTATGGGGACAATTCAAAATAAATATATTACAACAGTAGGATATTAAAATACTATAATAGTACTTAATAGGAGACAATTGACAATGAATGCATGGTTGCAATACATTTATTGTGAATTGTCCTCTATTAAATGGTCTATTGCTTGACTACTGACAATTTCTTCCCACGGTTCTTCTGCAGGCCAGCCTCCAAATGCTGCTCGAACAAACCACTGTAATAAGTGGGTCTGATGGAGGCCACGCCCATGAAGGCAAAGTACCTCCTTGTTTTCAAAGCTTGACGCAGCTTTTTAATTTTTTTTTATCTAACTTGGCCCATAGCTTGCGTCTTGCATCTGCTAATGTGTAGTTGCACTTCTTAGAGCTTCTTCAAATAATAAGCTCTTGCTAGTGCACTGACTGTTTGATATGACGCCATGTGTGTGTGGGGAAGGCACTGAGCTCAGAAACATAGCAGAATTGTTTCTCTCTGTTCATTTGGCTGTGTTAAAAAGACGCATACGCTAGGAATAACCCGTGAATTTTATAAGTTGCATCCACATTTCAGCAGATTCCACAATATTCTGCATTTTACAGTTGATTTGATTTTTATCGTGAATTTCTGCACATTTTCTGCATCACGGAAATCGTAGACCTTTCTTTAAACATGTCATTTTAAAATCCCTGTATTTGAAAAGTCAAAGCTTATAAAAGCTTTTAAACTTGTCAATGTTGTCCTTGACCACTTCAGTCCCGTTTGTGATCAATAGTATTTGTACTTTTCATATTATTTGCTGTCCCTTCAGTTGGTCTATGCGATAACTTTTTAGATAAAAGCGAAAAGATCCAAAAACAAATTAATAAAAAGATGTATAAATAATAATATATTAGCACTGACCGGGTCTAGCAGCACGACACGTACGTCCTCTCCATAGCGGTTCTTGAGGCAGGGCCCACAGAACTGACCTTTGGCCCCCACACAGAAACCACTGCGACACACTGTCTTGGTGTCCAGAGTCTTCTGTCTGCACTGGTGACATGAGCTGCCCTGGAAGAAGAAAAACCACCACACACACACGCACAGTGAAGAACCATACTAATCCAAGACTCCTGACAGCACAGATAGCACTAAATGGTGTGGTGCCCTGGTGTGACTCACATTCTCCTTGTCCCAGATCTTGTCTTTGCTGCGGTATGCTATGTTGTCCAGGTCTTCTTTGGTTATCTCGTCGACTGACTTCACCTCATACTGGCTCCTTCTGGAACTCCTCCTCTTTTTCCGTACCCCCCCATGTTCACTGTCCACCTGCCCAATCACGAAATCACAGATTTTAGGTGAAACTGAGAGGGGGCAAACAGGACACTGCTGTGTAGCCAATAAGATTTTAATATAAATGTTTATACATACAGTCAAATTTACCCTTTCCTCTAAATGAATTTGTAGAAAGAATGTTGAGATTAAAGTTGACAAGATAGCTGGTGACTGTACTGTTGCAGAAATGCTGCAGAGCAGAAATTATACTTATATAATCACTGAAGATGTTAAACTTCTCTCAGAATAGAATATCATTTCTCTAAAAAGACTCATAATATGCTACTACAGTATATTTGACACACACACACACACCTACCTTACAGTGCACTGTAACTTTTATAGTTTAGATGTAAGCACACGGAGTGAAGTGTGTGATCATACCTCCACCAGTCTCCTGATGTCTATGGTCCTGGGGCTCCTGTGGGTGAGTGGCTCGCTCTTTTCCTCCACTGCAAAGTTCTCAGGAGGACGAGCCTTACGGGACGGGTTCCTCCTTTCAGACCCCTTCTCTGATTCAAACTTGCGTTTTCGTGGCGTTGTTTTCTCTGGCGACTGCTTCTTCTTCTGCAGAAATAAAACAAAGAAAGCGTTTTCAAATCAGAACAGAATCTTATTAAACAAATATCTCACCTAAAATCTATTTGATTAATTAATGAAGTTTTTACTGTGTGTTATTACTCAAATAGGTTATCTCACCCTTCTGTTAACATGCATCTGACACGTCAACTTAATAAGTTAAATATGAGCTGCTAGAATATTTAAGACCCAATAAATTAATACTGGTGACTTCTAGCCATGCAACTAGTTTCCCTTGATCAAAAAGAAGAAATCCCATAAAGTCAGGCAATATGCTGCACCATCTCCCATCACCCACATAAACAAACATAAAAATACAGTTATTTTATTAAATCATTGTTTGTGTCTAGTGGTGTTTTGTATGTTTTTCCACTCTTTTTGTGTATTTTAAAGCCTATCTAAGGATAGGTATTGCAAACTAGCTTAGGCTATAAATGTTATTGGTTCATGCTCTACACAGGTTCCTATATTCCTATATAAATAAAAATTGAAAAAACAACAGCTTTTTTACGTAAACACAAGGCTGCACGATTTGGAGAAAAAGTCATATTGCAATTATTGTGGACAATAGTGATTTGCGATTGCGATCTGGTGGTGTGTCCAACTATGTTTTGAATGATTAGCGGTGGGGTGGGTTGGGGGGTTATGGTAGGTTGTTCTCTTAAAAGTTATTGGCACACTGCTCATAAATAATTTTCATTCTCATTGCTCGTAGGCATATCTGTTTTTACAGGCACATGCGAGAGCCCGGTGTGGGTGGAGATAATGAGCAGACTGCAGCCCACACAGAGGAGACAGCATCACACACACACCTTTTCTGTTTTATTAAACCTCACCCTTTTTGCGGTTATGTAATCGAACATGACGACATCGCAATAGCGATTAGATTAATTGTGCTGCCCTAATAGAAAGTAAACTTGTAGTATTTTGTGAACATTGACCCCCCGGTTATTACATACAATTTTGGAAGACAGCTTATACTGAGTTTCGGACAAAACAGTCTGTCAAATTACTCTAATGTTAGTGCATGTGCATGTTGATTTTTCTGTTGAAAAACTGGTGCTGGTGTGTATACTCACTTGAGGGGTGGTGGGCAGAGTAAGGTCTGCCATGGTGCTAAGATCAGCAAACAGCTTAGCCAGCTGAAAGACAACAGAAGACCAGGATCACGGGAGGGACAGATATAATGGTATACAGATCACACAATTTGTCAGAATATGGAGAAAAGTAAAGCTGAAAGGGGTTCCTTACCATGGCTTTGTTTTCCTTGATGTTCTTGTCTCGTTTCCTTAGGCTATGAGTCAGGACTTCCTCTTTATCCTCTTCCTCCTCATCATATTCCTGCTGCTGCTGCTGCTGCTGCTGCTGCTGCTGCTTCACCCTCTGCCTTGTTCCGCCTCTCTGTGACGGAGGACTTTCTTTGAGTGGCTTTTTGACATTTTTCTCTTTCAGTTCCTGTTTGGGGGTAGACAGTCTTTTGACTGGAAACCTGAGGAGTAAATAATTAAATTACATCATTGTTCAGTCATCTCTGGGAATCAGTTACATTGTTGTGAAACTAGCATGTGTTTCCTAAAGATGAATATAGTGGAAAACAGCAATAAGCTACTTCTATGCCCATTTCCCTTTTTGACCAAATCACAAATATTAGTGCCTTTAGATTTCTGGCTGATCAGGATCCAGGAACTCAAAACTGACACAATTAATTAAACTCATCAGTAGTTGAATAAGTGGTACTTACAATAAGAGGCTTGATTCACTCATAGCCTTAGCCTTAGACAAATTATGTGGAATATATGTTGCATGAGAAAGGCTTTGTAATCCAGATACCGATATCTGATCGGTGCATCCCTAATGCTCTTGCGTCGTTGCTGTTGAGCTTTGTTGGCCACCTTACCACCCAAGTTTAAGCAACATTATGCAGTGGCAAGTGTCAGGCGAGAACCAGGGAAGCAGCAACACAACTGGGCTCAGTAGCCTATATGGACATAACGTTAGCTAATGGTAGAGGTGAAGATGCCGAAGAGTGTTGTGTCATGTTGTTGCAAGATACTGACATGGTCTTTAAATTAAAAAAAATATTTTTAAAGTGCACTAACTATTCTTTGTCTTATTTACTAATTGAAACACACACCCACCTCAGGGCTACCAAAAGGCTCTTCCTCTTTGGTGGGGGGGCCTCCTCGCCATCAGAGTAGAAGCCTGTGTCCACGTCGCTTTCCTTGTCTGAATCCACCATCTGAAGAAAACCAAAAGGGAAAAAGCATGTAGTCTAGTGCTTCGGCTGTGGTATCGCACACATTTTCATCTAATTATACGGCCAGAAATAAACGTTTCATACCTTGCCCTTTAGCCGTTGGTTAAAAGCACCTCTGTCCTCTCCTTCATCCTCGCTGAAACCTTCAAACTCCTCCTCACTGTCCGACTGGCTGAACAGACGAGCCAGCTCTGCAGTGATAAACTTGGATTTGAAACATTGAGCCTGTTGGCAGATTTATCAAACATCATGTTAGCCCATCACATGTAGGCCTGTGTTACCATCACAACTCAGAACTTGAAGTCTGAATTCAACTACAGTCATAAATATTACTAAGTGAGAAAACATGCACTTCTTGTACACAAGAGAGTGTGAATGAGTGTGATCTTCCTAGGATTGTGTGATCACACTAGTGAAGGCGGTGCAGATATCATAGTGACAGCTCAAGAGCTGCACTTTTTTTCCTGAGTCATTCATTGGTCAGATCATACCAAGTCTGCTACTGAAAAAAAAGGCCGCTATGATTTTCTATGAGTGGGTCCCTGTTTTATTTATCTTATGAAAAAGGATACACATGCATGCTGGTGACGCAATACTACGTTCTACCAGTGGTGTCACACAGTTCCACTGATCAACAGTTCGTGCTAACACACGAAGATGTGCTGCAACGCCCCAACAAATAACGTGAAGAAGAGTAGTAATGAGTAGTAAACAGAGATGTAAACATCACTGGACTTATAATAGTCTTATGAGAAAGGAAATTAACTCAACATATTTGCTAGACCTAAAAGGATACACACAAAGCCTTTTGGTGAGTAATGGTGACCGCAACGAGAACATTTGTTTCTTTACACAGTTCACCTTTAAGCCACAGGACAATTGCTCGGATGAGTTTTCACACACCAGAGGGGGCACCATTCGACCAGTGGATCACTAGATGAGGCAGGCTTTCAAAACATATCTTCTTGACTTTATGTTGGCAGAAAACAAACTAAACCCAAGGATGCCCTTGTCACTACCAGCCTGTGCAACTTCTCAGCCATGGCGGGACGGCAACGCAAGGCCAATGACAAAGTAAAGTGGAAAAGGAACAGACACTTTGCTGTGCTGACAATGGCTTTACTTCCTCATAATCTGGAGTCCTGCAGACCCCAGTGCTATATGTAAACTGTAATTAAATATTAATTTAACCATTTTTATCTTCTCACATTTTATCTTTACTTCTGACCCAATTTAAGTCCAATATATAGAAACGTTTTGAAATGATAACCCAACCGCAATTTGGGTGTGCACATTTGATGAAGGTGATCAAATACAGAAATAAGGTTACAGCAAAGTTATTTCACAAGAGGAGGAACTGAGTTTTGTTATATTGGCTACGTGTGAATATTTAAGTATCTTTTGAGGATTTAGTTGGGGTTTTGCTATGTAAAAAAAAAGTCCACGCGACTGGATATAGAGACCATATAAAAAGCCATCGTACATTTTTATACCCACTTCTCACAAAATTATGGAAAGTCATGACATATCAAGCTGATAAATGTTAAGTATGATTTTTGAGCTGTTAAAAGGGGCCCAGGGTGTCCATGACCACACACACTGAATAACTTGAGTTAAGTGTTTATATGTTATTCTATAATGGCCACGACAACAGTGTTAAAGGTTTTATCTAGGGGTAAGACTGAAGTTTCAGGCCCAGAGTCCTAATGTGTCAAGTTGCGTCTGATCCATGCAGTTGAAGTCCCAAGTCCCACTTGTTGACATCTGAACCATCCCCTCCAGCAAAAGGGGTGTGGACCTCTGACCTTACAAGAGGAGGGGGCGACACAGATCGGACCCACCTAATTTACCCAGCTCCTTGATAAAACACTGATCAAGCAAATTTCAAGTACAGCCATTTAATAGCCAAAATGTAACGTTAGAGGATCACCTGAGCACTGATCACGTGTAAGCTAGCAGGATGACCAGGTCAAAACAAAGACGTGGGACACGTTTTGTAAATGTGTTTTACCACATAACATTATGAAAGGACGGCTGTGTTACAGAAGTGAACTACTTACAAAGTACAATCAACTTAGTCGGAGTAAGATATGAATGTATCTTGATGGTGCAGATTCAGGCCAGCTAACGTTAAACTTAAGCGAACACCGTTAGCTGTGTTATTAACAATGGAATTCATTTTGACTCATTGTGACTTTTCTTAAACACAAACAACCAACGTGTAAAACAGAGCTACATTTACAGACACTGCTCTGCTGCTTACCTTCGATGTAAGGGTCATTTTATCTCCGTTTTGCGTTTTTCAGTCCAAGAGAAACTTTCGTCCCGGTAACATCAAAACCAATGAGTAGAGGTACGTTTAAACATTAACCGCTAGAGAGGGCTTGTGATGGCAAAAGTGGGGAGTTTGATGCCAGTGAGATTATACCTACATTTGTAGTTAATCCCAATAATTGCTTTCATTAGATACAACTAACGATCAAGTAGTATTGAAAAAAAAATCACTCAATTGCAGCATATGATAATGGTGTTTATCTCTTGTTTAGGAGTCTCTCGTCTCTCGTCTCCCCCCGCGCTAACAATGGTGCAGTCCATCCTTTCGCGCGAAAACAGCACTGGGCGTGGTCATCCTACAGAGCCAGACCTCCTGCCACACTGTACTGAGTTTTGCCCGGGGGTCTGTTGGTTGTGTGTCTGTTCTTGCGTTGTTGACACATTGTGATTTATTAGCAGTTTAAACAGACTTTCAGCAGAGGCAGGATGTAACAAAGTACAGTCATTAATTTATAGTACTGAAGTACAATTTTGAGGTAGCCTGATTTCCATTTTTCGCTCACAACATCTGCTGTAGCCTACTTAAGGTAAAAAAAGTAACTTACCCTACTTTTGACTCCACGACATTTATTAATATTGTATAGTTATTAGTAAGCCTACTTTGCAGATTAGGATTTTATATATAATCAGTTTACAACATAGACTAATCTACCCAGTAGTCTAACTTTAAACTACATAAATTAGGCTAGTTTGTTAGAGCTGTAATTGATTGTTTTCATTATTGATTAGTCTGTCAATGATTTTTCTCAATGATTATTTTAGTCTATGAAATGTAAAAATGTCAAAAAAATGCCCCTAACAATTTGGTGACCTGGTACAACATAAAAGTGGTGAATAATACAGAATCAGCAGCATCAGGCCTAATTAACATAACAATAAACATTGACTATAGTTATTCTGCTTCAATTTGCTGATGATAGCCATCCCATTGCAGCCAGCATTTAGGGTAAAAATAAGAAAAGTAACAAGAGATGATGTGGAAACCTTTATATGTGAACAACAGCCAGCAACTTATTTATGTGCCTGTAAGGCAGATTTTAAATGCAGAACGTTTACTTGTGATGGAGTATTTATAGCTTACACTGTATTATCATAACTTGACTTTAATAAAGGATCTGAAAACTTCTCATACAACTTTCAGTTATAACATTTGAGAGGAAATTCTACAGATGAAATTTAAGCGATTTGTTCCAAACAGTGTCTCCCTTGCTCTGCAGGGCACCTTGATACGTCTCCAGGCCATTTATTATCAATATTCCTGACGTTTCCTGGAACTTAATGTGCCGTATTTTCTCTTGGCCATGCACAGTAACGTTCAGGAGTCTTCACTGTCTGCCTGGTACCCTTTCAGAGCCAAGAATCAGTCCTGCACATAACCCACCATAAAACAGCTTACTTTTACATCTCGGTTTTTCTACGGATTGAACAAACGTGATAATAAGTGACCTTTAGTGGTGCTGGCAGGCAGATTTTGTTATCTTTGGATTTAGTCTGTGTGCTGTTAAATGACTAATAGTACATGGAGGTTAGTGATATTTCCCAAGCAGAAACGAGAGCTTTTAGACCTTCATATTGGAAAAAATAAAATACACTGACAATTTAGCTAGGGGAGGGAGGACATGGGCTATTACCTCACTATTTCTAAAAGACCAGCTAAGACCCTGCTATTTAATGCCTATTGTATCAATTTCTTTACAGTTTCCAATAACACTCTGCCAGATTGACAATTACACAGCAGCTGCATTTCACCAAGCTTATTTGTTCACTTCACTCATTTCTACTTCATCCTCCCCTGTTGTTTAAGTGTCAGAAGCCTGGTGGGCAAAATACTTGTCAGGCTGACTGCACAATGATAGGGGTTAGCAGCATCAGGAAACCATATTGCTGCACCCGGGGTCTAAAGCAGCTACTGACCATACCTCCCCTTCACACACACACAGCACATGGCAGGGAGTGTTTATCATTTCTCCTCAATTCATGCCAGCTGGAATCAGCTGAGACAGAGGCAGCTGTGCACACAATGCAAAATTGTTCTGCTTCCCCCTCCACTGCCACCATAAACTCTTTTCTCTCCTTAAGTCCACAATTAGTCTTTCAGATTTAAATGGACTCCTCTCCATCTCTACCTCCTCTTGTTGCAACACGTCATTCCCTGTTGTTGCCCCCGTCTTGTTCTGCCCTCCTTTTTTTGTTGTTCATTTTTTGCAATAAAAAGCAGAATCATTCATTTTGAATGAATTACTAAAATGTGTATATTTAGAAAACTCACATTATGGCTCCATCCACACTACTGCGTTTTCGTTTTAAAACAGAGACCTTTTGCTACGTTTGCACTTCCCATACAGACTAAAACAACAAAAACAATGACCTAAAACCAAGAAGCTTGAAAATAGTGCTGACCCCGTTTTTTGTTTTAAAACTCCAGGTAGCAGACAATCACGTTTGGTTCTCTGATTGGGTCTTATTAGTTATGCAAAGCAGAAACCTTGCTACTGAAAGAGTTTTCATTTGGTATTTTTATTATAATATTTTGTACAGTGTAAATAACACTTATAGCCTACACTTGTACTACTGTGAATGTCGCCGTGTTTATTTTGCGATGACTCCCAGTCTGTTTTCCGCTGCCACAGTTGCTTTTATCTCCTGTGTTACGTTCATTAACAGTTCCAGCTCGTTATTCGTCCATGACAAAAAAGTATCTGATGTGGTTCTTCGTCTGTAGCACTTTAGTCTTTTACCAAATCTTCTGTAAGAAGACCATCTGCTTCATCTTTACATTGGCACGCATTCCGTGTATGTGAAGCTAGATGTGCATTTTAGGTCATTTTAATGTAGACTGAGATCACCTCTGATACGCAGCTAAAATGCTGGTGTGGACAGAGAACATGTTTGTTTTAAAACTCTGTTTTTAAACAAAAATGGAGTAGTGTGGATGTGGTCTATGTAGGTGTTAATTATTAGTGTTGTTCTGTCAACCTATTGGTAACCAATTCATTTACAGATATTTTGAAGCGTGGACTTAGAAAAGAGACTGGAAGCATGTTGCTCTTACAGCAGAGTGAACTTTATCAATAATATCTTAATTGTTGTTTTAACAATGTGTGATCTGACATTATCGAGGAGGCTACATCACTCACAAAATCTCCTCCGGGCAGTCCCTGAGCCTACAGGTGTGGTAGAATTAAACAAGCACTCACTGCCAAAAAAATTAGGACTGAAGTTAAAAATGAGTAACAAACAGTACCAGGAGATAATACCATCATTAGACTGATGACAGAATCTAAGCTACTAATGACTAGTGCAGACTACATAACTTTCAACATTGACAGGTCACTTGTCTTGTAACAGGAGACTGATCTAGTGACAGGGGGGTCATATACTACAGGAGGTGACAACAACTCTGTCACCTGACAACTCTATCTGGTCTTCAAACCACGTTTTGTCTTGAAAATGAGACAAAACCATGTGTGAAACAGGAAAGACAAATGCTACATCCACACTACTATGTTTTGTATAAAAATGGGGTTTTAAAACAAAAACAATCTCCATCCACACCAGTGTTTTATATCTGTGTCAGAATTGATCTCCATCTATATTAAAAACATTTAAACTGCTGATCCATCTCACACCAAAGGCATGTGTCTTATAACAAGTGAGTGACACACAAGAATGCCTGTTCCAGCTTCTTCCCTCTTGTAGGCGCTACAGAGCACTGTACGCCAAAACCAACAAACTCAGGAACAGTTTCTTCCCACAAGCCATCGCTCTGATGAACAGTTGACTTCTGACTCACGGTGTCAGGAACAGTTCCTGTGCAATAACCCAGTAACTCTGTCTGTACTCAGCCACCTGTTTACTGGTTACCACTTATTATTTATTCATTCTCTATTTCAGAGCTGTTCATACTGTTAATATTGTTATATTAAGTGTGTCTGCATCATCATTTTTAAAGACCTCCGTTTTCGCCTGTCCACATTAATATTCGGATTCGCTGTTATTCTGGATGGGAGGTGCAAACATAGCAAAAGTTTTGTGTTTTAAAACAAAAGTAGAAGAATATGGGTGAAAGAATGGATTAGCACACGTGGGCTGCAGGGTTTGTCTGTGCTACAGAGAGAGTCCATGGTGTGTAAAAAATGTTTTGAAATGAAAAATTAGCTGCCTGCTCTGCCAGCTGCCTGCTTTGGCTGGATGTGGATATACAGTCAGCTGACAGGTCCAGATATTTAGCATGCTAGATATTGTTTGAAGTTGCGATGCGTCTGCAAGTGTCTTTGATGCATTGTTAAGTAGTTCACACATAATGACTGACCTGTCAGCAAGCTCTGTGACTTGCAAATTGTGCTTAAATTTCTGTAGTGTGAACTAGGCTTAAGACTAATTTTAAGGCTAGCCCCCTTCACTCTTTCTTCAACAGCTGACAAGCAACACATGGGAGCTCCGCTTTAGTCTTAAATAAAGCTGCAAGCTTTATTCACCAGTTACTGTAACTTATAAGTGTACATTACTGCTAAAGTAAGGGCTTATTGCTAACCCGTTGCTCTCTTCTCTACTGTGCTGCCATTCACCGGCACACCCGTTCACACACACATGCTACCACACATATACACTATGCTCTCACGACTTGTACAAACACATTTTTAAAGAATGCCAAATATCGTCTAATTATAATTATCAAAATTCAAGAAAATATCTACATAATTTTTTGTTATTATTGCACATCCTTAATAGACCTACTGGTATTTTGTAAATTTTGAGATGTGGATAAATGTGCACACAAGCGGGCAGGAAAATAGAGGCTAGAAGTAACTTAAATCCGCTTTCTATCGAACAGAAGTCCGGTTCCATTAGAAATATTGATAAAATACCCTACTTTTCAGCAAATTTATTACCTCAGTAAACACTTTCATAATGAGTTTAAATGATCTCAATCATTAGTTTCAAGTCTTCTTTTTGTAAATTATGGAGAAAAACAGACGATAAAGCGGCGTAGGCTTCAGGGCGGGACTACCTTGTGATTGGCAAGTCGATACCAGGCTAGAGGCAACTTGTATCCACTACACGCTGTAAATTTAACCAGCTCTGTTGAAGAAGCTTATTTTGAGTCAGCTGTTAGTTTTACCGTTAAGTACTTGTTTGTACTTGTTTAGTTTAAATAGGCTAAATCTTGATTGCGATGGACTGGCCATTGTGGCATTCTCACTTCATACTTTCCATCTGTTTCTGGTTTTGTCAGGGTGAACTCACTGGGTTGTGTGAGAAGCCAACAGAGATGGTAAATGTGGCGAAAAGAAAGAAAGAGGAAAAAGAAATGTTTGGTGCAGAAAAAATAAGAATTACAAAGAAATAAATGTTGGCACAAGAAGCAGCTATGTGCCAAATTAAGTGACTTCTTGGCAGAAAAGGTTGCTGTAACAGGTGAGGCAGGACCCTGCACAGGCAGAGACAGGTGCATGATTAGGAGGCTTATGCATTTATTATATACTGAAATTATTTATACATATGCATTTATGTACAGGCATATACATTAGGCTATAAATTTACATAGCTTATGTTATAAACAACAGTTTGCAATGTGTTATTGCACAAAGACAAAGCTGCTAAGGTCAGTGGAGGTGAGGCACAGGGGATGGGTGATGATGATCGCCAGTCATTTTGATGAGGAGGGAGAGAAGGACCAGGAGGAGCAACAGGAGGAGGGGAGAAGGTCAGGGAAGAGAAGAGAAGCAGCAGAAGGTAAATCGAACCAGACAAAACAGTGACAGGTACAGGGACAGTGTGTTTTTAGAATTAGAAAATTGAAAAAATATTGTTTGTCACATTTAAATGCATTTCCTGCCTGAACATGCTCGAAAACTCAAAAAACTTTGCATAAAAATCAAGCATGGCAAAAATGTCCATGTCATATGGTTTGTACACATGTGAGTGGTAAAATTACTCACTAGCGCCCCCTAAAAAGCAGCTCGTGGACCACGTTTCACAAATTGCATGAAAGTTTTGTGGCAGATGTATCATGTCCAGACCTACAAAAAAGCCTCCGGGAGCGATGCCCTAAACCAAACAGGAAGTCAGTCATTTTCAATTTAACGGCCATTTTTGGCAGGGAAGATAGCTCTCTATCTGGTGAATTTTAGGGGGAAGAAAGAGATTTTGTGAGCAGATGATAGAGAGGACAAGGAGAAAAAGAGCTGTTTAATTGTGGCTTGTGTGGAGCTTTTTCCTTCAGTGCAGCTCTGTCTAGCACAGAATTGTGACAACAGCCGCTCTAGAGTGATGTCAGAGTCGCATGAATTCCAATTTGACTGTCCAGACAGACTAAGGTCATTCAGTTTAGCATTTCAAAAAATCAGACAGGTATTTGATTTGGACCACATTTGAAAGTGGCTCCAATACGAACTGGAAAAGATCAGATTCCATGTGACTTGGCCTGTTCACACTGTTATGAAAAAATCTGAGATGACATATGAGCAAAAACTGAGCAACTTTGGCTTGCAGTCTGAATGCAGACTAAGTGAATGCTGTGGGAACAATGAATTTAGTACAGCAGTGCCACTGAGCAGCTTGCGGCTGGCTGTCAAAATGTATCTTCTTGAGTTTACATTTGCAGATTAACTAAACCCAAGAACATTCTTATCACTACTGGCCTGTGCACCTCCCCACCATGGCAGGGATGGCAGGGCAAACCGATAACAGAGTAGGGTGGAAATGGCAGCCATGCATACATTACATACTGCTGCCTGTCAGTAAGGTAGTTTGTAATCCAGGCCACAAGGTCCTGATCCACCTGCGTTTTGGAGAGCTTCTCTGCCAGCCGCTGGACAGTGTCAAAGGCACTGGAGAAGTCAAAGAACATGATCCACAGAGTGCTATGTGTCTTCTCCAGGTGAGAGTTACCTTTGTGAAGCAGGTAGATGATGGCATCCTCTACCGTGATGACAGCCTGGTACGCAAACTGCAGAGGGTCCATGCGGTCATGTATAAGGGGCCCGAGGTGCTGCAGAACTAGTCTCTTAACCTACAGCAGATTAGCCGTTTAGCACAAGATACCATGGCGACATAACCGGGTAAGAAGTGAACCACTGTCGTCGGTCTGAAAACCCAGGGTTACCCCTGAAGTTACCTCGCTAAGCTCACATCCTGTTTTGTAGTACAGGCCTCAGGGGACCTGACAACATCAACCCGATGGTGCTTAAGGTGTGCGCACAGCAGCTGGCAGGAGTGTTCCAGCATCTTTTTGACCTCTCCCTGAGGTTGAAGATGGTGCTGAAGATCTTAACTGCACCATCCCTGTCCTCAAAAGGGACATTCCAGCACCCTCACAGACTCCAGGCCGGTGACATTAAGGTCAAATGTCATGAAGACATTTAAATTTGGAATAAGAAATCAACTCTATAATAGACTGCCCATGTTTCTACAATAGTCCAAATGGAGCAAGTTCTCTATAGAGAGCCTAAGTCCCTCCCCTTCCGGTGGACCACCATGGGACCTTACTTCAGAAACGGAGGTCAAAAGAGACCCGTGTTGATCCTGTTTGCTCTGAATTACACATATGATGATGGCCAGTTTAAAACATACATATACAAGAAAGTTGCAGTTTGATGTAAAACTGTTAAAGTATGAGACTGTGAAAGTAAATAATTACAAAGACCACAATAATTGAACTGTCAAGCAAAAAAATTGGATTTGAGCATTAAGGCCTGCAGTCTGAACATGGCCTAAATGTAACTTTACTGTTTTACGTCAAACGTCAACTTTCTTGACGGTCAAAATTATCTTTTAAATTGACAAACATCACGTGTGTAATTCAGGGCAAAGTTCTAACAGGATAGAAAATAAATTGTCCTAATATTTTTCCTAAAATAAGGTTCCATGGACCGGAAACAGAAGCGAGGGACTTAGGCTCTCTAAAAAAGCGCATTTCATCACTATTTTGAATATGTACGAAGAACAACAAGAAGAACAAGTAATGTTAGTAGTAGTAGTCGACTGGTTTATTAGAAGTAAGAAAAGAAAGAGAAATTTGGACAAATGAGGCCCACATGGATTATTTAACAAGAGCAAGAGCAACAGAGCGTGTTGGCCACTGTAGCTTCTCCTGCGTGCATGGAAAGGGAGGGATGAGCAGTGCGTGATGATACATTCATGTGGTGTCAGAATAATCATTCAATCTTTTTTTTCCTCCTTAAAATTTTTCTTTCCTTGCAGAAAGAAAAATAAAGCGTACATGTTTTATGTGTACATAAAGAAGTATACAGAATTATATACAGCATACATTTGATTTGTGCAAAATCACGTATTCCATACATATTTTGCAAACATGTAATATGGTTATAACAGTTTGTTGTCAGTGTAGAGTGAACTAGATGGCTGCGTGTTGTTTATTTGCTCTGATAATGCTAATCTAACACATCTTTGTTGTAGCATTCATGTTGATTATTCACATTCTGACTTAAGAGCCCATGAGCACACACCGAAGTCAGTGACTTCACAACTTGGAAAATGGGACCATCTGAAGAGCATGTGAATGCAAAAAGAGCTCCTCGTTGCAAATCGCAACCCTCACCACACTAATTCTAATTCTCTTAGCATGTGTTTGTTTTGCACAAAGAATGGAGATTATCATTATTATACAATAATATTTTTGAGATGGTCAAAAAGAGTAGAAATATTCCATTCAATCAACCATCGTTGTGTGTGTGTATGTCCAACATTAATGAAAATGAAGGTTAGTGAAATGACTTCTGTACACAAACATAAAGGTATGCAGTTGTATCTTTATTGTAAATGTCGAATGCATGTCAAGAGAGCAACAGGTGACAGTGACCAAGTTTGATCAGACACATGCAACTATATTAAAACTTGCTTTAAGATGCACAAATGAAGGGAAATCTTAAAGAACATGGGGCATCGTTCCATTTTAACGAGTTGTTGTCGACACAGTCCTCGCCTCCTTGATAGTTGTCTGGCTGTCCTGAACCCCAGTAGTAAAAGTTCACTGCAGACCCATCAGACCACATCCATCTGCCTTCCTGGTGGGTATCACTGAGTCCAATCCAGGTGCTTCCCTCATAGGGGTCAAAGTCCTTGATCAGAGTTTTGATGAAACTCTGTTCCCCAAGACTGTGGATGGACACCAGGTTGGCTCCCTGTGACACACAGTGGAGCTCTGCATCAGCCCAGGTCGTAGGTCTGGCGACGTACTTGTAGCAGCGACCGCTGAAGCTGGACCAGTACGTGGGACAGTTGCCACGCTGTAGTGTCCCTTGATGATCATCTGAAGGAGACACAGCACTTAGAGCCAGACCAAACAAGAAGAGGATCAACAGCATGTTGGTGTTAGAGTCTCTATAAGTCTGATCTGAAGTGTTTGAGGTTATCAAGAATCTTGCAGAGAGTGTTGAAAAGCTGCTTTCTTTTATATGCAAGCACTTTCAGCTTTACACAACTACACAGTATCTAAAAAAGCCAAGAAAGATCATAAGCTCACCTGGAGATGCCACCTTTTCATTTCAGTTAAGCACAGCTTAAGAAAAGACATGTGGCTTCAGCTGTCAGAAGGCTGAATGAACACAAGAAAAGAATAATGCCTTGTGGTTGACTATTTTTTCATTTACAGCTCATATATAATAACAACATATGTTTATGTTACACATCAATATTACGATTGTACAAAGCCTCCAGTGTATCCTCTTTTGCATTTTAAACTTTGTTTTAACATGCAAACAGGATTTAAAAAACATTGCTTTAAAAAAACTTAACTTTACACAGTCATGACAACGTCCGTTAAAATACTAAATACACCTTGGTTTCTTGTCCATTACATCATCTGACACTAAAGGAAACAAAGATCATCATACTGACTTGTTCTTCTGCTGCCCTCAAGTGGCCGCAAAACAAAACAAGTACTTATACACTCCAGCATCTTCTCCTCTAAAGAATGCCCTTCCACATTGTTGAACCTCTGAACATGACACATGAACCTATGTCACCTCAACAATAATTAAATACGTAAACAAGATAATACAGTAAATAAGTAAATAATATAGCACATTTATTCTGCCTTTGAACACAATGTGCAGAGGTGTTTGTGCATGTGTGTGTCATTAACAGGTCAACAGTAAAAATGACTACCACACTGGAACAGTAGAAGTCTCTCATTTATCAGCTCCATCAGTTGAAGAATCCCTACCCGTGAGTGCGCTACATGAAAAACCCTACTTAAAAAAATCATCTTTGCAAATGTTTTATGAGAAAGGAAATTAATTCAACATGTTTGCTACACCTGAAGGATACATACAATACCTTTTGATGAGTAAATGTGACCATAACTTTTGTTTCTTTACTGGAAAATTCAGTGCACTGTTAAGCCACAGTTTAAACTCTTTTTTTCAGTTTTCATTTTTTGCACCAGGGGGAGCACCATTTCACCAGTGAACATCCTGTATGCTGTGAGAACATCTAGAATGGATTAAAAAAGGAGAGCAGAAGACAGTTTTGGTTTTTCATCTTTAAAATAGATTTGGCCACTGCATTTTCTTAGTCATAGCATGGATGGCAGGACAAGACAAAGTAAACAGACAGACAAGGAAATACGCTTTATTGACATTTACTTTACTTTCTTATTGTCCTGAAGACCCCAATGCTGTACATGTATTAAATAAATAAATGTTAAAGGGATAGTAAGTGATTCTGCAGAATGATAATATTTTAATATTTGAACTCAACTGCAAAACAAATAAACTCCACACAAATTCATGGACAAGCATTGCCAAGGTGACAAGGTGGCTGTCCTTCAAAGCAGTAATTTTGGCGAATGGCTAACCCGCTCCGGAGCAGGTTGTGTTCGAGATAAGTGATCAATGCTATAAAAGCACTGCCTACTGACTAATTAGCTCTCTTGGAAAAATGATCACCCTCTGTAGAAGATGTCACTGTTTTATAGGCTGCTGTTGTGATAATGCTTTTGTATACCAGTATGATTCTACAACAGAGACTGACTGAATTGCAAAGATACCATAACTCACCTGTCAAGCAGAAACACATAAACATCTTTGTTGATTTTCATTCCTTTCAGAACTCTGAGGTTTCTCCAGCAGAAACGCTTCATTGATGTTAACAAGTGTCTTAACCCTGCCTGATCATATAACTTGTTTCACAATTGGTACTTTCGACATTTTCTTCTTCAGCTGTTTTTCAGCCATCTCTTCATCTAGACAGTGCCTAGAGTCCAGCCATGGTAAGGCACTTTATTGTCACATGCACATACATGTAGTGAAATTGATTCTCTGCTTTTATTCCATCCCTCAAGGGAGCAGTGGGCAGCCACAGTGCTGCTGGGGACCAACTCCATATTTGTGCTAGTGACTGTTCAATGGCACTGACTGAAGAACCTAACATGTTTGATGGTGGGGGAAGCACCCTGAGGAAAGCCACGCAGACACAGGGAGAACATGCAAACTCCACACTTATTTTCAGGTGCTGAAAGGAGTCCAGTTGGCATTGTATCACTATGGTTTCAGTCCCTGTCCTTTGCACCAACAAGCTGGATGCCAACTGCTGCAAGACAAGCTGGTGATGAGATAAAATCTCAGACAAATCAAAACTATTTTACATGTTAACTTGTGTTGTAACAACAATTCAAGATAAGTAATTGTGACTGGCTGTAAAATATCTATAAAGCTCATCTTATGTGGCCTGTTTTACATGATGGCCCATTTTAAACTTCACCCAAGTTATTATTACTAGTCCTATTGTTATTGTTATTATCATTAACATTACTGTAATTATCAGTACCATTATTCATTTTCAGTTCTTTACTGTCTGTATTTCTTTGTGGATCTGGACTGTACTCTTTGTGATATTAGACCAACTTGCTCTATATGAAAAGTGTAATGAGATAACTTTTGTTGTGAGTTGGAGCTGTATAAATAAAACTGAAATCAATTGAATTGTTAATCTATCCTGACATTTGGCATAAGTCACCTATCTAACCTAACATTAACTTGTTTCACACCTTTGCTCCCATCATAACAAAAAGGTTGCGGCCTAACAATGAACTTAATATGGGTCATAATAAGCTGCTACACAATCAACCTAAATTTGTTTCTGCCTGTTTGTGACAGGGTGATGAAGGCTGCTTTCCAACACAGCCACCAGTGGAAGAGTGAGCAGTTACGGGATTCGGGTTACATTATAATAACAACCAAGCCTTAAACTAATTAATTACAGTTTTTCTCCATTTCTTAAACACAATAACCACACTTAATTTCAAAACCATAACTCCATTTTTCAAAAAGCACACCCATTTCCTTAAACACAAATCCTTTCATTTCTCATTGCCTACACTATGTGGTCATTGAGAAAGCACTGACATTCAGTATTGTTCGCTCAATCAGCACAGGTTGAGCTCAATTAGCACACATGGTGGAAACACAAAGGGTCATAATTGATAACACACCAGTCAGAACATTCAGTATATAGATAAAAGGGCCAGAGTCAGTTCATTCAGTTTTGGAACAATGGATCCAGAGAAATCTGAAGGAAGCGGTGAAGGATACCAGAGAGGAGAAGGAGGATGAAGAGGAGAAGGAAGAAACACAGTATGGAGAGGAGTAAGAGGTGAAGGAAGAGGAAGAGTAGGAATTGGAAGAGGAGATGGGATATGAGGAAGATGAGGAGGTGGAAGAGGAGTAGGAGGTGAAGAAAGAGGTGGAGTAGGTATAGGGAGGAGGAGTAGGTGGAGAACAAGAATCTCTGACCTGTGAAAGACTAAAGACAGGACGCTGGGGCAGAAAATTTGTTGTTGTGTATTATGCTGTACAGCAAACTAAGGAATAAAACATGTGTGCAAATGTATACAATCATTATTTCTTTTGTTTTCATCATGTGAAAAAGTTTTTGAGGGGGAAAACCACAAACAACATAACTAATAACCATTTTTTACTAATATTTTGTATTTATCTTACTGTGTTGTAGTGTGTGTGTTTTTAAATGCTTGTGTCTGAGGGCAAAGTTTGTTTTTTCAGCAAGATTGAATCATTTTGAGTGGAGAGCTTCATTTTGACCTGGGAAATAGGAAACAGGATGTTTTGGCAATTGTGTGAGAAGTTGTTGATTTGTGTTTAGGGTTTGAATAAAAAGATGCATCATTTCAAGAAATATGTTTAAGCAACTGGCAAAAACTGTAATAAATCCACAAAAAGGAACTCAAAGGGTTTCCAAACCAGAAGTAGTCCAAACACGAAGGACAGGCCAGGGAAACACAAAACACCCAACACTGATTATTTTTATCCATTTACAACTGATAAATAAAAACAACATACTAAACATGTATTTACCCATCAACAAAATTAAAACAAAGCCTTCAATGCATCCTCTCTTACATGGTGAACTTTGTGGGGTGTTTTGTTTTTTTTACACCCATTTCCCTTCATTTCTCATTGCTTACACCATGTGGTCATTGAGAAAACACTAAAATTCAATATTGTTCACTCAATCAGGACAGGTTGAGCTCAGTTAGCACACATGGTGGAAACACAACTAGTCATAATTGATATAGACCCGGAGAAATCTGAAGAAAGAGTTGTGGGACACGAGAGAGGAGAAGGAGGAAGATGAGGAGGAGGAAGAGCAGTATGGAGAGGAGTAAGAGGTGAAGGAAGAAGAACAGTAGGAGTTGCAGGAGGAGATGGAGAAGAGGCAGATGAAGAGGTAGAGGAGGCAGAGCAGGAGTAGGAGGAGTGAGATGGAGGAGGAGTAGGCAGATGGAAGAGATGAAGAAGGAGTTGGATGAAGAGAATCTTTCTCTGGCCTGTCCCAGACCAAAGACACGGCGCTGGGGTAGAATAATTAGTTGTTTGGTGTGTTGTACTGTACAGTCGAATAAAAAATGTGTGCAAATGTATACATTCAGTTATTTATTTTGTGTTCATCAAGTGAAAAGGTTTTGAGGGGGAAAACCACATGCAACATCACTAATAACCAGTTTTTGTTGTATTGTTTAGGATTTATGTCACCATTGTGTAAAACTGTGTTGTGGTGTGTATGATTTTGAGGGCTTGTGTGTCGTGTCTGAAGATTGTTTTTTCATAAAGATTGAACGGTTTTGAGTGGAAAGCTTCATTTTGACCTGAGAATAAGATGTTTGGGGAATTGGGTGAGAAGTTGTGGATTTGTGTTTAGAGTTTTGAGAAAAGAGGCTTAACTTCAAGAAATGTGTTTAAGCAATCGAGAAAAACTAAAGTATTTTGACATATCCAAAGATCCAAAATAAGTAAGTCCACTCTATTGACTATTTGATAATACGTTTCATCATTAGGTGAGATGATGTTGCACTTGATAGGTGTTTGAATGTTAAATGCAACCAGGGGACGTGTGCATGAGAAGTGCTTGTCTAAAGATTAACCAGGACTCTGAAATGAAAACAAGGAAACAAAAGAGAAGTAATAAATGTTCACTGCTCATCAACTTAATCTCTGGCACTATAACTAAATGACTATATGATACAGGCATATCTACCTCTGCTTTCTATTGCATGGAAATTCCAGGAACCTGCCAGTCTGACATGCCGTTCTTTCCTTGGGCGTAGTCACTTATCACAGGGCAAGTTATTTATCATAAATCCATAAAGCTGATGTCAGTTCATTTTATTTTGGCACTAAGCCTTTCATTGGAAAAACACTAAATAATTCTTGATACCACTGTGTTGCAGGAGTAGTTTTTTCATGGACCCAGTTGAATAGCACACATTTTTCTGCCTTCTTTAGATGGTCTGGATCTTTACAAATATTGTGCTTTAATCTGGCTGTCTCATGACTACACCTCCAAAAGCAATGCATATTATTAATATTGTGTATCTTTGAATTTGTTACAAAGAAAAAAAAGAATAGGAGGTCCTAGTACTTTCGTCCCAAACAGCTTTATCACAAACACAGTGAAGGTGTTCTTCTTAATGTTTTGCATGTCTTTCGATCCATTAGTGTCCATTATAGCTTGGTTGACATTTTCTAAAATTATGGAATAAACCTTTAATTCGATGTGAAACAATAGGCCCAAGAAGAACTATAGCCTGTGTTGAACTTAGTAAAGTTCACTTGGCAAAGTTCACACAAAACAATGTAATGTGGTGGACTTGAAGAAATGAATTAACCAATCTTTAAGTGGAAATCCAAAATATTTTGGAGTAAGTAAAGTATTTTGAACTTTTGTAAAAGGAATGATGTTATTATAATTAGATTATTTTTATTCACAAGTAGAGTAATACATGACAAAGCACCCTTTCTACTGATATTATTGTTAACAGTTAAATCCCTTTTCTTCTGAATATATATACCATACACGCACACAGAAAAAAAGCACCTCAACTAAAGTATGTAAATCTACATTAACCCACAGGGTGTAGAAATCTGTGGATGAAACGTCATCATGTTTTCTGTATATGGCTTTAATTGTATTTCTCTTTATAGTAAATGTCTATTTTGCATGAAGGAAGATTGTCAACATCATATATATTATTGAAATTAATTTGGAGATGATCAAAAAGGTGTGGGAATTTTCCATTTGATCAACAAATTGAGTTACCTTTGTGAAGTCCACACAAAAGTATACATTTGTATCTTTATTGTAGCATGTAAACAGAGCAACAGGTGACAGTGACAGATTGTGCAAGATGCACAAACAGAGAGAGAAGTTAGAGAACATGGGGCATCATTTCATTTGAGATTACTACCTATCTACTTGTTTGGGACAACGACGCGTTTCCAACATGCTGTTCTGGTTCAGAACTGGTTCACTGAATGATCCAAGACTCAAAAATGTGTTCCTTCCACACTACTTCCCTTTCCTCAATCCGATGTAGGAGATCTTCTCAGCATGGCAGTGGAAGGTCTATGACAGATCAACCTTCTCAAAGCCATGGAGGAAGCTTATGGGAGATTGTTGGGGAGTCCTATTAGGGATGGGACAGGTATTCCAGAGCATTTCCCCATGCTGTTTGGCTAGTGAAAACATAGCCTGTGATGTTGATAAAATCTATGGCTTGCCCCTGGTCGGGAGACAAAATGCTGACCCAAAATTATCTGCAATGGCTATTACAGTACTGTAGCGTGCTCTAACACTCTTATCTATGTATCTATGTTCTCTATGTTTCTTTGCTTTTATAGGATTCTTTGTTTTCTTGTAAACTTTATTTTGGCAAAATTGTTTGGTGACTAAATTTAATTCAGATGAATTAAATCTTTATTGTCCCAGTAGAGGACACACAAACAGTGTTCCGCTGCAGCTGAGCTGGTCGACCAGTCTTGGTCGTGGATCATTATAAAACATTAGAAACGGAACAATGTCAGTAGGGACATTTAACCTGTTTAATGTGTGACAAGTGCAACAAAGAAAGGGGTGAAATAATGTCTATCTTCCTTGTTCTCCTTTCTTCCTTTTACTTTACTTTACTTTAGCTTGTTGGTTGACAGCTGACTTGAATACATAAGGTCCAGTGCAGCTGACCTGCCACTAGTTAGCATAACTCAGTACCGCAGCGTTACTTGGATTAGTAATAATGTTTTGGAAATAGTAATCCATTACACTACTAGTTACTTGAAAAATTAGTAAATGTAAAATGAGAAAAGTAATATTACACTACAACATTGCTAACAGTAGGCCTAGCAATGAAATTAGTTTTAATTTAATGTTAGAATATTATACTAAAATAAATAATTTATACTCTATAGATTCTGTGCAACCAAAATAACCATAAAGATTTTTTTAAACAATTAAATAATACTGACAAATTAAACTCAATCAGCAACAGTAAACTGCTTCTTTAAATATGAAAGCAGGCATGTAACAAGATTTAACTATAAACACAAGACTGAACATTTAACTTAGGGCCACACTTTTAACACCCTCCGTCCTAAATAAACACGAGCCTACAGCTCACAGTACACAGTTTCACACTGCTGTCTGTCCATAAGTGGCCCACTGACCCCGTGGCACATTTATTCTGCCCTTTGAACACCAGAAGCAGAAGTGTGCTTGTGCATGTGTGTGTTGTGTAGAGGTTAATAGTAAAAATGACTAACACAGTGCCTTTCTATGACACTGAATAAGAACAGTTAATGGATCTAATTTTTCCACTGCTACACTGTCACACCTGACACCTTAGTGCTCTCACTACAATCCTTCCTCCTTTAAAACAGTCTGTCTCTCTAATATATATATGCTGAAAAATAAATAGGGCCAAATTATTTACAGTACAATATAAAATTATTAATATTTATTGAAACGAAAACATCTTAGTGTCATGACAAATGTGTATGAGGGGTGTTTGGATTAAACTTAACTAGGAAATAAAAGCCAAGCAATAAATGTTCGCTACGCATCAACAGTTCTTGAAACTCTTGTCATAAATCCATAAAGCTGATTTGAGTTCCTTTTGTTTTTGCCACTAAGCTTGTCATTGGGAAAAAAACACTAAATAAATCTTCATGTCACCATTTACAGGAGTAGGTTTTTCATAGGTATAGTTAAATAGTAAACATTTTTTGTGTCAAGAAAAGGAATGCTTTTGGGGCCTATTGACATATTTTACATTGAACAAAATGTTTGTTTGATATTTTCAGAATAGCTAAAAAAGCTTTTATGGACATAACATTGAAACACATGAAACAATTTGAAGAGCACCTTCAAAAATACATAAGCCTATACTATTCTCTTTTGCTTTGAAATAAATTTAAAGAAGTACAATAGATCAAAACTGATCCCAGTAGATCCATTGTATGTGTTAAGTGTAAATTGACAGCTGGATCATACAAAAATATTTGTTAAAATCTGGGCCATTTTATTTTATGAAGGCACATTAGACTCACATGAATCTAATCTGCTGAAAAAAACAAATAGTTATGACAGACAGTGGTGGGCTTTAAGACATGCAATAAGTTTTGTGAAAAACCAAATGTATTTTGAACTTCAGAGACAACAATATTATCATCATAAAACAACACATTTTTAACAATTAGATTTACTTATGAGAAAGTACCGTTTCAACCATTGTTAAATTACTTTAAATCTACTCTTTACTATATATATTTTTCTACAGGTCACTAAGGAAAAAAAGTTTTACATTATTTAAAAGTAACGAAAGTATCTGACCCATCATTAATATTACCTTTGTAAGTGTTCAACATTTAAGAAATTGAAGGTTAATAAACTGACTTCTGTCCATACATTTGCACATTTGTATCATTATCATATAGGTTTAATGCATTACTAAAGAGCAACTGGTGGAAAGTCACAAAGTTAAATCAGACAAAACCTTCTCAATTGCTAATGACAATGTGTGCGAGATGCACAAACAAAGTCATTGTCATAGAACACTGATGGTCGTTCCATTTCAGCTGTTTGCCAAGGTTTTTGTGCCCACAGTGTTCACGTCCTCCAGCGTTGTCTGGTTGTCCTGCATCCCAATAGACAAAGTCAACTGCAGACCCATCAGACCACATCCATCGTCCTTCCTTCTGGGTGTCGCTGAGTCCAATCCAGGTAAATCCTTCAGCAGGGTCAAAGTTCTTGATCAGGGATTTGACAAAATTATGTTCCCCCAGACTGTGGATGGACACCAGGTTGGCTCTTTGTGACACACAGTGGAGCTCTGCATCTGCCCAGGTCATACGTGTGGCGACGTACTTGTAGCAGCGGCCATTGAAGCTGTACCAGAACATAGGACAGTTGCCACGCCGCAGCGTCAATTGTTGGTCTTCTGAAGGAGATTGAGCACACAGACCCAGACCAAACAAGAAGAGGATCAACAGCATTTTGATGTCAGAGTCGCTCTCTAAGTCTTTGAAGTATGAGCTCTTCCCGGCTGGATGTTGAAGATAAGAGACAGCTGAAAGGCCACTTTCTTTTATGTGCTTCAGAGAGGGTGTGTTGTTGTAGCTGTTGGTGTGATATTATTGGTCAAACATTATTGGTCAAACATTCGTAGCAACTTCAGTTGTACACAACTACCAAGTATCTGAACATAAGCCAAGAAAGACTACAAGCTCTGTAGATGTCACATACAACATTTAATTTATTAATTTCAGTCAAATCTGACATAGTAAAATGCAGCTTTAGAAAATACATGTGGCTTCAGCTGTTGAGGTTGAGGGAACACAAGGGGAGACGTATTGCTTTGTGGTTGACTACTTTTTTTTCCATTTACAGCTGATAAATAACATACCAAACATTGGCATATATTTACACATCAACAATATTACAACAGTACTGAAGCCTTCAATTTGTCCTCTCTTGCATTGTGAACTGTGTTTTTTTTTGTTGTTTTAACATGCAAACAGGTTCTAAACAACATTGCTTTAAAAAACGTAACTTTACACAGTCATGACAACGGCTCATAAAATACTAAATACACCTTCTTGTTGGTTTCCTTCCCATTACAGCATCTGACAGCAGCGAGAGAGCTTTTGAACAGATGTGGCTGTCAGAAGGTTGAGTTAACGCAAGGGAAGACTTATTGCTTTGTGACTAATTTTTTATCCATTTACAACTGATACATAACAACAACATACCAAAGATGTTTTTACACATCAAGAATATTAATACAAAGCCTTCAATGCGTCCTCTCTTACATTTTGAACACCCCTTTCTCTAAACTCTACACACAAATCCCTTCATTTCTCATTGCTTACACCATGTGGTCATTGAGAAAACATTCAATTTTGTTCACTCAGTCAGCACAGGTTGGGCTCAATTAGCACACATGGTGGAAACACAAAGGGTCATAACTGATAACACACCAGTCAGAACCTTCAACAGATAGATAAAAGGGCCAGAGTCAGTTCATTCAGTTTTGGAACAACAGATCCAGAGAAATCTGAAGGAAGACATAGAGGACACCAGAGAGGAGGAGGAGGACGATGAGGAGGAGGAAGAGCAGTATGGAGAGGAGTAAGAGGTGAAGGAAGAAGTAGGGGTTTAAGGAGCAGATGGGATAGGAGGAAGATGAGGAGTATGAGGAGGCAGAACAGGAGGAAGTAGAGGGAAGAGGAGTAGAGAGGAGGAGGAGGAGTACAAAAATCTCTGACCTGTCCCAGACCAAAGACAGGATGCTGGGGCAGAATAATGTTTGGTGTGTTGAATTGTACAGCACACTAAGGAATAAAAAATGTGTAAATGTTTACATTTGTTATTTCTTTTGTTGTTCATCAAGTGAAAAGGTTTTTGAGAGTGGAAACCACGAGAAACATTACTAATAAAGAGTTTTTGTGGCATTGTTTGAACTTTTATCACCAGTGTATAACTGTGTTGTAGTGTGTGTGTTTTTAAGGGCTTGTGTGTTATGTCTGAGGGCAAAGTTTGGTTCTTCAGCTAGATTGAATGGTTTTGAGTGGAGACCTTTATTTTGAACTGAAAATGGGATGTTTGGGGAATTGGGGGATAATAATAATAATAATCGGGCCATATTATCTATAATAAAATCATTATCTATTGAAACCAATACATAGTCCAATTAGAAACATGCACATTCAGTGTTTGGTTAAAAGTTAACCAGGACTCTAAAATGACTTTATGATACAGGCATATTTACTTCTGTTATCTTTCCATAGAAATGCCAGGATGCCAGATGCTGCTGTGAATCCATAAAGCTGATGTCAGTTCATTTTGTTTTGGCACTAAGCCTTGTGAAGAAAATGAGTTTTTTCATCAGCTTAGATTCATGTGAGTCCAATGTGCCTTCATAAGATCATCCAGATCTTTACAAATATTGTCCTTTAAAATTGTGCTAATCTTATTGGCTATCCATGACTGGAACCACAAAAGCAATGCATATATGATCCAGTTGTCAGTTAACACGTAACACACAAAGGGATCTACTGTGATCTGTTTTGTTCTGTTTTGTCTACGCAATATCCAATATTGTAACTCTTTCTCACACGAACAGAATATTCATAAGACAAAACAATTTCACAGATGTTGATTTTTAGCAAAAACAATGGTATCCATAGTGGACAGATGAGTACACAAAGTAGATGGTGTACTGTATATACGATTATCAAAAAACATATATGGAAAATCTAATTTCTGAGAACACAGCTCTGTTTCCTCAAATATTAAAAAAAAAACTTTCTAAATCTCATTAGGGCCAAAAAAGAAGCCCTTAGTGTCATGATCCTGTCTTTTTGGCCTGTTGGGGAGTCTGGGTTTTAGTTCTTTAGTCTTAGTTCTTGTTTTCTTTGTCTTGGTTTAGCCTCCTGCACTCTGTGTTTTGGTTCGGTGTTCTCATTTGGGTTCTTGTACTCTTGTTACGTGTGTTCTGTCCTGTTGTTTATTCATTCTGCCCCATGTCTGCTTGTCTTGTCAGTCTCTCTGTTTTCCTCTGCTCTCTCTCTCTCTCCCTGCCTGTGCCTCGTTACCCTGATTCCTCTCACCTGTGTTGCTGCCGCCCTGCTCGTTAGTCCCTGTGTGTATATATACCTGATGTTTCTGTCTTGTCTTTGTTGGGTCATTGTGCTTGTGCTCTGTACCTCCTGTTACTCTCTGTGGATACCCTGTGTTGCAGTGTGTTACCTTCCCTGTCTTGTCTTGTTTGGATTTTGGCTTTTGGATTTTGATTTTGGACTTTGCCTGTTAATAAACTGCTCAACCCTGCACTGCACCACACGAAAGTTGAGACACTTAGTTATGGCAGTGTACAGTGTACACTGCCATAACTAAAAGGGCTTGAAGACATGAAAAAGTAATTATTTTAGTGGAAATCAAAATGTATTTGGAACCTAAAGGACATAACAGCACTGTTATCATCAAACAATCCCTTTTATTCATGAGTAGAGTTAGGCCTACATATGAGAAAGTACCCTTTCTACTAATATCTTATAATGCTTATAATCTCACATGGTTTACTTAATATAGTGGAACAAAAAACGCCACTGAAAACTTCTGGATATTTACAGCAGCTCCACAGTAAGTCTATTCTGCAGCACAAATTAAATGCATTTGACAAACACTTTCTGTTGTACAAAACTACCATAAAACTTATAATGCTTTTAATAAGTAAAATCGCAGCTTTAGAAAAAGAAATGAGGCTTCAGCTGTCAGAAGGTTGAGGGAACAGGGTCACAAAAGCAAAAAAACAAGTACTTTTACATTCTAGCATTTTTTTTTCAAGAATGCAGTTCCCCATTGTTCAACCTCTGAACATGGCACATGAACGCTTGTCACCTCAACAATAAATAAATAAACTATATATTACAATAAAGCACAATTATTCTGCCCTTTGAAAATGATGCACAGAGGTGTGTTTGTGCATGTGTGCGTCATGTACAGGTTAATAGTAAAAATGACTACCCCAAGGCCTTTATTTGACACTGAATTGGTTTATTAATGACTATTATTCTTATCATCGTAATGGGTTTATGTAGTATTTGTGGATAACTCCCTGGAAAGTAATAATCTCAAGACTCGCATGTACGGTATCTCATGCAACACTTCCAATGCAATAAACAGACAACATAATATTTGTTTAAATTTTATAATCAAAGAAAAATATCAAATACTTAAATGGCTCAAGTAAGCTTTCACTCTGAATTAAATAAATTTGTTTGACTATAACAACGTCCACAAAACTGGCTCCACATTCAGTTTTAGAGCATCTGGGAATATTTAAAGGACAATAACTACACTGTTCACAACACATGATTTGTAGTTAAAAGTAGGTTTTCAATTTTACACCCTCTTTGATCGTTTTCTTGTAATAAAGTATGTTTGGCACAAGAAATTGTCTGTAAAGCTCAGTCCTCCCTTGTCCATTTGGGCAGTTCTGAAATGTGAAACACTTGTGGCAACATTTCTATGATTATTGTCTCATCAACTCATGGTCTTATCATTGTCATTCTCCTCATCCCATGTTGCATTTTCTTGCTGGTGAATCCAGACTAACCACTGAGTGAAATTTATCAACAAGACAGGCTGCTCCATCACAGATCTGAATAACAAATAGATATTTCCCACATGTCATGGCCTTGTCAAGAAGAATTTGAGGATTTGTTTGGTTTGAAAAGTAAAATATTTACAGCCAATATGTAGTGAGGGCCAAAATAATGACAACCTACATTAGAGGGATAACTGTACTTGATGGATAAACTGAACTTGAAAACATATAGCTCTGATTTATCAGCTCCAGCAAGGAAGGAAATATACTAGAGTGCTGGATCTAAAATACTTTTTTTAAACGAGCTTTGCAAATGGTTTTATGGACTCAACACATTTGCTGGACCTAAGGGACACACACAATGTGTTTAGGTGAGTAACAGAAACAGAAACCAGAACTTTGTTTATTTACAGGAAAACACTTTACACCAGAGGGAGCGTCCTTCCATCAGAAGACATCCTTAGTCACAAAGCATTGAATGTGAATTACTTCAGCTCTGCCACTAAGCTGCTTGACCTTTTCTTTACTTCTCTTGTTAGTTGTTAGAAGTGCCAGACCGGGTAAATACCATCCCGTCCTCAGAAAAATGGCAGTATAGATTGATTAGGCCACGACCTCTAGTGGCCATATTACAGTAGCAAAGGAAGAAGTCAGGTGATGAAGTATAAAGAGAAAAATTAGCCATATATCCACAGCACGTTTACACAGGGGTCTGAGGTTCAAGTCCTGTTTGAAAGAAAGTCAAAGTTGACTTGTTTTAAGAAAAGTAACGTGACTAACATACTGTATTTATTTTACCCCAAACCACAATCATTTTCTAAACCTAACCTATAGTTTTGTTGTCAAACCCTAACAAAACCAGGGTACCACAGTTTCACCACATTAACAACATGTTTAATGTCAGGTGTCTTATGTCACATACACAAAATACCTTTCCAATGGCTGACCATTCCACATGGCGTAATGGACATATGTGACCACGAGTTTTGTGGAACTTGTTTTGGGGAATGGTCATGTGTTGTTTAGTAAGTAAAACTGACCAATTTTGTAAAGTAGGTATGAGAATGTGTTTGTAAAACTGTCTGATTTTTCTTCCTCTGTGCGTTGTCTTAGCAACTGTTTATCACTCAGAAATGTGAAGCCAAGACACATGATATTGTGTCATCATCTGACTCTGTGTTCTCTTTGTGTCCTTTTAGAGCCAGGCTTTGTACGGTATATGTAGCCTAATTTTAATTGGACTAGCCGCCAACAGAGAAAAGCAGGCAAGCGAGAATGGAAACAGGTGAGCTGATGGTGGTGGTGCCCTCTGGGTAATGCAGTTTATTTAGGGCCATGGATGGTCCAGATAACCAGTGGCCCGACAAAATGTAGCAAAATGTGTACTTGAACGAAAACAGTGTTGTCTATACGGAAGCGTCTTGCTGCCGTGGCAGAATGAAAAAAACGGATCAGTATCATGTTATAACATGAAAAGTTTGTTTTTATAACATGATATTTTTCACGATATAACATGATATTTTCACGTCATAACGTGAAATTTTTCACATTATAACATGATATTTTTCACATTATAACATGATATTTTTGTAAGGGCAGAAAATTGTATTCTTCTTACACTTATTATCCATTTATGCAAGTACTCATAATAGTGCTATTTTTCTTTTATTATTATTATGTCTTATACATTGTTTAACCTTCAACATGTTCCTTTTATTATTATTCTTATTATTATTCTGATTCTGCTAGTCTGTCCACAGCTGTGTAGGGTTTAAGTCAAGGATGTGGAGTTGTTTTCTGTTCTTCTACCTGTTTTGTCTGGGACCAGGCACAGCAGGCAGAGGATCCTTTGTTACCCAAAACATAGATACTCAGACTGTGTAAATGACTATGCATCCCTTTGTTCTGGGCCAGACGTAACAGACTGTCTTAGAAGACAGACCTCTGGTCCAGCTGATTCTGTTGTAGTACTTCTCTGTTTATTCTCTTTTGTTAAATAAATTCTTCAAAGACAACGGTTGGTTGTAACTCCATTATTTGCCTAATCTCTCACCAGGAATCTAAATTTCCACGACAATTTTGGCACCCCAGATGGGACCGACGCATGATCTGGACTCAGGTGAAATGCGGAGGCGCCTATTTAGATAGTGGATTCCTCCCGCTGGGTGAGAAGCTGCATTCAACTGAGCCCTGGTCATCGCTCCGGTCCTGAACTTACACGGTGAGAAATTAGTGAATGATTGAGTGAGAAGCTAAAAGAGTGAGATTGAACAGAGTGAAGGAAGTGTCTCATAACTTCGCACCGAGTGGTTTGCAGGGCCCCTCTATCTGCTTGTTAACTGATAAGTGGGTGGGGTAGTTGGTACTGGATCAAAGGGGCTCGCGGACAGACGTGTCCTGGTTTTCTCTGTGGGGACCGAGGGTTTTTGGGGTTTCCAGCTGATAAGTTAAGGGTTGCAGCGCTTAGCCTCAGACTTAACCGAACTCAGTGGACCTGATTATTGCTGTGGACCCAAGTGCAGAGTAGCTAGTAGTGAGAGACGATGGGGAAGTGTCAGAGTAAGTGAAGACTGGATGTGAAACCATTTCACCATTACCCTCACCAATCGTGAAATGCATGACTGAAAAACATAAAAACTCTATGGGACAATTTGATAAGTGGGTTGAATTTGGGTTCCCAGCAACGGGGAGCTTTAGTCTACATCAATTGCAGCAACTGAAGGTACGTTTGGAGGCAGAGGAAAGGGAGGCAGCAGAGAAGCATGCAGCCTTGTCCAAGAAACAGCAAAAGAAAAATCAACCATTTAAAGCAGACTGGAAAGCTTATATGGAATGGAGGGATGAAGCAGAGGCCAGGGAGAGAAAAAGTCACAGGAAAGACGATCAGGATAAGAGCACTCAGGGTAAAAAGAGGGAGAGCATGAAAAAGGATTTTTGGGATTTTTTGGCACAATGCACACAACAAGCACCAGCATTTCAGTTACCTTCTAATCTTAATGCACAAACACAACCTAACACTTTGTATCCTTCTTTGCCTGAGGTGTACACTGCAAAAAATCCATTTCGGTTGGATCCGGACCTGGACTCCGCACCGCTTCCTCCTCCCTACAACCCAGATGTGAACCAACCGCCAGATCCAGACCAACAGCTCCAAGGAGCACACGCAATGGTTCCGGAGGAGCCTGAAACCAAAGCCGCAACACCAGCTGTGGCGGCTGGAGGACCGGTAACGCTTCGAGTTCCATCAAAGACTGAGGGAGAGGGCCTTGGTGGTGTCAGGACACAGATGCCTCAGAGACGCAGCTCTATGTGCAGAGGTACTGACAGAAAGCCGAGGGCACTATCTTTGGAGCGAACTCGATATGCACTGAGGTCTGAGCCTAAGACTGATGAACACTTGAACCTGGAAATGCCAATGATGGAAGCTGCAGGGCACGCAGGCCCGATGCTAGTTTTCCGTCCCTGGACTGAAGCAGATATTGCAGACGCAATGGTTCATTTGACCAGTCCGGTTGACAACATCGAAAATTTTGAGAAACAAATGAATCAGTTTGTCAAAGAATACCGACCAACAATGACTGAGTTAAAGTGCATGATGAGCAAAATGCTCAAGATGGACTATTACAAGATTGTGTCCTACTTAAGAAGCTGGTGGACGCGCAGTTATCCATGTTTAACTCCGTCAAAACTACAAACCAAAACAAAGAGTCCTCAGGTGGAGGAAAGAGGGCTCGCTCAAACTGGAAAAGAAAAGGCCGAGGAAAAGTAGGAAAGAAGAACCGGCAAAGTTCCAGTGACCCAGATGTTTGTTGGAACTGTGGGGAAACTGGACATTGGCGAAATGAATGTCAAAAAGAAAAAAAGAGGGTTTACGTGAAATCAGACTGAAACGAGGGAGTGGAGGCGGAGCGGACCCTGGGGACGGACCAGCCTGCCACACACACATCAATGGGTGAGTCTCAAACAGACTATGACAAAATAATGATGGCAATAGCTACATTGAAGCTAAGAAAAACATTGATAAACTTGACCGTTTTGACTTTTGAAATGTGTAAATCAACACTGTACTCAGGCCTCTGATTTTCAACCAGATGATTCCTTACACTGCACAGCACACTGTTCTGAGGGACAAGATGAGAAATTTGAGAAATTATGGAACAGGGACAGTCAAAAGGTAGAAACACTGTGTTTACAGCATGTTTATTGGACAAGCAGGGCTGCTGTTGTTTCTGTGTCTCTCTCTTCTGCTCAATCTCAGTTGTTCCAGGGTGAGTTTTGTCCGCATGTGGCGTTGGCTAAGCCTGCCGATTGGAAATGGAGGGATCTGGAGAAATGGGTTCACGTTCGGAGTCGGCTGACTGACTACAAGCCCGTGAAAGGGGACCCGAGAACACTGTACAGTAAGGAGGGTGATGTATTCAAAACTGTTTTGACATACACTGCTCTGGTTAAGAGATCTGTTGAACTAAGTCCAGTAACAGGTTTCTCATGCAACATGGTTGCACACACACAGGTGGACATGGCCGAACTGTCCGAGGTGCCGGCTGAGTTGTGGGCCCGAGACAAATTTGACGTGGGACTGATAAAAGGAGCCACGCCTCTGGTTGTTCGCCCAAGATCAGATTTTCGTCCCTGTGTGAAACAATATCCCATTAAACAAGAAGCGCTTGAAGGTATTAAACCGGTTTTTGATTCATTGTTACAGGCTGGAGTCATCGTTCCATGTCCTGACTCCCCAGTGCGCACACCCATTTTCCCAGTAAAGAAAATCCGGGAAGAAGGTGAACCTACAGAATGGAGGTTTGTCCAAGACCTGCAGGCAGTAAATTCAGCGGTGCATCCGCGAGCACCAGAAGTGGCAAATCCACACACAATTTTGTCATTGATTCCACCAGATGCCACACATTTTTCGGTTGTTGATTTGGCAAATGCATTTTTTTTCAGTACCAGTACACAAAGACAGCCAGTACTGGTTTGCTTTTTCCTTTAACGGGAAAAGCTACACGTGGTCGCGCTGCCCCATGGGATACTGCGAATCCCCTGGGGTTTTTCACAGTGCGCTACGTGATAGTCTCCAAAGTTTACATCTACCACACGGTTCGGTTTTGTTGCAGTACGTTGATGACATCATGGTCTGCAGTCCCTCCCATGAAGCATGCAAGCTTGATACCATTGTGCTGCTAAAACATTTAGCTCACAATGGCCACAAGGCTAGTCTGTCTAAATTGCAATTCGCCCAGACAGAAGTGAAATATTTGGGGCACGTGATCACTGCAGAGGGCAAATCCCTCTCCCCCAAACGCCTTTTGAGTATTCAGTCTGTTCCAAAACCACAAACAAAGAAACAGTTAATGAGTTTTCTTGGAATGACGTCATATTGTAGACAATGGCTGCCAAACTACTCACAAAGAGAGGCACCCCTCTCTTCCATGATTCATGGTAAAGATCTCTGCATGCATGACCGACTGACTTGGACTGACGAGGCTGAAAAAGCTTTTACAGACTTAAAGGGCTCTTTACAGTCTGCGCCCACACTTGGACTTCCAAAACCTGACCGACCATTTACTCAGTTTGTTGATGAGAAGAACGGGTACATGACTTCTGTTCTGACTCAAGAGCACGGGGGAAAACAACGACCAGTAGGTTATTTTTCTTCCAGACTTGATCCTGTTGCTGCTGGACTGCCACTGTGCCTCCGAGCTGTAGCAGCAGCGGAAAAGGCAGTGGTGGCATCACGAGACATTGTAGGATATGGTGACCTCACACTCATGGTACCACATGCGGTTGCACACATTCTACACACACAAAAGACATCGCATTTGTCTGCACAGCGCTGGTTAAGATATCACACTACTCTTCTTGACATGCCTAACATCACTGTTAAAAGATGTACTGTTCTTAACCCTGCTACTCTCCTCCCTACCCCAGCAGATGGGGATCCACACGATTGTGTTGTTTCCATTAACCAGGTGTGCACTCCAAGACCAGATCTAACAGACATCCCTCTGGAAAATGCAGATCTTGAGCTGTTCGTGGACGGATCAGCGTCCCGCTCTCCAGACACTGGTGAAGGTTTGGTGGGGTTTGCAGTTGTCACTCAGCATGAAACATTGTTCAGTGGTAAATTACCTGCACATTTTTCAGCTCAGGCCGCAGAGCTAGTGGCTCTCACGGAAGCCTGCAAGCTGGGTAAAGGCAAAACAGTTAATATCTACACAGACTCTCGCTATGCATTTGCAACAATTCATGATTTTGCTGCTTTGTGGCGGCAGAGAGATTTTCTGACATCAGCAGGTAAACCAATAGCACACCACAACCTTGTGTCTGGCCTGTTGGATGCTGTTCTGCTCCCTACAGCAATTGCAGTGATAAAATGTGCTGCACACTCTAACAAAACAGATTCTGTTTCTACAGGAAATGCTGCAGCAGATGCAGCTGCTAAGACAGCAGCAGTATCAGGCTCTAAGTTTGTTCCATGTTGTCTAATGTTGGATACACCTGAGGAGGTGTCTCCATATGACGATGTGAAAACCATTCAGTCTCTTTCTACTCCACAGGAGCGAGCCCAGTGGGCTAAGTCAGGAGCTGTGTTCAAAAACTCTGTTTGGATGGGTCCTGATGATAAGCCATGTTTGCCACGTGCTCTCTACCATTGTTATGCAAAAATGGCTCACGGGAGAGATCACGTGGGCAAAGGGGGGATGTTCTCAGCAATTAACTCTGTGTGGTACACGAGGGGGTTTTCTGTTTTTGCACAGGACTTTTGCAAAAATGTATGGTTTGTGCAGCTAACAATGCAGCAGGGGCTATTCACATGCCACCGGCTGGTCATCCACCGCCAGGTAAGCCTTTCGATCACCTTATGATGGACTTCATTCAACTTTCCCCATGCCAGGGAAAGACATACTGCCTTGTTGTTGTTGATATGTTCAGTAAATGGGTTGAGGTGTTTCCATCTGCCAAGCAGGATGCCAGTGCAGTGGCAAAAGCCTTACTGACCGAGCTGATTCCCAGGTGGGGAATCCCAACAGTCATCAGCAGTGACAATGGACCAGGATTTGTAAACAAGGCTCTTTCCGAGGTTTCCAAATACCTTGGATTTGACATTCGCCAGCACTGTTCTTATCACCCCAGAGCGCAGGGGCTGTGGAGCGTGAGAATGGGGCACTCAAGTCCAAATTAGCAAAGTGTTGTGATGAGACAGGACTCTCATGGGTAAAGGCACTCCCACTAGTGCTTTTCCACATGCGCTACGGTGAGAAACAAATGGGGTCTGAGCCCGTTTGAAATCCTATTTGGCAGACCCCCACGGACGGGAATAGGACCAGTGAGGCACTCGGTACCAACCACATCAAGTTGTGATGATGAAATGTTGAGATACTGTGCTAATTTCTCTTCTTTCGGCTCTGCACTCCCAGGTGAAAAGTGCATTACCCTCAGTGGCTACGGCTACTCTCCACAACCTGAAACCTGGAGATTGGGTACTCATCAAGGACCACAGGAGGAAGCACTGGAAGCAACGGCGTTTCCGGGGTCCTTTCCAAGTTCTTCTAACCACCGAAACCGCAGTGAAAGTCACAGGACGGGATACATGGGTTCACGCCAGCCACTGTAAGCCTATCCCAGAACCCTGCGACGACGTGGAGACCTCCATCCACATCCCAAACCAACTGGCTCGAGCTCAGCCAACCAGACGCGCTGAGGACAGCACGCCAGAAGGGTAATTACCTGTGCTTCAGGTAACAACAAGTCACTATTTTCGGTATTTTGAATTGACCGTACATATAGGCATAGGCACATAACATTCATTGCTCCGTGGGGGACGTGAGTGAGGGGGGGGAAGAAGAAAGAAGCAGGCAGCAAAACACTACATTACACGTATTTGAACTACAGAGTGACCAACGAGGAAACGATGATGGAATCCAGCTCCACACGACCGTGGCACCCTTCCGGTTGCCAGGATGGGAGCTGCTAGGTCTAAGAGGTTCAATGTTGTTGTTATGTGGTATTTCTGTGATTGTAGTGTTTCCTATTCTGTATGTTTTTGAAAAACGTCCACCTGCATCCAATTCGACCACACTGACACCACATGGTCTTAACAGATCAAAGCGAGCGGTAACACCACTGACATTCCCACCGGAGGGGAACGCCTGGTACCGAGTATTGAATAGTTCTGTGCGCGCCACTGTAAATTCTAGTTGCTATGCATGCATGACCGGAAAGCTACGCTCTAGGCAGTTACCTCTGCCTTATACAGCCTGCGCGGAACGGTCACATGTAGTTTCCAAATTTAAAACTTTTCCATTCTCCAATAACTGCATGCTCACACGCGGCTACAAAATAGGTTGGCGTTAGACATGTTACTTGCGGAGAAAGGAGGTGTTTGCGTCATGTTTGGTGATTCATGTTGCACGTTTATCCCCAACAACACTGACAGCGACGGTACTTTTACCTTAGCATTGTCTAAACTGGAAACTCTAGCCCGAGAATTAAAAGAGAATGCTGGTACAGATGTCTGGATGACTGAGTGGTTTGACTCGATGATCCGGAAATGGAAGTCATTCATCCTGACTTCTGGGTCTGCTGTAATCATGACCCTAACAGTGTTTGCCCTGATAGGATGTTGCGTCATTCCCTGTATCCGAGGTGTCATAGGCAAGACTGTCAACACAGCTCTTGCCCACCAGATGTTGTCTCCTTTTCAGGATGTTGATTGTTTTGACCAGGTAGTTTAGATCAAACTGTATTTTTCCAACCTTTCTGCTTGCTCATAACTCCAGGATGTCTATGTTCTACAAAAACAGCTAAGGCTAATTTTCTTATTGTCAATTGATGATGCGTTTGTTTAAACAGTAAAATGAGAACATTCGTTGATGTGCTGACAATTTTCTATACTTAGGTTTGTCCATTTATATGGCCAGAGGGAGGATTGTAAGGGCAGAAAATTGTATTCTTCTTACACTTATTATCCATTTATGCAAGTACTTATAATAGTGCTATTTTTCTTTTATTATTATTATGTCTTATACATTGTTTAACCTTCAACATGTTCCTTTTATTATTCTTATTATTCTTATTATTATTCTGATTCTGCTAGTCTGTCCACAGCTGTGTAGGGTTTAAGTCAAGGATGTGGAGTTGTTTTCTGTTCTTCTACCTGTTTTGTCTGGGACCAGGCACAGCAGGCAGAGGATCCTTTGTTACCCAAAACATAGATACTCAGACTGTGTAAATGACTATGCATCCCTTTGTTCTGGGCCAGAGCGTAACAGACTGTCTTAGAAGACAGACCTCTGGTCCAGCTGATTCTGTTGTAGTACTTCTCTGTTTATTCTCTTTTGTTAAATAAATTCTTCAAAGACAACGGTTGGTTGTAACTCCATTATTTGCCTAATCTCTCACCAGGAATCTAAATTTCCACGACAATTTTCACGTTATAACATGATATTTTTCACATTATAACATATTTTCACGTTATAACATGATATTTTCACATTATAACATGATATTTTCACGTTATAACATGATATTTTCACATTATAACATGATATTTTCACGTTATAACATGATATTTTTCACGTTATAACATTTTTACGTTATAACATGATATTTTTCACCTTATAACATAATAACTTATGTTGTTATAACGTGATAACTGTGTCTGCATTATTATAATATGAAACTCATGCTTGAATGAGGAAAGGTGTGCGCAGAACGGACAAATAAACCTTCATTGTATTCTGTTCTCTGAGAATAGATTTGTCAGTTCACCTTTCGCTAACTCTGTAAATAGATCCCCTCAGCCTTGTGTCCGCTCCTGAGTCCTTTCAGCCACACCTAACTACACCAATATTGATGAATGTATGTTTTATTTGTCAGTAAATATAAAACTATGCTATGTCTATTCACTGATAAGGTAACAATATCAGGACTAGGGCTGCAGCTAACAGTGATTTTAGTACTTGAAGATTCTATAGATAATTCCAACGATTCATCGATAAGTCATTTAAGAAGTACTTTTGCTTGCCGGTGACAGCGGTGATCCTGCACACTGAAACAGCTGTTGTTGGTTATCATAAAGATAGCAATTATGAAAACAAAGAATATGGGTGAAAGGATGGAATGCATGTAGCAGGAATTGTCTGAGCTACAGAGAGAGCTGGAGGTGAATAAAAAGGTGCAGCTTCCCGACATCCAGTCATGACTGTGAGGTTACAACTCACGGCCCAAAAAGGAGAACAACAAACACACGTGTTCTCATTTTCAGCTGAGGTCTGCGGCTTACTTTGGCTAGCCTCCAGCTCAACAATCAATAAGGATTTCAGCTAAATGCTAAGGTGGCTGTTACTGTTACCTAGTCTGTGGTCCTGATCAGGTTCTGTCGTGCTTTTGCTGAGACAACGTAAGCTTTGTTTTACGGTGGACGGACAGTAACATTACAGAGTTAAAGACCTGTTCAGACCTTAACAAATATAAATTTAAGACCTCAAATTATGAAACAATTTCTTTGACAGAAAAGAGATGCACATTTGATCTCTTAATGAACGATGCAATGCCAATATTTGGCAGTTTTATTTTCACCACAGGTAAATGGCTTTGCATATTCCGAATCAGGGAACAAAGAGGCTATTTACACCTGGCATTAAAATGTATTTTGGGTGATCAGATTGTTGTTGCTGATATTGATGTTGCTGTTTTTGATGAACTGATGTGTCCGTTTGTGAACGTGAACTAGGGGGCAATAAAACAATAATGTTTATTGATACAATCTTCCTCAATAAAAATATACAAATGTTCAGTAAATATTTGATTTAAATTATTTGAATCACAAACAAATTACCACTTTTCTATTAAGATATTTATTCTGTTAAGAAAAAGGGACTGATTTTACTTAATTTTTCTCATGCATTTGTTGTTTTGGATGTTCTACCTCAGCTCTGTGAAGTGATCCACTGTTTGATACCAGGCTGCTTTTTGGCATCAAGTGTTTGTCATGTTATGACCATAAAGAAAAGTTTAAAAGTACAATTAACCATCCGGTTTCTTCAGGAACAAAAATCAGCCTTTACACTTATAATAATAAAAATGATTAATAATGATTTTACTATTTTTTCCATATTGCCCAGCCGTTACTAACCCTAATCAGGATAAATAGACTCTGAGACTATGCAGCCATAGTGAACCGTCCACTATCCATGTACCTCTCCTCTCCTATATCCTAGAGTTATCCAAAGGTTTGTCAGATTAAAAGCATTTGCCTACATGTGTGATAGTGTTTTAATAATATAATATCCAAAAATAAAATGATAACTTTCATTCTTAATTAACATCCATACATGGACATTAGAGTACTATTAGACAATACGCTAACCACCTTTTGCGCAGTCACCTGTTTGACAGCTGAGACAATACCCCAACATTATGTTCTACTCACTTTCCCCCCACAAAACAAGATGGAATAAATATTTAGATGACTTTGTTTCAGATTTTTGTAGGCTATTCTGATCCCCTACTTCGGTAAATGTTTCTGCGTCAGTAATTACAGAATCTTGCTTTTCTCTGTTAGTGTGCTGGAAAAGTCAAATAATTGAAGAAGCTGCATTCAAAGTTAGGTTTCATCACAAGTACCTCACATTTGCAAATAATTAGGAGAGCATCAGTAAACATACTTGCATGTTTTTGCATGTTTGCAATAACTACACTGGTCCACTTTATTTCTACTGTATTATAGTGAAGCCTCTGGTCTTATAAATTTCAAATATGTTGAGTGACAGTTATCCCTATCTTCATTAACTTTATTTCCACTGTCTAGGTTTTTCCTTTCTGTGTATTAGATTGTGTTTTTCCTTGTGTCATTTATTATTTGATTGTGTTTTCTGTTTTATTTTGTCACTCTCATCTATTTTCGTTTCAGATCACTTTACTTCCTGCCCTTGTGTGTCTGTGGCCAGACAGTCAAACAAGCAGACAACCAAGTTCCAACAAGACAGACAACCAAATTCCAAATAACGTAACATTGAAATATTGGTAAAAACTATGACTATTCATCAACGTTCCTGTCACCAAAACAGGCCTGTAGACTGAGAACGGAACATCCCACAGTGATGGGAGGGCATCAATTGATCAGGCTTGAGCAGACCTTTCATTTGGTACCCTGTCTATGTATCTCCAACGGGCCGGCCACAAAATGGTGATAAAGACTGTGTTTCCAGGCGGGTTTTGGGCTTAAAACAGCGAAAAGTAAAAAATTTAGTCAGCGGTTTCTACCACAGCCCGGCTGCCCCCGGTACCAGGTTAACAACATCACTTGATTACACAATTTACGTAATTTACTTACGTAAAAATATTTAATGCTGACTTTTGTTTCACACAGGATACTGAATCTCGGTATTTAAAAAATACAGTAGGCAACTTTACTATTTACTAAACAATGACATTTATCATAAACAGGTTGTTCTTTCAATAATAATTAAATAAAATAAAAGTTACTCACTTATATGTGTGTGTGTTAGCGGTGGATGAAGAATTTCGTAGAAATGAAAGTACAAATACCACACTGTAACTGTGTGTTTCTTAGAAATGGGAAAGGACTGGACCTCCACAGAAACAGGAACATGCAGTTAAAATCAGCAACAGAAAAATGCAGATTCTAGCAAAGAACTAGTAAACCCTGTGTAACCTTCTGTGACAGCCTCTCCTCTACATTCTTGCATTGTGGATAAAATAATAAAAAGGAAGAAGCTGTGGCAAGACCAGAACTATTGCAACCATGCCACCTATGAGAATTTCACCCACAGTAAATTCTATGCCAAATGTTAATATCCTAAGAACACAAAAAATAGTCAAGGAGGGTTTTCATTCAAAAAAATAAAAACTATGGAAATATTTATTTAACTAATCATAAGAAAATACACGATTGTAAAATGCCACACACCAGAAAATAGGGGAGAGCGGGGCATGTTGTCACACTTTTCACACTGTCTCATATTTACTGAGTACCGTACATCACAAAGGTACAAATGTCCTACCAAATGAAAGAATGAAGTCTTGGGCAGAAGTTTTGTATTCATTACATCTTCCTATCTTATCTCATTATGGAGCTGTAGCCTGTTGAATAGAGAGTGTGCACTTGTGACAATTTGCCCCATCGGCAGGTAAGTTGTCACACTGGATTATCAAACAGTTAGAACAATTAATTGTGAATATTGATTTCAATTTCAAATTGTTACCAGAACTAAAAATAAAATCAATCAACAATCAAGCCTAGAAAATTTGGAAAATAAATAATTTCATTAAAAACAAAACTGTTGGCAGAGCACACATTAAACTCTTTACTTACTTTAAAATCAAACGGTCTCTGGAGTGCATATAGATCTTATGGTAACTGAATGTAATGCTGCAGATAAGTAGCTTAAATGTAACTTCTTAACTAAACAGATGTGGTGTTTAAACACACTAATGCAACAATGTGCATTTTGTATGGTCACAATTCTGTTTCACATAAATTGCCTTTGCCTGAGGTGCAAACATCGCAGGCCCATTTGTTGCATTTCACACACTTAAACCACGTCTTCTTTGGAAAACTGTATGAAAAATGTTCCACATAGATGAGGCCAAAAGAGATGTCAGCGGCTTACATCAAAACCCTCAGCTGTACTTCTGATTGATTTTTTCTTCAGCTTCACCTGCCTGACAGCCTTTAACATTATGTCAGGTGGTGTTCTGTCATTCTCTGTCCTCTGTTGACAATTTCTATATTCCTATCTTCAAAACACATTCCTCCTTGCAATTACAAATTAATTACAAGCTTATTTGTCTACTACTCTTGTTGCCTAACTAAATTAATAACTGTATGATGTTGTGTGTGTGTGTGTGTGTTGTGTGTGTTTGAATATATTAACACACTACATGCCTACAGCATAAGACCATTTATACTCTGTCATGAATTCAGTCTTGTCCAGGCACATGGCTGCTGCTGTAAACTACAGTGCATAATATTCTATTTACAGAATAATTTAATACTAGTGTCAGAGGTAATTACACAAATTCACATAGTGTTTTGAGCATGTTATAGGCAAGCGCCAACTGGAGCCAGAGCCGAAAAAAAAGACTTTTTCGGAAAAGTGGCTCAAAGATGTGCAGTGGCTTGAAGCTAACGATGAGCGCACTGAAATGTGGTGCAAGATTTGCCGCTCTAATCCACATCTAGCAGACAAAACAGGTGCGTTTTATAAAGGCTCAAAGAATTTCAACCATCCTTTATTTGACAAACATGAAAAGAGCAAGGAGCACACGAATGTGGCGCAAGCTATTGTTAATAAACAAGCTAGCCGAGAAGAAATGTCAAGTCGCCCACTAGCCAGATGGCGAGACAAGCTGAATGAAGAACAGCGGCAAGCTCTGTATAATATTTTTCTCCTCGCCTTCCATAAAGCTAAACACGCACGTCCCATGTCTTCCTATTCTGAGGATATTCCTTTATTGAAGCGGCTAGGAGTAAATGTCGGAGGTGCATATCATTCACGTGAAGGGGGCACACGGATCATGCAGAGCATTGCCCGTGCCATCAGCGGGGAGTTACGAGCCAAGTTGCAGTCTGCTGAATTTTGGGGGCTGCTTTTTGATGGATCTGAGGACATCACAAAAACAGAGCAAGAAATCGTTTACATTGTTTCTGTGTCCAGCAACGGCGAGTTTACCTCAGATTTTATTGGACTGATTGAATTGGGTGCTGACCGGACTGCGCAAGCCATAACAGACGGACTTGTGAGACTTTTCCAGGACACAGGCTTGGATGACTGGACAACAAAGTTGGTCGCTGTGTGCACAGACGGAGCTGCTGTCAACGTCGGTATGTACAACGGCGTTGTGCCAAAACTCCGGCGACTTGCTGCAGTTGGAGACTCCCTTGTGCACATTCTGTGCACCGCACACACACTGGAGAATTGCGCAAAATCAGCTGATCGCAACGTTCCTTACTGTGAGACATTTAATCGCTCTGTGGTCAAGCTGCTGCAGTTTTATTTACAAAAAGGTGGAGCAAAAAAAATGCTGAACTGAAGAAACTGTGTGAAGAAAATGGGATATCCTTTGTGAAGCTGGGTAAGTTTCATAATATCAGATGGTCTGCATGGAGGCATGAAACACTGTTAAAAATATCAAGACTATTGCCAGCCATTAAACTGCAACTGGCTAAGAGTGATAACAGTGACTTGCAGCATATCTGCACAGAGCGTTTTCAGTGCTTTCTGTCAAACATGCTTGACATTGGTAACATTTTGAAGACCACATCCATTAGGTTTCAGAAGGAAAAGCTGACCATTGGAGAATGTAAGGATGAACTCATGGTGGCCATTGGACAGTTCACACTTCTGCTTGATGGTGAAGGCCACAGGGCACAGGTTTCTAATGCTGATGCTGACAGAGATAAGACAAACTTACTCAGGGGATTAATTGAAGAGTTTGAAATCAGATATGACTCCCTCAAGTCATGTGATAATTTCTTAGTATTTGATCCTTCAACATGGCCTCAGGAAATGCAAGACCTCCACAGTTTTGGAAACACAACAGTTTGCAGCATTCTCAAGAAATATGAGGCCATCTTGCAACTTGACAGAGACACCACTGTGACAGAATGGATGCACTTAAAGCAGGCAGGAAAACGCCTGGGAGCCTCTTCTGTGTATGACTTGGTCAAAATAGTAAATACAAGTAACCCAGATGCTTACTCCAACATCAACAAGGTGGTTAAGCTGTCTCTTACGCTGCCTTTAAGCAGTGCAGCTTGTGAGAGGGGATTCTCACAACTCAACATTATAAAAACCAAGTACAGATCTCGTCTGTCACATGCTCGTCTCTCAGCCCTGATGCAGATACACCTATCAAAGCAGACCACAGAGACATTTGACCCAAAGCAAGCTGTTGACCTGTGGATGGAAACAGCTAATCGGAGGCTCAACCAAGGACAAGGAGGTGCATCTGCAGCATCTTCATCATCTTCCATGCAGGAAGCTGAAGCAGAGGACACTGAAGAGGACAGTGGTGGCGACACTGAGGAGGACAGTGAGGAAGACTGCACTTACTAAGACTATGCTACATATGGCGTGAGTACCAAACATCATCTCCTGGTACTCACCTGAGTAACTCACTGATAAAGTTATGTGCACCCCTGGTTATAGGTGTTTATTTGTACTGGGGCAACTAATCATATGTGACGACTTGCCCCAAAGTCAATGAGACAACTTGCCCCAAACTGACATGTGTGCTAATGTTGGCTAAATCTCAAGGTTAGCATAGGTTAACATAGCTCTTCAGCTGAAGTATCAAAAGACACGTTACTGTCTACTCTACGTTGTGCAAAGTTATCATTTTGAACATTCACACCTAATAGGGCTGGAATACATAAAATGTAAAGTGCAAAGGTTTTATTTTTGAAGTAAAAAAATAATAAAATTGTGCTCACCTCTGATTAGAGTGACCATGACCACACGTGAACAGGAAATTGAACATAGAAAAGAAGTCACACAAAATGGCTATTTGATTTTTTTTCATAGAGCCTCTAGTGTTGGAGTTATGAGCAGTGTGACAACTAACACACGAGACAACTTACCCCGCTCTCCCCTACTATATAAAAATTAGCACACCGGCAGGAAAGGGGGAAAGGGAGCAGGGCTGTGGCAAATGTTTTCACACGCACTGCTCTGTACATTGGAATACCCATGAATAAAATCACTAGCCTACTGAATTCTGCTCTCCTTGCCTTCCCTTCTAACATTTCCAAACACAGCACCGCGATTTCCACCCGAAGGTGCGCGGAGAAGGCTTGTTAACGGGGAAGCCAATCAAAACCGAAATCAACATTGTACCCAGTTGTACCTGCAACAAAGTGTTCACTGTTGCTTTAGCCGGTCCGTGCTTGTGAAATATCCATCGTCTGAACCTTATAACGTAATGAATGATCATTTCTCTCAGTATTTCTCTGCAAAATGCTTAAATGGGTCGCCAAATATAGTCGGGTGGCCTCATGTGTCGGAAACACTGATATTAATATCAATCTGACTGGCCCACCCCAAAACAAATAGTCCATATGCCCATCTGGCGTATGCCTGAATCTGGCCTTGGATACGAACTAAACCATATTAATGCGTTTTTGAGATAAACCAATTGCATACAACTTATCTAAAGGTAGATAGTGATCCACCAAATCAGAAGATTTTTTGACATCAATAAAAAACAGCCCCTGTAAGATTACCATTATCAGATCGATAACACATCATTTGTACGTTTTTAAAGAGCATAGTTGTTGAATGATTAGGTCTAAAACAGGATTGAAATAGTGAAAGGCAGTGGTGTAGTCTAGTTTTTTCTAGTGAGTACACTGTGATTTTTCCCTCTCAGCCTCATACTCACCCGGCTCAGCGTGACGTCCCATGAGCACCACTACACTCACTAACACTTACAGTATGCATGTACAATACATGTAATAGAGAGGATTCTGAAGGACTGCTTAGGCTACAAGAGCCAATACTTTAACAGCCACTGACAGTTACAGCTGGGAAAGGGCGTCGCTTTGTGTTGAAAAGTGTTGGGGACATTTTAGGGCTCAGATTAGAGTTGTGACAAAACACTTAGCATATGAGACGGGACAATCCAGAATATTGGGGTCACAAGATCAAGACTAGAAGATATTTTAATAATAGGCCATTTAAAGAAATATTCGTTGATGAATACACAATTGGGGGGTACGGGGGTCCTCCCCCAGAAGATTTTGAGCATTAAACATTTAATTTCCTGCATTCTGGAGACATTTTCTGCACCAATTTATGGTGTAAATGTCTAATGTTTAGTGTTAATCACCATCTAACTCAGCTACATCTAACATCAGCCTTAGATGTTATGGATCTGGTTTTATCATCTGGCAATTTTCAATGCACATTTCACAGTGCACGTTTCAACTATTATTAACAATGATGGAAACTTGAGGCTTAATAGCAGTAACAACAATGAACATAGGCGTGCAGTTCTATCGCCAAAACTCATTCATACAGAATCATTATAGAATATTAGCACTGAGGACACCAAAAGTGGTCGACATCCTCTCAAGCTCACTATTCTTCCAAAAGCATTGTCAAAAGTAGGTTATGTACTATATCAGCTTAAAAGCATGACCAAGCATCCAGGAACTGCTACTACTGTACACACACACACACACACACACACACACACACACACACACACACAGACACACACAGACACTATCCCACAGTCATTGATCCACCGCGTTAGCGTTAGTTAAGTAGTTCTAGATTCAATTCAATAGGCCCAATATCGATATTTTATTACAACACAAAATGATTAATTTACCCGTTGTCAGTGTCACTGTCACTACCCAATATCTACCATTCTGTTTGTGGGGGCGTTGTTTGAGTAAATAGGGGTAAAGTGGTGCAAACAGCGGCCGGAGTCTATGGTTAACTAACAACAACAGGGAATTGCAGAAAAAAAAGAGAAGCGAGAAGAATGGCGGAAAACAATAAAAAACTAATCAAAGAACCCACCCGCTAGTTTCCACTCTAAAGTGTGGAGACACTTTGGGTTTTACGAGACAGTCGACGGAAAGGCACTGGATAAAGATTATGCAATCTGCAAGAACTGCTTTGCAAAGATAAAATATAACAGCAACACTACGAATCTGCAAATGCACCTCGTTCGCTATCACGGTGAACTACTCTCAGGTGATAATGAGGGCAAACCAAGTCAGCCGACAATCACTACTGCGTTCAAAGCAAAGCTATTTTGGGTCGCCGAGGGCACAGAGTATCACTAAGTCCATCGCCGAATTTATTTGCAAGGACCTTCGCCCTTACAGCGTGGTTGAGAATGATGGATTTTGCAGAATGTTGACAACACTGGAACCGAGATACGAGATACCGAGTTGTCGGCACTTTACAGACAAAGTCATCCCTGCATTGTATGCAGATACCAGAGCCAAAGTGGAGGGTGCGCTCCGGTCTGCTAAACGAGTTGCACTAACCTGTAATGGTTGGACATCAAGGGCCACCGAGTCCTTCGTAACTATTACTGCCCACTTCATAGGCGACAACTGGGATGCCCAAAGCTACGTCCTTCAGACTCGGGCTATGAATGACAGTCATACTGGCGCTCACATGGCAGAGGTGCTTAAGAAGGCTGTAGACGAGTGGAAGCTCACTGAGAAAGAGCCAGCAGTGGTGACTGACAACGCAGCGAATATGTCCGTAGCTGTTGAGATTGCTGGATATCCGCACGTTCGCTGTTACGCTCATGTTTTGAATCTCGCGGTGCAGCGTGCCCTCAAACTGCCAAATGTTGCTCGACTGCTCGGGAGAATTAGGAGAATTTGCACATTCTTCCACAGGAGCACCTCAGCAGCTGAGGCACTGAAGAGGAACCAGAAGAAGTTAGGCCTTCCGCACCACAAGCTGATAACTGATGTCGTTGTCCGCTGGAACAGTGCCTATGAGATGATCAGCTGGTTTCTTGAGCAACAGCCAGTGAGTTATTATGCAAATGCATATTTCTTTGCACAATGTTAGAAATGTTGGCATTAATAAATGCATAAAATTTCCTTATTTCGTTATTCCTTCTTTTTCTTTTCAGTCACATATATCGTGATATATCGTTGATGAAATTTCTTCCAATATATTGAATATCGTAGATATCGCGAATCGTGATATTATCATATCGTGGACCACATATCGCCACAGAATTGAATCGTGAGGTACCTGTATCGTCCCACTCCTAGTAACATTAGCTAAATTAGTAATGAAGTAATATTAATTATCAGCTGTATGTCATTACTAACTAACCTACTAGTCAAGGGTTGAAAACATCAGGGACAAGCTGAGACTAAACTGGTGTACAGCTCTGTCCTGTGCACATACTGTACATGCTGATAATTATATTTCAGTTTTCATAAGTCTGACAACTGGTTGTTAATGAAATGGACCATGGAGCTGAGGTTAATAAAGTAAACTAGGGATGTAAACTAGTCCTTTTAAGCTAATTAGCAATTTTCTTTTGGATTTTAATGTGCAAATGAAATGCATAATTATCCAGGGATCCTGTATAGAAAAATATGATGCATCAAGATGCATCGATAATCGCTTTATAATCGAATCGCAGCCCTCTGAATCATAATCGAATCGAATAGTGAGGTGCCCAGAGATTCCCACCCTAGTTATGATAGCATCCTTGTGGGATTATACATTTATCAAGGGTTGCCTTTGCTCTTTACCGCACCTTTCACCCAGTGAACCCTGCAGCATACAGAGCATACACTCAAACGACACTCGACAGACACACGCACACACACGATACATGTCCTTCCCCAATACTTACACACTCACACGATACACTTTACACTGTCTAGAATCCATGCACGACTACACACGGCCATAGGTCATACATGATATTTTCATCTTTAGCAGACATAGCTAAATAAGGCAAAGAAGATGTACATCTGGGTGCGGTTCCCATTATAGGCTATAGTTATTGCTTACCAGGAAGAATCTCAGACTCTTGTGGGGAACCTTAGTCTCCAGATGTGAGCTCAATAAAATATTGTGAGAATCTGATAACTCCTGTCCTTCTGATCCTTTCTCATCAACGGACTCGGGGAAGTCGGTGTACTTCAACAGCCTCAACGGAGAAGCCTGTGTTTAACGTTCGTGTCATCTGCTGCAGCTACTGTGTCACCCGGAGCGGCAGCAGCTTTTGCGTTTGCTCGCGTCTCACATCTCCTTCGGTGATTGACATTAGTTAATTTTAAACGTGCGCCGAGTGACCGCCACGCAGCTGTGTTGTTATTTGGTAGCTGACGTCAGATCCCGGTTCCCACGGAAGCCCCAAACGTCGGTTCAGAACTTCACAACACAGACGGGGTAAATTTATGAATGAACATGTCAAAGTTCTGTCACAAAACGATGTTGGTATCATCCTGCTATTTTAAGTGGATATACGGAAATCTTTGACCGTTCCTAGTGGGTAAATGAAGACTACACCACTGGTGAAAGGATATTATTGGTCTGTGATAATTGATCAAATATTAGTTTCTCAATACATTAAAAAGAACACATTATCGATATAGGTCTGTAATTATTAGGATCAAGGCTGTCACCACTTTTGTAGAGTGGAGTAATGCGTAAATATTTCCAGGTCAGCTATTGGCAATATGAGAATATGAGAAGCTAATTTAATATATCTGGATTCAATCACATCAAGTCCAGCAACACTGCTCGAACTAGTTGTTTGACAGCATTTAGAACTTCAGTAGGTGTTATTTTCGAAAAGGTACTGTGACAAGGTGAAATGCTCTTAAAACTTTCAGTATAAGGAAAGAAAGGTCAAAATAGAAAAAAAAAGAAGAAATAGATGGAGAGTCAGAGATTATTATATTGCCATATCTTAATTCATTAATGGGACCTTTGTCTGAAGTGTTTATTAGGGCTTTTAAAACAGTTCCAAAACTGTTTAGGATTTTTAAAATAATTAAAGAGACATTCTTTATAATAATTAGATGCTGTGTTCGGTCATGGTCTTAGAAATATTTCTTAGTTGCACTCTCAGTCATAACATTCAAGAGGAATTTCTGACAGTAGTTCACAGGGTTTCCCTTGATCTGCAGGAGACCTTGATGATTCTCCAGGCCAAGGAGTGCCAGGATTTTTTTACTTTTGGACAGAACCAAATCAGCCTCTTGTTTTCAGCCTTTTTACTAAGCTAAGCTTAACAGACTGCTGACTGTAGCTTCAGATTTAATAATCAGTGGATGATGGACAGAAAAAATGAACAAATGTCTAACTTTACACGAACCTGCAGGACACAGAAAGCTGTGAAAGAAATGTCATCATGTAGGCTTTAATTCTAACCATCCTAATAGTAGCATACATGTTTATTTTTCACAATGAATGGAGATTATCATTATTACATATTTACATTTATTCATTTAGCTGACGCCTTTATCCAAAGCGACTTACAATTGCTATACATGTCAGAGGTCGCACGCCTCTGGAGCAACAATGGGTTTAAGTGTCTTGCTCAGGGACACTATGGTGAATGTATCACAGTGGGAATCGAACCCAGGCCTCCCACACCAAAGGCAAGCATCTTATCTATGCGCCATCATGATCAAAAGGTGTTAGGAAGACTCCAGTTGATCAACAATTGGAGTGAATGTCCATCATTGATGAGAATGAAGGTTAGTAAAAGTTGGTTTGATATCATTGGTCAAATACACTTGGCAAACACTTTCAGTTGTACACAACTACACGGTATCTAAACATAAGCCAAGAAAAACCACACGTTCGCCAAGAGATGTCACATAAAAGCTATAATTTATTAATTTCAGTCAAATCTGACATAGTAAAACGCAGCTTTAGAAAATACATGTGGCTTCAGCTGTTGAGGTTGAGGGAACACAAGGGGAGACGTATTGCTTTGTGGTTGACTACTTTTTTTTCTCCATTTACAGCTGATAAATAACATACCAAACATAGGCATATATTTACACATCAACAATATTACAACAGTACAAAGCCTTCAATGTGTCCTCTCTTGCATTGTGAACTGTGTTTTTTTTGTTGTTTTAACATGCAAACAGGTTCTAAACAACATTGCTTTAAAAAAACGTAACTTTACACAGTCATGACAACGGCTCATAAAATACTAAATACACCTTCTTGTTGGTTTCCTTCCCATTACAGCATCTGACACCAGAGGAAACAGACAGGCATTGTCATACTGACTTGCTCTTCTGCTGCCCTCAAGTGGTCCCAAAACAAAACAACAAGTACTTTGATATTCCAGCATCATCTTTTAAAAATGCAATTCCACATGGTTGAACCTCTGAACATGGCATTTGTCACCTCAAAATAAATAAATAAACAATATATTACAATAAATAACTAGTATAGCACAATTATTCTGCACTTTGAACACGATGCGCAGAGGTGTGTTTGTGCATGTGTGTGTCATGTGCAGGTTAATAGTAAAAATGACTACCCCAAGGCCTTTCTATGACACTGAATATGAACAGATTATGGCTCCGATTTATCAGCTCCAGCCGTAAAGAATCACTGACTTAGTTTTGTTTATGACTTCTTATCATCGTTCTTCTTATCATCGCAATGGTGTATCTAATAAATGTAATACATGTGGATATAAATAACTCCCTGTAAGGGAACAATCTCAAGACTCACGTGTTATCTCATGCAACACTTCCAGAACAATAAACAGACTTCTTTATAATTTGTCTAGATTTTATATCCGAATGATATAAAATACTTAAATGGCTTAAGTAAGCTTCCAATTTGAATTAATCAATTTGCACAAAAGTGGTTCCACATTCAGTGTCAGAGCATCTACAGGAATATTTAAGACAATGACTATGTTGCTCATAACATTGTGGTTAAAAGTGAGTCTTCACCTTCATATCTTCTCTGTTCTTTTTCTTGTAATGAACCAAAAATGTGTTTGGCATGGGAACAGTTTTGGAAATCTAAGTCCTTCCTTGTCTATTTGATTCTTTAAGATCTTGAGGAGAAAGCAGGTCTGTGCTGTGAAAGATGGAACACGTGTGGCAACAACATTTCTATTATTATAGTATTGCACTTTATCCCCCAGGTTTTCTAACTATGCAAACTATCCAAGACGTGCACCGCTACATAACATAAGGAATCTCGCTCTTTGGATGTTTCCTCCTACTCCGCAGAAATGCACCACTGAAGTGACTGGCTATGCGTGATGCAGATACAGGGCACAGACAAAATAACAGAAACATTACTAAGGCTGAGATGTGAAGACTGCTCATGGTCTTATCATTGTCACTTCCCTCATCTCAAGCTGCATTTCTTTTCTGGTGATTACAAACTAACTACTGAGTGAATCTTACCAACAAAATAGGCTGCCGCATCACTGATGTGAATAACAAAATTTGATTCCTCAGAATTGGAGGATTTGTTTGGTTCGAAAAGGACACATTTTTTTCAGCCAAAAAATGGTTTTCAGTTTACACAAGACCACTTACTAATGAAGTTATCTTTTCAGTCAGTAAGAATGAATCACCAATGTCAAAATCTCCCCATGAACATGATTTTGTTGAATGAAGCCATTTCGTAAAAGTCTGTGGAGCAGCACTTTGACATTTCTGTTTACATCATACAACTTGAGGATTAAAAATAAAGCAAAAACCCCCAACCTCTATTATGGGGCTGTGTTTCCATAGCAACCCAGGGTGAGTAGGCTTTCATCACGCACCCTTGAAATCAGTCATCACAATGTCAGAAAGCATCTCTGTGAGGAGGCAGATGAGCTTTACATGATCAAAGAGCAGACATCATTCCAGGTCTCATTCAAGGAAATCAAAAGACATCATTCCTAAACAAACCAAGAGTTGCAGGACTAAATGTGACATTTGGCAAAGTAAAATGTATAGGTCCATGTTATTTTAAATACAATGTAAAATTATCATTATCTTTTCACACAAAAATATCAGAGAGAAGAGGCGTAAATGGCGAGTGTTTGGCTAAAAGTCAACCAGGACTGACATAAAAAAAACAAAAACAAAATAAAAACAGGGAGAACAAAAAACACATATTAACAGGGCCTAACTAACAGTTTTTGAACTTTGTACGTTCAGGGGATCTTTAGTGTTTCAAACATCTCAGTCAGTCAGTAAAAGCTCTGATAATGCTTCGTTCACGTGCCAGATACAATACACTGTTAATGCTGAACCAGCCCACTGAGGCTGTTAATCTTTAGTTAAAAAGACAGACCATCAGTGGGAGAAGTTTAAAAAACAAAACAAAGTGTAGGTATGTTAAAGTGTTGTCTTGCTTCAACAATGGCTTCTGTTACATAATATGCCACCACACCATAACCAAAAAAATCTGTATCATACACCTAAATATCTATGGCATATGTCCTGATATGTGGCCATCAGGTTCTAACCAAACTAACTCCTCTACAGTCGGTTTTGTTTTTGAAAACTGAAATGATGAAGAGGATCAAGTCCTTGGTAAAAAGGAACATTCCACCTGCTAAACAGGCTGATAAATAACCAAAAGCTCAACACGAGAACAAAAACAAGGGCATATTCAGTCCCATAGATACTGTACAAACTAATTACAGCCTCCTCTACTCTCGGTCTCAGTTTGGCAAACCTCCATCTTGTTGTGCAGAATCTCTTTCTGCAGACAGTTCACAGAGCGTGTATGAACTTTATTTCTTTTATAAGCACATGTTCAGTGTCATAAAGCCGAAGAACAGGTAGGGTGCAGTTCTGTGTCAGAACACATGGCACCTTATTGTCCACTTGGCACCACTGCTGGTTGTGTGATTTTGTACTCAAGCATTTCCACTGCGCTGTCTTTTTGTGTCTATGAGGGCGTGTGTGTGTGTGTGTGTTTGTGTGTGTGCGTGTTTAAGCGCGTGGCTCCAGTTTGTGTGACAATTCGAAAAGAGTCTGTTGATTGTCGATAATGTGCAGGTAGTGAACGCTCGCCCTCACCTCCGCACTGTCAACCCCGATTACCTCGTTGCCTAAGAGACAGACACAAAACACGCACATTAGTCATGCAAGAGAGTTTTCTGACATGAATGCACATTCAGTACACACACACACACACACACACACACACACACACACACAGACTGTATTACGGCCATATAAAGAGAATAAAAGCCTGTCTGGAAATGGTTGCTTAGAAACTGTAAGAGAAAACTGAGTGGGAGAAACAACACTCAGGTACAGATACAGTACACCAACTCAGGTGCAGATGGCAGTAGATACTTCACAATGAATGCATTCAAACATATTTCATCCAACACTAAGAGTTTGTCACAAGAGTGACATTCATTGCAACGACTGACTTCACTCAGAGTAATAAGACTCACCTGGCTGGTCGCTTTGGCAGTGGCGAATCATTCTCACTGTATCTGCGATCATATGCTGTTGGTTAAGAAGAAGACACGTTGCATTAGCACAATACCAGACAATCAACATTTTACAGCAGATTTGTACTGGCTCCATAGCACTAAATATCAACATAAATAACATCTAGAGAGTTTTATTCAAAATGATGCAAAGCCACTACCTGAGCTGTCACCTAATGAATTTTGACCTTATTTTTTTTTATGGCAATACAAATGCAAATGTGCAACAGTTTTACTTTTAGTGATGGTGAGGTTAGTGAAGTTAGAGTCACCTGTTGAAAAGAAAGCATGACACTCATGCACAATAGAGGTTAGTCTAAGTGAATTTTCAATATATTGTATAAATAAAGGTTTCAATCCATCAGTTAACTCATTGATCTGTAAAAATACCTTCTGGGGAATCCCTCACCTAACACTGCTGAGGCTTGTCTCCTCGATTAGTAAATCCGAAAGCACAACAACCATCCAGCATTTTGGTAACGCAAAAAGTAACAAACTCAAAGTAACAGTGTATTACTTGCATACTGGTTGGCAAGCAACAGAATTAACATCTTCTCCAAGGGAGTGTTTTCACTGGAGTGTGACGTCACGTGAAAACTATGAATTCTCAGACCTGACAAATTTAACCGTTTCCACTAATATGAGTAGCACTTTTTTATGACCACAACTAATTAACTAGCCAGTAATGGTGTTCCGATGTTTCTGACTGATTACGCAGTTTGTTTCTTCTTTTCCCCAACTTGTAAAAACTCTGAAAGTTCTTCTTTTTTCGTTTTGGAAACATGCTGCTCTGATTAATTACTGTGAAACAAACATATGATGGGAGCAGCTGTGGCTTAGTAGGTAGAGCTGGTTGGCAGTGGGATCACCAGCTCCTTGGTCAAGACACCGTACCCCAAATTGGTCCTGCTCGTCAGGCCAGCACCTTGCATGGGAGCTCGCTGTGAGTGTGTGTGTGAATGAGAGGCAAATTATAAAGCGTATATAACCCATTTACTATCAGTCACCTGGTGATGCATTTCATCTTGTTATGAATGTAGCGACCAGATGACATAGTAACAATCACTCATTTAATATGTGGCATTTGCTGTGTTGCATTTTAAAACTCAAGCATTGAAAGGCTGACTCAACTTACCAGCTTCTCAAAGTTAACCAGGTTGTCATGAAAGGTCTTATTTCCCTCATGGATAAAGGTGATATCTGAGAGCAGGAGAGAAGCATTAAGCATTAAGGGTTAATTCACCAAAAACAGTGTGTGTGTGTGTGTGTGTGTGTGTGTGTGTGTGTGTGTGTGTGTGTGTGTGTGTGTGTGTGTGTGTGTGTGTGTGTTTGTGCGTGTGTGTAGTTGTTAGAGATGATACCTTTCAGGAGAAGAGGCATGAAAGGGATCTTGGGAGGTTTCATCCTCTTGAAGGCTTCCCTATAGGCTTTGTGGTTCAGAGATGGATCCTGAAGAAAGATGGGCGGTAGATGGGGAAAAACAGAAAACAGGATTGGAAAAGGAGATGGGACTTCAACATTTGATAATCAAACCAATGGGGGACCATATTTAAAGCTCTGCATCTATTGTCATCTCTGTACAGTAAGTGTCTCACCGTGATGAGCTCCAGCTCTGAGAAAAGCTTCTTGAACTTCCCTGGACATTTCTGAAAGGAAGGTGTTTGGTCAGAACTCAATTTAAAATACAAAGCTGTGTGTGTAAATACACTCAACGGAACAACGCACGCCTACCTCCCAGGTTTGATTGAGTCGGCTGACTGCGGCTGTGTTAAGACCCATGATGATGGCAAATGCAGAGTTCAAATTTCTTTGGGCTTTACAACTATAAATACACAAAAGTGTGAAAGAGAGCATAATGAATAATCTAGCGGCTGTTGATACATGCACTTTTATTTGTGTATATTTCTGAGTGTGTGTGTTCTTACTGAGCTGCGATTTTGATGAACTTCTTGAGCAGCTGTACTCTCTTGTTGAGCGAAACACACATGAGCACCTCAGACATGACCCACTGCTGGACCTCGTTACAGCGCTGAAGCAGAACTGACAGTGCCGCCGTGTGGCCGGTACCAGCAGCACGGCTGAGGGTGTAGTACACCAGCTCTTGCTGCATATGGTGAGAGGGAAGGAAAAGAGTCGAAGACATACAGTAAAGGTTTCCAGAAAAGTGCAATGCAAAATGTGTACTCCCTGTACCTTATGTAGCATACCATTATTTTCAATGTTGATTCATCTATCCATTACTTTTTCCTTCTCGTTATTTGTTTATTCATGTTATCTAGTCACAAATCTTCTGAGCCTAAGGTGACATCTCACTATAGCTCGTTTTATCCAGCCAATAGTCAAAAACCTGTATAAAATCAATCTACAATCATATAAAGCAGATAAAAGCAGCAAATGCTCACATTTGAGAATGGGAATCAAGCACAAAGCATTGCCCGGAGTACCTAAAGTTACAATAACATCCACATAATATTGTCAGAATCAGCTTGTTTTTTACCTCATTTTCTAAAATAAACAGCTCTTCCTGACAGACGCTCATCAGCTGCAGGAGACTTTCTGTACTCATGATCCAGCAAGTCTTCTAGAGCATTTGCATCTTTAATGCTTATGTTCCAGCAATCTCTAGTATGAATATGAATTTATTATAAAGTATGTGCGCACACCACAAGCATATAGTTATGTGTGTGTGTGTATGTGTATAAGTTTGTATAAGTGTATACCTCGTGGATGGATTTGAAGAGGCTCCAGTCCAGGTGTGTGAGAGCAGCTGCCACATCCCAGGTGTTAATACCTAAGAGTCGCACCGGCCTCCTGCTTAGCTCAGCACTGTCCGTTAAAGGAGGCTGCACACATACACAACAGAAAGTTAAGTTAGTACATAGAAATATAAATAAATACATGTATACACAATAATACAGCACATACTGTACACACACGTACAGTCTATCTACAGGCATGGGCCTCTCTCTACATAAACTAAACAATAGTAACAAGATATCACCTCATCTCAACAAATTACAGAACAATGAGACCGTGGGCGGATTCAACTAACATAACATTCAAAAACTTTAAAAGAAACAAAAACAAAATGGCACAAGGCCATTAGAGCAGTGCCTCCAGCTGCCATACAAGCAAAAATGAAAGCCTAGAGGGGAGCGGTGATTCTAAAACATAACTGTTCTGTCCAACTCTGGTTATGGGCCACTATGTTAACTACATTTCTGCATGTGAGCCTGATAATTTAAACCATGTTAAACAGTCAAGGGTCAGCTATTGGCTGATAATGGAATAGTGGATAAGACACATGCCTTTGGTGTGAGAGACCCGGGTTCACACATGGATGGACACTACCAACGTGTCCCTCGACAAAACACGTGCGACCTCTGACATATATAGTAACTGTAAGTCGATTTGAATAAAAGCGTCAGCTAAATGAGTAAATGTAAATGTAACCCAGCACACACTATACAAAATAAAATGAAATATTACCAGCCTACTAGTTTGACAGATATTTGAAACTGGGCAAATGCAGAGGATCTACTGGTTTGTTAATGACAGGCTGCTAAATATACATATCAAACAAGAAACCAAAATCCCTAGAAACGTAGTTTCTAAAATGCCCAATATTGCAAAATTCTTTAAGAATTCACAACTGAAACTCCACTGTAAAAAAACATGACATTACACTTAACACTTTGCCCTGAAACAGCACTTTCAAATCCTGCTGTTGGTTGGGCAACAACAAAATAATTATGGCTCACATCTCTTCTCTCCTACTGAGTCAGAGTTGATAGCAATCACACAGCCTAAGTTTTGCCGGCTTGCTTATAATGTGTGACTCATCGTATCACTGTTCAAATGTGTCAGTTGGGGAATTAAAATATTAATTTTCACACCTGCTCTAGCCAGAAGACGATACAGAGGCCAACAACAATATGAAAGGCTGTAAATGCCCAAATAATCCTAATAATACCTTTGAAAGCTTGTGGTTTGTTTCAAACCTGCAAGCTGCATCTTTAGCCTCTTTGAATGCTTTTGAAAAATTGGAAAGATTGACAGAAGCACAAACAGGACAGTGCATTTACATACCAAGATCTCAGTGAGATCCCTGCGACAGACCATGAGCTTTCCCTGTGGGGTCAGAGACTCTGAATACACACAGTCACTGGGCTGTAACACCCTCCGCTCTGCAGAGACAAAAGAAGGATAAGAGAAAGATTATGATAATAATTTAGAGTGTAGAACAGTAATTCCAAACCAGGGGTAGTTGAACTAAACTAATTAGCCAGGTAATGGATAAAATAGACTGCTAAAATAATACATTAAAAGTTGAAATAGTTTAAAGTATTGGATAAATTGTGAATATACAGATAGAAATGGTTGTAATACCAAAAGGTAATTTATATGTATTGTGTGTTTTATTTTGTGTGTTTGCATGCATACCTCCGGTGTGTGAGACCACAGCAAGCACCATGTCTTCTTCTGCTCTGTCCATTTTCAGACCCACAATCCTTAGCAGCTCATGGGCCTCCAGTGAGGGGTGTGTGTGGACACTCAAATAGGAGTCGGTGCTCACGTACACGCAGCAAATAACTGAAAGACACATGGAATTATTTATTGTAAAATACTGTAAAATCCTAATGAAGCAGATGCAGAAAAACGTACAGAGGGAGACTCGAGTTAATTTTTGTCAAGTGGTCAACAGACAAAAAACTGAGCACATTGTATTTAAGAAATTTGCATGTGCACTTTGAAATTAAAACTCACAGCCTATCATTATGCATAATTGTCTTTGGCAATGCGTTTTGTGCTGTGTATGTGTGGGTGAGTGTGTTTGTGTCTGTTACTCACCCTCTCTAGTGTCAGTTGGTAGACTTCGGAGTTGCAAACTGTTTTCCTTTAAACTCAACTGCTGATACGTTTGTTTACTCTGACAGAGAGAGAGAAAAAGAAGCACAGATGTATAATAAAGTATTTATTCTTCACTGAATATAGTTACGGACTGATAACATCTGTGGCATCTGTAGCATAGCATTGGTGCCTTCACAGCTCAAATGTAATTATCACAATAGAACCTCTGTGCCTTATTTTAAAATATAAAGCAGTTTACTGCTTTATAGTTTATTCATGGTATACTATTGGCATGAAAGACTAATTTAAGGTGCTGGAATTGATACTGAACATCACCTGACACAATCAGCTACTAACTGGTTTTGAAAATATAACATCACTGCACCTAATATTTAACAACATTTTTATTTAGTTGTACCATTTAAACATTTGGAAACTAGCACCTCAAATTTAAAGTAATATCAATAAAATGTAGCTGGCAGTGCCAAGCAGCATCAATGTAGTAAATATCCCCTCTCATCACCTTCACCACCACCCTTCTCTATGGCTTACCTTTTGGTTTGGAGGGCAGTCATCCACAGTGCTACAGGAAAAAAAAACAAGCACAACAGTGAGGAGGAATGCAGGTAGGCAAGGGGAGAAAAAAATCAAACACACAGTTACAGGCAGTCATATTTAATAGAACAAAGTCCTTGTGCAGCAGACAAACACACTTACTGTCTGCGGCGCAGAAGTTTCTGAAACTCCTTCAGGTCTTTCTCCAGAGTGGGGAACTCATACAGATCTTCTAAAACACACCTGTACAGGGTCTGACAGAGAGAGGGAACGAGAAAAAAAAACAAGATCTATGAAATCACACCCACTATTATAGGTTGTTGATTGATGAGAAAATAGTTGTTTGTTTTATCTGAAAGGCTTATAACTGGCTGCAGGAACAAGATTTGAATGCATTAGTCTTTGATGTTTGAATGTTCTCAGTCTTCTACATTCTACACACAGCTGTAGAATAGCACATGAATCTCAACATGTCAGAATTATAATCACTAAAAAAGTATCATGAAGTGTAAATTATGCTGCATAGGTAGATCAAATTAAAGAAACATCAAACAAATTCTGTACCTTGTATAAAAATGGGTGAGTAGCATGAAAGCTAAGGAGGCAGTAACACAAACAACTTGCAAGGACCCCCCCAACACACACACACACACACACCTGCTTATCGCTGTCATTGACCCACCATAGCCTCTCATCCCAATTCCCCTCTCATTCCTCTGTTACTAGGCAACTATCACCTGGGTTACGCACTCCATATGAGATTATAGCCATGCAAACCCTCACACTTTGGTTTCCATGGCAACCCGGCATCGAGCTATGGAGCCGTTAGGTTACGGAGGGACGAGTGACTGGTGAGTGTGTGGATGAGCACGGGTGTGATCACATCGTGTGTGCGTTTGTCCGCGTCACGGTTCATTCACAGGGATTTAAATGAAATTCAGCCAACCGTGTGAAAATACAGCAGGAAGACAGCAGATACAGGCAGCATTTGTCGTGAGAAATACAATAATGTGACACCACGCACGAGTACGTTTGTGTTTTCAATGTTCATGATTGTCCTGCAGAGATAATGAACTTTGTACAATACAATAAGCAGCAAAATACGTTTGGATAGTTTTTATGTTATTTGATATAATGGATGTGTATAATTTTATATAATAAATAATACTCCTCGTTCCTCATATGATACATCAGGAAAGTGCCTGTATTTTGTCTCTCAGTGCTTTGTCAGAAAGAGATAAAAACATCAACAGGGTTTCCCTGTGGAAGAAAGCTGACATAAAGATCAGGCAAGACACACAGACACAGGCACAGACGCTTTTCAGCTCTCTGTCTTTTTCCAAAAAGTGTTTGATGTCCTGTCGTGCAGAATTTAAAAAAGGACAAACCCCATTTGAGAAAAAGACAGAGAGGTAAATGAAGATGAATGAGATGCCTTCTTCAGTTCTTCACTGGAATGTGTGAAAGGACACCTAAGGATCAAACTCTTTAAATCAGTGAAATACAAGAGTATTTTCATACCTTCATGAAGCTCCTGACGTGCTCCTCATCTTTGAGAAAGTCCTTGTAGAGCCTGCTCCAGTGGGAGACCAGCTGCAGTACCTTGCGTTTCCTGAAGAGGGTGTCTTTGCCCTCCTCCTGGCCCCGGCAGCGGGCAGTGCTATAGGTGAGAGCGGTCAAGGAGACAACAAAGGAGAAAGGATGTGTGTGTATGTGTTTGTGATTATATGTTTGGTTGCCAGTAAGGATATTGTCCCAGTAGAGCCTGACAGAGGTCATTGGTGGACATGAACACCAGGTAGGTCAACAGAAAGTCATCCAGCAGCATTTCTGAAACACAGGAAACACATCAGTCAGAGGCAAAGTGGTCCGAATAAAGTTCTCGACTTGTGAAATTAGGATGTGCAAAGTCACATAAAAGTATCTTTTAGTTTCTTCCTTTGTCCCTCACTTCATCTCTCACCAGCCACATTACAAACAGAATTTAACCTTTTAACTTCAAGAATAATCTTGTCGCTTTTCCCCTTTCATTTGCTGCCTTGTTTTGTTTTTGCGTCCCAGAAATGAGCTGTTTTGGGTTTACTTTCAACACTCATGATGTAATTTTTATCCACTGCAGGCAACAGTTTTCAGTTACAAATCTCAAAAAACTCATGAAAGGCTAAATGCTCCGTACTTGTATAGCGTCTTTCTAGTCTTTTCGACCTCTCATAGCGCTTTTACACACTACTTTCACCATTCACTCACTGAGCCTAAGTGCTCAAACAGAAACTAACATTCACCGCCAGGGGCAATTCGGGGTTCAGTATCTTGCCCAAGGACACTTCAACACACAGCCTGGGGGAGCTGGGGATTGAACCGCTGACCTTCCGATTAACGACCAAGCCGCTCTGCCTCCTGAGCCACAGTCGCCCCATAAGGCAGAAAAAATAAGTAACAAGCTGGTGAAAATAGTGGAGCATTTAGCAGCTAAACGGCCAGATAGGTAGGTGGGGACAAAAACAGAACTAAGAGAGAATGAATTATGGACTTATGTTCATCAGGTAGACACAAACATGACTCCAAATAAATGCATACATTGCTCTGTGATTGCTGGATGTGTAAATAAGCAACTCTTGACTAATACATTCACCATATGGGGACTACAGATGGAAAATGGCCTCCTCGATAAATGGCATATTTACTTTGCCTGGCAAAGGAAAACTCCCGCACATAGTGTTAATATATTCTTTGCAAGTTAGATAGTGCGCGGGAATTTTCGTTTGCTATGTTTGACTTTTTTTGTCTCCCTCCAACGCACCTGTCTCCTGTTTTAGAGGTCTATTTTTCTATTTACATTGCCACAAAGTGAATGTGTTCATTAATATGCACAGTCTCTGATATATAAATAAACAAATTTTAAAAAATCAACTTGAAAGGTGATATTATGGCTGCACCCTTGCATCATAACAAAACAATCTTCATGTCTTGTGCATAATTTTATATACATTCAGGCTATTTATTATCTTGAGAGACTATGAGAAGTCAAAATAAAAGTTTTTTGTGGTTTGGCTACACAGCTTGAGTTTAGGATTGCAGAGGGGTTGCTTACTTACGTTGCCAGCCACTGCCAATTAATTATTTTCCAACTACACCCACACAGTCCTGATACTGATGGTATATTTTTAGTGTTTAAGTTTTATTAAATGATACATAAAGATGCCCCCCTAAGTATTAGTTATGATTGCTGCTTATTTTTTCATGGATATGTATGGCTATAAATACTCAGGATTTGAAACCAAGTTTTCAGGGGCTTTAAGAAAAAGCAAACCTTTTAGTCACTAAATATATACAGGGTTTTCTTTCTATTGGCTCATATTCTTAACTTCAAAAACAAAAAAAATTCTGATGTGCAAGTGAGACGGCAAGAGTGTGAATGTGTGTGCTTGTGTGTGACTCAGCAGGTGCTCAATGGAATGAGCAAAAAGAGAGTATAAACAGCCCTTGTGGCAGATGGGTAATGAGCCATTGTTGGTGGTGTGAGGGAGCTATAGTGTGTGTGGTGTGTCAAACTCTTTCCTGGGGAAAATGAATGACCCAAATATGGCTCTGTCAGGCAGAGAGCAAAGAAATCAATTATAGAAGACCGAGCAGAGGCCGCGGCATTAATATTTGATCAACTGTCTTCTCTTTAGAAATAAAAACATAACTTTTCTCAGGAAATATTTTTAGGCAGCTCTGACTGAGCTTATCACTTTTTCAAAACCCTCATCTCTAACATTCATTTCCTGTTTCTCTTTTGAGCCCATCTGTGGATGCAGAGCTCCTCCTTGACCAGCTACCAGTCTTGTTTCCCGCTCTCACTCATCTCCGCATCCACCCCCTTCCCTAACACCCCCGGCTTTCATTTTCTCCTTCTCTGCAGTTATATTTCCTCCCCGCTACGACTCTCCTCCTACGCTCGCCCTCTCTCAGCTCTCTGTGATGATAAATATCCATTTTCATCTTCAACATATGCCCTCTGCATTTGCCTGCTGGCACGCACAAAGTCAAACACATACACCCATAGACACAGCGATACACACCTAAACACACACACACACAGCACTCTGATGAATAACTCATTCAGTTCTGACCTTGGGGACTTTATCTCTTGTGACAGAAAGGAAAAAGGGAGAAAATGTGTGTGTGCTGAACTAATCGCAGTAACCTGATAGTATGATTTTTGTTTTCATGTGTACATGGGGAGGGGTGGTTGGGGTAATCACTCTCACTCTCTGTGGAAGCATGTTCGAGCCTGTGGAAGCATGTTAGAGCCTGCCCGCTAAAACGGCACATTGATGCTAAGCATCAGCCTAGAAGGCCTAAACACACACACACACACACACACTCATATGTCCACCCCTCATGCTTATTCAACACACATAGACAGAAAGATGCATACACACAAACACACACAGATACAGAGACAAAGACAGCCAAACAGGCACATACACTTGATCTACATCCCTGCTTTTGTCTCCCCCTCTGTGCCCACAAAAAAATAATAAATCAACCCAGGCCTTAGGGAGAAAAAAGGTTGACTTTTCTCTTTTGAGTGAATAAATATTAGGCAGTCTTCTTCCACAAAGACCATCTTAGTTCGCTCTCTCTCTCCCTCTTTCTTCGTTTGCTTCCTGCAATTCAGTGAGATGGCTCCCTGTGGACCGCTGGGAACTGGTGGTGCTGAGGAGTTGATACATAAAGACGCCTTGTCTTAAAACGGTGCAAACAGGCAAGAGCAGGTTTTATAAAATACAGTTTGGGACCCAGATATCCCTGCGTGGTAAAAGTATTATTTTACACTGTGATACTGGCAAGACAATGACAAGAAATGTGTTTGTATTTTTACTTACAGGCTTCTGTCTTTTTATCTATGCAGGAACAAAATTTTAAGATAAATGGGGGCACATATTCTAGTCACCCTTACAACCTAAGTCAACTCACATCCACATGCACTTTGATTTATGGATTAGTCAATCAAGAGATATTTAAACTTGATAAATAGTAAAAATGCCAAATATTCTCTGCTTCCGGCTTCTCAAATTTGCAAATTAGGGAGAGAATACATGCAACACAGGTCACCACCAGGCTTCAACTGACGATGATGCGGTTCATGTTGAGCCACGGGGCAAGGTCATCTGTGGGCTGTTTGTCTGGGTTGAATGTAAACTAAATACCTTTGGATTATTGATCAGCCAAATAAAGATATTTAAACATTTCACAGTGCCAATTTTTCACTTCATATTTATTACTTTCATCCATTTTATATTTTTAACAATTAAACTGATTATGTGCAAAAGCAGACAAAAAATAAATCTAAATGAAAATCATTATGTGCAGCCCTATTTTTAATGTGGTCTTTGTGCTCACTGCAGAGCTATAAAACAAATAACAAAACAAGACCTGAGGTAAAACGGTAGTACTGTAACTGCTGCATTCTCAAAGAGCCACCTGATAAAGTACTGTAGACTTGAGGATTGAGAAAATGAAATATGACGGTTAACAAACCACTGAACTTGTTTGCAGCTGAAATGCCTACAGCACCCTGAGGGAATTGTTTCACAAACCCAATAGAGCATTTAACCTCTTGAATGTGCCTCTGTATTTACAGGCAACGTCATGGCTGAATGAATACACGCACGCACCTGGATGTGGTGTGAGGGCTGACTGACTCATACAGCCACAGAGTATAATCGAGGGGGAGTGCATACCTCCCCACATGCCTTCCTAACTTGGGGGAAAATGAGACAGAGGAAGGTCCAGGTTGGGCTCTGTTGTAACTTGTTGTGTGGCACTGAATGTAAAATTCCTTGGAATCAGCAGGAGAGTTTTAAACATATCTTTGGTCAAACAGCAGAAAGAAACATTGAAATTGATATATTTATATGACAAATTTTTCACTAACTTTGTTTACTCTACGTCTTTCTATCTATATTTCTATCAGTGTATGGAGATATAGCCGCATTGTGTATGAATGCCCTCTCTCAGATGTGTCTCCGTGCATGATGTTTACGAGAGGTGTGTGCGCGCATATGTGTCGACAAACTTACCGCTCTCCCTGCTCTCTGGTGCCCCTCTTTGGTCGTCCAACCGCAGATCACTTAGCAGATGCTCCAAGATCTTGAGAGGCGTCCCCGACACCACCACATATCTGTAAGACGAAGAGTTGCAACAGTCTTCCTCACTAGAGAATGAGCACCAAGTACGACCACGTCCATCCCTCCATCCTTCCTCCCTCTCTTCCTCTTTATTCTCCTCCACATCATCGTCATCGATGAAGCGAAAATGGGGAACATCAAATGCACAGATTTCTGATCTGCTACCATGTTCTTCATGACTGCTGTCCTCATTATCACTGTCCTCATCATCTTCATCTATGTCCTCCTCTGCCTCGGCAAGTGTAGCTAGCTCGGTGGTCATCCTCATTTCTAAACACTTGCGGAGGTTCAGCCCTCATCTAAGCTTTGCATACCCTGGAAGGGTGCTCTCCTTTGGGTTGCATTGCCGTCTGCTCCTGTTAGTTAAGCTTCAGAGATTAAAACCCTCTTTCTGTCAGCTCCTGAAGTAGCATTCAGAGGGAACTGATTGCTACTGAAGATCCTGAGCGCTGTATACACACACAATCACACACACCCACTTAACCTGCCTGTCACTGACACTCCCTACATTGTGCCTTAGGTCTTGGCCCACACTGGCTTAAATAGAAACAATACATAGAAACTGACTTTGAGAATATTGGATATGATTGTAACAGCATACACTGATATGTAGAAGGAAGTAAACCAGTCTTGGTGTCATCTTTGTTGCTCTTTCAGCTGGAAACAAAAAGGCCATTCTATTCTCTCCCTTTGTGCCAGAAGCTAAAGCATACATTATCTCTGACACTCAAACACACAGTCACATACACACTGTGTTGCCAGCGCTGCTGATATTTTGCATGTACGTGCAAGAGTGTGTTTGGTTGTAACCTGAGATGGCAAAGTAGAAAACTGAAAACGAGAGAGAGGAGTACTATGATTAAGCTTTTTGTTGCCACTGTTGGTTTGCAGGGCTCTTATTATGTAGGAGGAGGCACTGACCTCTTGTCACAGTCTTCGTCTCTGGACCCACCCCCTGACGATGTGGGTGAGGGCTGGTCCGATGGCGACGTCACTGATGACGTCACTCTCCGCAACACCAACACGTCCCGTCCTCTCTCCTTCAAACAAACCCTCCCCAACGCCTCCTGAGAGAGAAAAGGAGAGAGAGAAAACAGAGGGACAATGTGTCACAAAGTGAAGCAAGGACAAAACTGTTGGAAGGCAATTTAAGGAAATGAAGACACTGGAAAACACACAGACACTTTCAGCCTCAACAGGCAATGAAATTAATCTGATGCATCTGTCTACATTATTTGTATACTTATTGTGTGTAGGCCTACTGTAACTGAAAACCCAGCAAGCCCTCATATAAGCTTTACATACCAAGGAAGAGAACAAAATACCGGTGTATCCTGTAGAGCCCGACTGACATATCAGGGGTTCAACAAGTAAGAAATTACAGCACAGAAATGCCAAACATATGTTTGAGGTAATTTACAGTAGACTTTCTTTGTCCACTAGAAAGCATTGACAAGTTTCATTTTCATCATTTTCATCCACCTAAAATCTTGGTCACAACTCTTTATTGACCAAGTTTAAGGGATCACAACGAAAAATGACTTATGTAATGTGTTAATGTTAAAAAAAAAAGTGAATATGACTTGACATGTTCTGCTCAGATATTTTAAAACTCTCATATATTGATATTTTTATCAAAAAAAATCCAGTATCAGACCCTTTCACTTAAGATTAAAAGGTTAAAAGCAAAATGCAGCACACACACACACACACACACACACTCTCACTCACGCAGACAGATTATTTTGGCACCATTTCAGGGAAGGAATGCATTTCCTGCCTTCACAAGAAATAGTATTATGTAATAAATAACAATGGGGACATCTAGGAATGGAGGCCGACACTTGAAATGATCTCCTGCTCCTAAAATGGAACAGCAACTTGATCTGTGACTCCAGCACACACACGCACACACACACACACACACACACACTTGCACACACACACACCTGCAGTGGCAGTGAAACAGGAACAGAGTTCCAGATGGACAAAGTAGCACAATAAGAAACAGCCTAAGGAGAGGAGAGGGAAAGGGAGGGAGAGAGGGAGATCAAAGGCAGAGGACAGGAGCAGGAGGAGAGATAAAGAGGCAACGTCTCTCCTCCAGCTGCTTGCTGCACTTTCTGTCGCAGCCAGAGGGATTGAGCGGCAATCACAACTGACACAAAGAGCTCACTATGCAGTGCACACGCATTATGTAGACTGCACATACTTGTATTTAGTTGTATATCCACATTTAGATGCCACAATTGCATAATACCACATGGATGATAGCTTCTGTTTTGCTGGAAAAAAAATTCAACTGAAGCTTGAAAAAAAGGTCTGTGGTCCTAAGGTTCATACAAAGTGCCAGCAGCACAGTAATCAATAACTGTGATAACATTTAGAACCTTGATTTCATGTTAGACATCCTGGAGCCCACATGCAGTCACAAAACATATGTAACACACAAAACAAGTCAATAAAAAAGCTGACATGAACACACAAACACACACACACAGGTGGACTGGGGGGAAAAAAACAGCCCTTGCATTTTTGGCCTAGGGGGCCCACCAGAATCAGTTGGACACCCCTTACCAATAAGCATCCTTTCATATAACATGTGTACCTACTGTAATATTCCTCCAAACCAGCTGAGTGGTTTGTGCTATGGATAAGTGTAACAGTGCAAGTGAATCAGTGTACTGATTAACTTGTGGAAATGTCTTTATCTATATTAAAGGAAACACAAAATTCAGGTGGGAGGTGAGAATTCACAATATATAAAATATAAAAAAATATAATGCATTAATCAGTAGTTTATATATTTTTTTAGCTTAAGTTACTTCTTTTGTTGGACAACGCATATGTTTCTCCTATATTTACATTCCATTCCAAGTTTTCTTATTGGATGGTCACTGGCACATTTAAAAAAACCCAGTTATAATAGTAAATAAATAATTTATGTTACACCGGCCCCCAAAGGCCCACTGGGCATTTGTGCAGTATACCAGATTACCAGTCTGCCACTGCACGTGCGCGCACACACACAAACACACGCTTCTCTGATGAAAGAATTTGTCTGAACCTGAGGAACAGCAGGTCGGTTTTGACTAGGGTCAGACAAAACAATATGCCCAAAGTGCTTTGTGTGATTGTCTGATTATGTGTGTGTGTTGTGTGTGTGTGTGTGTGTGTGTACCCTGATGACTCATATCCTACAGGTGTGTTGGTTTGTGTGTGTCACTTTTTCTCCTAAAAACTAATTCACTCTTATTTAACAACTTATTTAAATCTATATTTTTTTTAAATATAGATGAATGAAATAAAGTATTGAAGTACTTTATTACATTTTACTTTTTGAAGGTTTCTTGAGAGATAGAGGGCGTGCCCTGTGCTGCACAAGCTGTATATCCCTTTTAGGCAAATTTGTTATTTGCTTTTACAAATAAAACTGACTTCACAAGTCAAGCTTTAAGTTCCATGATAAAGAAAAAAAACTCTCGCCCACCACTGCAGAGACTCTGGTTACACTCTAAGTAGCAGTGCTTGAATCTTGGCTGACCACTTAAAAAAACAAAGCTAGAGGTGTTCAATGCAGCACAATGTTTTGTTTGGGACTTGCAGAGAAGAGAATCTTCAACTTTGCTAAGATTAACTGGAGCTTCATTTTTAAAATATCTTCATAATTAATTGCTTAGTTCTCCTAACCAATCTAATGAAGTATTTATTATCATTTTAGTGTAAAATAACACTGTATTACTACTAAGCCTTTGACTCTTCTGGATCTGTCTGGAGTCCAGTAAGACAGATATCCATGTTGCACACAAATATAATACCCAGACACTGAGGTGTACAAACCTTCTTGATTTTCACTGTAATATACATGTCATGGGTTAAAGCACACAAAACACTACCTAACTGCGGAAAATGTGAACTTTCAAAGAATCATTGGCATTTCATTTTGCAACATGCTGAAATTATTTTAGCAACACAGAGATGCATACGGCAGATAAATAAGGCAGTGACGGCTGATATAAAGAGATCTGACACTGCAGGCCATTAATTACAATTTGGGCTGGCACCCAGACCGCACCCAGCAGTGCAGATGTGATGATGTTTGGTGGCTAAGTGGTCTAAAGGGCATATGCCATTAGCGCACATCATTCAGGGTTCAAATATGAACTATGGTGCTTTATCTTTTATTAAGTCTCCCACTTAATTTCTTCTGACCTTTCCTGTCTCTCTTGCAAATAGCTATTTAATAAAGGAAAAGTGCCTCCAGAAATACTGTGAATAAGAGAGAGAGAGAGAGAGAGAGAGAGACAGAGAGAGAGAGAGATTATGTAACGAATTCTAAAGTAACTACTATAAAAACAAAAAGGAGAAGAAAATGTTGTGCTATGTTTCTGAAACAGTAGTTGTTGATCTTTCCGATAACACACTCACAGTCTTTAAACAGACGCCAAGAAAAACAACTCTGAGCCAAGAACGGAGCATGGCTACATAACAACACGCACGCACGCACGCAACGCACGCACTCACACACACACACACACACACACACACACACACACACACACACAGAAGATCAAAAAGCTCGCAGAAAATGCACCAAAACAGAAGCTAAACTTACAACATTCCCTCTATGCATATGTAACTATGCACACGCATCCACTCATTCACGCACACAAATAATCTGTAAAGATTTGCAATCAGCAGCTTACAAGAACAACATTAATTTAGCTTGAGAAAGAATGCAAGCCATGAAGAGGGAAAATATACAAAGTACACACTTGAACGCTGTGGAGAGGAGGGGTCAGAAAGTTATGTAACGCAGAAACAGAGGGAGAGAACAGAAAGAAAAGACAGAAAGATGAAAGGCAAGAGACCAGGATGGAAAGTGAGAGACACGGAGGAGTGTGAGGAAAAGTGAGAAATACAAGAAGCACAGAGAGACAGAAAGACGAAGTGGGTGTTTTTAAATGTCAAAGGGACATTTCCATCAGCTGGAAAATCAATTAACACATCTTATAGAAAAAGAAAATCCTGAAAGAATTAAGATTAATTGATTGATTAGTTTCTTTAGTCACTACCAACAATGACAATATGTCAGACTTTGGTTTCACAGACAAAACAAATACATGAAATTGGCAGTTATGTAATATACCCTGTAATCATTGAACACTATCATAGGCAGGTTATTAGTTGCCGAGGACATTTCTGGGCAGTTATGATGGACAGAACCTTTAAAAGACAAAATTTCAAGAGGTCTAAATCCACTTCAAAACTGCTTTATTACAAAACTGGAACAGTCATGCCAAGTATGTACAAACCTCCATGACTGTTTCTGTGAATTCAACTCTCAGGATGGACACTTGTTCTCAGCTAATAGGTGTGTCAGGCTCTTTCCTTCCATTTCTTCCCATCCCTTCCTTGAATTCAACCATCTGTACTTCCACCTCGTCTCCACCCTTCCCTCCACAGTCTCCCCTCTGCAGTTTTATGTTTCCTCTCCTTTATTGCACTCAAGTCCCAGTCTCTCTCTGTCTTTGAATGGTCACACTTTCTGCTCTAGAGATTTGACATTTGGGAAGAGACAATAAAAACCAGATGACATGCACTTGCTGTGCCCCTGAAGTGGTCATAAACTGCATAGATCTAACACGCACGCACGCACACACACACAGTTCAATGTGTGCACAAGAAACAAGAAAAACATCTTTGGCCTGTTATGAAATCAGATCTTCTGTGACAAAAGCTTGTTTGCCCCCTTCTCTGTCTCTCTCACTCTCTCTCTCTCACACAATATGACTAATTGTATATAGGAAAGGTGGGCCTCATGGAGAGCCTAAAGGAAGTACTCTCTGTTCCCTTCCTGTTCCTGTGTGCATGTGTGTGCGTATGTTGTCTGTGCTGATAGTGACCAAGCCATATCTGTGTTGTGATAGCTCCAGGCATGATTCCTGGAAATAATGGATAAGAAAATGAAAACACAATGCTCCTAGGTCAGAAGCACACATACACGCACAAACACATAAGATTATATTAGAAAATAACACAACCTGCCAAAAAAGCCTGCATGTGTGTCATGTATGCTGTGGCCTTGAGTAATCCCATGTGCAGGTTGACCTCTAGTAGACTCTGATGGCTGAATCTAAAACTAGAAGGCAGAGATGCACCCAACACACTGTACTGACACATGATTTAAATCACTATGGAAACAGCCCACACCAGTTTGTCAGAGCTCGTCTGTCACTGAAAAAAAGGAAATTCAAAAAAAATATATATCACCATGACAACCCAGTAAAAGGAGAGTGTGTCTTTGTTGTGAACTGTGCGGTTTGCTTAGTTTTGGTTTCTACCATGTTTTGCAGTCTGAGCTGTACAGTGAGCTGGCTAAAAATGATAATCAAAGCATTTACACATATTCTCTATATTTTTCGTGCATTACTGAAAAACATTCATCTCTATGCACACTAGAAATAATTATACATCAATATGTGCTTCGTATCTACTTTGAGAAGACTTGAGAAGAGACCCTTATTTAGCCCATAAACCTGCATAAATCATTTGGTTCACTTTACACTTTATTGTAACAACTGGTACCAACATGGCTGATGATTTTTAAAATATAAGACAGTCTAACATGGATGGATACTATTTGTATCCATATGGCCTAAATAAATAATTTAAAGGAGAATTGAGCAATTTTCTGATGTGCGTCTTTTGTACATCCCGTAACTGACACATCTGCCAATGATTTTCCTCCGCTCCCTCCTCATGACAGTCATGACAACTCAGAGCCTGGTAATATTATTTAATAATGTTCATTTTATTTATATCTGCAAATATGCTAAAAGTACTGCATGAGAAGCTTGACATTAGTTTCTATTTTGTCTGACCTGAGAAATAACACACTCTCTTTAACAAGCAACAGAATAGGCATATGTGTGCCGAGGGACCTTTGACATTTCATCATCAACATTAATTCATCAACATTATTCCCAATATTTCCCTCAAATCTCTCTTTAAGTCAATTTGAAGTTGAAGAAAACATTTCCTCAGTCTATGGCAATGTCATGTTATCATTTCTATCTGCTTGTTCTTTGAATCTATATCGCATCTACAGTCAAACAAAAGTCAACACAATTTCTTGTGCATCATTTCATTGACATTTCCCTGTAATTCAGCACAAAACATGTATGTCGGAAACTATAATATCTATAATAAACTATAAACTATAATAAACTATAATTATCTGAAGTAGTATCTAAGTTTTATGGATCTGAAAGAAACAAAATCTACAGATAATTTGCTGGTAGTACAACTGCATTTTAAAATGGAAAAATACACAAGACAACTCAGATATTTACTCACAAACCATAATGATTCAGTAGTGAATAAAATGTAGGTTCATTGATTATCATGAGATTTAGAGAGAAACCTTAAATTAAAAATAAATATTCTTACTTTAAAGGAACAGTCTTATTCTGATAAAGTTTATCCCCGTGTAACTTCAGTGAACCTTTAAGTAAAAGGTTCATGTAGGTATGGATTGTGTGGAGACAAATCTAGTTGAACCCTCTCTCTGAATTCATGCGTCAAAGCCACTACATAAATATGATTCTGCAGTTTCATAGATCAGTAATGCTGTTATACGTTTCTACTTTTGTATATAAGGAGTGAAAGTGAAATCATATGCACTTTGCAAAATCCTCCATGCCGATCTTCGGTCAAACTCACCAAGCTGATGAGCTATGTTGTAGGTTTCAAAAACATATCATGAAGTGCAGTTAAATCAGACTGCATTCGCTTCATTTCCTGCCCTCAGGTGTACTGTAGAGCCGGATTATACAGTACAACGCTTCACTAACACCCCACTCATTATACACACACTCACTGACTCAGCCTGCCACAGCACCAGCAGTGCATGAACGAACTTGCGCGCACACACACACACACACACACAAGCTCCCACAAATGATTATCTGCTCTAGCCAGAAAACTCACACACTCACACACACACACACACACACACACACATTACTTGACAGACTGTAAAAGGAGATCACATTGCACTAAGCCATCATTAACACCCACATTAGCCAAGATAGAGAACTGGTGGTTGTTTAATCTGAGGTGATCTGAATGAGGCAAAGCTCTATGCGTCTCTAATGATAACTTCAGATTGCATATCTGTGTGTGTGTGTGTGTGTGTGTGTGTGTGTGTGTGTGTGTGTGTGGGTGGGTGCATGTTGGGTCAGAGTTGTGTCCTCATGTACTCAGGTGAAAGCGAGCAGGCACTGTGCATCTGCCTTTTAGATTGACATCAACACAAATCAGTACGGTCTGATGAGGAATTACTCACAAGTTCCCTCACCTGAATCCATGAGTAATTCACACCTGAAGAGTGTGTGTGTGTGTCTGTGTGTGTGCTTAAAAGGTGACAATAATGACAACATTTACCACATGATGACGTCCATTACTCTCTACTCATACTAACCATTTAACCACAGCTCTCTCTGCAGATTATATGGCGACAGACCAACAAGGTTGCAGGACAACATTATCAGACCTATCAGCATTGAAGATGACTGTATGACACTAATGATATTTCAGAATAAAAGTGACATTCTCACACTCTGCACTCACCGCCTGGTTTCTGTCGGGAAGCCGGTAGTTATGGTTCTGTAGCAGCCGACAGCCGTCCTTGGCCAGCCGCTGAACGGCCTCCAGCCCCAGGCGGCTGGTCAGATCATCACGGCCGCATGTCCCCATTCCTCCAACGCCGCCTCCGCTGTCACCCCGTAGTGCACATACCCCGCCCAGCTGCAACACAGGAGGCATGAACACATATCTCAACCCGCAGTCCCAAGACATGGTGGAAACTGTCAAAAAGTGGTTGTGGGATGGAGGCCAGGAAAGTTCAGTGTTTTGGTCCAAGAGAGAATTAAAGTAGTTAAGATGCAATCCTGGAACATGCAATGACAAGTTTCCTCTTTTTGTCCATGTGAGGACAATGAGATGAAATGGTAATCCTGGGTCTCTCAGTCTCTTATTCTTTTTATCTATTACAGTCTGTAATTCCCTTTATCTGTTGCACTTCCCTCTTTGTCTCCTTCTGACTGCTCTGTGTCAGCGGATCTTGTGGAGAAAGAGTGAGTGAGTGTGATTAGTAGTATACTGTAGGTGGGCAGGTCTGTGAGTCTGTGTGGGAAGAGTGTGTGCTGGGTGTGTGTGTGTGTGTGTGTGTGTGTGGTGTCTGTCTGTCTCCTGTTCTCTATAGTTGGGACTTGTCTTAACCATCCTATTAGCCCAAGTGAAGCAGACGGACAGAAAAAGTGTATAAATATGTATATCTAACAGTGATGTCTTAAAAAGAGAAAGAAAGAAAGAAAGAACGAAAGAAAGAAAGACTGAGAAAGGCAGAAAAATAAACACAAAGATTCTTTATAGATATACAGAGAAGATATTTAATTACAAGAGCAGCAAGATCCCTCAGACTCGATTTGTTCTCGGGGAGACCAGACGACAGAAAACATGACTGTATGTGGTCCCTAGAGGGCTGCTAGAAGGATGGTTATCACCAGCAGTCTGGTTTGTTTATTTTCCTTGGAAGAGGGAGAAAGGGGCATTTCATTTGGCTCAGAGTTGGTAAACCCTTCCTGTGAGCTCAACTATCCCACGGTGCCATGCTCTAGCAGAGACACTCACACACACAGACACACACATATACAGGACATGACATACTCCCACGCTTCATTTTGTTTACTGGGAAAACTCTTATCTGGTAGAATAGCCATGTACAGACATGTACATTATATCAGAGCCACTGCCCCCTGTCCCTTTGTGCTTCCTGTTAACTGGTTTTCAGCTTCTTGTCCTAGACACAGAACATACCAAGATAAATCTGTCTGTGTCTGTTTGTATTTGTATTGTGTGGCTGTCTCCTCTCTCCCATTGTATCTTTAATTTTTCTTTGATCACTTGTGTTTGAGATATATGACAGCTAAAACTTATAGCAGTATAACTGGATTACAGTCCAGACATGCTACTGCGGAGATGAATTAGCTAAATATTTGCTTTGTTTGTTTGAACCATATAAATATCGTCCACTTAGGACCACAATGGAAAAAACTCTAGGACTTTGTGTCTTCCTTGACATTCTGTAACAGTGTGTGGTTCATCGGTCCCCTTTAATTATGTCAAATGAACTAGTACTCATGTTACACTACAATCTGCAGTGGACCAAACCACTGTGAGGTATATGAGGGGGGGAGGACATATTCTTTTGAAACTTAACGCATTGGACATAGCAGAGAACAAGAGCTGTTAGCCGTTTATGAAGTAAATTATTACTTCAGTAGTTCAGTAGCTTCAACAGTTCAGTAGTTGGTGGATAATGGTAGGCCATTTCGCGACTGTCCCTAACAAATTATACGCCCTTGCATTACAGCACAACTAGTTACATTGTTACAAACTGCAAGTTCTTTGCCCTCCACACCACAAGGAGACACCAACTGGTGGTTCAGTACCTGTGAGTACCTCCCACATTATAAATAAAGGGTTGGGCTGGACCGGACTTCCTTTTTCTTTGTCTCCAAACAATTGCCTTTGCCGGAGAGCATATAGATGTTTGCCGTGTGTTTTGATGTATCTTCACTGTAAGTAGCAGTTTCTTTATATTGACTGATTATTTCTTTATTGACATGAAGGTAGCCTAAATAGTTACACTATTATATTAAATATAATGTATAAAATATTTGACTTATATTGGTCTAATCTTTGGCATATTTTTGATACTTTAATGAGAAAATGTTTAATATGATTTCAAGACTGAATACATTACTTATTTGGACATATGTTAACCCCTTGTTATTTAGAACCATGGCAATCGTCACAAGATATGACATGGAAAGACTGAAGTCATGCTCTGGATAAATAGACAATAAATGGCAATCCTTGTTTCCTGGTGGTGTGTGGCTCCAGTTTAGAACCTTATATCCGTAACATATATGTATTTGTAGCTCGCTGTGATCATCATTTATATTTAGGTACAGCCACAAAGCACCTGTTACCAAATCTTAATGAGCTACTAACGTGTTTTCAATATACTTGTTGTCAATAGAACAACTGTAAAACTTGGCTGACAAAGAGACCACTTCATACCTCGATAATGATCCAAATACTAGAATAAACTAATATATGAGAGAGGAAAATTACTCTTGCTGCACTCCAGCAGTCATGTATTTTATTTGTGTAGTGAGGGAAGGTGTGGTGAAAGTGAATCCCACCTTATATCAAGGTTTTCATAATTATTAGGCAGCTTCATTAACTCAGGTAAAGTGGACCAAAAAAAGAGATTTAACTGACAATGAAAAGTCAAAATTTTTAAAATGCCTTTCACATGGATGCAACACTGTTGAAATAGCTAAACCTTGGAGGCGAGACCACCATAAAAGGAAAGGTTCTGTTGCTAATAGTCTGGGGTGCAAAAAAGTGCATGGAGAAAAGATGCAAATTAACAGCAAAATATATCAGTTTATTGATCTTTTCACGATCAACTTTCGCTAAAGCAGCAACCACAGCCTCCCAAATGCTGCTCAAAGGGGTGTATTGCCCTGACTGTAAATCTGACGTTTGAGAAGGGCCCACAAGTTCTCAATAGGATTCATGTCTGGTGAGGAAAGGTGCCAGGTCATTATTTGTCCATCTTTACTACTTGGCGACTGAGTCGAAGTGGTGCCCTCTGTCCATCAGTGATCCAATCCCAGGCTCATCCATCTGGTCCATCAAGTGTCACACTCACTTCCACCTTCCATAAAACCTTTGAAAAATCTGTTTGCAGGTATTTCTCTGCTCAAACTTGATGCTTCACCTTGAGAGTCTTATTCAGTGGGGGGTCGTGTTTCAGCCTTCCTGACCTTGGCTATGTCCTGGAGCAATTGGCACTTTGTACTTCTGGACACTTCACATAGGTTGCAGTTCTGAAGTATGGTGGCACTGGAGGATAATGGGTCCCTGGCAGCTTCATGTTTAATTCTACTCAAGTCTTTTGAAGCTAATTTGCACCTTTTCTTTCTTTTCTGCATGCGCTTTTTTGCGCCCCAGTTGACTATTAGCAAAACATTTGATTGTGCAGTGGACATATTTCGGGCCCATTTTACCTGAGGTAATGAAGCTGCCGAATAATTCTGCACACCTTGATAGAAGGTGTGATTCACTCATCACTCCCTCCCTTGTCACACTAATACAAACCACCTGAAAATGATTAACTCCAATGAGCATTCATGTTTATGTGGCTTGGAGTTGGAAAATGTGTATAGAAATAATGATTCAATCAGAATACTTACTTGCCTAACAATTGTGCATGCAGTGTAGTACTGTTATGTGTGATTGCATTTTTTCCTGTTCTCCTCCTCTCTCCTCATTTCTGGTGTAATCAGAGAATGAATAATTGATGGAGAAAAAGAGGCTTCCACTGTAAAGAGATGGGACCAGAAAGCAAACAGGCCTCCCACTGCATTCTGTTCTAACCCTGTTTTTTTTTTATGTACAGCCACCACATGGAGCTCACACACACACAACACACACACAAAATTCGGTGACCTTCAAAAGACAGCAAGGTAGTCAGAATAAGCCAGTTATGATGTGTTATTATGGTTGCCCCAAGCTGATCTGTGTTGAAGATGATCAAGTCATATTTTAATTGGCCAGTTCTGGTCCATTTCCAGACTTTTGTTTATAGCAACCTGGTTATGACAGCTGTCAAAAAGCTTTACTTTGTGACCTATTAAAGCACTGAAACCTCTTCCAAACAAACAGTGCTGCAACAAGCAAGCAAACTGTGGAGCAGCATGAACAAATAAATAGCATCCAGCTTTATTAAATAATTCATGATTCACAGTGACAACATGTGGTTGAAACAGCCACTTCGATTTTATTTCAGCAACATTTAATAAGCATACCATGACGCTAAAAAGATGCTGCTGATTAAAATAGTTTACCTTTTTTTGTTTATGCTGCGTATAATGACAGGTTGTCCAAATCTTCCTGCCTTAAGAAATCTAGACTAACAATACTCCCTCCACTGATGTACAAAACTATTTAATGCAAGTTGTATTTTCTCAATTTGGAGTTACTGTATGAGGAATATTTCTATGCCAAATTAAATTGGATTAACAAATCGTATTGAAGGCCTACAGTAAAATGTCTTTAAGCTGAGTGTGCACTGTTCCCAATTACACAGGAAATGTAAATATTGGACCCTATTGGTGTGTCATTTAATTTCTATGTGTATTACCGGGCTACTCTCCTCACTGGGTGTGCGAGGCTCCTGTTGGCTCGTCTCCGTCGTCTCAGAGTCCTGCTCTGATACTGAAACCAACCACAAACGGAATCAAGTTATTAATGACAGTTCTTCACACTCAGTACGTAACATCGTCTTCATGTTCTCATACTGCAGTTGGAAAAAAACACACCAGAAGAACTTCTTGGGAAAATGTACACTTTTTAAAACTAAATGCATACTTACAAGCTTTACGAGTCTTTCGGGCGAGAGCAGCCGCCAACTCACTTTGTACCTGTGGAGAAACAAGGTGTCACAACAAGACAAAATATGAAACTTAAGTATGATAAATTAAAACACAACGTAATGAAGCTGCAAATTAGGGATTTTGTTTATTTCATTTGGTGATAATGTATTTACCAATCTTCAGTCACACATGCACACACTGACCGTAGAAGTGAGCCTCTCAAGAGCTTTCATCTGGAGAATCTCACTGCAGATGTCCCTGTTGCCTTCAGAGTCCTCCTCTGACCTTGGATAGACAGAAAACACACATAACAGAGCTCTACTTGTGACTGTAAAGTGCATTACTCTGCTCAAAAAAAGTTTCCTGCAGAGCTGTAGTCTTCTCTACGCTGCCCCCTGGTACACCTAGAGCAGAACTACAGCATTCAAACATCTACTCAGCTGGCTGTAACCTTACTAGTAGTCAAGAAGTCTATATTTAAATTGATTTAAGAGTACAGACGCCACTTATCTATTTTACCTATTTGTATGAAGACACCTTAACATCAAATCAAAACAAAAATATGCAATAGTGGCTTTTCAATAGTTCCCAAACAAACATGAAATTAGACCATTATTCTTTAATCCAGCGCTACACATTGTTCTGCTGCGGCAGAGTCTATTCGTCCACTGCACATAACACGTTATGCAGTTTAGTCAACCAACCAGCACATCTAAAAATGCTACAGACCGTTCTGTATTTGTCAGTTTTTGGGCTCATTGCGGTTACTATCACTGTCTTCTAAAGACTTATTTGTTTTCATGCGATTGTCCACGGGTCAATACAAAATCTTGATAATGCACACTTAGATGAGTTCCATGTGTACAAAAGGTATTTGCTCTTATTTTATTTTTTATGCAAACAAAATGGCAATTGTATTTGTTGTTTCAATATAAAACTTGTTGAAATGGTTTCAGTGTGTGTATCTGTACATCTTATTTTATTAAAATATTGGAACATTTTTACAATATCATAATACTGATAACCGTGATAATTTGTTACTATTATCGTAATGTGAAATTTTCATACAGTTTCATCCCTACTTACATCTTTTATCAAGTCTGCTGGTTCCAACATTTCTGTTTTGCTCCAAGTTACTGTATATTTTGTTAATTCAATATTTTTGTATTTAAGACAGTTATAATGGACAGAACAAGCTAAAGACATTACTTTGGGTTTGGGTAATTTGTGATGGGCAAATGTTTCAAACCTCGCAGCCCTGATGAGTTTATTTTCTGTGTGAATATTGTATATTCTGCAGAGAAGTATCTATCCGTTTTATTTTTCCTCCCATCTGTCTCTCTAGTTCTTCATTGCTCAAATGTCTTTGTATCAAGCATTTCTCTCTGCACCCCCTTAACTCTTTCATGTGGTTTCATTTAAAATAGCTCCCAGACACACCCTTCTATTGATGTTAGTGAGGCTCTGTGTGTGTGTGTGTGTCAATGTGGCATCTGTGTGTTCAGAATGTATATAGACATTTGCAACACTTGTCGAGTACATTTGTGGATACATTTGTGTGTGTGTGTGTTAGAGACACACTTGCACCCTCTCTCCCATTATGTGTATATGTGCATCAACAGTAAAATAACAATCGATTATTATTCTTTGCAGCAGATGTATAAGCAAATGTTGCTTAAAATAAAATAGTGTTCAACAGAAAAGTTTGTTTTTCCAAGACATTTAAAAATAACACATTTTAGGGCTGTAATCACAATAGCACGATACCGTGAAACTGTGACATTTTTGCTTAAGGTTAACATACCATGAAAATATACATTTCATTTATGTCATTTATATATTAATCCTGAAATATATTTGTGAATCCTTCAGTGTGCTTTTGTTAATACTGAGAATGATCTGACTCAATATTATTGCCACAGCAATAATACAAGGTTATAGAGTTTGTCTTCAACAGCGGCAGACTGTACCTCCGAGGTCCCCTCATCCAATGTTAAAAAAGGCACTGTTTGGATTGGTCTCCCACACACTGCCTCACCCCCCCCACACACATACTTTTTTCCTTAAGCACACGCGCACATACACACAGACACACAGACACACACACACCAATTTGCATCCAATTTGGATTTTATCAAGAGATCCCAGTGGCACTAGTAATAGTTGTGAAGGAAAGAAGATGAAGCCCTGTGTGACTGTGTGTGTGTACACTGTAATCTGATAAGGGAATGATAGATGCAGAGGCGGAAGAGATGGTGATAACATGTAGCCCTGAGCCTGACACTTCAGCTATCAGCTCTGACACAGAGAGAGAGACAGAGGCAGGTAGAACTAGCACATGCCTTAAGGCAGTGTGAAAATACCATATTGTTACTGTCGCAATAAAAACGTTTTGGTGGTTGTGCTTTCTTTTCAGTATTTATGGTCAAAATTACTTCATGACACTCTCCTTTAAAGGGGCTATATGTAAGTTTTTCAATGAAATTAATCAAATTTTTATTGCCTTATTGTTAATGGGCTTAAAACTCACTTGTAAATGAAGCACACGCCTGTTTTCTCCGTTGCTTGTATAAGCCACTATTCTGCTTTTAATGTGAGGTCTCCGGGGTCGGATTCAGCACTGTGCGCGCTCCCGTGCCTCTCTCGTACAACTGCGACATTACGGCAGCTAACGACATGTAGTCCACCAACACCATTCAACAACCGGCTCACAACAAAACACAGGTTCTACGTAAGGATATAAAACAGCAATAAAGGTTTATGTGCTGAAGCATATCAGACCAAACAGGTTCAGATGATGTCGAGTAAGAACAAAGTGAACATTAGTAAAGCTGGAGAAACAGAGAGAAAGTGACGATAGCTCGCCAGCTAACACCGAGCAGTTGCTAATGTTATCCAGTGCAAAGTTATATCGCTTTCCATATTACTTCACCAACTAACGCGACCCATGTTACTATCCTGTGTACCACTGTTGATTTGGCCTGCAAAAAAGGATGTAACGGTAAATAGCAAATGTGGAGCAATTTGAACGTTACACAGCTTCTCCACCTCTCAGTTGCTGTACCTAACATGACCCACATAATATACAACACTGCAATAAAATGGTCACAACAACACAGAGGAAGAGCCATCCACTCACACTAAAGTTACTTACTGCGGTCTAACTGTTATATGTTAAAGTGTGACACAATCTCTTTATAATATTCAGACCAACTCACTACCCGTTTCATTATCATCCAATACATGTAGCTGTGCTGACATTGCTGAGCCTCCGGTGACAGATACACAGATATTAAAGATTGTTACTGAAAGTAGCAGGCGAGCTAACGATGTAGCACGTCGACTAAATGCAGTAAATGTACCGTGATCATGTAACGAGCATGGATTAGTTCAACCTGCAGCTGATAAAACTATTACGGTAACGTTGCAGTGGGAGTTTAGCTGAGTTCCAGTTGAGTTACCAACTCTGTCTATAACCGCTTACACTCTGCCTCTTTTCGGGAATGAAAGGTACGGTGCCGGTGTTGATCTGCCCCTTAGACGGGAATGTTGAAGTAACACAGCCTGAACATGTCTGAGTGAAAAGCCACAGCCTGCATGCTATTGTTGTTTCGGATTATGCTCGCTCATGAGTTCAAGCGAGCACGCGTACGAGCGCACGCCTAGTTGCAATCTTAGAACCGCACCGCTAGTGGCTGCTGGAAACTACATAATGCACCTTTAAAATAAGATAACGGACGCTCAAACTTCTGCCAAAGCTGGATGAACAAGGGCAATGCTGGGGAGCGTTATCTTGTAGTTCATTAGTGGATCATGAGATGAACAAAGTCTATTCTAAGTCATCACGCTAGATTTAGTCTCTTCGGTGTCATTAAGTTTTTTTCAGCCAGCATTCATTTGGTAATGTGGTGACTCACCATGAGCCTGAACATACCAGAGTCGGAAGCGAGGCACAGTGGGGGTTGTGTCACCAACCATTAAGCAGCACAGAGCAGTATTGATTGAGGATTACCATGATTGGTGCTTGCAATGCCTCCCTTTTTTTGCCAGGTCAAAAACGCATGCAGCAAGGTGTAGTCATGATTTGTGACTCACCAGATCAGATCTTATTTATAAGCATACCAGTTCTACCTGCTAATAATGTGTCAACCTATTTTTGATAAAGACTCTAATGCATATGCAAGTGTAGTTCTGAAAACTGCCTAACACAGAATTTAAAGCGTGATTTGTAGAGGAGGAGAATGTAATCTCTGTAAAAAAAAAACAGCGATTGTTTGGTTGTGCTCCTCCCTGGCCAAAATGTTCCTTCAGCATTCTGCCGAGTCGGTTTGGCATTTTACCCTTTTCGGACCACAGCACCATGCAAAGTGTTTTCTTCTGCCAAGCTAAGGTATTATATTTTAGCTCCTGGCAATTCAGCATCTCCTGAACACTGATATGCAAAGAACATTGTATTTGCAAGGCAGAAAAATGTGCAACTCAGTTGTTATTGACTTATTGTTATTGACTGATGCCAAACATACGTGTATTCATACATGCTTCTGTCAAATCAAATGTGCACCCACATGTGATCGATTGTGTATGTGAAGACTTGATTTTTTTTTATTGGTATTTATTTGGTCAATGTAAATTTCATTATTCATGTATGTATGATGTATTATGTATTTTCTTATAACATCAGCCTGCCCAGGGACCACAGGTGGAAATTAGCTCTTGAGCTAAAACCTGGTACAATGCATCTCTCCTCTTGAGGTTAATGTTTATTGTACGTTGTCCCTGTTTTTTCTAAATAAATAAATAAAAATAAAAAAAAATAAAGTATATAGTCACTGCACTGTATTTATTATACAGTTTAATATCAGAGCAAGGAGAGCATTTGAGGAGTAAATACATTTGTGCAGTAAATTGTTGTATTATGAGATTGTTACCTCTTTTTCTGCCACTGTCATGTAGTGAAAAATTTATAATTATTTAAATAATGTCAACTTCCGTCACACAGACAGTGGACAAAATGTCGTATAATGAAATATACAGAAATATCCCTGCCAGAAAATGTGTATTTGTGAAGCTGACACTGTAATTCAATCTGCTGCTGTAGTTAGTTTAAGGCATTGTTTGTTTACAGTGTGAGAAAATATTAAATATTCTTGACATAATTTGAACATACCTGACCCACAAAGCCTTAAACGTGTTAGTTGCAGGGCTATTGTATTGGAGAACATTATACTGTGCAGGTGTTACGGTGTTTCTCCCTTGTGTTTTGTGTATGGAAATTGCATGCAATTGATATACAGTAAAGGACTGAAAATAGGGGAATAAAGTTTAGTGTTCTAGATGAGATAGATAGAAGAGGGTGGTGTTATGTATAAACATTAACTTCTCCATGTTCTGTTTACACTCTGACAAAGCTAAACTTGGCCTGGACTGAACATTAAATTAACAAATGTAGTGACTTCTGCTGCGGAGGCAGTTTGCAGAAAATCGTTTCATGGTTAAACTTTAATGTTGTCTCCTTACACAGCACTACTAAAAAGCACTATATGTGGAAGTTTTGCCCTTACTGTAATGTGAGGTAAAGTGGAAGAGAGAGAATGAGACAAAGTAACTTTTCTACCAATAAAATTGTTAAATTGAAACTGAAATGAATTCAAATGAGAGGGAGAGAGAAGAGAGACATGTTGTTTTGCATAGCATTAATATTTGACTCTGTTAAAATAACAACAATAGTAAATGTTTAATGTGTCATGATGCATGAATCTGAAGTTTGAAACCTGCATTAGAATATTTATTTCCAGTGAGCACTGCAGTGAACAATAAACTAATCAACTTTAATGACCACAATGTGCCTGGTAGTAAATATTATTGCTCAGACACAGCAATCCTTTGAGACACACTGGCAGTGTCGGCAAAAACTGAATAAGAAACAAACTAAGATACATCTTCTACAACCCATTTAATTAGTAGCCTGTTGTTCTTGGGCTTCACTGAAGTAGAAATCACTAGAAGGAGGCATAACAGTAAGCTAATGTTGTCTTATAAAGTATCAAGTTATCAGTATCAATTTAATGCTTGACTTATTAGATTAAACTACAGCAAGAGATAGGGAGTCATAATTCATTAACTTGAGCATCAGTTGCACCTGGCTGCATATAAAATCTTGCAACAGCAACAAAAAATGGTATATTTCTCCAATTAAAGATTTTATAACAACAAAGTGAGATTTAATGCGTGCAGCATTGCTTTCGATGTAAGCACTTACTTGCAGCATGAAGATAAGCTCAAGATAAGAAACCTATTCCAATCAGACGGTATCTCCTGTTTGGGTTTCATTAAATCGCGTATTGGCAGTCTATGTAAGACGCCCCCGTTTGCAAAACCTCCTTCTGGAGAAAGACTTTTTGAAGATAAGAGGCACTTGTGCTGAAACGATAGACCGTATTTTACATATTTTACAAAGTATAAAGTATTATTTTATTTCAATTACTGCATTTCATCGTCCTACTGGTAATTTGATCTCAAGTATAGCGCGGGTCCAATCACCCTGACGCAGCCATGAGCATTGCTGAGCAATGTCTTAACAGATAGTTTAACTCCTGTTTGCACGCTTGGGCATGTTCACATACTCAGACGGTGCACACTGGCAGGATTTTATTTAAAGGCTAAGGCTGTGAGACTATTTCTATCTCCTTTTTACAATTTCAACAATGAGAATCAACATTAACCAATGGATTACTGTATAAACCAACACTTCATAAAGTCTCTTGGATGCAACCAGTGGAGTTACATCAGGTGTTTTTCCTCACAGCCACAGCTATTCTTCTTTACACCAAAGGGAAAGAGAGAGAGGAAGACTGCAGAGAAATGATGCAGAGACCCAGACAGCGTGAGAAAATTGAATGCATAATCTCATCTATGTCTAATCTGCGAAAGTGAAGCGTATTTTTCCAGATGCTGATTCAAGCAAAAACCTACAAAATATTTGTCCAATACATTGTTACGCATATAAACTATAACTGTACAAATAGTTAGGATAACAGACTTCTTTTTTTACATTCCTTCATATGTGTAAGAATACATGAAAAACATAACATGATAAATAAATGCAGACCCCCCTTTGTCATGTAAATTATTGTCTGTTTTTTAGCTTTCTGTAGGTAAGTAGGTAAAACCAGCCTTGTGAAAAAAAGCCCTCAAATGAATTCCCCTCCTCCCTCTGTAGTACAGTGACTCTAAGTACGCATGTCATCCACTATAATGTATATAAAGTAACTGATGGACAACATGGAGGTATGTACAGTATGATACATGAGATTTATATTAGTAAGCATGACATTCAATTCCCCTTGCCGTTGGGCTCTCTCCCTGGTGTCTGGAAAGACACCCTTTGAAGTTGACACACAGACGAATGTGTTGACGTGTGCTCTTGTTCCTTCACTCTCCATATATACACACACTTTATCTTTTTCGTTACCCACTCCACTCGTCTCACTCTCTTCCCTTTCTCTGAGTGACAGATTGAGTTCAGTAGCAGCCTCAGCAGGAATCCCACACACAGGAGCAGCAAAGCAGGGAACTCTGGCTGACACCACTCAGCATGTGTGTGTGTGTGTGTGTGTGTGTTGTGTGTGTGTGTGGTGTGTGTGTGTGTGTGTGTGTGTGTGTGTCTCAGAGCCCATCTCGTATATGTGTGATGGTATTATGTGACAGGTTTTGCATATGAGTGTCTTCTATGTTTGAGGGGGTGTACGCCTGCACATGAACGTGTCCCTCACATAAGCAGATTGAGGATTTTAAACAGTGAATAGAGATTAGTTTTCTAGCTAGGATCTTGGAGAATATGTTTTATATGAGTGAGTAAATATTATGTTGCAAAACCGTCAAGTACTTGCAAGTGTGCACTTCCACAAAATCAAACAAAGTAACTTGTCACTTTTCAAGTTAAATCACCAGACAGACAAATGACCTCAATCATAAATCTAAACGGAAACACTGTCACTTCGACTTTGACATTTCACCAGAGCAATGAGCTTCCAATTCAGGTCAACGGAGATCATGTAGTACATTACAACTGAGTCACATTCATTGTCAAAATTCTGCAGCAGTTTAACACGTTGGCCGTAATAACAGAAACTCAGTGACAGTGGAAACCACTTGTCATTACAACAGATAAATATGAATAATAATTAGGGCTGAAACGATTCATCAGGTTAAATTGATTAATTCGATTTCTAAAAAGCTTTGATGTAAATTCTTTGCATCAAGGCTTCGTTTTCATCATGCAGAACACTGTTTTGCTTGTGCTGTGTAAACATGATGTGATTATGATGGTGCTGTCTGCAAAGTGGAGGAAGAGAGAAAATAGTGAGGGATGAAGAAGAAAGTGTCCAAAGTATGGGATTATTTCAAGCTAAAAGAAAACAACTCTGTAATGTTACAATCCGTCCACCGTAAAATGAAAATTATGTGGCCTATCACAACAGTACGATGGCATAATGTTACAGTCTGTCCACTGTAAAACAAAACTTTTCCCCTAACGTTACCGCAACAGCACGATGGCTCCTGATCAGAAAGCATCCTGTGTTACATAGGGCTGAACGATTAATTTGCGATATTATCACAATGTAATAAAACAAGATTTTCTAATCGCAAAGGCTGTGATTACACTCTGGTCAAATGACACCCAAGTGGAAAGCAGTCTGCAGACGAAGTTGATGCTTCTTCTGCACGTTACGTTACGCTGTACCTTGACTTCTTGTTGTACAATGGCCTTAAGCTTGACAGAAGCCGACACTACATAAACTTAACCAACTGGGATGTAGAAAGATGTACTCCTAGGAGATTTGAACTGAGATAAGGACTAATTAATTGGTGGTTGAACTGTGTTTTGTATTGACCGCTTACTGTATGACACACTGTGGTGAGTTAGTTTTTCTTGTGGTCTGTAGGTAGGCCGACCTGATGATATTATATCATATTGTTTAATGCCATGACTTGACTCAAATTATCTTTCTCATTTTATTATAATTTGATATATCCTCTCCACCATAGCTCATAATAATAATTCTACCTAATTCATCATAACACAGGCCTGACCCACAAGAAAGAACATTGTATGTTCTATCTATCTGATATCGTGTTGGTCAAACTATACACTGATTTACTGCTTGTCCATTTTGAATAATATAGAAGGTAAAGAGCTTAAATATTAATCGCATATTAAATCGTAATAGTGATTTAAAAAAAACAATTACATTATTTTCCAAAATCATTCAGCCCGAGTGTTATGTCAGTGGACAAGGCAACATTAACAGCAACTTTAGCATTTAACTGAAATCATGATTGATTGTTGAGTTGAAGGCTAGCCAAAGTAAGCCGCAATCCTCAGTCGAAAATGTACAAACGTGCGTTTGTTGTTCTTCTGGTTTGGGTCACAGTCAGGAGTTAACTGGGTGTCGGGGAGCTGCACCTTAATATAACTTGTATAGCACTCATTTGTTTGTGTTGGTAAAGCAGTTGTCTGGTTGTTGGTCTGTTGATGTTGTTGGTCTGATGTTTGCTGTATGACACCCTATGAATTTCCAAAAGGACTATTATATCTATCATCTATCAACTTACACAGCTGAACCTGTTATGGGGGGGATTGATTCCAACCAATGTTGTGTTAATTCTCATTTCATAACTATAATATTTTTTAAAAAAGGGAAAGCCGTACCATCCAACCAGCACAGTGTAAGATTTTAATGGACACTTACGGGCTGTTGGCCCCTCCTCCAGAGCGAAACTGGACATATGGGGCGAGTTGTAGGAGGAGCCTAACTGCCTCTGGCCACTCCCCCTCATTGGAGCGAAACTCACAGGAGGGGGAGTCACACTCCTCAAAGCTGAACTGGTAGTAGGAGTTGGAGTCTGAAAACACCACCCGCTGGTCTACTGGAGGAAGAATAGACACACAAACGCAGAAAAGAAAATGTGAGAGGAAGAATTGTTCACATTCATATCGAACAAGCTATTTAACTTGTGAAGTGAGTAATTTACAGGTATCAGCAATGCCACCATATTCTACGTATTCAACGTACTATTAAAAAATGCACAGTGTCAATATTGCAATATAATGATCTAGATAAATATATAGAGTCAAATGTTTTTGGAATGCGGGTAAAAAACAGTTCCTGAAGATTTGAAACAGGACGGACATTGCTTTGTGCATGACTTATAATATTTATATTGGTGCACTACAATGGCCTGTTTGATGTAATAAACAATTCATAAAAATAAATTGTGTAAAATGTACATTAGGGGTCTATAACAGACACTGTTTAATTCTAGAGAAAGAGTAGAGACATGGCGACAACAATAAAACCAGAATAAACTCTTTTAAACTCAGTTACGGTGGATTAACCATGGCAGATGAACCGCACCGGAGCAAATGTCCCAAACAGGCACAAGTACAATAAGTGTAGTTTCAACACAAGACAGGGTAAAAGTAATTTCTACATTTTTTTTAGCAGCTCTATTGAATACAGAAATATGAATCACATTAAGGCATTGTAGATGTGGTGATAACAGATGCACAGTTTATCAGAAGATTTAGTGTGTAGTAAAATATTAGTTGTGCTCTTTGGTAAATAATGAAAGAGAATGTTTGGGATTATTAGTGGAGGGACTGAATGCACAGAGCCACAGGGTAATTTTAGCTTGTGGAAAGTGGAGCAGGTGAATGAAGCAGTGAATTCATCGCTCTAGTCTGCTGGAAATAAACTGGTGAACTGGTTCATAATTTGTCTCTTTACAGATGTGCAGATTGTTGCTGATGTTGCTGGAAGGTTGCTATGTATTTTGAAGTACAGTATGACCTCCAGACATGTTAATGTGCGCGCTTGCATGTGTGTGGTTGTTTTTACCAGACAGCAGGACTCCCAGCTCCAGCAGCACCTGCCAGACACGCACAGCAGTAGTCCGACAGCGTACGTACACACACTGCTCACACAGCCACTGCACCAGCTCCACGCCCACATAGCTACGCCTGTTAAAATACACACACACACACACATTTTCAGCACACAAGTACAGCCACACATTGTTACACATGATACACATGCACATAAACACACCTCTTCCAACAACAAAGCTTGTCTATTTTATTTAATCAATATTCATTGATTATTCATTAGTTCTGTGTAAGTGTTTTCCTCTGAAACAGTGAATAGTTTCCATTTACTTTCCCCCAGGATAAACTCTTGTTTGTGTGTTAATGCGAAATGTGAGTTATCTATTCACGATTGTGTCCAGAGGTCCACAAGATTTTGCATGCACCTGTGTGCACTGTTTATACAGAATAATGCATGAGTGCACATGTATTCCCGACCATGATTGCCTGGCTTACAGCTTAAACAACTTGACTGGCCAATCAGGAAGCGGCTGAATAGTGGACTGGTGAGGCAGTGTATATGCTTCACTGGACACATCGATTCAGCCCTACATGTCAGACAGACACACAAACACAGAGACAAGTGTACCGTATGATTCTGGCCAGGTGTATCTTGTCTTTGGCCGGATATGGTCCATGAGAGAGGAAGGCATTCCTCACAGTCCGACCAGCACATGGAAAACTCTGGGAACAAGACTGACACACACACACACACACACACACAGAGGACCATATCAAAAAATCTGAACACTAAAAATGAGTAAAATGCAATTAAAATTACAAAAACCTTCTCTCAACATTATTTTGGACATGAACAAGAGTGCCGAGAGCTTGTGTGGCTACATGCAGCTGTCATTGACCGGCTCACAAGGACAGCTCGATTTCTTTCCCCCTGAGGAATAAACACGCTCTGCCATAATCCTGCTATTGACACTATGCTAAATAAGACCGTATTTCAATTAGGCTGTTTACATGGGATGCTTGTTCTGTTCCATTCATCTTCATATTTACATGCTACAGAGGAGAGCCAGCTTGATGACTGATGAGGCTCCATTCACATTATGTTACAATATATTTCCTCCAGTGTCAATTCAACCTCAAAGTCATTCCTGTCTTTTCCTCTGTGGCACAGCTGTGTGGCTAAATGGGAGCAGATTTTGAAAATGACTGCACTTCCATTACAGTAACTACACCTTTTAAAGTAGGATGATGTTTTAGATAAATGGTCTGATATATTGCAATGGTAAAGGTAGCCTATGATTTTTTACCACTAGTAGCGCTGTGGAGTAATGCTTCTTAAAGTGGGTCCCTGTTTTGTTGTTGTTGCATCTTGTGCACAAACAAAAAGATGCACATAAAAAAGCACAACTGACATAATATGCATTCTTGCAGATTGTTTTGCTATTCCCAACTGACACTTAAAACAGAAGATGGATAGGCTCTTTTCACTACTTGAGAGATTAGTTGAATCAATTCAAATAAAGCAATTGTTAAATATATTGTGTATTACATTTACAGGTCTTTATAACTATTTGCAACATAAGAAGTGGAATTTATAAGGTATCTGCAGGTCCTTCAAAAGTAAAATAAATTACATGAATATTAGAAAATGTGTGTTTTTTTGTTCGGCTGAGCAGGGAGTCACTGGTGCTGCTGCTACACCTGGTTGGAAACCTGGTGGTCTTCTGTCAGCGGGACATTATGTTTGGTGGTCTTCATGGTGTATCTGGGGATGCATCTCTTCACTGTCCATCTATCTACTCAATCGGTTTTAGCTGATTAACGACAAAAGCATTTTTAATAGAGTTACTTTATATGAAATGCTAATGTTAACATTACTGTTGACTAAAGCTATATACCAATATTTAATCTTTTACTAGAGAAAAATCGCAATAACAGTATAAAAATACTCTGTTACAAGCATTTAAAATCTGCATTTAAAATCTTATTTGAGCAAAAGTACAAAGAGAGATTACTCTCTCTCTCTATAATACATCAGAAATTATCAGTTGATATATATTTTGTATTAATAATCTGAATGGTGGAGCATCTCAATTTTTTTCTGCAAAATTAGCAAAAGAAAAAAAAGATAATTATTAACATTTCTGAATCCATTTCTAAGCCAGCTGTGTACCGATTGTCAAGTGCAGCTGTCAAGGTTGCTAGGCAACAGGAGAAGTGCTTCATGAGCTAAGGGTGACAGCTGGTGACACACTGGTGGAGTCGTACGTAGACCTGACCGTCTAATTTAACAATGCTCGGTGCACCTTCGTAGAACACATCTTTGGGAGGATGCGGCGCCTGATTTGATACACAGCTAATATGTTCGTAGGCCCTCAAGGATACACATACTGTATTTTGGTGACAATTTGAATGTAAACATATCTGTGTTTATTTTAAAGAAAAACTCAATAGGGTACATTTAAGGTTACTTTAACGTGCCATTAGTTACCGTCCTAATCAGAAAAATGCAGTCTATGTGCGCTGCAGTATTTGACAGACACAATTTTACAGTGTGTGTGTCTTGGTCTCAAAGGAGGTTTCTGACCTCAAAACAGGATTACTGATAATCATTGTGGCAACTAGGTGGTGTCACCAATGCCCTTCAAAGAACCTGGGTTCAAACAGTCTCACACAGCCAGCCCTCAAATTTTACTTGCCACACTGTGGTTTGCTGAGCTTTGATCTGTTTTTTTTCAGTTATGGGTGTTGCCAATAAAAGAAAATGACTTGAGAGGATCAAGTTCAATCAAGTTTTGATAAACAATGACATTTTTTTATAATCTACAACACTACCTTTGCTGAAACAAGTTTTGATTCAGATTTGAAAGCCTTTCTAAAAACCTTGCCAAATGGCACATTAAATATTATCTATGGGTTTTTATGAATCACTGTAAGGTAACAAATAGGCCATTTAAACAGGCTTAGCTAGAATCAAGATAAAGCTACTTTTTACCACATCAATGTTATAGGTATAGCCACTGAGGCAAGATATAAAAGAAAATGTAGTGAAATACAACCGATAAAAAAATACAACAGTGCTGAGTGCATACAAGGACTTTTTTGGCACAGGGGTAACAGCAGTGCACATAAATAAGCAGCAACCAAACTACAGATCGTGATTTCTTTCCTTTTTTAAAACTTTTTATTTCTTTTGCCTATGTTTTATATGTTTAAAGAAACCTATACTCAGGGTAGATATTTTAGCCAATTTTAGTACAATGCTAAAATATTTGTCAAACCACATTACAGTGATGCATGACAAATTAAGAGTCTCTCTAAGAGTGTGTGTGTGTGTGTGTCTGTGTTGGTGAAACTTACTTGGAAAAAGCCCAAGGTAATAAAACCACTGATGTCATCTTTATTGGGGCTAAACAAACACATTTTCGCTTCACAGCAAAACCGGGATGACATCACCTGTGTGCGTTTCCTTACCTTGTGTACAGCAGGTCCACTGCTAGGTCCGGGGACAGTGTCAGGTGATTGCTGTTGAAACAAAAATACACACAAGCCGTCAGAGCCAAAACACAATGACACACACACAGTAAATATACTGAACAAGCAAGACTGAGATGAGCTAGACCAGTTCTCCCATTCCAAACGCATTAGTCAGGTTTTGTTTAAACAAACAGCAGTACTCTGTTACTGCAATACACTTGGCCCTTAAAACGTGGCCCTTCATTTTTACCTATAAAGGGTATGACGATAATTTGACCCAAATGGTGCGACACAAATTCACTTAAGCTCGCATCAACACAAAACCAGTGCAATACTAAACAATCCTAAAAAGAAATTGATCAGTTCAATTTCTCAACAATAAAATGTGTCAGTGCAAATAAAACTTCCTCTATATTACAATGACACCATTATAAATCTCTTAATGGTTACTAGGTAGCCTTTGCTCCGAGCATATCACACTCCACCTCTACTTCCCTTATCAGAAAATAAACTCTTAGTCTTTAGTGATTATTATGATGCCAAAGGAGCTAGATGCCAGCGTTTGACACTTGATGACACAATGGTCATAAAATTGATTTAAAAAGTGTTACTGCTTGAGGAGAGTAGTCTGTTTTCCTATTTCAGCACAGTGCAATTCATTGTGATTAAAAACTTGCTTCAATTATTTCACAGCCACATTTATAAAATCAGATAATAATACTTGAGGCTAATAGTTCTTAACAGTTTTTATGAGTCCTTGAGGTTTATAAAAGACAGAAATACATAAAATATCAAACATGATTATATTTTAAGTAAGTCATACTAGCTTAAAGAAAACATTTGTATTGGTACAATGTGATTTCTTACTGCCAATATATGGCCAATATACAGTATTAATTATATTTCAAAAAAAACATTTCATTACAGTAAGACTCCTGTCCATGCAGGGAAACCAGCCTTTACAGGTTTTTATTGTTTTATGACACTGAATCAAAGTGGTTTGATGAAGCTTTTTGAAACTGATCAGCAGACAAAGACTCTGATGTTAAAGTGAACAATCTCTACAAATGTGTCTAAATTAAGTAAACATAAAGCACAGTAAACAAATATGTACCCCCTTAACAATGACACACCTAGATTATCACTGCTTTAGGCAGGTTTTTTTGTTCAATAGCAATCACCTGTGTGTAATCAAGGTGTAACAAGTGATTTGAAATTAAATAAACCCATATTTGCAGGGTCCAATAGCTGGCTAGTCAATTCCTTAGCTAAAACTATACATAACTAAAACAAAGGACATTTTTTACAGCAGACATTTTCACTTGTCAGGAGCAGTAAAGGCACAGCCGCACAGGTGTTACTCATAACAATTGTTCTAGAAAGCTATGTGACAGTGACCCATTGTGCACTCTGAAACTGAAGCAGCTGAATGGAATTCAACCTCCATTCATTTTATTATTCACGTTTGTGTTTTTCCAGGGTATATGCAGGAATCTTGAAGTAAAATTCAATACCTTTTTAAGACCTTTTCAAGACTTTTTCAACATATTTTAAGACTGCAGCGCCACTTTGAGCTAACCGATTAAATCAGCCACACACCTTTTAACCGGTTGCCACACACCTTGTCATCAGGTTGTAACGCCACCTAAAAATTGAAGCATTCACCAACTTTCTCAGATGCCTGTAACAGCCTGTATGAGCCAACAGTTTTCTTTTTGAAGGACTGGTTAGATTTTTCTGCAAAAAGCAGCTGTCTTACAAAAGCTATGACGTTTATGTAGCAACATTACAGCAAGTCATGTGACACAGTGTAAGTTCACAGTGTTTAGTTGGTTTAAACTAGACAATGTGAGCTTGCCTGCAATGATATGTGTGACAACTTTAATCGACCACTTGATTAATACAACAAAATTCAAACAGACCAGGAGGGAACAAAGATGAAGAGAATAAACTGAGTGATGAATAACGTAAGTAGTGAAGGCGGTGTAGCACAGACACAATCTGGAGGAGGAACTAGTCTAAATGACTGGATTATTACAATAATATAACATTAAATTAAAAGGATAATGTTAATTTAATAGTAAACTGTAAGTTTGACATTAATATAGTCATGTTGCTTTATTCAATATAATTTCATATAGAACTTAACCACTAGTCTAATATTAATTCAAATTCCAGCTGTTTCAGTTTGGGTTGTTTTTTATTCATTAACTTTGTGCCAGAAAGACGCTGAGTTCAACATTTATAAAGTTTTTATTTATAAAGTTTGTTGCAGCACATCAAACTTTTTTTAAATCCCGCTCCATCCAGGCTGTGATTGGTCTGTTCATAGTGACGCTAACGAGAGCATCGTTATGAAAAGTTCAACGTGTTTCAATGAAAGGCAGCGATTTAGCTAAATACCCAGCTAACGTTAGCCAAACCCACGCACTACTTGAATTTTCCCTGTTGCCTTCTGTCTTACAGATTCCGCTGCTGGCGGCGCGTCTCGCTCTTGTTTTTCAGGAACGGGGCTGTTCAAGCGGCCACAGGGCGACCCTGCATGCAATTCTCGGCAGGCAGACAAAACTCGGCACAACACCGGACGTTACAGAGACGAATCACAGTCGCTGCTCTCTGCCTGTCGAGTGTTTTTGGCTGTGCGCTAAAAATAAAAACGTTTTAGCAGACACTTTTAGCAGACTAACCTTTGGGCAAACAGGATTTTCACACTGAAAAAAATATCTTCAAAATTTAATACCTTGTTAAATGGCGATTAAGACTTTTTAATACTTTTTAATGGCCTTAATTTACGCAAAATTGATTTATCACCTTTCAAGACTTTTTAAGACCCCGCGGACACCCTGTTTTCCTACTGTGATATGTCAAAATGTCTATTCCAAGCAAATCTGTGCCAGCTTTATTGAAAAGTACCACTCAGTGGAAGGATACTGGAGAATTGTCAAGGCACTGAATAGGGAGCAAAGTAAGGTCAATAGTTAGGTGAATAGTTAAACAAAAAATATGGTACAGCCATCCTCAATAACGGAGTGAGAGGGAAATTCATTAGCCAGCTTAGTTTGGCTTATGTACATGTCACACTCAGATTCATTAGCAGACGCCACAAGTGTAATTTCCATGATTTTCCAAACCTAGTTTTCTTCCTGTCTGGATGACGAAAGCTGGACTACTAAGGGAGAGAATGTAGTTCAGGCATCAGGCTAGCAGATATGTCTGTTCTCGGGGAACCTTATATGTTTACAGAATTTACTAACTCCACAGATTACAGTGCAAATCATGTATACTATTCTATTTCAACGTGACTTAAGTAATGCATTGCAGTCCAAACAAGGCAGACTGGCTGTTCTGGTTTAGGCCAGGTAGCAATGACCGTGTGTGGAAAAACCTATAGACATTAGGGGGAAAAGACAGGAAAATAAATTGGGTTTTGTCAGATTTGGTGTCCAAAGTGGAAGAAGTTTCCTTGGACTGATGAGAACAAAAGCTTTTTGACCATCTTACTAAATTCTTGGTCATGGCAGCAGGGATGCATTTCTGCGGCAGTCCTTGAAACAAAAAGATAAAGATAGAAGCTAAAATGAATGCAGTAAAATGCAGAATAATCCTGGAGGAACGTGTTGCCGTCTGCAAGAGATAACAAGATAACAAGGCTGAGGCAAAATGGGTTTCCTGAAATGTGCTGTTCACCCATGTTCTCCATGCAACTTCACTCACTTGAACAGCTTTGCAAAGAACGGGGGGAAAAGTCATGTCCAGTTGTATAAAACTGATAGAGACCTATCCACACAGACTTAACTTATAGATTTGTTTTTAACTTGACATTAAAAAGTAATTTTTCTGTTGATCACAAAAATTTTAAGATGAAAAGTCCAAGAGGATGAATATACAATACAATGTACAAAACAGCATCATTAATCGGTGGATATGTGTGAGACAATATCAGATACTGGTATCTGCTTTGAAAATATCTGATAAAAATTCAAAGTCTAGAATTGTATTAGGATGGGGATCACGTTGCCAGCGTTCATTACAGACAGACAGATGAGAATCTCCTGCAATAGGCGTGCAACAGTTCTGTGAGCTTAGCCAGTGAAGCAGGCTCACTGATAGAGTTGTGGGGTTGATTCCCTCTAGAAACCTTTACAGAAAACTGAGCCTGTGCTACAATCGCCTCTCACTGGCTGACATAACAAACCACCAGATGATGACGAATAGAAAGATACAGATCAAATGATGGAACAAATGAAAAGCACTGAAGCGAGTTGAAAGATGGATGTAGATGAGAAACATAAACTGGTTAACGTGCAAAAGGAGAAAGAGAGGGAGGATGAACAAATCACAACAGTCTATGAATATATGACAGGGAATGTGAGCATGACAAATGGACAGGGAGAGAGAGATGAGGCGGTGAGATCATTTTAATTGTAATTGCAAAAGAGAGAAAAAGTGAGCAAGACCAAGACAGAGAGGGAGAGAAATGCATAGCTGTGGCTTTGACTTGCAAGAAATTGAAATAGAGAGATGATTAGAGGGATGTAGAGCAGTGTGTGTGATCCTCATTAGAGCGATGATGCTGTGTGGGATGTCTCACACTCTCACGCACAGGAGCAAGCGACTAGGCACACTCGCACACACACATTATCCAAAGCAAGTCTCCATTAAGGAATATTTTGACATGTTGGGGAATACGCATATTTGCTTTCTTGTAAGTAGAAAAGAGCGATATCACTCTCCTGTCAGTACATTAAATTCAAGGCTATTGCAAGTGGCCTGGATAGCTTAGCTTAGCCTTAAGACTGGAAACAGTTAGCCTGGCTACGTCCAAAAGTAACAAAGTCTGCCTACCAGCAAAAATGAAATACATATCCTCTGGTTCCTAGTTTCTCAATTGTGAGATTGTCCTGCTTTTCTTTGTTTTATGTGACAGTTTTTGGATTACTGGTCGAACAACACAAACAATTTGAAGACACCATCTTGGATTTAAGGAAGTTATATAGAGCTATTTTCCAACATTTTAATCATGAAAATGATTTTTTTATTTAAAAGGGACATAGTACAGTCAAACATAAACATCACCATTTGATGCACTGTACGAGATTATAGCTTCAAGCTAATTCGCATCTGCAGCCCCTTGTAATCTGTGAATTGATAGACAAAGAAAAGATACGTATGATGCTTTGGCAATATTGTTTTACAGTCATGCCAATAAAGCAAATTGAAATTGATATTGAAAATAATCGTCAGTTGCAGTTCTACTGTAATACTGCCATTTAAAATGAGCGACAGCAGGCTGGAGGTGACATGACAGTCCAAAACCACAGCTTCTCCCATTCACAATAAAACACAACGTCTGGAGTTTCAGATTTATCCACATTGGATAACATTTTCAAAAGAGTGCCATTTTTGGTTGTGGAAAAAAGCCAGGTCAGTGTGGACGTCCTCCAAGATAGCCGTAAAGATGAGAGCTTTCTTTCTGTGTTTGTCTGTCTGTGAAGAAATGCAGTGTTTGGACTGGGGGTTAAGTAGAGCACACCAGCCAGCCAAGCACACAGACTAAATAAATTGTTTCTGACTCTCTATCCCTGTCTTGCTCCGTCTTTCTCTCTCTTTTGTCTTGGACGCTCTATCTTATCTCTCCATCTCTTTGTCTCCCTGTCTGGTGGATACAGATCTTTCAAGAGGTCTTTGTTTCTCCACTGACATCTCTTCTCACAAACACACTTGAGACACACCAGCTCTAGAGGCAATTCATTCATACGGTGTCACACAACGAGAAAACTGTCTGGCCATGTTCCTGTGAGTCTGTCGGTGCCACAGTTTCTCACAAAGACACCCTCCTCCATGACGGGGTGTACAGTCCATTGCTGTCAACACCAGAGGCCAGAAGAGAATGACAGAAGAGAAGAGAAGAGACGACAGGATGAGTGAGGAAGAATGAGAGTTATAAAGACAGAGCACATGCTGACACGCTTATCTGTGTGATGACTTCAAAGTGTGTATACAGAGAGACAGAGAGAGACAGGAGAGAGCGGGGTCATTATCTGCAAGAAATGGATTACTCTCAGATTAGATTGCTGAGCACAGTGAAGAGCTGTAGCACGGTATGCTTGGCAAGCCCCCTCACACACACACACACACACACACACACACACACACACACACACTCTTCACATTCACACTAAGCTCCTGTCGACTCCTCGGCAGATTCGTCATACAAGGAAGTCAAAATGGAGACATCAAAGCAGCTACAGCTCAATGGACGCGCGCGCACGCACACACACACACACACACACAGTATATCTGTTCAGAAACCCTCCTGCCAGCCCACGCCTATCTGCCAACACACAACATATTTATCAACAGATAATTTCAGGAGTTATCTATCTAACAGAAAATAAATCAGCCACAGGTTTGATTAATCTAGTAAGTCATTTGTTAAGCAAAAAGTATGAAAATTCACTAGTTTTAGCCTCTCAAATATGAATGTTTGCTGTTTTTTTTAGTCTTCAATCATAGTGAACTGAATTAGGGCTGGGGTGATTCGTCGACATAGTCAACGTAATCGATTACGTAAATACGTCGACTCGCATTATGTGCGTCGAAGCGTCGTTGCATCCGGTGTTAGTGGGATTCCCTGCAAGCTCCTGCTACAAGAACATGCCTTAAAGTGTGGGAGTAAAGTTTGGGAGTATTTTAGACAGACATTCAACAACGTGGTGCTTGCTCCGTGAGCTTCACTGCTGCACAAATGCTGTCCACCAATACCTGAAGCAGCATGAACACGTGAAGCGAAAGTATCCCAAATCACTGACAGCAGCACCGCAAATCCTGTTTACTTTCTGTTTCCACACAAGTACGGCACATTATCAGCAGGATGACACGTAGTCCATTAAAATGTACTTTCTAAGTATTTCTTCATTGCCTTCATGTTAAAAGTAATTTCTGCCCCGCTGCTGTCACGGTAACGTAATGTTACACTGTGGGTCATCTAACGTTCAGCCGTTTCATATTTTCTCTGTTTTCTTAAAGGCCTCATATAAGTGAGAAAACAGCTGAATCTAACATTACAGACAATCTGTGACTGTCTGTGGTATGTAATGGTTTCATTTCTTTTCTTTGCCCCACACTGATGCAGAAATACTTGATTATCATACTGTATATTAAATAAATCCATATCAGAAACATTTAAAGTTTTAAGTGAGGTAGCCTAATTAATGTCGGCTATTGTTATTGTCACAACACATCAGTGACGAGGAAATTTGATTCATTTTAAGATATGCTGCTGTTGTCATTATTCTAATGTGGACGACTGCAGAAAATATTTATTTATTGATTAGACATGTTTTTGATAATTATATTGGATAAATTGGTATGTTAATTGAGTAATAGGCAACTGTTTTTCTTTTGACTACACAAAATTAGTTGTTAGATTAATCGACTAATCAAAAAAATAATCGTTAGATTAATCGACTGGAAAAATAATCATTATGTACAACCCTAAACTGAATATCTTGCAATTTGGCGCAAGCAAAGTTACATTTTGATCAGCATTTTTCAATTTCTTTTCACATTTTATATTTCAAACTTTCATTTCATTAATTGAGAGGGTCATGATTTAAAAAAAAGATTATCTTTGAAAATAGATGTATCCCAATATTTGAATTCTTCTGCTTAAGGTTCTTCTGAGACAAGCGTTCATCACCTGTGTGAACGTGTTGAGGCTCTCTCTCTCCACCCCTCACTTACCCTTTCATCTTTCTAATCTCAATGTATGGATGTGAAATATTGCTGGCAGACATAAAAACACATCACAAACCACTGTTTTGCTGCATATATAATGCAGAAATGAGATCATCTTCTGATGAATGTCATCAACTTTCCTCCAAGAGAGTGATCATGAAGTATGAATGATGTGTCTTGAGCAGCAAAGTGTACATTTATACACGGTGTTTGTAAGGAAAAGTATTCTATGTGTTAATCCATAAGAAGGTTTCACTCCAGCTAGTCTATTTTTCCTAATACAAATGTCCCATTTAAAAATGAAAAAAATCTGGTATCAGGTTCAAAATCTTCTATGGTATGGGGGAAGTAATATAATTTCGAGTTTGTAGTCAGAGATAAATCCATTAGAAGAAGCACCATATAGATTTATGGATTGCACCATAATCTACCGGTTACAGATTCTTTCTTAAAAAAAAAAAATTGCTACTGTATATTTCCACCTCCTCTCCCTTCAACGAGCATCATTTCCTTTGCTTGCACTAACAATGCAAACACACTGAATGGCAACTGCAAAAACACATACTCACATCCTGAACATGCACACTTATTGTAACTTAATATTACAACATCTCATGTCCAACTTTTGTTTTGGAGATTCCTTGTGATTTTTATGTTCTATTTTTTTTTGAACGCCTAAGGGAACCCTTCAGTAATCCCAGTGTACTTGTACTAGTGCTAATCATCTGCAAATTACTGTTACGACAAATTCTATATTACAATATTATCAAATGTTGAGACACACAGAGCGAGGTTCGACAAGGCCTTAAGTCAGCTGTTTTCTGATGACTTTTCCAACTGTTATATGAAGAAAATTTCACCCTAACCCACACTGCCACACACACTGGTTCTACCTCTATTTTGCTGTTCGCAATGAAATCCAACCAAAACTACTTGGTGACTGAGGGCGTTGACAGCAAAAAAATGTGAAGTCGACTGCATATATGTGTTGTTGAGTGACTTTAGCTTTCTAACAAGTGGCTCCCAAGTCTGACACTTGACTGAGCTGTGGTCAACTCTTTAGAGGAGGAGAAAGGAAAACTAGCCAGGTTTTCCTGTAACCTTCTACAACGTGGCTTCTGCACAAAGCACCCTGGCAAATGTAGCGATAGCCGCAAAGTGAGTAAAGTGTTCCTTTGAGCAAATCTCTCCTGTTAGTTAGATTGTAGCTAATAAAGGACTGATAATTGAATACCAGAGCAAGTCACAACAGAGAAATAATGTAAAATAGGATTGTTAAAGGTGAGGCTGCTGCAGGCTGGAACCAAAGGCGACAGATGGCTCTGTGCTGTTTCAATTCACTTCATAAGCTGTGAGCAAACATCAAAGAAGCACATGAGGTAATGTGAAAAACCTGCCTATGTCAGATGTTTTGCTGATGTTTTATTTAGGCCCCAATTTTTAGAACAAACTAGAATTACTGCCTTGCGATTGTTTGCCTCCGCCAACCAGCCAAGTCGCACACATTTCTATCCAAACTCATAATATATGCAGTGAGTTATCCTATAAGACATTCGTGTGAAATTTTGTCATAATTAGCATATGAATTCTAGAGTGATGGCCAAAAATGTGTTTTGTGAGGTCACAGTGACCTTGACCTTTGATCACAGAATCCAAGATGACGTTTGTGCCAAAGAAATTCCCTCAAGGCACTGCCAAGGTATCGCATTCACAAGAATAAAATGGACGGACAACCCGAAAACATAACGGTCGGCAGAAAGACAACAAAAGAAAGTGACAAGGTGATGCTGCTCAGCGATGCTGAGATTTGACATGATGACACCATTTTCTTTTTAGCAATTTCTTTTCCATTTTTTAAGTGCTTATTGTGGTGCAGAGCAAAAACAAGCCACGGTAGTTCCTCTCTCACATCTTTTCGGAGATTGTGCATATCCAAAAAGTGTGAGTCTGTTTGAGTGTGTGTGTGTGTGTGTGTGTGTGTGTGTGTCAGGTGAATCACACAGGGTCTGGAGAGAACCTGTCTGCACAGAACAGCCATACCTTTACACTATTTGCCCACGCCTCATCACACTCACCCACACATGCACGCACACACACATAAAGTTAGATGAAGACAGGAGAAAGAAACTTGACATTTACTCATCTACTCAGTGTTCCCTTCTTTCCTTGCCTTCAGCTCAATCACTGGCACAGAACATTAACACAAAGATGATGCAGTACGTGCCACAGTTAAATGCCTGAAACACAGTCTGCTATTCAAGTAATCCATTCATTCACCCATGCATTCTTTATGGTTTCATTATACTGTTTTCTGTGTGGACTAGACTTACAAATTTGCATATTCTCTTCTGAAATAAATTACAGGATTTACTTTCACTGATTTGTTACCACAAGACAATTTTATCGGATCAGTCAGACAGGTAACAGCAACACTAAGCAGCCTTAAAATGTAAGTCCTTTAAACATCAATTAAAATGACAAGACGTAACAAGACAAACTGTTCATCTCCTTTGTCCAAAGTGCATATTCTCAGAACATATCTTTTGGCACCAGTGGGACTGGAAGTCCTGGCACTCCTGGCTGCCACCGATGATGAAGACGAGTGGATCTGACACTGAGCAGATATTTGGCTTGTCAGGTGTGTTCGTTCCACACCAGGGCACACAGAGTCACACTCATTTACCGCTTAGTACACCAATCATCATAAAACAGAACCGATAACCCTTGAGATGCATTTTAGATGTCAGATCTACAACTGTGATGGTTATAATACATATAAACTAGAGATGTGTTTATTTACTACAGAAAAGATGAAACAATTAGTTGACTGAATATTAATCTGCAACAATTTTTAGAATCGATTGGTTGTTTAAGGCATTTAATCAAACAAAAATGTCAAATATTGTGTGGTTGCATCTTGTCAAGTATGACTATCTGCTGATTTTACATATCTTACATATCATTCTAAACTGAATATATTTTAGTTGTGGATAGCTGGATGGAAGAAACTAAGACATTTGAATACATCACCTGAAGCTTTTAAACAATTACTGGGTTAATTCAACAAACTAGCCTACACATTAATCAATAATGGAAAAAAACATTTGTTTTGTAGGTGCCACAGCTTTTTGTATGTAAATATATATAAGTGTGTGTATTTTTATTGTAGGTGCTGTGTGTAGTGAATCTGTTGGGGGTGGTAGTGTTGCCTTGACTACGGAGTGTGAAGGTATGATCTCCAACAGCAATTGGTTTTTATGGATGTAGCGCGCGCACACACACACACACAGCCTCTGCGACAGTAATGCTTGTAACAAAATGAAAACACCTGAATCGTGACGGGGTTACGAAACAGCCTCACAGCACAAAGCGGTGTCGGGGAAAAAACATAGGCTTGAAAAGATAAAAGCGTTAGGCGCAGCTAAAACATAAAACACGGAAGGACAGATAGTCAGCCTGCGGTCGGTTTGAAGTACTCACGCTCTTCTTCCGCAGGTGCAGCCCGTGCTTGAGTAGCCCTGGCAGATCCCGGATTTTGTGTTTGAGCTGAGCCTGGTCCCGTGCGCTCCGGTTCCAACGCAAGCCCGCGAGCAATCCGTCCTCTGCGGGCTCAGAGTCCTCCATGGTTCCTTTCCTTTCTCCTGTCTGTCCTCGAGCTGCAGCCTGTCTCCGCTCCGGGTGTCTACTGTATCCTCACGAGGCACACCGCCGCCCGCTGCCGTTCGCCATTCCCCCCCCCGCCTTGCGCTCACACTCAGCGACCTGCATCTGCAGCCAAACCGCGCGCAGCTACGACCTACTGAATGTATTCCGCAGCACGCGACGCTGCTGCTCCACCCAATAGCTCGCGCGTCCTACTCCTCATTACTAGTAGGTTGATTGTGTATGTGTGCGAGGAGGTGGAGAGGGGGTGTCACAGGTGCATAGAAACATCACTTCCACCTTTTATTATCTGAGCAGTCTGATAAAGGAAAGGAGCGAGGAACATTTAAAGCCATCACATTTTAACTGTTGCACCGGTGTATATGTTGTAAATGTAATCCAATAGTCAGAGGGAGGGAGAAAGGAAGCAGAAGGCACTCTGTGGGGCTACGTCACCACATTACCTGGCTCAAATTTCCATAGGTAAACAAAGAGCAGCCACACAGTTCATATCTCTTTGTGGGAGGAAGTAGGCCTGCGTGGGACATGGCAGCTTATTTTTCAGGTTTGGATCTATTGTTTGTGAACGTGCGGGAATGCAATGAAGCCTGGAGCTTCGCATTCCGGTTTAACCTGAGGCGGAAAGGAGGTGAGCTGAAACATGATCGGGACACAACCATCTCCATGCTGCGGGTTGTGTCTCCAAAGTGGTTCACATACCCTATACATTTTCATAATGCTAATATTCATCATCAGACAGTACTTTTAAAGTCTTCCCTCTTCCTAGATTTATTTGCATAACATGCTACTTAGAGTGAAGTTAAACTCGCCCCAGCCTGTGCCTCCTATTAACTAGAGCCTGATGGAAAAATCAGCAGGGCAATATCATCACAGATATTTGGCACCTGGTGCACAAGAGGGAGCAGTGAGTTGGAAAGTGAATTTCAAAACTTATTTTACAGTTAAAGTCTTAATTAATGGGCATACTCTTTTCATAATGAATCCCTGATCCTGCTGTTACATTGGCCCAGCAGAGAGAACCAATACATTTTTCAAATGTAAAATGCCCTGTTCAATCACATACAGTGGAAACAGGGAGGGGGACGCCATTCTGGGAGTAGAAGTCGGGAACTTTTACTCCTGGAACAGTTTCCAGAGTGTTCATAAATAGAATATTTGAGCTTGAATGCACCACAAATCCAGCCACCACCCATACATCCAATGAGAAGGTGTGACATTGGTCCCTCAAACTAATCATGGGGGTAAGCAAGAGTTTGAACATTGAAGCCAACCAAAGGCAGGGTTGTGACCTTTGGGGCATTTTTGATTTCAAAGACATCACAACCCTGCGACATGCACGTCTCACCTGAGAGATATAACCACATTGTTTAGATGAGAAGTTCCTGGGGATTCTACAAAACCTATTCAGTCATCAGTGACTCTCTGTTGGAGTTTGGCTAGTGAGCCTTGTAGGTGGACTAATTAAACAGAGTCACAATCCAAGACAGACAAACATAGTGAGCCAGAAGACTTTTTGTTGAACTTTGCAGAACTACGGGGTTTTTTCCATTGCTCTACGTCATAAAACTGTGTCATATGCTGCACAATCATGCGCAGTAGACCCTGGTGCCAACAGGAAGTAGCCATGTAGTTGTACCAAAAAGGACCAGAATGGGCTTCATTGTTCTCCATTTAAACCCACAGAGTGGCTTTGTCTAATCCTGTCTATGGAACAGGTGCCCTAAGTAGAATTTCTATGTCAGTGTTGTCATCTCTACGTGCTACAGGTATGCTGGAAGCTCAGTGATGTAGATGTCTGATGCACTAAGATCGGGACGCAGAAAACTCACTATCGATGTACTTTCGCGTTGAAGTCATAGAAATCCTGCTTTCTGTGTCAGGCTGAGCTCAAACACATGGAACAAAGTCAGCAGTGAGCAAAGCAGAGAGGCTGCAGTGGAGACTGTGAAGTCAAGTAGGTGACATGAAGATGACTCCAAGATTAATCAAGTTGATGACAACTACGCTCGTTACTGTAAGTGGAGAAAAACCTTAAGAAAAAAGCCAATACCTAATCAATACACTTGTTTAACAAACATAAACATGTAAATGGTAAAGTGTATAGTATTTATAGTATACTACTGCTGTAAATTGCTGCTCTAGAAACACATCGAGTTATAGTTTTTTTAAATAATGTTTTTAAAGAGCACTTTTAGTAATGAAAAAGAAACAATAAGACTATTGATAAAGAACCGAACCGATAAATGTAGTTGTATTGCAATAATCCTTACGATGCCCAACCCATAACATGAGTTTAACACCATGTTTTAAATTAAGTGGGCACCCATTTAATTTTCCTGGGACCCACCTGGGTCTCAGGGACTCACTACATTGAAAACCTATTAACCTCACCAAAGCTGTCAAGAAAGTCATCAAATCGATGGTAGTGGTTTGCTTTCTAATTTCCTCAAACACTGGTGAGGTCTTTCACATATCTATTCAAGTTCTAATCTTGACTGTTTGACGATTTGTGTGTTTATTGTTGCTGGAGAGGTGAGGTAGTTTGAGAGCAGCAGAGCAAAGAACAATAGGACAACCTGTTGAACAAGCAGTGTCATCAAGTCTGTTGTCAAGAAAATCAAGGGGAGGTTATCAGTAGTTTTTGACAATCTCTGTAATTTTAAGTAAATTTAATAATTGTATGTATATAGAATGTTTTTTTTTTAAATCTGTGAATGTAAAAACATCTTTTCTGATTATCCTAATTTTCCGGTTAAGATGGGTGCACTTCCACGGCATTATAATAAGAAGCTTTTATTCTTAAGAGAAATTCATTGTATGGCTTGGAAAAGAACTCAGCCCTCTTGGGAAGCTGGTGAAAGTGCATTCAGTTTGATTACATATTTCAAGTGAATGTGATCTGAAAGAGAATTAATTTGAATTCAGTAGATCCAAGAGGATCAGAGCCTGATACCCCAGAAGACATAAATCTAAATAGAGTTCAGTTTGAGTGCAGTGGGTTCAGTTGTATAACTCAGATGTCGAGTCTGCTTTCCTGATAGGACTTGTAATCTGGGATAATTGGCCCCTTTCAGGGACTCAGATTATACCAACACCATCGCTGTCAGAGGTAATGGGCCAGCATACTGCTTGACAGCTGAATAACACACACACGCGCAAAGAAAGACTTGTTTGGATCCAAAGCTAGCTGTAACATTCCATCTATTAACATGTTAAACTAAAGTTTGGTGTGGAATCCAGACTCAGATGAGGGTAAGTAACAGTGATGTGCTCATAATACTTAACACAGACATGCAATTATGACTTCAGTATCTTTTTTCCAGTCTCCATTGTTCTCCATACTTGGTTTGTCAGTGTCACCTTTCCTATGGCAATACTGACATTACACACTAACAAAATCTTAAAGTCCATTCAGGATCAAGATAAAGATGCACCAACTGATGAAAAACTGATTTAAATGAGGGTCACACAAATGCTTACCATGACTAACAGTTAAAACTTAAATCACGTTTTGTAGTCATGCAGACATCTCACAATAGATTTAGAAAAGCATGTTAGCGGCAACTCCTGTATTTTGTGATTTGCTGCTGGAACATGATGATTAAAGTTATAGAACAACAAAGTGAGGACAGCGAGAACATGCAGAGATAAGCATGGGAAGTTTTGCCTACTTTGTTTTAAAAACTTTCATGTTAAGAGCGCACACCAGGAGACACGTGTGGAACAACCAGAACTGTTTTAACTCTGACAAAAATTGTTTGTTCATGTAGGACCTCATCGCTCATAGTAAGAAGCTGACATTTAGGTTGTAAATGATCATGCAGTCCAAAAAACATAAAATCAATCTAGACGTCACTTTATTAAACTATTTCTCTGTGGAAACGACAAAGAATGGTTGTTTTGAATGGAAGGCTTTCTGATATTTGTGATTGAAAGAAATTAGCCTTGTGTGTCATAATCAACTAAACAAGTGCTAAAGGAAAGCTAAGCACAATTACGAGGGAACCCAAGCCCATTAGTCTTTTTTTAGATCATCGTTCAGATAGCTGCCTTCTGAGATTTGGTAGAAGGAAACTTTAGTCACCTGTGAAGATGAGATATTACTGTTGAGGGTAAAACTGCCAAAGATGCCACTGAAGATTTTGCAGGCACTAAAATAAGCAAAGCCATTGGACATTTTAACATAATTCCTGCAAAGTGACATTGTACAATGCACATGTATACTTCAGCCTGAGGAGACTGAGGAGAAATAATCAGCATTGTGTCTCAAAGGATTCAGTTTGGAGTTTGCGTGCAGGGCATGACTAGTAATTCCAATAGCTCGACATTAAATCTGAAGAAAAAAAAAAAGCAATATTTGTATTTAGATTCATAGCACTAACAGCCGCCTGAAAGTGAAAGGAGGAAATAAGGAAAACACTCAGTGTTTGCTGAATTGCTGAAGAAGCAAAAGAAGAGAAGGGGACTTTGGGTTTAGAGGATGATGAAATATGCTGCTCTGCGGTCCCTGGGGACTACTGAGACCAGCCGCTGATACACATGCACACACAGTCACATATGCATACACAGCAAAATCAAATAAACCGGATAGTACAGCATTTGAATGAATGAGCCCTACATAGTAGTGCACATACAGTGCTATACAGTAAATCAGGGTTACATGATGATGCACAGGGAGAAGAATGGATTATAGGGGGAAGGGAAGTGTAGTAAAGGAAAAGATGGGGAAAGAAAGAGCAGGAGGAACAGGAGGACCAAAGCAGGGAGAGAAAGAGAGAGAGAGAGAGCGAGAGAGAGAGATAGTAAACCAATTATAACCATTGGACTTGAGAAAGCTTTTCATCCTAAAACTGTCACCACACACACAAATAAACACACTTCTGTCTTTTTTTCCCCTCTGCCTCTCTCCTGCATACAAATACAGTATCCACACATACATGGTCGGACATCTCTCTTTATCGCTCACTCACACATATTCAGAGCTCTCTTCAAACAAATGCACTCTTGATTAAATATTGAGGAGTGCCTGTGGCAAACTGAGCGGAGATACAATTTCTCTTGTCTTTTATGGAGCTCTCCATCTATGGAAGAAGTGCCAAAGGAAGGGGGAGAGAGAAGAAGAGGCAAGAACACAGTGGCTGAGATAAAGGCACAAAGAGAAGTGAAGGATGGCAGGAGGGATGGGAAATGGGTGAGAAACCAGCTGGCTAGTGATGAAAAGGCAGGAAAGAAGAAACTGATAGAAGAACATGAAGACCAAGCAGAATCTGAATGAAAGAAAAGTGAGGGCTTCCATATTAAAATTAACTAGAAACTATAACACAATATGACAGATAATGTCATACAGTATATAAAAGAACAGAAGCAGGGCTCACATAATGAAAGAGCCATTCTGTGCACTTTTAAGATCAGGATCCCCTGACTTTTCATCTGGTGCCATCATCAGGTTGAAATTTGTCCATCACTAGCTGTAAACTGCAATTTTATATATTCGCTAACATCCTTTTGTCCAATCTGTATTCACATTTTAAAAATATGTCTGGACAAGGAAGAGCAATAGTTGGGCCAAGGAGAAGAGTAGCTGAACCAGGGAGAGGACTACAGTAAATTGGACCATGACCAGGGAGTAGGATAGGTACCGGCGAGAGGAGTAATAATGTGTGGTGTTCAAAGGAGCGCTGTTGTCAAAGAGCACCCATCATAGACCATGTGATAAACCATGGTCTATGATGGCCTGGTGAAAGAGTCCAGCCTAATCTCAGACAGCTGTGTCTTTATTCGGAATTTCCAACAAACCAACAGGTAAGTAATGCATTTCACAAGGGCTTCCTCTATCATTAAACAAATGTTGCTATCTGTCACGGTAACTGTAGGCCCAATGCAAAACCAGTATGTTGTGTTTTTGTTCCTCTGGGACAAAAACGCAGCTTCTTCCTCCCTCTACCTCCCCCCAGGGAAAGCTCCTCAGTGAAGAGCGAGCATGCCACTGTAGGATTGGTCATTGCTGATAATGCAATAAAACTGAGAAACATTTAGACCAGAATTGTTGAGGACAACCTGGTATTTCGTAATGTGGAAAGCAAACAGAGTTGAATGAAACAGTTGTAGGCAACACAGTTTCTTTTAAAAGCAACAGTGGGCAGGTCAAGAAACTTCGAAACCAGTAAATCCAGGTACGTTATCTGTCTGATGTCTTGTTCTAAAGTGAGTTTTATAATTTGTTTTTCTACATACAGAGATGGGGACCGGAGTTTGAGACTCAGTCTCAAGTCTGACTTAAGTCTCACACACAGTGACTTCAGACTTGACTTGAGACTCCCCCTCAATAGAATTCAGACTTGACTCGGACTCATGAACAGTGTTTTTTTTTAGGAATTTTAGTTATTCCCCTCCCTCCAACACAACTAGTGTTGTAGTACTCAAGACTCTTTAGACCACATTGAGAACTTGGGATTTTATTTCAACACCAATCAAGACCATAACTTTGGGAATATAAATAAATTGCTTCTGCATTGTCTGAATTATTTGGTACCAACATTGATTGTATGTAAAACATATTTTTTCATTTACTGTTAATGATTGCCACCCCTACCCACGAAGGCAAGCATGGAAAAGGAGTGTTGAGTAAAGATGCTTATGTTTATTTCACCTCTTAGTGTTTGTATGAGGGTGTTTTAATGGGAATGTGGATCTTTCAGATCAATTTGAGAAGTAATTATGATCTCGTTCCACATTTTATTGTGTGTCATGTAATGTGGGAAACTGGTCTTGGTCTTCACTCGGTCTCCCTCGGTCTTGGTCTTCACTCGGTCTCCCTCGGTCTTGGTCTTGACTTGGTCTCAGCCCCTAAAAGTCTTTGTCTTGTCTCGATCTCGATAAACTCTGGTATTGGTCTTGACTACAACCCTACCTATGTAACACTTATTACATGTCTGCTGCATGTGGCCACACGTGAGAGAGGACAACAAACACCAGCAGCTGCTGTGCCATTCATCATAACTTTTGGCTTTAAAACAAAGAAGCACTGAACGCAAAATAGATCAGTAACCCAAGGTTAGTAAACATGTTTAGCTCAGCATTGGCCATCTAACATTAGCCTGTCACGTTAATTATTGACGTTAGCTGCAAACAGATTACAGGTTTATTGTTGATCCTGTAACATTACAGTTTTATTAAGTTTACGTTACACTGGTTTGAGAGTTTGCGGGGTGTGTAACTTAAAGTAGTTAATAAGCTGTCAGTTGCATTGCACATTACATGGTTGTGCTGTGAAAGTGAAAAAGAGGTTACAGTTTCAGAATTCTTTACAGCTATGCAGTTTTAGAAGCAGCCTGGTTTGGACCACCACCAACGACTGGTGTCATAAGTAGAAAGAGAAAAGATTGGAGGAAACATGAGGACATTTGTGATTGCATGGGACAATGTAGCATTTCACCATGCACATGCAAACACAAACTGGTTTACGGCCGTCCAAGACTGGTTTCCCTTTTCCTTCCCTCTTACTCTCCTTTCCTCAACCCCATTGAGGAATATTTTTCTTCCTGGAGGTGGAAAGTGTATGATTATCAGTCACATGACCAGATGTCTTTACCGGATGCAATGGTTGCTGGCTGCAGGGACATCTCAGCTGAAGACTGCCAGCGGTGGATGAGGCATGCCAAGGTGCATAGCGAGAGACAACATAAGATGTAATGTGGATGAGAACATGTCACCAAATGCTGAAGATCGCATGGATTAAAACTGGAGTCTGTATTTTTGGTTTCTTTCCCTTTTGTGCCTTTTTTGTTTCAATGTAATTGTGTATTTAACAGTAATTTTACACATTTTGCACAAAAAGCCACATAGGTTTGATTATTTATAAATCCCTTGCTGCAATTTCAGGTTGCTACTGAAGCTTTTACTTCCACAATTCTGTCTCTTACAGTTTTTTTCCTGCTGCACATTCTATAAAGTCAAGATGACTCGTTCACTCTTACATAGTTTGCTACCAAAAATGCACACATTCGGCCCTCAAGCCAAAAGTTTAGGGTGGTTTACAGTAAAAGGAAACAAGAACAATGGATTTGACATTGTCTATTGTATGCAGGTAGAACTGAAACATGAAAAGTAATGCAGTTTTTGTTATGCAATCAACTGCAACTTGTGCTAATTTGTTCCTGTTCCTCTGGAAAAGAAAATGTGCTAGTGTTTTGACAGATTTATTTGATTTTGAGTCAGGTTTGGTGTATTTTGATTTAATGAACAAAATATGGTTTTGGGCAGAAAATGTGCTACTTGGCTAATTGTGTGAGGTAGGCGTGTTGCAGTGTTAAGAGTAAAGAGAAAAAGGATCTTAAGGATAGGTATATACTTGTTAGGAATTGGAAAAAACTGTGAGTGACATTCCCATCAGCCTCAGCGGTATGTTGTGTTCGATGCTAATTAGCAAACATAGACGGTGAACATTTCTAGCATTATACCTTCTGACCATCATCGTGAGTGTGTTAGCACGCTAACTTTAGCATTTAGCTCAAAGCACCACTGTAAAGCCTCACAGAGATGCTAGCATGGCTGTAGACTTTTAGTCTTGTTTAACTCAATCTGGATTGTAGGGTCAGTTTATACCTTCAAAACACTGACATGGACATTGCAGTGTATGAAGTTAAAAATGAACGTGCACTGGGGGCAACATATAAGATAAGACTTGAGTACTTTTGGTTTCAACACACATGTGGTAGAAACTTTTAATGGACTTCAGGGCGATCCTTTCCTGCTGAGTATTAAAAAGCCATTAGATGATAAATACTTCACATACTCCACAGTAATTTGGAGTATGATGTACATCATACTCAGACTCATAACAGAACATAAATTTAAACTCAAGCCCAAACACACACTTCCATGTCCACAAAGGCCCTCAAGCAATTTCTGTTCAATGTGAAGGTCATAAATTATTGCTGTAGCGCGTGGGCAAAGCACAGAACAGTCCTTTCCATACTGTTTCCTCAAGATGTCACCCTTTCAGACTGGACTGAATGTACCTCCCATCATAGATGCTGCATGAATGCCATCTAGCAGTGACCATGGTGAACTGCAGACTGAACAGAAGTTCAGTATCATTTATTCCAACCTCATAAGCTATCACATCGTTTAGTGCAAACCTTGAATACCCTAGTGATTTCAAAGGCATGTGACTGGGGTGCAGGCATTGCACAATTCAGGGCTTTTAAGATCAGACACTGTAGTGCAGAAAAGAACACCTAGGGGCAGGTAGTAGAGCTGAGAGAGAAGCCAGTGCTCACATACTGCATCAAGTCCTCTGTAAAGGTTTCTCTGAGCACAGAAAACCATAATGCACTGTTTTGATCCTGTGGGAATCCTTTGTGAAACACTTTGGGATTCAATCCTCCAGCTCCACTTTCAACCACAGAGAGGTATGTGCAACTGTACAATACAACAATAGTTTTTAATCATGCACTGACCTTCATTTTTGTCTTGCCCAGATGTATTTTGATAACAGGATACATCCGAGTCCTCCATCCATTTTATTACAAGAGTGCACAAGTCTTTACAAGTCAAATTTCCGGTTGATTACACAGCACCATTTTTGCATTGCAAATAACATTATAATTAGGCAAAGGCATCATCAAAAGGAACCACAAAAAGACAAATTCATTAATTATTTATTAAAAATTAGAGTAACTCATATTCATGAAAAGGCCAACCTGTTGCTTTGTCATCTTGTAATTTTTTAGTCCATTGTAATTGGTTTCTCAAATTAATTCTTTCTAAATGTGCTGTACAATATCATTATATTGTATAAACTGTGATAAAAGTTTTTATCCATACTACCAAATACACTTTTTCTATGTGAGAATTTTTGTGTATTTTTGTTTTATTTATTATTTACCAGAGATATAATGAAATGTTATTTTCCAGAAAAGTTAATATATTTTCCAAAATGCAATAAAAACAAAGATCTGCGCAGTGCAGTTAACTCAGTTGGTAGAGTGAATATCCCATGTATAAAGGCTGAGTCCTTGCTGCAGCAGCTGGGTTTCGAATTCAGCCTGGGCCCTTTGCTGTGTGTCACTCCCCATCTCTCTCCTTCAACCGCTCACTATCCAATGTCCTTTCAAAATAAAGGCAAAATAAGACCCCAAAACTATCTAAAAAGATCTGGCATTTGTTAAGTAACATGAACCTTTCCTGATAAAAGTGCAAAGAAAAGATTGGCAATAGTTTTACTGATCAGTTGTTCAAATACGAAAATATCAAATTATAACTTCATGTCTGCAGCTCACTCAACAAAAATTGGGACATAGGCATGTTTACCATTGTGTTACATCCCTTTTCCTTTTAATAACTCTTTCTAATCATTTGGGAAGTGAAGATACTAATTGTAATAATTGTACTAATTCATCTTCATGAGGCGTAATACATTTTCAATGGGAGAGTGATCCGGACTGGCAGCAGGCCAATCAAGCACACGCATCCACACTGTGGTAGCCCGTGCAGAATGAGGCCTGGCATTGTACTGTTGAAATAAGCATGCTTGTCCCGGGAAGAGACATCGCCTAGATGTCTTTCTAAAATCCCAATATTTGCCTCTGCATCAAAGTACCGTCATACACATGCAACACATCCTTGCAATGGGCACTGACGCACCCCCATACCATCACAGATGCTGGCCTTTACACTTTTCGCTGCTAACAATCTGGATGGCCTTTTTTTTTTTTCCTAAAAAAAAAACTGAAATGTGGACTCATCTGACCAGAGCACACAGTTCCACTGTCTTTAGTCCATCTGAGATGAGCTCAGCTGCGTTTCTACATACAATTGATGTATGACTTGGTCCTTGCCAAATAGTTTCAGGTTGTATTTATGGATGCAGCTACAGACTGTGTTAAGTTACAACCAAGCCCATGTGGCTATATTTGTCACAGAAGCTTTAGCCTTAGACCACTTTCTAAGGCACTACCACCTGAGGGCTTGAAGGTCACGCACATTCAACAGCGGTTTGCAACTTTGCCCTTTAAGCAGATGTCTCCAAATTCCCTGAATCTTTTTACAATATTATATACTGTTGATTTTGAAAGACCTTGCAAAGAAACTCCCGCACACTGTCTTGCAAACTTGCAAAAAATATATTTATAAGCTGGCAACGTTTCAGTGCTAGACCTTCATCAGGCAAATGGTGTTAACATACTTAGAAGTTATCTTTTGTTGGAGGTGACATGTTTGGCTGCACAAATCACCCACTTACACATAAAATAAGGCAGCACTCGCTATAGTAACAATAATATAGCATCCCAGAGAGGTCTAGATGGATGTAGATTTCTTTAAAGTGGACATAAACCAAAAATTAAACAGTCAAATACATTCATAGACATACATGTTCTCAGTTCTTGGTGTTACCTTATACATCAATAGAGGAAATATCGTAGTAAACACAAAATGTGACCTCACACGAGATTCAAGAGGCAATCATTTTATACTCCATTAATTTAATTTTTAAGTACAATAACACTTTTAACACACACAGAAAAATAGATACTGTCATCACCATTAATGTTATAATATTCGTGCAAATAGTATTTGTGGTGAATGCAAAACTGTTGTTACATACACATTCAACTTGATGACACTGGCTAGATTATTTTTGTACAATGCTGTTCATAGTACAACTGACACAACTGGAAAAGTGAACTGAATTTCCCTAAATTTTTGAATCATTGATAATGAAAGAACAGAAGGAGGATCTAACTAATTTAGACACTAGAATTATCTGTTCTCAAGGTGTTATTAAGGCAGGGTTGTCCTGGAAGAAATTGGAGATTTGAAGGAAAGACCAAGTACTAAACCTAATGGATCCATCCCTTCACCATACATGTGGAAATAGGTTATAAATGACTATGTACAATATTTTGTCAAAGCAATAAACATGTGAAGGTATGCAATTGCTTAATGTATTTGCACATGCAGACATACAACCCCTTGTGGAATGTGGAGTATAAAAAAATGTGAGCCCTACCTTTCCTAGTCATAAGAATTTCATTATAAGCATGAGAGGAACAAAAACAATAACTGCGGAGCAAGAGGAAGCCAGCTGTTGGACTGATGATTGAATAATGTTTCTAAGAATGAAATCAGAATTAACCCTACGAGGTTAAAGCAGTTCATTGATTGATGAGTTTCAAAGTTTTTACTCCTATGAATAATAATGTCTGCCTTTGGCCCTTGACCTGCTGACCAACTTCTCCTATCCCTCAGACCCTCAGAGAAAGCAAATGGAAAATGAAGCAAGCTTCCCAAAACCTCTGGCAACTCAGGTTTCACACAGCTTATTTGTTAAGGATCTCTTCATCATCATGGCAGTAAGAGTGAAACTTAGTGCTTACTGTAGAGTTGATCATATTTGGCCCCAAATTGCTTCACTAATGGGCTTTAGATGATAATGACCAAATTGCTTCAGACAATATCTTGTGTTAGTTATTTCACATGATCTTCATTAATTGATCAGCTGCTAATAAAGAGCATAGAATATGATTAAAATCTCAGTACAGCTACTAATTTGACCTTTTCCTTTAACGTTTTTAGTTTGAATCATTATTTTATAAATATAGCAGATGACAGATATTTTCAATTTCGATTGAAAGTTTGGAACTTATTCCTTTGTGTTTTCTGAGCTCACCAGTAAATCATAATGTGCATTCCTTCCAAGCTGCTTAGTGTTAAGCCCCTTTTAAAATGCAAAGTAGCAAAACAGAGAAGTAAAGTAAACATTACAAACACACACACACACACACATATGCATGCACATCTTAGACAAATCCTATTGCCATGCACTGAGAAGTTACAAAACAGTACAAAGCTGCTCTGTAAGTGTTTATTACAATTTTTAGAAAGAATATTAGTTGAATTTTCAAAGAAAATAATTTTCAATAAAAGAGGCACAGTTTGTCTGTGGTTGATATAGTGTGCATACTGTGGACATTTGCGGTAAACAATGAATTACTTTGGTCACAAAAAAAAGCAGAAATGATTCAGAGAGATTTCTTACAGCTCAGCAGAATTTCTTCCTCAAACAAGAAAACTGAGCACAATAATCACACATAAATTAAATAAATTAATGCTCCTCAAGGTTTAGAATGATAATAGATGTACAACTCAAAACTTTGCATGTCTACAAAGCAAACCGAAAGTGTTTCTTTAAGCTTTTTCTTAAAAGAATGTCCAGGATCGGCACTTCCCATTGACCTCAGACGCCGCGCTGCAAACCACTGTGCTATTCTGAAGTCTCAGATTGTCCACTGAAAGTACTGAAACACTCCCCGATCAAAAGTGGACACCAACCCTTTCTTACAACATCTTCCATAAAGCAGATAAAGCATGATTTAGTATGCAGGTTACTACTTTTTTTTGACAAAGTTTGGGAGTTCTCCAGTTTGATTCCCCATGAGTAATCCCAAGTGACAGGAGGGAAAATTACGTATCAAAAATAGTATCAGATATTTTGATTACAAAGCATGTCACAGAGCCTATGAAGTAAAACACTAATGAATACACATGTTGCCATGCTACATTAAATGGAAGGTATTTGCAAGTGTTAATATTGCAAGTATTTGAAAGGAGTATATGAAGAAAGAAAGTTGTAAATGCATATTGGAGTTGGAGGGAGTTGGTGGAGGAAGGTGACTTTTCTCTGAATGTTTAAGGGAAAAGAAAATGATGTATCTGGAGCTGGTTAATTCCTTGGTACTCACACCTCTTTCATTCTCTTTCAAGTGATTACAAGAAATAACAATGTGTGAGTAATTAGGCACACAATACAGGTGAAGAACAAAGCTCATATCCATGTTAGGATCATATTTTGGCAAAAGTCTCAGGGTTATGTCAGAGATGATAAGGACTTTGGTCATATCCCAGCCACCTTTCACAGAATGGTGACGTACTGTAGAATATCCTGGATATCGACATGCTTTTTTATCATAGAAGTTGAACTGATGAAGACCTCACTTTCTGAACATTTAAAGACTCAGATATAGTCTTCTTATATTTGCATATTAACACTGGAAATTAATATCAAAACACAAAGCTTACTTCCTCTTATCCTCTTCCTCTGCTTCAGTGAAAAGAAACTGATATACAAATGTCAAGAGAAAAACAGCTGAGGACCACAAATACCATATATTACACCTTGGAAACAAAAACATTGGCAAATGCACCTACATTGAACTTGCACTAGTTCCCTTGAACAGGAATCAACACTATTGTGCGCTATATCCCTGACCTGAGTCACTTCTGGAATGCAAGATTGGCCCCATGATAGTCAGAATAAACAGGGTTTGAGAATCAGAATGATAACACAGGGGGTTAATGTCTATTACCACTGCAGGGAGAGCATTCCAGGAAAGGAAGGGAGACAAGAGACAAGAAACATGCAGGAATTAGTCAGAACCTATCAATCAGTGGGTGCATGGCAGTATATGGTACAGTGATAGCCCATACATTAATCGTAAAACCACTTATCAGTATGATAAATAATATCAGTATGAACAATTCGTGTACGGAGTCCCACATGCAGACAACTGTCATACAGTATTTTCTTACTCCTATAGTCAAAGACTCAGGCAGGAGCTGGGGAGTAGTAGCAGTAATCAAATTTTTTGGACTAACATTTACATCCTGCACTGAACCTGCAAACAGGAGAGGATAAAAACAAGGCCTGATGATGGCGCCCGATAAAAAGTTAATGGATCGCGAACAAAATGACAGTTCATCGTGACAATCCATCCAAAAGCTGTTAAGACATTTCACTCAAAAGCACAAATATCAACCTCATTATGGTGCTAAAGGAAATCTTTGAGGATCACTACAGTTATAACAGTTTGTCAACTGGGGACCATGAACATCAAATGACAGTCCATATAACAGTTGTTGATGTGAGACATTTCAGTCTGAACCAAAGTCATGTGCTGGCCGACCAACAAACAAACCTTTGCCACCGCTAAAGCTAGCCCTTTTCTACTCATTCCTGATTGTCTTATGTTGCTCGGTTGTTTCAGGCCTTTGTTTTCAAGAATGTTACAGCCTGCCTGCTGCCTGACTGCCTACCTGCCAGCCTGCCTGCTGCCTGACTGCCTTTGGACTTGACAGAGCTTCTTCAGAGCCACAGAGGACAACTGTTGCCACAGGCTAAGCTGTGAACTGACCTTATATAAAATGTGTGGTGCACCTTTAACAGAAGTAAAAATTGTAAGAAAGGTCATTCTAGCAGGAGTGCCCCATGGGTGGTGTCCCCGCCACTCACTGGTGGAGGGAGAACAAACATTTTTACTAGACAAAAAGCCCTCGGCCATGTGGCATATGAAATCCAATTCCACCAAAGAGGATGGTTTAAAAGTAAAAAGCTTTCAATAAATATGGGCTAGTGTGCTAATAAATTTAACTTTAGAACCCAGCAACACTTAAATTGACTTATTGAATCTCATCGTTTTAACTTGAGTTTTCTCTGCTTTTTTGCAGTGTAGAAATTGCAAGCGGATTCTTTAAAATATTTTGTAGTAGCGAGTTCAAGGCTAAGATATTGGTACAAACTAGGAAAACAAATATTCGGACCACCATCAGGCTTAAAAAAACAGGTGAAATATCAAAGCGGGTGACGGGTAGCCTGACATGATCACAAGGTGGCACACAAAAGATGATCATGTTTCTGAATACTATCATTTATCATCTACCATTGTTGACATGCTGTGTCACATAGTCAGAAGATATGATCGTATTGGCTGTGTGATCAGGATATTACTTTTAAAAGCACTACCTCCTTCAATTCCTTCAAATAACCTGAACAGATCATCTGTCAAACTCATACTCAAATGAAGCTCAGAGTAACTCCAGCCAGAACATTATGCTTCACATTCATATTTCTGTCTCTCTCCCTGCTTCTCCAATTAGCTGACTATGGACTCTTTATTTAAAACAACCAGATTTTGCCACAAACCCATATTCATTGTGCACATGTCAAATAATGAGTCGTTCACTCAGATGAAGCCTCCTGAATGAGATAGTATCATGACTAAAACTGGAACAGGAACTTGATACATCACTATGATGAAACAAGAGAATCTGAGGGAATCACTAATTTCATGCACTAATCAAACTTAATTTAATAAAAAATATTTTGATACAATACCATGATAATAAAAATACTTATTTAAAAACACAGTTGGATATATTGATCAGCTGGTCATTTGAGGTGGAAAACAATTTAAAAGTATTGCAAATTTTGTAGAAGACACTCTAAGAAAATAATCTAGACAGTTGCCTGGAAACGACAACTTGTCCCTGACTGTGTAATTCAAATTTAAAATCCACCATCAACTTCACGTCACCGGATATTGTTTGTCTATTTCATCGATACTGATTTTACCACCACAGGCCTTTGGGAGGCTTTTATGCAAATTTATGGTTTTGGTGGATTTCCCTTTAAATTATATGGCTTAAAATATCATAGGGATTTTTTTCCACAAGTATGTCAATGCTGACTTTGTGTGTGTGTTTTAAACATGTTTCATTATTGAAATGATAACTTATAGTGCATTGTACCTGTTAATTTGAACAACAAAAGAATCAAAGCATCTTGTAAATTCCTGCTCTTGCTGGTCATTTTTAAGGATGGACACTCCTGTCATCTTCATCAAAATCACCATCAACCACAGATAGATGACACAAACTTTTAAGTCTGTGCCTGTTGCAGGGGGGAATTGGAAAATCCCTCCAATCTGAAGAATATAAAATGACAGCCCATCGCAAAAGACAGAGCACCTCCTTCTGGCTCTGACAGCCCTCAGTATCAGTGGAAACTCAACAAGTGCTTCCCAGCAGCGCAACATGCCCTCTAAACTCAGTAAGTGATTTGCAGCCTGCGGTGCACTTATTTCCCGTGTTTCTTCCTCTTTTCAGTCATTCATTCATGCTTCTCCTCCCCACACAGACACTTACTTGCTCTCTGCAGTTATGCTGGCAGCTCTGCTGCAGCTCGCACCCGGAGCTCCAGTTGTAGACGAGCCCGCCGACAGCCAGGAAGAAGACACCTCAGGTGACGGGGAGAAGAAACTGCCTGACCTACTCAGGGACTTGATGCTTGACAAAACCAAAAGCCACAAGGGGGAGGTAAGCGTGTTGCCACACGGAATGCCACCAAACATATTTTTTGCAGGTGCACCAGTGAAGGCCAGGTAATTACCTACTAATTTTGAAAGTTAGAGTGATGTAAAGTAAACTGCACTCCTGACCTCCATCATGTGTCTTTTATCATTTGCCCTGTATCAGTTTGAAGATGAATTCAAAGACGTGCAATATCTGTTTCTGGACAACTACAAAACCTCCTCACTTCCAAAAAACTGCTCTAATTCCAACATCACTGAGGTAGTTATGTTTCCTCCTCTGTCATCCTGTTACACTGAAACTGGGTGATGGGTTTCTTATCAGAACTGACAGTGATTTTCTTTCCTCTCTCCAGGAGGCCTTTCTCCACAGTTTGGCCAACGACTTGCTTATTTACACTGTTATTCTCAAGTTTGTGGAGAAGGAGTGCCCCAAAAGCCGGATCCCCAAAGAGGCCAGAATTAACGGCGGTAACCTGATTAGCCTGATAAAAGGACAGGTGTGTCTGAGATGCTAAACTAAAAATTATATTTCAATATGTAGCTCTGTTAAGCCCTGTCCTGGTCCTCATGCAATTGCTTTTCATCCAGCTCACTTTTTCATCATCTTTATTGTAGTGGTGGAAAAAGTATTTACATCTTTTACTTACATAAAAGTAGCAACACCACACTGTAAAAATGCTAGAAGCCTCACCTCCTGTCAGTATTACATTCTTATATATTACATTATTGGATTACTTTTAGTGAGGCAATAATGTGTCAGTTGTGTTTTATAGTTGTAGCTGGCCAAGGTGGAGCTCACTTTTATTTGTATACTGTTTAACAATGGCAGTGCTTTGGATTTTTATGAGCTCCTCATAAGTATCGTATGTATCTGCAAAGCAACTTGTAACTATAGCTGACAAATGACAGTAAAAATGACAAATTTCTTCAGAAATATAGTGTAGTGAAAGTTGCACAAAATTGTAAGCTCTTTACTTGAGTAAATGTATTTAGTTACATTCCACCACTGGTTATAGCTCAGTTATTTAATGTCCTGTTTTTAATTTCTTTTAAGAGTAAATGTCAAATTGTGTTCTTCATTTTTAATCCTGTCTAATTGTAAATTACATTAATGCATTGACTTACATAGGTTTATTATTACAATACAGCTCTGTTATGTCATGGTATGCCACTGTCACTTCTCCCCCACAGATGAGGAACCCTGAACAGGTCACAGCACTCAACAGCAGCCGGGAGGAGGCGCTGCTGAAGGACCTCGAAGACCCAGACACATTCCGCAGAAAGATGACCGCACACAGCATCCTGCGCCAGTTCCACCACTTCCTTGTTGACTGCAAAAGAGAAATGACCAAAAGAAGCATTGATTTGTCACTTCCTAACACTAAAGTTAAAAAAGCTGAAGTATTAACAATCGCTTATTAAGGAATACCTCAGGGAAATGGGGTAGTGTTAAGTGGGGAATCATGAGTGCATGCTCTGAGTGCACTAATTCTACTGTAGGTCTCTATAGCAGTCTATGACTTAAAGGCAGCAGGGCTTGAAACGCCCACTATTGCACAATTTATTTAACCTATTTATATTTGGTGAACAGTGTTATTTATTAGTTAAAGGAAAAACCATGATTGTGCACTGAAAATGCAATTTTTACTTGATACAGTTTTTTTTATTATAAATTAATGTCTTGGTTATGACTTTATTTTAGCAGCATTGTTAGAAAAAGCAATAACTGCATCATCTATTTTTGTAAACAATGAATTTATATTTACAGTACTTTTAACTTATTTACAACTATTACTAGAATACTGAATTTGCTGTTAATTTAATTGCAATGCAATACAAAGAGCTGTGTTTTGAAAGCACCCCACCAATTAGTGACGGGAAGGAATATTTTGTAAACTTGTAGAAGTAAAAATAAATACATTAACATATATAAGACACAAGTTGTTTCATTCCACTATATAATGCATATTTTATGTCAGTGCAGAGATGTGACACATTTTCTGTTTTTTTTCTCCACACACCGTTAATGATAGTTGCAGATATTAATCAGTGTCCTTCCATACATCTGTTTGGAAGAAGCTGGAAAATGTGACTGTCAAACTGTAAAAGCAGATAAAAGCAAATATGTTGTGAGCAGTGATCTATGAATCATTATTTCTATTATCTTACAGAATTTTCTGTTGAATTCCAAACATCATGGACCTTAACAAATTACTTTAACACGCAATGACCAATCATAGGCTGTTTTTTCTACAGGACTTTTATCATTTTTACAATCAAGACTAGTTTTGGTTCCTAAAATAAAGTATTAACATGATGCCTGGTCAGTAGCGATGGAAGTATTCAGATCCTTTACTTGAGTACTAAAAGTACTGTCAGGAGTATCACATAAATTGTAGTCATACTCTCTTTCTCCTATGGTCAAGACTCAGGCAAGTGCTGAGAAATAGCAGTAATCAAATCTTTTTGTACTAACACTTACATCTGACTCTGAATCAAACAATATGGAGAAGATGAAAACAAGGATAAAAGTCAGGCATCACCAATTTATTACAGTTCATCCTGAGAGGAATATGAATGAGAGTTTCATGACAATCCATCCAACTGTTACTGTTAATTTTACAGATAGTGAGTGGAATCATATAGGGTGAATATCAGTGGGCTTGGAAGTTGGCCTTGTGGTGTCCCTGACACAGCCTGTTCCCTTTCTTGGTTACAAATGCCCTTTCACTGCCATTTTCATCAGTCCAACAGATGACCACAAACTTTTCCATTTCCACATCATCTGACTGCCTCACCCATGTCCACCCCTTTTCTACTAATTCCTTGCCAGATCGTCCTATGTTGCTTGTTTTTTTTAATGACATCACCTTCAAGCCTGTAAACCAACATTATTTTCTCATAAATAATTGAACTGTATCTACTCTGTCTCTTTCATCTGCATTTGACTGTATTCTGCATTCCTACTGTACTGCCTGCACCAAACGTGACAGTCCCCGCATTTATTTTGTGAAAGACCTAACACGATCTGTCTAAGAAAACAACACAACCACCAAAACATCTGTTACAGTGTAAAATCCAAGATTACTGTAGTATTTTTTCAGACTTGACAGAGCTTCTTCGGAGCCACAGTGGACAGCTGTTGTCACAGGATAAGCAGTGAAACAACCTTATGTAAAATGTGGGGTCCCCATTTAACCAAAGTAAAAAATGCAAGAAAGATTCAATTCTAAACTGCATGGTTTAAAAGTAAACAGCTTTCAATAAATATGGGCTTGTGTGCTAATATATTTTACTTTTGATGAACTAAAGTACATTATATTGATTCATTTTAGAGAGAGGGAAAATGAGTTAAGCAGTTACAGGATTATTTAAAACCTCTTGTAATGCCATGTTCAAGACTAAGACATTGGTACAAATTTAGGAAAGAAACCTAAGAAGCCATACATGGACCACCATCAGGTGAAAAAAAATCCAGATAAACTATCCAAGAGGGAGACAGGTAGCCTGCCATAGCCTTAGAGTTTACAAATGTCATCAAAAGACATAACAGATGTTCATAATTCTGACTACCATCAGTTAATCATTGTTGTCATATTAACATATGATCTTATGAGGTGTGTGATCAGTAAATTACTTTTAAAAGCGCCAGTGCAGTCTTACAAATGCCTTAAACAGATTAAATATCAAACTCATTTTCAAATGAAGCTCAGGGTAAGTTCAAACAGGAACACTATCCTTAAGCTTCATACATTCACAACTCACAGTCAGCTGATTAGAGAAGCGCCATTTTTCTCAAGTTTGTGGAGAAGGGGTGCCCCAACAGTCTGATTCCCAAAAAGGGCCAGACTTGATAGCGGTAACCTGATTGGCCAGAAATGTGTAGCTCTGTTAAGCCCTGCGGTAGCTTGTATATTAGCCCTGTGCTGGTCTTTATGCAATTGCTTTTTAACTGGCTTACTTTTTTTATCATCTTTGTTGTAGCCGGTGGTAGAAAAAGTATTTACATCCTTTACTTAAGTTAAAGTGGTAATACCACACACTAGAATTGCTATATTATGAGTACAAGCCAATCCTGTTAGTGTTACATTCTTTTATATTCCATTACTGGATTATTTTTACTGATGGAAAAATGTGTCAGTTGCGTTTTCTTGTTGTAACCGGTTGTAACCAGACAGAAGCTCACATTCATAACTCTGTCTCTCTCAAGCTGCCTCTTTCTCGTTGTCTCTTCTGCTTCTCTTATCAGCTGACAGTGGGAGTTCACTCTTGAGTTAAACCAACCAGGTTTTGCCACAACCCATATTCATTGAGCACTCAAAAAATGATTTGTTCACTCTCTCCTGAATGAAGTAGTATCATGACTAAAACTGGAACAGGAACCTGATACATTACTATGACGAAACAAGGGAATCACTAATTTCATGGACTAATTTAATTTAATCTTATTAACATATTTTGAAACAATGGCATAACAATTAAATGCATTGATTGCACAACTTGATATAGCCTATTGATCAGCTTGTCATTTGAGGGGAAAAACATTTTTAATAAGTGTTTGCAATATTGGAAAAGACACTCCATGCAAATAACTCAGACAGTTGCTTGGGAAAGGCAACTTGTCCCACAGCGTGTAATTCAAATTAAAAATCCACCCACGTCACCGGATATTGTTTGTTTATTTCATCGATACTGATTTTACCACCACAGACCATCGGGATGATTTTATGCAAATGTATGGTTTTGTGTGGATTTCCCTTTAAATTATATTGCCTAAAATATCATAGGGATTTTTTTCACAAGTCAACGCTGGCGGTGTGTGCCTCTGTTATAAACATGCTTTATTATGTTTTCAATTTCGGAAATAATTACTTTAGCATTTCATCTTTTCATTTGAACTAGAAAAGAATAGAAGCATCTTGTTTATTAAATTCCTGCTCCCACCGGTCATTTTGAAGATGGATACTAGGTACTGTTATCTTCATCAAAATCACCATACATACGGATGCCGTAACGGATGCTTGACGCAAACTTCTGTGTCCGTGCCTGTCGCAGGAAGGTATTGGGAAATCCCTCCAATCTGAAGAATATAAAATGACAGCCCATCGCAAAAGACAGAGCACCTTCTTCTGGCTCTGACAGCCCTCAGCATCAGTGGAAACTCAACAAGTGCTTCCCAGCAGCGCAACATGCCCTCTAAACTCAGTAAGTGATTTGCAGTCTGCGGTGCACAAGTTTTCAGTTTTCCTTCCTCTTTTCAGTCATTCATTCATGCTTCTCCTCCCCGCACAGACGCTAACTTGCTCTCTGCAGTGATGCTGGCAGCTCTGCTGCAGCTCGCTCCCGGAGCTCCAGTTGAAGACGCGCCCTCCGGCAGTCTGGCAGGTGACACCTCAGGTGAGGAGGGGGAGACTCTCTCTGACCTACTGAGCACCTCCCCGGTGTTGACAAAGGTCCTTGCCACAACCGAACGCCACAAGGAGGAGGTAAGCGCGTTATTATCTTCAGGAATGCCACTGAACGTATTTTTGAAGTTGCTACATCAGTAGGCTAACGTCCAAGAGAAAGCGTGAAATGCACTCCTGACCTCGATCATGTGTCTTACCATTTGCCCTGTATCAGTTTGAAGATGAATTCAGAGACGTGCAATATCTGTTTCTGGACAACTACAAAACCTCCTCACTTCCAGAAAAATGCCCTAAATCCAACTTCAACAAGGTAGGCTACTTTAGTTTCCTCCTTTGTTATCATGTTAAAAACGATGCTGGGTGATGGGTTTTATTTGAGAACTGACAGCGATTTTCTTTCCTCTTTACAGGAGGCATGTCTCCACAGGTTGGCACATGGTCTACTTATTTACACCGTTCTTCTCAAGTTTGTGGAGAAGGAGTGCCCCAACAGCCTGATTCCCAAAGAGGCCAGAGTTGATGGCGGTAACCTTATTAGCCTGATCAAAGGAAAGGTGGGTATGAGATGCTAAATTAAAATTTATATTTCTTTATGCAACTGCTTTTCATCCGGCTCACTTTTCCATCATCTTTGTTGTAGACGGTGGTGGAAAAAGTATTTACATCTTTGCAATAGGCCTACCACACAGTTAAAGTAGGCTACTATGTATGTTTAATGTATGTATGTTTTGTATGCTACTGGATACTTGAATTTCCCTTGGGATAAATAAAGTATCTATCTATCTATCTATCTATCTATCTATCTATCTATCTATCTATCTATCTATCTACAAGCCCCGCCTCCTGTCAGCATTACATTTGTATATATTACATTATTGGATTATTTTTACTGATGCATTAATGTGTCAGTTGCACTTTATTGTTATAGCTGGCCAAGGTGGAGCTCACTTTACTTGGTATACTGTTGGGTAGTTTAACAATGGCAGTGCGTTGTATTGTTATAAACTCCTCATGAGTATTGTACAATCTGCAAAGTAAATAGTAACTATAGCAGGTAAACAAATGTAGTTGAGCAAAAATTTCCTTCAATATTTTCTTCACAAATGGAGTGTAGTGGAAGTAGCACAAAATTGCAAGTTCAGAACTTGAGTAAATGTACTTCCACCACTGTTTGTAGCTCAGTTATTTACTGTCCTACTTTTCATTCGGTAAATTGTCAAATTTTGTTGTTAATTTTTGATCATGTCTAATTGTGAATGGCTGGTTACTGGTTTATTATTACAGTACAGGACTGCTTAGTCCGATTACACCACTGTCACTTCTGCCCCACAGATGAGAAACCCTCAACAGGTCACGGCACTAACCAGCAGCCAGGAGGAGGTACTGCTGAAGGACCTCGAAGACCCAGACACATTCCGCAGAAAGATGACCGCACACAGCATCCTGCGCCAGCTCCACTACTTCCTTGTTGACTGCAAAAGAATATTTAACAAAATGGAGTGGCACAGAAGAAATATAGCCAACAGGATCACGGCACCTGTCACTTTCTAACACCAAAAGCTAAAAAGCTGAAGTATTAACAATCGCTTATTAAGGAATACCTCAGGGAAATGGGGTAGTGTTAAGGGGGGAATCATGACAGTGCATGCTCTGAGTGCACTAATTCTACTGTAGGTCTCTATAGCAGTCTATGACTTAAAGGCAGCAGGGCTTGAAACGCCCACTATTGCACAATTTATTTAACCTATTTATATTTGGTGAACAGTGTTATTTATTAGTTAAAGGAAAATCCATGATTGTGCACTGAAAATGCAATTTTTACTTGATACAGTTTTTTTATTATAAATTAATGTCTTGGTTGTGACTTTATTTTAGCAGCATTGTTAGAAAAAGCAATAACTGCATCATCTATTTTTGTAAACAATGAATTTATATTTACAGTACTTATTTACAACTATTACTAGAATACTGAATTTGCTGTTAATTTAATTACAATGCAATACAAAGAGCTGTGTTTTGAAAGCACCCCACCAATTAGTGACGGGAATAAATACATTAACATATATAAGACACAAGTTGTTTCATTCCAATATATAATACATATTTTATGTCAGTGCAGAGATGTGACACATTTTCTGTTTTTTTTTCTCCACACTGTTAATGACACTTACATATTTTAATCAGTGTTCTTCCGTACATATATTTGGTGGCTAAAAATGTGCATAATAAATGTCTTGGTTGATGTTATTTGAGCGACATTGTTGCTCAAATAATTGCATCCTCTATTTTTGTTAACAATGATTTTATATTTACAGTACTCTTAACTGTTATTTATTTACAACTATTTTCATTTTTATACTGAATTTGCTATTAACTTATTAAAATGCAAGCTGTGATTTCCAATTATTGAGTGGAAGGAATGTTTTGTACAAATAAAAATATAGACATTTGCATAGATAAGAGACAAGTGTTTTCATTCCAATGCATAATACATATTTTCTATGACCGCAGGGATATGACGCATTTTGAAACAGTTTTTTCCACATCCGGTAACAACACTTTTCATCAGTGTCCTTACTTGCGTATGGTTGGTTGATGCTGGAAAATGTGACTATCAAACTATAAAAGCAGGTAAAACCAAATGTGATCTATAAATCATTTTTCTTATCTTACAATTCTGCGGAATTGCAAACTTTAAAGCTTCATGGACCTTAACAAATCACTTTAACACAATGTGGGGTTATCTACACTTTTATAATTTTTATAATCGAGACCGAGATTTGGTTAGATAAAGCCTCAACATGATGCCTGGTCTGTGGCAATGGTGGTATTCAGATCCCTTATTTACCTACTTACACCCCTGTAAAAATTCTGCAAGTAAAAGTTCTGCATTGAAAATGTTATGAAAGTACAAGATGTAAGTATAATCAGGCAAATCTAACAATTAAAGGTTCAGTGTGTAATATTTAGGAGGATCTAAATATTTTATTACCTTAGAATGAGCCATTTCTATCTACATACACAGAGGGTCGTCTTACATGGACATCGCCATATTGAGCCCCAAAGTTTCCAGTAGGCCAAACGGACTACACTACACTACATTGAATACGTACAAAGAAGTAGTAATGTTAGTAGTAGCAGTAGTCAATTGGTTTATTAGAAGTAAGACGAGAAGTTAAATTTGGACAAATGGAGGCCCACAGACATTATTTAGCACAAGAGCCAACAGTGTGTCAGCCACCGTAGCTTCTGCTGTGTGCTTGGAAAGGGAGGGGTGAGCGGTGCATTCATGTGGTTTCGGAATAATCAGAATCTTTATTTCCTCCTTAAATCTTTACTGCAAAAAGCAGAATTAAGTGCACATGGGACATAAAGAAGTATACAGAACTTCGATTTGTGCAAAATCACGTATTGCATATACATGTAAACATGTAATTGGTTATAACGGTTTATATGCTCTGATAATACTTATCCATCACATCTTTGTGATGGATAAGTATTATCCATCACAACTCGGGAAATGGGACCATCCGAGGAGCACATGAATGCATTGTGAGCCAATAGTTGCAATTTGCAACCGTAACTAGATGCCACTAAACTTTTGAACTATTTTGTATGAGGATAAAAGTAATGACTATTTTCAATATGGATTCTTTCTGCTGTTCATTTTCTCCATTTATTTACTTTGTATATATTCAGAAAATAGTGAAAAATACAGTCATAATTACCCAGCGCTCAAAGGGACACCAACCAGCAATGCAAACCTCAAAAATCATTGAAAATCAAATTTAAATTAATTCATTTTCTGTCAATCGACTAATCAGTTAATCATACTACTAGCACATTAAATTTGTACTTTAGTACATGTACGTTTCACCACTGCTCTTGATAATGAAGACAAAAGTGAAATTTCTGTGAAGATTTATTTTCAGAAATTTTAAATTACAAATAAAAAGAACAAACATGGAATTAATGGTGTATCCGAACATTGCTGTCACACATTCTCAACAAAATACCAAAGGTTGACCAGTAAAGACCATGTATTCTCAGCGACGAAGTCTTGATTCCGGCTTGTTAATCCAAATATTTTTTTATCCGTATCGCCATTCACATCCTGTATATGTAGCCATAAACAGTATGGCTACAGATGACATTAATTCCTTTACTTCTTGGACATTGGACAATATGATTTATGGAGAGGAAAGTGAAAAATAATGTCCATATCCTGGATTTCTGTTGACAAGTGGGTCACATGATCTTGATGAGGCGAGGGGACTGGCTGTGTTGAGACGTTTCTTAGCCCCACAGTAAACTAGAAAAAAATAAAAATAAAGGTTCAGCTAGACTCCTGAAGTTCCACAGTTCACTTTCAGAGCACAAGTGCTGCTGTATCATCACCCAGACATCTATTAAAATCATATAAATATATAGTTTTTAAACCTTTCGTGATGATACACCAACACAAATAACTGAACGCCCTAGAAGACAAAATGATAAATCTCAAGGGTTTCAACCAGCCACATTACATATGGGGTATTAACCATTATCACTTTTATCATTATTTTCATTTCCAGTTACTAATGGAAAGTATTTAATTCATCTCTACAGCAACTAAAGCTAACTAAAAGCATCTAGACAAACAGACGCTCAGGGTTTTCAAGTGTCGGAAGAGTTTAAGTGAAAATTTTGACTGTTCCTGCAAAAGAAATGTGTTTATTACATTTTTATCTATAACATGAAGGGTTTGAAGAAAAAAGGAGTGAAGAACTACTTGATCTTTGTTTATTAGAAGAATGTAATGCCTTCCAAATGGAGGGATATTCAAAGACTCCACTAAATTAAAGAGATGTCCTGACGTACACTGAAGGACAAGAGTCAGGAAATATAATCTTGATTAACATTTACATCTTGATGACCACAATTTGACTGAAATCATAATGTCAAATAACTGTTTTTATTTTTATCAGTTGCCACAATCTTAATACATACACCCCAGCATGTGGAACTACAGATTTCTCTTTCTGCCAGTCAGCAAAACAACTTGTACGACAGTTAAACCAACAATTCCATGACTAACGGTAAGAAGTCCTAGTGTTGCATAGGTGTGAAAACTCCTTCTTAGGGTCACATTTCACTTCCTGCTTCTGATATCACATTTATGACTTGACAGGAAGCGCTACTCTCAAACCAGTCTATCCTTACCTTAAGACTGTGGGTTCAGGCATTCCTGGATCTGCTCCTCGTTTGAAACCTGTAAGTTGAAAGCAAAAAGAAGAACTGAAGAACACTGATTTATATTTCAGAAAACAGCCCAGAAATGCAACACAGTGAAAACAAAATCTTGCTCATCCAGAAGACGTTATTATGGCAAGCTGCACGCATCTCGTATAGAAAATCAACTGGCATATAAACCATACAGTATGGTCCCCAGTTTACAGTTAAATGTGTGAAATCCCTGTGCACAAAGATGACACAGCAACAATCTCTTCTGACAATAACCTTGTGATTTGCACTGTGGGTATTTACACTTAATCAGCAGATTGCAGTTTGCCCCCTCAAAACACCCATTTGATTAAACAGCATCATTGCGTCAGAAAGCCCTGACATCAGCAGCTGTCTTTGCAGGTCTCATTTTTTTGGAATAGTGTAGAAACAGAGAGAAAGGGCCATAATTACATCTGACTCATTGCCTCCACCTCACACACAATTTCCCCAATGTCTTTTGTAGCTTCCTTCAGAGGTCATTACTGGTGCAAGTGATTCTTAAGAAACAGACAATAGTGATTCCTGGAAGGCTAAAAATAGCCTAACTTACTACTCCCTTAATCTGGGGCTGCATCTGAGTATTTTCATTGGAGTTTTACGATTTATCGATTAATCGTTAATCGTTTTCGAAGCCTGAGGTCCGCAATCAACAAGTCGAAAAATGTCCCTTTCACATAAGAGTCAAAATCAGAAAAGCTGAAACCTACAAAAGCCAAGCAAATTTATTTCCAACATTAGTAAAGATTTAATTGATTATGACATATGATACCAGATATCAGCTTGATAAATCCAGCGTTATTCAGATGATGGTAACATAAGAGAAACTAATGACAAATGCAATATTATTCTGACGTTAAGAAGTAAAAGAGTTGCGAAACAGAGAGAAATGCATGTAAATATAAGAGGGAGAAAGTATGGCATCAGCTTTGGTGTTTCCAAAATGCTGAAGTTAGAGAATTTTCACTCATAGAGGGCAACTCCACGGGCTGTGAGGTCACACCTGCAAAAGTCTGAACTTCCCCCATGTTTACTCCAAACCACAGCCATGCAAAAGTCGTAACTTCCCCCTCTATACTCCGTAACCACACCAGGTATTTTAGTGCCCCAGACATACCCCTGATATTGGGTACTAGGGCACCGTTTTAAACCAACTACCCAAGACTTATTGCTCAAGTATTTCCACGTTAGCCGTTTCAGACAGTTTTAGATACAAGCAGAAGGATACATGCACAGTCCTCAGTCCATCGTATAGATCATTGAAAAATATATCTCCCTCTCTCACGTCCTAATGTTCGTATAATCGCCAGTCATATGTGTCCCAGCTTGATTTCAAATGGAGTTCATGTCATTTAATCACATCCGTTTGGAATATCTGCACTGATTCAACAGTTCACGAGCGTAATCATGTGGCTTACATTTCTACGCCCGTTAAACACCACCATGAATTAAATTACATGCACTACGTTGCATCACTTATCCTAAAAAAAGTCGACTTTCCCCTTCGGATTCTGTAATGCTGAACATGAAAGCCACAGACCAGTTTACATTTAAGGTACATACAGACCCAATGCAACTAACGTTACTGCTAATTAACGTTGAACAAAACAGCGACTGGGAGCCTTGTTGTCTTATTACTTCGTTAACTATTTGTTTCTCAGATGGAGGGAGTCAAGGTTAAGGTTATGTCTTGCCCGTCCAACCAACCCGAAAAATTATATCATTTGGTTAGCTCATCGTTGACGGCTAATGTGCTATAAGCTAACTGGCTAACGTTTGCGAGGCATGTCTCCTCAGCCCGTCTACCCCCTGCTCCTGTTCGGATACTGACCGAGGTACAGCACGGTCGGGATAAAACCCCATCGGATAACAAACTGGCCGCACTGGAACAGCTGTTGCAGCCGCTGTTTCGTCTCTTTGCTCAGTTTAGCCATGTGTTTCTCCTGAACAGCGATGGTGCTGCTGCTGCCAAGGACACGGTAAGAGGAAGTGACGTAGATAACTCGGCTGTTTACCGACGTTATCCCTCTGGTGCTCTGGTGCCGCCATCTTGTGGCCATACTTGTAACAGCGCGGCTGCTACAGTTCACATATTAAAGTCTCATTTTCACTTCAAACTGGTTCAAACGCTTCAAAAGACACAGAATTATATTTATTTTTTACTTATTTGTAATGACTATGTTACACCTTTATTCCGGCAGCTGCTCTAACCTTGAGAGGGCCAGTTCCCTGCAGCACAGAGCAGGCGGGTTTTAACATTTGTCAGACTGAGAAGACAAAATCCTTTCAAACGTATAACGAAATTTAACTGCGGTAACGTGAGCCGCCGAAAGCAAAACAGTGGTCAAGCCAGCCGCCGTCTGATTACTGTTGCGCCTAAAGCAGTGTTATTATGGTACGGACGAGGTGCGAGTGAGACGAAGGTCCTGAAAGATACATACGCGGTGTTTTTTGGTACAGTACAATGTTGTGATATTTGCACCAGTGATAGTAGAGGACACTAGGAAGGAGATGATATGAAATTGGTGGTGTCACCTATGAAGGAACTGTTTTGGTGAAAGGTCAAAGTTCGCAGAAATGTTAACTGTCTATACAGTTTTTGCTGTGGGAGGGGTTTTCATGATTGTTATTATTAATATCATTATATTTCTGTGGTATGTATTTGTGTTCATCTAATCACTAAAGGCATCACAAAAAAACACCGCGTATGTATCTTTCAGGACCTTCGTCTCACTCGCACCTCGTCCGTACCATAATAACACTGCTTTAGGCGCAACAGAAATCAGACGGCGGCTGGCTTGACCACGGTTTTTCATTCGGCGGCTCACGTTACCGCAGTAAATTACACAGACCACTTTTTGACGCTGGACACAGACTATGGATTTTATTGAATTGAGTGAACTGTTAAAGTAGGCCTATCACCAGTGGTGGACGAAGTAGCTACCTACCTAACTACCACACTAGTATAGCCTGTTACAAGTATTTGTAGGCTACTGCATTGAAAATGTTAGAATGCTAATTAAGTATAGCCTCTAATTAGGATAACACAGTCTAAGTAGCCTATTAAAAGTAAAAGTAGCCTACTCTAACGCAGTAAAATGTCCCCAGATCATAAGATTCTTATTACTCATGCGTTCATGTAAAAGCAGGATACTGTTGAAGTGGAGCTCATTTTGAACTATTTTGTATCTGCAACTAATAATTATTTTTAACATGGTTATTTTATCCATTAATTGAGTGACTGTTTGTAAAAAAAAATAGTGAGAAGTGTTCAGAATTACCCAGAGCCCAAAGTGAACCCTTCATATCTAATGCTTGTGCTCAACATTATTAACACTAGATTGAAATGATTAATTATTAATTAATAATTAAAAGGAAAAGCATCAAATCCTCACATTTGTGAAGCTGGAACCATGAAATGTTTTTGAATGAAAAATTCAAAATAGTTGCCAATTCATTTTCTGTCAACCTACTAATCGTTTCCGTTGTATGAACTGTTGGGTAGTTAAATTTATAACAAAACATATTTTATGAAACATATGAATTTTCATATGTTTGTGAGTAAGAAGGAACTACAAAGTACCTTCTAAAGCTGTTAGATAATAAAATACTCAGGTAAAGTAAGTGACAGCTGTCAAGGAGCAATACTTGATATTTGACTCCTCCTCATTACTCATTGTGGCATACTGCAGGATTTCAAAATTAAGTTATTGTAAAAAGCCCACCTGCCCACTCAACTGTGAATGTTACACCACTATACTGTAAAGATAGATTTTCTGTAAAGCCAAAATATCTTTAAACCTATTTCTCAAACAGAGCAATGAAGATTACACCTATTGTGAATTTTTGAGCATAGACACGGGAAGGAGAGGTGGAAAAAAGAGAGTCGAAAGTGTCGACCGGACATAAAAAGTTTCTTTGATCATGAAGCCAAAAGCTGCTCTCCAGCTCTCATGCATTAGTTTTGGTTGTTGACCTTGTAGGTTGTAATGTTTGCTGATGCAGAGACAAAAAAAATGTGAAATAAGTGAAATATAGAAACACTTTATTCCCAGAAGTTGTAAGAGTGAGTTATCTTCAGACATAGAAAGGCCAATATAAACCAACTTTAGTACAACAGTATGATGTACAACAAGAGCTTACCCTTTCACATTCTGTAAACCCACATACAGAAACACGATGATTGTTATTGTCCCACCAAGCAATGGACACTAGACAGCTCTAGTACACAGACAACTGAACACGCTTTTGCTTGAGGGTGCATGAAGGCTGGATTTAGGACATCAAATGTAGCAGATGGGTGGAGTTTAATTCCTTTTTTTGGTACAAGAGAATATCACCATGTCTTGTGATGTGATGTTGAGGATGATGAAGATGTGAATACGGAGGGACACAGGAAACACATCACCAAAGTACTACTAAACAGCTGGAATGGTGGGGGGATCAAAAAAGAGAGAAGATGCCTTGTTGTCCCCGCTCACCTTCCCACTGCAGAACACAAAGGACTAGGTTGTTACACTTGTGGTGGAGGTATCGGATTCTTTTACCTCTGTGCAAGTAAGTGGACTTCCAATCTATGTGGTTTTGGATCACTGGCTAGATGCAAGACGCATAGAAATCTGTATGGGGCAACAAAGCATCGCTCTCTCACAGGACAATACCACAATTGAGAATCAAACCTATTTTGTTGATCATAAGAAAATACCAAAGTTGAAAACCCAACTTGTTTGCTCGTTCAAGTGCAAAATTCAGTACTTAAAATCATACACACCCATTGTCCCCAAAATCTTAATTATCCTCGTAATAAGGACTGGATTTTTATTTTTTGCCATCAAACACACAGCAATTCAGGAAAGTGCTAGAGGAGCAAGAGGGAAGGACACAAATATTGCTTCTCCATCATAATGACAACGCTGTGCAATTGTAAACATAAAGAACCGATTCTTCATACCGGGTGATTATTGTGTGGTCCTGATGTTTCAAGGGAAAGAATGCAGATTTTTCTTTCGAGAAGCACAGCAGTAACTAGTGTGAACAAAGGAAGCTTGGGTAATCTTCCCAAAAGATGGAAAACACAGAATAGGACAAATTTGTATTGCTATGGGAAAGGATCTATTATATTTTAAAATGTAGTAGAGACACTTGTTTTAACTTGGAGAATCATACATTGTATCAATAAGCAGCCTTTATTCTAAAAACAAGTTCACGCACACACACACACATACAGTACACACACTCAAGCATGCTCACACATACTCAACATTTCACCTTTTGACAAATCAGAGCATGGTCAGGATGGATGGAAAAGCCACGCAGGGCAACAAATGCCAATTAAAATACTTTCCCAATACTTTTTCATGAGCTGAGCACCTATTTACAACGGGCTTCTCTTCGATGGAGATACCGTTTTGTCCTGGTGCGACTTCTCTGCAACAGTGCACTACTAATCAGTGAAGATGTAAGTGGTATCCCTGACATCCCGCCCCCTATCAGGCCCAGAGGAGACTCTGCAGGGGGAAAGTTGCAGAGAGAGCAGAAGTAACTCTGTATTTCTGAATGGAGGAGGGCAGCAGGCTGATTTACAGCACAGAGAACCAAAGATCTTAAAATGGAGTGATGAGGGAAGTTGTTTGTTCATGTGTTTGTGGTCCGTTGCAGTTGGCATGGCTTGGAGGTCCAGGTCACAGGTACAGGGTCACAGGATCAGAGGCGAGGGTTCAGGTAGTCAGGAGTCACAAAGGGTTCAAAGGTCAGAGCCAAGGTGCACGCTAATGCTGGGAGAGCGCTGAGTGTGGTTTGGCGCTGGACTCAAGTACCCCAGCCCTTCCTCCTGCAGGCTGCATGAATAGCGGCCAACTTCGGAGGCAGTGTGGTTGCTGGAGGGTGGGGCGTTGCCGCTGACAACCTGCTCAAAGGAGCGGGAGAAGACAGCGCTGGCGGTGCGCGTCAAGCTGGTGAGAGCTCCTGCCTTGGGAACCGATTGGCTAGAAGTAAGCGTCAGTCGCTTGACAGACAGCTCTGTGTTCTCGCTGGCAGCCCGGCCCGTTGTTAGAAGGCTCGCCTCCTTGTCCTTGTCCTTGCTGGTGCGCCCGCCGAGCCGACACATCTTCATGGCCTTGGCCCCCAGGTTCAACGTGGTGACGCTGTTGCTGATAGTGATGGTGGGTGGTGTCATGTCAGGCCCCACTCCACCTGGCCACATCCCTTCATCCACCTCTGAAATATCCATCAGCTCGTCCGGGGAACCCAGATCCACTGCGTCTGTGAGACAGACAGACACATGGAGACAAAACAAACACTGAATGAAAAATAGCAACAAGGAAAAAAATAACCACCTCGTCTGTAATCCAGCCCATCTGATCTAATCAAGTAATTCAAATTAACATAAACATCATATTATGTTGGACTTCGAGCTTTGTGTAGGGCTGCATGACAGAGGAGCTCCAGCAGGTGGCGCCTTCACACTGTAAGCTCAGCTAACATCTCGCCACCTGACATGAGACACTGCAAGATGTGTATTCCAGCCCAGCACACAGGTTAGGTTAACCAGCAGCGCTGTGAGACAACAGTCAGTGGTTTATTGGCAGAGGAAGGTATGTTTTGTCCCAAAGGCTGGAGAGGACAGAGTCTAAGAGCTTTAAGCCTAGGAAAGACCACAAAGGGAAAGAAGAGGAAGGAAACCAAAAGCAAATGTAAGTGAACCCTAAATGTATCTGGTCCTCTTCACTAACTCTAAAGACACACACACCTTTCCTGCTTTCTTTACAGCATGCATTCACACCTGTGTGAGTGGCCAACCACCCGTATATGCACAAATACACTCTATTGATCTGATGCTATCACTTATACGTAACACCTGTAAACGGCTGGTAAACAGACAGATAGGCAGGTCCTGTCAAAATCTTTCACGGTCAGTTATTTCCCCACCCAAAACGGGTCAGGAGATGTCAGATTAAAGTCTGGATTTAACATTATGAGCAGCTTTTGAATCAAAAAATGTAAGACCTGCATATCTTTCCTCAGCTTCTAGCTACCAGTCAGAAGGAAGTAATCTGCCTCCAGGTGCAACCCAGGGGTAACGTGTCGAGGCGTACCAAGGTGTGCTGTGAGAGACCCAAAACCTTACTAATCCCTCTGGTAAACACTCCGGTAGGAATTAGATCCCTAAACAACATCGTAAGAGCACAATCTCCTGGTACTGGCACTGCTAACATAGCTACGATATCTGGGCTTTATGATGCAAGTGATGCAAGTGCACCAGGCCTTTTTGTTATCAGTGGCCTGCCCTTAGGCCTTAGAGTGACTTTGCCAAAACGAGATACAGTTAGCCACAGTGTTTGCAGTTTTATATTTAAAGTATGTGTGTCCTTTCTAATGCCCATAAAGCTACTTTTATACCTGTTGATGTTCCTTGTTAAATGGATGTTCTTCTTCTAATAGGATCCACTCAACATAAATATGTTACATTATTTAGATTCAAGCACATTTCATTATTATGCATTTTTATTAGGTTATTGATCTGTTATTCAGTTAGTTCTTCAATAATTAATTTGTTTTGAAGAGATCTCAGCAGAAGATCTCCACGAGAAAGCTTTAGCCACAAAGGAGAGAGTAAATGAATGAATGACATTGGATAGACAGATGAGAGGAATAGTGAAATTAGGCGAAGAGAGGGTGGCGGAGCCCAGCGCAAAAAGGTAAGGCGGGAAGTCATCATGCAGCTTTTCAGACCACGCCCCCACACACGGTTACCTAGGTTACCCCGGGAGTGGGGCAGGGGGAAGGAGGGGCAGGACCTTAGTGCTGGCTCCTCCCTGTGGAGGCCGACCCAGAACCCTCATTCTCCACCATTCGCCTCACAGACTTCTGCCTCCTGACCTCCTGACCCCGCGTGCCGGAGTCATGACCTCGGGGGTCCAGGCTGACCTCGGAGGCGGCGCCCAACGTGTCGTAGTCAGGCTGGGCGCGGCCGTCAGAGCGTGGCCGCAGGGAGTCTCCGTTGGGCATTCGCTCGCCGCTCACACCTGTGACACTGATCTCGGGGATGGCCACACCCCCCAGCGTAGCATCACTGTCTACACTCACCTCCGAGGACTCTGGTGGGGGGGGAGGCATGGAGGTAGTAGGACAATACATAGCCATATACACACACACACACACACACACACACACACACGGACAGACAGACACGTCAACGTGCACACATACGTGGGGGGAAAAAAAAGACGGCCATGTGCACAGGCACACACGACCACAGTAACACAAGACACACAGAGGTAATCAATGTAATGGCAGAAAAATAAAAGACAAAAATCATAGTGATCAGAACATAACACATGATCAAAATATGCTTTATGAGGATGAACATGAACACAGTATTTGAATGGAATCGCATTTCAAACTGGGCCACCGCTCATTCCTACACATTAATTAATATGTAGTATTTTCCCTCCATCATCTACTTCCAACAAAAGCTTTACCTATAAACTAGCTCTCAGATGAGGCACCAATGAGCAGGATCCATGAGATGAAAAAGGGGTGTCAGGCTCGAAATGAAACCTACTCATTAAACTCGACGAAGGCTGTAATTTACCTGCCTTATCTGTACTCTGGGGGAAAAAGGCTCCCTCTTAATTCTAAACCACATACAGACTGTCATCACTGACACTAATAAAATGCAGAGTCATTTGTTATATGGTCATTAAACATTTCTCTCTATAGGTTTCTATAGCAGAGCTGAAACTACAAAAAACACATTGAATAGAAAAGCGTATGCACACTGCAACTCATCTGTATTATACTATAAATACACTGCCTGCGCTCTGGTTTCCTGTTTCTGTAAAATTAGGTTCATGTTCTGCGTTGAATCTCTCTGCCTGGCTTTGTCGTTCCATTTTTTCACTGACTGCTCTCAAACTGAATGCTCGCCTGTCATTGTTTTGAACGAAGAGATTTTAAAAAAGGAGGTAGACAGCACAAGTGACCAAGCTGATGAGAGTTGCTTTGCGGGATTTGGGACTGAAGGAGAACAATAACAACGACGCTTATGTACACAGTGATTTGTAGGATATGAAATGGTTGGGGTAAGTGAACAATGAAGAGATCTAAACCTCTTGCTCTCTCTCCTTTGGCATGGATTTGTTCTATAATCAAATCATTCTATTATTTTATTACCCAATAAAAATGCAAAGTGCATGTGAGAGCTATTTTTGTGTTTCAGCGACTACCACAGTTTTGTCCCCGACATCTCAATCTGCTTTTTTCAACGTATGCGAGTCTCACCGTGTCTCTTCCAGCGGTGGCCCCTGATGGAGAGGGAGGTGACAGCATTTCGGGAGATCCTGGAAGAAGTGGGTGTGATCTCCACCTGGATGCTCCGTGCGCCCTCCTTGTTGTTGCTCTTCAGAGCTGCACCGCGCAGTGATGACTTGATGGCATTTCCCACCTGAGGGCAAGAAGGAGCAAACATCCACAAACATCAAAGCTTCAGAGGAGGGCAGAGTTTCACGGAAGGATTGTCCCTCAGCCAGTGAGGAACTGGACCGACAGGTTAGCATGGACCAACATGTTTTATACAGTGGGACTTAGTGGTAATCCTGTTACTTCTCCTACTACTACCTCTCCTTTCTCCTACAGGGCCACTTGTTTTTATGTTGTGCTACTTCTGACCAACCAGTGTGGACAATACAACAATTACTGCTAACTCAGTTTGTCTGTTGGGCACTTGAGTCAGTGAAAACATTGTAGTACTGTAGAGCAAATACTACTATTGGGGTAGGGGTGTTTGTCCCATCGCCCAGCTAAGGACAAACCACATAAAAAAAGATCCAAATGTAAAGACACTTACTCAGTACACAATGCCTGTAAGAGTAGCATTTCTGATACCACTAAGAAGCGTTGTGCCCTTAAGTCGGACTGAAGCTTGGATCATGTGACCAAACCAATAAGCGCTGATCAATAATCCCATTGCTACCAGATTTATGCCCAGGGATAAACCTAAAAGCTTAGCAAACACTGAATGAGTTACACAGACTAGTGATATAAGAAAAACAAAAAGGCTTTGTATTTCGCTCTGTATAACACTGTTTCACAAGTCTTTCTATAATAAACCTCTGTTCTCGCTGGTAATTCTCAAGTGGCACTTGCACTAATGATCATGTAACAGTTCAGTACATAACATGAGGTAGAAGGCGTCAAAAGACAAATGTCTTTTTTTCTGTGAGGCTGCAACACATCTCGTCTCATGAGAGGCAAGTCACCAAGCTTTGCTAAGCTAGCAGCCACCTGATGAGTTCCATCATAACACAACGTAAACACAAATAAATGCATGTGTGTTTATGGTATTGTGTCCACAAAGCTGTTTCTTTAATTAAAAAAACATTTTTAAACCCCAATACCATTCTTATTATTTGTGAATCCAAAGGTTGTGTGTTTTGATTGTTGTGGAGGAGTACACCTTGACTTGTGTAGTAATACTGTGATCTTAGGTTCAATCCTCTACTCCCTAGGCCTCAAGGATTAGAGCTTATCGGAGCAGAGTGGAAAGCATGTAAATAATCTAGTGGGATTACACTCTGCTTGCAGTCTCTGACACACAGAGTCCAACACAATACAGGCACAATACAACACAGTGTGCTGTGCATGAATCCAAACCGCAGGCGAGCATGTGCGTCTAAATCACATGCTTGCTCTCTGACACATTTTAAAAACACACAGAGAAGGGTGATGTGATAGTAGCAGGGGGAAAAATGTGATTGCACGCACCAACAGGGCTTCAGGGAACAACTCTAGCTGGGCCCGGTACAGAACGTCGTCCAGTGCTTTGGATCCAAGTTCAACTTCCCCATTACACCTACACACAGGCAAAGACACACAAACATGTAACACAGCATGTGAGTCTAAGATACAGATTTAAAGTTTCCTGTGAAGTTTCTGACCCATAGTTGCACGGTAAAATTCCCAATGGTTAGTATTAGTGTTTCAACTTGAAGTTATTAAAACCGTGTCCGATAATTGTACTTTGAAAAACTCATAGTAAATACAGTCCAGGATCGACCAAAGTTAGCAACAGTGTCCCAGACGCAGGCGCAGTTTTTGAGTCAATGAAAACATAAAAGAAGGCAGTTTCAGCCTGAAGTCTGAACTGTGGAAATTTGACTGAAGAAAACCACTTCATAGTGAATACAGGGTAATGTAACTTTCAGCTCAATGCATGTTGTGGAGGATTCAGAATAAGGGAAATGTGATGGTTTGTCTGTCTGACTTGCTAATACTTTGAAAACTGAAGCTACCTCCTCCTCCTTTATCAACAAAACACAGCATGTTGTTCTGCTGCTGTATGGGTCGTATGTCTGCAGACCTTATTCACCCATCGTACATGATAACATTAGATAGTTTAGTCACCCACTCGACATTTTTTGTTAACTTAAAATCCAGAGCAAAGAAAAGCATTTAGCAGTGCAACTACTTAGAAATAAGACACATTGAAGCTGATCAGTGAGTCTGTGCCGTATTGGTCTGGCTGTTTGTGCAGGCATGTGTGTACACTCACAAGGCGTAGTGTATCCCTGTGATGAGCTGAACCAGGAACTCTGATGTGACTGTCAGCCGTGTGCTAATGCCTTTGTAGCGCCGCATCTGTTGCCGTGGGTAACCGCATATACACACCCTGGAGGATAACCAATAAAAGCACAATAAGGGAGCTTGTATCGGTGAAACAGGGAAGCTTCAGTTGGGGAAGCCACTCAGCTGAAGCTCCATTAAGGCAATTTACTTCCCTGTGGTGAACTGACAAAAACAACAATGAGCAAATAATTGGTAGACATGAATACATACACACACACACACACACACACACACACAATTCTAGATAACACACTGTAGATAGTTTATTATTTCCAAATATGTATCATACAAGTTGCAACAAAATAATTCAGTGAAAACTGAGATAACACCTGTGCATTTGAAGCTAGAGAAGCTGCTGTATACTGTACACAGCTGACATTAAAAAAAAAACTGTAGGGGAAAGCAAAGCTGATGACTTCTCTTTATTGGTCTTATCGAAGAAATGCTCAACTGCAGTTGGCAGATTACCAAAAAATCACTGAGCTGGGATGTGTGCACATCGCAGCTGCTGAATAGTGGTATCTTGGCTCTCTCTGGTTTTAAAGTCTATAAGAGGATCAGATAAGCAAGTACTGGCAAAGAAGCGGCTGTCTGTGTGGTAGTGGCCTTCTAAAAAAACAACCATCAAAACACATAAATGTCAAATAATATGAAATTAGCGTGTGTGTGTATATATAAAGTCCTAATGACAAAGTGACCCACAGGTCGCTACAGTATTAAGTTATGCTGATATTTGTGTGTGTGTGTGTGTGTGTTTTACCTGGAGCTGAACTGACAAAGGGACTGGAGGGAGGTGGCGGTCATGTAGCTGAGAGCAGCATTGTAGCACAGCAGCAGGAAGGTCAGCACCTCAAATCTCAACAACACAAACATACCCTTAAAAAAAACACGGCTTATGTCCAACTTCATTACAACATGACACATTAAACAAAATTTGAAACATATTTGATCAGAAAATCACTGATAGTCACGCTTCCTAGTGTAGATAAAAAAAATACCAGAAAAAGAGAATAAAAGATTAATAAAAGCAATTTTGAAGTAATAAGATAAATTATGGGTTCTTTGAGAGTACACTCCCAGCAGAACCAGAGATCTTGCCTTTTATTATTTCAAGCATTCTTCTTTTTAAAACGCCTACATTAACCACAACGCAACTCAACTGCCAAGAGAACTTGATTCGAGTGTGTTATGCTTGAGGTCTGGTAAGCTTAATTTTTTTCTAACTCCACCCCCCGTAGACTTTTTTCCATTTTTAAATATGAAGTCTACAGCCTCAACTGACACTGACTTAAGTGACATCACCTGAGGCACTTTTTCAGCTTTCGCGCAGCTCCCTCAAGAGCCACAAAAAGCTTTGTACAACTCTTTTTCACAAACGCACTAGTACTCCCCAAACCCTGTAAACAGACTCTAATGTGTAAAAATCGAGTTGCTCATTTGAATTCATAGTGAAAAATGCAGCATGCACTATTATTACATCCAACAACTACTGCTGTATTGAAGAGATTAAGATCGAATGTATCTTTGCACGATCTTAAAAAGCATCCAAAACCACAACGACCTTCAGAATTTAGCTTCAGTGCGGCCTCATTACGTTAATTTAAGAAACCCTTACAGCGATATAACAGCTTCAAATAACAACAAAGTAAAGACAACTGCCACGGGCCATCACGGACGCAAGTGAACCATGCATAGAATAATTGGCCCCGGCAGCAGCTAAACTCTGTGTCACTACACAAGTGTAAGGACAGGAGTCACTGAAAATAGACAGATTTTTAAGTTAACCTATCATATTTAATGAGACAGTCGGACTAAATTTCACTTGAAATTTCAGCTGAAAATCTAAATGTTTTGATGCATTTGTGAGCCAACTTATTTTTCCACTGCCTGCATAAAACAGTATGTGAACTGATTGTATAACTGGTTCCTTATGGACTGGACATTTACGGACTGTTGTATTAAGTTTGCACACATCCTAGAAGAAAACATGCAGTCTGATGAGAATATGACTACGTAAAATTTAATAGGCGATGTTATCTCGATTCTCCTCATTGAAAGGCAAGACTTGCCTCGCATGTTTACTCCTATCTTCTCTAACCCAAATCCTTGATGAATGGAATCTCTAATCAGTTTGGAAATGTAGGTAGGCACAAATGTATGATGAGTCAAACAACTGATAAACTGTGTTTCTAAATCCAATCCAGCCTAATACAGCAAAAGAAGAAATCAGTTCACTTAAAAGCTAATTAATAATCTTCTTTGTCAGATTGTTCATCCTCTTTAATGCGTGTTTCTACTTTGGGTGTTGGAGGGTGTTTGCTGCCAATCCACCCTGCTGATACATCACCACCCGCCCAGCAGATGTTAAAACAAGTGCACCCATCAAGCCTCTTAGCCTACCTGTTCTGTGCTGTGAAGGTCTCTCTCTGGAGGTGTGGCCCGCTGTACACCACCCTGCTTAGCCCATGATTGGCTAGTGCCCCTTCTGTAAGGGCAATGGAGCCGATGGCTGAAGGCTGAAGGCAGGGAGATAAAGTTTTAAAAATGAACATGAACTGGGCAAAACCAAATTTAAAGATTTGTGAGCATGTGCGTACGTTTCTCACCTCATGGTACACTGAGGGTTTGGAGAGGGAAGGGACGGTAAAAGATAATATTTTACTTTGTCCATCTTTATCAACTATTTCCTGTGAAGGAGAAAGACAGGAAGACAATGAGAAAATGTTTCTGTGGGCGAGAAAACAACAAAAAACAGAAGCTTTTTTCAGTGTGTGCCCTCTACCTCTAAAGAGCGAGTGCTTATCTCTTCGAGTGGACTCATCTGTAATGTGTGGGTGTTTGTGTGTGGACCTCAGGGTCTCTGTTTCCCCACTTAGTCTGTGTGTGTGTGTTTTGCTTATTTGTGTGTATTCTGTGCAAATACACACGCAGAAACCACAGGGTTTTGGTGTCCCCTCTGTGCATGTTAATGTCAAATAGATTAATGTGAACCAGTCAGCGTGCTGAGTGACAGCTGACCTATTCTGCTATTCAGAGAGGAAGTTAGGGGACAATGCACTTTGCTGATACACAGACCTTCTAAAACGGTTGAAAATAGGACTCCACACACTAATGACTAGTGGTGGCATCTGTGTGGGAAGCTTTAGGGCATTTGCAAGGTGCAATTCCTCGATGCTGTGTATCTGCAGAGTCACTGTTTTTCAATTCCCTATTTCTAACCCATATTTCCTGTCACTCTCCATGCATAGCTGTCTAACAAGGCAGAAAGGGCATGAAGTAATCTTTCAAAACACATGACGCAGATCCTAGAAATAGTTGAGCGGTTAAGTCCCCTGCTTCTGGAACTGCATGATTACGCCCACTTGCTAAGGATCAAGGACTTTTTTCTTGTGCTTTTCCAAACCTTGGACTTATCACACCGGAAGCAATTTATTGTTATTCACAACATTTGCACTCCTTTACTAATAATAAATAAAAACAGATCAGCTGCAACAAAAGAATGTGATATTGAACATTTAAACACACACATACAGCAACAACTAGCTTCCTCCTCTCCCCTACCAGGTTGTAAATGCCTAGCAGCAGGGCCTCGATGCAGCCGGAGGTGTGGGGGTCTCTGGCTGCGCTGGCGGACAAGAGGCTCCACAGGAGCTCTGGCAGGAACTGTAGCGTGAAACGCTGCAGCTGCGGCTCACCGCTCCGGTAAAACTCAAACAACTGGTGACACACTGGCTCCAGCAACTGGGGAGGACAAAAAAGAAAAACACGGCCACATGGTCACATCATAACCGCTACTGCAACTGTAATACATTTTGCATTTGGCATTTAGGGTTCATCAATAATGTCAGGATGAAGCACTGTGAAGCAGTGTATGGGAAATAGAGTGCTCTAGATAGATAGATCCACACACCAAAAAAATAGGACAAAAAGAACATAAGAAAATCAGGGTATGTAAAAATAATATAAGCTCTGATTGAAGCTATGATGATGATTATTATTATTATTATTATTATTATTATTATTATTATTATTATCACTACATCATAATTTGATCTAATATGGGTTATGTTGTGGTCATATTGTGTATTCTATTGTTTTTAATGTGGCTTTTATGGTGTTTTATATCTGGAGCAGTGGACAAAACAAGCTTCCCTGTGTAGGATAATAATGTTGATCTGAATCTGACTGTGGTCAGGTTATTTATAATAGATAAGGTTGACATGAAAACAAATAATAAAGTCTGTGTCCGTACATCGCTGTAGTTCTCCCGGACGACCTTGTAGAGTGCGGGGACCAGGGAACCTTTTTCTTTTAGCGAGGCAGCATAGTTGGACACAGCACTGTCAGGGAGGGTCTGAAACACACACACACACACACACTTGAAGTCTGATACACTAACTGACCAATACTTACTTGCCAATATTCTAAAAATAAACACACAGCATGATAAGTTGTTAAGTAACAACAGACCAGTCAAATATTTGTTGATGCAGTCTGAATTAGATCCGTTTAAAACTTGACACTCCAAGAAACACATATCATTTTGGTTACAGGTGAATGAGACAGTATTTATATCAGTCAAAACAAACTGAAAAATATAAGCAACATAGTAATACATTCTGTTGCATTTTTTCTGCTGTATGTGCAGGCAGACTGCTGCTAAATTATATTTTGACTAAAGCTGGCAGAAACAGGCACTGATCATGTCTAAAGAAGCTGCCAGTCACATCAGTCTTTTTGCATTTAGAGGTTAACTTCACTGAGAGGGGACGACAGGTTAGTCACACAGGAAAATGTCATCTGTTCTTTTGATATTATCATTATTATTACACCTTACCAGGCCTCGCCCTTGGTAGCAGTCACGATTCGGTGAGTGTTCATGTTTGAGAAGGAGCGTGGCATTCTCTGGTAATGAACTAAACAAAGCACTTCAAAGAGTGCGTTTGTTTACATGTGTGGAAGACACAAGTAGCAGAGAACAAGCTGCATACTGATCATGGTGATGTGCTTTTTAGTATTGCTTTTGCAACACACACACACACATCCGTAAAGAGGTACCTTAAATTCTGACAGCCATTCCTCCACCACTCCTTGGTCCATAGCCAACATGTTCCCTCATCTGCAGTGGAGTCACCTCTACCTAAGAGACAAAGAAATACTGTATAAACACACGCATAATTATTGACACACATCAAATATAGAGCGCATTTCCATGTGCACACCCACACACACAATCACAGCAACAAGGCCGCCGTTTATTAGCTTTCTATTATTTGTTATCCTTATAAACATATTTCCTCGCAAACTGCAAACAGTGGCATGGCACGATGGCAGTGGTGAATAGTGAATGTACACGCTCCAGGCATCAATTCAACACTCTAAACAAGCATACGTCTCTCCTTCCCTCCTGCTCTCCTGTTTCTCTCTCATTCCTCTCCAGACACACACCTCTGCAGCAAGTACTCAACCTATTCTCAACTCAGCCTCGCAAATCGAAAATTCACCCACACGGAGAAGCCTGGCTGGCTTCACTGTTAGCACTGAAAAAAAATAAATAAATTTGGCACAGCAGAAATTAGATGCTTGTTGAACAGGCTGCACAGTTTAGACGTCTTTAAAACAGAGACATTCTCTTACCTGCTTTAGCTATAATTAACTCTTGGTGAAATGAGCGCTCTGCTCGGCCTTCATCCCTCTTGTTATGTCTGATATCCCTTGCTATCCATCACAGCACTTAACACCGTCTGCATCTCAACTTCTCTCTTTCCTCTCAGCATGTAGCTCTCTTGCTTATTCTCTGGACAGTGTTTCTTTTGCTCTCAGAGTCATTTTAATTATCTCTCTCTCTGTTTTAATAAAGCATCTGCTAGTTCCTATTTTATGCTGCTGACTTGCAGTCAGAAGGGAGAAAGCAGAAGACAGAAATATAGAGAGAAAGAGCAACAGAGAGAGAGAACAATTTCAAAATATCTACTATAATGGGGGGCTGGTGATGACACAGAGCAGTGTCTTCGGATGGCTGTTCAGACACAAAAAGGTAACGCAATAACTGTGTCTCAACTGTGACTGTTTTGAAAAAGCAACGGTTCTACAGATTTAAATCTTAAGTCTTCAATCTTCTATTACACTACACTATCAATAGCACGGATATGCTCTGTGTGTGTGTATGTAAGTGAAATTTGTGTTTTTGGAGTTACAAAACCTTACAAACTGTAATGACAAAGTGTTTTTTTGCAGAGTGAATGACGTAGCCTACTCGTTAATGTCTGCTCACACATCATTAAAAGTGACAATTAAGATATTATGGCTTCCTACATATCGCACACCCCTACTAGGCACAATGTGGGAATGTGGATAACCCCATGGTGATAATTAGCCTACAGTGTGCCTTTGTATACTGCCTGGTAAGTATGGTGATGTTGCTGGTACCTGGATATCTACTGTTTTCTCAATGTGAATGTAAATCACTGCCGAATGAAATGATTGGCCATGCTTTTTACAGTACTGCGACAGCCACAGATACTGGATAGGATGGACTTTTTTTCATTTTTGTGTACGAGCAATAAATTAATTGTTGTGGTGATGTAAAGAGAATTTCAACAAATATAACAAAACATTGCTTTTGAAATGAATTTTCTACCCCAATCATGTGAAAGAAAATTGATACCTTAGCTGAGGTCCTTTTATATGGTGGGATCGCCTTAACAAACTGCATTACGAGTGTCAACATAACACAATTGCGGACCAGAGACATATGCTTTCAGCTGAGGAGGAGGACGCCATCTCTATGCACCTCTGTTGGATTATCTGCTGTCCACTAGCAGTCTGTCGTGTCTGTGTTCTGTTGTCATGTCTGCGCTCTGAAGCTGCGAGCACAAGACTAAATTGGCCGTCTGAATGCAGAAACAAAGTCCATGTTTGGTATGTCTGGTAACATAGTCTGAGATGAAGAAAGAGGGAGGAAGAAGCCCTTCTATGTGCACACTTTTCATATAGAAGCATACTCAAAGCTGAGCTGAACGTGGCATAATTCCACCTCTTACAAAACACCCACTTCCAACACTTGACTTAGTGGATGACAGACACACAGTCTCCCCTTAAGAAAGTGTTAACCTTTTTGGCTGTAAAAGAAAATATTTCAAACATATTGTGGAAGAAATAAAGCAGATTGCAGATTCAGAAGAGCCTGATTTTCAATCAGTGATTAAAAACATTCTGACATGCATTTACATGTCATTGTGTCTGTTTATGTATGTGTGGCAGCAAAAAACAAGTTTATGGTTGACTTTCACTTCTTCATTTCCCCGTCCCTGCTTTGCTCCCTCTGTCCCTCCCACACATCATTCCTTTCTCTCCTCATCTTCTGCGCTTCCTATTCGTCTTTCACACATCGAAATGCTTTATTCCGTATTAGTATGATGTTTGGTCCTTCCATGGCAGCCAGGTGTCTATTTATGGACTGTACCAATGACAGGAACGACAAGGGGGGAGGGGAGGCAGTGACTCATGAAATGGGGAAGGATTATAAAGCAGAATAGCCTCCATTTAGAGAAATTAGTCTTTTGTGGCGGTCTGTTGTTCTGTTCTTTCACGCTAGTGAAGACAACAAGGAGGACAGCGATATCTAAAGCCAACATGTGCGTTTTGAAAGAAAGGAACGCTGAATAACAACATAAAAGGCTGTGATTAGACTGTGGATGAGTCAGTCTTATAAGAGCACGGGTTCTCCTCATACAGAGACCCGTCCACTCTGTCCACGCTCAAGTCTGAGGCATGTCATCTGTAATAACCTGTACCCAGAAAAAGCTACGTTGAGACTAAAATCAGCAGCTGCCTGCCATGCCGCCTACCTATGTGATATATGTGCCTCCTACCTCAGCAGCAACCTAAGCAGCAAGTGCAGCGACATTAAAGCAGCAGCAGAAGATGGACGCCCAGGTACAAAGTTACTGTAACCAGACATAGCTGTAAATCAAAAAACATAAAACTAAAGAAGAACATGACACATAGATGTAAAATAAACACTAAAGAGCGCAGGACATACGCAACACTGAAAAAGTATTCAGTTATTGAGATTTTCACTAAACTTGAAGGAGTCAACTTTACAAGTGAAAAGTCAAGTATGCTGAATACTCAACATGTTTTTAAAAAAATGATACATATGATTTTTCAGTTCCAGCAGCAACCAAAAAAAAGACTTAATGACACCCTTCTATCAACCTCATGCATTTTACAGTCACATTATTTTAGCCATTTTACTATGTTTTAATGCAGCATGAAGATTTTCATCTTGTTCCAACAGTTAGGAAGATACTGTATCTAATATGATATGCTGTGTAATTTGTAAGGATGCCACTAACAATTATTTAAAAAAATTCATAATGTGCCGATTATGTCTGTGATTGATTGATAAATTAGTTTGTCTATAGAAAACAGAAAATAGTGAAACTTTTACATTTCCTGGAGCCAAGGTTGACCTCTTCAGATACCTCGTTTTGTCCAACCAACAATCCAAAACCCCAAGATATTCATTTTTCAGTAATACACAAAAAAGCAGCAAAATATCACTCTGTGGAAGCTGAAACCAGTGAATGTTTTTGCTTGATAAATAAAACGATAAATCGATTACCAAAATAGTTGCTGATAAACTTCCTGTCTAGCCAGCTAATTGTTCCCTTTTTAGTTGAGACTAAACAGACTAAAAATCCATAATTGGGACTACTCACCCATGAAAATGATGATGATTCAATCTGAAACTGCGTTCAAACCACAAGAGACAGCGGTATAAACTGCACACACAACGCCCTTCTCTAACATTTCTAGGCTCTACAGGCATGAGCAACTGCTGGAGGAAAATAGAAAACTAATTGCCCTGGGAGTACACTACAGAGCGTAATTATGCTATTAGGCAGATGTTTGTCTTCTGTCTTAGTCTGGCTGTTAACTGTTAGCCATCTCTATGTCATTATGGACTCACAGCTCATGACAGAAATCAATATAAGACAGAGGGAGCATGCACAACCACTACAAATGATGCAGCAGCCGGTGAGCTTCTTCGGTGCTAAGCACACCAACCAACACACACACGCACACACGCACACTCCCACACACACATGAATAAACCAGTGTTAAGGATAAGTGGCTGAGCAAGCTTGACAAGCACAAGTAACAAATCAATGAAGTGATGAAGAAGTAGATGCTTGATAAATGCAGAAGAGGGACAAATAGGCAGTGCAGGAGGATGAACCGCACACACCACAGATCAATGGCTTCATGAACAGAGAGAGAGATAAATGGATGGATAGTGAGATCAGGGATAAAGTGGAATTCGTCACAACCTGAGGGATAGGGCGAAACAATCAATCAAATAATAAATGAAATTGCACAATGGCCTATTGACATTTTCAAAACGCATGAGGTGCAATATTTGTTAAAAGTGATGTGTGTGTCAAAATACCATTTTAAATTAAATATTGTTGTGCTGCAGAGATGTCCTGTCCTACACATCATATTCTAGACACTTCAGAAAACATCTTTATTTGGTACAGATCCCGGCAAAAATCACACCATCATTCATTTGAATGTGTTTTCCAGTGAAAATGAGAATAACGATGTATAAATGATCATTCCACCTAGTATCACAAATCATATCGCAATTGCAATATTAATCAAAACAATTTCAATTAGATATTTTTTTCAAAATCATTCAGCCCTACAGAGGAATGTATAATTTAAGAGGAGTGAAACAGTATGGTCAGAGAAAAGGAAAGACGCTGAAACACTCACACACACCTCTGCGATCAAAACAGGCTGGAGATACAGATCTAACCAGTGTGTTTAGTAGCCTAGCTGTGGCTAACTGAGCTTTTCACCAATGCACAGCTCTGATGGAGCAAACTCTGTGCCAAGAAGTGACGGAGAATGTATCACTGTGTGACGGAGTGTGTGTGTTCAATGTCTGGTTTGACAAAACCTGTTCCTGTGAGCTAGCTAAAGTTGACGGTTTGCTCCTTCTGAATTTACACCCACGCCTCTGTCTTAAACTTTGACACACACACACACGCCCCCACACAGGACTGGCAGTCCAAATGAGCTTATTTTTGACTCCTCCTTTTAAAGACTTCTTCCAACACAAGCAGGTCTCCTTTGAGTTTCCAATCCTAATCCTTGTTGTAGGCTAAGTGTGCTCGCATGTCCTCAGAGAGTAACACCGAAAAAAACACCGGAGGCAAGAAACACCATACACATACTACTTCACATGGATGAATACAAAAAAAACCCCAAACACCACAGACAAAAATCAGCACTATCAAAACACGCTCAGTAGTGAAGTGAGAACGTACCTGTTTAGGAAAGCTGGCAGAGGGAGAATTGACGCGAGTCCAAGTGAGTATGAATTAGGGGGGACACCCACGTCCACTCATACACATCCCTCCGTGCTGATTACCTCATTTCCCATTACACATACACTTTGGAACCTTCTTTCTTTCCAGGAAGCGAGCGGGTCAGTAAGACTGAAGGCTTCAATGGAAGAAAGGAAGCAGAGAGTGAGAGAGAGAGAGAGAGACGCAGTGTCTGGTTTTGCGAGTGACAGAGCTGCCCCAGCTGCTTTTTCCTGTGGTACAGGGTGCAAGTCGCCGCAAACAACTGGTTAGGCTGATAATCACAATGACACCCACGTTACTAAGCCCTCAACAAATTAAAGCTACAGGGAGAGGAAGAGTTGTAAAGTAGATCAAATAAGCTGAAATGATTCTACTAGCTAAAGTTTCCTCCGCTGACTCAACTCTTGTACAGACACACCCAAACCACTGATAAAATGTTAAACCACACTAACCAATGTCAGATCCAGAGACTGTAGCAACATGCTGCCCTCCACCCGAAATCACCAAACTAGGTCAGTTGTCAATGGTCAACAAGCTGAAAAACCTTGTTTCAACTTAAATAAAAGCAAAAGCCATAAAGGAACTATTTTGAGGAACAGTGAGACTTCTAAGTAGAAGAAGAAGACACGCTTTATTAATCCCTCTGGGGAAAGTAACGGTGAAAGCAGGGTTATGTAACAGTGGTCATAAAGGACAGAGCCTCATACTTGCCCAGAGCTCCTGTTTACCGGCCCTGCTAAGAGCTGTGAACACACCGTTTGTCCATTCCTATGACTTCAGCATTTTGTTTTCACACCTCTCTTTAGTTTATAGCACATCTTTGTCATGCCGCCCGTTACGATCTTCTTTATTTGGACTCTCTGGGCCTGCAATGAACCCTGTTGCATCATCGCCTCCCACCTTGCTCTGCCCCCAAGGTCTTCTTCAATAGCAGGTTGCGTGTCGCTCGGAGGAAGAGGGGTTCTGCTTTTCTGTTTCTGTTTTCTCTCTTGTTGGCACATACACAAACATACCAGAGGGCTGCATGCAGCTGAGTAGACATGACAACAGAGTCTGCGGTTTGTGTGTGGTGTTTTGCTGCTGAGGAAGACAGATAGAGAGATCTGACAGGGAGGAATCCTCTTATAGCAGCCTACGCTCTATTCTCCATTGCCTCTAAGCCAGTGATGCATCTTCGTCCCTACTCTCACAACCTCCAATTCCCCCGTCTTCCTGCAGCAACACTGCTTGAAGAGACCACTGATTAATATCACAGATTGTTTTAATTTTAACACTCTCTTTTATCTCTCCTTCTCTCAGCTTTTCTTGTCACGGTTAAGACAACTCTCTTTTATTAATCTCTATTAATCTTCAACCTTGGAATTTCAATTTCAAATACCACTTTTGGTGCAGACCATTCTCTTGATTTTCAAGATTGTTCATGGGGCTAAGTGTTTGCTAAATCTCCTGGTATCTATGCCTACAAAATAGGGCTAAACAAATAATCATTTTCAAATCAAAATTGTGATTTCAGTAGTATTTCAGAAACATTTCAGTGTAAGATCGTTTTGCCTGTATGATTTTGTTATTGTTATTGTTGATGTACGATCGGGAGTCTGCAACGGGTGTTTAATTTTGACTTCCTACCAGGTTCTTCTGCTCTGTGCTGCTTGACGCGACTTCTGTCAAAAATTGACTGGCAGTGAATATTGAAGTTTAGCAAAACTTTTTAAAATAAGGAAAAAAAAGAAAAGAAATTGCAAATCAAATCGTAATTGCAATATCTGACAGAAAAATCACAATTAGATTTTTCCCTCAAATCGTATGTAAATATCTGTATTTCATCTACAGTATAAAACCAGCTCCTGTGTGCAGAATTAAATGAAAGGGGGAGGGACTCCAATGGTTTGCTCTCATTGCTCAAATTGTCCAGATATTTTATGAAAACGCAGGCAGAGGGGGGACTCTAGCTGTGATGCTGGATGACAGCAGAGCCCACACACACTTCTTGCTCCATGGCCTGCCAGGCTTCACTGTCGACAAGCATTAGGAGGCCCGAGACACTAGCAGCCAGAGATGCCACACATTAGCAAGCATATCAAACATCTACACACACGCACACACCCTAATTACACAACTTTAACAGTGCCCACACAACAAACCCGTTTATTGGTAAGGACACACCTCTGCCTAATGACAAGGGCAAAACACACACACAGAGCATGGAAAGCAAAGGACAACCTATAAACTAAGCCACAAACAGTATCTTATTCAAACATTAGCTGGCACACCACCAGAGGTATTTGACTCCTGTGAAGGACACAGAATGTAAAACAAAACAACATTTTTCAACTTTTGGTGAAGGAGCTCATATTTCTCATATTTCATACATCAGGCCTGGCAGGGGGCTCGTAGACAGAAGACCCCTGAACTGGCTGAGTGGTACAGCGGAAAGCTGCATCACATGACGGCTATTAGAAAAATCCTAACAACGCATTATCGAACATACCATTCTGCAGTCTCTTCCCAGCCAAACTAGTGCGCTTCACACAAACAGACACACACACACAGGAATCACCTTAATCGTAACAAGTATCTTAACAAGGTCAAACGAGACCGCACACACACCCATAGTTGTTTACGTTACTAAACAGGTACAAAGTCTGGCTCTATTACAAACGTGACAATCCACGAACTTGGCAAAACAGTTGCAATGAAAAGCTCGTCAGCTTAACACATTGGGATTCAGCCTTTCCATCTTGACTGCTGTTGTATTTTATGTGATCTAACATTAGCTAACGTTACGTTGATTTAATTAGTAAGGATGCCTGTCCCCTATAGGTAATGCTAACCAGCCAGCTGCCACAATGACAACCGGTAAGTTAGTAAACACAGTTTGCGTTTAAAAAAAACGTGCAACTCTGTCTCAGCGGTAAACATTAGCTTTCTCCGCCATATAATTCAGTGTATCTGTTAACCAGTATCTTCCAGATACTGTAAAGTAATCCCCTCCCGTCACACTCTCTATCTCGGCTTGCTGAATGACTTCGAGCTGTCACCACGGTTGCTGACAGATTAGCTTGCTAGTTAGCTAGCTTGGCTAAGGCGCGACATCAAGTAAACTAAGGGAAGTTATTGTTTACTTACTGGCATGCTATCTGTCAATTTCCTGGTATCGCTGTCCTCTATCGTTCCGATAAGACGAGTAATCGGCTACCACCTCGCTACTCCGTAAATCTCCTCATAATTCATCTACATCAGCCCCTTCCATCTTCATTACTTTCTCCACTCAGACTACCTTAGACAAGGGGACTCGGTCTCGGCGGAGTGACAGGCGTCTGAGCCAATGCGTGAGCAGTATATAATCAAACTACCGCGCCCCCAAACGCAGTATCCAATCAAATGAGACGCCAGGCTACATGTTAATAATTTCCACGGTGAGTTAGGTTGTCGCTGTCAGTCACTGCTCTTTGACAGAGAGATGCTTGATCAATCACATTAATAAGTAAGTCATTGACAGTTGGGGTATAATTACATTAAACAGTATATAACACTTTATTATACTGCAGCATATTCATTACAATTGAATTGCCTTTGTTTCTTTTAATTAAATTATATTCACATTTTAATTATAACATATAACACGATCAGTTTTTAACCATTTGGTAACTGGGTATCTAATTAGTCATGAAGGACATCGGCTGACTATATAAGCAGTTCTTTGTTTTATTAAATTTGAGCAATCTACTTGTTTAATTTGCGACACCTTTTTATTTAGAGATGAACATCTCGGTCTCAGGTTTTACCCGCCACATCCTGCACACTTCATGCCAAATTAATCTTTGAAGCTTAAGGCAAAAGCAGTACTCTAAAACTATCTCCCCCAAATGAATAATGCATGACCACTTGACGGTGACCTCTGGAACAATGGCTTTACCAAAATTAATTATCAAGATGGCATTTGACCATGTGTTTATTTGATTTCACGTTAATAGCAGATGGGAAGCTGTGGTTTTAATCAGTTAATAAATTCCGGGGCTTCTAAGCAGAAAATCCCCCTCTGAATGTAACAGTAACAAAACACTACGTGCACAATCACAACAAACCTCGGTCCAGTTCCCATTGCTGCTATAGTGGACTGTGCGCAGTCCTCTGTATTATACTGTATTATAGAAGAAATGTATTATCCATGGCAGTTCACAACCAGAATACTGCATTTGGCACTCCTGAAACCAAAGGAAAATCTGTCCTTGTGTAAAGGTTTTTTGTATATATATATATATATATATATATCTATATATATATATATATATATATATATATATATATAGATATATATATATAGATATATAGATATATAGATACTTAATTCTGGGATATAGGGATTCTTTATGTAGCCTAGTGCAATTTATCAGTATCAGACTAAGGACTATGAATTGAAGAGATGTAATAAAGTCAGCCTGCAATGCCCCCTAATGTTATCTGGTACAATTACACCCATCCAGGGAAATAGGCTACATAAGTCTTCACCAGACAGTACACCAACAGATCAGACATAACATTATGACCACTGACAGCCAGAGGGTTGTTTCACAAGGCCATGATAGCCCATTAAGCTGGGATTTTCCAGTTATCCTGGCTGAATTAAGCCTTGGTTTCACGAAAGCAGTGGCACATAAGTTACAATGGTGTTGTATTCAATCAGGCTTAACTCTGGTGCCTTACCTGTTCAGACAGCAGTCACTCCAAAACCACTGTTTCAGTTATTCCGTTTTCTTATCTAAGTGTTTTGTGTAATTTTTATGAGCCTGCATTACAATACCACAGATAGCCTACATAATGGCAATATAGGCTACATATTTTATTTCACATAAGCAAAGCCATTGTAGGTAACATGAATTACATATTACAAAAACAATTAGGCTACATTTTGCATTCTCAGGTGAATTCTCCTAGAGTGGCTTTGCAGATGGACTAGGACAATATTTCCTGATAACATCAATGACTGGTCAGAGACCTTTTGTCATTGTTTTTTAGGTAAATTAATTGCTTTTTGGTGCACAGTATTCTTTAAAAATAAAGGAGCATGTGTTACTTTTCCATGTGTATATATTTTATTTGGCATTGGTGGCACAAAGTTTGTGGGTTTTAGGTTTCATAATTGTGTTCATTCATTCCAAATTATAGTCCCAGTTCACTGGACCAAGTATACTGTATAGTGTACTGTTCATTCATGAAACAACTGGGAGAGGACACCACAATGTTTTTTGACCTTTTTATTTTTCCTTGGAGCACTCATCTAAATAGAGAAAAAAATAACAACTGTTAATACATTATTTTACAGTCATGCTTACAGTGTGCATTAAAATAATTACTTCTCTTTCAACATGCTAGATTTCTAAGTCACTTTCCTCAGAATCTCTTTTTATCTGCATATCTAGGTCCAAGTCCGACAAGTATGTAGTTTGTAAAACACATATCAATTAGCACAGCAGGAACTTATGAGAAGCCGCCTAGTCCAAAATTGAATACTTCACTTGCACATACATACAGTAGTACATCCTGTCATGTTCATGTACACGTGAAATGTGAACTGGGAAATGATGCAAACCTACACATGAGCCAGCCGTGACAAGGGATTTTTAGAGTGTGATTTCTCGCAGTTCTGGATAGCCTAGCGAAGATGATGATCTATAGCCTTTATGTATTGGTGCAAAGTGTAAAGTATAAAGGATGTTGTTGCTCAAACTTGCTCTCATAGTAGAGTGACTTCACTTTTGCTGTGAGCCAATGAGACAGCTGACTGAAATCAGTTGTCTGAGTGTGCTGGCACTGTGTGGTCGTTTCACATGCATCAAAATTGTCTGGCCCTCATTCCCCTGTGTGCATGTGAGATTCAGTTGATGTTTACAACTAAAAAGGACTCATTCTCCTGTGTTTATCTGTGTGTAGGTTGTGGCCCGCTTCAGGTGCAGTGGTCCTAAGGTACAATTTGGCTTCCTTGAGGCTGAAGTGTGATGCCAGCCAGTTCATGCCGATGGCTCAGAGAGGGACGTTTAAAGTTGTCAACGGACTGTGCGGAAGCAAACAACCTGTGGTGCAGCTGACCTTTGGGCTCGAACTGTTTCCTGCTAATTTCCACCTTTCTTCAAAGTTAAGAAATGAGAGTATTGCTAGAAGTCCTGATGTTTCCCTTTGACTTTAGTACATTCAAATGAAAAAATAAACCAAGCTTTTAAACCTTTTCTGTGATGTACTATGTTCCGCGTTGCTGAGACTGGTTAGTCAAATCAAGAATCTGTAATCCCACAGCAAAGTACTGCAATGGCTGTTTTACATTTTTTGTGCATTAAAAGTTTAGATCTTTTACCTATGTCTGAAGAATCCCTAGCTCTTTTCCTGTTTTTCTTGATGCCGTCCAATGTTATGAATGTTATCAGTATATGAAGGTTTACAGCTCACACAAAAATATACTTTAGTTTTGTACAATCTACATTTTTCTTTTGGTATAATTTAGGATATATTTCTTGTAAAATGCTGTAAGATTACAGTTTGCAGTTTCTGTACCTTGGTGGAAAAAGACTGATATGAAATGGCTCTTAGTCTTAGTCAATAGTCTCATTTTTGCTCATTCAAGTTAAAAATAATACCTCCATTAAATGGCATCTTTAGGACAATATGGAATAACTAGTTTTCCTGTTCATGTTAAATTAATTGTAAATAATTTGAAGTCAGCATTCTGTAAACACTGTTGCCTTGCAAAAATGTACTGTAATTTGAACTACAAATCAAAAAGTTTACATTCTCTTCATGCTACACACAGAACTTAACAGATAATTGAAATGTGGTAAACAGACACACATCAGTGGTACATTTTATAAATTTGATTTCGGGGAGAATATAAACAGCAGCAATAAGATGATAATATGGTTTTAATCTTCACATAAAAAGTGACATTTGGGAAACAGTGTCCTTGACAGCTCGGACACGGTTCACCCTCCAAGTGCTTGATCCAGAATGAATGTTGATAAGTAGGTGTCTGTTAAGATGTGGGCACGGCAGTCTTTGATTTCAGTTGCTGGGCAAACCTGAGTTTTATTTTGTCCAGACCGAACCTTAAGTAGAGGCCTTAAGTCCAAGCCAGCATGGCTCTTATCCCGGCTCTCTTTCCTCCCCACCCAACCCGCTGTGGTGTCTGGTCAAATTAATCTGGGTGGTGCATCGAGGTCTGCTGCTTTTGATCCAAAAATTCTTTTCCAATGACTGTATTTCTGTCAAAGCTAATATGTGAAAAAACTAAAAACGAAAGTGTAGTGTTGCCATGGTTCAGTTTATATTAGTTTATATTTAGGTGACAAAGTGTTAAAACATTTTTATTCAATGTATAGGCTAAATGTTTTTACAGTTGGATAATTTTAGGATGGCTTTAGGCCTACACCATTGACAAAAATTAGGTAGGTAGGCTATTCATTTCCTGAAATGTGCATAAATTAGAGTAAAGCCCCTGCTAAATGTGCAACCTCAGTGAGGACTTCCCCTGCTTGATCTCTGTATCTCATCGACAACTCCTTCGCCCTCTTCACTTCCTTTATGTTCTCCTCCAGGTTCTGAGTCAGTCTTCCTTGCTCCTGGTAAGTTACTGCAACCTCCTTCACTTGCTCGGCCATTTGACCCTTGCTACGGAGCAGCCAGCCAATCAGCTCTTGAAGCGTGGTCCCCTTTGAGATGGTGGCCTTGGCGCTTTCAGAAGTGCTCTTCACTTCATCCTGAGCTAACTGCAGATGTGGAGGAAGTGGTTCCTCCTCACTTTCCCCCTGAGACCCCACAGGAACCACATTGAGGGAGAAGTCATAACCCTTTATTTTAAGGGAGACCCGGTACTGGGCCTCTGGAAGTGGAGAGAGATGGAGATTGAAAAAAGAGAATCAAAGGAAACTTGAGGCAAGGAAAATCTGCTATCACATTGTCCGCACTGGCAGGGAGCTGAGTATGTCACTTACCATGCTCATCCCTGATCTTCCCCAAACATTCAGCTAAAGCCAGGGAATCATCGCGGTTCCAGCCGTATCTCTGTCGCAAGTTGCTGATGTGTCGGACCATGGCCTCGTAGCGCTCCTGCTGTTCGTTGAAGGACTCGGCCATGTCAGAAAACCTCTGGTCCAACTCTGGCACACACACTCGCCTCATCACTAGCCTGCCTTTCCGCTTCACAGTATGTGCATCTTGGGGTAGACAAAAAATAGTATCACACAACATGCACACACACTGACAGACAAAAAATAATGCATGTAGTTCTACTTTATCCATCATTGTTTCCATTATTTAGGAGACAGACACATAAACATTTAGAGAGATGATGTACTACTGTGTGCTGGCCGGGTCTTCCTGGCTGATCCAGCTCTACTCGAGTCAAATGGTCCAGGGTGCAGGAGAGGCTGCCTCTGAAATAGCAATATAATATTTTCTTTACAAAGAATATACATATATTTTTTTAATACTCTTTTTTCACTTTTCAGAAAAGACATAAAGCACTAATAAAACGCATGTAATTACTTGGTCATAAACAGTGTTAAGTGTGTCATTTCATACTGCCTGGAGACCTTATGACTGCACTTTGTAGTCTGTGACAAGACAATAAAACAATTGAGAGACCAAGAAAAGACTGTCACAGGGACTCATTTCTGATACAACTGCATAGCATGATTCATACATTAACGCGTTTTAATGAGTAGCCTAAAGTCCTCTAAGTTTAATTAATAATAGGTTTATCCAGTAATCTCACTGAAGCAGAAGCAGTGATCAAGCTTCTCGTCTGAAATCGAGTGAAGCCACTTTATACGTTTACTTAAAAACTCAACAGCGTAAACTCATACCTCGTTGCCGGAGTTTTCACCCGAGAAGCAGCAACAGCAGAGAAAACGGAGCATTTTCTGCAGCTCCGGTGCCTCTCAGTTTGTTTTCAGGTCAGTTATTTTTGACAATGGATGTAGTCCGCATTCCACATTACGTCAACGTCATGCGACTCCTGAAAAACCTGTCTTCCTGGTTTATTGCTTTCGGGATTCCTGTGAAGAGATATGCGCGTGACAGACGGACAGGTGCGCCTACAGGTGAGCCGCAGGTAGATATAACGAAACGCTGCTGTTGTTATTAGATGGAGAAATTCATTGATATAGCCTGTTAAAATAAATGATGAAATCTGCTCTATACAGCGTTACAAATTACTAAAGTGTTCTGGTCCGAATACCACAACATTTTCTCTAGAAGCCGTATGAAGGCATACTTTAGGTTAATAAAATGCACTGGAGATTAATGTGTAATTTGTCAAGTTTGCCGGCCGGCAGAGGGCGAACGCGAGTCAGTCCAACCAGAGTAGAAGCCGTAGAAGAAGAGGAAACCCACAACCCTCTCAGCTAAAGACTTCTGGCTTTCAAAACACACTACCCTAACTTGTTTTATTACCATTTTAACGCCTGACAGTAAGTTTATCTTTATGAGTTTTTCTCTGCGAGTTTTCAAAGAGAAGCTACCGTCAAACTGTCTGCTTTTTATTTCATAAAACCACAACAAGCTGTTGGTTGCCGCTGCTACTAGCAAGCCAACTGTCAGTTGCTGAGCGACAACAAAGGGACTGCGGCTGCACACTGCTGTACAGTGCTGCACACTGGCGGTGCTGCAGGTGTTGTGATTTAATTTAACGGAACATATTACATTAATCGGGCTGACATGACCGGGGTGGCCTCTCCAGAGAAGGCGTCAAGCTCCAAGAAGAAGAGCGAGAGGAAGTGTGCCACTAAAGAGGAGTACAGACAGCTGTCCAGCATCATGGGAGTCATGAACAACCTGAGGAAACAGGTGTGTGTATGTGTGTGTGAGAGAGAGAGAGAGAGAACGGAGGACGAGAGTGTCATGTGTGAAACAGGGTTTAGCAAGAGGCATTTACTGTACGTCTCTGTGTGTCCCTCTGTCTAGATACTTTCTAACTGTGTGTTTCCTTCAGGGTACTCTCTGTGATGTGACCCTGGTAGTTCAGGGGAAACACTTTCCTGCCCACAGAGTAGTGTTGGCTGCTGCCAGCCACTTCTTCAGCCTCATGTTCACCAGTAAGTGTGGACACCAAAACACATAATCATGGACAGGGTAGATACGCTTGTTGTTTTTTTTGGAGATTCCTTTCAGAACAAAGCCACATTTACATACAGCAACATGACACTAATAAACATAAATAATGGTGTGTTCATGTGATTAGTGAGCTATGGCAGAGGGGACAAAACGTCTTCTAAAACTTGCCCTTTTCTCTGAGTGTCCTGTATCTGAGCTCAGATGGGAGTGAAAAATGGGTTGATCACAGGTGGATCACTACAGTGAGAACATTGCCTCTGCTGCGATAGAGCTAGTGTTATTTCTAATGGAAATGTATATTTTGGGAGGTCACAGATGCAGAGATGCCAATAAATGACTACCTTTTATTAAAAAGTATCAAAATCTGTACTGCTTTTTAGTACTGAAAATTGAATAAGAAGCTAAAGGAAACAACTCAAATGTAGTTCAGGACTACAGGTAAAATATCAGTCTTGTCTTTAGATAACATGACCATTAATAATTATTAGAAGTCTTGGCCAGTGTACCATGATTATTTATTTCGTAAACCAAAATCATGATATATAGGATTACACATGATTAATTGTGCAATGCTCCCTAAACTGTTGCCAGGCACAGCAGGAAAAACGTTTAATTCTGCCATTTGTTGTTTGTATGTTTAATATTTTCTGTAAAGTCTACCTCTGTTTTTCCTCACCTCCAGCCAGAATGATGGAGTCGATGTCCCATGAGGTGGAGCTCAGGAGTGCTGAGCCTGAGATCATTGAGCTGTTGATTGAATTTATCTACACAGCTCGGTAAGAATCTTGGCTAAAAGTATAGCGTAAATCGGGACACAAAAGAGTGGTCATTTATAGGTACAGTGCATCTTAAAACTGACATATAACACTGTGGCCTTCTGATAATCATGATTACTTAGAAAGGTTCCTAAACCTTTGATTTAACCTCAGACCTCACAACATCAGAAACACCTCCTTAATGGTAAAAGTGTGTGTGTACGTGTGCGTGTCAGGATCTCGGTGAACAGCAGTAATGTCCAGTCTTTGCTGGATGCAGCCAACCAGTACCAGATTGAGCCTGTGAAGAAGATGTGTGTGGAGTTCCTCAAAGGACAAATTGATGCAACAAACTGCCTCGGTAAGAACAGAAATACAATCAAGTCTTATCTTATTTGCTTTTACCCCACAATTAGCTGAGCCCTTTGATCCTATATTTATTGAATCATCACCATCAATTATTAAACAGGGCTAAACAATTCCAGCTCAGTCAGCTGAACTGGTTCTACCAAAATAAAGAGCTTTTTGGTCTATTTAAGTATAAAAGTCATTTTCCCACCTACAATGTGTTTAAGTCAGGCCTGCCAATCACTCATTAAATTGACTGACCCATGTCCTGTTCCTCCTGCAGGTATATCCGCCCTGTCAGATTGTATGGACTGTCCTGAGCTGAAGGCAGCAGCAGAGGACTTCTTCCAGCTCCACTTCACCGAAGTCTACAAACTGGACGAGTTCCTGCAACTGGACGTTACGGAGCTCACACATCTACTGCACCAGGACAAACTCACTGTCCGTGCGGAGGCCCAGGTACAAATGCACACGTTCTTTCAGTTTATGCTTAATTTCTTTTCTCCTATAATTTTTGGCTCAAGAAAAAAATATCTCTTCAGATGTTTATAGAAACAACTGTTGGTAATTTGGAGACACTTCGATGGCTAAATTTGGGGATGTAGCATGACACCATAGAGACCCTAACAATTTATTCAACGTTGTGATAAATACTTCTTTTTACAACTTGGATTACCGAATTAATGGGGTTTCATCACTTCAAGATAAAGCTTGATTGATGGCTTTGGCTAAAAACAATACCCCCTGTAACATGAATGTTTCAACATGTTGCCTTTGTGCTTAGATTTATGATGCAGCAGTGCGCTGGCTGAAGTACGATGTGTGTAACAGAAAGCAGTACATGGTGGAGGTGTTGGGTTGCGTTCGCTTTCCTCTGGTCTCCAAAACCTTCCTCTCCAAGACTGTGCAGGCTGAGCCCCTCATCCAGGACAACCCACAGTGCCTCAAGATGGTCATCAGTAAGTAGGAGGAGGGAGAGAGGAGCACTTACATACAAATCATAAAGTGGACATAATGAAGACACACAATACTGAGTATATTGTATTCATGTGAAGGAACACTGTTATATTAGTAAAAGGTTAAATTAATAAATGTCTTGCTGATGTGTAACATATGAGCCACCACCACAAAAACTCTTACTTACATATTGTAGGTAATTCAGATTCATAAGAGCAAGTTGATGTTAAAACTGCATTTGGCTAAGGTCTGCTGGGTTGACATGAGCTCACACACACACACACACACACACACACACAAAACAAAATAAAAACAGTCTGTGCTTTTGTCCCAGGTGGGATGCGCTACCACCTGCTGTCCCTGGAGGATCGGGAGGATCTGGGAGAGAGCAGCCGACCGCGACGCAAGAAGCACGACTATCGCATCGCTCTGTTTGGAGGCTCCCAGCCTCAATCCTGCCGTTACTTCAACCCCAAGGTACCAGGCTCCACATGCAAACAGATTGTACCCACAGGGGCAGTAAGCTAGTAAATACATACTGTGTATACTTGTGTTCAATTTTAAAGTGTGAAATTAGTTTATTTGAGGCTTTACAGTATTTTGAACTGCACAGTTCATATTAATTGGATCAGATATTGCACAAACAATGAAGTGTTTAAGTGTTAGTCTGCCTTTCCACGCAGGACTCCACCTGGACAGACATCCGCTGCCCCTTCGAGAAGCGCCGAGACGCCACAGCCGTCTTCTGGGACAATGTAGTCTACATCCTGGGTGGCTCCCAGCTCTTCCCCATCAAGCGCATGGACTGCTACAACGTCCTGAAGGACAGCTGGTACTCCAAGCTGGGCCCGCCCACACCTCGCGACAGCCTGGCTGCCTGCGCCGCCCAGGGCAAGATCTACACATCCGGCGGGTCGGAAGTAGGTGAGAACAGCGAGGTGGAATGGGTGAAGTTGGCACCTGGGGGTTGGGAGAGTTTATGTATCTACTGAGTGGGATGATTAAATTAAGTTTGACGTTTGGTGTGGTTTATACTTCCATTATGATTTACATGTCTTAGGAAAAGTTATTCATCCCTTCTCTGAAAACATGTAATCACGGTGTTGTGTACTCCACGTGTTTGTCTGCAGGCAGCTCTGCCCTCGACCTTTTCGAATGCTACGACACAAGAACAGAGTCGTGGCAGGTGAAAACAAGCATGCTGATGGCCCGCTGCAGCCACGGCTCAGTGGAGGCCAACGGGCTCATCTATGTCTGCGGAGGAACGGTGGGCAACAATGTGTCTGGCAGGGTTCTCAACAACTGTGAGGTTTATGACCCCAGCACACAACAGTGAGTTACATATACATACAGCTCAGAAATGTATAACCCACAGGAAGAAAGGAATATGAAGGGAAAGACAGTTGCCTTATTGATATGTACGGGCTGACAAAGAAGGAACTGCAAAGATGATTCGAAGAAATGTCATTCGTATTGATGTAATAAAGTCACCAGTAAGCTTTGATCAGACCCAGAGGTCAGGGAAATTTCTCTGCAAAGGGGTGGGGAGGTTTTCATCAACATAGAGGTCACAACTGGAGTTTCAACATCTTTTACCTGACAGTAATCACATGCATATACACAACAGTGGAACATCACATAATGTTGGTGTCGGTGTTCTCGGTTACACTGGCCATCTTCCTGTCCTCAGATGGAGGGAGCTGTGTGGGATGAGAGAGTCCAGGAAGAACCATGGGCTGGTGGTGGTCAACAACCGGATCTATGCTGTCGGAGGCCAGGGGGCACTGGGTACAAAAAAATTAATCTTACTATAACCCCTACAGTGATGAAGAATGAGAATGTAATGTAAGAATGTAATAATACAATTGAAAAAAGTAGCTGTAGCATATAATAGTAGCAAGAGTTTCCCAGATTGCCACAGTATGTTACTGTTTTTGTTTTGTTTTTGTTTTTCTAGGTGGACTGGACTCAGTGGAGTACTACGACATTGCCAGCAATGAGTGGCGTGCTGCTTCAGCGATGCCGTGGCGGGGTGTGACAGTCAAGTGTGCAGCGGTCGGCGATGTCATCTATGTGCTGGCGGGGTTCCAAGGTGTGGGGCGGCTCGGACACGTCCTGGAGTACCACACTGATACTGACAGGTTGTTAATGATTAAATATTGCCAAAATAAAACAAATAGATAAAGTTGATGTGTTTGTCACTGATATCTAGTCACTGGTATGAAAAACTTGTGACTTTGTTTGGTCAATACAAATTATTTTGCTCCACTACATTATTAATTGTTGTGGGTCGTTTATTTTGCTACGTATTCATTACTATTAAATATAATTAGTGCTTGAACCACCAGTATCTTTACTAGTACATTTATTGCTAAAGACAATTGTATGCACCATTTAAGTTGTAGTTCTCTACAAAATAATGTTCAATTCTCATATTAATAAGCACACTGGGAATCCATAAAGAAAAGAGCTTTTCCTGTTCCATGCCATCTCTAAATCAGTTTTCTTCTGTGCGTCCAGATGGGTGACTTGCAGCAAGGTGCGAGCGTTTCCTGTCACCAGCTGCTTGATCTGCGTGGTCGACACGTGCGGAGTCAACGAAGACGAAGACATGGACCTCATAGACTCCCACTCACATGCTGCAGCCACTGCCTCTTCATCTGCCTCCACCTCATCATCCTCGTAGGACAAGAGGAAGATTCGGTGCATTTTGAGTTGTGACGTTTGATGAGAGAGGTGTGCCTCCTGTGGACTGTGGAGCTGATTTACATGAGGCAAGGCCCTGACAGCTCATATTCACGTGAATATTCATGCCTGTATTTAGGCAGCAAACTGGTTATGTTCTTTAATCATGTGCAGTAGCCACATTCCTCTTTAACTTTTAGCTGTGCCAGAATTGTAGGTCCTAATGTTCAAGTGCCAGTGGGACACTGTCCACAAATGATCTTTAAGGAGACATGGACACTTTTAATGAGAGAGTGTTGTTAGGTTGGATATAAGAAATCCAAACCCCTCCTCCTAAAAAAGACTGACTACTACAGTCTGAGAATTCTTTTATTTAATTTTTTTTGTCCTTATCCTTCTTTCTTTTAAACTCTGCAATGTTGTTTTTGTAGCTTGTGAATTACATGCTGTTACAGACTGTAGATATACTGCATTTATGCAGTTGGAAGACTAACTCACTGTAACACAAAGCTGACTTTATAAAGGATGAGTAAACATTTTATTCTCAGATTACAATAAAAAATAGCTGAATGTTACAATAAAAAAACATGTCAATGTTTAATTCATGATTTTTTTAATATAGAAAGATAAAATCGAGCACCAAATACGTAAGCAGTAAGGAAAATATAAAAATGACATAATCATAAGTTTCTCATCAAGGTGCCATTAGCTGCCATACAACTCGCTGGTCAACAGAGAAGATAACATCTCTACATTCACTGTTTAAATCTTGTGTTGTAACGGAATAAAACTGTCAGGCTGAAAACAGTTGCATTAATTACAGTGATCTTAATTTAATAAAAGCTCTCATACATGTGCTAAAATATGGCAAGAGTGTGCTTTGGGAAAACTGATCTCTGATGTCTTGACATCATTTGACTTGAGACGGCCAGTGAATAATAGCGAGGAAGGTTAAATAATGTAATACAATTATAAAGGCAGAAGCATAGAGGTAAACATTAAAAGATGTAGTTCTTCACTTCACAATGTCTGCAGCATCCCCTGAGTGTGTTTACTAAAACACTGGAATGTCCCCTCTCATTTGAACCTAAGCAAGTTCTGTATATCGATCTATTCATTTTGCCTCCTCACCAATCATCAAACTCTTCCTCGACCATCAGGAAAGCAAACCTGTTGTTTATCTCCCCAGTCCCTCTCCCCCCTCCCCTTGCTCCTCTCCCACCTCCCCCTCTTCCTCTCCTTCCCCGGCCTCCACCTCTCTTCCTCCTCCCTGCTGCTGAAGAGGAGGGATGGGTTTTGGAGCTGCAGTTCCACACGGCGTCCAGCAGCGAGACGTAGAGTTGTCCGGACAAAGAACCCCCCACTAGGAGGGATTCAGCAGCTCGGCCCCCTTTCAGATACCTGATGAGGCCGTGCACCAAGGTACCGCTGTACAACCTGAGACACGCACAGAGAGGGAGGAAGCCAAATTACAAAAATTACGGAAATTCCACTTGTCCACAATGGTACCTGCATATACCTTTCAATTTTGGAAACAAGTCACCTCAAACTAAATGCCATCAATGTCTATTGTATTGGAGTGGCAGCAGAAATTCTCAAAAGACAGTTGTCTCAAAAGCTCTGCAAATAGAACTAAAACTATCAGCTTGGTCTGATCCCACTAGGTGACAAAAGTTGTTACCAAGTGATCAGGAAAATGGTGTCATATAAAGCAAAAAGGCCAAACATTTGTTGTTTCCAGACTCTTTCATGTCCCAGTGTCTTACCACGATAGGTAGGGCTCAGGCAGTGGCAGCAGCAATAGCTGATTGAGACACAGGGTGCTCCAGAGGCAGGCCTGCCATTGGCTCAAACTGTGGGCCACTCCGACATCCAAGCCCCGTCTCTCTCCTGGCCTCACACGTTGTCTATCCAGCCCTGCCAACACATGGCGCTCTGCGGCCCAGTTTAGCTGCGGGACTGGGATGATATGGAGCAGTCACAGGTTACTGAGATGCCAAGTGTACCTTGTGGAACAATACAAAAGGTACAACACAACTAACCGGCATGTTGGTAGTGGGTACCTCCAGGCTGGTTGTTCCAGGACAGCTCTCCGTAAACCATGCCCAGCACCAAAGCCTGGAGCTGGGGCCGTGAGGGTGTTGGTATGGCCTCTCGCAGCCAGAAGCCCGTTGCTGCTACTGCCAGCCTCAGGTGGAGAGGAACAGAAACCAAGGTAGACTCCTTCATCTCCAAGACTTCAAACAGGACACCAAGACGAACAGCCACAGGAGCCTTGGTAAAATTAAAAGATGACTTGGGGAAATGTAACCAAATCCGTGAACTATTTCTTTTAGAAACAATACATTCCTAAATGATATGAACCAAACGTGATACTATTAGAGACATACTGCATACTTTGTTGTCATGTTCACCTGGCTGAGTGTATCCAGACGTAGGGTGGTTCTGGGGGGATGTGCCTCTACAAGGTTTTTCTTCAAGTTCAGATCCAGACGGTCATACTCCTCTACACACACAAGGGCACCTGAGCCCTGAGCCTGCACTGTACCTGTGACGGCTGCGTGTTCATTGTTAAATCCTACATTTACACCCCTACCTCCACCAACCTGAGCACCTCTGTAGCCCCTTCCCCTTCGCCCTCTCCCACCTCTCTTACCCTGGCTGATGTTTTCTTGTACCCTCACATCCTGTGCTTGGACATCTTGGCCTCTCTGCAGTAAAATTCCATATACAGCCTGGCGTATGGATGTGGAAATGCAGTGGCTGCTGGCTAGCTTGCTGTTCTCCACCTGTGGGATGAGCAGAACCCTGCGCATCACCATAGCATCTACCACCAAGGGAGCCAACCGTCCCTGCGCTGCAGCCAGCGACAGGCAGTCTGGCAGCTGTGCGAGCCCAGAGGTCTGCCCACCAGGAACTAACTTATCTCCAGAGAACCAGTGAGCCAGAGAGCTTTGAGGGGTGATGTGGTATTCCTGCATACCTGCCCACAGTTGTGAACTGAGCCCACCCATCTGTCCTCTCTTGCCCCTACCGCCACCATCTCTGCGTTCCTCCCCCATTAGCCTGCTCACCTCCTCCAGTGCCTCCGCTGGACTTGAAAAAGAGGACAGCCACAGGAGGAGACTCTCAATGCGGGACGTGGGTGCTTTACCTCTACCCCTGCCACCACCTCTCCCTAATGCACTCACATCTAACAGACCTAGAAGTGTGTCAGCATCTTTTGGAGCGCCATAGTCATTACCGATAAGGACTGCACATAAGGGTAGCAACTCCTGGTTCATGCCCCCAAACCAGCGACACAGACCATTAGTGGTGTAACACCGAGCTGAGATATAGCGGTTAGAGGCTTTACCGTTAAGGTTGGTCCACTGGAAAAAATGGAGTGGCAGGTAACCACCTAAGATAAGAAAACAGAGCACATAAACAGTATGTAAAAGATGGCAAAATCAAGCGAGACAATATCACTCCCATTCATTACAAAGGTCTTTTTACATCCTTGCTACTACCCACACCTGGCAGGTCAAAGATATAAAAGTCGCTGTCATTGGTCAGAACTGGGCAGTTCCACTGATGAGCCAAACATGCAATTTCCCAGTCAGCCTCAGCTGGACACTGGACCAGTGGGACTCCTCTCTGACTGAGGACCTGAATAAAGACATCCCTTGTGAGGATGGGGAGAACGGAGCCATTGCAGCCGCGAGAGAGACTGTCCGCCTCCCTTATCTTGGACTGCAGACGCTGCCGCAGGGTGGGAAACTTCTTGTCGCTGGGGTCAATCCCTTATAACCACACACAAAAGAAAGACAGAAATGAAATGTATGTGCAGGCTCAAATGAACTTGTTGTCCAAACAAAAAACTTTTTTGTTTAATCGAATTCATTCATAAAAGAACTGTCTACAGTCACCAAAACATCTGACTACATTCGGTAATAGTTAGAAATCTATGTTATAACATAGAAAAACAAGATTATAAAACAGAGAGTAGAGCCTGTTAAGTATCCTTTAGGAAACCAATTGGGGGGGGGGGGGAGGTGTCCTTACCTCCATCCAATACCACATATGGCTGGATGTTACAGGCTGCCAACGCAGAGAGGAACTGGGTGAGCAGGCAAGCAAAAGCATCATAGTCCCCTCCATGCTGCTGGTCCAACCCATGGGTAAAGTAGAGGCGGAAATACAGACTGCAGCCATCAATAACCAGGCGACTGTCCCTGAACTTCACATCTTGGAGAAAGTTTCTGTTCCCTTCCACATAGGTGGTCAGACCCTGGACACCCATAGGATCTCAGAGCCTAAAAAACATGGGAGTGAGAATATGAATGAGTTACGGGTCACTCACAGGGGTGTTGGTGTTTCAGAGTAGTTTATATTGCCTGGTTGTTCGTCTGAGGATGTGTGGAGTCTGTGGTTTTGCAGATTTCCAATTATAGAATACGACGGAAAAGAATCGTAACAACCTCGCTGCCATTGCTGAGTAACGTTAGACAGTCAGCTGCACAGGAGTTTGTTTTTCCTTGCTGACAGTGTGTCTCGTGGAAAAGTAACGTTATGTTACAACGGAAATAACTGAAACAAACAATTCATTTGAACCAAAGGCAAGTGATTGACCGTATTTTAAGTGCATTTTAAAACAATTATTCGAAAGGTAATTCAGGATTAGAGCATGCAGATGTATATAGTCTGCTACCGACCTATGTCACTTTACTTCTGTTTTCAGATGTTGCGTAGTTATTTCCTTGTAATGTTATACTTCAAAGTAAAAGTCCCAGTTTGCACGAAAGGTGAGTATTCTGTTACCATACCATTGTTAGGTATTTTAAATATATAATACTAGATCCAAAAAGCACACATCTAAATAAAAAACACTTTAAAATTACAGACAGTCAAACATTAAAAAATAGAAAACTCTTATGCTGAAATGCTACAATCGCGTTGCTTCTCGCGAGAGAGCGAGAACGCAAAAGCTAGCGAGCGCGCTAGCAAGATTTTTTTCTCCTGTTTCTCGTTTTATTATGGCTACAATGTCCGGAGGAACAAACCTCGGGATTCTCGGGGCAAACCAAGCCAGCTCCGGAGCATCCACACAACGTAAAAAAGACAGCAGTCCGTCCGCTAGGTTCTGGGAGAGTCCGGATACTTTAGCCCAGCTGGAGGTGGTGCGACAGTGGATCGGAAAGCACTACAAAAAGGTAGTTAGCTAGCTAGGAGGCTAGCTAAGAAGCTAGCCGCCCCCTGCTAACCTTAGCAATCCAGCGACTCAGACTGTAAACAAACGTCTCATGTTCGATACCGTTACCTTTACATTGGCAAGCAAGATTTGTGTGAAGTTGAGGAGTGCTGTATCTATTTTAATTAAAGATTTAAAAAAGGGGAAGTGCAAATGAAGCCAGATCCTAGAGGTTAAAATCAGACCAAATACTATACAGTTAAGTTGCTGAGACTGTCGTTAAAATGCATTAGGTTGCATGAAAGTATGTTAATGAAATATATTCCTCTCAAAATGTGTCTGTATCTGTCAGTATGTGCTGGTGGATGCTCCATCATGTCAGGCTCTGGCTGCAGTGACCCTGCAGCTTCTCAAGTTTCAGGAGGAAACCTTTGGCAGACAAGCTGCCAGTCCTGCGCTCACCAAACTGCCTGTGAGTCTCTCACCGTCTTTCTATTATAAATGTCGTGTATTCTGAATTCCCAATATCTCATCCTTTTGGTTGGTATTATGTAATTGTATAGACAGCATATCAAGAAATACAAATACAATACTATGATATAAATACAATACTACAATCACCCAGTCTTGACGTATCTAATTCTGTATCTGTATCTGTAATTATGAATAACAGAGGATACAAATATAATAAATCTCAAGGCTTCTTTCACCATTTGAAAGGGAAAACATTTTTGGTGAAAATTTGGCAACATGGGTTAAAACATGCAAAACAAAGTTGAATTTATATTTTTTCTGCAGGCACAGTGCTTCCTGGATCTGCGACCAGGGGGTGGACTCTGCCACATTCTTGGCACTGCCTACAAGTTCAAAGCTGAGCAAGGCTGGTGAGTTGCAGGCTTCTAATGACTTTGGGCCCCATCTTACATTCGCCACAAAGCGCAGCATAAAGTGTCATTGCTAGTTTCCGATTGACACAGTTGTCATTTTCACGCCCTGCATCCATGTTGTTTAAATACCAAATGCACTGGTGCCCATCATTGATTGATTTTTTGATTGATTTTTTAATCACTTCATTGATTTAAAAAATCAGCACACCGACAGGATTGCTCATGAGCCAATAATATTTCATGTTTTGTGTTCTACACATTCAGTCCATTCATACAGTGAAAAATTTTGGCGTAATCCAGCTGTCATCCTGAAAATCCTCAGCTCCATCAGCGAGTTTAAATTATTTCAGAAGCTAAAAGTTGAATTAGGTTTCCTTTTGATGAATTTGTTCTGTCTAGTCATGTCACGCTTATAACTACAGTTTTCTTTGTTTTGCTGATTTAAATGTCATAAAATATTTGATGTGTCTTTACTTTGCACATGGAAAGTCTTAAAATAGCCTGCCATTCAGTCAATCAGTTGATGGTTTTTATAATGCGGCATTCATTCGCTATTATAATTGCAACGCGCCAAGGTGCAAGTGCACCTGGCTTTTAAAGGGAATGGGAGATGACACTCTGAATGGAGCTGTGTATGTTACGCCCAAAACACACAACTAATTCACAGACTAAGTACAACCCTTTTGAACCATGCACCTGGCACACTGACCACTTTTTTCCCTCTTTTTACAGGCGACGGTTTGACTTGCAGAATCCATCAAGAACTGAAAGGAATGTCGAGATGTTTGGTACCATTGAAAGAGCGCTGATCCAGGTGACAGAGACACACATATTAATTCACACATACACATCAACCAACCAAGAACACACAACTGATAAACTTGTGTTTTGTGGTCTACAGAACAGCTGTATGTCACAGCCTATAGTGTATCTGGACGCTACGCTGGATCTGGAGCTGGCTAGCAGACTTACCGATGTTATCACCAAACACCAGGTAAAGTGCTGCAGAAGAGAATTAAAGATGTGTGGACAGAGGGTTAGATGGCCTGATGAAAGATAATAAAAGAATATGTTGAAGTATATTGAGAATATCTGTCTGAAAGCAGTGAGAAAATGAAACCCAATGTAGCTCTTATAATGCAGTTACATTTCAGTGCTTCCTGTTCATGGTTTGTCGTACCACAGGGTACACTCACTGAGGATCGAACATTCGCCAGTCACCACATCTACCCATCACCTGCTTCTACAGAGGAAGGTCAGTTAAAGTTTCTGCATTTTGTGTTTGTTATCTTTTTAAATGCCTTGTTCTTATTTAACTTGACACCTTTTTTTCATACATGTCTTTTTTCTTTTTCAGATGAATGGATGCGTCCTGTTATGCGGAAAGACAAACATGTCTTGGTACATTGGGGCATGCACCCTGACAGGTAATGCACAAGCATACACACACAAACACGCACATATAGATGTTCATACCCAAGCATAATATGTACCTATTGTGTCACTTCTCACTTTTCAACAGTTATGACAGTTGGCTGTCCTCGAGTGATGTCGAAGGAGAAGTTGAAGAGCCACCACGTTCAGAAAAGCCGTGGCGGGTTAGCACAGCAACATGCATTCAAACAACAACCACCTATGCTATAACAGTCTATATAATTAATTACACAACACTTTTTCTGCTACATTTATTATATTAAGCTACACATCAATATTTCACATTTCAAAATGTTAGAGTACGCTGATTTAAACATAGTGTCAAATTAGCTTTTTAGCTCACCTGCCAAGGTTGCCTGGTAGGAGTCAGTTTACTGCAGAGTAGTGCAGTCTCTTACACTGAGAGAGAGCTTATTTATCTATCTTATTTTACTCTTTACTTTTTTTAATAGCGCAATTCTTCTGTTTATGTACATGTTTTTATTTCACACTTGCTTTGGCAAGAACGTCAGTTTCCCCATGCCAATAAAGCCCCATTGAACTGAATTGTATGGTAGTCAGCATAGTCAGAACGGCAACAGACCAGATACTCCATATACATTATGGGGGCTTTTATATGATATTTCAAAAAATTCAACAGGTCAACTTAACAGCTAAGGCCTTTTGATTGTATCTGCCAAAGTCAATTTAACTAGCAATTGGTCATATACTGTATAATGTGTAAATTTGGACACATTGATACTCATTTTGTGTGGGTGTGTGTGCTCCAGGTCCATGCTGGCTGGGTTCTGGACACAGACGTTTTCAACGAGTGGATGAACGAGGAAGACTACTGTGTGGATGAGAGGAATGTACCAATCATTCTCCGCCAGCGTATTCACCTCAGAGATGACCAGGTTTGTTCCAAGCTGTAGGCGACCTTGGGGGCTTGTGAGTGGAAAGGTGTTCTCAGTTATAATTACACAGATCTTACCGTTTCCTGGTGGAACATAGAGGCAGCTGGGAAACTTTCATTTTTAAAATTTTAAGAGTCTTGATCTGTGATGTTTCAGTTAATAATGCAGAAACTCTACCGTCTTGTTGCAGGACTCCAAATTGACCCCCTCCAAAAAGAGACGACGCTCCCCATCTCCACCCTTATCTGAAGGCAGGAAGAAAGGAAAGAAGGGGTAAGAAACAACAGTTTTAACCTAACACGATGGTATACTTTTGGTTTTGACCCTTCAGTGTGCAGTCTCAGCATTGACTCTTGTGTTTGTGCACAGGAGAAGACGTGGACAACAGGAGGAAGAACCAGAAGAGGACTTGACCAAAGACATGGAGGACCCTACCCCTGTTCCTAACATGGAGGAGGTCATACTACCCAAGATTGGTAAAAACACAAAACAGTGACTAGGAAATGGGCACATAAAAGTATATTACCCGTAAACCGTTTTTAATTTCATCTTTTTGCTCTTGTAGTCAACCTGAAGAAGGACAGTGAGAATACTCCTGTCAAAGGAGGGACCATGGCAGATCTGGGTAGGTTTAAATGTGCTATATCTAATGTTTAAGAAGAAATGGAGCGTGTAAATGTTCATTAAAACGTATGAAATACGATTTCTCTTTAGTGTGTATGAACCTTGAGTTTTCACCCTTCTTTCACTTTTCCTTGTTCAGATGAACAAGAGGATGACTTCCCTGGAAGGGTAAATATGATAATTGCTGGAGGGCTGGGTAGTCTCTATCAATTAGTGTCTTTATTTTCAATGTTATTAAATTTACTCTGTGTACATGTGTGTCTAGGAAGATGAGGAGGGGAGAGGGGAGATGCCTCGCCTGTCAGAAGGAGAGGATAACATCACAGAACAAACCCATCATATCATAATACCAAGCTACACATCATGGTTCAATTACAACAGGTAAATAAAAAACACACGCACAAACACAAATATAACCAACTTTTATAGCCTTACCCCCAAAAAACCTTTCAATCCATGTATTCCAGCATTCACTCGATAGAGAAACGTTCATTGCCTGAGTTCTTCAATGGAAAAAATAAGTCCAAATCTCCAGAAATGTGAGTACTGCAGCTATTCAATTCTTACCAGATGATGGAGATGTTGTCTCTAAAAGCATGATGTTTCTCTGCACTGCAGCTACCTGGCATACCGTAACTTCATGATCGACACGTACCGGCTCAACCCCCAGGAATACCTCAGTTCAACCTCCTGCAGGCGCAACCTGACTGGAGACGTCTGTGCTGTTATGAGGTATGCATCCGTGTGTGGGTGTTTGTTACTATGCAGTGGCTTCTGCATCTGCTAACTTAGGTGTCATGTGGGTGTTCTGATATGAACGTGTTAACAAATTAAATCTGATAATGTTGTGAAGGAACATGTGGTATGTGATACTTAATGGTTTTGCAGTTCAAAAGCAGCTTTTATTTTTAATTACAACATGACACATGCTGATTTGTGTGTGTGTGTGTGTTGTGTGTGTGTGTATTAGCGCATTTCCATTTGTGGAGCTGAAACACGAGTGAATAAGTATAAAGAGAAATATTCCGTGTTTCAAGGGTTCATGCGTTTTTGGAGCAGTGGGGATTGATCAACTACCAGGTGGATGCAGAGAGTAGACCCCTCCCCATGGGACCCCCGCCCACCCCTCATTTCAACGTCCTCGCTGACACACCGTCCGGGCTGGCCCCCCTACAACACAAACCCCTGCAGGTAAAACACACACACACAGCTCATGATCACAGCTATACACAAATGTATTTGAAACACATGTTTGTATCATCTGGAAAGCCTCCTAATAAAGTCTCACTCTTGCAGGTGTCAGCCTCACAACACATGTTGTATTTCCCAGAAAAGAGCAGAGACAAGCCTTCAGATTGCCAGAACTTCGGTCTGCGCAGCGATATCTACGCCAGGAAACACCCTAAGGTCTCACATCGTAACAATACAAAAATACTGAAAACTACATCTTCATTTAAACACCCAGTAGCTTGAATCTTGTTTCATGTACATTGTGATTTTATATTCATTTGTTGACATGTTTATTTTACTAGTCTCTCATTTTAACAATATCTGTAATTACGCATTTGAAAGGTTGTAAATAGAATTTTTCTATGATTGTTCTCATGACATCTGTCTCAGACTAAAGGAGCGAGTGCAGGAAGGGAATGGACAGAGCAGGAGACGCTCTTGCTATTAGAGGTAAGACAGTCACTTATGTTTTTGGCTTCCTTTCATAGATCTTACACATGACTCATTGCCTTCCTAAAAGGGAAATTGTTTGATTGATTTATGAGAATCTTTTATATAAGTTTTGCAACTTCTCAGCCCTTTCTGCTTTCTCTCTGTCTCCTCCTCTCCCACGTCTTTCTCAGGCCTTAGAGGTCTACAGAGACGACTGGAACAAAGTGTCCGAGCATGTGGGTTCCAGGACGCAGGACGAATGTATCCTCCACTTCCTTCGTCTGCCGATTGAAGACCCTTACCTAGAAGATTCCTCGGCTTCCCTTGGCCCACTGGCGTACCAGCCTGTGCCTTTCAGCCAATCAGAAAACCCTGTCATGAGCACTGTAGCCTTCCTGGCATCTGTGGTGGATCCACGGGTAGCATCATCCGCAGCTAAGGCGGCACTGGGTGAGAGGACAGAGGGAGGAGCGTTGATGTGTGTGTAGTCTATAGCTGGGTCTCAATTTGCATACTTCAACTAGTATAATAAAATTGGAGTACACTATGTGTACATGTCAAAATATGTGCTCAAATCAAACATGTCCATTGTGCAATTACCGAGCGGATCATTATTGCCATCGTTTGTTTGCTCTCTTGACTTCTATTTGATTAAAAGTGAATAAAAATGAACATACTTTTACAATCGCAACTGCAGCAGCTTCCTTTAGAAATAGGTTGGTGGTCCCTCCCCTCTCACTACGTAACTAAGATGGCGACCGTTAAAGTGTGAGAAGTGTCCAGCATTCCTTACTCAACTTTTGGACCATTATCAGTGTACCATTTGGGTGCTTAATTGCACTTAAGTGCACTCAAAATAGCGAGTGTAAGTAAGTAAGGCTGCGAATTGAGACACTGCTTAGGTTATGGATCTGAGATAGAAGTGTATATGTGTGTGTAGTGATTCTACATCTTTGTCTTCAGAGGAGTTTTCCCGAGTACAGGAGGACTCTCTGGATAAGATCTCTGAAATGTCCAACCAGCCCGACAAAATAGGTAAGACACACAAATTAATCTAGTTCTTTGTGCTGTGTACAATGCATCCCTAATTCTGTCTTCCTGTGTCCTTCAGAATCGATGGATGTCGAGAAAATTGAGATAAACTCCACCTCCCATCAGGTGAAAAACCAATAAGAGCTTAGAGACCGTTTTATTGTATCTGCTGGTGCAGATACATACGCGCACGCGTGTGTATGTGTGCGCTTATGTGTGTGTGGGGATCTGTTTCAGGTCCCTGTAAGGATGGATGGACTCAAGGTGGAACCCACTGCAGCCACGCTGGAGGGAGAACGAGTCAAAAGAGAAAATGCTGAAATGATGCTTGCAGAGGAGAGAGACGGTATGTAAACATGTACAGTATACGTATTTGTATGTGTCTACTATATGTGAGTAAATGTGCACGCCTGTCTACATTAAAGAAGTTCTCTTTCTGATCCAGGAAGGGGAGATGATGATGAGAGCTTAGGGCGGCCGGAGGGAGACGGGGATGATGGGAGAGTGATGGAGCAGGATCTGGTGGAGGGCAGCGTTGCCACGGCAGCAGCAGCCGCTCTAGCCTCAGCTGCCACAAAGGCTAAGGTAAATCCGGCATTTCCACTTCAAAACGGATCAATCACAGGAATGAAGACAATTCAAAAGTTATTTTAAATAGAAGAGACTTTTTTCAGGTTTGTGTCATAGGTCTCAACCATGACAGGCACTATCTTGGAGACCACTTTGTCAAGAACTGGCTGTGCACATATAATTGGGTCTATAAAAGATATACAGTCTTCCAAATTAGGGAAAAGTTAGTTTTAATGAGGGTTATGCAATAATTGGGTTTTATTTAAATTTGTGGTTCATGGTTATCCAGTGAGGTGTTATTATATCTTGCCCGATCTCTACACAAAGCTATATGAGTTGTAGCTATATGGAATATATGGCAGGTCAGTTATCCTTAACATTTTGGTTTTGGCTTCTTATCTAATCTAAAAATTGAGCTGGTTTACCAGTGGTTCAACTTCAAGTTTCTTGTCAAAGAAGAATTAAAGAATTTGAAAATATAGTAATTTTAAGTTCAGATATACAATTTTTTGAACAATTGAGTATGTTAAATGTGACTACCAAAGGTCGTGGTTACATCACCACAAAGCCTTGTATGTTGACGGGTATGTGCTTTTATGCAAATGTACGTTAAGATGAACTGATATAGTAGTCATTGTTATCTGGATAGATTTGGTATTCAGCAGAGGAATTGAAATTTACAATACTTATGTGACTCTTCTTGTTCACTTTTAAAAACATACAAGGAAATACTGTACAGAACTGTTAAAAGTAAATGTCCATTTTATTACAAAAATGGCTACCCCTTTAGGCGTACTTCAACGTGTTGTTTTCCTTCTTAGATGAGAAGATGTAAACTGTAAAAGATGTAAATGTTGTTAAGGTGGATTTTCTTTTGAATTTCTGACTTTTGACTGTTTAGGCCATTTGAAGCTACAGCCAGTGACCCATTATGTTAGCTTACATTAGCATGAAGACTGGAAAACAGAGGGAAACATAAAGCCACAACTTGTCATTATTACACTTCAGTTTTTGTTTTGATTAAACAATGGAGATATGATGTGTTAATTTGAAAGTTACAGAGGTGCTGGTAAGTGGATTTTGTTATCTTTGGACAGAGCTAGACTAAGTATTTCTCTGTGTCCAGTATTGTGCAAAGTTAAGATAACCCACTGCTGGATGTAACCTTATATGTACCAGGAGGACATGAGTATTATGAATCTTCTCATTAATTCTTGGCAAGAAAGTATGTAGAAATGAAGTAAATCAGCTGTATCTAAGGTCGCAAGTTTCTGCTTTTCCTAGGAGATATTCCTACCCACAATCATGGCCAGCTGCTGTGATGAAAATAGTTCTTACAACGATATAAATCTGTGACGAACGCTTCAGATGTCTTTGTTATCATGTGTCAATCAATTGTCGTCCCACCCCTAGTTGCTGATCATTGATTTGGGAGTTTTAATCCATTTAGTCTCTCTCCCTCTTTGCCACGCTCTGTCACACCCAGTCTAATCTACCCTCCTCTCACCTTTTCTCATCATCCTTCCTTGTTTTCCTTCTTTTGTCTTTACCTCCACTCATTTTCTTCTTATCTTTCGCATACATTTACACCCACTACTTTTTGTACTTCTTTGCCTCACTTATCTGCAGCACTTGGCGGCAGTAGAAGAGAGGAAGATCAAGTCCCTGGTGGCTCTGCTTGTAGAGACCCAGATGAAGAAGCTGGAGATCAAGCTGAGGCACTTTGAGGAGCTAGAGACCATCATGGACCGTGAGAAAGAGGCTGTGAGTGAACACAATATCTGCCATAGCCCAAACCAACAATAATGAAACCTCTTCATCATCTAAACCCTCACTCTGCATGGCTAGTTTTTGCATTTATTAATTTAGTTTATATCCAGAAGCAACAGTAACATGCTCAGAAACCAGTCGGCATTATCAATACGTTGTGTCTGTGTGTGTCATTCAGCTGGAGCAGCAGCGGCAGCAGCTCCTGTCAGAGAGACAGACCTTTCACACAGAGCAGCTGAAACAGGCAGAGATGAAGGTTCGCCAGCAGAGGGAGCAGCAGGGGCAGCCGGGATACACAGTGCAGCATTCAGGTCTGCATTCAGTCTTGCATCTGTCTGTATTGAAATCAATCCAGTGTCACTCAGCTCTTAATTTCTTTTCTGTCAAATCATTGTTTGTAACTACACTAACATCTTTAGTTCTCTTGTTATATTTTAGCCCCGCCTCCTCCTTCAGGCCAGTCCATGCCCAACCGGATGATGCCTGGTGGGGGAAATGCCCAGGCGATGGCCACTCGACACCCTGGCGCTCCCAATGGCATGTGTGAGTGTTCTTTACTGTTGCCATTGGTTCTGATGTGGTACTGATTTGCACTATATTAGTCTCATTGTGTGGGTGTGGTGAAACCAACGTCCTGTGTTTCTGCCTCAGACCCGTCCTCGCAGCCTGATGGGATAGCACCAGCTCAGCCGGGTGCTCCAGCATCGAGTCACAGCTGAAGTGACCAGAGAACAAGACACACAAACACACACACACACAGCAGTCCTCCATCAAGCAGAATACACACATAACGTTGTTCAGGAAGAACTGTTAAGAAAATGAAGTCTGAAACTCTTCTGTAGTGACATGTTTATAGACTGAAAGATACACAAGCACATAGACACAGTTCATTTGTATTTGGTCAACGGCTCAGTCCGTCTAATATCTGTGAAATATTTGTGCTCTGATGTCAGAGTTGAGAAATCTGAAGATTGAACTCAACTCATTAAAGTTGTTTTACATGAAACTAAAATGTGTCCTATTTTCTATTTCAGCCTGTTTGCATTGTGTCTGCATGCTTCCGTGTGTGTGTTTGTTCTGCTTCCAGTAATGGGTATTTCTTCATGGAACATTTCCAAGTGCCCAGCACTTCCACAACAGCATTGAACTTAAAACTTTTCCCTGTGCCGACCTGAGTGTGTGGAAACTTTGGAATACTTGCCTGTTCATTTGTTAATCCAGTTACATTCATTTCTGTTTTTAATTAAATAATTCATATTCACTCAACAACTTTTCTAAAAGCAAATGACATAGGTAGCATCAGTCTAAGACTTGTTGTGTTGAGATACTTCCAAATGTAAATTGTTCCTGGGAAATGACAACAACAACAAAAAGATCCCCACAAGATTGTCTTCAACGTGACTGTAATTTATTGAAAACGTCTAAAAGAAACCTCACTGATATAATTTCCTCACATACAAAAGAATATGATTCCACTTATAACTCGAAGGAGTCAAGTTCATTCAAATATGAGTATAAGTGTTTATTCTCCAAAAAGGAGGAGTTTCTCTTGTTTCTGGCAAGACAAACTTACTTTGAATCTGATAAAGTTAAGGTTGGGAAATGATCTATTAAGCAGAAGCAATCTTGTTCAGTAGAGGAGGGATGCTTGTGACCAGCCTGGATGATATTAAATATATATTCAAGAGGTTTTACATTATTGTTATTCATTCGTATGTTCCCCACCTGATGAAGCTATTACCTCTTCTTGATTTGAAGCTTTCCATGCTAAATGAGGAACAGTGAGGCAGAGTTATCTAATGTAATAAAGGCATTACCTTACCGTAAATCACCTGGATGGCTTAACAGCAGAGTTCTTGAAATGCTACATGGCTGAACTTATGCACCTGATAATGCGGATGCTTGCAGGAGCTTTAAGAGAAGGAAAACTGACGCCTTCTTTATCACAAGCCATCATTCCCTTTATTTTTGAACAAGGATGAGGATCGATGTGAAATAGTGGTAAAGATTCAGACCAATCAGCTAGATTTCAACAGAATGTACATTTTAATCCAAGGTATTGTCCAATATAATTGACAAAGTGATCACATCTCATATTCCGTCTGATCAGGTGGAAAGAGCTCATCTGGCAACATAAGACATCTTTATATAATACAGACCCTCAAGGATTTATATTCTTGAATTGCAGCCATTTGATTAATTGTTGAAAAAGCATTTGATCATGTGAAATGGAGATACCTGTTCCATGTGGTGGAAATTGTGCATTACCTTAGAGAAATATTAACAAATAAAAAAAACATTAACAAACAGTTGGCTTTGTGTTATTTATTAAAATAACAGATGCAAAGCAAGTGCTCCAGGCTGAAGGACACAGCTATGTAGTCAGAGTATCTGACAAAGAATAATACAATGTTACATTGACAGCAATGTTTAAGTTGAACTGCAGTTACAATATGTCTTAGCTTAAGGTACCAGCACCACCGAGAACCTCTCCTTAACTAACAGTAAATGTGCCTATAGCCTTGCAGCTATAGGCACATCTGTTCTCCCCAACAATAAAGCAGATTACCAGACTACTGTTGTGTTCCTCAGTGGTTTAAGTTAAACAAGTTATATAGAAAACTTATGAATTAGTAGAATTAGATGAAATATGGATTAGTACAAACAAATGATAAATTGCCACAAAATTCCACACTCTTAGATCATTTGGGGTCAGATGTTTATGAAATGGATAGAGTTTCTATATAATGAACCAGAGGCAGACAAAAAAGAATATGTTCTTCATATTTCACATTTAGACAGAGACACTAGACATAAGCATAATATCACAACTGAAAGTGTGCCCTGCCGAAATGGTAAAGAAGACCATTAAATAGCTCTGACAAACTCAAAGGTTGAGAGGTTTCCTGTTTACACACCTCCAGGAATGTTGGTCACCCTGAGGTAACTGGTGTCATCTGTGAGCACCAGTTTGCATTTAGATTGTCCCAGTACCATAGCTTCAGTGATGTCTTCAAAATGTTTAAACTGCAGCCGACTGTAAGGATTGCAGTTTTATTGCAGAGTTATGATTCCATAGATGCTTAATTCCAAAGGAATGAACTTTTCAGTCACTCTCGGCAGTCACGCTTTTCTTTTTCCCCCTAAAAAAAATATATTATTGATACTTGAAACTGATATTGGGGAATTGGAACAAGCTTTGATATTTGAATTTCAATTTAAATATGGATATAAATAGCTTAACTGTATATGTTTGTACTGTTTTATTTTATTTATTTCATGTTACCCCATCCTAATGAAAATGTCATTATTTGTTATGTTGTACGTGTGTAGCATGAAGGGACTAAGAACTTTTATTTCACAACCTTTGTTGTATAACAATAAATAAATCACCTTGATTTTTGATCCATGATACATGATGATTGATCTTTGATACCTGATCTTTGATCCTTGAAATAAGTGTACACTACCATTCCTATTCCCACCAGCACTGCAGTATTTAATAAAGAAAGAATGGATGTACTCCCACTGAATGTCCTCAGTATCATTCCCCCAAAACACAAAAGGAAACCTTTCCTGAAAAGGAGAGAGAAACAGTCAGCATCTCAGTCATGACAAGCTTTCATGTTATTCATACAATAATAAATTATATTAACTTTGTTTTAATTTAATGCCATCAGCAGGTCATACTTTTCATTTGTACTGTAGTGTACATAAAATACCTGCAAATCATATGACACATACTAATCAATGTATGTGTGCAGCCTCACAGAGCCAATAACTGGCTGCACACTCAAACACTGCTAATGCACTTAAAATGAGTCCATAAAATAACATTAAATTACAACACTAAAATTATGTAACAATTCTTGAAGCCTGAACCTCATGAGAATGTTACTTTGTTTAAATATCCAATGTAAGCACTGTTGTCAAAGTTTCCTATTTTAATGGCAACACAACCATTAATTTTGGATTATAATTAATGATGCAAACAGCAGTATGTTTCTTTGCATGTCTTTGTTTCTTCAGGCAACAAAGTAAAAGATTTTGTCAACAGACCAAAATTTTACATTGGGCCCAAACTTTACACGCAAGAATTTAATAATTGACCAACTTTTAAAATAAATGGCTTATTTAGCCTATAGTCATAAAACAATTGATAAGTGTGATGCAGAGAGATTTTTTATTTGATTTGATGTATGAATTTAATTCATATTGTTTATTAAACACACACGTTCAGTGTTTTTTATTGTATATTTATCTATTTTTATTTAAACACACATATCTACTGTTTTACTTATTTTATTTATTTAATGAACTGTATGAATTTAATTGTTCTTTTGTATTTTCTTTGAAGCTTTGACAATATTATTCTGATATAAATACTTTCCTGAAGTTCTGTGGTTTATCAGTGATGTGAACTACAGACAGATAGATCTGTGTTATACATGCTCGTCTCATCTAAGTCTGTATCCACACTGCATTATATTAAATTATGATGAACTGGTCATGGGTCACAGCTCTCTCTCATCCAGGTGCTGTCTCTCCCTCTTCATCTCCTTGCAGTTTTCATGCATTACTTCCGTGTTGCTGTAAAGTATAGTATGTTGATGTTCAGGTTTGCCCACATGGGAACTCTAAGTTTCCTTTAAGAATGTGATTGAAGGCAGATCTCTCAGTGTGCTTGCATTGTGTGGTCTGCATGTTTGCAGGGATGCTTGTGAAATTCAATTGATCTTCAAATGATGGTGACCTTTTTCCTGCTTTTACCAAAATGGCTGAAGCTAGACTTCAGATTATTATAGAATTAACGATGTCCTTGTAGAGTGTGAGCATATGTCAAGGTTAGTATAGGAAAGGAGAAAGGAAAATGGAAGAAAGGAGAAAGTAAAGCAAGGTCTATGAGATCCTGGATACCCCAGGAGCCAACAGTGAACTTTCATTCAACAGTTGTGTTCTTGGACTTCAGTCTTGATAGAGTGCTGTTATTGGCCTCACACACAGTGTCAGGAGTAAAACAGCAAAGGCCCAGTGGTGGAGCACTGATACAAAATGAAACACACATCAATGACCAGGACAAGGGGGTCTATACAAATATCCCACAAAATCACTACAAATGAAGCTTCAGGTTACAAGCACTGGAACTCAGCTGTATAACTGAATGGTGGAGATGGCTTTATCAGGTTAAGTCATTTTTTAACAAGATATCACTCAACTCAAAATATGCTCCACTAATAGAGAAGACTATTTAATGTAATATTAACTGAATTTCATATGTCAGCCTGAGGAAACTGAGGCTAAAACTGGGACAAAGGGCAGATTCATCTATGAGCTCTGACTCCAGTTTGCATTTAGGCTAAACATGGCTACATTTTTGTGTTCAAAATATTTTATGATATTTTAAGAGTCTATAAACTTTTAGTTCAAATAAATATTTTCAATGTCAAAAATGTACTTCAAAACCACAGCCATCTTTGTTTTAGTTGCAGAGTGATGACTTCATTGAGGCTTTTGCAGTTTACTCCAGAGGAATAACCTCCTTAGACAGTTATTATATTCTTTGTTCTAAAAAAAAAGATTAAAAGATGTATTGACACTTGAAACTCTTATTGTGGAAGAGTAACATGTTTAATATTTAAAAGTCTCTTTAAATAACAGCTTCAGATTGCTCAGATTGAATGTGAAGTTTGGTGTTCAGTTTGATGTGTTTCAACCCTTCCTGTGTGGCTGCCTGAAGGGCTGTGGTTTAGCACATTTCAACAACTCAAAAACAATAATTGAAAATGCTATGTTTGCCATTTATTGTTCATGGTGCCACATTGCTAAATACAGTATAAAGTCACTACTCTGTCAACACCTCTGCCTTGCATAATTTTGCGAGTTAATCTGATTTTACCTAGAATTCAAAAACCAAACTTTCAAAATCAGGAAAAAAATGTTTTGATTGCAGATTTATGATTCAGTGGTGCTTTTGTGCCGTCAACCCCAGGAGAATGAACCACCAATTATTTCCTATAAAAAACTAAAAAAAAAAGTACAATTAAACCAGATATTGTGGAAGTGTAACATGCTTAAACATTTAAATTCACATTTAAATATGGTGCATTTTATTTCTTGTTTTAAAGATTGTTGAGCCACTTACCAGCGTAGACACACACAGCCACTGCCACAATGAAAAGTGCTATTATCCATAAACCACCAATCACAACATTTCCAAAGGGTGATAAAAATTTTCTGAAAGAGTAGAGGGAAACGGTCATCATCTATACTCACTCAAAATATATAATACAATATTTAATTTTATTTATGGCATGACATTTGGCACAGACAGCTAGTTACATTCACATCGGTCTCGACATTATCGGCCTTTTGTGTTTTGTACTATTTAGCAAACGTTAGCATGGTAAGACACTGAGCACGGGAAGTTAAATTATACCTGAAAAATACCAGAATGTTATTGTCCTTCTGAGCTTATGTTTGCAAAGAACCACTATGTCCATGTAAAGCCTCACAGAGCCAGTAGTTTGGCTGTGGACTCAGACACTCCTAAATCAGTTTAAATCAAATCATTTAATGACATTCAGTTACATCACTAAACTTATTTAACAATAATTGAATCAAGGTAAGCAAAGTATAAGTTTTGTACACTGCTGTTTGTTTGAATATCCAATGTCATTTAAGTACATTTCCCATTAATGCTGCTTAAAAATAGCTTTATTAGCCTCTTTATCATTCAACTCAGCCTTCGCTTAGGTAGGTAAAATTACTTACGCAGCCAAAGACGGTGTCTGTTTTGTGTTTTGTTCCCATTTTGTCTTCATCTTTGCCAGGAAATTCGAGTTATCAAGTTGTTCAATAATGCTCCTGATTTTTGAGTTCTCACGGTTGACACATATCTTTTGGGGTTTCTGTCTTTCCTGTGTGGCTATAGGCCTACTTGTCAACCCTCCTGATTTTCCTGGGAGACTCGAGTTAGGCATTGCCATCTCCTGGTTTCCTCTCGTGGCAGACAAACTAAGTTGTTCAATAATGCTCCTGATTTTTGAGTTCTCACCGATGTTTTCATGTCTCTGTCTTTCCGGTGCAGCTGTCTGAAAACCTTCGTTACGGGACATTGCAATGATTCAAAAGCAACTAGCAGACTGCACTCACAGAGTCTAGATCTCAGATGTGCCTGGAGGCATGTGGGTGGGAAAGAGGGAGTGCAGGGCCCGCCTTCTTAAGGGCCCAGAATTACATAGGCTACAAGAATTTAATAATCCACCCACTTTTGAAATAAATGACTTGAAAAATAATAAATGACTTGGCTTTGAAAAAATGATTGATAAGTGTGATGCAAACTCAGAGAGACAGATACATATATATATTTAGAGAGGTGTGTGTGAATGTGGACAGAAGCATCAATTGTTTGATCATGAAGCTTAATATTACTATACAGTTCTGTTTTTTTTAGTTTAGTGTATGAACTGCACTGCAGACTTGAATATATCTTAATAGTGACCAGTGTTGGGCAAGTTACTCAGGAATTGTAATAAGTTACTTTTTATAAGTTTACTTTACTTACTTCACTGGGTATTATGACTCAGCCCTAAGGCCGCAACAAGAAATGAAGATGCCGGTGTAACTCAAATTTATTAAAGCAGTCAACAAAAATAAAAAAGATTTGGTGTGGAATTTAGAGTCTGTAGTGTAGGGAGATGCCTGTGCGCAGTGTTTGATGTAGTGCATGTTGTCTGTATGAAAACAAAACAAAGCAGAGCTGGGAGGAAGGTGGAGGAACACTGGCGTCTGGGTAGGCAGGCTTTAATAAACGTCACTTCCTGTGTCCACTACATGGCTCTAGAGAACACCTGTTTGTTAGTGATGGGAAAAGTCACTGTTCTGACAGACTCGAGTCAACAAATCTCGTTCATTAAAATGAACTAATCTTGTTTTGTGTCATTTCGTTCATTTTAACTAGGCTGGTTGTTGCGGCGCTGCAGCCCTCTAGTGGGCGAGCACAGCTCTCAAACACAGAAACCTGCCTGGCTTGCTCTAATTGACAAAGTATAATGCACAAATTCACCCTTTATCTATCGTGGTTCTATAAAGCCCCATGGAGCCACAACCATGATTACAGTTTTTTTCGACCATTCGAAAAAAACTGTAATCAATGTACTTGTGCAGCCTCACAGAGCCAATATCTGGCTGTACTCTCAAACACTGCTAATGCAGTCCATAAAATAAATTTTGCAACAATTTTTAAAGCTTGAACTTCATGAGAATATTTTGTCCAATAAAAATCCAATGTAAGCACTGTTTTTTATTTTAATGGCAACACAACCATTAACACTGCTCAAAAAACAACTTTGTCCAACTACACGCCCTATCACCTTGAAGGTAAAATTACTTACACAATCAAATCCATCCTCAATTATTTCTCCTAAAAATAGAATTCCGGGGCCAGTATCGTTCAGATGTGAAGTTTGGTGTTTACTTTCGGCTTTGACTGTCTCAGCTCTTCCTGTTCAGCTGCCTGAAACACATTCCAGCAATTCAAAAACAATAACTGAATATCCTATGTCTGCCATTATCTGGTTTGTACTGTATAGGAGTAGATACTTACTGTGAATCCTTTAACCCACTTACAGTTTTTCTCAGATATTTCAGTACATTTGTCAGATCAGAAATGAAATTCTAATTGTTCAACCACTCCACATTATCTTGTCACTTGTGCACATCATAAAAGCAATATTAACAATTGCTTATGTCATGTTGATCGCAAAGTATTATAGCCTACCGGTTTCATGAAGAATTGACGGACCCCCATTTACCTCTAGGCATAAGTTGATTGCAGAAGTCACTACATGCATAATGGTTGAACGTGTTGTCAAAGTCAAAATATAGATAGATAGATAGATAGATAGATAGATAGATAGATAGATAGATAGATAGATAGATAGATAGATAGATAGATAGATAGATAGATAGATAGATAGATAGATAGATAGATAGATAGATAGATAGATAGATAGATAGATAGATAGATAGATAGATAGATAGATAGATAGATAGATAGATAGATAGATAGATATAGATAGATAGATTTAAATTTTGTAATTTCTACAGTTGTGCTGTGCAGTGCTATTTAACAGTCTTGTCTTCTTTTTTCTGCATCACAATGACATGCATGCTCTGTCAAAACAAATTACAGAACAAACACTTTTCTTTTGTTTGTAAACAATGAGACAAGGACATGTCATTCTGATGGCACTGATAAATTCACTGACCTAAAGACTTACTTTTGAGAGATAGACTAAGGATTTTGAGCAAGTTAGGGGCTTTTGCAGGTAATCCACTGTGTAGTGCTGTTTGTATGAATTGTTTCAAGAAAAGCACTTACTGTTTTGCAAAAGTTTAGATTGATTTGAGAAATGTACCAAAAGTGACTGAAAAAAACTGCAAGTTAAAAAATAGCAGTAGCCAATCACGATGTAGAAGTAATACAAGTAAAAGTCAGGCATTAAAACGTTTACTTAATTTTTTTAGGAAAAGTACACAAGTATTAGCAAAAAAAATGGCAAAATTAAAAATACTCCTCCTGCGATGGACTGGCGACGTGTCCAGGGTTCGCCCAGTGTCAGCTGGGATAGGCTCCAGGCCCCCCGCGACCCTGTATGCAGGATAAGTGGTTGACGATGGATGGATGGATGGAAAAATACTCCTCATACAGGGTGGCCCACTTCAGAACAATATTATATAATGTCTTTTTGGATTATAATTAATGATGCAAAAATATATGTCTCTTTTCATTTCGGTTTATTTAGGCAACAAAACTAAAATATGTTTTTCAAATGCCCACATTTTTAATTGACATCTGCTAAAATATTGGGACCTCATTTACATGCAAGAATTTAATAATTCACCCACTTTTAAAATAAACGACTAATTTAGCCTGTATGTATAAAAACATGTGATGCAGACTTGCAAGAGAGAGAGAGAAAGGGGGTGTGAGTATGGACAGAAGTGTTGCTGTGATATAAAAACTTTCCTAATATTACTCTACAGTTCTGCGGTTTATCAGTGATGTGAACTACACTGCAGAAGTCATTTAACAGTGACAGACACATAGATCTGTGTTATATATGCTTGTCTCCTCTAAACGTCTGTATCCGCACTGCGCTGCATTATAATAAACTATACTGAACTGGTCACATGGCTCACATCTCTCTCTCGCATCCAGGTGCTGTCTCTCCCTCTTCATCTCCTTATAGTTTTCATGCATTAGTTCTGTGTTGCTGTAAAGTATGCTGATGTTCAGGTTTGCCCACATAGAGGGACTTCCAGTTTGCTGTGAGCCACTATTCGTAAGTGAAAATCTGAGTGAAGGTTGGTATCTGAGTGTGCTTGCACTGTGTGGTTAATATGCAACAGTACATGGATCCAGACTGGCTAAGTTTCATTCCTCTGTGTGCAGGTGTGTTTCTGAGATTCAGTTGATCTTCAAATGGGGGAGACTTTCTCTTTGCTTTTACCAAAATAGAAACTACAGACTACAGATTATTATACAATTACAGATGTCCTTGTAGTGTGTGAGCATATGTCTAGTTTAGTATAGGAACAGAGAAAGAAAAACAAAAGAAGAGAGAACATAAAGCAAGGTCTCTGAGATCATGGATACCGCAGGAACCAACAGTGAACTTTCATTCAACAGCTGTGTTCTTGGACTGAAGTCTTAATTGAGCGCAGTTATTGGCTCACCCACAGTGTCAGGAATAAAACAATTAAAGGTACAGAGGCGGGGCGCCAATACAAAATGAAACACACAGCAATGACCAAGACAAGTGGTCCATTAACAGTGGTGGAGAAAATAATGATATGCAATGACCCTTTGGGTTCATTCTTACTCATTTAAGATCAAAATAATCACCTCCATTAAATGGCATCTTTAGGGCAATGTTGACTGACTACTTCTATTGTTATGATGCCCTACTCTGTGAACACTGTTGCCTTGCATCATTTTGCTGGTTAATTTAATTTTGTTGAGAATAAAAACAAAAAACTTTCAAAATCAGGAGGAAAAAAATAGTTTTGATTGCAGATTTATGTTTCAACTGATGCTTTTGCCATCAACTCCAGGAGAATGAACCATCTGTCAGGTATCAGTTATTTCCTATAAAAAACTAAACAAAAAAGTACGGTTAAGCTAGATATTGTGGAAGTATAACATGTTTAAACATTTTAAACATTTTTAACAATTTAATATAGTGCATTTTTTCCCCATTTTTTAAAAGATTGTTGAGCCACTTACTAGCGTAGACACACACGGCCACTGCCACGATGATAAGTGCTATTATCCATAAACCATCTTTAGATACAGAAGGATTCTCAATCACAACCTTTCCAAAAGGTGATGGCAAATCAAGACAAAGATTTTTTCTAAATGAGAAGAGAAACAGTCATCATCTGTACTCACACAATATATATAATATAATATTTCATTTTATTTATGCCATGACATCTGGTACAGACAGCTCCTCTGAATTGACATATCTTTATCATTTACCATTGACTTTTCATCAGGTCATATTTTTTATTTGTCTTTTATTCAACTACAAAATACCTTCAAAACTGATAAACACCAGTATGTTATTGTCCTTCTTAGCTTATGCTAGCAAAGAATCACAATGTCCATGTAAAGCCTCACAGAGCAGCTCAGACACTTCTAAATCAGTTTAAGACCATGAAATGACATTCAGTTACATCACTAAACTTATGTAACAGTAATTGAATCAAAGCATGTATAAGTATTGTATACTGTTGTTTGTTTGAATATCCAATGTCATGTAAGCACTGTTGGCAACCCCCGCATTTCCCATTAATGCTGCTTAAAAATAGCATAACCCTAACCCTAACAATAGCTAACCTTAACCCTTACCCTTATTAGTCTTTTTATCACTCAACCACCTACAAAAAGAAATAGGTCTATATCACTTGGTTGAAAGTAAAATTACTTACGCAGTAAAAGCTGGTTTTTCAGGCTCATCTTTCGTCGCAGTAGTGTTCACTTCTGGTTTTGTGTTTTGTTCCCATTTTGCCTTGGTATTTGCCAACCTTGACAGGAAGTTTGAGTTATCAAGTTGTTCAATAATGCTCCTGATTTTTGAGTTCTTACGGTTGACACATATCTTTTGGGGTTTCTGTCTTTCCTGTGTGGCTATAGGCCTACTTGTGAACCCTCCTGATTTTCCTGGGAGACTCGAGTTAGGCATTGCCATCTCTTGGTTTCCTCTCGAGGCAGACAAACTACGTTGTTCAAAAATGCTCCTGATTTTTGAGGTCTCACCGATGTTTTCATATCTCTGTGTTTCTGGTGCAGCTGTCTGAAAACCTTTGTTATGGGACATTGCAGTGATTCAAAAGCAACTAGCAGACTGCACTCACAGAGTGTAATCTCAGCCAGATGTGCCTGGAGGCATGTGGGTGGGAAAGAGGGAGTGCAGGGCCCTTACGAAGGCGGGCCCTTCGTAAACTAGATAGTTAGTTTGATCATGAATTACTCTGCAGACTTGAATATCTGTTAATAGTGACCAATAAGTTACTATTAACTTTTTACTGGGTGTTTCGACTGAGCTCTAAATCCACAAGCAGGCAGGCAACAAAAAGAGTTCAAATTTGGTGTGAAAGTCAGAATCAGTAGTGTAGGGAGATGCCTGTGTTTAATGTTGACAACAAATCAAAGCAGAGGAGCAGAGCTTGGTTGAAGGTGGAGGAACCAACACTGACGTCTGGATAGGCAGGCTTTAATTAATAAATAAACTGAAAAAAAAGCAATTAAAGCTAAATACAGTGTAACTGTGCATTCAGACCAAACATGAATTTAATCTGTAATTTTAAACTGCCAATTGTTTACACACAATAAACACAACTCGCAATTACAGCTGTATGAACCCAAAGTAAACATTTTGCTGTGATTTAATTGCAATAAATGGAGCAAACTGATGCCGAAATAACTACAATATTATCCAGATTTGCAGAATATGATTCCTCGTCAGCTCTGTCAGCAAATCAGCAGGACAACTTCTAAACTGTTTGTTAAAAACGAATCTCGCTGCCGAGAAGCTCCAGTGAAGATAAATCAAAATTGTAATCCCAAAAACTAAAGCTAATTTTAAAAAAAGAGTTTACTCTGAGCTCCTCCCGCGAAAAAGCAGCGTAGTTGTAGTTGTAGGTGGCTCTAGAGAGCACCTGCCAATCATATGTTGTGTAACAGTACTTCGTATTGCCAGTGGGTGGCACTATCACTGTAACTAAATATTGGCATGTACTTAGTGGACACAGGAAGTGACGTTCAAGTCCTTTGTGTTCTATCCCAAGCATGCTTGCTGCTTGAATTTACTAATTGTTCCAGTAAAGTTACTGGAACAATAACTAACCTTAGGAGTCAACAAACACAAACTGAAAACAGCCTCTCAAACCAGATGATGCTATACAGTTAGTATAGGCTATGGATATACATTATTTAAAATATAGAAAACAAAGCAAGGCTCTCACAACTTTTTAACTAATGGCATAGGCTATTCATTCAACAGCAGAAAGGAGTAGGCCTAGTCTATGGTTTTTTTCAAGGTAACAACACTGGCTGAAAAAAAAAATAAAGCAAGTGACTCCCCAACTTTTTATCTGCACATGCAGTGTTCAGTGTTTTTACAAAGAAAAAATGTTGCTTAACATCAGTCTCTCCCGATGAATGCATGTTGACATTTATGTGCTGATTTACTGGTTGTAGAATTTTTTGTGGGTGAAAGCTTATTGCTCGACGGATGACAATGTTCTTTGCATCTTTGACTGTGACACAATAATGATAATACTTACAGCTCCATTGTCGTCCATTCTTCCTTTAGCTTACACATAACATAAGGTCCAGCTACTCGTCATGAACTGCTCTTGACCTGCTGCACAATCATACACAAGGACAACAAATCAAGATCTGTTCTGGTAAGGCAGTAATGCATTAGTTGGATTGGTAACTGTAATACTGTTAGTGTTTTGGAAATAATACTTTGCAAAGTTACTGGGGGAAAAAAATATTACAGTAATGCCTTACTGTAACTTGTCCTGGTGCTGTTTCATCCTTTTTCGTTATGGTGAGTGCATTGGGATTCAGAAGCAGACACAGAGGAAAGGTTAGAGTCAAAAACATGGCGGTTTATTGAACGAGAGACAATGTGCTAGTAGTTTTCGAGGGGCAGAGGAGGAGAGCTGGCAGGCAGGTAAGACCCAAATCCAAAAAAAATATCACTGGACACAGTGTCAGACTGAACTCCTCAAGGCAAAAGCAATGACCTGAGGTGGGACAAAAAACATCACACACAACAACCTCTGTGTTCAGGTACAAGTGGGATTAAATTGATCATTACAACAAAAGGCATCTAAAAAATATAATTTTCCCAAGCTTTGTGCAATGTAGTGTCACTTGGCCCCTTATTTGTCATCTGTTAAATCATTGTCTGTAGTTCTCTCATTATATTTTCCCCTGGCGCCTCCTCCAGGCCAGTCCATGTCCAACCGAATGATACCCTGGTGGAGGAGATGCCAAGGCGATGGCCCCTTGACACCCTGGAGCTTTTGAGCATGGTAAGATTCTGTTGGTGTGAGAAAACGGTTATGGCCTCAGACCCAGTTTCCCAGCCTGATGGGATAGTGATAACTCAGTCGGGTCCTCCATCATCCAGTCATAGCTGAAATGACAGAAAACAGAACACAAAATGCTCAGGAAGAACTGTTAAGAAATTTAGGTCTGTGACTCTTCAGTAGTGGCGTGTTTATAGACTGAAAGACACACAAGCACATACACACAGTTGATGTGAATTTGGACTCTGGACTTGGTCTGTCATGAAACATGAAAAATTTGTGCTCTGACGTCAAGATTGAATTCTACTCATTAACGTTTTTATATTAGATTCATTTTCTAGTCCAGCTGGTTTGTGTGTGTGTTTGTGTGTCTGCATGTAAGAATGTATGCTTATGTATTTATTCTATTTCCAGTAATTCCAGTAAAAGAAATTCTCATGGGGGTTAGGTTTGGGAAGACATCATCTGACAACATAAGTTATCTACATGACACAATGTGGTCCCTTCAGGATTTATATTCTTCAATTGCAGCTATTTCATTAGATGCTGAAAAGCATTTCCTCGTGTGGAATGGAGATTTGAGCAAAGGTTTATAAAAAGAGTTTCTATATAATCAACCAGAGGCAGTGGTGCATAGAACAAAATTATTTCTTCCTATTTCACACTAAGCAGAGGCACGAACAAGGCTCAGGCCTTTCTTTATATTGCACTCTTCTGTTAAGCACTAGAAGTAAACTGTGGGCTCATCAACATCCCAAATCAAGCACTCCATGAGTGGTATGTGTTCTGAGCTGCCAGGGCAAAGACTCCAGCAAGATAAGGAAGAGGTGGTCGATGCTTGATGCTCAAACACAGTCAAGATAGACAGTGTTTCCCAAATGTCAGACTTTTTAATGTGAAGATGAAACCACATTATCATCTTGTTGCTGCTGTTTACATTCTCCCCAGATGCAAATTTAAAAAATGTACTGCAGAATGTTCTGGGTGGATACAGTAGACCTTGGATATACATAACTGTATAGTCTAATGTTTTAGTTTATTGTATTTATTTAATTTGTTACCACATTTTAACACACTGTTCATTGTCTTTTTAGTTATGTAGCATGAAGGGACTACAAACTCTCTTTTCGTTAAACAACCTTGTGTTGTATAACGGCTATGGCCTGAAGTAACTAAAGCTATGAAGCTGCGAGCACCACCTACAGTTTGCATATAGGCTAAACTGTATCAGTTGCCCTGCTACAGCTTCTATTATATGTTCAAAATATTTAAAATGCAGCCAGCATTAAGAAATCTATAAACAATTATTAGAATAAATGTTGTGAATGTCAACATAAAAATGCACTTCAAAAACACAGATTTTTTATTAATTTTATTGTAGTCATGATTATGTAAATGCTTTTGCAGTTAACTCATCCCCCTCACAGAATTAAAGCTGCAAGCAGCGATTAGCAGGCCCGAACACCTCCCGTACGTTGGGGTGTGCTGCACCGATGTAGTTGTTTCGTGGTTTGACTTCCTTCAAGTCTGGGTGTGCTGCATCTGTGTAGGCAGTCCATTGCGTGCATTCTGTCAATTCTGCAAGGTTGTGAATGTCAACACAAAAATACATTTCAAAACCACAGATTTTCATCCATCTATGTTTTTATTGTAGTCATGATTACATAAATGCTTTTGCAGTTATCTATCTATCTATCTATCTATCTATCTATCTATCTATCTATCTATCTATCTATCTATCTATCTATCTATCTATCTATCTATCTATCTATCTATCTATCTATCTATCTATCTATCTATCTATCTATCTATCTATCATTTAAGTTCCTGGGTGTAGCCTACCTGTATACATAAACGATAAATAACTGTAGCCTATAGGCCTATATTGTTGTATTTTATTTATTTTATAAAAATATATAATAGGCCTATATAATATAAAAATATTATATGTGTGTAGCATGAAGGGAGTACTAGATTTGATGCAGGCCTATTGTGCCATATAATGATAAACAGATTACCTTGGTGTTTTTGTTGTGTTGAGTGCATATTGTCACTGCCACCAACGCCACTGCAATAATTACCAAACCAGGAGTGGATATAGATAAACTTTTGAATACTACTGTCTTCAAACCCCACTCAAAACCTTTCCTAAAAAGGAGAGAGAAACAGTCAGCATAGTCACTCAGTGCAGCATGACAATATTTCCTTTTATTAATGCCATAACATTTGGTAGCTACAGACATTGTTCCCCTGATAATGAATTGTAATGACTGTAATTCCGATCAGCTTCCGATTCAACGGTTCAGAGGAAAGTGAAGGGAAACTTAATTTAGCCCACATTGCTGTGTGACCGATCTTCAGTTTTGGCATCTCTGTTGTGAAAGTGTGTTAGCCAATTTAATTATTACCTCCTCCCTGTCTGAAACCCACTTTCAAATGCCTCACAATTTTGGTCTGCTGTCTACCTTTTTTGGACACTCAGCAACTTGAGTGAAATATCTTAATATTTTTAGAACACTATATAGACCAGGTCCAGATAAAAAAACACCTGTTGAATCTAAACTAGACTATTGCAGAGAGGCTAACATTTTGTTTTAAAGTTTTTTTTACACCACAGTTTCAGATCTGTGAAACCTTCATTCTATTTGTATAAATGCAAAACAGGGTGATTTTAACTCCTTTTTATACAGACCATTAATGCTGCTTAAAAACAAACTGTCTCTATATCACTCAACCACCTATGTAAGAAGAGCCATATAGGTCAAGGTACTTACAAAAGCACAGTCATCCTCAATATCTTAGCTCTCAGTGTGCTGTGAATTGTTGTATCATTGAGATTCGGAGAGGAGTTTGGTGTTTACTTTCAGTTTTAAGTGTTTTATCTCTTCATGCTGCCTTAATGGGTGGGGTTCAGCACATTGCAGCAATTCAAAACTAATTACTGAAAATGCCACGTCTGCCATTTTATATTATAGCTGTTAAGAGGATTTTGTTACCTTTCTACAGAGGTAGGTAATCTGTTTCTCCGTTTCCAGTTGTTGTGCTAAATTAAGATAAATGGCTGTTGGATGTATCTATATGTATGTACTGGACAGATAAAAGTGTGGCATCAATGTTGCAAGAAAGTAAATAAGCATTTACAAAAAAGGCTACCGTAAATGTAGCGATGAAGTACCTATGGTCTCAATGTGTGCTCTGCCTGAGAGATGTTGCCACAATCTTGGCCAGCTATTGTGATGAAGATAGTTCTAGATATAATATAAATCTGTGGCAGTGTGATAATTTTAAATGTTTTTCTGTCATGATGTGTAGTTAGATTTGTCGTCCCACCCCTAGTTGCTGTTGATTGATTTGGTAGTTTCTCACATTCAGTCTCTTTTCTCTCACACTCCTTGCCACACTGTCACACCCAATTTATTCTACCCTCCTGTCACCTCTTATCCTCAGTGTTTTCCTTCTTTGTATCTTTACCTGCACTCATCTCCTTCCTTCTTAACTGTCACATGCACTTAGCACCCAGTTCCTTACTCATTAATGGTGTGTCTTCTAACTTCCTCCATCTTTGCTTCACATACTTGCAGCACTTGGCGGCAGTAAAAGAGAGCAAGATCAAGTCCCTGGTGGCTCTGCTCTGCTCCCAGATGAAGAAGCTGGAGATCAAGCTGAGGCACTTTGAGGAGCTGGAGAACATCATGGACTGTAAGAAGGAGGCTGAGAATGAACATAATATCTGCCATAGCCCGAACCAAGAAAACTGAAACCTCTTCTTCATCTAAACCCACACTCATTCAAGTCACTCTATAGTTTTAGCCTTAGTTCCTAAAACATATATTATCAAAATGCTCTAATAGCTTTTTGGATGGTTTTTTACATGTATTTATTTCATTCACAGCCAGAAGCAACAGTAACATGTTCAGATTCCAGCCAGTATCATTAATACTTTGTGTTTGTGTGTCTTTCTTTGGAATACTTGCCCGTTCGTTAGGTACATCCAGTTTCATTCATTTCTGTTTTTAATTAAATCATTCATATTTATTTGATAACTTTTTAAAAGCAAATTACAGACGTATGTCTGAGATACATTGTGTTGTGACACCTCCAAATTTATTTTTCGTGGGAAATTGCAACAACAACAATAAGCTCAGATTTACATACTGACAGCATGGCAACATTGTTGTAGGCCTATTGATTCACAGAAATTTGTCATGACAACAGCAACTGTAAAGTGACAGACTGTGCTCACAAGTAGATTGGATTTGCTTCTTGTTTGTTTTAGCAGTTGTTGCTTGGCTGAAAGTGAGATGACCTTTGTCTTACCAAATGAGGTCAGAAACAGGTGATACAATAGTTTCCCTTTTAAAGTATCTTATCAGTCCATAAGCAAGTGATATGGCAGGTGTTCCTATGTAACAGAGCAAAGTATTTATCTGACAAATTGAAATCATTTCATCACATATACAATGGAATATCCTTTCATTCCATTTAAATGAGGGAGTTAACATACCTCAAATATGAGTATACCTGCTAATGCTACAAAAAGGTATTTCTCTTGTTTCAGGCAAGACAAACATTGAAGTCTGGGAAATTATGAGTTAAACAGATGCAATCTCACTCAGCAGTTCCTGCAATACGGTCTCAGGGAGGAAGACTTGTGACCAGTCTGAATTATATTAGTAATACGTTCAAGTGGTGTTATATGGATCTTTATACATCAGCATGGTCTGCAAATAATAAAGATATAACCTCTTTTTGATGATTTTAACCTTCCCATGGTAAACGAAGAGCAGCGAGAGTATCTTGATAGTCCAGTAGACAGAGTTATCTAATAAGTAGTATTAAAGGCATTACATCACCTGGCTGGCTTTAGAGCAGAGTTTTTTAAAAGCTATGTGGATAAATTTATGTACCTGAAGATGAAGATGCTCGCAGAAGCTTTAAGAAAAGGAAAAAGGCCCCCTTCTTTATCACATGCCACTATATTTAAGATATTTATAGATCTATGTGACTAAAATCTTCAGAGCAATCAGCTAGATTTCAACACATTTTTTTATTTAATTTGACAGCATGACAATATTTAATTTTATTTATGGCATGACATTTGGTCAGACGTTGTTGCCCTCGGGATGAATAGTAACAAGTTTTGCAATCCTCTGTCTTTTCATCTCACTCTATGATTATAATTATGATTTGTTGCCTACTTTAGTATAGTCAAAACGAATGACATTCACATCATCCTAAACTGTAAATAGTGTTTTGTACTAATCAGCAAATGTTAGCAAGCTAATATGCTGAGCATGGTAAGTTAAACATTATACCTGCCAAACATCAGCATTGTTTTGGCCCTGTGAGCTTAACGTGTTAGCAAAGAACCATGTGAAGCCTGACAGAGACTATGGCATGGCTGTAGACTCAGACACTGCTAATTCATGAGACCATGAAACATTGTAACATTAAAAAAAACACTAAAAGTATGTTACAGTTATTATCATTATGGGGCTGATTTTAAATACTTTAAATACTGCTGGGGTAGCTTAACTTATAACAATACATCATAATTTATTTGATTGTTTTGATTTTGTATTGATAATCTGATCCTGCAAAGTAACTAGTTACTGAAGCTGTCAAATACATGTAGTGGAAAGTGCAATGTATTATGGAGTAGAAGCATAAAGTAGCATAAAAGGAAATTACTCGAATATTGTACAAGTACCTCAACACTGTACTTAATGACAGTACTTACCTGACAGTTATTATACTTAGTTGCTTTCCAATTCTGGTTTTTAATCCTGAAAGTGCTGAAAAGTAGCTCTTATTATCTGTCTGTCCTTATCTAATGTTATAAACATATCTGACAGTTTCAGATGAGATAAAGCTTTATTGATCCCCAGAGGACAGAAATAAGAACAGATAAACAGAGAAAGTAAATTCTACATAATAGATGTATATAAACTAAAATAAGAATGTAATGAAACTATGTGAGCAGTTAAAGACAACATTACAAAAGTGACAGTGGTGTAAATGTGAATAGTAGCAACAATATCAACAAGTCAAATTTGTGTAAACAGTGTACACCACACTAATATATAATATGATTGCCAATTACTAATGTTACTACTGTTTGCCTTCATTATATAGGAGATAATAGAAATATAATATAGTATAATAATGTTGCAAAAGAGTATCACATATTAACACAAGGATGCAGCATGTGGGAAGAGACAGCGCTCAGCAAGTAAATGGCAGCTGCTCTATTGAGAGTAACCATGGCAATGGCTTCTGTGTGCTACACAGTTGTAGCCTATTTAACTTACATTAAAATTATAGGCAACTTTACCTGATATGCCTAGTTATCTAGCTAGTTTTGCAGGGATGCTCTGCCATGCAAATTCTCTCCTGTTGATGTCCTATTTAGTAAACAGAAATAGATTCTGGAAATTCAAAACAGCGAGGATCAGGTTATCTTCCAATGATTTGTGCTGAGCCTCAAGTACAAAAAGTTCAATGCAACTTCAGCAGCTGGCGGGTGTGTGCGTGAGGTGAGCACAACTGCAACAGTTAATGGGAACACACCCACTTGTCAGTACACCTTGTGCTCGACCACTTCACCTCACTCTAACAGGGAAACTTGCAACTGATTGAACATAGACTCTTTATGCTGCTCCCTGATAAAGAAAACCTGTTCAGAAAAACTGGACTCTGATGGTAACTTGTTGTAACAAGCTAGATAAAAGGTGCTGCCACTGCTTGTCAGTGGCAAATAGCTTTGGCTTTTTATTTGATTTTATTATATTAATGTTTAAGTTGAGATTTACAAGAAATATTTTATTGCTACTGTGTAAAGGGAATACTGCTGGTGAAAAGCACCTTATTTGTTTAAAGTGTTTACAAACCACATGTGATTTCACTTTTGTTTACATAGCAGTAGGCCTACATTTAAATTAAAAGTGCATAATGCACATTAAAATTTTTTTATTGTTGCCCAGCATTACTTTTAAATTATATTTATTGTACAATGCTGTAAGCTTATAGTATGCACTTAATGTGTCATGGTGGAACAACACTGATGCAGTGACTCTTTCACTTTCATTGTTACTCATTCAAGATAAAAAATAATTATCCTCTATTCAATTGCATCTTTATGCCAGTTTTTTTACTAACTGGTTATACTGTTCATGATGCCCTGTTTGTAAATACAATATAAAGTCACCATTATGTGAATGTTGTTGCCATACAACAATTTGCTGGTAAATATCATTTTATCTAGAATTCAAAAACTAAACATCAAAATTCAGGAAAAACATTTTAACATCCTCTGATTATCGTGCATTATGTGCAATCACAGTGCTCCAGTGGTGCCTTAAGTGGAATGACCACCACCTCACAGAAAGTGATCAGCCAACTGTGTTTTTGCTTGGTACTGGGCTTCATTTCCTTGGTCTGTAAAACATGCTTGTGGTTATTCAACTAGTTGCACAGGAAATGACACTGGACGTGCCATTTGTCTGATTACATTCACCAGTGCGGAAGGAAAGGTAACAAACACTTTGTCACCACCCAGTGGCAGTACTTCTCCCTTTCTCAAAGCACTCTGAGTTTGTTTTCTGCATCTATGTAGCAGATTGACGTCCCCAATTATCATCTCACACAGAAGTTTTGGTCAATTTACATCTCTAAGCTCTCACTTACCACAGTCTCTGCTCTCCCGACTCTCAACAACATGCAGGTGCATAATATTTGTGTTACTGTAAAATGAGGACAAGATTCAATTGTTATTATATAAAATGAGAGTAGGATATAAGTACTGCCCTGAAACTGAGAGATGCAGGTCCAATCGGAGTCATACCACCCACTGGACAGAAGATCACCAGCCTCCAGGCTTTCTTCAATAGGGTTCACCTGGCAATCACTCTGCCATCCTCCCCGCAGTTCCAGTTTCATCACATTGAAATCAGCGAGCTAAGAATCTGTTTCTAAAACATAACTCTTTGGTGATAACCTAATCACACAAGAATTGTTTAACAGATGGAAGAAAAACATTTTCTTTCGTAGAATTTGATTCAATTTTGAACATGTAAGTCATTTACTTTGTCTTTTGTGTTTCCACAGCTGGACGTGAGGTGGTGACATGTCCCAACAGCAGTACCTTCATTGTGTGGAGGTAAACAAACTCTTCACATATTTCTAGTATGCTGAAATGTATGTTGAAATACACAAAATACACACAACAAGATATGAAACAAGTGTCATCCAGGATGCAAACTGAAATAGTCAAAACTTTTATAACATGTAAACATGGTTATACAAGTAAGCAAATCATTAAGCACATTAAGCATTAAGCATTTAGTCTATGCTTTTCTTCAGAGCTACATACAGATTGCAACAGTAGGAAATAGTTTGATTCAAGAGATTTGCTTCCAGCCTACAGTAGATGATGAAAAGCTGCTGCTCTGAAAAGACCACACTCTGCTACCTGCTCATCGATAGCCACACATATTTTATGCCCTTTCTGGATGTAGATACAGTTTAATGAGCAGCTTTTTCTTCGCCCTAGAGTGGATGCTGCAACATTGGACACACACTCACTGACACACACAGGGAATGCACTGGAGGGGATTTGGACATCCTGTCCACCCCTCGCTGTTCAACGCAGGAACAGGATGGAAAAACCGACGTGGCCTCAGCACAACATGCACAAACACATGCACGCACAGAGCTTGGCGTTGACTACTGTGTGCTATTCTTCCATTCTGGTTCTCAGTAAGATCCATCTGTTCATCCTTCACAAAAAGAAAACAATACTCCTTTGCACTCACACAGTCTGAAAACTAAGCTAACCTGCCTGGAAAAAAAACAAATACTGCAATGAAATCAATCAGTATATAGGATGAGCGACAGTTTAAAGATAGGACATATGTGCTGGTGTGTTTTTATCATACCAGATATGTGTGTGTGTTTGTGTGTACGGGAGGGTGCAGATGCAATTTCGTTCTGCTCTGTTTGGCAGTGCATTAGTGAACATTTTTCTGTTTCTCTCCATCTCCACTACTCTTCAGCTCCCTCTCCCTCAATGTTCAACCATGTCTGTCCATCCCCTGAATCCCATCACACACTATCTCTCTTCCTCTTGTGACTCTATCTCTTTCTTTCCCTCGCTCAGTCTGCCAGCTCCTCAGACAAAACAACACTCTTCTGTCGTTGTGAGTGAGGATGTGAGGTTTGGACTCAGATTTAGATTTGATGGGGGGGGGTTTTGAACTATAATTGATGGGGAAGAGCGGGACGCTGCGCACAGCAGGGGCTGGGATCAATTCACTCCCGATTCAATGAGTAACGAGTGAAAATGCAATTTGTTCAACAGGAACAGAACAGTTGGTCTTAATTAATTCATAATATATATAATCTCATTTAGGAGGAGAGTGGGTAGTCAGCCCTCCGCAGGCCATTTTGATAGCTGTCTGTGACAGTAAAGGAGACAGGGAAACAGGAAAATGTTTTAGTATCACAGCACAGTGATTACATAAATGTGTTTGGAAGAAATTCTATTAAAGCACTTAGGGAACGATAGTGAAATGTGGTGGTGCAAAGGCAGTGTGAAAAGTGGTGGTGGGGAGGGTACAGCAGCAGATGCCATTGTCTGGAGCCTATATCACAATATAACAGTAAGAGGATTATCCACCCACCATGCACACACACACAGACACACACACACACACACACATAGCCCTGACCACTAAAATGCCCCCCTTTCCAGAGGCCCTTAATATATGGCCTACTCTCCCAAAGTATAATAGGCTATCCATTATTTTCTCTCTCACACACACATGCAACATGCACCCAAATATCCCCCTGACATATAAACACCGCGCACAGAGAGAGCGAGACAATTGGACATAATGTTCACACACATCAGCTGTGGTGTAAAATTGAGCATATTGACTTCCAGGGACAACAGACGCTGTTTGAATCCCCCACTCAGCCTCGTTCTACATCAGCAGGCTGGACACTGACGAGCGTTTACTCGGGTGTGTGTCTGGGTGTGCGTGCTGGCACTTTGACACCCAAACGAACAGTGCGCGCGCGCGCCGTGCCATGCCGTGCAGTACTGCGCCGCGCCGTGTCTCGCTTCGCTTTGCCGCTCACCGCCTATGTAGCCAAAGGAAAAAGGCTTAACGGACCGCGTGCATGCAGGCAGGCAGCGACGAACCCGGCTCATTAAAATCTCGTCTGCAGACCCTCCGCCGGCCGCGCGCAGTAGACTGCTACCACAGCTCTCCGCGGTGCTGCCGTGCAACCGACGGACACCAAAGCGCAGAGTGACACGCGCGCTAAAGGTGTGGAGGAGAGGGCACCAGCTCGGTACAATGGAACCGAACCCAAGCCGTTAAACGGTTCACACACACACATCAGCTGTGAGGAAGGCCAAACATTGGGGAGGATAAGTGCGACATGGCGAAAACAGGCAAGATCTGAACTTTGGAGGATCCGCTTTGAGGATTATTGTACAGCCTCACAATCTGACCGGTAACGAGGGAAGGGATCACAGTCTGCATCAGTGTGTCAAACGGATAACCCACGGTATGGCGCGCGTTGACAGTCGTTTGGGGACCTGGCAGGTGCTACTGACCATCTCAGTTGTCCTAATCCCCCTGTCTGCTCACGGTAAGCCCACTGCACTACCGGAGTCCCACCCTGTGCGTGTATGTAGCGTATGTGTGCGTGTGTTTGTGGAAGAAAGCGCGCACGTGAGTGAATCAAATCATACCTGCATAGGCATATGATATGGAAAATGATTGATACAATTGTCCACGTGTGCGGCATGGAGATTCAACTGTCATTTAAAATTTGGGAATTTGGTATTCAATAATATTTTTTATTGTCAGCATAGTCTTTAAGCCTGACAGTATCCTGCTGAGCTTTGAAATTCGGTTTTGTGTTGGCACTGATATTCAAATGCATTAATAGGCTAATGTCATAGGGTTCATTTTTACACACACAATTGCATTCAAAAGACTGTAAATCGCTCACTATGTGGTGCTGACAAATACAATGGTTTGATTTGATATTATCTTTCTCATGCTGAGAATTGCTGTATTGATCCTTAATGACACTCATGTCCATTCACTGTGTGAGGGGGAAACTCCTAGGCTATAAAGGTAACTGACTTGATCTAAATGTTATGCGCTCTAGTATTGTAGGCTACATGTATAAAGAAGGAAGATCATCAGAGAGAGACAGAGACATTTGACAGTTGGCCTATGCTGCATCTGCGACTGGCCGCTGCGGTGCGTGGCCCAGACAAAGGCGGGATTAGGTGCACCGTGGCCGGGCTAGGGGGCCTATTCACGGCGCTGAAAGGACTGAATTCCTCCAGACATTCAGGGGAAGCCCGAGACAACCGGACCCGCTACACTACACCGCCCCCTTCTCATTTACTGTCCATCCCTTGAGACGCGGAGGCAGGCAGTGTGAGAACGACAATCTGACACAACCACTTTGTAATCTGTCTGTCTGGCACGCACACACACACATAGGCGCGCGCGTGCGAGTAGTGGAAAGGTGTAAAATTTTGGAAACGTAGAAATTAACGCTGCTGCAGCTGCCCAGCAACAGGGTGGCTCGTGCATGCAGAGGGTCGCCGGGGTTCACGTGGGAACGCGCTGGCACTGTACCCCCCAAAGACACACACACACCCTTCTCGCCGCATCTCGCGCGCCCTCAATGTGTAACCAGGCGTTAACGCTGTGACATATTGACCGGTAAATATAAGCCTGTCTCGCACTTTAAAGCCCCGTGACCACGTGTCTGTCGATATGTGACTCATTAGGAGGTGTAGGCCTATAGGCGAATCTTTATTCATTTCATTGACCTGGAGAGAATATGGAGAGAAGTATGAAACGTATTGTTATCTCACAGTTAGCTACTTGAACAAACCAAGCAAAGGGGTAAAAAGGAAAACCAAAACACACCCAGTGGAAAATATATCTTCAATATTATAATAATATTAATTATTAATACAACTATTAATATTAGGGTACTATAGGTCCAAAGACTCGCGATGAATCTGTAGGACAGGTTTTTCAGGTAAGACAACTTTGGTGCAGTTCATGCACCAAAGTTCAAGTATTTCAAATTCAAGTAAATTCAAGTATTTTTTTTATATAGCCCAAATTCAAGAATTTGCTTTCAGCTCTGTCAGACCAGTTAATCAATCTATGCATGTCCGCAAACATAGAAACGCAGATTGTCTATGAAAGCCTTGTAAAGCATTATGGATGAAATCCAGACTCTTGGGTGCTCTGCCATGTGATTGTGTATTTGTGTGTTCACAGTCTGAGTGAATGCATACTGCGAGGTCCATCTGCCCTGTAGCCCCAGAAAGCTGATGAAATGTCACAGTAGATCAGATCATCAGCATCTCCCTGACTCCCCTTTATTTACACACACACACACACACACACACACACACACACACACACACACACACACACAAACACATAGAGAATACTCTTTACATTTTAGGAAAACTAAAATGCATGCAGGTTAATGGTTTGATGTTCTTTTATACAGTCCTTGGTTGCATGTTGACTACTCAGAGGTGAATAAGGGAATATACTCAGAGCAGCTGGACACACATAGCAGTGCAACATTTTACAATTAACACAGTTTGATTGTGAAAATAATTAAGAGTTTGTGATTTTGAATTTAAATTGCATTTTGTGCCCTGTGTATTAACTGGATCCACCACTGAATATAGTGGTTGTCATAAACGCCTGTCTCGTATAGTAAAGTACCCATACACATATTTTATGAGTGTGAATGTGGGTAGTTACAAATTTGGACTAGTTGTGTCTCCATCCAACAACATGGTGGAGGACAGCTACCCATAATTACCACAAAGTCCTGCTGGTAAGGTGAAGTCAGCTGGGAGTCTGCGCTCTAGCCAATCACAGTGACCTCAGGTAAAACTTGTTACCATGGCGACATTCTGAGCTTTATGCCAGAGGTGAAGAGCTGAGCAGCAGTTAAAGGCACAAATCACACCATTTCTAAGACGGAACTCGAATTGCTAAGCAGGGGCTCATTCGTGCATTCAATTTGCCGTCTTGCTCTTGTAATCTCTTCATGTTCCCTTTTTCTCTTGTAATCGTTATAGGACTGCCAGCTGCTAACAGGATGCTGCATCTAAGTCTCGGCAGGGAACAAATTGGCAGATTGAACCTTTTTAATTGAAATTTGAATCTGTTCTGTAATCAGTTTGAACTGCTGGAGCATCTCTTTGACAAACTGTGAAGCATTCGAATTCATGCCACCTCAAGTTTTTCCCAGAGATGGAGTTGGCACATCAACACTTACTGACTGGCTGGCTAATTGATTGAAAAACAAGAGAGCAAAGAGAGTGAACACTGGATTCTCTGTTTCCACTGCAACTCCCTCGCTCCGCTCCTCCTTTCAACATGGCACCTCTTTACATCTCACCATGGCAACTGGGGTGTGTGTGTGTGTGTGTGAGGTGAATCTCATGGTTCCTCAGCCACCACTAGTCTTCGTGACTCGAGGCACGTTCAGATGGTTTTAGTATTAGCTCTGAATGAAGTGCCAGACACTGAAAGCAGTGATCTCATTGGACACGGGAATTTCAGGGTGGCAGTGGGAGAGAAGCTGTCCAGCCAAGTATTTGGTTGCATTTGGCCATTTGTGCAGATGTACCAGGCCAGTGGAAAAGTGTAGAAGTGGTTTCTTGAAATTCAGTTAACTGTGGGAACATTAGGCTACCACCAGTGCAAGAATAATATTCCCCATACTGTGCAGCAGCATGGTCTTCTTTCTTTCCTTCTTTCTTTCTTGTCCCCTTTGGTTTCCTCTTTAAGATATAGTTTGACATTTTTGGGAAATGCGCAAATTTATTTTTATGCCAATAGGTATTATACATCATCTTAGCTTAGCTTAGCAAAAAGAGTGGAAACAGCTAAACCAGCTCTGTGCTGAGTTAACAAAATCTACTTACCAGCACCTCTAAACTTCCAAAATTAGCTAGCTTTAGATGATGCTGGTAAGTAGATTTTGTTTCTTTTGGACAGAGGCAGAGTTTCTTTGTTTCTAGTCTTTGTGCCGAGCTAAGCTAACCTGCTGGCGGTATCTTCACATTTAGCATACAAGCAGTGAGAGTGGTATCAATATACTGTATTCATCTGCCTCTCAGCAAGAAAGTGAATAAACATATTTTCCAAAATGTTAATTTATTCCACACTGTCAGACAGTACATATTCTCTCAGCTTCCAACTCTTTCCAACTCTTGATTGAAGCCATGTGATGTTGACATTTGCATACAAACCCTAGACCCATGCTTTTATGGCTGTACCATTCCGTCAAATGCAAATTTTTCCCAAAATTCATCCCGACAAGTTGAGTATTTTTAGAAACATTTGGCTCTCCACTTGAATCTAAAATACTTCTGTGGGTTTGAACAATGTCTGGTTACACAGCTTGACTTTGTGATGACCGGTCCCTCGTGGCCCGCTGCATGTTAATAGGTTGTAAGAATTCCTGAACGTCTGTACCTCTCTGTCTTCTCTCTTGTCATTCTCTGCCTCTGCCTGTGTGTGTGTGTGCATCTTTCTCTGTAGATTGCCAAGTACAGAGAAGTGCCTGACCTGTCAACCTCTAACCTATTGCTCTAAATCCTAATCTAATCCTCACTCAGTCTCGGTCACCAGAGCACATTAGTCAGTCACTCAATGTGCCAAATCCTTCATCGCTACATGATGATTACACGGCAATCTTCAGCTCTTGTTCTGATTTCTTTGACAATTAATCATTTAGCTCTTAAATGTGAACCACAGCAGGGTGGTTTTGTTTGTTTTTTTGCTGAGCCTGACTTTTCCTCAAATCAGCTCTCTCACGAAAACACATTTTTATTGTGTCTAATTCAGCAGAATTTACGGTGAATGATATGGTGGCATGGTTTCCCGACAAAACTAGCCTGGTACAGCCTTAAGGCATCTCCGCAGAATACTGTTGGGATCCAATTAAATTATTAATGCTTCTGCCTCATCCTTGGGCCACAATCTTTATCAAACAAAACACAGTCAATACCTTGAGGTTAGCTCAAATCTTGTGTATACAAGCCTTTGTTTGTCATTTGTGGGACACACTCCTACACTTGTCTGTCATTGATGCAGTAGGCTACTAACAATAAGAATATGTTAAAAGGGGAATTAATCAATTTGACACATATAACAGTCACTTTGCCTGTCATGCAGAGTACTACTCAGCCTGTGAAAACAGATGTATGATGTTTTCAGTGGCTCTGGAAATGCACTTTCTTATTGAGAATTAGGCTAGATGAGAAACTTGATTGTCATGTCCATTCAGTAGCTACAACGACTCACCACTCACAAAGACCAGAAATAAGAGGAAACAGCTAGCCTGGCTCACTCCAAAAGTAACAAAACCTGCCAACCAGCACCTCTAAAGCTCACTTAATAACACCATATACCTTGTTTGTTTAATCTGTACAAAAGACAAAGTTGTGGTTTTACAGGGGGTTATATGAAGGACTATTTCTTGGTCAAGTGCCGTTAATTCCTGGAGTCTCAGCTTGTTGCAACCATCAGCTGACAACCTGACAATGAGGAATAGGTGAGCTCTAGAGGTGCTGGTAGGTGGATTTCATTACTTTTAGACAGTCAGACAAGCTGTTTCCTATTGTTTCCCACCTTAAGCTAAGCTAACAGGTGGCTGGCTGAGTCCCAGAACTTCATAGAAGTGCCATACTGGATTGCCTCTTTAATGCCGTTTTGTGTCTGACTAACAGGGAGGCATTCACTAACCAGGCGCCATCATCACCACAACCAATCATCTGTCAACAAGGAGGCTTTGAACACCAGGATGGTGCTCAGTGATGATTCGGCAGAGAGGGAGCACTTGATTGGAACAGGGCTCGGGCTCGGGGCTAAACTCCCACTCAGCTCCACCAAACATCACCATTCTCATAAACACGCCCACCTAGACTTCGTAGAGGAGGACCCACCTGTGGGGGAGGAGCTCACTGCCGGAGGGGCGGGTCCAGACCAGCCCACAAACCCTTTGTCCGATGACGTCATCACCGTGGAGTTTCACAGTCCTGCGCCGGATATTGTGCCCTCTGATGTTGCTCTGGATTGGGCCAAAGCTCCAAAACCCCAGAAGCAAAAAGCAGGAGACCCTACTGCATGGACGCTTTCTGACTTTTACGACTACCTGTCCCCTGACAACGACGTCTCAGCATTAGATACGACTCCAGAACCTGAGCCCACTGTGTCACCCCCGGCTGACATGGAGGACGAGAATCCACTCCTGGCTGGTTCTCCTGCTATTCCTGACAATGTGAAACCTAATGTGGATAGTGGACCCTCCTTACCAGCTACTCCTATGCCAGGGCTGAACAAGGAGGATGGGTTAGGTTTAGGTGGCGCCATGGGCACTGACGGCTGCAGGCTGGGCTTTGTGCGCTCTGGACCTGGGGTGTGTGTGTCTCAGTGTGACATTGAACCCAATTTCTGCTTCAATGGAGGAGTGTGCACCGTGGTGGCAGGAATGGGAGCTTTCTGCAGGTGAGAAAAACACAAACACTTAAACTGCACTGACTGGCTTGTTGTCCTTGGCTAAACTGTAAGGAGGATTACACAGTCTTCCTTTTTCTTATCATCTTATTAATGAAGAATGACGAAATGTCCATTTTGTGTAGCATTTACAAGCTGGCAGTGACTTTTTAGATGACAACTGGACACATGCATATGTACTTTATATGAGTGGCAGCAGGGGTGTTTGGGGAGGTTGTTAAGCACTATAACATTCAGTTTTTAATTTGTCCTATTGGGATGATTCCCAATATGTTCCCTCTCCAACACAAAAGAAAAGATTTAGGACACTTCAGACAAGAGTACAGACACTGAAAACACAGACACGCACATAGATAGAAGAATGGCTTAATGTGTCATGAGGGTTCGTCAAGATCACAGCAGGGTCGCCAGAGGATTAGCTCAGTTTTGGAGGCAGGGGGTAACGAGTGTGTGTGTTTGCGGGTGTGCTCACAGGCTGGTGGCAGCTGATGTAGACACACACACGGTATGCAGACATCGAAAGTATCAGGATGATGACAATATAGTAACGTCTGGGAGGGACACACATATAAATAAACACATGTTCACAGACACGCCACGCCTTGATAGCACCATCTGTCCTGTGTAAGCTTGTAGGTAAACTGTTGCTCATCTCATCAGACCTGCTGAGTAATACACACACTCTCTCATACACACATACGGACACACTTCAAACGTTCAAACACTTGCACAGAGAAGGACAGAAATATGGAAAAGAGACAGACACATGCACGCACGTATCCTGATACTTTGATCTCATTAAAGGCTAGGCTGCAGGCCAAATCCCTGCTTGGCAGGACAGACCTCAGGACACCATGTCATCAGCTCTAAGTACCATTTTACACTGTTTTTAATTTTGGCTTACATGCTGTGGCTATAAATATGGTAAATACACTAGTGTAGCGAGTACATACTCTTATTAAACCTCTTGGCTTTTAGCTTTTGGCAGGTCAGGAGAGAGGAAAGTTGATGCCAAGCGCTGTTACATTGATCCAAAAGGCCAATATTGCTACTTTGTGTCTCTTTGCATCCAGGTGCAATGTGCAGGACTACATTTGGAACAAAGGCACGCGCTGCGATTGGGCGGTCACAGAGTTCCAGGTGATGTGTGTGGTGGTGGGCGTGGCTTCCCTGGTGCTCATCCTCCTCTTCATGATCATTGTATTCTTTGCCAAGAGGCTGCACCGCCTCAAGAATGAGAACAGGCGCCTTCGCAAACGGAGGTGTGTGTGTGACTGGGAGGTGACAATGTAAAAATATGAAGCGTGTGTCAGTTTAACTCCTGTGAGACTTTACAATCTAATGAAATAAAATGATGAAGAGAGTATAGCAAGAGAGAAAGTGAGGGAGAGGGGAAAATGGAGCTAAATCGAAATGAAGACAAGCAGTGAACCCTGAGAAATCTAATGAAATCAAATCAAATCAAATTTGATTTTATAGTCATAAACCACAGTGTAGTGTGATCTAATTCCCTTTAGTATCCACTGAATTATCTCTTGTTTCTTAGACTGTGATGATATATTTTTGTGTGATATGTGTGTGTGTCTACCAGAGGTTTTAACCCCAGTTTCACACTGTGCAGAGCATTTTACATAAATGTGGACCCGCAGAGATACAAATGCACAGAATAAAAAAAAAACATTTTAAATGCAAATATTTATCACACAAATCTCTTTTTTCCCTCCTGCAGTAAGTACCGAGCACAGAGCAGCGAGCCACAGACGGATGGCCTCTCTGTTTCCACAACAGCCGACGGCTCGCAGCCAAATGTAAGGAAACTGTGTGACACCCCTCCGCCCGCTCCCCAAGCTCACACTCACAACCTGGCGTACTATGACAACATTATCTGTCAGGTACGCCCCAAATCTCCCAGTGTTTATTCTCCTTTTTCTATCCATATATTCATCTTGTTCATCTTTCTGTTCCATCACCTGCATCTGCGATTTCTTTTTTCCATCTGTTTTCCTCTTTGTTCATGATGTCCTCTCCTGTGTTTTCTCAGCTTACACAGTGATTTCATTTTTGTATCTGTCTGGGTTTTTCTGTTTCTGTGCATGGCCATCTATCTGTTCTGATCCACAGTACTAACCCCCAACTACCAAGGGCGTAGGTTTCGTTTCAACATTGGATGGGACACATTTTAAGCAGGGGTCTTTTGGACTTCCCCCACAACATTTTGAACACTTCACTTCCTGCATTCTGGTGAACTTGTCTGCACAAATTTCCTTATCTGCATCAATCTTTATTTATGTAAAGGGAAACAAAATTCAGGTGGCAGGTGATAATTAAAATTTTTAAAATATAATGTAATATAACGTAGTAACGCTTCCAGGCATTCTGTATTACTTTCAAATATGTTTCCCCTGTACTTGCCCCTGAACTTGTTTTAATATCATGATTTAATATCATTCCCGCTGACTCGATGATTTTGCCTTCCCTCCTTTTTTGTGTCTTTTGTAACCTTTGTAAATGATCTTTTAACATCAATGATAAATAAATCCCTTTTGTAATATAATATTTTGAATGATAATAATGTCATAATACTCTTTTAATCTATGTGCACTATACTCTGCTGTGCATTGGTCTACGTTATTGCTCTGCTGATGTGGTACTATCCCTTCAGATCATCTGACACACACAGAAACCCATTTGGGATTGTACTGGATGATACAAATGCACTTCTTTTTCTCATAATATTATGACTTAATTCTCGAAAATCTCAGATTAGTATGATTTTTTGTGGCTCAAATACTCCATTGTAGTTGACAGGCTACAATTTCTGCCTTTTGCATTCTCTTTCTAATTTGAGACTGACTGTTCACTGTTTGTGCTCCAAATACACTGACAAGAAACTGACAGACAATTTCTATTTAAATCTTTTGGTCAAAATTATTGCTAGGGCCAAGTTTCCAGTCACTGGATATTTATTATCCCAAACACAAATCTAATACTACGCCCTTGACAACTACTAACTTCTCATGGGGATTTCCAGTTACACTTGTGAATGCACATTATGTGTGTGTTTAATGCTTTTCACATTCACCGATCCCCTCAGAGGCCATCAACAACCAGCTACACCTGGGAATATAAACCCAAAAACCCTTATAACCACTTCCAGGTAAGCAGAGTGGAAACGTCCACATTGCCTGCAGCAGTTTCCCTCCTTGGCTTTGCTTCGACCTTACCCACTGTGCAACCGCTAGATGCCAGATTTTGGCTCTCCTTTTGCTGCAAACCTCACCTCCACAAATGCTTCCTGCATCTCAACTTGTGTCAGCTGCGTACCACATAGTCTGTAGGTGAAATGATTAATCACCTCTTGCAATGTTTCCTGCAGCCAGTTGTTCAGAGGTGTTATGTAGTCACTGCTGTGTGATTAAAGAGTAAGTTCCCCCATTTGCTGCATCTCTTACCTGTGCCTTTGCAGCTTCCTGAGAAGCTCAATAAGAAACCGAGCCTCCATTTTGTTGCTCGCTTCGCTCTTGTGCCCATAAAGCTCTGACAGACCACCATTTTATTGTCCCTGTGAGCAGGTCTCCCCTTTCCCACTCAATTCCCTCCCAAAAGGTTGTGCATGTAGTGCTTCTATAAAGTGAATTTCATTCTGTAGCAGCATGTGTGAATATGAATGTGTATGTATTGATGCATTAATAGGGGGAGGCGGGGATTGTGTTTGCAGGCAGATTGATGTGTGCCCCTGTTTGGTATTCATCAATCATGCTTGCCTACTGGGTTACTATGCTAAAAAGGTATATAAGGCTATTAAGGCATGGTTAAAATTTTAATCTCAATAAACAATGATGTCACAGAGATAGACAGCCTATAAAGTGTATGAGAATGACAGAACAAAAGCATTTTGCTCCCGTGACTTTAAGCTTTTTGAGCTTGTTGTCTCTGGTGTGAAAGGGCGTTTAGTGATTTAGGTCCCACAGTAGCCAGTGCGACTGATCAATGCCCTACTTACTGCCTGTTGTGCCTATGACCTTCATATGTCTGTAAAATGCCAATCAATCAATGGTTGAACATTTACAAACTGTACACAGGCACAGTAGTTTTGTGGTCAGACAAAGACAGCTCTTCCGCTGATAATTGCATGCATTTACTGCATTTAACACAGATGCACTATGCAAACACAAGCACACGCTGGTGGATTTTTAAAATCATCTGTTCGTTTTACTCCATTACCCATACTTGGCTGGGCTAAATGAAATGAACAAATTGTGACTTGCTTTTTTTAAATATACCACCGTTCTCAGAGCTCTACTGGCATTTCAGTGCAGTGGTTATAGATGACTCTATGCTATGCTCTAAATGTCAGGTCTAGAGGCTAAAAAGTCCTGCAGGCAGATGGTCTGCAAAGCAGTGTTTTCAATATCAGAGAGCCGATTGTTTTTTTTAAAAAATGCTTAGGCATGAATATAAGCATACAGGTCCAGTATCAGTCCGTACAGTGACCCGTATCAGTTCAAGTATGATCATCTCTAAAATGGGGGAAGAGAGTTCTTGGAGATTTCTGCTGGACACAACTGAACTGCATATTTTTGTTACTTTTAAGTAGTCAAAAGTGCTTTGAAGTTTGGTTTGACCAATGTCCCTGCAATGTTCTTGTTATTTATTGTTCCATTATTATCTGGGGAGCATGCAGACTCCCATGTGCATCCTCCACTTGGAGCAGCCAGGCTGTTATTTTCACTGTTTGGGTAGTAGCTTACCTGTGAGAGTGAAATGCGCCACAGATGTTCATGGAATTCTGCTGTGTTGTGCATGTTTTGTTGAATGCTGCATTGACAAATATATATATTTGATACACCTGAAATTAAACAATAAAAAGTCAAGGGTAAAGCTACTTTCATTTTATTCAGGGGAGCTTGGGCACAAACAGAAAACCATTTAAGTGCAGACTTTCCTGCAGGTGCACAGACATGCTAACATGAGGAGCTGATGCACTCTAAGGCTGCAGAACATCTACTTACCTGTGTCTTCCTGCGTGTGTATATCAAGGTGTGTTTGTACATGTAAGTAACAGGCATGTATAAAATGTCACAAACTCTTCCCACAGGATGAGCCTCAGAAGCAGGAGGACCAAGCAAAGTCCCCACAACCCAAGGAAGAGGGGTCAATGAACATCCTCAACTCCCATTCCCCTAAACACGAAAACAACCGCCCAACCTCTGTTGTCCATGACCACGGCCACACCCCTAACAACACAGAGGAGAACGCTGAGGTAAACATGCACCAGAACAACCTGGTATAATAAACCATCTGTCAGAGTGTGCTGCTGAAGAATCATACCAAAATATTAAATGCGCACACAAACAACAGCAACATTGTGATAGGCTAACATTGTTTACACCTTGAAAAGTGCTTATTGTGTGTTTTAAACCATCCAATCAGGCCTCTATTCTAAAAAAAGCACAACAAGAATTTAAGGATACAACTTGAGAAGCACAATAGTCATGTTTACAAGGCTGCCATGCTGATGCTGATCATATAGTGGCGCTGCTGCCTACTTTCTTTCCTCTATCATCCTCTTACGCTGGACTAAAATCTCTGGCTTGGACCAACTAATGACTGACTTTCCTCTCTACTGATGCCCTGCCTTGGTCTTCGGCCAATGAACTCTTGCTCCTTCATTGTCTCCTCTCCTGTTTCCCCCAACCCTTCCCCTCACCTCTGCCTGCCCCGCCTTACTGTCTATCTCTGCCCGCATGCATTGGTGTAATCAACGAAAAGTGTCTGAAAACATAATTGCAAAAGAAGTAAGTGGAAAAAAAGTGAATCTGTATTTGCGAACTATTCATGTTTGACATTGCTAATACGTGGATATATCTAGATTACATGAGGTCAAAGTAATTGCTTGGAGTTGATATTTGATTCTATATACATATATTACACACGCTGTGTCTTGGTTTTCAATGTGATTTATAATACTTTAATGTACTTGAGGTTTTTTTGTACTTTTTTGGGTATACATGGAGGATTATAGTTCACAGTTGTTGGAATAAACCTTTTTAATTTTATCAAGCTCGTCCCTGTGTATTGCTGTGAGCTCTACTTTTCCCCCAGTCTCTCTTTTTCTCTGCATGTCTGCTCATGATGAAGCTAACCGCCTGACTGCTCCCAAGCTAATAATAACTGAATGCACGGCTGACCCTGCTTTTGTGCTACAGTAGGCTGCTCACAGATTAAACTACACAAACAGTGGTGACTGTGTGCCCATTGAGCACCATGGACAGCTCTCCAAAAGTCTATACTCCTTCTGTCTTTGAGTTTTTATCAGAGACTGTATAAAAGAAGGTTTTTATTTAAAAGAAACAGACATGAATGTAGAAATATCTGCTCTGACCTTTCTTTTTGCATTCATTTGCCTGTACTTTTTTACTAGGCAATATTTGTTGTGTTGCACTAATACAACTTAACCTTTAATCTTTACTGTAACAATCCCATTTTATATGTGTTCACAGTTGTGGCCCGTGTTAATTTCTATTCAAACTTAGAATCCATTTCTCTAATTAAAAACAAAATATTTCCCGAGCACAGTAACAACAATGAGGTGCTGGTAGGTAGCAGGATAAGTCTATTCCATTTCTCCATTTCCGTTTCTCTAATTATCTGTAGCTTTTTTTTATTTTTCACATTCTTAATGTTCTTACTTTTCACATTCTTAAATATTTATAATTTGTTGTCCTGTTTTATTTCTCTATGTCTAATGCTGATCAGTGGTACTTGTCATCTGTCCTGTATCCATGGGTGGGATACTGAATGGGCGTATCAGACACAGGCCCACAGGGGCCCCAAAGCCAGACAAGTTACTGTTTTTATCATGTATTGCTGAAAAGTCACAGACCACAGTCAAAAGTAGAAATGTCCTTATTACATTCTTTTATCCTGATGTGTCTTGACATAAAAATTTGTAGCTCTGCTTCAAGAAAATATGACTAGTATTAGAAGGCTTCCTGTTTCAGAATGCTAAATTGTCCAAGGAGAGTTGTGTCAGTGAGGATAGAACAAAATGCTGATGTTCAAGAACTGTTTTCTCAGAATCTGAGAGATCAAGGATCAAGGTCATTTATTTATCATTATACAACACAAGGTTGTACAACGAAAGAGGCTATAATCAATATTTTTCTATTAACATCGAATCATATGACTACTCGTATGTGAAAGGAGCTGTTTGTAGTGATGAACTACAGAGACTTGTTACCCGATTCTGCAGTTCCTCTCAGCTTTAAAGAGCTTTATATCATATTTCAGCTCATTGTTTTGGTCTTACAGCCCCAGCTTTACTGTACTGGTTTACTCTCAGCGCTCTCATAGCATAGTTTTCAGCCTCAGCAGGCAGCAGTTTTCAGCGAATAAGTTCTAACAACCTGCTCAGCACCAAACAGCAGAGAGACACAGTTAGCAACAAACTGGTGAACACAGTGGCGCTACATTTAGCAGCTAAAGAGACAGATATTTCCCTCAGAATTTAGTGGAGCCTAATTAGTGGCCTAATTTAGTGAAGCCTAAAAACAGAGTTAAAAGGAGAGTGACTTTTGGACTAACGTTCACCTAGTTCTCCAACTGTTTAATAGGGGTGTTGATGGAACAGTGCATAAAACGTATGCCTTTGGTGTGAGAGACCTGGTTTCGATTACATTGTGAGACACCATTGTGTCCCCGAGCAAGACACTTTACCCCTAGTTGCTCCAGAGGCATGCATCCTCTGACAAATAAAGCAATTGTAAGTTGCTTTGGATAAATCGTCAGCTAAATAATTAAATGTAAATGTAAATAATAAGTTTGTTATATTAACTTAAAAGGAAACAACATGTCAGTGTTCACGGCTTATTTCCACTGCCCCCAAGTAGCTAATAAATCAGTTGTAGCAGATTTAAGATGTCGTGTCTGTGGCCAGGGGACTTATGTCTCATAATTCATCAATGCCTGCATTTCTTTGTATATTTTTGTTTTTATTATTTTTGCCTTTGTGACTATCCCTGCATTGTTGCATCCTTCTCTACTCACTGTATTTCCACATCAGGATGGAGTGACTATTGGCCTGGAAGTGCTCCTCCCCAAAGACGCCAAGCTCCATGCAGAGACCAGCCCGCCCCTTCAGTATGATGTCTTCCTCTACAAGGTTGCTGGCAATGGAGACTCTGCCTCTCCCAGCCATGCCCCTCCCACTCATAGCACCAACTCTTACTCCTCCTGTCAACCCATGCCCAAATCGCCCAAAACACCTAAAACACCCAAGTCACCAAAGGTGCATAAGTCACCCAAATCACCCAAACACCCACCCGGAAACCGTGAACCCTTGTCTGGGAGGCACTCCTCACCTGGCCGTAACCTGTCACCTGGTCGCCACCCATCACAGAGTCGTCACTCTGCGCCTGGATGCTATTCTTCCCCCACCTGCCCTCCGTCCTCCCACCAATCTCCCTCCCACTACAAATGCATGCCCACCTCCTCCTCCACCCCACCTGAGTTACGCCGGCCCAGAGGTCGGTCACAAGCTCATAGCTCAGAGCACTCAGGCACAGGGAGAGGGTACCAGAGTGGACACATTCGTCCATCCCCCTCCTCCCCTCACCTCACCCAGCCTCCTCCCTCACCGTCAAGGGTGAAGTACAGCCCGGTCAGCACCCGGTCCCTGCCACCTCTCTCCTGACTGGGCCTCCAACCTGCATCCATACATTCAAACGCACAATCTGTCATAATCTAATCCATCCAACAATGTGTCCATCATGGCTCTAACTCTTTTATTAGTGATTTATAGATCATTTATCCATCCATCTATCATCCATCTGTGCACCCTGCCTCCCCACATTTATACCCAGAGGACGAGCATGTCATCTGGTCTCGGTCCATGGAGCCAGAAAACTAGAACTGGGACAACTCTGCATACACCACACTCTCTCAAACTCATACATGGATGCACCAAAATGCACACATAAAACACTGCGTAGTCTCTGCAGCGATACATTCACACCTTGATGTAAATAACAGCCTCTCAAAGCTCAGGTTACTGCTCACACAAGCACAAAATGAACCACTACATGTGAACACGATCTCCTTGCATGGTGCCAACGTCAGCGACCGCGGAGGACGTAGTTCAAAAAGATCTCATCGAGGTCTACTACATTAGCCTTAGTGTTATCAATGGTTTATATGAATCTTCTATTCACGTGTGTAAGATTATTTCATGTTTTCACAGGCTTTTTTAGTATGTTTTTCATGTTTCTAATCCTTAATAAATACATAATAAAACAAAGCATGTAGTATTGTGTTCTAAAGATGGAGAGAGCTAAGAGTAACAAAATCTCAAAGAGACAGCAAGCCTAAGAGAAGAAATAGGATTTTCCTCTAGTGTTGCCAAGCTGAGTGTTCAAACACATATAAGGGACTCTGCCGCCACCTTGTGGACAGAGAAAACACTGCAACATGAACAGGGAAACTAAGACCCCTCCCAAATCTGGAGATCCATAAAGTTCAAGGTTAAAATCATCAGTGGAATAACAAGCAGAAAATGGGTAAAATCCAACATGATAATCATTTAAACTTTTTAATGGCCTTTGTGTCTATTCTGTCTGATCTGTCTGTGACAGTAAAGTAAAAAACATAGTGTATCAAGTAAGGCTGTAACATTGAAGCAAAACCCTTAAATGTGAAGAAAGGCGAGTCTTATTTCTTAGGAATGCAACGTTTCATCAGTAAAAAGAATAACGTGCTTTTTTCCTTCACTAATTAGTTATGCCTTTTTGCAGTCCAAAATAATGTCATATTGGTTTTTTGTTGATAGTTTATGTTACTAAATGGAAGACAAAAAAGTTAAAATAAAATATTAGAAATCCTGTTTTGGTCTCAGCCTCTGTAGAGGTGTGTTGGTGTCCTGTTTTGATTGACAGGTGAGTCGGCAGGCAGAGAAGCAGCAGGGTAAAAGGACATATATATATTTAAAGCTAAGTTTGCTGGACACTATAATGACAAACAATGTTTAGTTAGAAGTGGCATTGAAGAACCACCCCAGTACCTAAATTGACCAATATGACATCTGCAGGTAAGTTTTTCAGTTGCTTAATGTGCTGCATCTGACTTGTTAATGAGCTATCTGATGTGAGCATTGAACTTTTCCAGGTGAAAGTGTGTGTTTAGTCACTCTATGCTCTATGCTGCAGGATAAGATGTTTGTAGTATGTTTGATAAGAAATAGGCTTTTGCCTCTCATGCATCTTTTTGCACATAAACATTGCACCAAACATATAAAATATACATTTCTGCCTTTTTATGTTTAATTTTCCTCAAGGAGAGCACAAGTGGTTTACAGAACAGATATGCTGTAGCAGCAAAAAACATGCAATTAAATTCAGGTGGACTTGAAACATGAAAACACACTGTTGACAACTGTTACTGATTAAACATCATTCAGTTCAGACACAGAATGGAGAGACTGTGTTATTCTCTTTGAATGCCTTTATAAGCTGCTAGTATCTACTGCACTTTTTATCGTGTTGTTACTGTATTATTTATGATGTGAGGGGCAGTGCTTTTATCAGTTTGATGTTCAGAACGGGGATGGGCTCAGCAGCACTTCTGTTTCTTAAGGCAATTCAAATTAAACCTCTACATATTTCCCACAATGTGACCTCCTCCTCCACAGTGGTTAACAGCTGTAGGCAGCAGTGGCTCAGCTCTTTTGTTCTCTGACTTTTTCCTGGATGAAAAGCCCCTTCCCCTTCCAGTTGGAACAGGCGAAGGTGAAGTTATCCTTCCTGCTGTTCTCATTCATCAGAAATAGGCTGTGTTGACATGAAAAGAGTTACTGACAAGTTTTAAAAGTGGAGTGTCTGTATCTCTCGGTAGCACTCAACTCCACTGAAAGCTCAAGAGCTCTCCTGGTGTGCTTCACCTGCAAGGTGCTTACACTGTGTCCTCTGTATGTCCTCAGTTGTCAGGGTTTTCTTTAGCTGTTGAGCATTGAGAAAGTTTCTCTACAAGGACACGGAAAGATTAGTGGTCTTAATAAAGTTCAATTTTACAGTGAACCTGAAAGAACCTAAACAGTCCTTACTTGGATATATGAATATGTTTTTCTGGAAATCGTGTTTCTATATGGGTCCATGAAAGAATATAAACATTTGACTCAACCTTGTTCTTAGCTGCAATAAAACAAATGACACACATCTGTGGGTCTTTAGATGACCTGGTCCTCCTTTAACTCCATGTATACTCATGTTTGACAGAATAAATTACATTATAAATTTAGTATTAACAGAACATTACATTAAAAAGTTGGTGGTTAATGGTAAAGGTAAAAAACTATTTAAATAATACCAAGAGTAACTTAACACCAGTTGGAAATCTTTTTTCTGACCTCTAAAGGTTTAACATCTTCACCTTGCTACAATGACCTAGGAGGGCACTCCAGGGAGTCTTAGTACACTGTGACATCACCGTTGGGTGGACAGATGGACATTTCTGGCCGCACCCAACTGTATGGTGTGAAACAGGCTTAAAACTTTTAGTTAGAGAAGGCAGAAAAACACTACATTTTATCCTGGTGTTAAGTTACTATTTAATAAGCCTCCATGTTGTGTCTTGTAGACACTACAGTACATTGCATCATTGATATGCTTGACAGACAAGTAGGAACCATGAGCAAACAGTAAAATGAACTACACAGATAAACTACATAATAAACCTACAAATAATTAAAGAATGATAAAAAAAACACTTAAAAGAGTTAAAAATTAAAAGTAAAATACTGCATTTGATGCACTGATCTCTTCATGTGTGCACACTGCAGAAGGTTATAGGCAAATAGTACAAAGAAATACAGGAAATAGGCTACCACATTCTTGCTGCCAGTAAAGGTATTTTGGTTCTCGGAAGAATCTTGCAGTCTCTACAAATCCAGCAACACACCAAAGTAAGACCACAAACCCTGCTCCTGTTATCTTAGCAGGGTGTATATGTGGGGGTCAATCTAGCGATGATTTCTCTGCATGACTTGATTAGAGAGCACGTCAAAGGAGTGAACAGAGACCTTTTTTCCACCTTCCGGATTTTGTCCTGGAAAAAGGTCATTTGAAGGAGCAGTACAGTCTGCTTGAACTATTGGCTTGTTTAAAAATAACCTGTAAAATATTTAGAATGAAGGGGAAATCATCCACAAAAATGTCCATGAAAACAATGCTGAACATCTTAAAGGTTGATTGTAAAAAATATATTAAAGTAAAGTATAGGAAATGTGTAGAGTTTCATACATGCTCACAAGTTAGTGAGCTGAGAGATTTGTCATAGATTGTTACTGTCCACATACACAGTTTTCCCTCACAAACACTAAATTAGCATTCTGTATGCAGAAACACCATCTTACACATCCTCTTAAGAAAAATACCTTTCTATACACTCACCACTTCTCTTTCTGTGTGTGTGTGTGTGTGTGTGTGTGTGTGTGTGTGTGTGTGTGCAGCTCCTGCATGAACCACTGAGCGGCAGCGTCACCCCACAGTCCCAGCGTGCACTGCTACTGTAGATACAGATACTGTAAAACCCCCTGGCACTTTGAAACCGCTGATCTGCATCTTCATTAGCATTCACTCTGTGTCGACTGAAGGAACGGGTGCTGATTCAACATGATGCTGTGATAATTTGAAACTGTTATCAAGTAGATATCTGGGTGATCTCTGACGATCTCAGATGTATTTAAAGCTCTGCAGGGGAGGAGATGAGAGCTGGGATAGGTGTGTGTGTGTGTGTGTGTGTGTGTGTGTGTGTGTGTGTGTGTGTGTGTGATAGATAATAGGTAATCTTTAGTTAATGCTATGCTGGGTTGATGAAATGATATGTCTGCATACAGTATGTGTAGATTGTGAGTTTTTTGAGTGTGAATGTGTGTGTGTGTGTGTGTGTGTGTGTGTGTGTGTGTGTGTGTGTGTGTGTGTGTGTGTGTGTGTGAGAGAGAGAGCGAGAGAGAGAGAGAACTACTAGAGTGCATTGCCTGTTACCGTCTTCATTACTGCCATAAAGTATTTTTGCTGACTCAAAACAGATGTAATTTTCCCTTACTTACTCCCACTGTGCCCTCCCTTCTTTCTGTAATATACCAACACACACACAACACACACAGGTCTCCTGAGAAGCTTTCATAGCAGATGAAGGTTTTTGTAATTAGTGGAATACCCACACAGTGCAGTGAAATGACTGCATTTTCACACAACACCCATTCGACTTTTAATCATTTTTGACAAAGCTTTGATTCATCAGTTTGTTAACTTTCCGGCAGCAAAGAAAAGATTGTGCCTAAAGTAGAGAGTTGATGTAAGTATTCTTCATCTTCAATAGATATGTTAACTCTATATTTGTATATATAGTTTTCAACATGATTTTTAAAAAATGATGCTTTAAGAGACACCCCTATTCACTGTCTGTCTCCTTCTCTTTTTGTGTTGTTGTTGCGGCAAAATGGCTTTCTATTCAAGAGTGAGAAATGTCATCACTTTGTGGTGTGTGCGTGGGTGTGTGCAAGAGACATTGTAAAGGGTCATTTCACCCAAATCATAAAAAACGATATCTTCCCACGTATACACATACTGGTATCTAACGGCGCAAATAGTTTGGGTTTTATTAGTTTTTCTTTGATCAAATGTCACTTTTCTTTTATGCTTTGAGCAGCACAAAGAAAACTGTATTTCTCTCCTTTGTTTTGGAGTTGAAGTCTGGGCAGCACATACCCCCTAGATCTCAACAGTTAAAACAATCTGCATACCTATATACCACTATGTTTCTTATATTCATGTATTTGTGTGATTAAAGTGGGCTGAATTTATATTCTATATTTTAATTATTGTCATCAAGTCCCACAAAAACTCAACAATGAATTGATCCTACTAATAAGTAGCCTGACATATCATAGTCCCCTGTGCAAATAATTGTTCTCCCAAAACGATTAAAAACACATCATTTGAGCCACCTTGTTTCTTTATTGCGATGAACATGGGCAATGTAGTTTATTTTGAGTCAATCCCACATACGCCATCCGGTTGCCTGAATACTCACTAATAGGCTACACCAAATCTGTATTAATCTGCAGCTGAAAATGAATAACATTGTAGCTCACCCATCTTTAGAAATGAAACATATACTTGGTATGCGTTTTTGAAGACATAAGTCTTCAGTAGGAACAAGCTGCGAGCCACAGACCGAGTAGGGAAGGGAATTACTGAGACACGGACAAAGACAAAAGTATAGAATATCGCCAACCTGATGTTTAAGGCACATTTAACCCCCCCAGCACACAGATAATGTAACCAAGTGTCAATTAACCCTCACTTCTTTCTTCAGTCTCATCCTCCTCCTCCTCCTCTCTAATGCTTCTTCTCCTTTTGCCGCTGTTATTTTGTTTTTTCACCTGCAGTAAAGTCCCTCTCTCCCTCTCTTTACCCCCCTCCGTCAGCCTCCCCCCTTGGCTTCCATATTGATTTACTCGACATCCCGTGGTCACATTCTTGTGGCGCTGGTTTCCGGCTGAAAACCGCTGACATTTACCTCCCAGTCACAACACGGCTCATTTAGACCCGACAAAAATAGTGCACGCTTTTACAGTAGATGCTGACGCTGTGTAGGATGATTGCACATATTTTGAACATCGCATAGTCTAATGACCCACTTTGCTATTTCTGAGAAGTGTGAGTCAAAGGCCTGAGTGCGTTTAGTAAGTTCTAAACAAAGCTATTAACATATTGGACCATCTTTGATCCCGAACTTACCCTTCTCCTTGTTCCCATTTATCTCTCCTTTTTTTTTTTTACATCCATTGGTCCTTGTTACCATGGAGATATCTCAGATCCAAGGTGGGCTTTAATTGAGAAGAAAGAGTAGTAGACAGAAAGACACAATGAAAGGTAATGAGAACGATAGACTTTGTAAGGTCAAATAAGTAGAGGCACAGTGCATACACACACATGCACACACACATGTAAAATATATCTGAGGGCAGGATAGGAACACCTGTGGAGAGGAAGGTGGGGACCCAAAGGCTGCACCCTGCTCTCACCCAGTGGTGCTGGCAGGAAGGAACCCAAATTTACCAACGTGGGTGGGAGGCATCACACACACTTCACACACACACACGCTCATGAGACGCAGGTGTGCACGACTGGGAAGGGCTCACCACAGCAGGAACACCGGCAGTGAGGCTTAGAGGGATGCACGGCGACAGCCGTGCATATGAAGTTAATAGCGGGGTTCTTCTCTCTGTCTCCATTTAGTCCTTAAAATTCCTCTTAGTGCGTGAGAAATTATACTATACATAAATATAAATATCTATACTTAGGAATCTCTTACTCCCCATGGGGCTTTGAAAGCTTTGAGTCAATCATGCAGCTTTTTCCTCTCAATAAATGTGCCATGACAGAAAGAAAACATTATGCAATGCTTGATGCAGTGCAGAGCCTGTGTCAGAACAATCAATTCACAAGTGACTCCATTATAAACTTCATTTGTCACTCAGACTGCAGACTGTGACTGTATTCAGTCTAACAAAAATAACTTAATATTCTTTTTCTGGTGAAAAGATCAATTCAGTTTATTCCTCGTGTTAACTGACTCGAGAGCTTATAGAAACACTTTATAATATTATTGCCCACTGATACTGAAATCAGTGTGAAATTGCATTAATAATCTCTCATTTCCCTCTTCTTTCCTGTTTAGTGACTCGCTACCATCACTGAGTTATGACCGGCTGTCTGGCTGAGGGAGTTAATGTGTTCAAGAGCCAGCTGTCCCTCAAATAACACACTCAATAATTCATATTGCAAGGAACACACACTCACAGACTGATCTCTCTATGTGTGCGTGTGTTGAGATGCAGGTCAGTTCAACACTTTTTGTGTAAACTCGGCAAGGAAGTAGCAACATAAGTGCTGACGAGTCCTTGCCGCAGAATCTTTTGCTTGCTAAGGAGGCAATAAAAGAATGTGTGTGTGTGAGAGAGAGAGATAGAGATGGTCACAGAAGGTGTGTGTGGAAAGCAATAGGAGATAGGTTGTGTGTGTGTGTGTGTGTGTGTGTGTATGTCCTCTTTACTAATGGAAATCAGATCTCTCATGTGTTGAGCCAGCAGAAGTAGAGCAGTAGATCCATCATGTCAGTCTGGGGTCAAACTCGCAGGCCGACCTTCACTCAGACACTCCAAGTAATTTACCCAAAATGGTTAGATTCAGCCAAAACCTGGCCATCTCTTTAATTAGCAAATGCAAATGCATTTAGGGATTAGATATCAGACAGCTCACAGACAAGAAAGCAGGCTGGTGCGAGCAGGAAAACATCTAAACATCTAGTTTTCCACTGACTGACTTGAGTGGGCCGCAACACAGGGGCTTGGGCATTTTTGTCTTTAAAGAGGTGGTATTATGCTCATTTTCAGGTTCAAACTGTTAATTAGATGTTGTACCAGAACAGGTTTACATGGTTTAATTTTCAAAAAACACCATATTTTTCTCATACTGCACATTGCTGCAGCTCCTCTTTTCACCCTATCAGTTGTACGCTCCGCTCTTGAGCTACAGAGTAATGCATCTTACTTACACAAAATCTTTGTTGGGAGTTGCACATGCGCAGTTTCCAGGTAAGGACTACTAGCCAATCAGAAGCAGAGAAGGGCAGGTCGTAAGAAACAAGGTAGTGTGATCCAAATCAAAGCCGCTTCAGACAGCGACCTTAACCCAGCAAATGGTATAAGTTATTACCAGTCCACAACCACGCAACATCCTTGTTCCACATGTTACCATCAGGACTACACGTTGAACTGCTACCGGGGTCTGACGATCTATGCTGCCTTGCCGAAAAATGCTTCCATAGCGCAAATCGATAGACTCGACTCTACTCGGCCCTGCTCTATTTTCCATTGCAGATAGTACCCAGAGATAGCGACGCCACACACAACGGCGGCGACGTAATGTTCAATGCGACACACACACCAGCGATCCACACAGCTCTTAAAATATATAGGCTACAGTCTACGGTTAAAACGTTTGAATATTCCTCAGAATATAAAGACAGATAAGCGGTATGAAAACCTTCCAGCTGAGTTTTCCTCTGCCGTTGTTGCTGCAGCGGTCTGTGTGAGGCCGGAAGCAGAGGGCTCCGTGAGCGGGCGGCTGGCCGGCATCACACGCTCCTCCCGCGGGTTGGCGCAGGCTTCCCCCGCAGCCACTTGCGGAGCTCCTTAACTCCGAAAATATTCATCACATTTTTGTTCCGCTATCACTTCTCATAAAACTGTCAATTTTCGAAATCTACACAGCTGATTTCTCACCTCAACACTTTTCAGAATTGATTTAGTGATCAAATTCCGAAAACTGTAAAATATAAAACTTTGTGTTGCTGGCCTCTGTCCAATAATGATGCAGTGAATATTCTGTGTGACCAATCAGCAGTCTGTCGTGTTTTCACATTGCATTTTGGTATCCCTGAGCTCGCTTGGAACCTCAAGGAGGTGAGGTGATACTAAAAAAGTAACTGGAAGCAGGTACAGGTCCAACATTTCTCCAATGGAAACCCAAACAAAGGCGAGTCGAGCCAAAGGGCCTCCGGTCAGACTCAGAGCCCTTTAAAGAGAGAGTTGCGTCAGCGGGGGTCCAAAACGCTACATCGTCACGTGGTTCATGGAGACCGCAGATAGTTCCCGGAAGTCCTAGGCGGGCAATTCAAAATGAGCGAGAGAAACGACAAAACGGCGATTTTAAGCGATTTCTGGTCATTTAAAGAACAAATGCGTTGATTTACAATATGTGTACAGCACACTGACACATAAATTTAGTTAGATTACTATTTTTTTTAAAAGGAGGACATATATTTTTGACAATAACAGCTACAATCACCTACCTTATAGACATTTCTGGCAAACCTTACATTGGAAAGTGTTGCAAACACAAAATTCAGATGAGATTTACCTTTCTAGCATACCTTTTAGTAATTCCATGGTACCAGGGTTAATTGAGCTTACTGACTAATGTATCTTTAGGACTTCAGATAGAACAGACAGGTGATTATCAATGATTGTCATGTATTAATTTAATAAATCTCCAATAAAGTTAGAAAACAGCATGTTAAGTGGTTTGTGTCTTTGAACTGTCTGTCAGAAAAATGAGTATGAATGTTTGGTTTCCCAGCTGACGTGGAGAGGAGGAAAAATGGTTGAATCAGGTCAACAGGAGCGACCTTACAATCACTAAAGAGGCTAACAATAAAATATGTGAGGTACTTTTTTCCACAAAGAAGTAACACGTCACTGGCTTTATATTTTGTTTTATTAAAACATCAATGCAGATCATCTTCAGGCTCTATTGAACCCCTGTGATTCTTGTGCTGAGAGAGGGAGAACAAGAGAAAGGGTTAGACAAACCTACACATCTGTAAAGATTCATCCAGGTCATGTTTATCCAAGAAAAGTTGAATCTGGACATTTCAGAAGAAGGTGGTTGCTCTCAATTCAACCTTTCTTGTAAACAGCTACAGGTTTGATTGAGAAAGTTATGGATTATTAAATTTTGGAACTTCATTAACAGCTTTTGCAGCTGATGTTGGCATCAGTCACTGTATAAGCTGTTAGTGAATGTTTTTGTTTTTTAAACCATTTCTCACACACAGGAACTTTGATGATGATGTGATATGAATTTGTACAAAGTAATTATGTAACTAGAGTAAACACATCCAGTAAGAATTGAGTGTTCACCAATATTAATGTGGGTAAATTAACCTGAATTGTTGTGTGGAAAATAAGCTCATAAGCTAAGACGGGATGCAGAGACTGAGAGAAGGGAAAGAAAGTATAAGAAGTATATATATTTCTTATAAATGGTATATTCATGTGTTGTTTTCTGTCTCACCATGGTCCACTCAGTACTCTTTAGCATCACTGCTCCTCCACCTCACAGAGTCTACTGCTCTAATACAATTAATGTTTAATATGAAGATTGTTTTATAATTTGCTAACATTCTACTTTTAGTATTAGGGTAAATCCCCCAAAATAAATAAATAATATTTTGAAATCTTTTATTCATACATGCACCACTAATATAATTAAATTAAATCAAATACCACCCCCCAAAAATACGTATTTTAAAATAAATGAATAGGCTGCCCCTGTTTATTGTCTGCTGCTAACTTTATCCATTGCCAGTATGTTAATTTGTTAACCGTAAACGTCCCTGAATCTTGTAGTTTAGTGGGGAAATCCACTAACATGTTTCACTGCACATGTTAACTTAATTCAGTTTTGCTAAAAATATATTATCTCATTTTTTACACTTCTTACCTTTCAAACGTGCATCCCAGATAGCATTTTCTATTGCTGCTCTGCTGCGCTGCTAGCATTTCATGCTAACTTCCGGGAACTATTCAGACGCTCCATGATCCGCCATTGCTGTGAAAAACTGGTCCATTGGAGTGAACGGAGATGACGCGACTCTGTCTTTTAAAGGGCTCTGGTCAGACTAGCTTGGTTCGAGGGCGTGCCTGACCCCGCCAGCCGCTTGGCAAGCTTTATGAGTGATTCCACAAGTAAAGGAAGTGAAGGGCTGGACTACAAACGAGCTGTTTTCAAGCGGTACAGAGCCCTGCTTTCTGTGGGAGATGGGAACTCCCTTTGGGCTGGACTTTGGGCTTTTTCACTTTGCAAACCTGTTACATGCACAAAAAACATATATCACTCAATAAAGGAGAGGGAAAAAGCCAAAAAGCATAATACCACCCCTTTAAAGCAAAATTATGAAAGGTGTATTTTTTGTGTGATTTGGCGCCCTACCTTTTCATTGTGGGCAGCTGTACGTGTGCTTTTGTTATGATTACATTACAAAAATTAGCAAGTCGTGAACACAACCAAACATCAAGCAAGTGCGAAAACACAAGTAATTGCAGTATTACTTACTAGTAATAATACAATATAACGTGTCATTTACACTGGGGATGCTGGGGACATGTCCCCATCACTTATTGAAATGACTGATTTTGTCCATACAACTTGAAAGCATTTGTTAAAAATGTTCTGAAAAATAGCTTGCAATAAGAAATGTTAAATAACAAAAGTAATTGCTATGAGAATGGTACAATAAGAAAACATGCAATGCAGTGTAAATATAGAAAAACAGATCTGCATTGTCCAAAAATTTTGTATTCTGAATTGTCACCTGCCACCTGAATTTTGTGTTCCCCTTTGTATAAAGAAAGACATTTCCACCATAAATTGGTGCAGAAAATGTCTCCAGAATGCAGGAAATTAAGTGTTTAATGCTCAAAATCTTCTGGGGGAAGGCCTAACGGAACCCAAAGTCGTATCTTTCATCAGTGAATATTTCTTTTGAATAGAATTAAAATATCATCTAGTTGTCGTGACCCCAATATTCTGCATTGTCACGTCTCATGGGCTGTGTTTTGTCATACTCTAATCTGGGAGTAATGGGGTAGACCTGTATCGGCCTGATTTTGAGGGCAGTGATAGTGTGTGTGTGTGTGTGTGTGTGTGTGTGTGTGTGTGTGTGTGTGTGTTTGGTGGGTGTAGTCTTCACATGGGTTGATTGCATGGGAATGGGCTGATGGTAAACAGGTGTGCTTGGGCGTGACCTCCAATCTGCAGTCATTTAACCAGCCACACACTAGGCTCAGTAAGTTTTCTGCTCGTCTCCTGGGTATAGGTACAGATTTGTTGCATGTGATATGTTGAATGTCTTTCCCCGTGTGTGTTATGTGGGTTGGTGCCTGTCGTGTGGAATGCAGGGTGGATATGTTTCTAAATTGCTGTTGTGTAAAGGAGTTTTTTGCTTGTCTCCTGGGTACGGTATGTGGAGAGTGCTGCTGGTATCCAAGATAGTGTGGAACATGGCTGGGTTGGAGTCTGGAGAGTTGCATGGTGCAGAGCAACAGCCACTTAGTGGGATTACCAGCGGCCCCAGGCAGTGAGGAGGCCACAGCTGACCAGCCTGTGACCAGCCTGTGACCAACAGCAGCAGGCCAGTCCTCAGCGTGTTTGGCTTTGTCACACACAAGGAACAGAAGTTGAGCACACCCAGCCACAAATTACCTGATTTTATTTTATTTACCCTGTGCTCCCCCCATTGAACTGACATTTAGCTTTTTTAGCTTTGGCCTTGTTTTAAAGCTTTTGTTTTTGTTAAATGTGTAAATAAAATTGGAAGTTATAGCTTGCATGGCTTGTTGTTGCCACTTTTCACCACTGCTGGGTCAAGTCTGAGCTAAAAGGTGTCACATGAGCCCTTAAATGTTCCCACCACTTTTCAATACAAAGTGATGCCCTTGTACGTTACAATATTACTTATTACTAACAGAACACCAGCTCAGCGACTGTCAGCCTTTTATTTCATGAAGCTCTTGCCAACGTCTGGGAGCCACTTGCTTGGTCACTTTGTTTTGCCCTTCTTGGCTTGCTTCTCATCATCCACCTTAGTTTTTTCGTCACTGGTACTAGCTAACATTATGTCCGGAGGCTGCTGGTCCTGGCTATGTTGCCCGCTCTGGCTCGAAACCGGTGCTGTTTTCCACCAGCAGAAGCATAATGTTGCTTGAAACTTCGGTGGCAAGCTAGACAGCAACAATGCAGGAGCACTGTTATCTAGTGAGTTTGCTAACATTTCGATGACATTTCCATTGCCTTGGTGCATGCTGGAATGCCATCACACGCCCATGGCCAATGCTACATGATGAGGCCCTGCATTAGGGGGCTCAGATATCCAGTTTAACCTGAACCTGTGTTCATTTTGACAGAGCAATCAGATCCAGTTTAATGCACAGCTGCGTATTTAACCCTTGCGAGTTCTGGTTTAGCTGGACCCATTTGAAACTAAGACAAGGTGACAGAACAACAGCCCCAGGAAGAAGAGCAGAAACATACAGGAAATTTAACGTGAAATAACCCAAACTGTTGGCAGAAAAGTCATGTGTTCATGTAGAAACCCCATTATTTGTTTTAATAAGCTAACTGCAAAAATAGATTTCAGGGCCTTTAAGTGACCTCAAGTTTACATCACCTCTGTATACAGTTTGCACAGCTGCAGTCTGGAAGTGAGACTCGTGAAAGTAAATCTGAATGGCAAGGTAAAATCTATTGGGCTTATTAGTGTCTGAAAGCACTGTAGAAGAGTAGGCCAGTGCTTCCAGTCTAGCAATTGATATCTAAGCACATTTATTGATCGCTCTAAATATTCACATTCTATGCTGTACTTGAATGTATCAAAATTTTCAGGTGCATTATTCTTGAATGAGGTCATTAGTTCATTGTGTGGATTACCATGTTGAAAACTGACTAACCTACTGGTCTTCTAACACACATGCCAGGCTGGAGTTCAATGTCTTCTCTTTCTGCTCTGCTGCTTTAACAGGCAACGAATCCCCCACCCGTACCCCCTCACCCTCCCTTCCCTCTAGTCCACCCCCACAAGAGCCTGATGATGTGCAAGCTCCACAGAGCAGGACTTTCAAACGATATCATTACCATTTCAAAGAACCTGCTGCTGCCTTATGGGCCTACAAGCTGTGGCATGTTATATGGAGCAGGACATTGTTTGCCACAAACTGAATCATCACCTTACATCTTTTTTTAGTTATCTAAATGATAGCCAACTACTGTACGTTATGCATTTGAGTCTTCAATTAGGGCAAAGGCGTCAATACTGTGAGCGTATCCGCAGTTGTTACACGGCATCCTGTGAGGCATCACTGCCACTTTTAAAAAGCCTTGTTTTTGTGCTGTCAATTACATGGCAGATATAGAGCAGAGACCAAAGAGAGAGAGGGACTGAATCATATGCAGGCCTATGAGGATACATTTAAACTAAACAAGTCGAACACTTTGGAGGACACGATTCTCATTTGATTATTTATTGCCCAAGACGGTGTGGAGGGGTCCGTGCGATGCAGGAGGGGATCTGTCAGCCCCTCCAGCTTGAGGTTTTCTCATTTAAATACCGTTGAACACAAACGCACACATACAGACTTAAATGCCCAGCGGTCCCTTCTGCAACATTAGTCCTCATTTATCCTCTTATGCACAAATGTCAGCCTTTGTCAGCCTCCATCCCCACCCTCTCCCCCTTTAGTCACCCTCAACACCTTCACCAGGTCTACCCTGTTTGTTTATACTTATTTTTGTATTTGCTTCCATACCTTCTACCATATTCATTCCTCCACCCCTGCGTGTATACCCGTTCCCTCATCTGAATTTATTCCCCACTACTCCACTATTTTCTGCAACTCACTGTCTCCAGCTCACCCCCTCCTCCTATCCCGTGTCCTGCATAGATATTGCACATTTCTCCACAATATCTGCCTCTCTTGTTTTGTTTCATTGTCTTTTCTCTCTCAAACTCTTACTGCTTGGGGATCCTCTATTGACATCATCACAGCTACAGTTACCATGGTTTCAGGGGAAAGGGACTGTAATAACTGTTTGGATCAAATAGACAAGCTTGGTGCTGTTGTATCTCACCAAAAAGGGGCTGAAGACATTCAAAGGAATTATTCTTTATTACAGAAGCCAGACATACTTTGCAGGTTTATGTGAAAATGTGTTGTGTGTGTTGTCAGGTCAGTGTTAATGATGGTTCTGTGTGAATGAACAAGTTGTCGTCATACAGGTCTTCATCCAGGTCGCCTTCCTCTTCGGTGAAGTAGGTAGGGAAAGGAGGGTTGCGCAGGGTGGAGCTCCTGGTTGGCAGTATGGTATCTCTTAGCTGAACACACAAAAACACTTACTGTAATAGCTGAGAGGACATTTTCGTCTTAATCAGTCCTCAAACAACTAACAGAAAATTTGTTTCTAGATGCAAACCTCTCTGAAAATAGTTGACGTTAAATCATTTATCAAGCAAAAATGCAAAGAATTTGCAATTTCCACTTAATTGTGAGGATTTCCTGCTTTACTGGGTTTAATTTTTTCTAAATAGAATATCTTTGGGTTTTGGACTGTTGGTTGAATAAAAAACCCTTTGTACTAACTTTGGGGACTGGAAGGTGTCTTACAGACATTTGCCTCCATTAAAGTGTTTTGTATCCATAAAAGTATTTCGATCAAATTAGCAGTTCTTAAATTTTTTTCTGTCATGCCCCCTCCTTCAGAAGCAGAATAACATCATACTGACTTCAGATAAACACGAGGTAATCACAGGAAAAAGCATGCATGTAATCCAAGGCACTTTTAATGTTCACTCTTTAACTTGTAAATGGAAAAGCCGACTGCTGCCAAAACGTGGGCTGGCTTTAATTGTGAAGCAGCCACAGGAAACGCAATGTATTTGTCATAGAGTTAGCGCTGACTGCGAGCGTTTATCAAAAATACATCTGCAGTGGATCATTGTTAATATTTGCAAGAGAGGAACATGAAGGAGCAGCCTCAGTGAGCTGTAAGATGACAGGCTGCAACAACTTTACTGCACCCTTCTGCCATATGCAGCATAAAATAAGATTGTGGTTGCACCTTTATTGATTAAAACAACCCTGAGCAGCTTCTCTGTTGTACTTCTGACAAAGTAGCTGCTCCCAGAGTGTTTGCTGTGAACCGCACTTATCGCCGTTACCACAGTAACCACAGGTGTTGCCAAATCAACCAGGAATGAAATATTAAGGATTTTAATTTTAATCTATCATTTGCAATATTTGGGAAACTACTAATAAAGCTAGTGAAGTTACATTTTATTGAAACATATATTTTATTGAAAATATTTAGGTAAGCAAGATCAGTGTTTTAGTATTCCCACATAAATTATATTCATTCACTCAACATCCCCCCAGCGGGCCTCTGACCCCTAGTCCAGAACCATTGGGCTACAAGATTAATTGGTTGGTCATAAAAAAAAAATAAAAAAATCAACAATTTAATCAATAATGAAAATTATTAATTGCTGTACCTTGTACCCCTAGTCTTAATTGTAATCAATAAAACATAGCTGTTCCTCATTTCCATAGAGACATTAAGGCTATACAGAATAATAAAAACAAACAATAAGGAAGAAACATTATTAGCCTGCAAATTAAAGTGGATCCAGGTGTGTGCGTGCGTAAGACAGCTGAGTAGGGTGAAATGCAATGCACATTTGTATTCATTATTGCTTGTCTGCAAAACAAATAATAGGTTGCGTGTGTGTGTTGCGTGTGTGTGCGTGTGTATTACCAACATCAGTGATGTGCACGCTCCCATACCCTCACAGAAAAAACACACACACACACACACACACACATAGCTGAACCAGCACAGTGTCAATGAAGATACATCATACTGTCTTGCAGGTGCGATGGCGTTTTACAGGTGCAAGGTCACTTGTCTTTGTCAGAACACTAAGCATGCTGGGGGTTGACCTTAGACACCACTCCAAGTCTGTTTGTGTGTGTGTGTATGATTTTTACCTTCAGTAAGCAGTTCCTGTGGCCGGGGATAGAGCCGTGAACATACAGCACATTATACTTGGTATTGACCCTCCATATCTGCAAGAGAGAGACGAAGCGGACGCAGATGAGGGAATATTGAACTGAAATTACAGTCAAGGCCAAACAAGTTCAAAACCCCGCCTGTGTCTGTGTCCCCCTTGTGAGAGGTTTTACCTTCAGTCCATAAGCTGTGACGTAGATGTTGCCCATCTTGCCGGGCATCTTCTTCCCCTTGAAAACTTTGGCTGGATCCTAGACGCAGATGATGAACGACACACATGCTCACATTATTATGTGGATTATAGGAAGCCAACTGTTCATGTCTGGCATGGATGAGAATCTTGCACTGTGTGTGTGTGTGTTTGTGTGTGTATCTTACCCCTCCAGGTCCAGACGCTCCTGGTCTGCGATGAGTTTTGGTTTGGCCGTGGGTGGCCGGCTGACCTTTGAACCCATATCGCTTCATTACGCCTTGAAAACCCTTGCCAATGCTACACACAATACACAAGAAAATGAATGTTTGCACACGCATAGTATCGGATGACATTCATTGTTGACTTGTTGCCTCAGAGGATAATGATACAGAAAGAGTGGTTTGCGCGTTCTTGCAAAGTCAATAACTGATCTGTCTCCAAAACACGATGCTGAAGCTGATAGAAGGCAAGAAGGAAAGGAAGCCAAGAGGAGAGAACACCAGTGAGGAGGGAAAGCTGGCAGAAAAGAACTTACGATTTGGCTGTGACGTCCACGTACTGGCCTGGACGGAAATGTGCTGCATAAAGAGGAGTGCCTGAGGACACCACAAACATGATTACATTACAAAATCTGTACAAAATGTGCTTTGCTAGCCACCATAAGATTAAGAGTCCAGCATATGATAAGGACAGTGTTGTGGATGAGTATCGCTTTAATCGTACGCTCACAGGCGTGTGCATACCTGGCTTGATGATAGCATTGTCGGTGACTTTGAATGTGGTGACTTTCTGTTTGGGAGGCACCCCTGCGTTCCTGAACATCTCCATATTCGTTTCAGACCTCTGTCAGTCAGGGTGATGGAAAGAGAGAAAAATGTAACGATGAAAGGAGGGAAATAAAGTGGTAAAACAAGTATGAGCAGTGAGCAGCAGTTGGACTTTGGCATTTTAAAATTAACCGTGACTGTTATGACAGTACGGGAGCCAACACACACACACACACAGACAGACACACACTTGGCAGCAAGTGTCTCTGACATTTGCTTTCATTCGGCTCACTCTCATCTCAGCCTCTCCAGTTACTCTAAACGCGCTCTCTCCCCTTCTGTTGACTGAAAATCAGGCTGCCAAAGCTTCACACTCTGACAAACTCTGCCTTAGACCGAAGAGTAATGTGGCTGTGTGAGATGGATTCAAAACAACTTTGCATTCGACAAGTGAAACCCTGACACCAGCCCATCAAGCTTCTATCACGACTCACGAAGAAATTACACTTTGATTTATTCATCCTTGCTCTTTTGTTTTTCCCTTAAAAAGATGGATGCACCATTTTAAAAGGACAAATTCCCCATCACACATACTAACAGGCAATTTTCTAAAAAAAAAAAAAAAAGTCTTGAGATGGTGGTATATGTTCAGAGTAAGCTGACGAGCCAGTGTTGCCATCTGTCACCTCAGGTTTCGGTGTTTGTGTTGTAGAGTTCTGATACACAGTCTGAGGCAGTGATGGGACCTTAAGAGTTTATTATAACCATGAAAAACACTTTTCAAATTACCTGCCTGTCATTGTTAGTGGGACACAGCTGCATTGAAATCTATTAAATCACATTTTTATACACCTAAGATTAAATATAGTCATTGATGTTTAGTCGATGACTAAACCTGACCTGACAATGGGTCTGTATTCATAAAAAAGGTCTTACAATTGGGAGGCTTGATAGGAGCTCGATGCTACAGGAAAATTATAAAATTCAGTTATGTTTCCATAAAGCTGCCACACTGATTTGATTTTTTTGCATGATTATGAAATGTAGCCACAGCTACAGCTAAAATGAGAAGAAATGTGTTACTGGTTGATGAGTTGTGGCTGCTCTGCAGGTATTACAAGCGTAGTGATTAGAATGATATTATATTCTCAAACAATACAGCTCAGTACAAATTAAACAGTTCAACAAATCATCGGTTTCCGAACTCTTTATGATTAAAGTAATTACTATTGTTAAGTAATTGTCAAAAATGCTGAGATTCTTCAGATCTCAGATGTATCAGATCATTTGGGTAACACTTTCTATTAGGGATGTCCCGATCAGGTTTTTTTGCCCTCGAGTCCAAGTCATTTGATTTTGAGTATCTATCGATACCGAGTCCCGATCCGATACTTCTATAATACTTAAAAAAAGAATAAAGAAGAGCTTCCTTAGGTTTTATTTAATTTTTTTAACAGTCAACAACTCTGTTATCAAACAGAGCACTTCTGTGAGGTAGCTTGAACAATCAAGTAATAAATAACATAAATTCTTCACTATTGGACTTTAGTGCAACAGTAAATATAAAAAAAGTCTAAGATAAAAACAAATAGCACCTATACATTTATATCCGAGTCCTGATCGGAAGGTAACGTCGGATTCCAATCGAGTCTGAAACAACCTGATTGGGCCCGATTTCCGATCTTGTGATTGGATCTGGACATCCCCTGTTACTGTATTTTGTTTATTTAATAAATACCAAGTTTTATTGTTTGTGTAGTCAAAATCATGATGCTGAAGCTAATAAATAGGTTTTGTGACAGTTCAAAAAAATGAATGAATTACTGTGTTTTGCTTAATGTTTGCAATTCCTCATGCAATCGAAAGGAAAAAATAAATAAGCACACAATTAAAGTACATTTTCTGTGGTGGAACAGTTGCTCATTATAAATAGCCTAGTGCTGCACTATTACTGAACGCAAGAATGTTTTCTCACTAAAAAAAAAATCCACCTCAATTTTAAAACATTTATTTTGCTTAAAACGGGATTAAACGGGATAAAACAATCTTCCTTTCACAGATGAAAAGGTGAATTCAGAAGCAATTAAATGTACCGTTGCTGAATTCAGTAGCTGGGGTTTTGCTACATCAGTCTTGGTCTGGTATGACCCGTATGACCACTACCTTGTGGTATCTACTATTAAAACTGCGAAACTGTGCTGGTAACAATGCTATTTTAGATAACCACATAAAATGTAAACTCATCCAATTTCAAAGCTAAGATTAAAAAAAAAACCTTCCACAGAATTTTTTTTATTGATAATCCTAATTTCTTACATGGAATGGTGAAACGTTTTTCCCTCCTACCACAAGGGCATCACTGCGTCCATCATATTCTTCCTTGGACAGGTACTTTATTACATGGCAGTCCTGCACCTGAAAAAACAAAACAGAGAAAAAAGGCAAGATTAACGATAGTTATAGTCTAATACTGTATATTCTAATTAATGTTTTATTGCTGTACTTTTATCTTACATTTACTGTTTTATTGTTTTATTTTTACCCTGTAAAGCACCATGGTCAACCTTGGTTGTTTTCTGCTACAGAAATTATTTTAATATTCATATATTGGTTGATCCCTAAACCCTGACAATGCCACCTGTTTCTATTCTGACCTATAACATACATAGATTAAAGACCCTGCTGTAAACATGTTAATGGGCCTCTGGGTAACTCCAGTGTTTCCCACAGAATGACAGAAAAATTGGTCGATGTTAAAGGGATATACCTTCTATTTCTAGTAGCCCTTTACACCATTAATTCTACGTCATTCTGCACCTTATTTAATGCTCACTAACTGAATCTGCTCCCTTTCCCTTCATTTCTTTTTTCCCCACACCTACACCTCTGCTGCGACTACACCTGCTTGCCCTGCCTCTTCCTGCCTCTCTCTCCCTGTATGTGTCTTTTCTGTTGACTTTCCCCACCTGCAATTCCATTTTCAGCAGCAGGTGCGCCGCATGTGGAGGAGGCTTGCTAATGACGTGGCCTACCAAAATGAAACCAACATTGTAACTAACGAATAACTGCACAGGTGTGTTCACTGTTGCTTTACCTGGTCCTTGCATGTAAAATATCCACCGTGCCACGACTTGTAATAGATAACATCTCTCTCTATGTTTCTCTGCAAATTGCTAAAATGGATCGCCAAATATAACTGGGCAGCCCGCCCAAGTAAAGACTATATATGGAAAACACTAAACTCACAGAACCCAATATAGGACAATCACTATATTTTGGCCAAATACAATATGACATTGCAGGCATTTTGCAATACATGAGACATTGTAAGAAAATCAGAAGAGGATGAAAGAGGAGGAAAATATAGCCAAATGTTTAACTTCCTTTTACAAAGCAACAATCAAACCTGTACTGTATTTATTTACTGCATTCCGATTTTCAGTCTCACTTCAGATAAACCATGTACCACAATGCTCAAGTGGTGGGAGAGCCCGCACCCTGAGGAAGTAAATTTAGATGTTGTACTTTTCATCTAGCCGAGACTGTGCCTGTATCAGCTGTAAAGAAAAACATTGCTAAATGTGACAAAGTTAATCGGTAGATGGGGATAGACGTTTGTGTATGGCCTTGAATCTGATATTAAGTGGCAGTGATGACTAAATTTAATTGTCCAACTGTTAACATTGACATTTTACTGAAATTGAAATAGGAGTTTGTTATTCTACCCACTCCAGTGTGTCATTATCAATGAAGAGTAGAGTGAACACACACGGCCTGCTTTTCAATTTACTTTGCTTCACTGACAGATTAGCCGATGAGATTAAAGCGTGAGCTGAATAAACCTTACATTAAATATCTCCTGTTTACACCTTGCTGTTTGGGAGGAGTAGCTTGCTAAGGAACACTGAGGCTCTTCCAATGCAGGATCAAAACCTGCTTTTGCTCAATATTTGCTCTTCTTCCCCCTCACTCCCCAGAACAATCCTATTTATCGGACTTCTTTTCAGAGCTGCGGGTCATTTCAGTATGAACAATGATGATAAACACGCTTTGTCAATCCTGAAGAATGCCTGGTTTTGAGGCCCAGTTAAGGCACAACAGAAAAAACAAAACGTTTTTTTGTGGTACCTGTACCATGGTGACTACATGTCTTTCTCCTGTTTTCGTCCAGATAGGAGCCATCCCTAACTTCACGGCAACTAGCCCGACCCTTCGACTGCCTGGGAATAGATGAAAATACATTAAAAATGCGAGCCAACAGGAAGAGGACTGATGATGTACCCCGCTCTCACTAATCATGATACCTACCCTCTGTCCACTCATGTCGCTGCCAGGGCTCATCCTTGAGTGGGTTGAGCTTTTCGGTTGTTTGTCTCCTGTATTCCTCTGCCATGCTCTTCCTCATGTACTCCTGGTTCTCCTCTGTAAGGTGTTCATCAAACCATGTTGTGGTCTTTACTGTCCGAACACAACCCACCAAATGGGCAGGACTGCAAGAAAAAAATAATGGACTTAATAATAGACACATACTCACAACTTTGTTCAATTAAGAACCACGTAGCATACAGTATGTAATTATTTATTTTAGGGCTACAGCTATCTTATTATTATTGTGTCTTGTTGATTAATGTTAAAAAACATTTTCCATTATCATAAAATAGTTAAACAGTCCAAGGTGACGACTTTGGATAGCTTATTTTGTTTGACAAACAGCCCCAAATTCAAACATATTCAGTTTACAATGACACCAAACAGAGATAAGCAGCACATTTTCACATTGTAGAAGCTGGGACTTGGCAATATAGCCAAAAGAATTATATGACTAATTAAACTGATAAATGAATTAAATCATTATTAAAATTGTTGCTCCGGCGCTACTTTCTGTATTCATTTGCACTGAAAAGTTGGTCACATGTCATTACTTATCAGTCTGCTGCTGCAGAGTCACTGCAGCATCATTACTGATGAGTATGCAGCAGGTCCACACATTCACACGGACAGTTTGGGCATTCAAGTGTAAAAATTGCACTGCTGAATGACAAGTCAATAGAAATAATTAAAGTTACAAAGGACTAAATGAACCTTGGTGAAAAAGACTGCACACGTCTGCTTGCAGACAGCTTTCAACAGATTACTCACTTATTACTGTACTGACCGGGACCACCAGTTTCATCCTCCACAGTCTAACGTTACACATGAACGTTTAACGTCGAACGTTTAACGTCTAACGTTACACATGAATTATTAAGTAACATTTTTTTATATAGCTAGAACATGGATTCTCAGTGATTCCATACAGTGAAATCACTGCTCAAATTCCCCGGTGAACCTTTATAACCTATGCCAAATAATTAAAAAAAACACACATTTAGAGAAACGGTAAATATGTGCAATTATAATGTAAGATACGACAGTAACGTTAAATGGTACTAACTCTGCGTCACTACGAAGCAGGGGCAATTAAGCTAGCTTCAGCGTTACTTTTTAATGAGAAATTACAACATTAGCAAATGTATTAGCACATAACAAGCCCGAGGGAAAACAGCAAGGACAGTACAGAATTAATCTGCAAAAAATATAGTGCTATTTCGCCACAGCAACCTAGTTTAGCTAAGCTAACGTTACATGCTGAAGTAAACTAGCACAACTAGCCTTAGCATTTGCACAACTAGCCTTAGCATTTGCTAACGTTACCTTTCAGCTGTTGCTCGGAGAGAAAGGAGTCGAGTTCCCCGCTGGAGAAGAAACCGACAGCTCCATGCCGCCATTGCGTTCTTAACTATATACACTTTAACATAAATATTAAAAAACTACACACAAACTAAAGGCTCATGTAGTCTCACAACATCACAACCATGCCAGTTCTAAATGTCACCCTGGATACTTCCGGTACGGGATCAAAACAGTTCCGCAACACTGAGACTAATGTCAAAGGTTCCGCACGAACGCCTGTCAGTATTTTATTTACAGATTTAATACTCAATTGTTGACCTTGAAAGAGTAATGGACAAATCAATATCACTTTAAGGTTTTAGGTTTAATTCCTGGAGTTTTCAGTCATATTACCTGATCTTAGTCAACCAACTGAGTTTGCCCCATGTTCATGGAAATGTTAACGTTTAAATTTTTATTTCTGAGCCAGATAGCATGATAAATTTTATTTAAATAAATGTATCAATAAAAACAAGTCCCATTGATTTGAGGCTTCTTTCTGATGACCTTCTGAATTATAACAATATACTGTGCTATTTATTCTTGTTATTATTGGCTCATTGTCTAATTTAATTGCATTAAACATAAGCAGTAGCCTTGCTTTAGATAATGATGTTAGGTATATAGGCAAGGCAAGGCAAGTTTATTTGTAAAGGACATTTCAACAACAAGGGAATTCAAAGTGCTTTACATAAAACATAAAAGCGACATACAGAAATATAAAAAAACACATTGAATTGAAAAGAGTTAAATAGAAAATTAAAACAGGACAGTAAAAGTTACAGTGTAGAGCAAGAAAATAATCTACAGCCGTAAATTTGATTTATTAAAAGGCTGCGGTAAAAAGAAAAGTCTTGTTTTAATAAGAACAGAGAGTTTCAGCAGATCTGCCGTTTTCTGGGAGTTTGTTCCAGATATATGGAGCATAAAAACTGAATGCTGCTTCTCCATGTTTAGTTTTGACTCTGAGGAGAGAAAGCAGACCTGTCCAGCAGACAACCTGAGGCCTCTGGATGGTTCAACGTAGCAAAAGATCAGAAATATAGTTTGGCCGAAACCATTCAGTACTTTATAAACCAACAGCAGTATTTTAAAATCAACTAAAAGTCAATTCTTTATCACAGATCAGAACAGAACAAAATAGAAGGCACAGGTTTCTCCAAGTCTTTATACAACCGATTCTCTCAGACCGATCCTCTCAGTTTCTCTCAGTGTTACTCTTCTGATGTGTTTGGTCTCTCAAACAGATAACAGGAGGCTCATGTGTTGAATACTGATCTGACTGTCAGAGACTGAGGCACGTATGGAGGGTACTCTCAGGACAGCCCAACTTTGGTTTGCCCTAATTGACTATATGGAGATTAGTGAAATAATGTATTCTTGCATTCTAATGTCTGTCTGAGAGATGCAGAAAGAGTGAAAGAGGGATGTTGTGGATGAAGGTGGCTGTGATCCAACTGTAATTTGTGCTTGTGGCAGTTTGAAGTATTGTGGAGTACTGGTTCATTCAACAACAAGGCAGGGCAGTCTATGAGAGACAGAGAGAGAGAGAGAGAGAGCGAGAGAGAGAGATGCGTGATGTCTAACCTCAGTGGATGTCTGCATATACAAATAGTCTGCATATTCAGTGGCAGAGAGACAGAAGCTCAGAGGTCAGAGAAAAAACCCAACTAATAGGTTGCCACCTGCTCATTCTTTGTTAGATTATACCTTCACACTGCACAAATACTAAGGCGGTTTTCTCACTTAGTTTTCATGTTGTTTTGCATTAATTCCTCAGAGAATTAACCTTACATGAGCCGTAATCACTACATGCCCAACCTTGTAACTTTGACTAAAAATCCTTAATTTAAAATGCAATGGTTCACCTCATGGAGACCAGCTTTGTGCCCCCAAAGGGGAAGTAAGTCCCCCTTTTCTGACTGTGTGAACATATTTATGTCCCCACAACACAATTGCCACATGACTGTTTTTAACATTTATGTGTTGAATTGATGTTAAAAAATTAATGGTTCAGGCCCTACAGGTTTTGAAACATTAGCTGTCCCACTTTTTTGTGTGAGCAGTGTCAAGAGACAAGTTTTATAGAGGCAGTGTTCAGGTAAGATGGGCCGGCCGATCGAAAAACTGGGCCAGTCAAACTGCCAAGTGAAACGAAGACATTTCTGAAGAAAATTATTTTCATTAATTTTAATTTCATTTTATAATGTGAAATGTAACTTTGCATTTAAATTACACTGAAACAGCATTTTCATTAAAAATCTAACAATAACCGGAAAAACATTCTCTTCAACACAGCATTCCTGAAACAAAGGCATTTCTGATTAAACAAATCTGATTATTTTTAATTTCACACTGTAACAATGTAATATTGCATTTAAATTACATAAAAAATATACATTTCAGGAAAAACTTAACAAAAACCTGAAGAACTTGTCTCCCTATGTTCCTCTTTTCCTCTCTTCTCCCCACTGTATGTTTTGCCCCTTTCCTGGCAGACATCCATTCTAGCCTTTTTGTTGCTTTCTGACCCTTTTCTCTCCCCTCTCTCTCTGTTTGAAATGCTGTCTGTAATAAATAGTTTAAATACTTTACTACAAACATAATCAATCACATACAAACACACTTCACATACAAACAAATTTAGAAGGTAAAATTTGAAAAGGTATGCCACAAATGCAACAATACTTTTTTTTTTACAAGAGGAACCACCAGAATTTCTGCTTAAACTCAACTCCGAAGGTGGCCCATTTTTACTGAAATAAATGGCCCATTTTATTTAACACGTTAAGGTAAATTGTGCTGGTAACTAAAAATTTTAAATAAAAATCTGGTTTATTTAACAAAACATCAGCATTTTATCTGACAGAGGCCATCAAGACATGGGTTATGAATCATTATTTCTAAATGTCCATTTGTTTTTTATTGATCTATCAACCTTGAGAAGTAAGATTTCATATGTCAGGCCAGTCACCATGCTTTTTGATGGCATGGTCTCAAAGTGAGTCATCGCTTTGCTAAATGTCAAGTACTGTTGTTGTAACAGTTTAAACTTCTTTGCAGTCATTAGGATGTTAACTTTTAAAGAGCTAGGACCCTCAAACCTTAAACCGCTCATTTTACTGGATGCCCCAGTTTAGCTGAGTTCACCATACACATACACACACATCAGAACACACTAAAATGAAAACCAAAATGCCTTTATTATAATCAACATGCAGAATACAGAAAAAAAGTTTTCAGCTCACAGATGAGTATCTACCACAGACGCTTTGCTATCCTCCCAAAATTCTTTACAATGTAAGAAGGTTATTAAGAAATTATTACAATTATTCAGTTGTTCGTTTCCATTTAGCAAAATCTCAAACAAATCTGTAGAAAAGAACCCGAAACACCCAAGACAACCCTGAATGTCACTCAAATGACAGAGATACTTTATTTCATAACTAGCAAGCGGCTACTGGAGATTGGATATTAGCAGGAGCTGAATTATGCATGCATTTATGCAGTACACTAACAGGGATGCTACCATTCCCATAAATAACATTTGCAATGCTAATTCTAATCATTTCCAGCTATGCAATCACATATTTTGACTTTCCTACCATCAGATATTTGGTCTTTTCTTGCTAGTTATCTAAATAAGGTAGGAGTGTCATTTCTTTGGGTGAGCTATGGTCTGCATGCTGGTCCAGAAGACTGCTCTTATTTCTATAAACATCTTTCAGATATACAGTAGATAGTAATAATTTTCCAGGTGATGCCATTGTGGCCAAACATGCAATAGTCATCAATGGAGTAGTTCAAATTGTTTCACCAGAACGAGCTAATTTTCTGAGCTAGACTACTGAATGTAATATGGTTATGTGTACATGTTTGTTTGTATGTGTATATGTGCTTGTGCTTTTGTATTATGTATTATACAGTACATAAAGTATATATATATGATATATATATGTGTGTGGGTGTGTAGTTGAGTGTATGGTTCCATGTATTCCATTGTCAGGGGCTAAAGGTTCTTGTGGATTCGTAGTCCGACATACACTTGGGTTTGATGCCTTTAGCGTTGTAGTAATCCACCACCTGGTTAGGGACTTCTGCCAAAACACTCTTAGCTAGCGCGGCTGGGGAGGCCTGGAAACACGGAGACAGACAGAGAGAGAGAGAGAGGGGAGGAGGAGAGAGGTCACAAATACACAAACATCTCCAGCGATGCGTGATTCTAGGATGCCAGAATTTACTGTTGATCCTGAGGCTGCCTAATGTCAAGACCAGTAAGACTGATGTGATTGGAGAAGCTTATTTGTAACTTCAAAACCTCCCTGCTTTCACCTTTTTGTCCTCTAGTACCATTGCTTGGTCACTATTTGCTCAAGGAGAAAAATGCATCAGATCCTGTCTATTCATTAAAAAAAAAACATTGCATGGACAACGCACACACTACAAAAATTTCATGTACATTAAATGTTGGTACAGTTTATGCTGTACGAGTTAATAACAGAAAGTAATCCTGTTGCATTTATTCCTATTTGCTATTATACTATAAATATATATATTACTCCAATGTTGGTGGGTTGACAAGCGTACTTAAGTTAAGGTTCAAGAAACCCTTTGAAAATATTCGTGGCAGAGGTATATTTTCCTAGCAGTAATAATTGCAGCCAAAAAAGAAACATTTTATGTTGTAAACCTGCTGAATTATAAAAACCCAGTGTATTAACACTTTACTTTATATATAATGGGAGTTATTCATAGCCAGGATGCATGCTGAGAGAAATCGAGACCGTTAAAGCCTTTCAGTTGATTCCAGTTAAAGTTAAAGATATGTTATAGTCATCTCAGCGTTTCTAGTTACCTATTGTATTGTGATCTATTACTTCCTCTAGATTTCAGCAAAGGCTTAAATATTTCAACAATGGGTTAATTAATTTGTACTCCTGTCTGCCTGTTTTCTTTTTTTGTTATACATGCATGGTTATTTAGTTTAAAATAAGATTTGTGTTAGTTTATAAAAAAAGTTTTATTCCATCAAAGGACTTGAGGAGTGATGATAAAAGCAGTGATTAAATGGGAACCTGCTCCTTCTAAATGTACAGTAAAAGTATAAAATATTCAGATAACGCTGAAACACTAAAAGCCACATTTATATTCAGTACAGAGAAGAAGAGAAAAACATTCCCATGCATACATAAACGTGCACACACACACACACACACACATAATTCTGCACACACAGGTTAGCCACTTGTCTGCATGCACACACATGCTCTCACACCGCCCACACTTCTGAATCCTCAAAGTCAGAGTGCCTGTCGTACTCCGTCTCACTTAATTCCCCGAGACAATGCATCATCAAAGTGCACCCCCCACTCCCCCAGCCGCCCTCTCATTTCCACCCTCCGTCCTACTCTCTCTCCTCCGCTCCTATCTACCTGTTATCCCCCACTCTGCCTGTCACACAGCAGCTCCGTCCTGCTAATCCCTTCTGAAAAGAAACGACAGAGCAGAAAATCACCTCCCCACCTCTGTCACACACTCCCTCGCTCCCTTTTGTCTTTAGCTCCAGTCTCCTGTTGACCCCCCTCCAACACCACCGCCACCGCTGGGCACTGTCTCGCTCCCTGCACCTTCCTCTCTGGTTTCCTCCAGATTTATTCTTCACTACTCCTGCCTGACTGTCACACTATCTCTATCTACTTTTGGGTAAACTTTATGTTTCTGCTCCTTCCTACATTTGCTGAGCCCCCCCACCCCCTTTTCTGCTTAGCTTGATGTAATTGGTTGATTTCTCAACCTGTCACAGACCAAACTCACCATAACAGATCGAGCCAAACAGACCCTGTCAAAGACAAAATTAATGTCACCAGTGCCGCACACACACACACACACACACACACACACACACACACAAATACGCACAGAGAAGATAGCTGATGTTTTCTGACGAGCACACCAAGCATATTACGCCCACACACTCACACTCGTTATCCCCTGACTACAGCATTTCTTACCACACACACACGCGCACACACACACACACACACACACACACACACACACACACACACACACACACACACACACACACACACACACACACACACAGGTAGATAGAGCAACTGTTGAAGAAGAACTTTTTAAATGCAATTGCTCTTGGAGCAGACCGAGCAACAGGGTTGTCTGTGTCCTTATCTTCTCAGAACACAGAATACTGTAATCAGTCAAGGTTTAAAAACTGGAAACAAAAGCCCAGTCTTATTCTTGTCTTGACTTTGATCACATATTTCCACATATTTTCTCTAAATTTTGGGTCGGCAGTTAAGTTCAACTATATGCCAGTACTTTCAGCATGTTCATTGGGGAGTGTTTTACAGGCTCAATATGTTTTGTTTGTTCATTTCTTTTACAGTCATTAACTGTGTGTTTACATTTTCGAAAACTCATGTAAAAGTTCTGATGTGAATTATAAAAGTGAAATCTTCAGTTTTTGCTATTGAGCCACATATTTGGCCTAACACTGCTCTTTATTATAATGTTGCTGGTTTAGACTGAAGACAATAAAAAGAAAATGAGATTTGGAGAAAAATGAAATTAGCACTGATTGATACCAGTACAGAACAGGTTTTGTTCTAGTAAAGGTGTTGAAAATCTTTAATGTAATACTTTGCCCAGACTTAGAAACTTTAATTTAAATATGTGACCCTGGTGTGAAATTTCGTAGTTTCATGACTAGATGCTCTTTTTTATGACCTCATATTTCTTATGCCCTTTAATGTTGTTGCTCAGCTTGAGAAAGCTCTAAACTTCTAAAGTACAGTGTGGTATCCACTGCAGTTATGCAGGCTGTGAAGAAGTAGGCATAAAAATTGCCAAAAAACTGCATCTACTGCAAAAAAATTCATTCTGCTGCATTCTTATATAGTGCCTCATTTGTATAAGTCTTGATGTTGCCTGACTTCCCTGGAGAATTAGTCAAATAATTTGCCTGGAATGCATTTATCGAAGCTCTATGACTTTTTCAGAAATTCAAGCCTTCTATCCCTCGCCAGTAACCCCTCCTCCCAACTGCCACCCACGTGTTTGAAGTCCTTGAAGGGGACGAACTGCACAATGTCGCGGAGGACTGGCTCGCCCTTCGGTGAGCGTAGGATTCCGTCGTCTCCGTCCAGTATCTGCATGTCTGTGAAGTCTGCGTTGCCCACGCCGACGATGATGACGGACATGGGCAGGTGGGAGGCGTGTACGATGGCCTCCCGTGTGTCCGCCATGTCGGTGATGACGCCGTCTGTCAGGATCAGTAGGATGAAGTACTCCTGGTGGGACGGGAAGAGTAGGGACGGTAGTGGGAGGGGAGAAATTTGTGGGTTGAAGGGAGGAGGATATGGGGAGGGAGGAAAAGATGTTCGATGAATTTTATGTTTTAAAAGTGGCTTCTTGTCAGTGGCTAATTTGAATAAAACTCATTCTAATCCACCAGAGAGCCAGAGGGAAGCGGGAAGCATTAAGGCAGAGAGGAATTTGTGCTCTAAAATTTATGACTGGAATTCAATTAATATCAATCACTTCTCCCCCCTTTTCTCTTTTCGCTCTTCTTCGTCGCATCTTTTACCCCATCTCATGTCTCACTTTTCTTCTTTTCATTGCTATTGCTATTTGTCTTTCCCTTGTGTCCCAGTGTGCCAGTGCAAACACCAACAGTCACAACAACAGGAACAAAAAATGGACCAGACTTTCTCATTCTCTCTCTCACCATGGCCTCTTTGGTGTGCATCTCCTCGGAGGCAGACGAGGCCACTTTCTGGATGATTGGGGCGATGTTGGTGGGCCCGTACAGCTGAATCTTGGGGAGGCAATTCTGGTAGGCCTCCACTACGCCTTGGATGCCTGCAACACACACACACAGGTTCTTTTGCTGTTTGTTTATTTGTCTTCCTGTGTACCTGTCCATGTGATGCACTGCAGTGACCTCGCCAAGTCAAAGTTCTTGTACTTGCAAAAGTATCTGCTAAAATGAATCAGACTCTGCCCATGTGATTGCACTCCAAGGTGACTGGGCATTTTTCAAAAAGCATTCCCATTTAGTCCACACAAACACAAGCTCTCACACACACACCTTCGCGGCAGGAAGGCAGCTATGTGAAGAGACGAGCGCAAAAGCCCATTTCACACATACAGATTAGTGTTGTTTTTCTCTCTATCTTAGAGCCTGAAATACTTCCTGCAGCATAGTGACAAATCTCCCAGCTGCATGTGTGTGTATGTAAGTATGTGTGCATGCCTGTGTATTTGTGTGTAATAGGAAGAAACAGAACGTGGGGACAGATATAGAGTTAGACATATGGGACTGACAGTGAGGGAGAGATGAGAGACGTGCAGCGGTGATACTATAAGGCTGTTTTGGTCCTGTGATGTATGAATGCAAAAGTCTATGTGAGTCAAGAAGTCAAGTGTGTGTGTGTTTTTTGACGGCTCACCAGCACATTCAGGATTGTCCTCATCAAAATTCACCGCAAAATCATGCGAAACCTACACATGGGGGTAGAGAACACAAAGCCTTTTACTGCCACGTTAAACCAAACACTCAGCACAACATACTCAAGTCCAATTTACAGGTTGACAGATGCCTTCTCTTTTCATGTTGATCAAAAGCAAGCTGTGCTTCCGAAATCTAAAGTAGCCAGAACTCCCCCTGCTACTGCAAACACACATCCACACATCCCAAATGTCCTACCTTGAAGTCAGGTGGTATCAATGCTCCAAAACCAAATGCAGGGAACATTTTATCACTGGAGAAAGGGAGAGACACGGTCATACACATGCACACATTCATTGTGTGTGTGTGTGTGTGTGTGTCAGCATTAGCCAAATGATGATTGATGGAGTGCCTCTCACCTGTCATAGTCTTGGCAGATCTCCCCTACAGCCACCAGCGCTTTCAGGTACTCATTGGGTTGGTAGGGGTGGATGTAGTGAAGGGAGCAGCTGTTTCTGGGATCCCCATTGGACGCTGTGAAGTCTATTGCCACCTGGTAAAGAAACACACACACACACATGCATACACTCATGCAACATGAGTAGGCATGGGCAGACAATAACGTGCTGCTGTGAACACTGAGGAGATTATATTCTATGTGACAAAACTTACTGTAAACTGAATTTGGCAGCCTCCCATGATGTAATCCAGGAAGGAATACATTTTGATGATCTGTCAGGGGAAATGTTGAAATTTAGGCCGTGACACAGATTTAAAACTGGATATAATAATAGCTGAATGAGGTGGATAGCACTGAAATAATTAATTCCTTACACCCAGACAACAATCCATAAAACAAATGCTCTGACACAATTAAAGAAAATCCAGTACCTGTGGCTATTGCAGCACTGTAATTAGCATGGCCAATTATTTCATTCGGATTACACTCAGTCCAAATGAAATGATTGGCTGGCCTACTTGCCTATTTGCCTACCTACCTGCGCACACATACAGTATTGTACACATACACTATTGAATTAATTGACAGTTGGTGGCGCTAATTCACCAAGAAGCATGGTAATATGCCAATAAAGACGGGGATTAAGAAGACTACTAGCAAGCAAAAACATGCTGAATCCTAATCTCCACACTCAGAATCACAGACTCCAGACTTTAAGGCATGTTCCTTGTAAGTCCGTGAGGGCTTAGGTCTGTCTTACTGTCAAATTGCTGAGGGCTTTCTCCCAGACTTTTTGAGCCCTTCGTGCACACTTTCCTTAAGTCCGCATCTCTGCAGACTTTGCCTGAGGGAATTACCCACAGTTCATAGCATTGCGATGCGTCATTAAACACGGGGTTACCAGGGGAAACCAGTGTTTAAAAAAGGTAAACAAACATGGAAAGAGCAAATACAAGAAAAAAACTGTTTTAAAAAGGAGTGAAAATGACCTTTACTAAACTCTGTCAGAAAGGAGCCTGGAATACGCTCAAATCAGGCAATTGGTCCCAGCAGTGCCCCAGCCATGAAGTAAACAAAGAAATGTACAATAAAAAGCCTCAAATCCACAATTCTTTTGACATAGCCAAAGTAACATGATATGTTGCAAAGTGCAGTCCAGTAATACCATTTCATACCCTTTCAGCCTCTTGCACTTAAGCAAGCACTTAAGATGATGTCAACTAAGGCTGAATCTACACTACTATGTTTTTTATGAGTTTTAAAACAAAAACAATCTCAGTCGAAACCGCTGTTTTTAGCTGCGTATCAGAACGGATCTCCGTCTTACTTAAAATAACTGAAAATGCGCGTCAAGTGGCCATTCACGTGCTTGTGCCGTTGTAAATAGAAGGCAGATTGTCTATTCCGCAGTTGCAGAAGATTTGGCTAAGGAAGACATTAATAGAGACAAATGAAGAATAGCAATGGCGAAGAACCACAGCAGAGATTTTTTTTGCATGGACTGACAATGAGGTGGAACTCTTACTGAAAGTAACACAGGAGTACAAAGTGACTAGAAAATGTAGTAGTGTGGATGTAGCCTAAGTCTGTGAGGGTTCAGGGCTTAAGTTTTAGTGGGTAGACTGCGACTGGCCAAAGTTTTTGCCAATGCAGGATTAAAAATATTTCTGAAATCTGCTTTGCAAATGTTAAATGAAGACAGAAATACATTTTGGATGATTGATAGACTTCAGAAAGACACGCTCCTAACCCCTAACCCCTTGTTTGTTTGTTTAAAAGAAAGCTCCACAGGGCAACTTCAATCAATAATGAGAATAGTCATTATTTGCAGCTGTTACCTGTGAGACTCAAACAGGAGGATTGAGGAAGTAGAAGGATATTCGACTGAGATTGTGTTACTTCACCTTACAGTGGTTGAGAATTACAACACCAGAGTTTCTGTAGTTCTTCTTCTTCAGCTGGTATTTAGGGTTGATGCACTCCCATTGAAGCTGAGCAAAAAACACACACACACACACACACAGACATTGCAAGGAGTGTAATTACAGAGAACAACCACAAATGTGAGATGAATGAATTATAAATTTATGAGATGGACACCGTTTTGCATATGTGGCAAAAACACAGAGACCTTTTAGAACCTGACCAGCTGAACACAGAAGTTGTTCGCACCCAGAACTAACGCAGCTCGGTGCAGAGTCCTCCTATATTAGTGTATGTAAATAGATGCAAATACATGGAGATTTTTCTAGCAAAATATGCCTCTAGCTTTTGTCATGTACAATAATTTAATGATTCTACTCATAGAAGAGTTTAGAAATTTAAGACACGTAAATACTTTGTTAGTGTGCAGTCATAACTCTTTTTATCCATTTGTGTGTGCTTGAGCTTACCTGTTTGCCCTCCTGCTCTGCTCTCACCTCCTTAAAGGTGGTCTGAAATTCCCCTATAAAGTCGTGTTTTCCATTAGAGTCCCAGTCCCAAACTGTGCACTGGAAAAAGACACAAAGAGACACAATTGCACACATTCATTCAGTTAGAGCGCAGCTGCAACACTGTCATTTAAACGCACACACACACATGCACTCATGGCATGCAGGGAAATGCCATGCTGAATGATTGATAAGGCAGTGTTGGTGGGGGGGCAACGGAGCGGTGAAATATTAATCTGAGGATGCTGAGAGGGACGGGGCTTAAGAGACAGCTTTATGTGTGTGTATGTGTTTAGGCGTAATAGTTTGTTTCTCTCAAAGGCGGTACAAGACAAGAAAAATGGCCTCAATCACCATGGAAAAGTCCGGGTCACCAGGCCAAGGCAAGCCAAGGTAGCACACCATAAAGAAACAATCCTATCATTTCAAATGGTGACAAAAAGGCACCAATATCTGCACTTATAAAGTTGGTCAATAGACACACACACACACACACACACACACACACACACACACACAAATATGCTTTTACCTTTTGCGAAGGTTTAATGGCTGTGAAGGAGTAATTTTGCTGGTGAGCTTAGTGACCTTGTTGCCTGAGGTCATCCCAATAACTAGTAATCAGAACCAATCCAACAAAGCTTGATTAAAAACGACCGGCAGTAATCCCCTTATTTCCTGACGCCCACTTAAGCTGCCAAGTGCTTGCACCTGAAGTGTGTGTGCCTTTTTTGTCTATGTGTGTGTGTGTGTGTGTGTGTGTGTGTGTGTGTGTGTGTGTGTGTGTGTGTGTGTGATAATTTGTGGATTGCATGTGTGTCTGTGTTTTTGACAGTAATGTTTGTGTGTGAAGGATGGAGCAAGGCTTTTGCAGTCTTGCGTCCTCTTCAAGTAGCTGAGAGCTGTGTGTGAGAGAGTAATGAAAAAATTAAGAACCTCCGTTCCATTCGCTGAATACTAGCTGTTGGACTGAGAGGGAGAGAGGGGCCAACAGAAGGGACGGAAAGAAAAGTACAGAGGTGAGGAAACAGATAAGGACGCATACAAAGCGAGAGACAGACAGATTCTGCATGGGAGGGTTATGAATTTATGCATTGGTCAGTTAAGAGCCCGGTGAAATAGAAGCATTGGTCTGAATAGAAATCTCTACCATGCCATTTCTCACTATAGCTCTTCAAACAGGTAGCCCTGGAAACCATAGCCGATGGCGTGCGTGTGTGTGTGATTGTGTATGGGAGCCCTTTCTCCTGCTGTCAGGAGCCATGCAGAGTTAAGACACCTCTGAATATTTAATGAACAACCTCATGTTTATTCAAGAATAACTGTTCAGAGCTGATGTGTGGCCACCACTTTGGCACATATGCACACACAAACGCACACACGCAGATCTATTATCCATCTAAGGTAAGAGTTTAGGATGACCACTGAGCTCTTTCACACCCGCACAGCTCTTTAAATAACACAGTGACATCAGGAAAGGAAGCACATGACCTGCTCAACACATGATTTGGTGAAGAAAATGCAAGGAGATGTTGAGGCTGCTTTGCGACTTGCTCACATGGTTTGACTCAGTTAAATACTTGTGGGTATGTGGCACTTTTGCAATGCTTGGGTTTTACAAATCTCATTATTTGTATGCTGTACAAACGATGACAAAGAAACCCCTGCAGGCCTTCAGGTGTTGTTCAGCGTCTCCCTCTAAATGTTTATTGCCTCACTCTGGCGGAACTTGAATAATGAAGGGAGCTGTGGCCAAGGTTTTGTACATTCAGAGTGTTGCAGAATGTATTTAAGGTTAAATAAAAAATGATATTGCCATTACTTTGACCTGCAAAAATGTGGTTACAGTTACAGACTCACCTTCAGCTCCCTGTCATGGTCACCACTGCAGAGTGTGTTCAAGGAAACTTTGAAGGATTTCCAAACTGGGCTCAGGTTATTCATGACCGTCTACCGCGTGCAGTGCACAAAACATGAACGTTTCTGTTAATCACAGGTCTGTAGCAGTAAATAATACATCTATGCGTGTGTTTGTGTGTGCATGTAATTACCTCAGTTCTGTGTACAAGTGACTCAGTGCCGTCGTCATTTATTCTGAAAATTTCCAGGAAGGGGTCTGACTTGCTGAAGAAATCCTGCAGAGGGAAAACTTGCATGTAAGGCAGAACTACCTCTGATCACCATAAATCATTCATATAGTAACAGAATCATTATTTCACCCCCTTTCTTCCTTGTTTCTTCCACCCATCCACCCTGTCCTCTCCAATTTATCTGCCCCTCCTCTGCTTTTTTCCATCTTTCCCCTGAGGCACAAGTTGTTTGGATTAGTCATCCATGGCCGTGTGAGCGTGCGTGTTCGTGTGGAGGCTGAAAATTAATATAGTTATCTGTGTGTGTGGTGGGCTGGGGCAGATAGGAGGGGTTTATTTGGTAGAGGGGGGTGCCCACCTATCTCAACAGGCCTGCTCTAATGCCAAGACTGTACTTCTGAGTATTTTGAGTGAGATGCTTCATCACCAAATCCCACAGCCCCTCCACCCACGTATTTCTTCACACACCTGCCTGACAGCGTGCACACACAAACTCATATCTCTGAAGATCAATTCCTCTCATATCTAAAGGAAGAGCACGCATTCTCAATGCTTTTGAAAGCGCACATGCGGTCGCACAAACCTTGTCGTCCAGCTTGCGAGCGCTGAAGGAGAGTTCAACGTAATCATCATTACCAGACAACTCCTCCGCTGTCACCTTTACAGGGGGTGGAGAGAAAAAAAATGAGAAGTGGAGGAGGGGGGAGACAGAGAGAGAGAGAGACAGAGGTGAGGTGAGAAAATGAGATGGAAATGAGGAACAGAGCAGATTGAACAGGCAACATCATCAAATTAATTATCTTCAGAGTGTCTGCGCAAAAGGTGGTGCATGTGTGATTTGTGTGTGTGTGTGTGTAACTGTACTGGGCTGACTTTGGAAAAAGTGTCATACCGTTATGGAAGACTTTCCAGCAGTGTTCCCCTGTTTGAGTAGAGCTTTGCTCAGTTTCCTCTGAGAGACGATCTGAAACAAACACAGACTAAAATCACCATACAAACTCCAGAGATTCCCCTCAGAGGGACAACTTGCCCTGTTAGTGTGATTGTGTCATCCATACCACCCCCCCCAAAAGTTGTTATTTTCAACCACTTTGACTTGACAGACACCAGCTTTGCTTTAAGTCCTGCCCCTACACAGCCTCTGATTGGCTAACCTTAATCAACCTAACCAATGGAGGCAACGAGACCTAGCCAATTAGAGGCAGGTTAAACCTGGTGGGAAATAAAATATCACATTTCATCCTAGTGTCAGGGTTAGCATACAGCTACCTACTTTCGACATCCAACGGACATAAATCAGCATGGTGGAGTCTTTTCATCTATTACTCTTTTCATCTATTACTATTTTGTGCCGCCCAAGATTACATTGGGTACACTCAGTATAAAACCATATGGACAGTTTTGATATAAAACATATTTCATTTTAAAATGAAATGTCATTACAAGGAAAACAGAGGCAACATTCCTCGCTCAGTTTTGATTCAAACCTGCAATAATTTCTTCCTCTTTTTTGGGCCATTTGGGGGCAGCAGAAGTAGGCTATTAAATGCAACTCTGACAAATTACATTTAAGTTGTTTTCATTAACATGTTATCATACAGGTGCTGATGTACACATCCAGATACAGAGCAACATTAGCACTCATTTAGAGTTTTTCTGGCCACTTAACGAGTAATATTCACCACTCCTGCAAAAAAAATGTTTAAATATGTTTGCCAGTTAATCATAAACAATAATCTGAAAGATACAATAAAGCTCTGTAGAGCTGAGGGGAATTGCAGAGTTGGGGGATAATTCTCTGTGGCTTTATTGTTATTCTTGGGGGGCCTGCCACTGTATGCACATAAAATGATCCAAAATGAACCCAGTACAAATGGCATTATGTCACACAATATCAACACAACTTTTCTGTCATCTGTCTCAAGTTTTACAACATGGATTTCTATTAATAGATCAGTTACTATCACTTACTGAAATTCTCATACGAGCCTCTGGTGCTTTCATATTGCACTGATATAAAGCTGTTGCTGCTGCCACAGCATGCGGACTGTTGTTAGACCCAGATAAAATGTTGGCAGCATGTTATCCCATTTCAGTAAACCTCCTTGGCTCTCGCCTTCAAAATCTTCTTTTTTCCACGTCAATTATCTCAGTTCACCCAACTACTGTAAATCCACCAGCTTTATGTAGCTGATAGCGTCTCTGACAATGTGAAGTGGAAGCACTTTAGTACTGTTTGGACTTTTGTCCTTTCTGCTTTCTCTCTATTTTCCTCCTTCTCTATTTCCCTGTGTGACTTAGCAAGTAATTGAAATCAACTTCTTAATGAGTACTACTGCTGTTATAATTTTCTATTTAAATGCTATTGGACATTTATGAAGCCCGTAAATAAAACAAATCTTTAAATATTGATTACAACTACATCATTACGAGGGGCACCAACATCATTAAGGGACAACAAGGCTATATGCACTAGCAAATGCACATATAAATACTTTAAAAACCAAGTTTAAAGAACCCTTTAAGTAACTAAGGACTCTGGGACAACGAAAGCTCAGTGAAGATAGTGATAGTAGCCGACCTCAAGTGAAAAGATCACATTAGGATTCCATCCATGGCTAAAGTTGGCCTATCTAATCTTAAAGTTGCTCTCTCCACCTAATTAAAAGTACATACTACCTGATACATCGTCTAATCGTCTGATACTACATCTAATATCCCAACAACCTCAATGTATTTTTCAAAGGATTATACACTCCAGTCTGTAATTGTTACTCTGCAGGCTGCACACTCTACACTACACCTACTGTATGCGATATACCAGTTAAATGCAATTTGCTTGTTGCAGGTCCACTCACTGATGCACACACATGCAATCCTGTCATGCATACCCCTGCAGCATGCTCTCATCATATGCACTTATGGTTCTTATGGTCAGCTCACTCTAGCATGTGTGCCCCATATATAAACTCTAAACTTTATTCACACACGCTACTTAGCTTGTGCAGTGACCTGCCTAACATGCTATTTCATATTCAGTCATATAAGCCTGATTTTTGGGAGATGAGTGTTTTATTGAATAGTGGTTGAAGACAGTAATAGCAAAGACAGTAATGTGCAAAAGTGTCCATGGATCACATATAAAGTTGTGTGATTTACAGTAAGAAGTAGTGGTTGACCAAAATGGGTTCTTCAATGGCCGATGCCAATATTTAGAGAAAGTAACGGTTGATTGCTAATATACCGATCTCAAAACAAAGAAAATTCATGTATAATGACAGTATTCCATGCAGAGTACAATTTAATATACAAGGTTATCTTAGCCAGTAATGTGTTGTTTTAGATGGATTTTTTATTAATTAATGAAATAGAAAAATATACAGGGTTATGCTGTAGATTTCAGAATGTGAAAAGGAGGTTAAGGGAGAGCAGGGTACAGTTTGTCAGAAGTGACGTCATTCAACTGCTTTATTCTCTACAGTATAACAAAATATATTTAATGCTAGCCAGTAATGGTTTTAGATTAGATTAATTATTTTGAATTGATTAGATACCCTGTTAGTTAGGAAGATATGTTGGCCTTGTGAGTGCATGTATCGGTTGATGCCGTTTATCTCAAAATGCCAGATATCGGCATCACTAGCAAGAAGACTGCTAAAGTATCAAGAAGAATAAAGTTTTTCTCTGACCTGTCCCAAGGTGCACTCCATGGCTCCCAGGAAGTCAGCATCACGGAGGCCATTGTTGCCAGAGCTGATGTCATGAAGTTCAAAGCGGAGCCTCTGAACCTCCTCAAAGTAGTAGTCCACCAGAAAGATCTTGGAGAAGACTGAGCTGCTACTGCTACGAATCACCTCTGTACGGTCCACCTGCAAAAAACACAGACATACACATGCACAAAGGCAGGAGCGCATGGATACACACACACTCTCCAGGTTAACATCAGTATGTTCAGTGGATATTTGGAATCTAAAATAATACAGCTGCTATTTCTGTGGGTTTCAATGTTCTCAAACATCCCTGTGCTGAGTTTTGACTGGTTTTGACACAGCAAAGATTGCAAGGATCACATAAATGATAGCGGAGTTGGTAAATGGAAAACCATCTGTTAGGTGGAAATGCTATGACAAATAATAAAGTAATAAAGATAAATTGCTACATTAATTTAGAAAATCCATTAATTCAACATTTTATTAATATGTCTAATTAAATAAAATGAATGGTTTTATATAATGTAATTTATTTGTTAACATATTAATCCATTCAATTCTCTTTTTTAATCATTGTTTTTGTTGCCCAATTAAATATTAAATAATTAACTATTTTATAACCATTTGTTTCATGCATATTGGTCAGTCTTGTTATAGAATTACAAACTTCTGTTTGTAATTCTTCTGTTATATCGACTTTAGAAATAAATATGTTTACATGATTTTGTATATTTTTTAGGGTTGTTGACATTGTTGGCAGTTTCACATCAAATTTAGTTTTTCCAAAGTGGACTAAAGTATTGCGATCACATTCAACATCCAGCACACTGCCACTGTGCATTGATTCTGAACCTCAGCAGACTTTTCAGAATTGCAGCAATTACCACAAATAGCCATTACCATATTGTTTACACTTATCAACTTGAGAATATGGATTTTTCTTGATGGCTAAAATCACACAAGCTGTTTGACTACTCAGAGAAATGACTGGAGTTGCAACATTGATCTCACATTTTCTTCTCTCTGACTGTCTGACACAGAAATGAATAGAAAGCTAAACAAAAGTCTCAGCCCTGCCAACAAAACCTATCCAACAGCAGCAGCAATGACTGGGTCCCTTATATTGCTGATAACCCTTTGGCTCAGACACATACAAATACACACACACACACACACACACACACACACACACAGCAAAACAAACACACACAAACAGATTTGGCCTTTTTTGACACTTACTTCAATAGACTGGCATCTCATTAACATGACACACACACGCCCAGTAACTCGATCACTCTCTCCCAACAATTATCTAATTAAGAGTCTCTGAATCTGATGGGCAGCGATAACATTTGTCCATTCCCACACTCCCACAAAGGGGCTTAATGTAACACATACACACTCTCTCTGTCCCTCTCTCGCTCTCTCTCACACACACAGCAGTATGATGTACAATGTAGCTTTTTGTGTAGTCTCCAAAGACAGAGTAATGCTGTACTACTTTTTGAGCACTTGATCTTGAGCCCCTGCAGAAATAGAACGTGTGTGTGTGTGTGTGTGTGTGTGTGTGTGTGTGTGTGTGTGTGTGTGTGTGTGTGTGTGTGTGTGTGTGCGTGTGAAGTATAGTGTAGAGCTCGTGCCTCTGACACTGTGATAATAAGCCACATATGTGTGAATCCATGTACGTGTATTTGCATCTGTTGGAGTGGGTCACTGTAGCACTGTACAATGTGTGTAATGTGAGGATGTGAATGCATGCGTGGGTGTGCGTATCTACATATTTAACAGGGCGACAGTGCACTCAGCGTGTCTGTCTATCCCAGAAACAAGGGAGATAGAAAGAAAGATAGATGACTTCTTTCTGACATTCCTCTAGATATATCTTTTCCCTCATGCTGTATCCTGACAAAGTTTAGCTGACACACGTGCTACTGCCACCAGTGAGACTTCAATGGGAATATGAGATTTCTAAAAGCAGGAGATTTCTTCTGAAGTCCCTGAATAAGCAGGTTGGGCTTTGGAGGTAAGAAAGTGGAACAGTTACTAGCAGAAAGCAACATCAGTTTTCCATTTCTCATCCATTTCTGAGTGCTAAACTTAAAATCTGGGAAGATGTTGTGCCCATCTATCTGAGACGTTTTATTGTATGCAGTGAGCCCAGAAAAACTGCCCATGATTCCAGAAAAATATTAAACCAGCACAGATTCCATTTCAAGGTGACAAAAGCATTTTGACAGATAAACACAATATATACACCAGGAAGCTGTTATTTCTGTTGCCTTCCGTGACAATTAGCATCCATAATATCTAAGGACCAAACACAACCTGCAATTTAGTGTGAGAAGGTTAGTGACACAATCACAGCTCTGCATGACAGCGTAGGTCCTTTGATTACACATAATCATTTAGTCAAACATGAATTCAATGACGTGCTTGAATAATTTCAAGTGTTATCTACAGAGAAACTCAAAAAGAATCCTTTGCAACACAACCTAGAGAGCAGATGAAGGCACTTATGTTCCCAGTGTGACTGGAACATCAGGTCAAGGACAAAATGGTGTAGATATGAAAATAATGTTGAATAGCTGCAATAAAGTCACCTCAAAAACACTTCTTTTTCACTGAAACTGACACTGAAGATTGGATAAATTTTGTAGTAGCAAAGAGCCCTACAGAACTCAAAGATAAGTTGTTTGTGAAAGAGTTCACTGTCAAAATAATGTTATATCACTGGGGGATTGTTGGAAAACTGTCAGCAATACTAATCAGTTCTATGGCCTGTTCTGTGGGCTCTAAGGACCTCCACTGCAAAGACGGGAAAAAAGGAAAAAAGTCGCTCAAATGGCAGCTCTTATTCAATATGTCAACAATGGGCGAACAAGTTTTATGAGCAAAGACACTTCAGAGCAATAAACACTTTGACTGATTTGACCATTACACTTTCATTTTCAGTTTATGATACAGCCTCCCTTAACTGGAGACCCCCCCAACTTCATCCCACCCCATTACCTCATACCTCAAACCACTGCCCGTGCGACTGCATCTTCAGCACCACGCAAGGGTCGGGTTTGGAGAGAGCGTCACGGTCCGAGATCCCCCGGCAGGCCACTCTCAGCTCCACTTTGGTCAGACATGGAGAGCTGATGAAGCCCAGCGTGGCCTCTGCAGACTCATAGATGTTACTCATGCTGAACACACAATCACACTCTGAAAAGAGAGAGGATAAAAGACATCAGGATTACATGATGATGATGATAGATAGATAGATAGATAGATAGATAGATAGATAGATAGATAGATAGATAGATAGATAGATAGATAGATAGATAGATAGATAGATAGATAGATAGATAGATAGATAGATAGATAGATAGATAGATAGATAGATCCCATGCACTGCAGTACTTTTGAACTGTTGTTTGCTTTGACATGAGCAGATGCAGTGGCCCTGACTAAGCAGACAGCAATCAAATGGTTCAAGGTCAGGACTCTGAAGCCACCGGGACAAGGTCCCTCAATACACACTAATGCACACATACTGTATACAGTATAAAAACAAACTAACAAACTAACACAGTTATGCATTTTACACATGGTAATGCAGACACGCATTTGGATGTATGTACACATTCAACAAACAAATGCGCGCACACACACGCACACACACACACACACCACACACACACACACACACACACACGTAGTGCTCTGCTGAGTTACCAGAACAAATCGCTTTCTTTCAGAATGAATTGGTTTCTCCTCAGGTTTCCACAGAGTGTATAGTGTTCATGGTCCCTAAATAGAATACTGTCAAGCATCTAATCGCTGTGACACAGACGTTTTCCCCCATGATAATGTGAGATGAGTTGTTAATCATGAACAAATGACTTTCAATTACATTTTACAGCAAAGCTGTAAGAAAATGACCCGTCATCAATAAAGGGTGAAAATTTAAGCTGCTTTATGTTTGTTTGAGGTAAGAGTTCCTGTATTACTACACCAATGATGGTCAACATCATACACGCATTGCAATAATTTTGAATGTGTTAAGGGACGTACACGTCCATCAACCACCCACACAGGTTTTTTCAATTATTCTACTTAATTAGACCTGGGGCTGTGTGGGCATGTGGAGACTCGGCTTGATTGACATCTTCCTCCACTCTGCTTTTAGTTTTTGTTGCACCTGTTGGAGCAGAATATCCTACACCTTTATAGATCTTAATGGTACATTAATTCTTGTGACTTAATGTCATTCCCAGTATAAATCCACACACCTTCAACCTGACCAGGTATCTAATTATCCAGAGGTGCTGACAGCACCTGTGTGGGTGTGCAGGACTCTAAGAGGAACTGTTTGAATCGTTAATTAGCTTAGCAAAGAGACTGGAAACAGCTAGCCAGGCTCTGTCTAAAGGCAAAACAAAATCCTCCTACCAGCACCTTTAAAGCTCATTACTGGAATAGCATTACTTCTCATTCAGCTATTCTCAACAAAAAACTGAGTGAGCTTTAGGTGGATTTTGTTACCTTTAGACAAAGCGAGGCAAGCTGTTTAACCGTTTCCAGTCTTTATGCTAACCACCTCCTGACTGCTATAGCTTCATATTTAATGGAAAGAAATGACGATGGTATCGATATTCTCACCAAAAAATAACTATTTCTATTGTGTACTGTAACATCATAGTAGTATCATCAATAATAGACCTACTTAATAACCTCCCCCAACATCTGCTCTTGATTCAAAGCCGACAATTTCCAAAGCAGGATACAGTTGACAGTTATTTAAACCAAGCCATAAATATATTACTATTACATTGGAAACACTGCACTGCATGTATAATTAATCTCAAAATGCATAGGACCCATTTTTCCCAGACCACACTGTACATGAGACCTTGGCTGCAACTTTGGATAGCCTCAAGTTCAGTTAGTCCAAAATAAAGAGTAAGCACTGGTCTGATGTGCTAGATGGTACAAACTGAATATTAATGCAGAGGTCTAGTAGTATTACCCTTAGGGAGTGAAGCTCTTGGAACTGGGTCTGACTCTGACCCGAATGTCTCTCTCTCTCTCTCTTTCTCTCTTTGTCTTCCATAATTCATGTTCCATGTGTGTGCTGGCTGGTGGTGATTATTTTTAGCTAAGCACACTGAACGGCCTGTATACAGAGAAACAGACGTGGACAGAGCCACAGGGCAGGTGTGTGTGACATACAGCAGACCTGTGTGTAGGTGGTGCGTAGTTGGTTGTGTTTCCGTGTGTGCGCCCCGATACATGGTGGTGCATTTCTGCATGTGTGTGTGCAGCAGCAGATGTCTGTCTGTTCCGGTTGACAGCAGATGACACGGAGAGTGACAGATGATGTGGAGGATTTCTACGCTACTGTATAAGTGGTGTGTGCCGGATCTGCCTTTACAGTACAGCAAAGGATCAGCTGTCACTGTGTGATCATGTGTTGCACATTGCTAGAGGTGACAATGAAATTTCATATCACACTCCGTCACAGGATCTTGTAATAATAGCTTCTTGGGAGGGGGGGTTGAAACCGGTTTATTTTGATATTTACGTACTTCAACACAAATGCATTGGTGAGGATGGTTTTATTATTTGGATCTACTTTGACTTATTATGACAACATTTTCCCTGATTTGTACAAATATATAAACAATATAAATGATTACCTTGTTATTATTGTTGATTAAAATATTCATCTATTAACCAAAGAGTGAAAATTTTATAAGGAGAAGCAGAACACTTTGTAACAAAGTGGTATGTGCACTCTGAAATTTGTGTGTAACTCAAAATAATGTCCTCATAAAAACCAGCATATTGATGACTGATTGCTAGGGGTGGCTTAAAATCTCATCATTCCAAGGCTCCTCACTGTCAGCTGTTATTCTCCACTCTGTGACAATCAATCATCACAGAACTCAATTCCCGTGACCCTTTACACACTTGTGTGTAACGTGTATATGTGAGTGTGACCATTCACCTTCACATGTTCACGTATGTAAAGTGACTGAGACAGATGTGACACTAATGATTCAGGCACAGAAAGGTCCATAACACTCAAGTACAGTGTAATTGCTCGGTCACATAACGATTATCAGACAAAGTGGAGTAACAGCACCATCCAGCCAGAGCACAGGCAGCATAGGCTAAAGAACTATGTGGCATGTTATGCAACCCCATATGGAATATTAATCATGACAGGTGACAGCAAAAAGCTCAATTAAAAGAGTGGACATGAAAGGCGGCTGGGTCTGAGAAAAGACAGAGAGGAGTATCAGAAGTGAAGCAGTCTGGTGTTGCAAACTCACAGTGTTATTAGAGCTGACAGAGTGAGAGAATCAGTGAGTGAGGGAAACAGAGGTTGTGAGAAGAGGGATTAGAGAGATGGAGTGAGAGAAAAAACTGGAGAAAGGCAGGCAAGTGAGAGTGAATGAAAAAGAGGGTACTGAGGGAAAAAGAGAGAGGGAAGAATGAAGCGGATCTTCCCCTCTCATAGGGCTTATCTCGTCTTATAGCACTCCAGCCGAATAAAATTAAAGCAGAGGCTTTCGAAGAGTAGCCTACCAGGTATTTTCCAGTATTTTCGCAAGGAAGGAATCTCTGTGGAATCACTGTGGATTTGTTTGAAATAATAATAATTTGTTGCCTGATAATAAAATTATTATTGTCTATTTTATTCTACAGAAATATTAATAAACCCACAAAGTGACACAAGCTGTAAAACAATAAATGTATATTTTTCTTACAGCTGTATCCATAACCATTTGATGTCATCATATGTCTTTCACTTCCAGCACAATACAGAAAAATTTAACAATGCAGATGTTTGGAACAGCCTGCACTCTCATGCACCATCCCGGCTGCTCATGTCTCCTGCAGAGAGAAAACTCACCTCGGCGACCTGGAGAATAGATCCAAGCGGAGCCGAAGAACTTCACCGCCGTTTACTTGACAATCACGGATACCTCACCGTCTCCGGACCCATCTCCCACTCCTCACTCTCTCTTTGTCTATATGTTTCCCCCAATCCCCTACACTGCAGAGCTCGGCCGGTTCGGCGCGGACAGCCAAACAGAGCTGCTTTCTAAATTCCCACAAGGCGGGCACGGTGAGGATGCGCTCCGTGCGCCTGGGTTCACTCTGGCTGAAGGATGGGGAGGAGGAGGAGGACGGTGCGCCACTTAACTGGAGTTTGTAATCCGCTGGCTCCATCGGGGGCCGCAGAGAGCGCACCGTACCCAGGGACGTGCGGGCGCAAAGCATAGTGTACCAGCGCCATCTTGTGGTTGCTACACCGAACTGACACTTCTGAAACTGATTTTCCGGTGCTCGGCTTTGATTTGCTGCGATGCGCTTCAACGGTTTTATAATAAGCAATGACCGCATACCTGAGACCATTTGGTAGTTAATTTAAAGTTGACGCTGTGCCCACCAGATTCATTGGTTCAGATGAATTTAAAACGTTTCAACACAGTGTATGAGGCGATTTTGCAGCTGGAATAAGCGGGGGGGGGGGATCGAAATAACCAGAAGTAATGGTGGGTTAATAGTTCTTGCTAGTGCTCTTATGTGGGTCTCCATTTAAGTGTAGTTATTAATCTATTCATTTAGTTTTTATTATTTCACTTTTTATTGTTAGGCCTACACTGATTTCCACTTGCTTTACAGTTTATATCTATATACTGTCTTATTATCAGTCACAGTAGGCCTTGGTGGAACTGAAAGGTGCTCTGCAAGTAAACATTGATTGATTTCTTTTAACTGCACTGAACGTTCATTGACTTCTACTCAAAACTGGGCTAAATGAGTATAGGCTAACAGTAGGGTACCTTAAGATTTTAACAAGTCTGCATTACCGTATGGATTGATTAACCCTGTTAATACCAACATATTGCCCCCTGTTATCACTTTAGCTTGTCTAAGCTTGCTCTGAAATCCCTAGCGCTCTTCATCACAACTTCTAATAGCCCAAGCTATATAGCCTATGCATAATAGCCCATTTGAAGTGCATCCAATCCAGTGGTTTTACAGCTTATCTCTTTCCTGTAGGCTTAGGCCCTGTGCCATATTACAGTAAATCACAAATCAAGGCATTTAGGAGAAAACAATTGTAAGAGGATATTTGTTCTGAAAGGGATTTCTGTGGCTCTTTGAAAGCCCATTTACCCTAATGATTTATTCAGGCAAATCGGCCACTACACGCATAGCTACAGTGTGGCAAAATATTTTACAATAGCCTATGTTTGGAAAAATACTAGCCTATACTTTGTATACCAACATACTTGTATTTGGTTCTCTATGTATCAGTCTATACATAAACATTAGGCCACCTAAATTAATTCTCCTATTGTATCTTAATCACAGATTTAGGCCTATTCTTCATATAAATAGTATAAGTTGTAGATTGTCCTCCTGTACATAACTTGGTGTGTATGGTCACTTTGCGGATGAGATCATTTCATGTCTGGAGCAGGGACCCTAGCTTTTGTGCGCGCCGACCACGCCCCGGCCCCGGCGTGCGGTGCACCAGGCTAGGTTAGCACACAGCTGCTACATCCGGGCGCTCTGCTTGGTTTACAAACCCTGCGAAGATGGCGACTTCAGGGAGGAGTGCATTATTATCCTCCACGTCAACTGGACCTAAAAGCACACTGGAGAACTCCAACCCGGAGGAGGATGACGGACAGGACTTATGGTGGGTGATGTGTTATTTAAGCTGGGTTATTATGAGCAAGGTTTGTGCGCGCGGAGGGGTCCATTGTGCTGGCAGGAGGATGGTTTGACAGCTAGTTTGCTAACGAGGCTAGCTAGCATCAGCACCAGACTTGACTGCGCTCTGGTGACACAGCAGCACTAGCTCGCTTTAGCCACTCGCTGTCAGTCGTTGTTTGCTAATGAATGAACACGCCTTGTCTGGTCGAGTTGTAACGAGGCTGTTCTCTCTGCAGGTCCACCATCCTGAGTGAAGTGTCAACCCATTCAAGATCAAAGCTACCGTCTGGGAAAAATGTCCTGGTCATGGGTGGGTATCTGTGTATGTCTGCAGTCTCCCGGCTAGCCAATAGGCATCGTTAGCTTGAATAGCCAAGGAGCTGGTGATCATCTCATTTTGGTAGACTTAATACTGTTCGATAGCTGAGCTAGCTTGCTCTGGAATGATGGTGCTTTTGTGTTCAAGCCTGGTGGCTAGCGGGTGCGTCCGCTAGCAGAGAGAGACAGGTGTATTTTAATGAGCGCCTACACAAGTGCACGGGCGCGCGCGCGTATACACACACACACCCTCATCATCTTATGGGGGAGAATCGGGCCGCTTTGAAACACTGCAAGTCATTCTAGCATCCAGGGATGCTAGTAGCAGCTAGATGGAGATGATGCTGAAGGGACAAGACAAACCACCAGCCCATATTTTTCTGCACGGGGCCACGCGGCTTTATGTGACTGGAGCGGACAGGGTACCTCCCTGTCTCCTCATGTCCTGCTGCTGGCCATAAACACACACACCGTACGCATCCGCCCGGGATAATCCGCAGCCTGCAACTCATTCCTGCTAATCAGCGAGTTGGTTACCGATGTATAGTGAGGCTGTAAAGCCTTTTATACGTCTATGGCAACATCAGCAAGCTCTGCTTTATGCTGCCTTGAGTCCCCCTGTCGGTTTAAGGCAATATGGCATAGTGCAAGAATTGATGCAGTCTTGACCTGATACACAATAACAAAAAACGATGCCATGCTGTCAGCCCTGAGGTTAGCAGTAATGCCAGCACAAATGCAGTCCATTATCACCATATGTGCAGTCCTTCATGAAAACTCTACAATGAAGCTTCTGCACGTGACTCCAGTCAAGGCTATTGCATTGTTTAGAATAAAGGTGTGTTTCTTATATATTAGTGTAGAGCTGAAACAATCACTGTGGCTGATTAATCGATTATGATGTCTACAACTATTTTTCTGATCAGTTAATCTCTTAAGTCATTTTAAAAGCAAAATGCCATACATTACCTTGTTCCATCGTTTTAGTTGTTTGGATCTGATGCTTTTATTTGTCCTATGTGACAGTAAATTAAATATTGTTGAGTGTTGGACTGTTAATGTCACCTCGGGCTTCAGGAAATTGTGATTGTTTTCTGTCATTTTATAGACCAAATGGTTACAAGATTAATTAAGAAGGTAAAGTGCAGATCAATGCGACAATGAAAATGATTGTTTGTTGCAGCCCTATCATATGTACAGTTTTGTGCATTCTTAATTAGGGCTGTGACTAATGGTTATTTTCATTGTTGATTAATCTGTTGATTATTTTTCGCAATTAATCGATTGGTTGATTGTCTATAAAATGTCAGAAAATGGTGAAAAATGTCAATCAGTGTTCAAGATGTCATCCTGAAATGTCTTGTTTTGTCCACAACCCAACTATATCAGAGTCACAGAGGACCAGAGAAACCAAAAAAATGTACATTTAAGAAGCTAGGATCAGATATTTTTCTTAATAAATCACTCAAACAAATTAATAAATTATCAAAATACTTTCCGATTAATTTAATAGTTGACAACTAATCAATTAATCATTACAGCTCAATTCCTGGTTTTACATAGTGTATGTTGCACACCATATCCATTTGGACCCATATTAATTATATGTATTATTTATTATGTAACTAGTAGGCCTATATCTTATCAAAGCAGGATGCATTGACAAATAGCACCATCAGCAGTGGTGTGTTGTAGACCTGCAATGATTAGTCGATTAATCAAGCCGTTGTCAACTATTAATCGCCAACTATTTTGATCATTGATTAATTGCTTTGAATGCTTATTTTCAAAAAAAACCCAAACATCCAAATTCTCTGATTTCAGATTCTCAAATGTAAATATTTTCTTTCTTTTTTTTTTACTCCTCTATGACAGTAAACTGAATATCTTTTGGGTTGTGGGCAACATACATGATGACCTTGATCACCTTGGGATTTGGGAAATATTGATTTCAACATTTTTCACCATTTTCTGGACACGACAACTGCTTGATTAATCGAGAAAATAATCGACAGTTTAATTGAATATGAAAATAATGATTAGTTGCAGCCCTAGTGTTTGGTCTGGCCTGAAACTGAAAGCATTTATAATTGAGTACTAAGCAGCATTGTTATTAACATAATAGTGGTGGATGTTGGCATCGACGAGTCTACTACCCATCATTTTGTTATTTACTGATTTTGTGTGTGTGTTTTAGGTGAGGTGGGTTCGGGGAAGACAACCTTGGTTGCAAAGCTACAGGGGATTGAAGAGTACATGAAAGGGCGTGGCTTGGAATACCTTTACTTCAGTGTCCATGACGACGACATCGATGGTAACCAGCAACTGCTTGCAGTTCATGGACTAATAAATGTCTGACGTCCATGTAGGATGGTCTTGTTTTCCACTACAGAGCACCTAATGTATGTATTTGCCTCCATCTGTTTTGTGTGTATTTCTGTTTAGACCACACTCGGTGTAATGCCTGGGTGTTAGACGGGGACCTTTACCACAAAGGTCTGCAGGGAGTAGCTGTGCCAGTGGACTCAATCAGCAACACTTTGCTGCTGATAACGCTTGACATGTCACGGCCGTGGAACGCCCTGGACTCCCTTCAGAAGTGGGCCGCCGTCGCTAGGGAACACATCGACAAACTCCGGGTCGCTCCAGAAACGCTGCGGGAGCTGGAGCACAGACGTGAGTCATACTGACTGAAGTCAAGCTGACTAGTAGATAAAGTTGAAAACAAAGTATACGTCGGTGTTTATTCATGGACATGATTTTAGCAGTATAAAAACAGTTCTTGGATAAGGAGCCTCTTTATCAAAGTCTTGGTCTAATGTAAAGTGTTTTACATTTTGTCTCAGGAGGCCTAAGTATGAGAATGATAACTCCACTAGTTTAAAATTGTAACCCCCTGAAGGGCAAACTAAATGCTTATCATTGTTTGTTTATGTTTGTTGATGTACTGTGTGTGTGTGTGTGTAGTTGTAAAACAGTTCCAGGAGTACACAGAGCCAGGCAGTGGGGAGGATGGCACCCCGCAGAGGAGGAGCGAAGATGAGGAGAGTGTGCTGCTGCCGTTAGGAGACAACACACTCACACACAACCTGGGAATACCAGTGGTGGTGGTCTGCACCAAGGTACACACACACACTCATTTGACATAACATATTCAATGTGGTGTACAAATGTCATTATTCTGGGACTTATGAAACCTGTGGAAAAGTCATTGTGATAATTTCACTGTGGTATGGTTTTAAAGAAAGGTCTTTGTATTGTTTTTGCATTGCATCTATTTCCATTGACCTCCGTCTGACACCTACTTATCTGTCCTCAGTGTGATGCCATCAGCACATTGGAGAAGGAGCACGACTACAGAGACGAACACCTGGACTTCATCCAGTCTCACATCAGACGTTTCTGTCTGCAGTGTATCCTTCACTAAACATTGCCCCTCTGCCCTTTGCTGCTGGGGGCTAAAAGTTGCACAAACAAGAAAAACATAGTGTCAGAAAACAATGAAACTATTGATCAGTACAGTATAATGCTGGCATTTTAATGGGGCTGCTAATCAATACTACTGACTCTGCAATTTTCCTGTCAGATCCTGAGATTTAAGGTATTCATTCGCATGTTGGCCTGTAGTTTCCTAACTTCCACTTCAGTTCAGTGATAAAGGTTTTTGATTCAGCTCAGTGACCGGCATTACAAGGTGCTCTGTTCTCAAGTTCCCAACACTGGGCCACTGTGAGCTGATGTTATTACTTTGTTGCAAAGAGAGTGGGATAAAAGTCATAGATTACCCAGTACCGCTAGAAATAGCTTGTTTTGCCGAATCATTTCTCCAGTCTGAGTGGAAACAGTATTACACTTTGTAGGGTTATTGTGAAAAATGAATCAAGACTGCACACCGCCTTAGTTCTTCTGTTTACTGGTTTCAATTAGTCAAAGCTAGAATCTGTTTTTCTATACTGTTATTAAGAGATGTCGTTGTTTTGTTTGTTTTTATTGCTGCGTCGTTAGTTTTATTTTTGCTCCTGTATTTCGAAATGGTGGTGTTGAAAATATCCTTAACAGCCATGTCAGATGGGGCGTCTCTGGTTTACACATCGGTGAAGGAGATGAAAAACCTGGACATCCTGTACAAATATCTGGTCCACAGACTCTACGGCTTTCCCTTCCACTGCCCGGCACAGGTGGTGGAAAGAGATGCTGTTTTCATGTAAGCCTGCCTTAGGGTTAAGATGACATTTTAGGGTTCAGATTAAAATTTGCATTATGTTAGAGTAAGTGTTAAGGTTAGGCATGTAGTTGGGATGGCTAAACCAGTATGTGGTTTGTAACCCTTCCTCTGCTCTATCAGTCCATCAGGTTGGGACAATGAGAAGAAGATTGCCATACTACACGAGAACTTCCAGACAGTAAAAGCAGATGACAGCTTTGAAGACGTAGTAGTCAAACCGCCAGTCAGAAAGGTACAGGCCCCACAAAAAACGTCTAACTTGAAAAGATCCTCTAAGCTTACAGCGAACACACTGATTGTTGCTGTAATATTATGAATCATGACTTTCTACATAATTTTTCACTATACTTTACCCATTATCACTGCAGGGAACATGAGAGTTTCATCCATATGTGATATGTGTTTATTAGCTGTTAGATGCATAAAGAACAACTTAAAGGAGAAAAAAAAACAACTTTTATTTTTTTGCTTGTCACCAGATTGTTCATGAAAAGGAAATTCAAGCAGAAGACGACCAAGTGTTTCTGGTAAAACTGCAGGTCAGAGAACATTTCTATTGCGTTAATGCCAGTTGGTTCGTTGCTTGTTGGTACTCCAATTAAATCTGACTTGAGGGTCTTGAAATGTTAATTGAATACTAATTGGAGTGAGTGTGCATATTATGTTCTAATTTGCAGTCGCTGCTCGCCAAACAGCCTGCCGTGACAGCAGGGCGACCAGTGGTGAGTGTTTTTTTTTTTTTTATCTATTTGGCTGATAAGAAAAAGGGAAACCTCCCTCCAGTGTCCATAATATGTGTGAAATGAACTGTTGTTCATAGGACACCACCAGCAGAGCGTCCACCGGTTCCCCCAGGACGAGTAACCGCTCCGCAGCGGCCAACGTAGCAAACGCCATGCCACAGTCGGGTACGTCATGCATTTCATCACTGCGCACGGCCGCCCATGATGATTGCCTTCTCTGTGTGTATGTGTGCGCGCGCATGTTTTAACTCTAATACCTGTGTGCTGCAGGTCAGACCAGTGAGGGTGTGTTGGCCAACTTCTTCAACAGTCTATTGACAAAGAAAGCCGGAACGGGGGGGCCCGGGACGCCAGGCGGCGGTAACAACACTCCAGGAACAGTACGCAAGTCAGGTGAAAATACACACCTCATGTTGGAGGTTGTAGCAATGCTCTGGTTTTTTGGGATAGTAAAAAACGTCATTCATTTATTCACTCGTGCATTTAATGCAATTTTCAGTCACTCCTCATCACTCAGCTTTTTGTTTGTTTTTTTACCTCCCATCTGCTGCCCTTCCACTTTCTCACCTCTTCACTCTCCTGCCCTCTACACCAGATATGAATATAACACATGCTAAAGAGAATGATGAGAGAGGCCGAGTGGATCAACCCACCACACAAACAAAAAACAAATACCCATCGTCTTTTATGCCTTTTTTTTTTATGTCTGTAGCTCTGTGAGGGCTGTCTTTTCATTCTTGACTATGCTCATTGTCTGTTAATCTCACTGTTCATCATGTATGTATGTGTATGCACTAGTCAGAGGATGCTGGCCACGATAAGGTGTGTGTGTGTGTGAGAAATATATTCCTCATTTTTATTGCTTGTGTATATCATTGTTCAGAAGCATCCCTGGTTGGGGGGTTGGGGTGTCATTTAATTTGATTGACTGAGGATTTAATAACAGTTGCACCCTTAATGTTTCTCCTTCCTAACAGCCTGTCTCCATTCTGTTCCCCTCCATTTTCTTTGGCATGTCGCATTGCATTTCTCATAACTAACATCTGCCACAAACATTACACATGATTCTAACTAAGGCTGGGTGATATGTTGTTTGTGTTTTTAAACTAGGTAACCACAAAAAAAGGATACAGTATGTCATTGTTTTTTTTACAACATAGAGATCTGAATTAAACATTGTTGCAGACTTATTCAATGGCAGGCCTGTCATCACTGGTTTTCAAACGCAACATTTATCTCTCGCAACGAGGACCGTTTTTACATTAAAGGGATGTTTGACATATTTTAGAGTAGTAAGAACTAATATGCAAATAAGTGAAAATACATTACCTATTTGGTCTATGGGTATTACCAAAGGAATGTCACATTTGTATTATTGCAAAATAAATTATTGCAATAGACCCAGGTGTAAATAAATTGTTTCATACTTTCTAAAGACCATAGGAGTGACATTAATAAACATTTACAAAAGCTCAACCAGTCATGTCAATTGTTTTGCCACCTCTCTATGACCATACAGAATGAGACCCGATGAGACCACTGAAATCAGCCCAGTCTTCTGAAATTTCCGTATTAGGTTGAAAAACTTGCCTAATTAATCATACTAACACCAGCCATTTTATCTCAATAACACTACTACGAATGTTATCAACCAGCTCTTATTTTAACCATGTGTGTTGCCTTTGTGCTTATTGCATTGTGCTTTAACCACTAAATGAAAATGCACTGTTCTTTAATGCACTAGCTAAAGTTCTTGTTTGATTATTTGATTCCCTGGTTTTCAGTACCACTTATGTATGTCTGTCTGTGTCTACCCACATTGGATACAGGTTCAAAGCTGGGCCTGGGCGATGTACAGGCGGAGCTGGATCGCATATCCAGCCGGGAAACCGACTCGGACTTGCCCAATGCCAACGACACCCCTGCCACTGATGGCCAGGACACATGAAGACCAACGCACACTGCACCCCCCCTCCCCCTCCCCCCAACCTCAGCCTCATCTTCCACCACCCTTGTCCTTCCTCCCTCCACTCACCTTCTACTTCATCACAAAGATGCGGGGAGAAAGAGGGATGTTGGGGGAAAGGAAGGGTGGACACACACTTCTCCCTCCCCGTCATCTTTAAATTTCTCCTTAAGGACAAAAACTCACCCTCTCTCTTCCCCTGGCCATTTCCCTACATCTGATCCCCCCCCCACTCTCCTCTCTTAACCCCCTCTCTTCTCTTCCTGGCTGTTAAGCTGAGGGCGAGTGTTTGTCACTGTTACATAAAGACTGTCTGTTACTTGAGAGTTAACGGGTATGGAGGACCAATGGGGAGGCTGGGGTGAGAAGACAAGAGGCGGGTTGAAAAAGATCAATTGCAAGATCGAATGCGAGGGTGTTATATCCCTCCATTTCTTGTGATGGTACAGTTAGTGTTTTACTGTAGGAACTGCTGAAGGGCGTATGTTGAAGAAACTGTACTTTGGTACTCTAGGGATGATTGTGTGATCGTGTGTTTAATGTATGTGGGGCAAGTCACGCTTCGCCTAAGGAAGAGATTGAGAACAAAAACATATGCCTGAGAAACATTGCAAACGGTCTTTTTTTTTTTTTTTTAATTTTATTAAGACGAAGGGATAAACCTACCAGTATTTGTGTGTGTGTGTGTGTGTGTGTGTGTGAAAGAGAGAGAGAGTGAGGCAGATTTCGGAAATTAAGAAAGTTACTTCAACCTAGACCTGTCTGTCGAGAGAATTTTGGCTGTTTGCATTTCAACCAAAAGGCAAAAACATTACTATGCTCTTACACTACAATCTCTTAAAATAGTGCATACACTATTTTTACTGCAGCGCTGTCTGCTAGACTACACAAACCAAACATGACAAGAAATATACTTCAGAATCAAAGGTCACACTCAAGCCCCAGTCCTGTGTAGAAGACACCTAAGGTCCATCATGGCACGCAGCTCTACAATTGGCCACTCATGTTAAATACTGCTCTAACCTGTAGATAACAGACAGGACACTGAAAATGGAGGGTAGTAGAGGGTAGTGGGGGTGGGTAGCTAAGCTTGTACAGAAAGAAGCACTAGTGATTCAGTTCCATAGTTACTGCGGGTGAGGGTGGTGGGTGGGGGGGTCAGAGCAAGAGAGGGTCTCACCAAGAATGTACAGTCATTGTCTCGCTGATTGGTCCTGTTATTTCAGAGCTCTGTGTTGGCGTTTGTATAATCAGATCTGTTAATCAGTCAAATAAAAGGTGTATTTATTCGGATTCATCCACCTGGCGTCTCTGTTTTTTTGTTTTTTTACCTGTCATTCCTCCTCTCCTCACTCTGGTTTAAAAAGTTATATTTTGTGATGGGGAATTACTACGAAGGACAAAAACTGCTTACAGTTGAGGATTTCTTCTAGTAGATTGCCAGGCTTGAGCCCATGTTGGTAAGCATTCACCTGCTGCAGTGGCCATGTGAAAGACATCAAATCTTTTTCAAATAATGAAATGATGGGAAATTATTTAGAAACTGTCCAAATGCCAGGAAATGGACAGAGTGGCTGAGATATAACAAGCAGATAGTGTTTCTCTACAGTGCTCTTCCCTATGCAGGAACAAAAGGGTAAAGGTGGACAAGACAGGGTATAATTTGGGGCAGAAACAGAAACCCCTAAAAATACAACTTTGTGTTAGCTCTCGTATGTATTGATTCAATTAAACTGCCATTTTTTGAGGCTGTTAAATGCTTATCGGTGTTTGCTGAGGCCTACTTACTAGCCTAAAAAATACATTTATGAGCCCCACCACTACAGTATTTACAGTAGGGATTAGAAGGGATGAGAGAAATTGTTGTGCAGCAGTTGCTATACAAGGAGAATGTGTAAATATATCTCATTGTAAGTGGTTTCTGTTATTTTGTCCACCCTGTGCACTATGACTGCTGCCTAGCTGATTCTTATCTCTAACCACTCAGAAGGGGGGCTGAGCTGATTTATATTATTTATGCACAGTATATTTATACAATCCTCCAGTGTCTGTCTTGTGTCTGAGTTATTTCTCTTGATCGCTTCATAAGAATCCTATTTGTGGGAAACTTACTTTAAAGCATCATTCTGTATGTGTTTTCATGAGCTCTAAGCAGATCAATACAATACATTTCAGTTTATTATCAGCAGATGACTGGAATGAATCGCAAACCTAATGTGCACTTGCATGACTGATTGCAAAGAACAAGAATGACTCATTTTGCCAAATAAATGAATATACGTACATTTCTATTTCATAAATAAATCTGTAGGTGATTTTTAGGAGAAGACATGACCTTGATGTTGTCTTTTCTATTTACCATGCTGTCTTTGTCATCACACAGGTAATACACTTACTCCTCTCTCTGACACAGTTGGAGACAGTGGATGAGTTTCAGATAGTTTTATTCAGAGGGCTTGCTGTTAGTCCCACATACTGACAAAAAAAGATGAAAATAATAAAAATCCATAAGCAGTCACTGAAATAAATGTCATCACCTTATAACAGATTCATTTTAAGCAGTTCATGAAAAAATATATAGCCACATTTCCATTTGCTCTGGCAGCATGTGGTCTATCTTATTACTGTTGTCACACTGATATTATTTATACTATCCTCAAACATGTGACTGAATATATTAACCTATTGCACATTTCTGTCACTCTTTGAGAAATGGAATGAATACAAAATGTTCCAGTTGATTATTGTGGTACAAAAGTTTCCATTTCCTGCAGTAACACAAATATGCTCCCCAATGACACTTTGGACTTTGACCTTCTAGTCTTTTGCACGTGTCAGACACATGAACATGCATTGTACTGTGTGTGACACTTTCCCTTTGATCTTTTTTATTTAATATTAATATATATTCGTTTCATATAGCTATAATAATAGGTCAAATCAAGGTGTTTGTGTATCATTGTGTGTATGTAATGCTAAGAAGCTGGAGTAGATGCAAAAGTACACTTGATGCATTTAAGTGGGTGTTAGATATCAGACTGTTGTTATGCAGGCATGTGCATTACAGCTTGATTACAGCTAGCCTAACAGCCCAAAATGGAAATGCATACATAAGAAATTTTATACAATTAGCCTAGCTACAACATAGTATGTCTGACTTTTACTGTCAACCTTCAATCAGTTAGTGATAGACTGTTGTCACAAGTTGTGCAGTTCATGTAATGACACAAACAACTATGGAGGCAAATCATCAAATGCCATTTAAACCATTGCATGGCATCATGTTATTGTGGCCATTGCATGTTTTTCTTGCAATCAATGGTTTGTTTTTAAGATGGGCAGTTTATGTGGCATGGGATGGGTTTCTGCAGATAACTGAAATTCAATCCTGATATTCTACAGTTTCATATGTGGTTTAATTTTGTGGTCTGTGTATGTTTTTTCCTTCTTCTTTTTAACCACTGCTGTTTATCAGTTGCAAAATAAGTCCCAATCCAACTGTTTGCAGATTATGACTTTATTGAATTTGATAAATAAATGATATAGTTACAGGGGAAATGTTTATCTCTAAGTTAACTGCGTGTTAATTAAGCCCCTGTCATATCACACCAGCTCATGAATCACATTCCTTTCTGATGAATGCACCTCGCCCTCCTCACCACTACAGCAAGTATCATACATCTTTCAGTTACGAGGGTGAAAAATCTCAAAACAGAAATGTCCAACTGCTCTTCACGTAAAAATACATCACTATCTGGCAACTGTTTTAAAATAACAGTTTCTATGCTAAAACTTTCTTTTAAATTGACGCCCTATTTTCCGAGTGCGGCAGAATACTGTATTTTCTCCTTCGCCATCTTGATGTTCGATCGCACAGGCGGAAGCAACATCTTCGGCGGAGCAACAGCGGGTGTGGTTCGGACTTCTACGGGTGGTTCACCTAGCAGCTCTTTTCCTATTTTCAGCCAAGAGAAAGGAGAAAATTTTCCTGGCAAGAACCACGGAGGAGCCGCTCGACTCTGGTAAAGATAGTATGTTACTACATCTATTACACAATGGATTTATAGTGCGACAATGTTTGCTTCACCAAAGAAAATCATCTTTGGCCGGGGAGGGGGCTCCGGTGGGGTTTTCTGATTTGGCTGGCAGCACGGCAGGTTTTGTATGGTGGCGCTTGGATCTACTTTTCATACGTCCTGTTTAGCTAAGCTAATCAAACCAGAATTAAATATTTGGATGATTCGCTTAAAAGTCACGATTCCAATAATGAACTGACTTGTATCAGTAATGACTTATAATACTGGTTGCGGATCAGGACAAGTCTTAACATTTTTTACATTGTGGATGAAGCCCTAAACAGTGTTTGTTTATGTTAGCTAGTTAGCTAACTAGCGGAGGGGTTAGCTAGACACGTTAGGTTAGCTCAGCGAGCTTTCAAGGTAAGCTAGCCAACCTGTTAGCTAGCAGTGGTGGCTACATACAAGCCAGCCCTTCGGTCTTGAATTATATGTCTGTGAAATAGATTTGGTGATTGATGCACCATGTAACGTTACATTTATTTTGTGTTCTAAGTTATGATTAGGCAGCTTGTTATGCTCGTAGTTAGACCCACCGTGAGAGGAGGAGTCATGGAAGTGATTGCGGGGCGGAGGGGTAGTTTCTCTCATTGGAAACCCAAGCTGCGAGGTCGGAACTTGGCCGTGGTAGGGGGAAGGGGAGAAATATGCCTTTGATGTTCTTTGCCGCTGAATGGTGAATTGTGTTCATGCTGGCCTGGAAATACCCACCGCTTTGCTCTCTCGGTTGGAGGTGGAGGCTCGGCATTTCCCCTCATAGCTACGTTAGCAAGCCAAACAAGAGTGAATCAGAGGTTGCTGGCACAGGTAGCGCAGGAGACAGCGGTTTTTTATTATTGAGACCACGTAGGAGAAACGCATAAACATTACGATTAGGTTTGGCTTCGGCAAACAAGAACTCAAGGTTGAGTGCGAGTTGTCTTATTTTTCCCCTGTGTACTTTTTCCTTTGTACACAGACATATCTGCTGTGCGGGCTGAGGGCAGAAAAGAACAATGGCTACCCAGTGTAAGTATGAAAAACTTACTTTGATATAAATTAGTTTTATGTTGATGTGAAGACCGCCGTTCATGAAGTGTCTTATGTGCGCACATTCAATACCACAAGCCTTGAGGCACTGAGGAAATTGGAAAAATGGGAGGTAGGTGAGCACATGTCGCAGTTTGTAGAAGTAATTATAAGTTCTCTTTTGTTACATTTGAGTTTCTCCTTCAGGGGATGAAAACTTGTCTGGGGGAATTTGATGTTTATGTACTTTAATTTTAATCAGTAATGTTACCTTCTGGACATTGGGCATAAAGGAACATGAGCTTTTCCTCAGCTCTTTGTTCCATTTATATCCGTTCATTTGCTTAAACACGATTTTATGTGTTCCCCTTTATTTTCCTGACACTTTCACCCCTTTTAATTCTTATTGCATTAACTCAAGATTTCAAATATTATACTTTTTAAGATTCCTGAAACTTTTAAGATCACTCTTTAAAAGATAGTGAGAAACTAAGTATCTAAGTGAGCAAAGTAAAGATTAGTCTTCTACTGAACGGTCATTTCTGATTCACCTTTTGCTCCTTTTGTGTAGCTGATTTGATGGAGTTGGACATGGCAATGGGGGACAGCAAGGCTGCAGTGAGCCAGTGGCAGCAGCAGTCTTACCTGGATTCAGGCATCCAGTCTGGAGTCACCACCACAGCACCATCTCTAAGCGGCAAGGGAAACCCTGATGCTGAGGAGGATGATCCAGGTCTCTACGACTGGGAGTTCAACCAACCTTTCACTCCTGAGGCCACAGGTATATAAGATATATCTCATAATATTTGCTATCACTGCATAACTGGTATGGCAAAATCTCTGACAAATGCCAGCTTTCTATAATCTCATATTAATCATCATATTGTATTATATTCAGACATTGAGGGTTATGCCATGACCCGGGCCCAGCGTGTGCGTGCAGCCATGTTCCCTGAGACCTTGGAAGAGGGCATCCAGATCCCACCCACCCAGCTGGATGCTGCCCACCCAACAGCAGTGCAGCGCCTGGCAGAACCCTCTCAGATGCTGAAGCATGCTGTAGTCAACCTCATTAACTATCAAGATGATGCCGAGCTGGCCACTCGTGCCATCCCCGAGCTTACCAAACTGCTCAACGATGAGGACCAGGTACATTTACAAATGAATGAATTACCACACTGTATTGCAGTAAAATGTGGTATCATGAGAATTATTAGCTTACTGCAGTTACTAGAACATGTGTCCCTAATGAACATCGCCTCTGTCCTAGGTTGTTGTGAATAAAGCAGCTGTAATGGTGCATCAGTTGTCAAAGAAGGAGGCATCGCGCCATGCCCTGATGCGCTCTCCACAGATGGTCTCAGCCGTTGTTCGTGCCATGCAGAACACCGGTGATGTGGAGACAGCTCGCTGCTCTGCTGGCACCTTGCACAACCTTTCCCACCATCGTGAGGGGCTCCTTGCAATCTTCAAGTCTGGAGGCATCCCTGCCCTGGTCAAGATGCTGGGGTAGGAAACTGAAGGAAGTTTGGTGCTTTATATTGCATATGTTAGTGTTTCCAACAGAATGACAGTGTAACTGTGGCAGGGGGAGGGGGGTGCGCATCAATATTGACTATCAGCTATGTACAGCGTGCTAGCCTTGAACATCCAGCTGCAGTCTAACATTAATTTAGCTCTCCTTATTAGCTAGGCTCCTTGCATGCTGCCTAATAACTTTTTTAAGCTGGGTGTCTGACAATGACAGCGTTGCGATGGACAGATTTGTGCAGCGGAGATCCATGAGGGAGAGAGAGAGAGAGGTACCGGTCAGAGAGAGAGGGACAAGCGAGAGACAGTGCTGTGCGAATGTGCTATGGCGCTCTGCATTCAAATACGATTTTAAAAAGGCTTAGTAAAAATTTAAAAATCAATCTGTGGCGGTCAGTGTTGATGTTGTGGCGGGCTGCCCCAAATAAATGAACGTATGGGAAACACTGTATGTGATGATTTATCAGTGTGCACATGCAAGTGGTCTGACACTGTGTTGGAGTGGTTTGTCTTGGATTCTTTCTGAATTTCTTTCACATTCCTGTATGTGGCAGAATCTGATTGCAACGGGTGGTTTTAGATTTCCTTGTAGCTCAAATTTTGGTCTGTACACAATACTGTACTGTATCAATGAGTGGTAATTCACAAGGCAGACCCTGATGCTATTTTACAGGCTTTTACTATCTACTGCTTCCCATTGGCCACTAATTGGCAAGACTTGTTTGTTTACACCCAGCAGGCTGCAACATCAATCACAAAGGCCTATTTTCGACAATGGCACGAATAAACTAAAATGTGTTCACACTTGTGTGCCTCACATACTCCGCTCCTGTTTTTTTTCTTTCACTCCACTCTGTGCGTGAAGGCTGGACACAGTTTAAAAATTCAACAATGCACTCTGCTGCAACAGCTATGAGCCTATCAATCATGATTAAGTAAATAATGAGTAAACTGCAAACAAAGACAAATGGATATAGCATTCACCCACATTAGTTTGATTAGCCAACCATCAAATGCACAGACGGTACATCTTAAAACAATCCAACAAATCAGCAAGTATTAGATGAACCATGTTTTAATCAAAACTGACTCCAGACTTTGCTTTGATGTGAGGAAGCACATTTGATTTGTAGAATGTCTTTCTTACTTTGCTCTTTGTATTCTCTGTAAAAAGCCAAAGCACACAGACAAAACAGTTAGCTGGCTGACAAGTTGCGACCTGTTGGATTTCACGTGTGTTTGAATTTGCACCTGGAATCACTTTACCACACTTCAAATGCAGGGTGGAACAATAGCATAGTATTATGAGACTACAAGAAGTGATCACCAAATATATTTAAAGCCATTTGGATTATTGACCAACCTGAGTGAAAAATGGTAATCTTTTTTTAAATTAGCAATCGTTCATATCATGTCACTAAAGTTTCTATCAAATTTATGTGATTGAGTTTCTTAAACTTCGAGTGCCTCTTTTTATATTGTTCCTCGAATTTTGTGATTATTAAGGTAGATTATTACACAGGACAGCCAACTTGAGTTTACTGGTACAATGCCCCAAAGTACCAGCGGTACTTTACAGATGTCTGCATACTGGTTAGGCCAGATCAGCAAGCTATATAGGATGGCATGCTTTCCTCTTATGTGTATTTACCAAGTTTCATTGTTGGTCTTACACCTCACTTTTTGTCAATAATTCCTGATGGCAACAAAAAAATAGTGTTATCTTTTTTCCCCACTCCCCCCCCCTTTTTAATCTTTGTTTCACCACGTGCATGGAGCTGTGTTTGAGAGATAAATGTACAGAGAAGGTCAGTAACTTGTCAACTATTTTGATAAATGTGTGCAGACATTGTGATGGCATTTCTCCCTATTTTCAGAAGTATTATAAACCTGTCAATCAGTTGAAGGAGAAAATAACTAGCAGATCAATCCATAATAACTTAGATGCAGCTCGATACAAAACAGTTCAAAAGAGCTCCACCTAAACCAACTACAACAGTAAAATCCGGCTTCAACATTAATGCGCGAGTAATCTAATTACATTATATTATGTATATTTGGATAACAGTGACAGGAGATGTATTCTGCATTAAATATTAAAGAACTGAATAATTCTTCCACCTGCATGTAAAATAACATGCTTTAGTTAACAGTTACATGCTATTTTTAAAATATTTTTATAATAATAATGGTGAATAACCACAGTAATGTGATATTTTCATACCATGAAAATCTCATACCCTTGCATAGGAAAATGTGAGTTCATCCTGACAGCACTGCTGCACTTGCATCCTCAGCTAATTGATGACAAGAGCCAGCTGTCTCTAACACTTTGCTAATTTAAAAAAAAAATCATGAGTTTTGTTTTGTTCTGACCCTGTGACCGGCTGTGCTGATTATTTACCATCAGTAGCATATATGATGTGGAAGCCTGATTATAGGGTCAGTTGCTGAGTCAAGTCGTGATGGATACTGATTGTGTCTTATTCTTAATGAAGGTAAACTGTCACTTTTATGTGTGATTTTTCTCTGACAGTTGTGTGTATTTGTAATTAAAACACTACTTTTAAATGTTGTTTTTGAAGGTGGTTGTGACTGTTAAAGTTGTCTGATTTTGTTGTTGTTTGTATATTTTCCCAGCTCGCCAGTGGACAGCGTGCTATTCTACGCCATCACCACACTGCACAACCTGTTGTTGCATCAGGAAGGGGCAAAGATGGCCGTGCGCCTGGCTGGAGGACTGCAGAAGATGGTGGCCTTGTTGTCCAATACCAATGTCAAGTTCCTGGCAATCACTACTGACTGCCTGCAGATCCTGGCGTATGGCAACCAGGAAAGCAAGGTATTAGAACAAAATATTTATGCCTAGATTTACACTAATTCATTAAGGCTCACACATGTCTGCTCACACCACCTGGCTGCCAGCAGTTGGTAGCAAGTCTAAACATAAATCTGTCTTTTAGCTAATCATTCTGGCCAGCGGTGGTCCCCAGGCACTGGTCAACATCATGAGGACCTTCACATATGAGAAACTACTGTGGACCACAAGCAGAGTGCTCAAGGTTCTCTCTGTTTGTTCAAGCAACAAGCCTGCCATCGTTGAGGCTGGTACGCACATGAACAGAAATGAAATGGAGACACAGTACAATGAAAAACACAAATGTAAATGTGGTTTGCTACTCAGGTGAAAGTCCTCTGATTTCATGAATTTGTTGTACTTTGGCTTGTGTGTGTAGGAGGCATGCAGGCCTTGGGGCTTCACCTGACAGACCCCAGCCAGCGTCTGGTCCAGAACTGCCTCTGGACTCTGAGGAATCTTTCAGATGCTGCCACTAAACAGGTACAATACGCTCAGTTGTCAAAAATAATAATCAGTTTACTGTCACCAATTAATGTGTTAAATGGCCATAGTGTGTAACAAAAAATACCAGTACATAGGAGACTTAATGTTACTACAAACATAACATGCTGGAGTCTCCAGTTGTTCTTGGACACTATTACTCCTTGCCTATTCATACAATCTCATTTAATATAAAGTGTTAGATAATACAAAATGCTGTATTATTTAGAGCACATTCATTGCTCTCCCCTTATTTGTTTTCTTCTGTCCCTTCCAACCCATCCTCTGCTCTCTCCAGGAGGGAATGGAGGGTCTCCTGGGCACCCTGGTCCAGCTGCTGGGCAGTGATGATATCAATGTAGTGACATGTGCTGCTGGCATCCTCTCTAACCTGACCTGTAACAACTACAGTAACAAACTCATGGTCTGCCAGGTAGGAATTGTACAATCATCTTTTGGAAAGGTTAGTTTTATGTCTATGAAACCAAGATGTTAGCAACCCTTGAAGATTAACATGTATCTCTGTGGAAATAAATTGTATTTTGACTCTTTTTCTGCTGTCTTTTATAATACATAGTCCACTGATTGATGTGATCATGTGTTAGGTTGGAGGCATTGAGGCTCTGGTGCGAACAGTGCTTAGGGCAGGCGACAGAGAGGACATCACAGAACCAGCAGTCTGTGCCCTGCGTCACCTGACCTCCCGCCACCAGGATGCTGAGATGGCCCAGAATGCTGTGCGCCTTCATTACGGCCTACCTGTGGTGGTCAAACTACTCCACCCTCCGTCCCACTGGCCGCTAATCAAGGTCACAAGCAACTCAGTTTCTCCACACATTTTTCCCCAGACTAAAAACATAATTTGGACCAATCCTGCACATCATTGATTAACTGGATTTAATTCCAACTAACTAAAATATGTTAAATCACCCCTCCCCCCTTTCTAGGCCACAGTTGGTCTGATTCGCAACCTGGCTCTTTGCCCAGCCAACCACAGTGCTCTGCGGGAGCAGGGAGCCATCCCCCGACTGGTCCAGCTGCTCGTCAGGGCTCACCAGGATACCCAGAGGCGCACCAGCATGGGAGGCAACCAGCAGCAGTTTGTGGTGTGTGTCCAAGCCAACAACCCCTTGAGCTTTCTTTATTTGAACACTTAGAATTTTTATTATGTGTATTTGACCCCCATCCAACTCAAACACATACAGGAGGGTGTGCGTATGGAGGAAATAGTGGAAGGCTGCACAGGAGCTCTGCACATCCTGGCCCGGGACGTCCACAACAGAATTGTCATCAGAGGGCTCAACACCATTCCACTCTTTGTCCAGGTAAACCCAGCCCCTTACTGTGTGGACAAACTCCTACAGTCACACACAAGCTGCATGTAACAAAAAAGCATACTGTATTCAAAAAATACCAAATGTGTTGATAAGCAACTTTGATTCTCCCTCACTCTATTATTTTTCCACTACCTGCATGTCACAGACTCATTTGTCTTTGCTGCATATGTTCTCCTTCTCTCTGCTATTCACGGTCTCCAGTTGCTGTATTCTCCAGTGGAGAACATCCAGCGTGTGGCAGCAGGTGTGCTGTGTGAACTGGCTCAGGACAAGGAAGCCGCCGAGGCTATCGAAGCTGAAGGAGCCACTGCACCTCTGACTGAGCTTCTGCATTCCCGTAATGAGGGCGTTGGTGAGTATGCATGGGCATAAACGGACTGTGCAGAAATTTCTATTTGTCAGTGTACTGTTGTACACTCTGTGACCTTCACTTATATTTCTGTGCATGTCTCCTTTAGCAACCTATGCTGCAGCCGTCCTGTTCCGCATGTCTGAGGACAAACCCCAGGACTACAAGAAACGTCTGTCAGTGGAGCTGACCAGCTCTTTGTTCAGAACTGAGCCTATGGCCTGGAACGAGGTACCACACACGCACACCAAATAAACTGTGGTCACTGTACAACCCACTTCTTAGCAGGTTTTGAAGATGTAGTGTCTTCACACTTCATGAAGTGATCGAATTAATATCAAACAATGTCAGTATTTTATAGTTCTTACTGCGTACAATTAGTAATGTACTATAGAGATGCATACATACTATACATCTCCACCTCTACATAGGCTGGCTTATGTCAAACTTGACTCATCACTGTTTTGCCTTTTTATAGACTGGAGACCTGGGACTTGATATGGGAGCACAGGGGGACCCTCTGGCTTACAGGCAGGATGGTAAGTGCCTGTTTTATCTGTAATAAATCTCAACTTTGTTCCTCACTTTATTTTATCATTCTTTGGTTTATTTAATCTATCTTTAAAAGCATCTGATTCATTGACACATTATAACTGTATTGAACGTTATGCGACAAACTGTTGTATTTCTGCATAGAGACTTTTGTGTCTTTTCAGTGGAGAATTATTTGGGAGAAAGCCACGACTTCATAAACCCCAAATAACTCAGAATATGAATCTAATTATGTCATCCTGCACCCTGGATGTACGCTCCCAGTAGTGACACTGATCACTACCTACACTGTCTATGTAATTGAATTATTTTTTTAATACCTTTTTTCAGATGGAGCCTACCGGGCCTACCCAGCAGCCTACGGCCAGGACTCCCTTTTGGACCCCATGATGGAAGGCGCTGACTACCATACTGACACTCTGCCTGACCTGGGCCACCACACTGATCCGTTGCCAGACCTAGGCCACACCCAGGACCTGATGGACAGCAACCAGCTGGCCTGGTTTGACACCGACCTGTAGGATTGGTAAGACAGACTTCCAAAGAAAACCATAATTACAATATGTGATATAAAAAGCAATACATTGATTGAATTGAATTTTGTCCTGTGCTCTTTTGCAGTTGTATTCTGATAGAACCTGCATTGTGATTGGCCTGTATTGTCTGAATCAGCATTATGATTGGCCTGTAGAATTGTTGAAGAGGAAATAAAGGGTCTTGGAAAGTGCCTGACACAAGAAAACAAAGAAGATGGTTGCCACGGGAATGTTTAAGCAAGTTGAAAGCAGGGGGGTTTAAGTATCAGAGATGTGGGATCACACAATGGAGGTCTTGGAGCAGGTTACCTGAATGGATGAGTGCACATGAGGTGGATCTTAAAAGTTTGAAACACATATGTTTTAGCCTTGCCTGTATTATCAGTTTTTTGTTTCTATTTTTCTTATTCTATTTTTTTTATTTCTTTTTGTATTACTCATTCTCTGTTATGGTACTGACCCAGCTTGCCTTCGCACTAGCCATCTTCATTTTCTCTTCCATGCTAGTCATTTGTAATTTTTTTTTAAAAACGTATATTACATGTAGTGTTAAGTTATAGTGATATTATACAATGTTCCTTTTTGGTTTATGGCCGAATGTGTAGAACACTAATAATCAGTTGAATTGTACTCTGACTTAAAGTGTAACATTGTGTAGTTTTTTTTTTATAATCTCAAAAATGGAGAATTATGCATTCTTAATATGTGCTTGTTTAAGCATAAAATATGTCAGTGTCACAAATGTTCTAAAGAGGGATATGGGTGAAATTGAGGGTGGGTTGGGGATAAATCTAGAGACAAGTGTTTTATATACAGTATCACTGGTAGGTTAACAACTATTTTGTATGCTATCATTGGATGTCTGATAGAAAAGTCTTTAACGCTATCATTGGTGGTCTAATAAAACCCAGTTTTATGTGCTATCAAGGGTAGCTAGGTTGATGAACCAGTTGTAGTCCTGCTGTGCTTATTTTGGAGACAAGGTTATGACACGGCTGAACAATAAAATGGCATTTTATTTCATTTAGTCTCTGTTCTGTATTTTGTTCATACATGGGACACACTTTCAAGTTGTGTCGCACTAGCTCAACAGTCGTGGTTCTCTGTTCCATTCAATGACTCATCATTGCTGAAATCTCATCTTAGACAAACATGTTAAATCAGTGAGTCAATCCTGTATTCATCATTTCAGATAAACATTTCAAAAATCAGACAAAAATCTGGAAGCGGTTCTTCATGCTGTTATAACTTGTCGGGTTAGATGACCTGCCTGAGGAGATCAGGGTTGCAAGGACTGCAATACACCAGAGTTTTAATGAGGCAAAAGCTTACCGGATTTTAAAAAGTGAGCTAAATAAGCAATTGAAAAATGGAAACGACCAAGTCGATTAAAATATCACCGAAATGATTTCCACTGTTGGATTTAAGTTGCTGCTCTACTGTAAAAGGGGAGATCGGCTGTAATGATTGAAAGCTGTGTTAAAAAAGAGATTGGAACTGGGTCCTTTGCATTTGTATATACACTCTCTTGAATAAAATCTTAAGACCGGGGGAAACATTGCAAGTATTCCCATTTCGTGCTGGTGGATCATAACCAGGTTGTAAGTAGCCTACTGCTTCAAAATGCCAAAAGAAAAAACAGGAGCAAGAGACAAATAATAGAGTAGGCAATGTATTGAAAACTGCATTTAAACTCAAACAGGCTGTTCATCAGCTGATCAAAAGTTTAAGACCATAGGCATAAAAAGGTAAAATCTGCACAAAATTATGGCTTTCGTGTCATTGATCTTCAGGCAGTCACACTGTCATGATCTCCTGATGGCAAAGACAAAAAGGCTTTCTCTCGCTGAACGTGGCAGGATTGTTGAGCTGCACAAGCAAGGCTTCTTGCAACGCGCCATCGATGACAAGATCAAAAGATCCTGAGAGTTATGGGACAAAAAAGTCAAGTGGTAGACCCAAAAAAAATTCACCTGCACTGACCCGCAGGATCCGACGGGTTGACCAAGAAGACACAGGTCGATCCTCGACCCAAATTAAGGCGCTTACTGATGCTGACTGTAGCCCAATAACCATAAGATGTCATCTGCGACAGAAGGGCTTCAAGAACAAAAAACGTCTTCACAGGCCACGTCTCCTCCCACGCCACAAACTTGCCCGTTTGGAATTTGCAAGGGAGCACCAAACATGGGACATTGAAAGGTGGAAGAAAGTTTTATTCTCTGACGAGAAAAAAATTAACCTGGACGGTAATGATGGCTTCCAGCATTACTGGCATGACAAGGAGATCCCACCGGAGATGTTTTCTACACGGCACAGTGGAGGAGGCTCCATCATGATTTGGGGTGCTTTTTCCTTCAATGGGAAAATGGAGCTTCAGGTTGTCCAGGGGCGTCAAACGGCGACTGGCTATGTGGACATGTTGCAGCGGGCATCCCTCTTGACTGAGGGCGCCGACTGTGCGGTAATGACTGGGTCTTTCAACGGGACAACGCTGCAATTCACAACACCCGCCTAACGAAGGACTTCTTCCGGGAGAATAAAATTGCTCTTTTGGACCATCCTGCGTGTTCTCCTGATCTAAATCCTATTGAGAAGATTTGGGGATGGATGGCAAGGGAAGTTTACAAAACGGATGTCAGTTCCAGACCGTGGATGCCCTTCGTGAAGCCGTCTTCACCACATGGAGCAACGTTCCCAGCAGCCTCCTGGGAACAGTCGCATCAAGCATGCCGAAACGAGCGTTTGAAGTGATCAACCAGAACGGTGGGGCTACTCACTACTGAATCCTTTTTTGACACTTTTAGTTCTGTTGTAGATTTATTTTTGGGCTTTGGTCTTAAACTTTTGATCAGCTGATGAACAGCCTGTTTGAGTTTAAATGCAGTTTTCAATAAATTGCCTACTCTCTATTTTTTATCTCTTGCTCCTGTTTCTTCTTTTGGCATTTTGAAGCAGTACTTATAACCCGGTTATGATCCACCAGCATGAAATGGGAATACTTGCAATGTTTCCCCCGGTCTTAAGATTTTGTTCAAGAGTGTATATGTATATGTATATACGTGTGTATGTATGTGTGTGTATAAAGGATATTTTCAGAGGAAATGATGTGGTAAACTATCTTTAAAAAATATAGAGTTCACAGCAGTGAGCCGGTCAGCATATATGTCCTGCTGTAGTTAATCACACTCTTTCCTAAATAGTCTAAAGCTTCATAGTTAACTCCAGTTATGTTATGTCCTTAGAAACACACACTGTTTTGGGCATGCAGAAGGAACATCTAATATATTAAGCCACAAGGACATCCAATAATACAGCATTACAGTGTGCAAAGAGGATTCACCAGCAGTATATACCACCAGAAGATGTTAAAAAGAAGGTTTGTGAGCAAATGCAAAATACAATATGCCTAAGAGCGAACTCATCCGTGTCAGTACCTGGTAGCCAGCCAAGATGTTTCATTTCATTGATCATCACTACACCTCCAGTCATTGCAGAGTGTTCTGGTTGTGAAGTGTGAACAATATTGGAAGATGAAGTCATGGGAAAAGCTCAAGAGTTCTTGTAGTTTTTCCTGCTGTTGTGTATTTCAGAAACAGTTAAGCAGCATAACTGAGGAAAGCAATCTGAAGGTACTTGACTAGTTCAATGGATATAGTGAGAAAACAAGGTAAGATGAGTGCAGATATACACATATTTAAGAGCCATGGCTGCAGAGATTCAAGATATGGGAAGGGTGAGGTAATCAAGACATGCTCCAGAATGAAAGATGAAGTGGTTTATGAGAGCCTGATCTGACATGACTCAAAGCATCATTTAACCACTGCGATAACAGGGAGAAAGGGTTGTGTAGACATATGCTTTTTAAAAAATATTTTATCAGATGTGAATTAAGATGTAAGGTATGTGGAAATCCATGATCTGTCAAATAGGCCTACAGTTTCTTGGATAAAATGTGCACCATAAACAAGTTTAAAACATTTAGATTTCTCCCATCCACCTTTACAAACCAAGAACATGTTCATTGGTTCCATGTGTCCGTAGTTGTTAAAGGATCATTATTTCATGTAGCCTATGCCTTTAGAAACATTTGTAAAAATCCATTTGTTAAGGTGCAGACTCGCAGCTACAAGTCCTTAAGAAAGTGTGTGTATTCCATTTTAATGAGGACCTTTTCATAAGTGAATGAGACTCTGAATCCTCAGGTGGGGTCGTGTACATGATAATGGCTGTTGTCCAATGGGTCACCTAGATGTTCTGTGGTTTTGTGAATGTAGTTGTTTGTATATGATCCATATCTCTTCAGATGTAAATAATACACAGTGGGCTTAGAAGCCCCAAACCATAGGATTCAACAACCCACGCCAGTTTCTTTTTTCTTCTTTTAAGTTTCTTTTATCCTGTTGTGGTAGTCTTTTATCTGCCATATGATCAGAACATACATACATTTACAATCCTCTCACATGTATAAAAAAAACCTATACTCCTCCTAATATCAATCATGCTCCTATGTCACATAGATTTGTGGTCAGTGGTCCCACCTGAATGTTTCCACCTCAGGAAAGAAAAAAAAGGTTTCCATCAACCTGCAGTGCATACGCTTTTCAACCACCACAAGCGTCTTCCAGTTGAATACATGTAAATGTATATTTTTGTATATTGTATGTTGCTGTGAAAGATGCCTGAAAACCAAAGAAAACTGTATGCACGCACAAGGCCTTCTAATAAATAAATGTTTATGTAATGTTAGACTTATATGCCCAGTTTAAAGTTTAGATATAAATTCTAAAATACAATGCTAATGTGAACAAAGAGGCAGATCAGACATCCATATAGACATGCTGATGACCTTTTGGAAACTATTACTGTGATCTCTGGCTCCACCTCCAGCAGTAATGGCTCATCTACTTATCAAAAGACCCTCATTAACCTGCACTGCACACCCTCTAATGTCCTATTGTCCCAACAGGACTTATACCTAGAGCTTCACTTCTACTCTGTGTGTGGGACTTGACTCCTCTGACTCTCCAACAAACAAGATGCAGAACAAGACAGAGAAGTTTGGGGCTCAGCTGCCTCTCTTTGCTCCAGCCAGCAGCTCTCAGCGTCTGTTCAGGAAGAGCACCACCTATCTGGCTAAGATCGCCGTTATCCTCCAAGACGCTCCCGGCAAGATGCTCACTTTCACTCAGGTAAGAAAGAGTCAAGACATTTGCAATAACTATCTTTGAGAAAATTGTACATGAAACACAAGTTGTCGTTTTGAAAAACATTTAATTTAATTTCAACTTGATGTTTTGTAGTTGATGGACAGACTGGCACCATTAATCTCTGAAGACAGAAAATCTGTTGAGAACAACATCAGAGTTTGTTTATCAACCAATAAATGTTTTGTCAAGGTAAGTTTCTATTCCAAAACTTTGGATATTTCAAATGAACAAATTTATATTATACATAAACATTTCAACTTCTGTCTCTAAAAATCCTGTGCTGTTTTTTTCAGGTCCCGGTGGTCCCAGAGTCACTGGTCAGTAAGAGAAACTACTGGAAACTGGACCTCAATCAGATCACAGCAAAGATGGTGCGTCGTCACTTCAAAGAAATCCTGCAGAACTTCCCTGAGTTGGCCTCCAAAGTGGAAGCTGAAAACACCAGCAGACCATCAGAGCACCGTTTAGCTCTCCACTCTCCTGAACCTGCAGCCTGCAAAGCTGTTCAGATCAGATGTGAGATGAAGTTCAGCAGTCCCTTCTCCATCGAGTCCCTCCTCAAGAGAGACAGTCTCTCTGCTCGGGCCTCCAGGGCTTCTCCTCTGTCCAGCGTGCCGGTCAGAGTGGAGCAGCAGCCTCGGTCCACACTCGGACACAGAGTTGGGACAAAGAGAAGCTTCAGCTGGGACTCAGAGGAGCCTCTCCTCCTTCAAGCTTCAGCTGGAAGTTCCCCCATCTGCTCAACAGGGGGCAGCACACACCATGGACTCACTGCTAATGTAGCCACTGAGCCCTCATTCCCCTTCTACTCAAGAGCCAGTGCTGCTCCTTATTTCGCCAACCCACACAGCAGTTACATCACTTACTCTGTACCATCACTTACCCATGATGCTCTCTGGCTGTAATGTGGTTTGTACCCGACATACTAGCTTTCTGGGGCACTATTTTTTCAATAAAATGTGAAACAAATGATTTTTGTCTTTTTTTCAGGAAGAGTGCACAAAACCTGCATACAAATACACACCTGTTAAAAACATCAAGTGATGAAAATCAATCATTTATTACCAGACAGATGTCATTTTTCTTCACTGTTTGTCTTCACAGTGAGACAAAAGGAAAAGAGTGAAATACATTACTAATTCTATTATAAATTGAAACATTTGCACAATTTAAAAAGTTAAATCAGTTGAAGCTAAAATATGGGTTCTGAAAAAATTTAATATTGTGTAAGTTGATCACATTATGATCACATTCTTCTCAACACCATGTAAAAGCTGGACACTGCTTTCTAAATCTTTATCCAAGGAATATTATTATAAGTTCTAACTAAGGTATGTACAAGCCAAGTATTCTATTATAAGGCCATATTTGTGTTCAATAGAGCATTTTAAATAATTTTCTTTAATGCCCTGTAAACATTGAGTGGCACAAAGCAAGCATTTTAAGACAAAATCTTTAGCTTAGTGTACATACTTTGGGTCCCAGTGGAACATGTTTGCACTTCGCTGCATTTTATTTTGTTTTTCTTTTAGAGGAAACTTAATGCATAATTAGTGGATTCAAAAACCAGTTTGCCCTTCCACAAATAAATCACCATCTGACCATCTGAGACAATGGCTGTTGTACAGAGGTGACAAACACTGGAATGAGGGTGATCTATCAGGAACAATGCTGTTAATTGAAGTTTTTAGGTGGAAAGCTTTTGGCAACATTCCAGTGATTTTCACCTCATCTCAGTGGAGTGATCAGACGGCAGGAGCATTTCACTGACACACAGTTTACATGTATGAAGGTATTGATAGTTTACTTGAGTATTTCCATTTCATGTTGATTTCTGCTGCTACTCCTCTACAGTTAAGAGGCAAGTATTTCAGTTATTCTTTACAGATTCTTTACAGATAAAGATACATAAAATGGAGAGGTAGATAGTGGATAAGACACATGCCTTTGGTGTGAGAAACCAGGGTTCAAATCCACTGGGAAACACCAATGTGTCCCTGAGCAAGACACTTAACCCCTCATTGCTCCAGAGGTGTGCGACCTCTGACATATAGGCTATAGCAATTGTAAGTCGCTTTGGAGCATCAGCTAAATAAATAAATGTTAATGAAAACAACATATGATCAGTTTGTAAAATTTATATTTACACTGTTCCAAATTGATTGTAAGGTACAAAACACATTACAGCCAGAAACAGAGAGCATCATGGGTAAGTGATGGTACAGAGTAAGTGATGTAACTGCTGTGTGGGTTGGCGAAATAAGGAGCAGCACTGGCTCTTGAGTAGAAGGGGAATGAGGGCTCAGTGGCTACATTAGCAGTGAGTCCATGGTGTGTGCTGCCCCCTGTTGAGCAGATGGGGGAACTTCCAGCTGAAGCTTGAAGGAGGAGAGGCTCCTCTGAGTCCCAGCTGAAGTTTCTCTTTGTCCCAACTCTGTGTCCGAGTGTGGACCGAGGCTGCTGCTCCACTCTGGCCGGTACGCTGGACAGAGGAGAAGCTCTGGAGGCCCGAGCAGAGAGACTGTCTCTCTTCAGGAGGGACTCGATGGAGAAGGGACTGCTGAACTTCATCTCACATCTGATCTGAACAGCTTTGCAGTCCGCAGGTTCAGGAGAGTGGAGAGCTAAACGGTGCTCTGATGGTCTGCTGGTGTTTTCAGCTTCCACTTTGGAGGCCAACTCAGGGAAGTTCTGCAGGATTTCTTTGAAGTGACGACGCACCATCTTTGCTGTGATCTGATTGGGGTCCAGTTTCCAGTAGTTTCTCTTACTGACCAGTGACTCTGGGACCACCGGGACCTGAAAAAAACAGCACAGGATTTTTAGAGACAGAAGTTGAAATGTTTATGTATAATATAAATTTGTTCATTTGAAATATCCAAAGTTTTGGAAAAGAAACTTACCTTGACAAAACATTTATTGGTTGATAAACAAACTCTGATGTTGTTCTCAACAGATTTTCTGTCTTCAGAGATTAATGGTGCCAGTCTGTCCATCAACTACAAAACATCAAGTTGAAATTAAATTAAATGTTTTTCAAAATGACAACTTGTGTTTCATGTACAATTTTCTCAAAGATAGTTATTGCAAATGTCTTGACTCTTTCTTACCTGAGTGAAAGTGAGCATCTTGCCGGGAGCGTCTTGGAGGATAACGGCGATCTTAGCCAGATAGGTGGTGCTCTTCCTGAACAGACGCTGAGAGCTGCTGGCTGGAGCAAAGAGAGGCAGCTGAGCCCCAAACTTCTCTGTCTTGTTCTGCATCTTGTTTGTTGGAGAGTCAGAGGAGTCAAGTCCCACACACAGAGTAGAAATGAAGCTCTAGGTATAAGTTCTGTTGGGACAATAGGACATTAGAGGGTGTGCAGTGCAGGTTAATGAGGGTCTTTTGATAAGTAGATGAGCCATTACTGCTGGAGGTGGAGCCAGAGATCACAGTAATAGTTTCCAAAAGGTCATCAGCATGTCTATATGGATGCACTGAGACTTTGTTCACCCTACGGGACACATTTCTCCAGTTTAAAATGATGTTAAAATTACACTTTTGTTTTCATCCTGTTTTTTGTTTGTTGTTCTCAGTATTTGTTGTGCTTTTTGTGTTCTGTGTTCAGTGTAGTTGTGACTCTACCTCCAGTCCAGTAGTGCAGATGTGGTGCTGTGTGTGGAATTGTTCATGTGCTCATGTTGTTGCTTTGTGTTAATTATTTAAGTATTAGGCAAAAACAGATTCCATATATACTGTGCATTGCCAGTCATTGTTCTCACCATTGGATGGTTGCTAGTGGACATTTTGAAAATAAAAGCCTTATTCCCATTGTTTCATCATATACAAGACGTAGTGTGGAATTTATTAACCAAGAATTAATGTTTTCTGTCTTAGATTTTGGCAAGAAAATGTTTAGAGATTTTGACACTGATTTTGAAGCATGCTGAGGATCCGGTCAGGTGTAAAATAACACTATTTGTTCAGCTGATCTGAAGCCCCCTCCATCTTGTTTTCAAACGAACCTTACACAGATAGGACAAATCAAATACCAATAATTTTTCCCTTCACCAACTCACGTGGAGTCAAGATAATTTGGACACCATTCTCAGAGAGACTCCACCTCAGTATCCCCACATAGTTTGTGTGCACAGACATTATTGCTTCTTTCTTGAGAACAGGTGTTCTTGTTGTTGTAATTAGTTTCAGACAAATTAGGATGACTGGCAAAATGTTGGGCATCTTTATCAAATATTGCCAACCTACACAGTCCAATATTGCTCTTCTTAATAAACAACACTCAGAGTATAAACTATTATTTATCGAGCAACATTTTTACTATCCCTTCTCATACTGTTTTGTACTGACATGAGATGATGAACGAATGCATTATATATATATATGGACACACATTAAACATGTTTTAAATTATTCAGTATTTTTACATCTACATTACTTCTACATTCATTCATGTCCTGAAATGGACATGTGTAAGCACATCATTCTAAATGGACTGAAATGTGATATGTTTTAGAATCAAATTCAACATCCGTATTTCATCAAAACAATTTCATATGATAGCTCTGGAAAGAAAAGGTCTGTTTAATGGAAACTGAATTGTAATTAAAAAAGTCAATGAATGGTTTGCTTCTGTGGGGTGATGATATTTGTTTCTAACAGATTGTTGTTTGCCTCCTTCACTTCACTTTACAAAAGGCAGTGATAATTTCTGAGGGGAATAGCTATAATAATTGAAGAACAATGAGTCTTCTTTTCATGTGAAGTTCCAGAGCAGAACCACACCCTAAACACTACTTATTTCTGTCATACGTCTATAACCACCTTCCTGCCCTACACACCAGTTCATTGCCCATTCCCACCCGCCAGTCATTACTTACACATTTCATATTCAATAATTTATCTCAGCCTCCTCCCCAGTCTGGGTCAGTTCATTTATATTATTGTTTCTAATGTAATAGTGCCATTTTCATTGAAATTTAAGACTAGACATCAGTACTTTGCTCAGTAAAATCTGGAACCCCATAAAATCTGGATTGACCAGGTTCAGCTACCTTCCTTAATGCCTCTTGGAACGGACCCTAGAGTAGCTGAGTGACACAGCTTCAATCACAGACAAGTGAAATCAGCTTGTCCAGAGTTGAGTTAAAATGGAAACACTCCCACCCCTCCATCAGTGTAAACAAGTTCTAAACTTGTTTTTGCACAAAGAATTCAGTATGAGGTAATGTGCCAATGCATCTGAATGAGGATCACTGATGTAAATATTGACCGCCATTATTGTGTGAGACAAAAGGCAGTAGGTTTGACTTTAAAGGAGCACAAACTGCTGGATTGTGATTGGATTGCTCATTGGAAAGTCATTGTCAGTCAGCTGTGTGTTGTGTATTATCAGACCAGCCTTTGAGAGGCTGAAAAACAGCATGTTTGTATTGTCTCAAGAAATAAGGCTGAAGAAAATGTGAACCTTAAAGATAATTAGGCTACAGATGTTAAACAACACACACCTGCAGATAACTAAGAATCAGCTGGTGTCTGCTGCTGTAAAAACAACTTCAGTGTGAGCACTGTTCTAAGATGGACCTGCATTTCACTAAAACAACTTCAGTGTGAGTTTACAATGGAAGGCAGATCTTACTGTTAATTATTTTAAATGTTTTTTTGAACGTATTGGCCTTGATATGTCAGTGGCTTCAAAGGTGCACTATGTTGTGATTTTTTTGTGAAGTAGTTTGTTGACTTGTATTGTACCTCATTTGTACATTGCTTTGGACAAAAATGTCTTCCAATTTAATACATGAATGTATGTTGCTTTGAATGAAGCCTGAAAACCAAGGAGAACTATATGCCATCAGAGGGCCTTCTAATAAATATTTTTAATATTTGTGTATGTAGTGTTTGAATTGCCTTCCATTTCATAGAAAGGCATCATTCCATAGAATTACACTGCCAAATTTAAAGTTTAGATATAAACTTTGAAAAAAGTAATGCTAATGTGAACAAAGAGGCAGATCAGACATCCATATAGACATGCTGATGACCTTTTGGAAACTATTACTGTGATCTCTGGCTCCACCTCCAGCAGTAATGGCTCATCTACTTATCAAAAGACCCTCATTAACCTGCACTGCACACCCTCTAATGTCCTATTGTCCCAACAGGACTTATACCTAGAGCTTCACTTCTACTCTGTGTGTGGGACTTGACTCCTCTGACTCTCCAACAAACAAGATGCAGAACAAGACAGAGAAGTTTGGGGCTCAGCTGCCTCTCTTTGCTCCAGCCAGCAGCTCTCAGCGTCTGTTCAGGAAGAGCACCACCTATCTGGCTAAGATCGCCGTTATCCTCCAAGACGCTCCCGGCAAGATGCTCACTTTCACTCAGGTAAGAAAGAGTCAAGACATTTGCAATAACTATCTTTGAGAAAATTGTACATGAAACACAAGTTGTCGTTTTGAAAAACATTTAATTTAATTTCAACTTGATGTTTTGTAGTTGATGGACAGACTGGCACCATTAATCTCTGAAGACAGAAAATCTGTTGAGAACAACATCAGAGTTTGTTTATCAACCAATAAATGTTTTGTCAAGGTAAGTTTCTTTTCCAAAACTTTGGATATTTCAAATGAACAAATTTATATTATACATAAACATTTCAACTTCTGTCTCTAAAAATCCTGTGCTGTTTTTTTTTTCAGGTCCCGGTGGTCCCAGAGTCACTGGTCAGTAAGAGAAACTACTGGAAACTGGAACCCAATCAGATCACAGCAAAGATGGTGCGTCGTCACTTCAAAGAAATCCTGCAGAACTTCCCTGAGTTGGCCTCCAAAGTGGAAGCTGAAAACACCAGCAGACCATCAGAGCACCGTTTAGCTCTCCACTCTCCTGAACCTGCAGCCTGCAAAGCTGTTCAGATCAGATGTGAGATGAAGTTCAGCAGTCCCTTCTCCATCGAGTCCCTCCTGAAGAGAGACAGTCTCTCTGCTCGGGCCTCCAGGGCTTTTCCTCTGTCCAGTGTACCGGTCAGAGTGGAGCAGCAGCCTCGGTCCACACTCGGACACAGAGTTGGGACAAAGAGAAGCTTCAGCTGGGACTCAGAGGAGCCTCTCCTCCTTCAAGCTTCAGCTGGAAGTTCCCCCATCTGCTCAACAGGGGGCAGCACACACCATGGACTCACTGCTAATGTAGCCACTGAGCCCTCATTCCCCTTCTACTCAAGAGCCAGTGCTGCTCCTTATTTCGCCAACCCACACAGCAGTTACATCACTTACTCTGTACCATCACTTACCCATGATGCTGTCCTTTTTCGTTTGTAAAAGTATTTTTCCTACTTCCAAACTGCACTTTTATATGTTTTTGAGTGGAATGTAGCCTATGCTTCAAAAATATTTTTTTTTCTCTTTAAAATCATGCGCACATTTCAAATCTTGAGGCCTGTAAATGGTCTTGTGTGTCTCATTGTGTCATAAACTTGTTTTATTTGTGGCTAATTCTGTTGGCAGATAACCCATGGTGGATAGTTCATATCTTCTGAAGTGCTACTTGATTGCACAGTGAGAAGGTTCAGTGAGCTATCATACTTGTTTAACAGATGAGAGATTAGCCATGTATAATATGGTTAATATGACTTTTTTATCTTTAGTGTTTGAGGTTGATATCTCAGCACAAGAGGGCAGCCTGGGGTTTCAAATTTTATCTTGACATGCAATGCTTGTCAACACTCGCCTTATGTCAAACTCAAAGAATAAAGGTGTTTCTTCTGCACCGTGGTACTTTAGTCTAACATTTGTCACGATTAATGATTTTTTTTTGTTGTTGTTGAACATTTCCATTATTTCCTTTTTATAATTCCACTACAGTCTCACCTGAAAATCTTAGTCAAGTTATGGGTGTAAAGAAATTTACTGCAAAATCTAATGGTAGATGCCATGGTTACATGCACAAAAACCTATAAACTAAGATTGCAGTTGTTGAATTGGAACATTTGAACTTTAAACATTGTTCCCCAAGGCTGCAGTCACCCTATTTAGTGAGTGATCTAATACCGAGTTGACTGACCACAGTGGCAAGGTTAAGTTATGCAAATATGTTGTAGATGAAATCTGTTTGCTTTTCTATTTGCAGCACATCTGTACCACAATGTGCAGTGTGTGAACTATAACCTACTTTGTCCATCGTATGACTTTAGTACAACTCACATTGAAAATTACTTGTCTAATAAGAGAAAACATTTCATATTGGTTATTTAGGATTTTAAGAACATGGGCAGAATGGTTTCTTTTTAGCAAGAAACAAAATGCATCCACAAATATGAATTCTTCTGAATCAGTTGTCAAAGCTAATTGGTGCTAAATAGGCTTTGAAGTGTTTCCAATTTTTGAAATGCTGAGTGCCTCAGTTTGGGAGAGAGTGGTTTTATTTAGGTCATAATGCACCACTTTTGAGTTATGAAACAAAAAACTTCATCACTTCATCAAGTCATCTGAGGCAGTTCAGATGTTAATTCTTATTAATTTATCCCCCTACTTGGCAGTGCTTATCAAGGTCAGGAATTACTCACAGATAACATCAGAGCATGTGTGTCTTGTAGTCGAAGGCTAACCAAGGACGTCTGTCATGAGACAAGAACTTGGCAGGACAGAGGGAGGAGGAAGAGGAGTTGGGTGAGCTCAGCATTTGGCATTGTATGCCCACGACATACTTCCATTTTACCCTGTGGGATTACTGGTGGACGACCTACATTGCGACGCAGCTCTCATACCCTCCATCTATTTACCCCCCCTTCCCTCCGCTGACTGGTCAACAGAGATTACACTCAGAGAGCAGAGCCTGGCAGTCAGAACGGTTGAGCATGTGACCGACTGAGTGACACACTGAGGGACGGGAGACAAAAAACACTTCTCTTTTCTTTTCTACACTGCTTCCCATTTACCTCTCCTCTACTTTAACCCTTATTTTGTGTAATTCACACATTGTCGCGTATCCTCCAGAACAGTTTCTTTAAGGATGCATGTCTCAGAATGAAAAAGGCCTCAGCTAGTCACAGCACCTGCTTAGCTTTGAATGTTTACAAGCCTCAGATTTAACTGTGGCAAACAAAATTTTTACAGTTCATTGTTGAGAAAATTACACAAAGAGACTGAGGTTTCCTTTAATTGCACGATCAGTGGAAACTGGAGCTTGTCCGTCTGTCTAATGTAAAGGATTAACTTGAGTTGCTGGTTTGTATTTACTTATTTACTGATTGAGTAAACTGGTTCATGCGTTAATCCCTTTGAATGCTGTATTGTGAATAGATTCTCTACTGTATTTGCTCTACAGGCCAGTATTGCTCTGGATGTCACAGATATCCTGTGTACAAGTGTGTGTGTGTGTGTGTGTGAGAGAGAGAGAGAGAGAGAGAGTGTGAGTTTAGTACTTTCCTATTCTCACAAATCTTTAAATCCAAAATCTTACCTTAGACCACCTGCAGTTTTGATCTTAGTCCTCACCCCTGTAGCAAAACATGCCCCCTTACTTTCAAATAAGAATTTTGGCTTAATAATGCAGGCAGATGCCCAGTGACATTTGATTGTTTTGATGCTGTTTGCCTCTCAGCGTGACCTATTGTATGAGCGTGTGTGGTGCAGACTAATCTCTAGACAGTAACTCCGCAGCTTGTTTACATGTGGGCTGGGAAACACCACGGGAGCCTGCTGCATGCACTAAATGCACTAAAATTAGCCCTCAAACTTCCATTTCCTTCAATTTCAGTCTCTAGTAATGAAAAAAAGCATCTTGCTGTTTAACGCAATGTACTCTTATAGCTAGTACAAAAAATACAACAATTTTTCTGCACAATAAAAGAAAGGTCATAACCTATACAGGAATATCACAGTAACACCAAGTGGAAGATGTATTCAGATCCTTTACTCAAATAACAATATCACAACATAAAGATGCTTGAGTGCAAGTAAAAGTTGTACAGTAAAACTGTTATTTTGGTAAAGGCACAAACGCTTGATAACCAAAATGTACCCCAAAAAGTAGTACTCATAATGCAGCAGAATGCCCCCTGTCAGTGATGTATTATCAGGTATTTTGTTAAGGAACTTTTTATTTCTGATGCATGTAAACAGTGTAACATTGTTGTGGTAAGGCTGGTTTATATAGCATGCTGCTCTCTATATAAACTGTTTATTTAAGGTGCGGTAGGCTACTTTGTTACTTTATAGGATACCGCTGGTAATATGAGAAAAACAAATAGGCCTACGATAAATTTAATTTAAAACCCTCCACTTATTATGTACAGTCTATGTTTAAAACCAGGATTCATTGAAATATTATAGCGCCTGCAAATAGGAGTCAACTCCCTCAGGTAAGCTTATGTTGTGTTCACTACCGTAGCTTAAAAATATAGCGCATCTGCGCATTGAACTCACTCTATTCGGTCGCCTACCTAAAGCTGTGGCAGGTAAGAGGATATACAATGACCACGTTGACATGCCTTCACAGCAAACTAAATCTGGGCAGTCACGTCGCGCTCGTCTTCCTCGTCCCGACCCCGCCCTGCACCGCCCACCGCCGCTTCGTCAACCCGAAACTACTGGATCATCATTACCACGTATTAATTCATCATGCGGCTGTGCTGCGTTCAAGTGCTACACATTAAAAACTTTATGTTAGTCATATTGTTTTATTCTGTCCCGGTAAAGAAATACTTTTTCCCAAGTAGGCTACTTAAGAAAAACTATAGTTACTACTTTACTGTATTAGTATTTTTACTTTTGCTACCTTAGTATCCTACATTTAGTAAAATTAACAATGAGCTTTTAATCAAGTAACATTTTGAATGCAGTACTTTTACTTGTAATGGAGTAACAGTGTGGCATTGTTACTTTTACTTAACTTAAAGATCTGAGTAATTCTTCCACCACTGTACTTTTCCTACTTCTTTTAATTGTATGTATAATCACAAAAGCAATATTTATGACAACCTTTGAAAGCAGCATGGCGCACTATGAAAAACCTCTTGAAGTGTTAACTTTGAAAGTGCTTTGAAAAGTGCTGGTGAGTTGATCTAAAAAGTTCACATATTTGTAGTATGTACAGGCAGGGTTTGTGTCATCAAGGAAAACATAATCTTTAAATACCAAGTTACATTAAATAGGATATTTAGTTTTTGAATACTTTAGATGTCTTTATGTAACACATAATTTTACATTGATAAATAAAATAAACAATAGCTAGACTATCAAAAAGTAGAAAAAATGTACACATCACAAGGTACATTTCTTTTGACTTAACAGCACTTTTAAAACAACTTTTATTTACATTTCTAAAATATGTTTTGACCTCAAGTGGTGCATCATGAACTTTGATTCTTGTAGGATTATATTGCCTGACTGCTGTTTGTTTATTCTTACCATAAGGTTAATAAGGAATAATTAACAACTGGGCTATCTGGGTCAACTAATTATTCACTAACTATTAACAACAACTCAGGCAGTAAAGTAGGCAACATCATATCACAGTGCTCCAATTTTGTGCCTAACTTTCCCCAAAACAATTTGTCAATCATTGTAAATATGGTATGGTACAGCCTGCGGTGAGTTAATCAACTGTGAGTTTTCCTTGTCATGAATGAATCTGTAACTTTGAGGACACGCGGTCATTCAAAACATCCTTCACACACAGATAGTCATGCCATGGTCTCCTTCCACTTGCCCTCTGTATAACCCCTCAGATATATTTTAAACTAATAGTTAAAACATTTTGGGAAATAAATACTAATAGCTTTAATGCCAAGAGTTATATGAGAACATCCTGGGTACAGCAAGCAGCCTGTTATTTTAGCTTAGCACAAAGACTTGAAACAGGGGGAAAGCTATAGCTTTACCTGCAGCTCTCTTCTTAAGCCTACTAATTAACATGTTTTATCTCAGTTGTATATTCCTTACAAAAAGTTTTAAAAAACCGATACGTTGTGGTGTTATAGTGGGTTATGTACCAGACTATTTCATGGAGAGGAGCAGCAACTGCTTCATAGTGACAACAAGACTAGAAAAGTGAGCATTTTACAGTGTTACCTGTATTTGTACTGATACCCCTTCTCCTCCTCATCCATTCACGCATCCATATTTCATCTGACCCCCGTTACCCCCTCTTCAATAATCCAAACAGCTGTGTCCACTGTTTACATAAAACCCTGTTGTTGCACAGCACATCAACTCATTTTCCTGTGCGGAGGGTGAATGCAAACAGAGTCCCACCTGCGACACAGCAGGGGCTGTTATTACAGTTTTCCCTCTGTATGTCACTGGACACAGACCGCCCCTTTAATACATCCAGGAAGAGGCCCATGACCAGGCTTAGGTTTGTGATTTCACAAGTAGGCTCCAATCATTCCAGACAACTTAATTTACTGAATCAAGCTATGGATTTAATGTCCACTCTATATTCCAATGAATTCATAGCTCTGTAAAGTTTAAATCTAACACAGTGCACTCCCACCCACCACCTAACATTCTGTCATCCTGACCTCACATATTTTCCTCAGGAATCAAAACAGAGAGGCTGGTTAGGTGCAGTTTCCACTTCAGTAACCAGTCCACATTTAGCTGCACCAGCTGACCTGCTGCTGCTGGAGCGTGTTGCTCCTGCCTGGTCTAAATACAGAAAAATGACTTTGTAATTAGTGAGATTTCCACATTCATGAAAAAGTCACATATATTGGAAGGGATGCAGATTTATAATCACACTTAAACAACAACATCAGTTTACTGCCAGTGTAACCAAAATTAAATTTTCATCTCATTGGCATTCATCTAAGTGATTCCTGGGTAGCACCAATGCCAAGCGTGCACACAGCTTCAGGAGAGTTGTACAGATCTGTGTGAAAACCCACTGAGAGTGCTGCTCTGAGAGTGCTGCTCCTGTTCTAGTGTGTCACCTGTACCTACTGTGCCTTGGCATGTTTATTGTGTCTAAATTTGGTGCTGGTGATAAAGATATTAGCGCTACAATGGACAACTTGATGAACAGTGACTGTGGCTCTGGGAGGATTAGGTTAGCTCAAGTCCACTCACTGTTTGTTTATCTTCTTATGCAACACAGAATGTGCTCAGTCAGATGCATGCTGGTCATTCCAACAAGCACCATACTGTTTGCATTAGTTGGATAGCAATTACTCACTTTTATCCTAACGATTCAGTGAAATTTGAATTGAGGGAAACTAGATTGTCACTTGACTGCATTGTAGGCCATGTAAGATGAGATGGGTTATACTTTTGGCTTGGGCAACAGTGCTGCATGCATAATCAATTTTAGTCAGTTAGTCAATGTGAACACATGAATGAACACACTTTAATGTGTTACATATCTTGTGCCTTTGCCTTTTTGAGATACAGTCTTTAATAATTACTCAGACCTGTTTGTCTCACTGCTGCATGTCAGCTGACTGCCGGTGTGGTTATGTGACTACTTTCATTAAAACAACAGCCTTGATAATAACTGAGAAGACAAATTTCTTTTCTTTATCATGGTTTACATATTTTCCAAGATTACACCATCTGCATTAGACAGGAGAAGAAAATCAGTCAACAGTAAAGTCCTAAGAAATGTGTTCACATCTTGTTGGTGTCCAGTTGGTTTAATCTTTGCCCCCAGGAGCCCACAGACCAAGCAAACAATGTTATTACGGCTTTACTGTTTAATGGCGACTGTTACACATCTGTAACATTTACTCAACCTGGTTAGTCACTCAGTAACATCCTTATCAACCTCAAGAGAAAAGAGGACAGTCTTATCGTAGCAGTTACTGCATCGTTTTGAGATAATCAATATAGGTCAGACTCTCTAAATTCACTTCACAGCCAAACAAAATCCACAGAGTTTGTCTTTTGACCCATGATAAGGTGCAATAATTATATGCTGCAGATATTCATAAAACACCTGAGTGCTGACTGCTTTGGAGTAAAAATATCTCTTTCTAGGATTAAATATCCTAACATGCTGAGGTGTCAAATTCTTATCTGTGAAAGGAATAAACTAAGCAAATTAGACATGATAGAAAACATGATGTGTATTTTCTTAGTGTTGAAGAAATAGTTGCTGACATTTCTTTGATGAACAGTATATCTTTACTTTCATGCTTAAAGTTAGATGACAAAATCGATACAATTCTCATGTGTCTGTTAAATGTGAAGCTGCAGCCAGCAGACGGTTAGCTGCTGGAAACGGGGAAACAATTAGCCTGACTTTTACTTTTTGTAAATGCTAAACAAATGACTCACCATGTGTTAATTATTTAGGTATAGAGGTGCTAGTAGACCTCTAGATAAAGCCAAGCTAGCTGTTTCCCCTGTTTCCAGTAGGCTATTTATTCAAAGTCAAGCTAACTGGCTTGCTGTAGCCTGTAGCCTCATATTCAGCAGACACAGAGTGGTATCTAACAAGAAACAAAAGAAACAAAACTGTGCCACAATTTACATTTAATTGTTTGTCTGGTGGAAAGCATAATTTTAATTTGTAAATTTTACAAAAGGTTTGTAAAGATATAGCCTACCAATGAGATCAACAATACGCTGTAAATACATTAATGTTGTCTTACTTTTCACTGAAAACACAATTTTGCATTGGTTACATTACTTTTATGAATGTGCAGGCCTTTTACCTCAAAAACATTTCATGTCATGTGTGTCTGAATCACCCATTCTTGTTACAAGTCTGTTGCATCATTGTGGTTGTCATGAGTGGCTGAGTCTTCCTTAGAGGAGGGTCACACTAAGACTCTGGGATGTGTGTGTGTATTGAATAAAAGTGAGGAAAGGGGCAGATGTCAGGAAACAGCCCATAATCATATTATATTGAATGTAAATACATTTTCTGTACAGGTTAAACTGGTTTAGCTGTAGTGAGTGGAAGTGATGAGCTTTGACCCTTAGTGCTTCATATTCTCTCTTTTATGATCTGCTCTGTTCGCAGTAAACTACATTGAATTGTGATCATGAACTTAGAGATTAAACTTCAAAATGGCATACAGCCGAGAGAAGAGGGCAAGGGACAGTATAGGCCTAATTATAGTACTGGAAGAGGCAGAAAAAGAAGATGGAAAAGAAAAGAAGACTAAAGAATGACACAAAATCAGGATATTATTCTTGAAGATTCCATATTCAAAATGTATACAGTGTATCTCTTCTTTTAGTATTTCTGTTCATACCTCATCTAATTATTTATTTCTTTTTACTGAACACCAAGCTCCTATAAATCACTGTGCATAATATCATTAAGAATAACTGTAGTTTTATTTGTACACCACTTTTCAAAATGAAGCCAAGAAAGTGAAAATAAGACAATGCATTAAGACTAAATGATCAAGAAGTTAAAATGTATAGAAAGTGTGAAGCCCATACTTGAAGACCTTGAGAGCTCAGGTCTTCTTTTATATGCCTTGTAAACGCTGCCAGCTACTCCCTCAAACTCTGCAACCAGCCAGGTGAAAGTCCACTTTATCAAGCATTGAGACAATCTGCAGCCCACATATGCTGCACAAAATCTTTCAAAGTTGGCAAGACAGCAAATGGAATTTTTGTTTTACAGTCATGGGAACTGTAAAGCGTGAACTCATTTACACAGACACACATTCACACACACGTGCACATGTAGATGCTCACCATATAGTGTTTTCATAATAGCCAGATTATGTAAGAAGATGTTGTTTGATTTCTGTCCATCAGTTGTGCAGTGAAATTAGCATAGTGGTTATTTTTTCCCCCAATGCGCCTATTGTCTGATGGGTTCCTATCGAGGGCCTCACATTACAAGCCCACAGTGCGGCTATTGTATTTTGACAAGGACCTTTTACACACTCATTGCCAATACTAGCACTTATTGGCACATTGACAGTGTAACAGTCAGACTCTTGCAGGTGTGGAAATTTCCATGCAGAGCCCTACTGTATGTTTAGTAAGTGAAACACATGGAATCACAAAAACAATATGCTTATAAGGTACAGAGGCGTGGGTATATACTCAGCTCTCACATTACATGTGCTGTGTGCTGTTGAAAGGTGTCAAAAAACATAGAGGCCATTCAACACAAGAAGAATTTCATATTAAATATCTATTTGAAGTCACTTGTAGAGGTCATTGTAGCAGACAAGACTGTCTGATGTGGTACTGAGTACTGCATCTGTAGGACAAGTTAACTTTGATAAGACAATGGTATGCTAGCAAAGGAAAGCTGTTTGATCCAAGGAGAGGGAAGGGCTTCCCTTTGTACAGATTTATCTCCTCTTGGCTTCAAATCAAGGCTACGGGCCTGGCTGCATTCCTGGCCCTTTAGCCTCATACAGCCACAGAATGAACCCATCATGAAAGATGTCAGGTGTTAAGATTGCAAGAATGTAAAAAACCCATTATGACTTCTAGTCCTCAGTTAGAGTGAGATGAATCATAGTTTACAGTAGACTGCTTGTCAAAAAGACAAGCAGTCTTGCCAAGATTCCTGTACACACCCTAACATAGAAACTGCTACGAAAGTACTTATCACATAACAATGAAAGTAAACCATATGTGTCACATCATGATATGATATAAATGACATGACTGTGACACACATTTGGGTAATGACATTTGATACAGCTCACTTGCAGCTAAACTGTTTTGTCAGCGCACGTATGGAAAAACATCTACAACACCCCATGAAAAACATTGTAAAAAATTTGAAAAGCAAATGCAAGTCCTCAAAACAACATTGTAGGTGATTAAACAACACAGAAGTCACCATGAATGCAAAATAACGGATCACAGGCAGTTTTAAAGAGTACTGGTGACACATCATGAGTACTGGTGGTGGTGGGGAGAGGAGGGTGATCTTTCCAAGCGTTTCACCCATGAGTCGCTGTCATCAGCTTCCTCATCATGCAACCACTGGAAAGACGCTGCGATTTCAAACCCACAGCTGCTGTTGCCCAATAGAGAGAGCAGCGAGGAAAGTGGGCCGGGCTGCACGCCCCCAAGGCTTTATAAAATTCCCTCATACATCCGCCTTGCGCTGCACGTTGTAAACAAAGCAATTCCTCTGTCACTACAACAATTTGCGCAATTTGATCGAGAGAGAAAGAAAAGTTTTTGTGGACTTTTTCTGAGGGGAGTGTTCATCTCAGGACAATCAGAAGTTAAAACCAACAGGTAGGTTTCTGCTTTAGATAATAAAGTTATGTAAGGAAGTGGGCGCTTAACTTTACTGTTGTTTGCTAGTTTCTCACTATGTCTGATCACGCAGTTTCTCTGAAATACACGTTTTTAAAATGGATGTTGTTTTAGTTTATATCCCAGAAACGTGCCAATTTTGATTGACCACAACCCACAGAAAAGGCCAACGCACTGAGCAAAACACGAGTAGCCTATGTGTTTAGATTTTTTGCACATAAAAAGGACATGCAAAACACGCGTTATTAGGCTACATGTAAACATACATTTTTGGTGGACGTTTTTATATGTTTTTGCATATTTATTTAAAACAACGTGGCACGTATTTTATACAGTATGGCACTCCTGTGTGTAGCGGTAGAAGAACTTACACGTTCACACGTGACGCTGGATGCGCAACACGCACAAGAAGGAAGCTTTCACGACAAATGTTGCAAAATATATGGGAGCAGTCATTTCTCAACAAATCGTACTAGCCTAGATTTTAAAATAAAACAAACGAACAAACAGGGTGGCTGAAGGGGGAGGAGGTAGTGCTTGCAACTAGCTAAATCAAAATATGAAAAAAAAATGTATTAAGTAAAGGACTTAATGGCAGTCTGCCAAAATATAAAGCATATCCTCCATTAGTTGCTATAAACAAGCTAATACAAGATACAACACTGCATCCTGATGTATTTTCAGCAGCTTGCAGCTAATTCTAAGCTGTGATATCTAGCAAAAGCTGGCCTTCAATCCTGTCTAAAAGATGATAGACCTGATCTCTGAAGGCCTTTTGAACTGTGGTGATACATAGGAGGATGCATCTCACAATAAACAACACCAGCTTCTTGAACCAGTGTTGGTGATAATGGTGGTTTTTGAGCGGTGATCCCTCAAACGACCCTCGCCCCCACTCACCAACCTACCACAGCAACAGAGACCCCCTACATCTTTTACTGTCTGAGAATCTAGGTCTGTGTCAGCTTAGTCCAGCGGGCCTGCTGCTGCCGTGCTGATATTTCAGAACCAGGGATTTGACAGATTAAATGAGTTCCCAAAGATTAGGGAAGCAATCATTGTTTCTGCAGATGGATGCCACGGGCTTGTGGATTTATAACTATATGGAGGCAATGGAGTAGGGATGGCCTGCCCTTGATTCTGGCTCCCTAGAATTGAGGCTCGCTGTCCAAATCTAATCAGTACATATGTTTCTCTCTCGCTCGCTCTCAGCAAACAGAGAAAGAGTTTGAGCTCAGGCTGTTTTGTAACTCGGATGTTCTGGTTTAAAGTAGTGTGTCGAATCTCTGGATTTACAAGCACTAATGTGTTATGTTGGCCTGCATCCGCATTGTTGTTGTTGTTGTTGTTTTCCCCCTGAAGCTCAAGCCATATTATATCACTGTCAAGTGAAAACATTTTCCAAAAAAAATCAGCTTTTTAGGAATCAACACTAAAAACCTTATCATGAGAAATAAGGTTATTGTCAATAGAGCTGGAAAGATGAATTGATTAGTCGTCAACTATTAAAATAATCACCAACTATTTTGATAATTAATCAGTTTGACAAATCTTTATTTCAACATGTAGTTTCAGAAATAGTGAGACTGTATACTGACTAGTATGTCACAGAAAGTATAGAGTTGGAGAATAGTAAAGATGCAGCTGATTTGGGGTTATCCATTTCAGGTCATCCTGAGCCTATATCCTCCCACTGTTTCCTGTTCATGATTGCATAACAGCATCTCACTTCTGCCAGGCCAGAGCTGTTCCAGTGAATAGTTTGTTTTCTTCCCCACAGCCTGACATTTTTTAAAAGAGAAAACTAAATTTTCAAGTGGGAATATGCATGTATGAATTGTCTTAGCTTTGTTAAAGACTGTGTGCGGCTTTTTGCCAGTGACATCCAAGCCAGTTTGGAGTGAAGCCAGTTTAAAGAAAGCACCCTGCTGCAGCAGTAACATAACATCCCCAAAAGATAAACATGCACTGCAAAAATATCAAAATGAAAATCTGAGAAACAACATTAAACTCTTTGTTTTCATATAATTTCTATGTATATTTTAAAAACAGCAATGATTTTCCATGCCAATCATTTGACAAACGTGAATGTGTTTGACATATCTTACAGGAGAAATGTCGAGACAGCAACACTCCTCTTAGTGCTTGGGATGGGGATCATGTGGGGTTAAACTAACACACCTACCTCCCTCCTCTCCTCTTGGCCAGGTGAAACATTAGCTAAGCAAGGCGACCGGTTCGAGGCACACTGCTGGTGTGAACAGCAGGTGACCTAGTTGTCTCAGCCTGTTACCTAGGCCAAGCTCTTTCTCTACTGTCAGCCTGCTAACAGGTGGTGATTGTGGCCAAGTCCAGAGGAAGTCTGCACTCTGTTAATGAGCTCTCCAGGCTGGTTTTAAACAGCCGTGTTTGCAAATAGGCTTGAAAAAAGGCTTAGAGGATTCCCCCATGTTGATGCGTGCTGATTTTTCCCCTTTTCTAATCTGAAACCGCCTGAGTAGTTTCATGCCTTCTCTCACATGGCTGTGGAATCTCAACGGGGGCTGACTTCTTGTCCTCTTCAACAAAGCTCCAGCAGTGTGATGGCGGTCATGTTTTTGGAGGCCTCAACAGAAAAATGAACCTGTTGTTTGATACTCCTCTTCCTCTGTGCTATTGTGAGATCCGGCTTGCTCCGGTCTCTGTTCTCCCAGTCAGAAGAGCATGTGCGTGCGTGTGTGTGTGTGTGTGTGTGTGTGTGTGTGTCCAGGGCGTATTCTGCCGGACAACCGTCATGTCCACATTTTAAATGCAATGAATCACTTTAAAAAACAAACAAACAAACAAAAAAAACACCTCACTCATTGAGCCACGCTGCAGTCCTGTAGGTTGATGTTGATTTGTTTTCTTCTGTTCCTATATACAAAGGCAAACAGAAAGACAGAGAGCACAAAGCAGATGGAAGGGCTCTGGAAGGAGCAAGCATAGTGACTGCAACCAAACAGAAACCGAGACAAGCAGAGAAGCATGATAGAATGCACAGAGTTAGAAAGCCAGCAGAGGGATGAAAAGAGGCTGGGAACTATTGATGGGAACAAGGGTGTCTGTTGCTTCCTGTGTGTGTGGGTCAGTAAGCAGGGGGAGAGAGGAGGGCCGGGACATGGCTCTCAGGAGCCACCGGTGCCTGTGGACAAAGAGCTCTGTTAACTGGCTAATTTGATTTGTATGCAGAGCAGCAGCCTGTCCTTCACTCCTCCAACACAGCATCATGATCCACAGTACAAGCTGACGCCTGGCTTTCCTTCACACCCTCCTTTCCTTTCTTTCCTTTTTCTCCCTGCCTTTCTTAGTTTCTTTCTGTTTGTCTGTCCCTCTCTTCTTTCTTCTCTCTCTGGAATCTTTCTCGCTGAACAGAACATCAGTGTTCTTTTTTGCAGGGAGGGACTGCTTCAGTTTTCAGTTCTGCGGGTAATCAACTCAGGTTGTCTCTGAGACTTTCTCTCCATGTGTCTACTCATCCGTCCGTCTGTGTCTCTGCTGTGGGCGGTTCACAGGTGTGGCCCATTATGTGGTTTGCATGTTAGTGCAGATCTGTGTGTGTGTGTGTGTGTGTGTGTGTGAGGGTGTGTACGTGAGCACGATCAGGTCTGTAGTAATGTCTCTATTGTCTGCAAGTCAGCCTCCTGCAGCCAGCCATTGCCTCGCCTTTTGTTAAAAAAGGTGTAAGATAAACATCTTGCCTCATTAAAAAGAACACACTTAAGTATCTTGTACAATTTGGTGAAGCCAAATATTTTACCAACCCTTTTCCCCACACATTAATTCAAATGCATCTTTCCTTTCGCAACCTCTGAAATCCTCACTCACTCACTCACTCACTCACTCACTCACTCACTCACTCACTCACTCACTCACTCACTCACTCACTCACTCACTCACTCACTCACTCACTATTGTGATCTCTCTGCCCACCAGTCTTTGCAGGTCTTTGAAATGGATGACATCCAAGTTGTTGAGTCCAAACCACTGCTGGTTGACAGGGACCTTCCGGTATGTATTCTGAACAGAGCCCCAAGTCAAATAGTGTTTGAAATCATGTTGTGACTTGCTTGAAGACTTTATCCCTCAGCTTTGCTTGATTTACACCTGACTTGTAAAGTCAGGTGTAAATCAACTTGACTGAAGTTACTTGTGTGGTTCAATAGGTACATCCTTGTTTGAATCAGCATGTAAGACTGAATGAATCAATACAGAGATTCCATTCAGAAAGAAATACACTAAAATGATTAAATCTCCTCTATAATTTGTGACAGTGTTCTGTCAGTACAGGATTGAGAATTCATTATTTTGGTAATTAAAAATAGTTAAACCATATATTGGGGGAAAAAAGGTTATTGAAGGAAAATACACCATAACATATGACTATATACCTCACAGTATATGCATGACTTTGACTCATAACTCTTTCAAACTAGTAAGAACTGGGAGAGGACTTACTAAAAAATGTGTTGCAGAAAATAGTTCTTTTTTAAATGCTCAATCTCACAATTAGCAATTCATAATTGTGAACCTGGAGGTAGTTCTGCACCATAATAAGAATAATATTAAACATCACACTCACTGATAAACTGTCAAAAGTGACAAAGAAAGCATTTTATCAGCGATAGGGTGAATATATTAGGATGTCCAAGTCAAAGTTTACAAATTGCTAAAATCTCGCATTCTTTAGTTTCTTATATTTTACAAAAAAAGAATTTACTTTAATGAGTGGACAAAAATTAGGTTTGTGTGATTGTTTCTGCGCACCACAAGCTCTGAGGGTAGTTTGCTGACCTTTGTTCAAATCGCCCTACCCATCCCTTTATAACATTGAGATCATGTACATGTAAAGTTCAATCATTGATCAGTTGTCCTTTGAAACTATTATTATACTCACATGAAAGAGGTCACATGGATGTGAAAATACATTCAGTGACAGGATGACGCCCTCAGGATATTAGATTAAAGCATGTTATACCCTAATTTAATTAGTTCTGTATTTTCATTACTCTGTTCTTTCCTTGCAGGGCCTGAGGGAGGCTGTGCAGCAGCTTGTTATCAAGGTACGTTTAGAAGAACACAAGAAACAAGATCTAGCATTTATTTTTCCCACCAGCTTTAAAGCTAGCTTTATTAAGGTTTTGCTGAAATATGATGCCAGCTTTTATGGTACCATCTAGTGGTTGATAAAAGAAATACTCTGCCACTAAACAACACAGTTGTTGCATCTATCTTGATGATGAGCTTTCATCCGCTGTGATTGTATTATGACTGAAATCTAATTAGGCCTCCACTGAGTCAGTCAGCTACTGAAAATTCTGAAACACACATTGGACTGTATTTATAAGATAACACAGCTACAGTGCATCGACGCGTTCACTTTCTTCTCCAACACATAGACTCTTGCACACACATTTTAGTTAGTACTCAGCACTGTGGACAGCACTCGGACCCTCACAGTCCAAAGAAAGTTTTCAGGTAAAAGGAGTTGTTCTTCTTAAAGGTGCAGTGTGAGGATCAAATACACATTCTCAAGTATTGACTTTTACTGTAAACATAATGCCTCAGTCTGTGAGGTCAGCGTGTGTGAAGTTATGGGTCTTCTGGTCCAACAATTAGTGACAGGATTGGTTGGGATTGGTTGATATTTAGGGTTTACTCCCGACATTGATATTAAAACAAACATTGGCATGCAAATGCATTGTCTTTGTGTAAGTGCACATGCACTCAGAAGTGTGTGTATATACACACACACACACACACACACACGTCAGATTGCAGGATTATCTGTCCTGTGTTGCCTACGTGCTCGTTGTTTGTCCTGTAGAGGTGGAGGGTGGGTGGAGCAAGGTGAATTACGTGTACATTACGTCCAGTAAATAGGTTATACGCCTTCTAAGATGTTCTTCTGGGGCAGATCCCATGCAGTCAAAGCTGGTTTGAAAACTACCCAATAGGTCATCTTGTACACTGTGCTTTAGCTGCAGGTCAGGTCACCAAATGTTATTTTGGTGAAAATATAGAAATTGATGGCTTTGTATGTGCCAGTATATGAGAGCAATAGTTTTTTAGACGGGATACATACTGTAGAGTACACACACTCGTCAGAATCATTCCCTTGACATAAAATTAACATAATTCATGTATTTATGACAATATTTGTAATTGTAAACAACTTTATTCAAAAATATATTATTTAAATTTTTTGGAAAATTAAGAGCTTTTAGGCCTAACTAAATCAGTCCATCACTTGACTGTTTGTGGAGTATTTTCAGAAAAAGTTTATGACAGTCATCAAAGGTCTTTGTTTAGCTCTTTCTATAAAAGTCATTACTTTGGCAATGTTTTCCTGGAATATCACTGAACAATGACTGCTGTCTTCGCCTGTCTCCTTTTTATTTGCATGTTTTCCCACTGATCACACACCCACACTTCATCATGTTAACTCAGTAGCCAATGCCCCTCTGTCTGACATTGGCTGATCCAATTTAGGGATCTCTTCATCACGAGTTTGTTTTAACCAGCCTGCAAGGCACTATGGGAGGCCGGGAGCTTAGGTCAACTGGTAAGCAGCAGGGGTATAAAATGCTGTGCACAGAACAGGGCTAAATAACTTCAGAGGCTTACCAACATTTGGATCTATAGCTCAGGGAGCCACTGTGACTACAGCCTTTCAGTAGCGAGCAGCTTTGAACTCCTGTCCTGCAAAAATGGTCCTGGAGGATTCTGATGTGGAAATGATTGTTGCTGAGATTGAAGTCAGCGTGAGTAGAGTAAAGGCTTTCTTGAAATGTTTGCGCTGAGCAGTTTCCAGTGGATTTGTTGGATTGTGCTGCCTGCTGTCGGAGTTGTTTAACAGGTGTTTGAACAGAGAATTATAAAAGTGGTTTGGTTGTTTTGTAATTTGGTTGTTTAGTTTTAAAACTTGCTTTATATACTGATGACATTAAAAACATGTCTACTATTAGATGAGGCATGGAACATTTCATGCATGCATCGTTGCAAACTGAAATGCAAGACTGAAGATCATGTGTTTAATTAGGATGGTAGTGGTGGTAAATGTATTCAGGGTATACGTATCTCTCTGTTGCTGGACATAGTGTTGTGGTGCAAAGTTTTTCTCATCTTTTTGAGCTAAAAGCTGAATTACTTGATGTGCTAAATTTGCTAAATTTGGTCTTTTTTTTTTTTTTTGCACCTGTAGGAGCATGATGTGGAAACTCCACATGGACGAATCCACTGTACAATGAAGGGGGTGCCCAAGGGTGACAGACCAGTCATTCTCACCCTCCATGACATTGGACTGAACCGTAAGCCTGGCTCTTAATGCAGCTCTACCGAATCGATACATCTGTTGTTGTGCCTGAAGTCTGAAGTGTTTTGAATTATTACATCACATGGGATCAGATTAAGTTAACCAAGATAGCTTCACATTTTTATATTTACATTTATTATATTACAGCATGTAAGCTTTTCCAAGCTGACTGACAGATTTTTATGACTGTGTTGAATGCAAGGCGATGAGGCACTCATACATTTCTTCTCAGGTTACTTTAGGCTGTTCCTGCTTATCAGCCAAGGAGCACTTATCCACCTCTCTTTTTTTCCAGACAAAACCTGCTGGAACTCACTCTTCAACCATGAGGACATGTCAGAGATCATGCAGCACTTTGCTGTGTGTCACGTTGATGCCCCTGGGCAGCAGGAGGGAGCTAACACCTTTTCCACTGGGTGAGCCAGACACACACAATAACAAACGCAAACACACACACCCACAGGCACTTGTATGTATGTATGTATGTCAAGCAGTCAGTGACCTTTAACTCAAACAGGTAGATCAGTGTAGATGTGCTTAAGATGACCTAATTTGACAAGTGTTTTGTGGGGACAGGTGTTCTCGTTCTCGTTCAGCCTAATCTCTGCTTTGTTGGTGGGACTTCGCCTCATGTTAATTCTACCTGAGCTACCTGATCATGAAATACACATGGCTTTTACAATTTGATATAAACAACAAGGACCAGTATAGACCAGTGATGAGAAAGTGTGTATTATTAAATTGTTAACTAAAGATTTGTAAGAACACGTTCTTTATTTTCCAGATATGAGTACCCTTCTATGGATCAGCTCTCTGAGACCCTCCCACTGGTGTTGAAGCACTTTGGGTAAGTTAATTTGCAAATCTTAAATTTGACTGTCCACACTCAAATTAAGATTTTTTCTAACCTGTGTCCTAACAGTATCCTTGTATGTCTGACCGCAGGCTGAAGAGTGTTATTGGAATGGGCATTGGAGCCGGCGCCTACATTCTGACCAGATTCGCTGTAGGTTTCACCCTTCAACTCTCAATCAGGCTTAATAATTATGAGTTTTAATCATTTTAGGATTAGCAGAGCCAGCTAATGTGTCTTTTTGCTGATTTTGGCAATATAACGATGCTTATTGTTTGAGCCTGCTAAGCCATAAAAGCCTCAGGAATGTTCTAGATCAGCTCAACACTAACACTTTGCTCAGTAGGAAGTCTCACTCTGTGGACACAAAGCTGACAGAGATACAACTTTTAACTCCTTGCTGCAGCCCTCTTTGTGGCTGTCTCAAAGTGTGCGTAATTGCACATAAGAAAACTATTTTTATTTAATAAGAGCCTGTAGGCTTCCCTGGCCTACAGACAGATAACGCAGAATGTGCCACAAAATCAGAATGAAACAGAAGTGCAATTGTATGATCATGAAAATAACATGATAAAATTATGACTAACAATCAAGATTTTAAGACACCCCAAAACATTTGCAGCCTGGACCCAATTTTTGCATGTATATTCTAAATGCAGTGCTGTGCGTTACATTAATAAATCACAAATTTCATGTTGTGTGTGTGCTTTAGCTGGACTATCCGGACATGGTTGAGGGCCTGTTGCTCATCAACATCAACCCATGTGCTGAAGGATGGATGGACTGGGCTGCCCACAAAGTAATGCGCACACACAAGCCCACAATAATCGCTCAAACATACACACATACACAGCATTTTGAAAATAATTGTCTAAAACATCACCAGAAGCTAAATTGAAACACAGAATCGCACAGCTGAATGAAGTTTTTTTTTGATTTTTTTTTTTGATTTCAGATCAGCGGTTGGACTCATGCCATGCCCGACATGATCATTACCCACCTCTTTGGAAAGGTACAGAATCAGATTGTTCTTTGTTTACCTAAATCTCATTTCACTAGTACAGGTGATTGTGTTCTTACCTAGCTTTTCTAGGTCTTTCGATCCCAGCAAGTTAAACTGATTTTTTTTTTTTTTTGTTGGTTCACAGGAGGAGATCCACAACAACCATGACCTCATCGGAACATACCGCCACCATGTCCTGAACGACATGAACCAGTTTAACCTGCATCTCTTTGTCAAGTCCTACGAAAGGTAGAGAAAACATTTTCAAAATCTGACAACGTGGCTTTCACAGGTGATAGAGTGAATTATTATTATTATTATTAATTAGTCCTTGCAGGGCTAGAAATACACAAAGTACAGCCTAAAAGGCAACAGGTTTTAGAATCTTAACTTTCAGTTAACGAAAACTGAAATTTGTAACGTGTCTCTCATTACAGTCGGAGGGATCTGGAAATTGAGAGGCCGGTCCCTGGAGGCAGTGTCAGAACACTTAAGTAAGTTGTTATGAATCAAACATCACCTGCTGCATATTTTAAGTCACATTATTATATTAAACATAATATTAAACCAACGCTGATTTGTAATTGAATATGTTTTTTTCCTTCCTCCAGGTGCCCTTCTCTGCTGGTGGTTGGCGACAGCTCCCCCGCTGTGGAGGCTGTGGTGAGTTGAGTTCACGCAGCCATTAAAAACAAGGCTCGAATGCTAATGATTAGACTTCCCACCACCGTTAACCCAGCTAACTTGTGCTGGACGTGTTTTCCGTTGACTTCACAGTCACCTGCTTAAGCCTAAGAGATATGCAAGATTAAACGCTTAAGGACAACAGTTTAACATGACTTAGGTGAGAACAAAGTTGGAAACAGAAATAAAGCAACTCAGAGTAGTTTTAATCTGTTAAAGTTAAGAGACTTGTGTGACTGCTACTGCTTTGAGCTGTGGGGAGGCGCCCCAAATACCCCAAACCGAATTGCTGATTGGTTTAACAACCAATCTGCAATTCGCTAAAAGCATTTATTAGCCATAACCAGCACAAACCTTGTTTTAAATGCATTATCTTAAGCATAGCATTTTATGCATCCAACCTGCAAAATATGATCACTAATCATACAAGACTTGCTAAATAGATGTTTTATTTGTACCCACAGGTTGAGTGCAACACCAAGCTGGATCCCACAAAAACTACCCTGCTGAAGGTAAAGGCCTGTTTTTCTCCCTCTGTCCTGCCCTCTCCTCCTCCTCCTCCTCCTCTCATACCCTCATTCAGATTATAATTGCCTTGATGGAAACACGTCGGCTGATAAGATTCCAGTGGCTCAGCATTTACATGGTGACATATTAACCATACACACATTGTCTCTGAGGACACAATCTGCTGCAGCTGACCTACTTGTGTTGGCCTATGGCAACCTTTTTATGATCCTCAACTCAACCAAATGGCTGTTAGAGCTAAAATGGATGCCATTTATTGGGGTTAACCGTTCAGAGTCTAGAGGAACACCTGGGAGGTAGTGGGGACAAGGTGTTCAAAATGGGTCATGTCGAGTGTAATGGGGTGTGTCCACTGCGAATGTACAAGTGCCAACATACTTAATGCTAATGGCCTCTTTTGTGTTTTTCCTCCTCTCTGCAGATGGCCGACTGCGGCGGCATGCCCCAAGTTGACCAGGTGTGTATGTTTGCGAGACACTGTTAATGTTGTAAAACAGGCAGGACAGGGCTGGATAATCGGCACAGAGGATCAGGTGGATGGCATAAGAAGGTTTAACTTAAGAGCATTAACAAGTGGCAGACATGAACCACAGTTGTCAGGTTGTAATCCTCCACCCTACGCCACACCTGCTCATAGCAGCTGTCATATCTCAGACCCTGAGCAGTGAGCTGCTGGATGAGAGATTGTGTCTGTCGATTTTGTGTAAACAAGTGTGATAATGGCAAGAGGACTAATTATCTACCTTCTTGTGTTTTCCTTCCTTGCAGCCTGGGAAACTGACAGAAGCTTTCAAGTACTTCATTCAGGGCATGGGATACAGTAAGTACGATAGATAGGTAGACTTAAATTTGCCACTACCAATTGACACCACCATGCAGAAAGGGAGTTTACTGCCACCTTGTGGTAAAATGAAGGTCTTTGTCCTACAGTTCACATTTTCCTTTTCACCCCTTGGTGTTTGTTAATAAATGAAATGCGTGCACTGTGGTGTAACTTAACTCTTAGGTATGTTTATTGTACTCCGCATGTTTATTGTACTACAGAGTGTGCACAGGACGGTAATGGAAGTTACCGTGTTCAGATTCTTTAAAGTAAAAGTATTTCCCTAGGTAGTAGTGAAAGTCTGAGCACAAGTATTATCAGTGAAATTATTTATTATGAAAAATACCCACTTTTAAGATAAAATGGCATGTGTCTCACCCGCACACATTTTAATCTTGTAGTTGATCGATATTGAACTTACTCTGGATATTTTATTTACAGTTGTGTGGTTTAATGTTCTGTGTAACAATACATTGTATTTTATAAGTTATAAATCTTAATCTGCAAAGTAACAAGTAGTCTACAGCTCTCAGATGTAGTAGAGTAAAAAGCACTATTTCCCTCTGAAATGCTGTGGAGTACAGGTGTAGATTAACATGAAGTTAAGTACTGAAGTAAAGTACAAGTATGTCAGAAAGAGTAGTAGCACTATAATAATCTTCAGTCAATGCAGTGCATTTACTAAATCCTCCCCCTGCCCCCCTCAGTGCCCTCCGCCAGCATGACCCGCCTGGTCCGCTCCCGCACCGCCTCCGGCTCCAGCGTCACCTCCTTCGACGGCAACCGCTCCCGCTCCCACACCAGTGAAGGAAACCGCTCTCGCTCTCACACCAACGAGGGCAGCCGCAGCCGCAGCCACACGACCGACAACCAGCGCGGCCGCTCCCACACAGACGGCTCCATGGACGGCACAGCAAACGTGGACCAAGCCGTGCCCAAGTCCACTGAAGTGTCCTGCTAAGTGAACCTCCACTCTCCATACACCCAAACGTACACCTCTCAAGGTCCCTCTGGTTTGTGCTGCGCTGCCTCTAACTGACACACAGACACACACATTCCTGTACACATACACTGAGATGTGGAGAGGGAATCTAAGATAGAATACCTGCAACTGTAAAAACGCACAATGGACACTCACCTGCAGACTAGTCAGTGCAGCTGAGATGATCCAATTTTAAATAAGAAGACTTTTGAATGGGAGACCAGGGTCAGCTGGATGCCTGTTTTGTCATTCTGAGGGACTCAAACGTATCTGAACAGAAAAGGCTCCTTGTTCAGGTGAGTGTGTAGTTAGAGGCAACGCAGCATCTGGGGACACAGAAGCAGAGAATGTCGGAGAAAGCTGTGGCTACGAGTACACCAGCTTGTACATGTATCTCTCATAATCTGTCATACGTATTAAAAAAAAAATTAATTTCCATTTCTGCATTCCCATACCATGTTTTTATTTTTATTTTTTCCATATTGACACACAGCTTTCTCAAATATACCTAATTGTAAATGACTTTTTTTTCCATGTTTGATGTGTTGTTTGTACGTAGGAGCAGATTTGTAGATGTGGAGAGAGAATGGGGGGGGGCACTTGGATAATTAAAAAAATGTCAGTTTGCCTCACAAATTAAGAGACAGACTTAAAGTACATCATGTATATAGAGCAAATAATATTGTTCCATCTTGCCAATGGCCTTTATCCTTGAGTTATTTTTTTCAAAATATTCTGTTATTTTAATAATTCCGTCCACTGGGGAACTTACATATATTTTTTCAGGAATCAAATGATCATTTTTACTACATTCCAGTGAGACCCTAAGCTTTGTCATTAATCCAAACATATTCTGATACACAAATTCAAAAGCTTTTACATTGTGTGCTTTATTAATGGATCATGGCTTCAGACAAAAAGGTTTCTTTCTTTTTTTAATGATGATTTCTATGCAATCAAGCACAATGGAACAAAGATGTGCCATGAAATTGTTCACTTTTTAGATGTGATGCTCCTATGTGGTTGTGGATTTCTGGGTGAAGTGATAGGTCCGCATGTTAACATGAGGATAGCCATAGAACTTACCTGACACCTTCTACTCCCGTATTTTACTTGCACTACAGCAACATTTTGCTTTGTAGAACACAAACAGCTTTGTAAAGATATCATGCAATGCACAACCGTCTAATGCTGTAGAAAAGCATTAAAATGACATAACAGTTTGTATTTATTAAAAAATGACAATAAAAACTTGTAACAGATCTTCCCTGATCCTGTCATTATTGCTTATTCAAATATGCAGTCATGAAATATAAAGGTAAATATATACAGTAAATCCTTATTATTATTGACTTGTGAGTTTAAAGACAATGTTAGTTCTTGAAAAGCATCTCAAAACATTACATGTTATTACATATGCAAAAAGCTGTAAATAAATTAAGCCTTCCATATTTTACACACTCACTGGATGAATATTTTTTCATTTGCAAAGCAGTTCTACAAATGTTCTTCAAAGACACATCATGCTTTATGAATCCATTCTGGAGACACACATATTTCATATTTACAGATTTTTCCAATAGGAAAAAAAGACAATAAGAAAAATTCCTTGTACATAATCATACACATTACAAATATAAAACATTGCATAAGAAAAGCCAGAAGAAAGTAGGATGCTCCCACAGGCCTAGAGCGTGATTGACATCGGTTAGTTTATGACTTCTGGGTAACCATAGTAACTCTCCAGCTCAGCAAAGATGTCGTTTGGGTTTTTGCAGCTGAGGTTGCAGAAGCAAGCCTGGACCCACATCATCTTCCAGGTAAATCCTGTCCCGTTAGGACACTCGAAATCTACGTCAATGGTTTTGGACTTGTAGGGGATGCAGCAGCGTTCGTCTGTGCAGACGCCGCAGTATTTGGGCCTGTACAGCTTCTTGCTGGTGCAGCCAGAGATGGTAAAGTTTGATGGCTGTTCTTCTCTGTAGATGTTCAGACATTTCTTTCCTGGCTGAGAGAGAAGAGAGTAGAAAGTTTGTAAAGTCTGGGAACCTTTTTTGCGATCATTGTTTCACCGCTTAAGATATTTAAAATAATTACTACCTTGATGTGTTTGGTTATGTCGACCTCACAGGGTCGTAGGTTGCAAAGGCGAGACTCTTTGACCAGCTCACACTGCTCGTTGACGTTAGAGATCCTCATAGACAGGCCGCGACCACAGGTCTTTGAGCAGGGGCTCCATGAGGTAGTCTGGGTAATGCAGTTCTTGTGCCAGTTGGTCTCAGCTGGGGAAACTAGATTAACAGAGAGAAGTGAAGAAAGCAGTTCATTTTTGATACATACTGACACATCTATTCAAAACTTTTAGTTAGGCCAACTTGTCAAGATGTCAAAACGCCCTGAAAACTGTTTAAAGATGTTTAAAGACCTGCTGATAATAAAGAATGGGAGTTATGTACACATCCAATTCCTTATGCAACACAAAGAGATCTCCGTTCACATTATTCCATAGTGCTGTTGCACTAAATGACAGGAAACTGGACATGACCCAAAAACAGTGTGAGGGCTTCCACAGGAAAGGACTGGTCCGTCCCTGCACACACACACATACACACACACACACAAACCTCACTCAACTCACATAACTAGAGACTTTTGACTGCCAATTTCAAACACACCTGCTGCTATGTTATTTATCAAATCCAACCTTATTCACCTACTGGAAAAACAATATATTGGCACTTTCTTATATAACACAGTGTACTCAGATTAAATTAGCACTAATTTATCATAAATGTCCAAAGAGTTGAAACCATATGAACCATAGAGGGGTTTTGGTATCTTACAGCATTTTTTTAACTGTACATGATCACAGGTGTTCGTTTCAAACCTCCTGAACTTGCATATAACCATGTGTATAAAGCAATGACAATGACGATTTCTTTAAAAACTCATTCCCCAGTTTATTCCCTAGCATTCTCTAATTTTGTGTGTTCTTTTATGATACTTATGCATTTCCTTTGATTTTGCTCGCCTCGATGTCTTCAGACTCAACCGTGAACTGTGTTGCATGTCAGTGAGCTGGAAGGAAATTAGGGGATTTGGCAAGGGCTATTGGGATTTGAAAAAACAATCCAAGGAGAGTTTGCAAGATAAAGCCCAACTTCAAGCAACAGAGAATAGTAACACCCCTAGTATTATATCCATCACGTCCTACCCTCTATTGCGTGTCGCGGCGCCGTCTTGCGCCCTCTCTTTGGTTCATCACAGATCCATTGCTCACAGCACTGTCCCCGGACTTTGACCCGACGTGGGGTCTGGCACCACACCCTTGGAGGCTGGGACTCTGTGCACAGCGCCACGCATCCAATGGCACCGTTCACACACACACACTGGTATTTACAGCTGGGCTTGAAGCTCTGCCCGTTGCGGTAGATCACTCCATCATGCTCACAGCCTGTTCCCACCATATCTGGCAGAGACGAACGACAAGCAGTCACTTATTATAGAGACATGCAAGGCAAACTGCAAACACTTGGACACTATATTAATCCAAATAGTTCTTAGAAGTAAACATCTGTGACTTTGTAGGATATATGATGTTAGAAATTGCCACTTGTCACACAATAACAATCAAAACCTCATCTATGTAAAACAGATCTATTGAATCACTACTTTAAACATATTGTATTACTATTACAGTTTGAACAGAATAATATTAATATTAAAAGCAATTTATTTTTTGCATGGCCAGGAGTATTTTATTTCCCATGTGTATATACTCCCAAAACTTACACTTTTCATGTCAGCAAGTCACTTCAACATGTCTGTTTCAATATGGTTTGTAACATGACATTTGTGGAAATGCACTATGTGTATCAAAATGCCTTGTGCAACTACAAACTCCTAAAATAACAAACAAAAATCAGAGAAGGTCAAAGAATGCACGCATGACGCTGCCTGTAGTATCAATCAGACAACATTAAAATGCATCAGTATTCAGGTGACACGTGTGTTGTTATTAGTATAACCAGTTTTGATGTAGCAGAAAACACCTGCTCTGTTCAAATCTGGTCACTTACAGTTGGTGCTGTGGTGTGGACAGTGAACCACATCAAGTACCACATCAAAAAACATACAAAAACTTTTCCTGCTGTGTGAAAACTCTGGTTTGTTTTGTCGGTTTTGGTGAGTGACACTTACATGCACACACTCCTTTTTCGTACCTAGGCTTGTCCGAGCTGTAGTCACAGTACAGTCCCTTGTGGTAATCGCATGTGTCTGCTTCATTGCACACCTCGCCCACCTGCCGGGCGCAGGCCTTGCAGCAGTCACAGCCGTCCATGAGGAGGCTGATGCCCGGCGGACAGGTAGGGTTGACTTTGGGACACTCGCAGGGCCACTTACAGTACTGCGTCCGGTTGTACAAGTCAGCGGCTGGGGTGGTGATGGCTGTGGCAGGTGGCATGGCAGTGGAATTCTGGGAGTAGGCCTGGAGAGATGACAGTGGACAAATTAAAAGACAAGCAACAACATTCTTAAAAGCAAATGCAGTTTAGCATGACATTACGTGTAGTTCATATTTATAGCCATTTCACTCCACTATGGTGTTTTTGTTCACAGTATGCCTAATTATCTGTACCATCATGAATGAGCCTTCATTACATTGAAACTCATAGGCATCAGTGGCTACTCTTTGTCTGTGTTTGTGCAAAATCAAAATGCTGTCTTTTATTGCATGAAAGGTATTTGACACCCTGTGGCAAGGCAATATCCTTAATCCTTAATCCTGAATTCTTTCATATCCAGCCCTCTTTGGTAACCCTGTCTTAGAAAGGTCTTAAACACCTCTGCTTCACTGCCTACATGGGTGAAATATGTGGCCGCTTGCCCATGTCTGATCATGCTGTGCAATAAATCAAATAACACTATAAAAATTAATTTAACACCCAGCGGAGATAATCTCATTAAATCAACGACAGCATCTTGTATGTGCTTAACACTCTGGAAGAATTCCATCATCATATTTCAAATCTGTAGCTACAAACAGATCCAAAAACCTGCCAATGAAACCTAATCAGTGTCTCCCCCTCAGTGTGTTTTGACTCTTACAAGCTGCTCTGTGAAGCCAAGATCACACAGTAAAGAGCTCTGCAGCCCTTAAAAGCAGATGTTCTCACTGAAACGGGCCACATGAGCCATATTAACAGCATAGCACTTGGAGGTTAGTTTTGGATGGTGGATGCATGAGTCTCAGCAGAGGAAACATTCTGACAACAAACATCACTTTTTAGAGGCCAAAAATTAAATTTGGCTTGTTCTGAGGACACAGTATGCTTGAGAAAGTGCCAGATCATTTGTTTTGGTCATTGTTCAGTGAGTGAGACACAGAGATTTTTGCTTTAGTCATAAAAAAGTTGCACTACGTTTCTGCTATAAATACGTCCTTAAAACTTAAATGGATTTGTTTGGCAAAAATGGAGAATATGTCAACTTTCATTCAACTCACATTAACTAATAATAAAATCATGAAGGGTTAGTGTCAAGACACTTTTAAGCTGTAACAGATACAATGTCTATCTTAATTTTCTCACTTTTGACTGTTTTAGGGAGGAAAACAATGCATTAGAAGTCCAATATCGCATGTATACTCATAAATCATAATATCATCCATATGCTTGGAACAGCAAAGCACTGCACTTTGGTAAGGAGCTCCTGATCCGTGACAGACACGGATATGCACACATACGTGCATGCACACAGTTATTTGTAAGGAAACATGTTCAATCATCTTATGCAAGCCCTACCCATTGTCATATACCTGAGCTGGTTCTCGGCACTTCAATTGAATTATGGATACATTAATAACTGCTGTGCACAGTGTTGAAAGCTAATGCAGATAAATGAGTTTCAATCATGGCCGTGCCACAAAGCCATTCCTCAGAAGAGTTAATTTAGCCCCCAGCTATCAGGCTAATTTACAGAGAACATACATACAAAACAGCTCAAACCTGTCCATTACTTTAACAAAGAAAAGAGCAGAGAGAGGTGGGTGTTTCATCAGATAATTCTGAAAACATTGTGTAAGCCTAATGCAATAAGCATCCTGAAATCGTTCATCTAAGTTGCCTTAATTCAGCATAATTTTATTTGAAAAGAATGTAATCACACAAAGGAAAGGGAGTAACAGAGCATCAAATGAGTTAGAGAAACAGATTTTTTTATAGAACGTGAGCAGGACTAGAAGAGAAAGACAGTCAAAGAAGTTGATGATCCCAAAATAATCAGATTTAATCATTTTAAAATATTAGTGACACACCCCTTCAGTCATCTCTTTGAATGTTCTCCAGTGTGACCTCAAATAGCTGTCATGTTTTGGTGATGGCCAGTCAATAAAAATGGTGTTTTCTCTGTTGTGTGAAGTGACAAGGACTGATGACCCTCCTAATCTTTAACCTCCTCTCAGCATCTGGTCAGATCATGTGACCTCTAGAAGCATGTGCATGGGCATGGGCAAACCCTTCCTCGGAGAAGTGGGAAAACATTTCTAAAAACAACACTCTTCCCCAAAAATACCAGGGGAATGAACCAGAGAGGGAATGTGGTTTTAAACAGTTGAAAACATCTTCATACTTTAAATGTGTTAATATGACCTAATTTTGATGTTTAAAATTTTATCAAAATAACACCATTTGGAGGGACGTTTTATTACGAAGTTCCTAACCCATTTGGCAATAAGTACTTTATCTTTTCAGTTGCTAAATGGCTTTAAACGTGTCTGAGCAAAACTAAGAAGAAAACTAAGAAGACTGCAATTTTATGTAATGAATGAACAACACATTTTGACACCAATTTTTTTAACTTTTACCCAAGCATCCAGTTTCCAAAAGCTGACTGACAGAGAGATAAGGGACAAGCAGGAAATAGATATCATTGATTAAGCCATTAAAAAAGCGGTTTCCCACATAACCACGAGGTGGCACTAAAACATAACAAACGATGGAAAGTGAACCAGCAGTTCACACCGCGGGATGATTGATGAAAAAAAAAGACTTCTCTCTAGAGATATTTAGAGGGAAAATTCAGGTCAGTCAGTCTATTCAATCAAGCTTACTCATTTCCAAGTCAAGAACACTTCCCATTGTCAGTCAGCAGATACTTATCTTTTGAGGCCACATCTACATGAGTAGGCTAACAATGGAAACCCGCTTATCCGTGGAAGGGTGTCAGTAGGATGATATTAGGCTCTAACAGGAGGACAAATTGCAAACCACAACAAATTCACAATAAGGTCCCTTAGGATTCATAATTAAAGTTTAGTAGACTAGTATGCTCCTTACAGGGATAGCCAACTCATTTCAGTCACTAAAAGTTACTGTGAAGTAGGCTACTACAAACACATTGGAATTTACTATAAGAGGTTTAAAGTAGTTTTTCGTGGTGTAATATGTGCATTGATAGGCTATTAAATGGGCAATAGAGATTCATATTTTAAGAATATTAATTTATCTCACTGCTCCTCAGCATCCTGAAAGTGACATTATAGTTGCCTGCAGCTTGCATTAAAAAACTGTATTTTTAAATCTATCCTCTATCCCACCTGTTGAATTCCGGCTGCAGTTAGAATCCACAACAGGAGCCAACTCATCACTGGTGAGGAACTGCAAATGCATTGAATCCAGAATTAGTCCCGTCCTAAACGCTCAACTCGCAGCTCTCCGCAGGTGTGCTACATCCTCGTCCCGTCGCTGTTATCTCTGTGCGCCTCTGTCTGCGTCCGGACCGGGGCTGACCGAGCCTGTTAAAGACTCCGGTCTGACGTAAGGTCGGAAAGGACGAGCCCCGCATTCTTCTGACACGGGACGGTTTCTCCTCTCCACTTTCACCCGATCCTCCTCCTCACAGCACTGGCAGCCCCGGTGGGTTGGGCGTGTCTGGAAACCCAGAGACACTCGGGGCCACGCAAGGTCCCTCAGACACTTGAGTTACTGTTACTTCATTTAAGATTAAAGGACAGGTCCAGATGTGTTTTTCTTGTCTATCTTAAAACAAACACTCACATGCCTAGTCTATTATGTACATTAAAAGATGTATCCTCTCCATGCTGTGAGAGCTTCTTTCCTGACAGGACTTCAAATGAGAGGAGACAGAATCCACAGTCCTAATTCCGTGCCAAAATACATTCAAAATCAAGCCACTATCAGGTTTCAGCACTCTCAGTTATTCACATGACTGTTTTTTTGTGAAAAATTCCCCCTTCCTTCTGATAACAGCGAGCAATAACTCTTTATGTGTAACGGATGCACATCTTCAGATCACATTGTCACAGTGGGCTTGATTGTGGACTGATGGTCTTGCACACTCTGTATTTGGTTTAGATGCATGATATAACTTGAAAATATGAGCCAAAGATGCTACTTCTTCAACTTTTGTTTACTGTATTGTGTGGTGAACTGCAATCTGCATCTTATTTTGAGCTTGTTGCTTTGGAATCATTACTCTCCAATCAAAGTCACTGATGTTTCATTTAATAGCATCTCACCCTACCTCACCTTATCTGATCTCATCTCATCTTTATGCACACGATGGCCTCTACCTCAGATGGTTCGGCCATAACTGGCACAAGCGTGATCTGAACTGCACACAATATTGGTAAAAGGTTATTTGCTTTCACAAGAGGTGAATGAATACACCCTACAGGTTGCCCATCTCCTACCTACAGTACCTATTTTAAGGCAGACGTCTGTGTCTGGCTCACAGATGCTCAGTTTAAATCAATGATGTCATCAATCTCAGTCAAGTCTGCTACTCTGCTTTCCTTTCATTTTCCTGGAAATTTTAACGTTTCTCTGAAACGATGCAGACAAGGGCCAAAATAATTCCACTTTACACTGCTATTCAACCATATGGAAAACATCTTTTATTTCGGTTATGCAGGACCTTGCTTGTCACTGGTCTGCTCATGAAAATATCACTGAAAACTCACTCCGTAAGAAACAGAGAGAGAGAGGGGGGAGAGAGAGAGAGGGAGAGAGAGAAAGAATGATAGATGAGAAATGAGCACTTTGTCAAGGAGCAAGGTGCCCCAGGTCTGAACCCCTATTATTTACAGACAGATCTCTTTTCCCTGTCAGAGAGCTGTCAGCCTCTGAGCTGATCTGAGCAGTGCTTCTCTCTCTGCTCTTTTACGGGACAACCCGACCCCCTCCAAAGCACAATGTACCCAAATTCTCCACCTCTGCTGCTCTCTTTCTTTCTCCCACATCAACCCATTTCCATCCACCTCAGTTCAGTTTAGTTCATTGGTATATTTGTTACATTTTTATTCTTCAGTAAGTCTACAGCAAGTGTTCCTATTGTAATGCTTTTGACAATTTCCCATGAATTCAAACTATGATTAAAGACAAAATCACACAAAAATACATTACTTTGTTTGTGTGTTCTTATTAATAATTTGAGTATGTATTTTTTCTCCAGAATATATCACAGGTGGATGTGCACATTAATAAAGATACAATTGGTAAAATATTTATAAGTTGTTGTGAAGTGAAAAACAAACAAATTAAGACGGACAGATCAGATGATCAGTAACAAATAAGTTTAAAGGCCTGTCTGCTCATTTTGAGACAACCAGAAGCTGTTCTGTCATTTTGTATAAATCTTCATTTCACTTTCACTTACTCTTTCTCTTTTTAGTCCTCTAACCTTTCTCTGCTTCACACATCACCTCTATTGAAACAATTCTTGTGTCTGTATTGTTTCACCTCTACTGAAACAATACAGAGACAAGAAAGGAAAGGTTCAAACCACAGGTGGTATTATTCATGCTCATGTCAGCATCTGTCCTCCATTTTGTGGTCTGATTCAATAGCTTAACTGCAGAGCTTTACATGGACCTACAGAATGCATCATTAGGTTAATCAAAGCACAGCTGCGTGCCAACTTGTCTGTGTTCTTCATGTGTCTGTTGTGGTGCATGTGCAGAAAAAAATTCCCATAATGAAACCCAAGTCTGAGGCGACTATTACTTTGCTCTTACATGTTTAAAAAAAGTACTAGTGTATGAAGTCATGAATTAATTTGTCTTAATACAACAATACATTAATTTGGTGCTTGCCAAAGGTTAGATGAGAATGATAACACTACTCTCATTGTTATAGTCAGCTGTGCCACTGTTATAGTCAGCTGTGCCACTCCTCTGCTCCTTGTCAGCAATCAAGCCATGCAGTATTCTATAAATGTAAATAATATAATCATAACAAATGCATTTGTAGCTGTCCTTATTTACGTCAGCAGCAAATTACTCTCTGAAACAGTAAGGATGCCAAATCGCACAAAAAAACAAATCTTACATGATGTTGCTTTAAATCCTGGCTCAACTATAATTATTTTATGGCCAAACTTCTAAATCTCATTAGTTTTTTTCTCTTGGGTTCAAGGACTAACATACCATTGCAAGCTATGAAGCTAAAGCTGGCATGCATTTAGCTTAGCTTAGCATGAAGACTGGGAACAGGGGGAAATAGCTAGCCTGGCCTTTTCCAAAGTTAGCATATTTTTTGTACAGACATGAAAGTGGTATTTAACTTTCCATTAAACTAAAAATCAAAAAAGAATAAAAAGCATAAGCATACTTTCCAAAATGTCAAACTATTCCTTTGATCCTTTTCAGGCCTTGAGTATTAATTTCATATTAATGGTGAGCTAAAAGTATTCACATGATTTGCATAAACTGAAAGTTAGGGTAGAAGCATACAATCTGCACACAAATTTGATCAAACCTCAGGTCAACAGTGTTAATCACTGACCCACTACCTTTCTCTATTCTGGCAAGAGCACCCCTGGACCATTTGGGAGCACCACATTCCCGTATGTGAGGCAGAATGAAACACACGTCCCATGAGAGTGCAGTAGCCACTAAAACCCTCCAGGTATAGAAGTGTCATAGATGGCCTGATTACGGGAGCTGACCATCTATGACTAAGTCTTGCATAGCTGGTCAAACTGACAATCCCCTCATTAAAATCCCCTCAACTCACAGAGAAACCTTGAAGTCAAACCATGTTTTGGAAATCTTCGAGCTTCAAAGTCAAGTGAAGTCGGTAATCCTCCTCAGAGTGGGAGAATGATTTTACATCATTTTCCCACGGAAAACGGAGTCATTTCACAGCACACCACCAGTGTGGGAAAATTTTCAGAACATCACATCACTCCTTTCCCGTTAGTGGCCTCATAATAAAGTCTGTAGACTGCTCAGAACAGCAGAGTGTGTTTTCTCTGCAGCTTGAAATGGCTCAAGTTCAGAAAAATCAGTCTTACTGTAAATAATACAGACTGTGGGAAGTTCAAAAGTTAAATCTGGGGTAGGAAATGTACTATAATTGGTGATATTCTCTTTACATCCAATGAAAATGTGTATGAAAATGTGTTTTGGGGGAGTGGCTTTGGAGGGAGGCCTGAAGGAGGGATGGGTGGTATTTTTTTGGTTGGATACAAACAAGCAAGTGACTTTTTTTGGGAAAGTTTTCAAAATCTAGCTGTCTCTCGCTTGTTCGTTGCCTACCGCAGCTGTAAATGCAGTGATTAATACAAGAAGTTGAAATGACTAGAATATCTCTTAAATTAGTAAGAATAATTAAACAAAAACTATGCCAGGCAATAACTGGCAATAATTTTAAAAGAAATACCTGTATTATTTTCTTGCTGAAAGTTAGATGAAAGGATTGATAGTATGGTAAATATGAAGCCCCCCAACCAGCTAATTGGTTAGCTTAGCTTAGCATGAACTGGAAATGGGGAAGAAGGTAGCATGACTCAGTTTGATAAGGGATACGTTTTGTTAACAAAATACTGCAGTTTTTGTTCAGATTAATCAAACAACATGTTGGTGATCTTTAGAGGTGCTGGTAGGTGGATTTTGTTAGCATCAAACAGAGCCATCCCCTGTACATTAATACCACTTCATGTTTACCATAGAGAATGAACATCTAAATAACAGCATTAAAGCGTGTTTTTGTATTTCCTCAACTCTTAAAGTATTCTTTAAAACTTGATTGAACTTTGTGAGCCATATGCTTAAACTATATGAGTGGCTTGTTTGTTTGTGTGTATCTGTATGTGTGTGTGTGTGTGACAGAGAAAGGGCATGGCAGGCTGCGCTCAGACCAGTCCAGTAATTATACTGTCTTTATATAGCTGTGGTTAAAGACTCATGGACTGAGGAAAACATCTGCTGGGCTCCACAGATTCAGGAGTCCTGCATGAACTCAAAGCGCACTAATAGTGAGCGATTCCTCACATAGCTCACTGTGTTGTAGGCATCTGTCACCGTGGTTTACCACTTAATACTCTATTATTGATGGATTTAAACCTAGAATATTGTTGGTCTGGAGTTCAAACAAAGCTAAGCTAAAAATAATGTCAGTGAGCTATTTAAACTTTTGATTTATTACATGTATAAAGCAATTTTTGGTGTACAATGCAAACCTGATGATTATATATATTAATAATTGATGTCTGACAGATTTCGGGAAATTATCCTTCACCTTTAGTAATTTATTAAAGGTTTCCATTGATGCCTGTGTTTTTGTTGTTAATTGGAAAATCTGAATACATCATGAAAACATTTAATCATGGCCCTGCCAAAACTTAGTTTCAGTTCCAATGCTGTTGGCTCTCTTTGTAAGAAACGCAGTGTGTTGTACACATGCGCACTCAATTACTGAATGTGCAAATACATGCAGACATTTTCACACACAAGTACACATACCAGGGGAAGCAGAACAATAATTTGCTTATCATTAAAATGATTTATACCAAGGATGTTTAATGTCTGTCATTATTCTCACCAAACAGCTTATTTCCACTGGCTGACCCAGCAAGCCTAGATTTATGACGTTGGTGAAATATTTTTGTATTTTCCTATCAAAGACTTGCTTTAATATCTCCTCTTTAGCTGTCTGCAGCTACCCACCTAGACAATAACAGATCAATCAGGGTAGTGCTACTGAAAATAAATGGAAATAAGATGTTCAAAGATGCAATCTTGAGTCCAAGCCACATTTGTATGTTTTGTCTCTGGTTTGTGTCCGCTTTTGGTTTGCTCAGAAGCTGTGTGTATCACATTTTAAGGCACATTTGTTCAGACATTCTTCCTACAGTAGAAGTTTGCATAAAACTAGTTGAAACTGTGAACTTTTTGGTGATTTTTTTCTTGATCATAATCAGGTAAAACCTAAAAAAAACATAAATAGTAAAGAATTCCACCAATAATGCCAGGAGACAAAAGTTGAAAGTTTAACAGAATATTTTAGTATTGTGTTTCATGTTATCAATTCAACATCTGTGTGAATGTAGCTTTGGTGTCCAGGTAAAATAAACTGAAATTCCTCACCTCACATCAGCCTTATCCTGTGACTTAAGTCCAGGCTCAGACATGCCTCATGTGAATACATTGCCCATGCTGGTACTGTGCCAACCCATAAGCATTACATTATACTGTACAGTGTGTGAGTGTGTCTGTGTGTGATAATGACAAGATATGCAATAGGATGTCAGTGCCTATGTGTATGTTTGAACATGTGTGCCATAACCACACACTTCTCCAAAGGTTGTGGTTCACGTCTCATGAATCAAGGGGCAGCTGTGTTGGAGCTCCTTGTCTGCCTCAAACACGCTGTGTCTGCACCAAGCTTTTTGAGCTGCTTTGTTCATTTGTTCAGCTTTTGGCAGGCGAGAGGTGACATGCAGATGTACAAAGAGAGGGATTTAGGATGTTGCGAGATCTGTTGTCAAGATCATGATTTTAGACAAAAGCTGTCATTTGAAGCATTTGTGTATGGGTCAACACTTAAGCAGGTCAGTGAAGCGTATACATTTCAGCTCAGTATGGCTTTTACGAATTTCCAAACTAACCCAAGCTTGGATGGCTTTAGATGCAAAACTACTGGAAGAATCAGATGCACCTTCAGCAGCACAACAAAAAGAGGATAAAAGATTATAATCAGTGTGAGCGTCCAGGCTGCCTTATGTGCGTCAACTGTCTGACTTTCAAAAGATTAAGGGGAATCTTGGAGCCAATGTGGCTGAATGCATTTTCTCAAAGTGAAGGGAAGTCGTAAACGGGGTTTAGAGCTAAGCACATCCATGGAGAACACGTCACAGTGAGCGCTTGAAAGGTATGTCTAGTTTAGGCAATCACAACTCCAAACCTGCAGGGACCCATTGAAAGAGAGACTGAGTGTATATGTGTATGCAAAATCTGTATTTTTTCAAGATATGGTCAAAGATTGTTGCTGGGCCACTTGTAATAGATCCAGTCACTACCCAAAGAGGTTGAAAGAAGTTAGATTTATTCACTTCCCAAAACCTAAAACAAATCCAGGAAAATGTAGGCTTCAATTGTTTCTAATGTAATGTTAGTTAGCTAACTTACAAATTACTACTGAATGTAACTTTATATAACCCCACTGTTCTGCTTTTTAATGACTGTAAGAGTGAACAGAGACCTATCCAGCTGTACAGGAGCATTGATGATGATTAATATTGTTACTCTCTTTCTAAATAGTCAACTATAATATGGTGGTTCACTAGTTTTACTCTGTGATCGTTAAGATTCAGCTTCTGACGTGTTTGGCAGCGTCAAAGTAACCTTCAAATGCACAATGCAACTGCAAAACTGTCTGCTTCTTTCTGAGATAGCTTTTTCCAAAATTAAGACAGTATTTCTCCAGGGAGTGCAGTAATAGACTGTGGCAGCGCCATGATAAAAGTCTGACTGGTTCGACAGTTTGTTGGACTTAGCAACAGTAAGGGGGGCGTGGCTTAGCGAAGGGTCAATTACACACTGGGTTAACTGCAGTTAATAGGTAGACACTAAGTCAGTATATTGTTGTGACCTGGGGTCAGATTCTCCTCAGTGCATGTGGCTGCTGATAGGTGAAGTACAGCCTCAAGTGTTTCCTCTTTTATCTGTACAAATTGTTCCTGTCCCGGGGCAAAGCCTTTGACACCCAGTTGTTTGTATCAGTTTTACCTAATAAGTACTAGCAAATAAAATGACTGAACAGGTGAAAAGGTTTAGGGTAAAATTGAAAGACAACAGAGCAAATAAAATACACCCACTTTTTGGAAGCAGAGATGTACTGTAATCACCTTATCCTTTCACTCTGATGAAGGAACTCGAGTGGGTGCTGGTCAGTTCTGGCTTGACACCCTGAACACAGATGACAAGGTGAATTCCAAAGTTAAAAGCATCAGGCAGGAATTCCAGGAATGAGGGAAATGACAGGAATCACATTACAGGCATTCAGTGATGGTTACATTAGTGGGATGAACACCAGGAAGCATTTGTTCCAAAAGAGAAATACACAAAGGGAATATTGTTTTGCTTTATTATCATTAATTTAATCTATTGTCAAACAAATCAAGCTTCAGTGTTTTGGTGAATAGATGAAATCCAGTATTTGGTGAACTACAGTTTTAAAGGCGTTAGCATCAGCAGAGAGAGTCGAAGGTCATCCAGAATTATGTCAGTACACCTCCACAAGGAAGGCCCACTTGAACTTAAAACTTGATGGCTGTTTCTTCCTGCACATTGAAGCTCCAAACAAAGGATTTCACATTTTGGTCAAAGCTGCATAAAAAGTAGGTAAGTTGTGAAGAACAACTAGAATTTTAAACAGATATTGAGACAGCAACTACTAGTCTTTGAGGTCAACTCAAAGCTATATCTTCAGCCAGTAGACCAGCGTAATAAAGTCTACAAATTAACTCCGTAAATTCAGTTACAGTTTGGTAATATTAGCTGGCATTAGCCACCATGAGGTACTGGTCATAACAGACCAAGTAAGACTGTAGCAGCAAAAATCCTGAGTGTGTTGACTTGAACAAGGGTGTGTTTTAGTGCTTATGAATTTTACTTTTTTTCACTTTTGTTAGAGGACAGTTATTATTCACAGTTATTTATTCATTCAAATGTTGCAACTCTCACTTAGATGGTCTCATTTAAAGAAAAAAGGAAATATGCTTTGACTGTTAAGTTGTCCCTACAAATGCTATATAAAGACATTTATTTTACAGATAAAGGAGCTTTGAATTTTGAGCCAGCTGTATGGGCACGATCACAGTCTGGATTTCAATGTGCTCTGTCTCATGTCACACTAGTGTGTGTGATGGTGAGCTTTTCTCCACAGACATCCCGCATCCATGACAAGATCTATATATTCTAGTAAGATGGCAAGCTTAGACAGTCACAGTTATACTAAATTCCTTCCTGGAGTGCCTGCAGAAGCGGAATGAGTTACAAAACCAGCCAGTGGAAAAATAAGTTTAGCGTGTTTCCTTTTATTATGTAACAGTTGCTTGGATTTACTTTTCCTGAAAAGGTACGTCATCAGCTAATCAGGGCCCAGCTAATATCAATTAAATGGTTCAGTGCATTTTTTTATGAAGCTTTACTTTTACTGAACTGAATGAGTACAATAGTTTTAGATGTCAAAACTGTTGGTGGCACCTTTTTTTCTGACATCACTCTGTCAATTCTGTAGTTCTGTCAAGTGTCAAGTCAGCTAACATGAAACTACATGACATTATCTGCTCAAGACTATATTATTACATTCCACACAGTTATACATCGCTCATCACATGTTTTTCAGTGAGCAAACACATGCTTACACCAAATCTGACAACAACATTAAAGTCTTTCTCAGATCTGGCTCTGGGGCTTTTTTGGGATTTACATGTCTTAAAAACAGCAGTGTGCCTATATGTGTGTAGGGGGGTTGAAGTACTTTCACAGGTGCACAGTGAAAACATGCATCATGAAAATAGCTCGCTGGCCTGTAATGACTGGGTAATAGATGATGACACTGCGATAAACTCCCATCTGGATCGTTGAAGAGAGCGACTGCATCCACTGATGCAGACTCTCATTATGGGCTTGGCAGGGCTGGCTGGCAAGGTAACCGATAGTTACCCTGCCCTGGATGTGAAAGCTGGCATTATCCTTGATGTGTGTTCATGTATGCATGTGGAGGTGGAGGGCGGGGCTGCCAGAATACACAGGTGGGCCTCATGGAACCACTGATAACAGAGCTTGAATGATGGCCTGACATTACGAACACTTTCCCTCTTCACAGAGCACACCTTTGTTGATTACACTGCATGGAGACTTGTTAGTTTAATGGCTCAATTAGTGCAAGACTGCACCTCATCCACTAATGGATGCATGATGTCAAATCTTTCTGGGAATAACCTTAGGCCACCTTAGTGAGAACTAAAGGGGCTCTCCACAGATTTTACACATCAAAGCCAGTTTACTCGTCATGGGGAGTGCTACTCAGCCAGGGAAAACAGTTGTATAATGTTTCCTGTGACTCTGGAAGCAGGTTTCTTAAAGCTACGGTAGGCAATTTATTTCAGAAGCATTTTTTATTATATATATTGAAATTATTTTCTTCTTTACATCCTGACAGCAATGAATCAAATCCTCGGACACAAAAAGGAAAAAAAATCTGGGGTCTGTGGCTGTCGCCGGACTGTAATAAACCTACCGACCTGCGCGCAATCTCCACTTATTGCGCAAGAAAATGTGTTTTGGGAGAGTGACTTTGGATGAAAGCCTGAAGGGGGAGGGTGGAATTTTTTTAGTTGGATACTTTTATAATCTAGCTGTCTCTTGCTGCTTTCTCCAATGTCACCTACCCCAGCTTTAGAAAATAAGACAAATGATCTGGGTTAGCTCAGGTTGGGCTTCATAACAGAAAGCCTGGAGGTGTAGTTTGAAAGAGCTTTACAGGACACAGAGGGTCTGACAAAAGATCACTATATCTAAATGAGTGGTAGAAGAAGTACAGTATCTAGTATATAGTATAGAAGTAAGGGTACTTGAACATATACTTGAGACTAAAAGTCAGGATGTCTGGTCTTCTACTGTATGGATTTTGAATATTCTTTTAAGAACACTTTTTCCTGCAAGTCCCCCAACTTATGGAGGCCCACTACTAAATGCATGTTTCTCTTACAATCCCACCAACATCTGTCCTTTAAGTGGTAATACTTTTCAGTCCTGAGTAAATTTGGTGAGACCCATGGTTACTGTGGTAACAGCAAGTGCAGTTAAATACTACAGCAAACACTCTCTGAGCAACTGGTTTGTCAGAAATACCACATGAGAGCAACTGGAGTATCTGTTTAGAGTGCAGTCAAACAAACTCATGTTGTTTTAATATTCATGTGTTATATGTTATTGTCGTGAATGAATGCAGTAGGAAATGTTTGGTCTGCATTAGCGGTAAATGAAGACAACTCTGACATGGCTGTTGGAGAGTGAACCGTATAAAGTGAGGCTAATATGGATTAGATCAAATGAAAAACAGAAACACTGGATTTCATGCTAAACCGCTTCTTGTGAATAACTTGTGTATGTAAGTCCAGAGCCAGAATGGTTGACTCTGCCCCAAACAGTGACAACTATTATATAGACAGAATGTAAATACATTACGTGGCTGTTGCTGATAAAAGATTGACCATAAAAAACGTCAAAAATGGATTTCAAATCATTTCAGACCAGTACATGAATGAGAATAAAGAGTGGCTTTTCAGGGCGGGTTCTGTGTTATTCATTACTGCAGCTTTTCTTCATTGGTGTTATTTTGCCTAGACAGTCCAGCCACAGCTGTCTTAAGTATCTCCACTTAACTAAGTGCCATCACATGGCCCAGCATACTGGATCTTTATTAATGGTGGTCGCGGTTCACAGTAATGTCAGTGATGTAATTCTGATGAGTAATATTTTCCTACACACAGCTGAAAGAAAAGCCATTAAGTAAGATCGCACTATTGCATCAGACTGAATGTGAATGTTTCAAGTCTGGGGAGATTTTCAGTTCGTGAAGTTGCTCTTATTGTTGATCCACTGGGGAACTTTGCTTTTGCTTTTCACTTAACAGTGGACAACTTTGCAGCCTCGTGCTCTTTCTCTCCTCGCAAATTCTGCTATAATGATGCAGTGGTTTGCAAGTACAGGCTCCAATTTCTTAATGCAATTGCATCCAATTATGTTACCATTACAATCACCAAAATGATTCTGCTCAAGTGTGCTCGGGGGTTAAAATGCTATGTTATTATAGTTATTTCAAATCACTAAATTAGCAAATACAAATAACAACACTGCCACAATTCATCTGAGGATGATTCCTGAGGAATATTTGTGAAAGCTTTGAGGAATGCTGATTACTTGTGCAGATTGTTTGGTGGATAAGATGCTCCAGATGCCTGAATGACCCACATACAGTGACCACGTTACATTAATGATTACAGGCTAACTGGTGGAGGATTTGGTCTCCTTCATGTAAGTATTTTTGGTCTGTGGATAAAACTGTGATTGAAAAAGCTGCAGATACATATGCACATATAGCCAACACACACGCGGTGCTGTCAATCCTGTGGTTTCGAGTCCAGTGGGGTCAGCCTTGCTTCTGTATTTAGATACTACTCATTACAGTGAGAGAACACAACAACCACATAAGGTCTAACTACCAGTGTCTGAGCATGTGGAATGTGAATTGTTTTAAGGAAAAGAGGAACTGTGGACAGATTCATTATAACAACAATCACCTCCTGCTTCCACTCCCTGCCAAAGAGCCTTAAAGCCATATGAACAAGCCTTGATTTAGACTCCCAGAAAAATAAATTATGATGGGATTTCCTAACAGTCAGTAATTTTGTAATTTTAGACAGAGGGCGTGGAAGTCACTTCTCCTTGAAATGTTCAAACACATCCAGTCTCCTACACACCAGCCACTGGCAATTGTGGCCAACGCCAGCCACAGACAGAGAGCATCTGTCTTTATGAGAGGCAGAGAAAGAGTGTGTGTTGCCCAGAAAAAAGTGCTTACAAATCATTGACCATCTTCAAAGTAGGAGCTTAACTTTTCCAACATGTGTTACATACGGGCAATGGGACATCAATCATGCAGACTGCTTTAGCAATTATCCACGTGAGGAAAGTCTCTGACAGCTAAATATCAGCTTTGCAACCAGCGTAACACCTGCAAACACCTGCTACACTGCTTTTATGAGCATTTTGGGAATAAAGACATTTGTTGCAAGTGTCTTGACATGAACATATAAAAAAGATACCAGTAATGGTAATGGCAGTGTGTGGCAGCTTAATACCCACTTATGATGATGACTTATGATTTAATTCCTTCCTTTTTTTCAACTGCACCAGCCTAGACAATTTTATAATAAACATCTGCCTAATCTAATATCAGACAGGAAAGGTTATGAATAGAGGGAATGTAGATGGGAAAGAGTCTCAATTAATGACCTTAACTAGTTGGGGAATACGTTTCTCATCCCGATGTAACAAAGAGCCCATTGAGCTGTAGCTCAATGTGGATGGCCCCACTAGTTGAGTTTCACCTGTGTTATGTCTGCTAGTGACTCACTCAAAGACACACATGGCCCTGGCACAGTCAGTGACAGGAGCCAGGACCTAAGTAGAATAACAAAATAAAAAAAACTGTGTAGTCAAGGAGGAAAATGTTCCAGAGTGAAGTAATAGCCTTGTATGCCCAAATGCTTTTTAAAAACCTGTTGTTGTGTACTTTTAAATCCCTTTTCCCCTATACTCTCTGTTGTATATGTTATATTTGTAACTCTCCCCCTCTTTTCTCCTTTGAATCCGTGTTATTGTTTTATCATTTAATGGTAAAATGTAACTTAATTCATTTACTCAGGTGATGTATTCAAAATCAATTTTGGTACTGATACTCGAGTATTCCTAGAAAATAATCATTTTCACATAATTTTCACTCCACTACATTTATCTGACAGCTAAAGTTATTAGTTACCTTTTGCATTAAGATTTTACACACAAAACATGTGTTCAAGTTTTGATGTACTGACAACAGGAAGTACACTGGTTAGAATTTGCTCCACCTTGTTAAAGTTAAATGCTGGTCACACATGAATGCATCATTAATAATTATTGCAAAATTATAATATATAATAGTATTGCACTAGATAAATTGTGCTGATGATACTTTTACAGTGTGTTATACTGGTATTGCTCCTTTTAGTTAAGTGCATGATGTGAATAAATTATAATTATACTTCTTCTACCACTCATTTAGATCTAGTGATTATGACTTCTCCATGAGACTTATTCTAGACTTTGTTACAAACAGAATACACTCTACAGTGTATAATAGAAGAAGGTGCACTAAGGACTGAAGCAGGGGCCGTAGATTATCACGAGTAACAGGTACATTGTTTCTGGAAGACTTAATCCATACGCAATGCGGCTGAACTAACCCTTTAGTAAGCAGTTCACAAAATATCAGAAAACGCTTTTCTGTTGTAGCACAAAGTTGTTGAGAGAAGCAAAGAAGATGGTGACATTTACCTGTAACATTTCCAGCCATAAATACAAGCAACATCTACTTTGAAACTTTCTAAAAAAGCATAAAACTGCCCACAGGAAATGGTGCACATTCTAGAAGATGAAACTGCGAGCTCTTTACACCGTCACCACACAGGCGACAGTGCATGTTGACCTTGTATTTATTTTAATCTGAAGCTGATAAAGACTTCCTTCCTTCTTTGCAGCCACAACAGTTAGAGCCCTGGCATCTGACACCAGCCACCACCCACCGAGCCACAGCAGCTACTTTTTTTAACAACCTGCAGAAAAACCGTTCGTTCAGCCTTAAAATTCAGTTTAGTTAAAGCTCAGTTTAGACACATTGTGACGTACGGTCCTTGAGTAGTTCCTCTAAGGAATATTTATTTCTCACAACTGACTCTCTTCCTCACACAGCAGGAAGCCAACAAAAGGAACTGCCAGCTCACTGTTTTCTGACTCCAACTAATATCTGCCAAGACTCCACCGTGACGCAGATATTAAAAAGGTTTATATGACACCATTTTATTTATCTGGTTTTAAAAGTCCCCAAAAGGTTTTAAGGTTTAATTTACCAGTTAGGCTGATGTCTTACTCTGTCTCCAGTTTTTTGTTTTTACTGCATCACTGTGCCTCCATTCAGAAAGGAAAGGTGGCAGAGCAAAGAGCCCAAATGGTCTGGAGCAATCTAATCCAGGTTTTAATTTGGAAAATGCATGAGCTAAGTTGTCTTGAGAATAATAAAGTGTGGCACAGAGGAATATTCTTATGTAACCAGGGATATGGGGCTTCAGACGCATTCAATCTATCTTTACATACGGGAAAGGGAAATGGGAAATAAAAGTTTTGTTTAGCTCTAGCAGTTTGTGTACAAATACTGTGATATAAAATAAATAAATAAAAACATCACTGAGGTGATAAATAAATGGGGATTATAGAGATTCCTGTCTTTAAGAGAACCAATAGAAAAAACACAAATGAACGAGAGATAATCACGGGGCAAGTGGGAGTGAACAGAACATTATTGTGAAATCAGTAGCAGTTTGTCAGAAAGAGCTACTGGAATAATACATCACGCAAATAACATATGTCTGTATTCCTGACACACAGATCATGAACGTATAAATATATAAATCTCATGCAGACTGGGCTGTGCTTTCTCAGAAGGTCACAGATCTGAAACTGGGTTTTGGGTTCTCTTATTTATAACTTCAAGCGGTGTCATAGTGGGATATTTTTTCTGACACCAGATAAACACACTTCCAGTTTCCCCTCTTCAGACATATAGATTCATGAGAGATTCACTACATGGTTTTCATGTTTCTGAGTCTATCACATACAGAGCAAAAATATATTTAGATTTTAAGATTTTCAGACTCAGCCCTCTTGTCTTTCTGCAATGCAAGGGAAAGCTCTTCTGCAGCTATATATAATTACTAAGTACAGTTGAGCAGATTTTCTGTTTAACTCACATAAATATATATATCTGTTTCTGCTTTAGCAGAAATGTAACTATGGTGGTATTCATTACATGACACATTTCTATACAGATAACCACAGTGGTCACATTACATTTATTATTATATGTAAACCATGTATGCTAGGTCCAATAAAGCACAAGTATTGCAGAATAATTTCTGTATTTTGTCTTGCCCTCATTTCTGATGGCCATTAATAAAGAGAAATTCAGTTCTGTTTACTGTATTACTTACTGCAGTATTACTTATTACTCATTACTTATTTACTACAACAGTTTTAATGCGTGCAGCCACATTAAGGTGTGAAGTTCTCAAGTGACCGCTGAGGTCTCTGAATACTGATGCTTTAACGTATGTATTGCAGTGACAATAGGTAAAAATGTTCTAATATTTGATTTTAATAGATTGTAGTGCTCCAACTAATGATTTTTTTTCTTTAATAGTAATCTTAATTTGCAATAATTTTGTTGATCAGTTTAGACATCTAAACATCTACGTAAATTATAAATGTCAACAGAAAAACACAATAATGCTTTCAGTTACACTAACATCGAGAGGGTTGCTGTGTAACCTCTTCCTTCACTATCTGTTGTGTGTGTCTCAACAACACATTTTCTTGTCCTCTTCCTCATTTCATTACAGGAAGTGAGCTTGCAGTCAGATACAGCACTGTCGCCACACTCCATGACAGGTCATAGCAGTAAGCCCTTGTGAACTTGGTGCTTCTCTAGTGCCGCACTCTGCTGCTGCCACAATGTCTTGTTTGGGCAGTCATCTCTCTCAGCACACTTGAGGCCATCACAGCAGGAGAGCTACAAGTCCTACAGGTAGGTGTCTACATTTTAGCACATCAGTTGGTTCTGCTACGTACTGCTCATACTTTCTGTATTAATGGCAATGTTGTTTCCCCCCACCCGTCAACTGAACACTGTGTGATGTAAGTAAAGAATAGGTGTGACAGGGCAGGATGTGTTCAGACGCAAGTATTTTTGATTAATCATAATGTAAATGACTCAATTTGGGAACAGGATTTTGCAACTTATTTACACAATATAATTAATAAACGCCAGTGGTCAGTACACAGGGCTGCAATGGAAAACTGAGTACAACAGCATCTAGTCTCAGCTTCCCCATTCTGCACAGAATCAGTCAGTGGATGTTGTTCAATATCAGCTTATAGGAAGTTACAAACTTCGTGGTGCAGCATTAGAGAGAAGTTTAGTGGTATAAAAAAATACAGATAAGTACATGATGGAAAATTGGGAGGAGTACATTCACGGTATCACAATCTGTCTCGCTGCCCTGACTTCAGACTGGACGATGGGGAATATGATGCGAGCTGTGAGTGCCAGGGACAAGGTCAACACCGACAACCATGACAGCTCTCAAAAGGGTAAACATTTTTAACATTGCTTGTTCTGTAACTAAAGTATTTTTGGAGCATGCATGGTGAAAGCTTTCTCCACTGCTGTCAGTGCCAACAATCATGAACTTTGTACAGTAAAAAGTGTGATATTTTTCCTGATAATATTTTTGCATGGTGCCTGCAAAAACCACTGAAGCACACTAGTTGCCAGAAATGATTTATTTGTATGTAACAATACACACAGCTATGTTAACAGTCTGACGGTATCAGAGATGTCTTGATATAGTAAGCTACGCATTTGGTCTTAGACATCGCTGGACTTCTCCAAAATCATGATGTCTGTGTGTAAGCATTTGGCTGTGTTTGTAAACGCTGTAAATATTGTTCTCGGCAGGTTTGGAAGACGACATTGTGGTGGTGCTTCAAGACTACCCATCTCGTGAAATCAGCGAGCCTATCTACAAGATGGGGGAGAAGCTCAGAGTTATCGCTCAGTACGACCATATTTTTGCACTCATGATTGAATGCAGTTTTCTGATCCAGACACATATTTGGTAGACAAAAGCTCTCATATAGCTAGGCTGACATTTATCACGGTTAAGTCTGCATTTAGTTTGAAATATAGAGAAGTGCTTGCACAAAAAGGTCAGTGTTTGATTCCTCTTTGCCTCTTTATGGTGTTCAGGGAGGCTTACTGGTGGAGAGTCCGCTCTATTCAAACAGGAAATGAGAACTACATACCCAACAGCCATGTAGCCAAAGTGTACCATGGGTAAGTAAAATTATATCCACACTATCATCTAGAATCTGCCTAGTAGGTCTGGGTGAACTTGTTTTAAATTGATAAGGGCAAAAAATATCAAATGCATCTTTTTCCACTACATGACATCTCTCTGTCTTTAGGGAGGTGACAGGATATGTCAGTAACAGATTAGTCATGTGTTGATTTCAATGTCATGTCTTTAATATGAATGCTATGTGCTTTATAATGAAGGTTTAAAATGCAGCAAGTATCTAATGAGATCTGATGTTTTTGGTCGGGTCAGTTGGCTGTTTGAGGGGGTGGAGAGGCAGAAGGCCGAGGAGCTGCTCTTACTACCTGTGAACAGAGTGGGCTCCTTCCTTGTGCGGGAGAGCAGCAGGGAGAGAGGTGAGTACATTTCCTTACAGTCTGCAATCAGCTCTGTTATTTGGTTTGACTGGGGCCTTCTGTAAAAGTGAGTGCAGAGTCTCTGCATAGGAAATTAAATCCTTGTCAACGAGGAAGCATTTGCCGAGACTAGGTCAGGATAATGTTAAGACAAGAGCATGGGAGTAAAAGGTATGCTAAAGCGAGAGCTAGTCAGATCCAAAGCATGAACAAGAGGGGTCTAGTTCAAGAAGAGAGAAAGACAAGAGTGACCTGCATCTTGAGTCCAATACTGACACGGAAATGGTATACACCGGTGTTTCCACCTGAACACAATAATTCCTGGAAGAGAGATTAGAAATGAAAGGAATTTGGGATTTGGAATAGAATAAATATATATTTATGGCATTATTTAAATAAAAAAGCTACAGCCAGCAGTCTGTTAGCTTAGCTTAGCACAAAGACAGAAATAGGAAACGGTTACGCTGTCTAAAGGCAACACAATCTGCCTAGGGGTAATATGATCGGTTTGATCATATTACCCCTGTACTGCGTTCGTTGCACTGGCTACCAGTTTGTTATAGAATTGAGTTTAAAATTTTGGTCTTTGTTTTTAAAGCCATGAACAATTTAGCTCCAAACTATCTATCTGAGCTTTTGAAATTAAATGACAGTACTAGATCACTGAGGTCATCTCAACAAGATTGAGGACAAGAGGTGACCGTGCATTTTCTGTTGTTGGCCCAAAACTGTGGAACAGTCTTCCTGTATCTTTAAGACTAATATCCACTGAATCTGTTTTTAAATCTAAGTTAAAAACCTACTTGTTTTCACTGGCCTACAAGTGTCCTTGATTTTAATGTTGAATGGTCAAATTGGTGGTTTTCGATGTAAACACCCTCTATCATTTGCTTTGAGGTCGGTCTTGTTTTTAAGATATTTATTCTGCTGTACAGCACAATGTTCAACTACTGTTGTTTTTATTGCGATTTATAAATAAAAGTTGATTGATTGATTGATTGATTGATTGATTGATTGATACCAGCACCTCTAAAGCTCGGCAGTTAACACGTCATATCTTGTTTGTTTAATCCGACTATATCTTGGCCGGGCACCAGGACTTCATGGAGTAACTGCTCCCAAAGAGAATATTGATATTACCCAAAATGTCCCAAAACTTTTTCTTAGAGTGACATGTATTAGTGGAATTGCATGTAAGTGGATTATAATGACATATTCTCTGTGCTCATTGTTTGATCTGAAACTTCTCTTTATTTATGATACAAAAATGTGTGATGATTACGCAAGAGAGATGTTCAACAGAAACATTACCCTTCTCCATTTTCCCACAATATCAGTATGAGTTGGTCAGTGGTTTTTCGTGTTCTTGGGTAACATAACAGTGACCAGACACCATTGTGTGTGCTTATTGACTGAAAGTATGTTGTCGATATGTATCCTCAGGTCTGTATTCGCTCTCAGTGAAGCACAGGATCATAAAGCACTATCGTATCTTCAGACTGGACAACAGCTGGTACTACATCTCTCCTCGCCTCACTTTCCAGTGCCTTGAAGATATGATCAACCACTACTCTGGTGGGTAGATGCAGGAAAACCCACAGACATAACTGAACAGAAACGCTTGGGTCTAAAAACAAACAAAAAAGGAAGGAAACAAATATCACGAAATGTAGAGCCATACAGCATGGAAACAAAATCAAATAATACATTGTGTTCTTAATATAGAAGTGTTTCTTATCATTGGTGGACTCAATATATTTCCTGCTCTTATAGAACATTTTTGGAACAAAACAGGAAATGAGATACAACATGCGTGCTTGATATTGACCACTGGTGCGTACACAGTGAGAGAAGGGTTGCAGTTGTATGCTGTAATAGCTGCTGCCTGATCAGTAGAGTATGAGAGTGGTTAATGCAAAGTACGCAACATAATATTTGTATTGTATTTGTTTGTAAGCTGTTGAGCAGTATTTTACTTCCCCTATCCTTGACTTTGCAGACTTTGCAGATGGCCTGTGTTGTGCGTTAACCACCCCCTGTCTGTCGGGCACGCCGCTGCCACCAGATGCAAATCCTGGAGCACCACCTGTTGTCATGCGACGCAACTTTGACTGGAGGAAAGTAGACAGGTACAACAGAGGCTTGGGGATAATATTTACCAGCTTTAATCTGTCAGCATGACAGAGCATACTGATGCTGGCAGATGGTAGTTTATTTGGCATCATCTGACCTCTGGTCTTGTACTGGATGTCCAAATAGCAAAGAAAAAAAAAATTTCCCAGAGCCAAACATGACTTATTTAAATCATGTGTTTTATTTGACTAACAGTCAAAATACATTGTTTTTACTGCAATGCATGACAAAGGAAAGCTTCAAACTAAAAGAAAATATGTTTGGCATTTTCTCTTTAAAATTGTCAAAAACAATTTAGCTATTATCAAAATAGTTGCTGATTTTATTTTGATTGGCCATTAAAATACTTACTATTGAATAATTGTTATTGAGTCTGAGTAGATCTGTGGTGGATGACTTTTAAATAATTGCTTACAATCTAGGAGGCAATTAAACTGAACTTTTTTCACAAAAGAAGAAAGTAGCAACTCTAAGATGCTCTGTTCTGATTTATTTTTTGCATCTCATCCCCTAAAAGGAGACAGCTGGTCAGCACAGCATTGGAAAGTGATAACGTGGTGAGCTACGGCGTCAGGAACAGCATGGCCGCCTACCTGTCCTTTTCTAAAGATGCTGCACACATGGGAGCAGAGAGCAGGAAGAAGAAGAGTAAATCTGTTTATGGTTTCCCTGAAAGAGGCCTCGCAAACTTTGACTTAGATGATGACTTCTAGAGATAGCAGTGGGGTTTAAAAGACTGGAATACCTTCAAGTGGAGGGCAGTCGAGGGCATCCTTCTCTGAAATCCATCACATTTCTGATGTCGGCAGTGGGCTACACTGAACCGGCGTTTGTGTTATAGTTTCTAATGCGAGCACTTTGAAGTACTTTAACAATAACGCAAATTGCATGACCACTTACACGTTGACTCAGCTGATGAGATGAGGCAGGAGTATATGGAGATGAACTGGACAATGGTGCAATTGAATTGTGGTGTGTATTCTACACATGAGCTGGAAAAACAAACAGCCAGGCATTATGATAGTATACAGGAGACTTGAATGCTATGGGTATTGTTGGGTAGTATATGTATATTAATGATTTTCAAACTATTTTCCTTTGTTCTTAATAAATGTTGTATAGTAAAATTGTTATATTTTGGCACCAACCTAAACAACTTTGACATAGTTTTACCTCATTAAGTTGAAATGGAAACATGATAGCAAACAGTGGCAAATCCAGCAGATACGGAGCAGCAATAATTTGAAGTAGTCAGGGCTGTTAAGTCCAAACTCTCCTTTAAACTCTGCTTTGCTCTCTATCAACTCATGTGGGAAATATCTGGCTCTTTAATCGCTTAATGCTCCACTTTGTTTACCAGCAAGTCGCGATCTTTCCGTGGGTTTATCAGAGCCTTTTCATTAAAAATAGCTGCTTGCTATAATGCAGAACAGTAAAGTTGTGGCCCGGAAAATCTAAATTAGATTAAAGATGCTAAAATGCCTAATGGGGCAAACATAAACTGCAGAGTTAGGTGGTAGGTCTCTGTGGGTTAATACAGGCAACCATTTCACATTACATGTAGTCATTTCATCCATTTTTAATATAGAAATGTGGATCAGAGCAGCTTTAAGTATTAAATATTGGTGTTGAGGAAGTAGAAGAAGTAATCATTTAGAAAATGATACATTTCATTGATGGATACACAGATAATTCACTAAGACAAGACAGTACAGAAACAAGACACTGTGACAATTCTGTATTCTTTAATTATATTATACATATAATACTGAAGCCAAGATTATCATTTGTGCATGATGGCTGCATTGTCCATTCAGGTAACTGGGCAAATATAGTGCTATAAGATCTCTGAAATATGAATAACAGTAATAAAAGTCAGTCATTTTAAGCATTTGAAAACCTTTTGTGTTTTTTGAACAGAATCCAGGGTTAAAAGCTAGAGTGACTTCACTCCTTGCAAACATCCGGCCAAACTGTTGATATTTGTTTAACTTCCTCTGTTGAACTGGGGCTAGTCTTGCCAGTGGGATGTTCTCACCAATTTTCACATGTTGGCCATATGACAGGCCGGTTCAAAAACTGCTATTTAAGAAGATGATAAATAAAAGCCTGTCTTTAATAAAGTCATGCGGAGAAGAAACATTTAGTGCAGCTACAGAATGGTTAGTTGTGCAAGAAAAACCATAAAGCAAACTTCCCTCTAACATGTTCATATTTGTGCAACTTCTTCTGTATTTAAGAGCTTAACCTAAACATTTTGACCACTAACACCAAAGAGCAGACTGTCGGAGGAAACATAAAGTTGGGTCTAAATAAAGATAACAGCCTTTGTCATTATCTACAGCTTTCTGCTCCATGTTGTCCACCTGAGTCAGAAGGTAAAGCATGATAAATATGTACAAGAATGTGAGCAGAAGCATAGCGATGCAAGTCAGTGAGGAAAGGTTCAAGCTAACTACATGATATTACTGTTGAAACAAGAGAGCTCTCTTTATAGTTTAAAACAGTGGGGGTTGGGAGCCACACAAGAGGTTGATGAACATAAAAATAAAAGTATGGGGTCGCAAGAGGATTTCCTGAATACGAAAAATCAAAATTCTACTACTATTTTTTTAAAAACTTTTCTCTAATATTTGCATTTTTGTGTGAAATACTGGACAGTTGTATCTCTTCAGGCCAGTAAAAAATATTCAAAGGAAACAGTAGACTAACATATGATAATCACTCTGCTCACACCTCATAGGCATGCAAACTCAAACTCAGCTACCAGGCTTTTAACCAGAACAAAGAAATATGACCACATCACCCCTGTTTTAGCGTCATTACACTGGCTCCCAGTATGTTTTAGAATTGACTTAAAAATTTTTTTGATCACTTTTAAAGCTGGCCTTTTAGTCCCATACACACCAGCACCTACCTTGAGGTCCTCGGGCAGAGGTCTGCTGTCTGTTCCAAAGTCTCGACTGAAAACTAAAGGGGACAGAGCATTTGCTGTCAGGGCCCCAAGGCTCTGGAACAGCCTGCCCGAGGAAATCAGGTCGGCTGAATCAGTGAACTCTTTTAAGTCCCTTCTTAAAACATACTTTTATAGGGGAGAATTTCCCGATCTTGCTTGACTTTATTTTATCCCTTTTATTTTATTCTATTTTACTTATTTTATATTTATCTTAAACATGTATTTTAGTCTTGTCAATGTTTTCTTTCTTTTATCTTGTATTGTTTTTGTATTATTGTCTTTATACTTGTTAAAGCACTTTGTAACTTGTTTTTGAAAGGTGCTTTACAAATAAAGATGATTATTATTATTATTATTATTATTATTATTATTATTATTATTATTATTATTATTATTATCTGTAATGGGAGATCTCAAGTTATATTAAGAAGTTACACTTGAAGAAAGATTTGGGAGGAGCTCTTTCAAACAATCTGTGACATTTTCATCAACACCAGTCACTATCAGTGGATGTGAGACTTCATGGCTGCCAGGTTCACTTGCCTGCCTGGAAGAATGTACAGAAAAAGACCTTCAGTCTTCTAAGTTTCAGGAAGTTGTTGCACAAAGTTGGCAACTCTGCCAATCCAATTTATTGGTTTTCATTAAATTAATGACCCAACTGTGTGTGACTATAAGACGGGGTCAGCACTTTCTTCCCGGTTAAAAAGCAGGATCAAATGCTTGTGTTTCTCGGTTTTAAAGTCTCGTTAAATACCTGCAAGTAACCAGTTAAGAGACGTCAAGGGGTTTGTGTGTGTGTGTGTGTGTGTGTGTGTGTGTGTGTGTGTGTGTGTGTGTGTGTGTGTGTGTGTGTGTGTGTGTGTGTGTGTGTGTGTGTATGGGTGTGTTGAGTGGAAGAATCAGTGATGCAGACACACACACACACACATCTGGTAGCCTACTGCTGCACCATGCAGAGACTGTAGTCCAGTCAGCATTAGTCACTCGTCACATCAGGCTGCCTCTCTAGACCATGTGAAAGCAGTCTAGACCAGGACTAGAGCTGAAAGCAACGGAAGAACATGCTCTGAGTGAATGTGCAGTTGATTGATGACTATACAATTCATTTTTAGATTCAGATTTAGTCAGATATGCTATACATCTGGTTTGAAAAAGGGGGGGATAGCAAAGGGTGAAGTTAGAGATCTGTGAATTGGAATGAAGGTAAAGTTCTGGAAAACATATTTCATCAAAGGTCATTTTATACATTCAAAATAAACGTACCTCTCCCTCTGGCCGATCTATTCATCCATATTCACATCACTGAACATTCAACAAAAAACAGCTCTTCCCTGAAGTTGTGCGAGCATTTACTGTAATGCCAATGCAGATGGGAAAGACAATACTTCGTCACCCTGCCAATCATCACACATTTGTGTGTGTACACTGGGAAAACAAAGCCTCTCCGTGGGATGAACGGAAGAACGGAAGAATTACAGGGGGAAAAAAGCAGACACCCGTACAGTGCATGTTGTCTTATGAGAAAACCCCGGGTTCAAAATGCCTTTACTAAGTTGATCCTAAGTTGAGTCCCTTGCTCTCCATCTGCATTTTGTTTGATGTTACAGTGGATGTAAGCACTAAGGAAAACACTCGAACAATGCACCCTGGCCTCAGGTTTCACCCCTCCCCAAATGAAAACAAGAAGAGGAAATAGAGCTGTGGCACGTCAATGTCTTTTTCTGTAGGAATGGGATCAAGGCATGGAGAGAAAAAGGCGGATAAGTGAAGGAAATTAAGAGATGCGGGGAGATTCCTCTTGCCCCAGCCTGTTTTCTGGTAATCAGGTTCTTCTAATCTCGTCACATCCTGCCCTCTACCCTGAGGCCAGCTGTCCAAACCTCTGACTTCACCATTTCGGCACTGGATGAAAAAAAATGCAGTAAAATGTTTGCTTTGCTCAATAAAAAACGAGTTCTGTACATTTGCCCTTGTTAATTAAAATTGCTGTTTTGCCTATCCATATCGTTGCCTTAATCACATGAGATCTTCCTGAAGAGCAACTTTTCTTTTGAAGGGTTTCCGGTCCGGTTCTAATAAAAAATATAAAATATGAGTTCATATCAGTTTTTTTCCCTTTGTGGAAACATTTAGTTTGGGTGTTCATTTCTAGTCAGAAAACCTCACGCTATGAGCTATTTTTCATTCAGCTTAATTTGGTGTAACAAGTGTTCTCGTCTAACTTTAACAGTAACCACTTCCTCCAAGTATAGAATAGAAACCACTCTAGATTGCATCTCGCTGTAGCCCCAATGTAGACGCAACACAAATATGGCAGCTGCAGATTTAAAAAAAAAAAAACGACATTTTATTGGGCAACAAAGAAATCGTCCACTAGTGCCAAAATTACAATTGATAGTATAATTACCCTGCGAAAATCAAACAATTTTTCATCAAACCCATAAAAGGACTTCCTCCAAAGAACACTGACAACACTACAAAGTGTTCGCTTTAGAAACAGCACACGGGAACATGTCCTTAACTGTTGAACCAAGGGCCTCAGCCAATACACACAACCATATCCATGGCTGCCCAGACAGCAAGGGGAAAACAAACAAAAAAACTCCAAATAGCTCCAAATATCCATATCTTTGCCAGGGAATGGAGTGTTCTTATGTGACCTGCCGGGAATCTCTACTCCCATTCCTTAAGCCATTTCAACTAAACAATACTGCAGAATAAGGCAGTGACTTTCACTGTGCTCATGAAGTCATTTTTTTAATATTCTGTAATATAAAACAAAAGTGCAAAGGAAAAACAGGCAAGGAAAACATAGTGGCAATTGCTACACAGTTGCTACACAGCAGCTTGAGTATGAAGGCCTGTGTTTTGTGTGCTTGTGGACAGGTTTATACAATGACCGTTGCATAAGGAAACATTTACTTTTCTGTTTTATTAGCTGGACTTCAGTGATCTTGTTAATAGTTAGGTGTTTGTGGCATTTTCCATTGAGAGTGAACTAACGCCATAATAAAGCTGAACAATACAGGAACATTTTAACACCTTAATGAAGTGCTGTGAGAAGCCTGTTTGAATGGGCAGAAGTTGAAAGAATATTTTTTGAAGAAAACAACTGTTTGGACTGGAAAACCTCAGGCAGAGGCATAAATGAGTTTTTCTGGGAAGCAGTTGAAGGACAGATATTTGGAGAAAAAGGAAGAACCTGGCTCCGCTGTCATTCAACCGCCAGCTGAGTTAGAGCTCAGAGCATCCTCCCTGCTGCTTTGCTACAAGCAAACATGAGAGGTGGAGAGCTCCTCCTGGAGAGAAGTTCACTTTCCATGAGGAGATTTTCAGTTTGCCACGTGGCTTCCAACAAATTATTAACACATGCACTGTTCACACACTTTCTAATTAGAAATTCAATTGTTGATAAACCTAAATAAGCCCAGTTGGTGACTTAATATATGTGCATGTACCCCTTTCAGTGTCTCATAAAAAAGTATTGTTAAATTTGACTGATTTGGCAAGAGGCATGCGGTAAGAAGCTGAAACCTTTTAATACCTGTAAATTATTCCTCATGTGTGCATGTGCATTTGGCGTCTTACCTGGCAGTGTGCATGATCTTTCCACTGTCCTCAGCTCCTGTTGAACCGCATTTGTCTCTGGGGAATGACAAGCAGGATGACAGCTGCGAACATATTAGCGTCAGGAATGAGTCTGAAGCACTCTGTAGTCAGTTAAATGAAAGAGAAAAGGAGGGCAATAAAGATGGATGGGCACCAGGTGAAACTGTGGGTGTAAGATGGATGTGTCACTAAGACAGAAAAATATGTGTGATTGATGTAACCAGGTCGGCTAAACTAGTGGCTCACTATTACTGAAGCATTCGTTTTTCCTGTGACTTTTCAGAGTCAACATTAAAATGTTTCAAAAACACTTTGTGTTTTATCCTTTAAAAACACAGATTACCTTTACCAAGTATGAGACGAAAGCATGGTGTTCCAAACTGACAATCAGCAGTTCACATCACTTCCTCTTATTTTCACACGTTAGTGGTCAAAGTGAAAAGACATCACTGTGGGGTAACAGCTCTCTCAGAAGTTAATGCAATACCATGCATTTTTGTATTACAATGTTTTTACACAACAGTGATATATGAGCTTTTGTGCTCATATATCACATCTCTGATATGACCTGCTCTGCTGCCAGGGACACCTAATCCCTTTCGCTCACACACGTACTGTAGACGCTCATGTCTAAAATACTGATGTCTTTTTTATCTTTTTATCAGAAGCAGATGTCTACGTTACTGACTCTGGTCATGCTCTCTGTCAGGTCACTGACAGACACGGGAGTGGCATCAATCTTCTAACTCAGGGAGAGAAAGAGAATATTTCCCAAAATGTTGCACTATTCCTTCCTATTTCTATCCTAATGCTTAAGCAAGTGACAGTGGCATCTCCACTTTCTTCAGCATTAGGCCCACGTCATGAATTCATGTACTACAAAGCCGTAAGATGAACAAAAGAGCAGAAGGTTCAAGGGGAAATAAAAACACTCAGCTGTCTTGTTTCCATGGTAACAATAAATCTGCTGAGAAAACCTGGGGATCACTTGCTGAACATTCACTCTGATCTTTTCCGTTGTAATTCATAATCATTATAGGCCCACCTCATGACACAATAGCTGTGTCCTGTGTATTGCAACTACTATGAAGGGAGGATGCAAAACTTGATGTGAAGGGCTCACACGATGAAATATGGTTCAACTAAAGGCCCCGATCATAAAGCTGACTTATGCACGCACACATATTTCAGAGACTCAGGGCCTTGCTGCCTTTGGAGAGAGGCCACAAATAAGAGAGAAACCATGACATGATTGAGTGCATCTTTGCCTGCTGGTTACCAAAGAGAAAGCTAATAATAACTTGACATGGGACCAGCTTATCAGGGTGATCTAACTCCTCTGTGACATTTATAAGCCAGATTCAAAGCAACGGGGGTTTCTGTGCTGTGGCATGTTAGCAAATTCACTAACAGCAGACTGGCAACTTCCTAATTTCCCATCTAAACATGTAAACTGTCACTATGGTTGTGATACTGTAATTGTTGATTAGTTCACAGCATTAGCTGGGTACACTCTTGCTATATTTAAATTCTTGTCCTGTGACCAAAAAGCACATTTGACAGCCCTTCAAAAAAAGTGTTACCCTGAAATGACACAGTTATTTTATTAAATCCCACTGTACATACCATTGAATCAAGAAGGCTTTAAATGTGCGTTTTTGGTAGCATCTCACTCGATCTGTTAAATTGCAAAAGCAGGTGTGTGTGCCTCCATGCTTTTCAGGAAAAGGATGGGCACTATTTATAACTGCAGCAGCAATTCTCTCCATCTGCATCACTTACAGAAATACCTCTGTCTCTCTTGGTAAAAACACATGCAAAACTGTGTGCCAAGGTCCAAGAAATCCTCAATTCTCTTGAATTAAGTACAGTCCTAAGATGAAGGAGATGAGGAAGACACTGACATCAGCTCCCTTGTTTAGAGTGTCTCTCTTCCCTTGTGAGGCTGTTCTCTGGCATGCAGGAGCAGCACCAGAAAGAAGTTGGACAACCTCCATGTGGAGAGAGAGACTGCTGGAGCCAAACAGACAAACAGCAGGCCAGTGAAGAAGGGCTCTTTGCTGTAGCAGTAGCTGACGTGGAGCTACGTGCAGATCACACACAATCACACACACAGAAGCGTGTGCAGCTGGAGACACTTGAGATGCCTGTCTGACAGCCAGCTAGTGAACCTCGAAGTCAAGTCTCAAAGAGTGGGAGACGGAGCAATTTTTCATTCCAACAATAAGTGGTAATGGGTTGGGAATGTACACAGACTGACAGATACATATAGGCAACAAACATACTGATAAACACAGACGAACACACACTCTTGCAAATACCAACATCCGGCGAGGTCACCGGCTAGTTAACAGGACTGTTTTCCCTCTGGCACAACAATGTAAAATAAGAAATTGTCAAACATCTTCATGAACTTTCACAGAATGTTTTCTATCCAAACTGAAGATGAATGTGACCTGATCCACGTGGCATGACTGAAATCCTGACTTTCAGTATCCAACGTCTACTTGTTGCTCTAATAGCAGCAGCTGTAGAGTTTGCTAAGGGAAATTTTTGGAAAAATATCACAGGTAAAGCCGCTGACTCATTATGGAAGGCTTTGTTTTTTGGAAATGCCTGATGCAAGATTGCATATCTATGGCACACTCCCTTTGTGTCTGCTGTGTCCACAAGGGTTTTGTGTTTCATCTCTGTATTAAGAGCAGACCTCGGCCTACCACAGATGGAGCAGTAATGGAAAAACTCATTAAGATGGGCCTCGACAGCAAAACCTTCCAAGTCTTGGTAGTGGTGACTTGATACATGGAAAACTCATTATGCCACCAAACATCAGCTGATTCTCTCGGTCTCTTGCTCTCGCTTTCTCTCAGTTATGTGACCAAAATGAAGTCATCATTACTTAATCTGTCACATGCTGATACCAATCCCCGAAATTTTTTTCCCTCAGCATTGTGCAAGAGGCACATCAAGCCAGATATGTTCGGTATGTGATTGGTCTGGGTTAGAGAGAGGCTACTTGCCAGATCCAGCGTGGGGAACAGTCCTTCTTTCCTGCATCCATGCTCTCCCAGACCTCCTCATTACATAACCCACTGGGATGCAGACTCAACACACGTATACGTCTATCGGCCATCTGTGAGAATCATTAGAGATAAGTGGGAAAAAAAATATGACACGTAGTTCAAAGTATGGAAATTGAGCAGATGATCATAGAAGATCACAGAAAAACTTTGAAAGGGCATATCCCAACTATGCTACTAATAAATAACATTTGAATAAACTTGAGCTTGCATGCATAGAGTCAAATCACATAGTTTACACAATATTTTGCAGTTGTTAGCAGTAGTCTGACATCTAGTGGGCAATGTGAAAAATTGCTCTCACAATGTGTCCCAGTTTTATAACGTTACAGTGTAAGATCCCAGGGAACAACACTACAGCCTCCAACAGCATGGGCATGGCCACATGACCCTACTACGGGCCGAAAAATGCAAATCAAGTGACACGCAATAAACGAGGCTCTTGATTGTCTGGTGTAGCTGCCTACTTTGCCCGGGTGTTCGTGCAGCCTTAAGCACTGTACTAGCATATGTACTAGATGAAGACTAACTTCGATGCATTGTACTTTTCTAAAGTGTCAAATTCACCCCTTCAATCCTCCAAAGAAGCGAAAAAGAATCCCCGGAACCATTTCACTCTTAAACGTTTCAGATTTGTTCGAAGGACGGACCGCCCGGTGTCACATCATTCTCTGTCCGTCTAGCAGAGTATAGTGAAGAAGCGTAGGCACTGTAAGTCGTTTTCTTACAAGCTGTGTTGTGAACACTTTTGATGGACTGTGTGGAGAAAAAAGACACAGAAGCAAAAGCGCCTTCAGTTGTCGACCGATATTACACGCGATGGTACAGAGCCGGTAAATAAAGTCTCACTGAAATATATGTTATGTTAGCTGCCCGGTGGCTAAGTCAGCTAACGTTAGTTTAACTTAAGAGGAGGGGGAGGGAGAGGACTAACGTTAAATATTTTGATACTTGCCCAGCATAATGCATTTAATTTAAGTGTTACAAATCCGTTAAGGTATTGTGGTTGTTTTATTTAGATATGAAAGGGAAACCGTGTGAGGACCACTGCATTCTGCAGCATTCAAACAGGTAAGTTACGTCCCCATCAATTTGTGCATTTTTTAACTCGGAAGTTTTGTGTCGCACCCGTTTTAAATTAATCCACACGGAATGTAAGTGTAAGTTAATGTAAGTGGTTTTCATCCAGCGATAGTTAACTTTTGATATTTATTTTAAAGGCACACTTTTAAATGTGTCTTTGCTCTCTACAGAATATGTGTTGTCACGTTAGCAGCTACTCACCCAATCCTTCAGAACGGGCGGACAATCAAAAGCATCAATTACCAGATCAGTAACGGCTGCAGTCGGCTGAACAATAAAGTGTCTGGGAAGTCCAAGAGGGTAAATTAATAATGAGCTACACATTTTTTGATATGTGCATACATTTGTACTTGTGTTATCTTCACTTCTCACATTTTTTTTTTACCATTATAGGGGGGTCAGTTCCTTACTGATTTTGCACCTCTGTGTAGGATAACATGCACAGATGAAACTGAATACACAATCTACAGGTGAGTCAATGATTGGTTTTTCAAGGCATACATTCCACATGCTTGTATGTCATGATCGGTCACACAAGTCATTTATCTTTTTAGCTGCATCCGTGGCCGTCTTCTTGAAGTCAATGAAAATATTTTAGAAACGCCTTCTCTCTTGCTGGAAAAGGTAAATTACAAATTACATTTTTACACTGTAAAGTTATCATTACTTATATATATTATAATTAGTCTATCCATGCTGTGAATGAATCATGTGAATCGCAAATAGCACAATTTTTGCCTCTATTAAAGTAAATAGTCAGCATTGCACACTATTTTTTATTGTCCTCTCTTTGGCCATTCAATAGCCTAAATTTAACACTTTCAATGTGTTTTTTTTGTCAATATCGGATAAGTCTGCCTGACAGTTTCATGGTCCACATGCTCAGTTTCTCTACCAGTTTCATCTAATCTCATCAATACAAACTTTAATTGTGCTTTGTCTGTCCAATCTGAACAGCCATCGACTGAAGGATACATCGCTGTCATCCTACCAAAGTTTGAGGAGAGCAAGAGCATAACGGAGAGTCTCCTGAGCAGTGAGGAGTTTGAGAGTGTTGTTTCCAAACGCACTGTTGCCCAGTCACAACCCACTTGACAGAGCTCCATGTGTTTGCCTTATGTCAGTCAAAAAGTGTTCTAGCAGAGCTTCCCTGTTCCACTCCCACCAGTTTGGATGAAGACTGGGACCATTATCCTGGAAAGTGACATGTGTGAGGACATCAAAGGGACAATTGCATATAATGCAAGCACTGCACTGAGCCTCTAGACTATTAAGCATTGCATTTCATTTTTTTTGGAAATTGAGGAGGGTGTCAGGAATTCTTTATTTATTGTTTTGTTTTTCTCATTTAAAAAAATGGAAAAATAGAGAAAAGCATGACAAATTACACAATGTCTGTTAAATACCCTGAACATTCAGTTTGAATTATTTTTATAGAATGTCAATAAAGACAAACAGTGATTTAAGAAAAATATTGTTTATTTCTTATGCATCACCTTTATTAACCTTTCAATTGTCAAAAGAATAGATGGTCTAAAACTAGATCTATGATTTCTTCACATCTGTAGCGCCACTACAATAACCTGCATCCTTAGCTGCTCTCACAAGCATCTCTAAAGCTTAATGTATGTTATTTGTTTCAGTCATTATCACACCCTCACCTAGTACCAAAGTCATTATCTGAGAATACTTACTGTGTGTGTATATATATACACACACACACACACACACACAGTACCATTTTATACATACCATATACCATTTAATACATACTGGCCAACAAGGCAGCTTCACAATGATAGTCTTCATAACAAGTACACTTCAAGGCTCCATTTGACACAGATGCCAGATCTTTCATTTGAGAAAAAATGTTTAACAGCATACATATAGTATGATTTAATAATCACCAGGACAGTATAAAGTAAGGTCCTGACATCCCAAAAGCATCTTAGTGATACACTTTGTGTATCTTCTGAGTGTTGGGAGAAACCAGGCCGAAATAAAAATCTCCAGTGATGTACACAGGAGAACTAAGAGCTTTATATTTAATATGAGAAGCAAGCTGAAGATCAGAGTGTCTTCATGAGAACAATCATATTTGGCATTAAATTTTGATTTTTGCATTTTGTTACTAACATGGCACATGAGGATTATTCCATAGCAAACTGTATGGAAATTAGACATTAATCACATGGCATGGCTGACTTTTAAAATACTTATTTATCCCAGTGAGATGCTGACTACAATGGCAGTGACCAAGGACAGAATGTGTCACTATGGTTAATATTACAGAACAAGTGTTAACATTACAAACCTATGACACATTGACCACAAACAAACACAAGGGTTTGGTGATGATGGCATCATGCATGATGGGTTGTCAGCCATTTCACTGTGGCCTCCATTTGGCTAACATGTGCAACACGTTTACAGTACACCACAAAACAAATAGGCTTGTCACACAGAGGCACATACTGAAGAGAGATGTATGGCTGAGCATCAAGAGGGGTTCTTTCCTGATTTCTGATCAGTTTATCATCTCAATATCCAGAGAAGTGATACAATTGACTCCAAAAGCAGGTTTGTGTCTGCCCCCCCTCTTTAATTAAATAGGCTCACTTAAAATAGCAAAGTCATAGTGTTGGCTGATTGTCTCCATCTTGTGGACTGGGGTGGAACTGGTGCGGGAAAATGCGCGGCGCTTCCCTGGGGGTAAAACTGCCCCTGGGCACAGAGAGCTTGGATCTGCTTCTTCCTCTGTAAACCTTTCAATTCATCATCCAGACAGCAAATACAAACTGACTGACCAAGGAAACTATCTTCACCCCACAGATCTGGTGGTGGGTGCATGAGAATGAGGGGAATTAAGTATTTCCTGGATTACATGTCCTCCAGACCATGTGCTGCTCCAAGGGAGAATAGTGGACAAGGAGGTGACTATTTCCAGGATTATTTGCTCTCAAGGAGGTTGAGACCTGCCATGTGCTGCTCCAAGGACTTGACACCGAAGCCGTTGCTGTTCTTGCTGTTAAGAGCTCCTTCCTCTTTGACAGGTGTGGATCCATCCTGCCTCTCCCTCCAGTCCTGCGGGGAACCCAGGCTACTCCTCTCTGACTTGTACTGCAAACGGACATAGCATGGAGAGGTGATGAATGGAAGGAAACAAAATTTGAAAATCAAGGGCTTGCTATCTTTTGAAAAAAACTGACCTTGCCTCTGACATTTGTTTTATTTCCCTCTGCCAACTCTTTATCTATCTGTTATTGTTTCTAAATGAGGCACTTCAAGCAGTTCAGCATATGTGATGAATTTGGTGCTTTATTCTTGCAATTTTTGGGCTGTAGCCACATAGCTGAATGCACTTTTTGTAAGCTGCTTTAAATAAACGCGTTAGCTAATTGAATGTAACTTCTTTCCTCTCAGCTTTATGGAGTGTTTTGGCATCTTTCAGCTCATTATTTTGGTTTTCTGGCCCACAACTTTATTGATCTGGTTCACTTTCCCTACTCTCATCAGAATGGATTTCAGCTGCTGTCTACCCCTCCCCCCAAAACAAACAAACAGTAGACAGACACACACAGTGGAGCATTTAACAAATAAAGTGCCAGATGTTTCCCTCAGGAGTTGGTGGAGACCATAAACAGGGCTAAAAGAGAGTGAATATTGGACTAACATTTGCCTGAAACACAACTTCAAATGAACGCTAATGTTGCTCTGCATCTGCTGGATGTGTAAATAAGCAACTGTTTGCTAACAAGCTTGCCAGTGTTATAAATCAGTGTTGTGTTCACAGCTCCCACTGCCCCCAAGTGACCAAAAAAATCAGTTATTGCAAGTTTAATCATATTTTCTTGGGCTACATAAACTTTTCTGAGCTCTTTCTCTCTTAGTTTGGTAGATGTCAATGTAGCTTGCCAGGCTAACAGTAGTGCCGGCCATTAAGCCATGAGTCCTGTTCAGTGGCTTCACCTTTCTGTTGAGTTTGTTACAGAATGGGAGGAGAGAGACAACCACAGTCAAGATGTTTCTGGTTGTCTGAATGGATGAGTCCACCTAAAGACAAAGAGACAAAATAATATAAAAATAAAAAGTTAAAGAGGGGCAGCATGGAAACACATGGGATACAAATGCATAAGAACAAAACACATCCACCCAGAAGCCTACGAACCACGTGAACACATCACCATCTCAACTGCGATTAGCATTTCACTTAACATTTCCTGATCAGTTCTCTACTGTGCCACCCCCCTGACAGACACACACTATCCCATTAGTGATGAAAGATAAAGTGAACATCAGGATGGAGAGACAGAGATGGGAGGCAATACATATCAAAGAGATGCTCATTAATCAGCAGAGGACATGCTATTCTTCATCCCGTCCTTTTGATTCTAACCTTCCCCTTTATTACAAGGTGACCTAAGCCAGCTCATCCCTGCCCAAGATGCTCATTAATTCCTCGTAGACATTCATTAATCTGGCGCCCTGTGTTCAACGGTGTTACTCGCAGATCACTCAAAGATTACGCCAGGGCCAGTAATGAAGTAAGTTAGTCATGCTCTATTGGTTAGTCATGTGTGCTCAGTGCTTCATTGATGCCCGCCTGTTGTTGGGTATGTTTTGACGCTGTCAAAGCTAATTATCGCTTTAAGAAAAAAATAAATAAAGAAAGTCTGTTCTGTGTGATGCTACTCATTTAATGCCTCCCAAACAAGTTATTAATTTTTTTTTTTTCAAGTAAAAAAAAAAAAAAGAGTGAGACACACACAAGAGTAGTATGAGTACCTTCTGGAAGGTGGCAGTCTTGCCCTGTACAGGCGTCTTGGACCCCATCTGCAGCTGTTGGCATAATGCCACCAGTTTCTCCATCTCTGTCATCACCACAGACTTTTCCTCATCAACCAGCTGGAACAGAGAAAGACAGAGAGAGAGAGATGTCTTTCAGGACAGCAGGGATGGTTTATGGTGGTATTATCCAGGGAGACGGGGTTAATATGTACAGACATTGATAGATTTACTTGGTCAAACACAAATCAAGCATCACAAAAAGGAAAAAGGAGGGTGAAATAAATTTAAATTTAGTGCTGCTTGATGTAATCCGTCCGCAACAGCCAGGTCATGATCTACTGTTTAAATCTGTTATCCAGCTGAGTTAATCCCTAGGTCTCAGTCACGGGGGCCATCAATCTACTCCAGTTGCATGCCAACAATGACCTAAAAAAAGCTCTTTTATTCAGGCTAGCCTACTCATGACAGACAAAAGTACATAAAAACAATTAAAAAATGCTCAAGCCAATTTGCATAAATAGCCTCATAATTTGAATGAGGGCAACACAGGTGTGCTACAAGTGTGTTTGACGCCAAAGAACTATGGGAGTGGAGGGTGAAACAGAGGGACTCCATTAGCACCAGTTTGTTTGATGTAATTAATCAGAAAGCGTGAGACAAGTTGAAGAGCTGGGCCTCCTGATTATGAATTAGTCCCGGGCGGTCGCAGTCAACTCCCCCGCTCTCATCCCCTCCACACACGCACATGTGCGCAAGCATACACACACCCAGATGCAGCGGTAACGAATGGCAGTCGTTAATGGCTGTCAAAAAGAGCCGTTTAATTAAACTTGGGAGGACCTGGGGAAGAAGTTGGTGGAGGGCAAGTGGAACGAAGGCACCGAGGCTACGTTTTGTTTGTTGGATCTTGACTTGGACAGGAAAAGAGGATGGTGAAAGTGTGTGACAGCCTTAATTTCCTGCTCTCGCTGTGTGATTTATAAGGCGGACCTGGCACCGTGGCATGCCAGAAAGGGTGATATGGGTGTGTATGTGTGTGAGATGCGTAACGTGGGTGGGGGCACAGGTGCCAGTGTGTGTGTGTGTGTGTGTCTGCATATAGATGGGATAGATAACAGTAAACCTGGGTAAAATAAAATAAGCAGTTTTCTTTTCTCATTTGGTTTATTTCTTTCTGTTACTTACTTATATACTGCTTTCACCAGACAAGGCTTCTTGCTTCTCGAGTGAAAGCAGTAGTGTGCACAAAAAAATTCTTAATTTAATTGCTACTTTTACAAAAAGTCTTCTTTCTATTATATAAAATGATGATAACAGTAGATAAGAGTGCATAATGTGCAAACATATTTGTAAATGGTATCATGTGAGCACATTGTGATTTGGAATTCAGCCTTAAACTGTGTGTGTGTGTGTTTGTGTGTGTGTGTGTGTGTGTGCGTGTGTTCAAGAGAGAGAGACTTATTTAATAGTATATACCTGGTTGCAAAAAGTGCGGAGAGATGAGCACAGCTGGAGGCCCTCTTCAGAAAGTACCTAAAGAATCAGTCAGAAAAAAAGACAAAAATCAAAAAACTCACACAAACACATGCAAAACTGTAATTCTTTTAACTTCCACCAAGATGCCGTTTGAATACCAGAGAAAGCACAGCATTGTAAGAATGAACTTTTTCTTGGCTCTTATCAGTACGCCTTCCCGTCTCTTTCCCCTATCGTTCTTCCTCTTATCTCCCTCGCACACCCCAAATGGAACAAATCTTGCTTGGCATTTTGTGCCCCAATTCTACATATTACTGCACATTATTGGCACTGATCGCAATTCAATAGGATACACTCCTCCATAGAAATTTTGTTTGTTATCACCTCATGTGTCTGATGATGGCCAGGAACATAGAGTACTCCATATCGCAATCATAAGTCCTAGTCATGCCCTATCAGATCTGCGAGAGGGAAGTGAATGAGGGGATGCTGGCATTTACTAACCTATTGATCTAGCAGCCCCAGTGTGTCTTTGGTTTAATGAAACAACAGATGCATTCATTTGCAACATCGATAAAACGGGGAGGAAAATAGTATAGAAGGTGGAGAGGAGGAAAGATTAGCGGATATGGACACACATACCTCAGCTTGATGAAAAAGATCTAGTGTTGTTTTCAGCAGCCCCTCCCCTCTGGGTAATCAATATAGGAAACACAGAAATAAGGAAGGGAAACGTGGATGAGAAAGATGAATAAGGACAAATACATCCACAGCAATCAAAAACCATCTTATTGTCAGAATGAGTCATAGTCATGTCAACTTCGTCAGAGCCTGAAACTATGCCTGGTAAATATCGACTGCTGGAGGGGGGGTTCTCATTAACACTAAGCTTCTAAAGAGGTTCATGTGGATGCTTAAGAGGCTTTACAGTGTTGAGCTCTGAAATGAATGCAACAGTTCAGCAGGCTGCAGATACACAATCGAGGCATGAGCGCGTCTGTGTAGCGTGTGGTACTGTTCGGGGACCTGGTGAACAGGTGCATGTTGTAGGCCATGCTGGCCAGGCTCTGGCTCTGCCGGACAATGTCATGCTCTTGCTCCTCCCATTTCTCCACCTCTGTGTCCACATCTGACGAGAGCAGGCGAAGCTCCAGACCCACTTTGGCCATGCTTGTTTGCTCCTGCGTATATGGGAAAGATTGCAATACTATGTGTGTCATTTTAAAAAATGTATATTAGCACACAGGGTTCTTTTAATTTGTTTACACACTGAGAAGAACGATATCAGCATATTATCCTGCTTCCTGTGGCGGTATAGTGTGAAAAACTGCCGGCCGGCAAAATTGCAGCCTATTACAATGCGAACACTATCAATTCTTCAAGCGAGTGACACAAAGTTTCCTGGAGATGAATATACCGCTGTCAAAACAGCATACAAGAAGTGATGTGATGTATTGTGCAGAAAGCCAGAGGAGTTTATGGCGTATGCTACCTCTGCATCCAACTTGACAGCCTTGGCAGTCTTCAAGTTAGTGAGTGAGTGCTTCTGTGGGAAAAGAGAGCGACATTAATCAGAGGATTACAAACCATTGGATCATTGGAACATTCATGAGGATAGATGGAGTGATACTCACCCCAGGTCTAGGAAGTGACAAATAAGGTCTTTTGTCTCCTAGGAGCAGAGAGTTATGTGTAATTATCTGAATACAAGGTCACAAGCAAAACAAGCAAAACATTATCATGTATTATTTTTCTTTGAATGACTGTGTGTAGATTTCCACACTTTTTCAGACATTTAGGGTGGCAATTACGGTTATTCAGTAATTATGGTAATGACAGAATTGCTTTTATCGCTGTCCACCTTTGACACACTTTTATCTTTCATCACAAACAGCATGGTTCCTTTCAATCAACTACATGGGTGATAAACTCTACTGTCATGTACCAAATGTTCACCGAGGAAGATTAGGGGAAAATAATGAAAGCAAACCTCTCCACGGTGTCCATATTTTTTACATTCTAACACGACACTTGGCTCCACGAGAATACAAATGTGTGATGGATGTGATCCTTTCACCCGCTGAGCTGCACTTCAAAATATTTACTGTGTTTTATGTGAAGGTCACATTCTTGAGGGCAACCGCGTCTTGGAAATATGCCAAAACATCTTTCCCCTGTCTTTGAGATCACTCAAGATTTACAGAATGTGAAAGCGCGCGTTTGGTAACACTTACATCCAACACTCCCTGATGCAAACATGCTGAACAAATCAGTGGACACAGACAAATGTACAGTCCATGCAAATATACACAGTCACACATGCCTGAGTATCTATGTGTGCTTTCTGTCTGAGTCTCTGTCAGTGAGGATACAAGCAGCTGATTTGCAAGACTTTGGACACTTCAGGTAATGAGTACAATAATGAACAAAGAGAGGGAGTACAGAGGAGGAATGAATGCACAGGTGTTTAATGGCATTGACATTGTTCCTTTTAGAAAATACTTCCCACAATCCATGATGAATGTTTTTTAAAGATATGCTCATGCTGCTTGCTTTGCCTCTACTTTAACTTTCATTAACGCTATTGAAGTGTTCACGGTCAAAATGATTCACCAAGGTTTTATCAGCAAATTTGATTCTCTCAGGCTAAAATGCAGCTGACAGCACATTTTCCCTGTGTTTGCTTCTGCTTCTCACTCTCTCTGAAAGGCTTTCTGTTCCTCCCGTATGTACTGACTGTCCTGCCCACCGCACCCCAAACAAATCCAAATCCAAGCGAGTATCCATTTACTAAACTAAAGCACACCTCGCCTGCCTTCAAAGACGTCATTGATCTCTCTCAGCAGCAGGGCCATGTCACAGAGCTGCGACTCCCAAGCCTCGCAGAACACCTCCAGGTTCTCCTTAGCGATCTTACTGGACGGGTGGAGGGCCAGTGTCTGGGCTGCCGAGATGATCTAAGTAGCAGAGAGAAGCATGAGAAAAGTTATATTTAAACAAAGTTGGTCTGTACCTGGGAAGAAACAAAGTATTCAAGTGCAGTAAAAGACAGAGGAACAAAATCTGGTGTAATGATTTTCCAGAACTAGGAAACTCACTGTGGTGATTTTTCAATTTAATCAGATGACCCTTGTAAGAGCCATTTTGCCATATATGTTGATTTACTAATTGTTGTTAAACACATGCTATATGTTCATGGGTTATGCAGAAGTTCTTTCGTTTTTGATATTGTGTTTTGGTAACTGTTGATTTGGTGGATATGTGATTTCGCTGCGCATGGGCAGTAGGAAAAAAGTAACAATATAGTTTAGGAGAGATCTGCAAGAGCCCTGTATCGTAACAAGTTTTGACCGTGTTTTGTAAAATATTTTTGAGAAACTTTTGGTGGACTGTACTGGGCTGGTAATGGACCAAGCTTTTTTTTGTGCTCTTAATTAAAAAGGTACACTCAAACCTTCTCACGACTCTTTTTTGGATTTTGGGTACATTGGTACTCCAGGAGTGTGTATATTGGGACACACATTGATGGACACGCGTCAGCCTGGGATAGGCAACTTGCAGAATAGTGGCCTTGGACTTTGTCAGTGACACGGCCACGACAACCCTATTAAAACCAAAGAGTTGTTCTACCATTGAAACCTAAAACACGACTGGAAGCTGTACTTAAATACAGGAACTTACACTGGACAATAACTAAACCAAAGCCATTAGTATGACTAATATTAATGTTTTAACAATGTTAAAAGATGTTTGTAAGACTGTTTTCTTGATGTGTAGCATTCTCCCTTCTCTCTGGGCTGTGGGTATTACCTGGACTACAGCTCTTTTGGAATAATCTTCTTTAATCAGCATCAACACAGCAAGACAATAAAACACAGACTTCACTCTCTCGGGGTTTCCATCAGAGCCTCGTTTCTACTGTTAGAATCACAAAACTGTCCCCAGTAAAACAAAGGTAGGTTGGAAATACCTGAGGCAGCAGGTATTATTATAAATAATAAGCAACTTCTGTTACACATAAACAAAAAAGTTAATATAGTGCTGTAATAATAATAATACCCACTGTATCAGAGTAATAAAAATAATAAAATTTAACTGTGCAACTTTGTTTTGAAAAATAATACAGTGGAATTATAGTTATCCTACAAAAAAAAATATATATATATACACACACACACACACACACACACCATATCATTCAGCATACATCGCAGACTTCATTAAGAAAAAGCTGGTCACAAGAAATAAGCATTGGGCCCTTTAGGCTTCATCATCGCCTTTGTGTTTTTTAAAATAAAGAGATTGAGGTTGAGACGTCCAGTTTAGCACATCTCACCACACACGTAACCGAGCTCAGGCTTGCAATATGTTTGAAACATATTTAACAATTAATAATATCTGAAATCTGGTCTGGTTTCTAGACTCAATGGAAATAAGATTTCAGACAACTACACAGACAAATCTAACTTAAACAAACACACACACACACACACACACACACACACACACACACCCCACGCCCCTCCTCCACAGTGTCCTCCATAGTATTTAATAGCCAATTACCCTCTGGGCCACCCCTCTATTACTTTGGGCACACACACAGAGACATATCACCAGCGCTAACCCATACTGCAAAGTTATTGATTGGCTGACCTTTGAACTTTGTAGCGGAGTCATTACTGCGAAGTCATGCAGGGCCTGACATTAGCACCGCAGGAACAGGAACATTCTACATTGCTGGATAATTACTGGCATGGACGTTTTTCCAAGAGCAAACATAATTAGATGTGGGATAGGGGGACTAGGTGGACGGCGTGTTCTTAGCCATCTTGAATAGCTGGCAGGTGTAGGGGGCAGACAGAGGAGACGTGAGGGAATATATCTATTTTCCCTTCCTACTACGTCTAAGTAGAATATTACTCAGGTGTGATTTCACTCCCAAACCACTGTGAGACCAGTTTGACTTTACTGTCATACAATAAAAGTGTTGAATTGAATAAAACGGGCCTCAGTTTTAATCAAAGGTAACCTGTATGTCTTTCTAGAGACTGATCTTGTCGCCTGCATTTACACATCAAGTCAATGGGGTGTAACATCAAACCGACCAAAAACCAAAATCCACATGGGAAATGTTTGGAGGGTTAATGTTACCTGTGGACCAATGACATGGAAGGTCTCCTCGGCGTGTACACAGGTAATCTCCAGAGGCTCTGTGCCTGACACGTGGCCCAGCAGCCGGCACGTCTGAGGTCACAGAAGGAACAAAATGATTGACTGGAGGTGCTTCTGAGGCTTGAAAGGTATACTGCAGGATGAATATTAAAAGTGACTGTATATATAGTACCTTCCTACCAATTCAGCTCTAACTGGCAAAAAGACAACCATAGGTTGTACCTACCTATACTACCTAACTGAATCACAGTAGCAGAAATTATGTATATTTTAGAGGTTTATACGATAACCTTAGGCACTACTGTGGGGTCAGCAGGAAGATAAAAATAACGGTATTTAAGCTTTATTTTTAGTGTGGGTGGATTCTGAGTAAATTCCTGCATCATTAAGAAAACGCACCAGTTTCTACTCTTACCACTACACAATGTCTCTTTGCAAATTATACTACAGCTTTTGTTTGTTGTGCCACTAGGAAAGACCTGCATGGTATTTTTCTGCTCAGTGTTTGCATACCAAAACCACATATTTACTTTAATTTGGTTGAGGATTAGAAGTGTAGTCTACATTTTCATTCATCTCAAGCTGTATGTGTCCTTGCATAAACAAGTGTTTGTGGCATGCCAGCTGTTTTCCCTAAGAAGGCAGATTGATGAGTAAATATATGAAAAAAATCTCAACTTCATTACACTACTGGTCTATTTTTTACCAGATGAACACCTCTACTAGGTGGCACTACCACCAAACCTCTCCCAGCCTCCCTGCTTCCTTTGCGCCTGCCTCCACCTACCTCCACCAGCTGCTCCTTCTGCTCAGTGAGCTTGCGCGAATACTCCGCAACTGCCTCCAGGTTTCCCTCAGCGCCCGCAGCTTTAAGAGCTCGTAGAGGCAGCTGCTCCCCGTGAACTTTGAGCAAGTCTGAGGCACGGCCGACTGCCACTTTATGGAGCTGGAGGAGGAATCAAAGATTAAATTGCAGAATAAGACGACGAGAGAGTAATGGAGGCTGGAGAAAACACAAGAGAATGAGAGATAAGTGAGAGGAAGAGTGGATTTTGAAGAGGCAGAGAAAAAAGAAGAGCAGAGGGGACATGATGACATAGTTGAGTTGACAGGTAAGTTGAAGAGTGATGGGGAAAAAGAAACGCAGGAAACCAGCTACAGAGGCAGAACACCCAGTGAGAGACATCCCAGTCATGTCTGTGTCACCCTGTAGCTCAGTACATCTATTCAGACTCAGAGGGCCGAAGAGCAGAGAAAGACTGCCGCTCACCTCACGTCTGAGGTCATTGACGCTCTGGCATGTCTTCAGGATGGCCACCTCCATGTCCTCAGTGGCCTCTTTGGCATGGGCAGACTGCTGCTCCGGTGAGAGAGGGAGAGGAGAATAAAACATGAGCCCCAACGTGGCTTTACAGACCCACACACAAACCCACATTGTTATCTGGAAGAGTATGACAATGACAATTACCTCAGGGTCTTAATAGGTCAATTTTTGACTTTCCAATTACATTTGTGAACTATTATTTTCCGAATATGCAGAAAGAAAGTTGGGCATTTCAACATGCAATTGTGTTAAATCAAATGCAAATGGATTAAACAAATTTTCGCATTTAAATATTGCACCGCAATTTTCTAAATTTCATTCTGCCTGACTCCACAAATCCAGTTGAAAACAAATATATATATTCTCCTAAACCTGCCACAAAAAGAAACCAAGACCGCAATTGGACTGGACAGGACACCCAAGATATACACACAATGGCCCTCATTTATCAAAAGTGCGTACACCAAATTTCCAGCACCTGGTGTACACCCAAAACCACGGTGACTTTGAGATTTATCAATATGGACGTTGGTGTACGGCACGCTCAAATCCTACACCAGCTCAGGAGGTGGTGTACATGTACGCAAGTTTTGAGTTAGAGCCGAAATGCGCAGAAATCATTTCCTAACAGCACAAAACGCACTGACAATCTAAAATACATGATATATTATGACCCACTGTAACAGAAACAACATTTGAAACATTAATTTGGGTGTTTATAATTGAACAACAGGACTTTATACAGCCTATTGAGCTGTCAAGACATGTTTGATTTGTATTTGGACTATTTTTTCGTAGATTTTGGTGCCTTTTATTTGGGTTTGCTTTTAATAAAATGTGTACTTTCAAATGAGAAGACTACAAGCAAAAAATGTTAAAACAACGAAGAGCATAAGCGGATGGCTTGAAGCACTGAGACTGGCTGCCGAAATGGACACAGCCCCACGGCCTGGCTGGCACAGACATGTCGCGCACAAAGCCCTGCATTTATTATAAGACAAACTGTATATTATGACAGCACAGCGAGCACTGACACCCCCGCTAAAGGCCTTGCTTTGCATGCTGGGGGTACACCGCTCCGTATCTGTCTGTATGTCCTCCGTTCACAGTGCCCTGCTCCTCTGGGATGAGTGCATCCTCCTTTGGGGCTGACAGCGTGCACCGGTCCGCTCCAGCGAGGTTGGCAGCGCGCGGGTGGTCCCCCTGACTCCAGCACTGGCTGTCGGGCTGGACCTGAACTGTTTATGGCTCATCTGACCGCTCGTGTCCAGTTTTAAGTGCGTTGAACATTTTGTCAAAAATGTATCCAGTTTAAATCATCGAATAAAAAAGTATTAAATTGTTTCCAAATGAAAAACCTCGCAATATTAAAATGCACAATATTTTTGAACATTTATGCCAGGGAGGGACTCTAGTAGTGAAACTAAACATTTAATCTTTATTTAAATCTGTCAAAACAACATAATATTTTGTTTCTGAAGTTTTAACTTATGGATTTCCTGCTCCAAACCATGTATTTCGTGCCGTATTCCGTCAGTCCCTGCCGTAAAGTCCTGGGTGCAGCCTCCTGAAGCTTGAATAATTGGGGGCGTTTCATTCAAATTACGCACGTTTTCAGCCGCCGCATTTATCAACACCAGGTGGTGCGTACAACTGGATTTCAAAGGTACGCACAGCTTTATAAATCAGGCGCTGAGAACAGCGTAAGCATAATCTCACGCACAAAAATACACCCGTTTCTACGCAAGAATGATAAATGAGGGCCAATATGTGCACATTGAGACATGTTTTCTGCTATTTCAAAACAATGCAGTGTTTTTTAAATTCTCCAGATGACCTTCAACTGCAAAGGCTAGATGAGGCGTTACTGTACGGTTATGAGGCAGCCGTCTCTCTGTGTTGTTTACTCGTTTGTGTGTACTAACGTTTACAATAAGAAAATGCAGCATAATGACTTGTGTTTCATAAGCCCAATCAATTTCAAAGGCCAAGGAGTCTCAAGAAAGGAGAAATGGCAGCCAAATGCGGAACACTATGTGATGTTTCTCTCTCAGCCTTGGTAAGTACTATATTATTCGCTTGGGTTATGATGCTCCGTTGTTCCAGGATGGCCGTGGGAAAATAAAATGAGTAGATGAATAACTGTGAGCCATTCCTTACACTGCAATAGTAACCCAAGCCACATCTCTTCCTCTTTGCTTAGATAAGTCTGTTTTGCATCTCATTATCTTACTTACAGTATCTCACAAAAATGATTGCACCCTCACATTTTTTGTAAATATTTAATGATATCTTTTCAAGTGACAACACTGAAGAAATGACACATTCCTACAATGTTAAGTAGTGAGTATACAGCTTGTATTCTAGTGTAAATTTGTTGTCCCCTCCAAATAACACATCACACAGCCATTAATGGCTAAACCGATGGCAACAAAAGTGAGTACACCCCAAAGTGAAAATGTCCAAAATGGGCCCAAAGTATCAATATTTTGTGTGGCCACCATTATTTTATAGCACTGGCTTTACAGGTTGCCGCTGGAGTCCTCTTCCATTCCTCCATGAGGACATCACAGAACTTGTGGATGTTAGAGACCTTGCGCTCCCCCACCTTCGATTTGAGAATGCCCCACACATGCACAATAGAGTTTAGGTCTGGAGACATGCTTGGCCAGTCCATCACCTTTACCCTCAGCTTCTTTAGCAAGGCAGTAGTCATCTTGGAGGTGTGTTTGGGGTCATTATCAAATTGGAATACTGCCCTGCGGCCCAGTCTCTGAAGAGAGGGGATCATGCTCTGCTTCAGTATGCAGTGTTTCCCACACAGGTTTTAAAGGTGCTTCCACCTTTGTGCAGTCAGAGACAAGCAACTGCGAGAGCCAGACTCGGCGCCTGCGTACAACTGTCTCCTGCAAGGTCTTCATGTCATGTTATTTCTTCAGTGTTGTCACATGAAAAGATATAATAAAACATCTACAAAAATGTGTGGGGTGCACTCACTTTTGTGAGATATGGTACTTACTAAAAGTGAGAGTAAGAAGAGAGAGTGACTTCTCTACTGAGCTACTACTGGACTCTTAATATGGTATCACACGTTTTTATGAATATTCCTGTAGATGTATGTGCATCTGTGCAAGCGAGCCTGCTTGTGCCAACATACCGCCTCGACCCAGTCGTGCACCAGCTGCTGAGTGTCCTGGCGAGCCAGCTGGCACAGACCTAGAATGGCCTGCCGCTGCTCGTGGCTGGTGTAGGCCGAATCAGTGAAGTCCTCTGTCCGCTCCACCAGCGCCTCCAGCTGGCTGCCCATGCTCTGGGGTGACGAGGAGTACAGGTTCTCCCGCAGGCACTCCACGCTGGACTGCAGGAGAGGAGGAGGAGGGTTAGGAAAGATTGTTGATTGGAGAAAGGAAAAGACTGAGGTAGCAAAACACAGAAGTTGTACTAACTAATGTCCTAATGGAAAAAAACATAATTTACTATCTCATTATCATTATACTCTTGACTGTGGGATATGGGTTTAGCATTTGAGTCACCTTGGGGCCGTCGAAGATGCACAATAAATTCTGCAAATAGCATCTCAAGTACACAAACACAAAAGCTGATGCATTTTTCCTGTTTCAGCCTTCTCCTTTCTTTTTTCAACAAAGATCTGTTTTTAAGAGAAATAATCTCCTCTACTTATGTGTCCTAAGATGACAGGTTTACATAAGCTTTTACTTAAACTCTGTCATTAAGAGCTATGGAGCCATTTATTCAAAGCAATTCACATCTCTGGGTCCTTTCATTAAAATACTTTCTTCTTCTTTTATCTCAATGGCAAAGACCCTTCACATTTGTTTGTTTTTCATCGCTTTCATTTGCTAGTCTACAAGGATGACAGGGGAGATTAGTCATGGTGATATAGGTTCAATGGAGATTCACACAACTGTATGACCAAAATTATAAAATAAGTTGGGCTGGTCCTCCATATTGATTCTCTGAGTTGCACATGAAGCTGTTGCAACAAACACAGTCAATGCAAGCACGTTAATGCTCCACACACACTGCAACACTCACACGGAGCCATAATTAGACTGCGATTTAATGATTTCTGCTTAAATTTTCTTATTAATATCAATAGATTATGTCTCCTGTGTTACAGCAATTTTTAAACCCACCCAAAACATTTAAAAATAAATAAAAATGTATTCAGCATGACGCTTCACCCACAAGAGGATCGTTACTTAACTTCATGGGCCAACAGCTGTCAGAGGGGCATCCCTAATCTTAAGCCTTTACCGTGAGATATATCGACTACTCCACTAAGTCTAATTTCTGACCCTACCTTGAAGTCCTTGATGCCGTTGTAGATGCTGGCAGGAAGGATCTTGTTCTCCCCACAGCTCCGTGCCTCAGTGACTATCTCGATGACCTGCTCCAGGGCACAGCGCATTCGGTGGAACACGGCGTCTTTGTTGATCCGAGCCGACTCACAATCTGGGTGCCTCAGGCAAGTCTTTGGAGGGAATTCGATGTGAAATGTCAATCCTTGAGCACTCCGCTACTCTTTTAAACTTCTGTCTTTTTCTTGTTTTTCAACCACGATTATTCAGTCTCTTCTTCTTTTTATGATTATGTAACTTTGAGTTTTGAGTATTACCACTTCTTACAGTATTTGTGAAAACCTTGAAATTAAATAAACTTGTGAAGGCTTAAATCTTGACATAATACTAAACTGGACATAATCCATAACCCTTTGCCCAGAGGTCTACTGTTGGTGTGCCAGCTGCTTTACCTTGGAGGCTGTGAGGAGCATCATGGTGCATTTCTCCAGCACTGCTCTGGCTGCTGCCATCCGTGCTTTCTTCTTCTCATCCTTCAAGTCCTACAGCACAAACACACGCACACACCAGATGGTAATGGGTGGCTTAACTCCAGTTGCAACTTCTAACAACTCTTGGTGTGTCTGAGGGACATCAATAGTATGCAACAAATCTCTTTCATGCTGGTATGAAGTGACACACTAATGTTACACAGATTCCTCTCCAATTCTACACACACACAAACCTTTCATAGGTTAATTGTAATCAAATAAAAAGAGATGCTCCCAGAATAGGAAAGAAGCGTTTATGAGCCCTCCATGTATTCCAAACAGAAATAGACAGCTGGGATTAGGTAGATAGGGGATTTGGAAAAGGCAGCTGAAACAACTCCTCTCCCGTCACTTCGCCATAGATTACAAAGACAATATTTTTCCATCTATGCTTCAATAGATGAAGATGGTGAGATTTTCTAAAGGGCTGTGTGCTTGCACTTGCATGTGCATGAGTGGGAGTGAATAATACAAAATCAAGAGAATAGGGTGGCAAATGAGGAGAAAGAGCATTAGCTGTAATGAGGAGCGTTGGTGAGAGGTATGATGTGTGTGTCAAAACATGTGCCCCCGGAGAAGTTCAGAAAGGAGGATGGTCCCTCCCTGTCTAGATATCGCAGCCATTGCACTTTACATCAGCTTCTGCAGGCAAAGCGCTTTAGTTGCAAAGGCTGAATGTATGCATCAAAGTAGGATTAGCAGTCCTTGACAGAACAGAGTAAGAAACCCTAAGTTGGTCTGTTTTTCTGAGGCTTTGAACAAAAGTTTTATTTGCAAATTTGCTAGGATAGAAGCTGATACATTGCAAAGAGAATGCGTCCCTGAAAGCACAGGTCAGTTATATCAACACTGATTCGTGATGTAAACAGTATTTGTGGCGTATGAGTCAGAACTGACCTGTACATTTCTCTTATGGATTCAGACATGGATTCGAAAAATGAATACACAGAAAGGAATAAGGAAACGTTGTGGAAACAAGAGAAGCCTGAAGAAGCCTGGTTACTTCAGTGTTGATTGATTTTTTTGGAAGCGTGAATGTCTGACGCTTGAGTTATTGATTTGCCTATATACGTATGGCATGTTTCACAGTCTAATTCCACCACTTGCTAGCACATTCAGAATCCCATGTTTAGAAAATATCTGCTTGTTAGAAGATTACATCTGCATGGATAAACAAAATGTGCTCAGTGTTGCAGAGAGACAGATTACTGCATGTTCATAACCATCACTATATCCATATGCAGCTAAGTTAGACTACATTTACATTTCATTTACTGAGAGAACTTTATAGGGTGCTGATGATTTTAACACTGTTAAAACTAGAAAGCGCTGAGCGTTGGTTTCTTTACATGCTACTCACGTTCTGTCTGTCTCCGGTGAGATGGGCAAACTCCACCATCTCATTGCCAAACTGGCTGAAAATCTGTACAAATTCCTGGAAGGTGCTGACTCTTTCCAGATGGTCAAGTGTAACCAGGACCTGAGAGGAGTAAAAAAATAAAATAAAATCAGCTGAATGGCCACATGTGGTTGGTGTTCTTGTAGTCCTTCCACAATGTGGCAACCTGACAAACACTGCTCTTGAACGACTGAGAATATCATATAGCATGTTTATTTCCCAAGAGAGAACCCTTACATTACAACAGAACCAAGTGTAAGTTATGTTATTGGACTAGTGAGGTGGACTATGTGGGTTTTTACATCCAATTTATATGTTACTCCAGCGCTGTCTTTTGTAGTATTAATGGCACAATGCGATGTAATTATATCAGTTATATCCTTAAATAAAGTCAGCGGATTAAGTAGTTCCTAACCTGCACTTTAGCTACTAGTTGTATATGTAGCTGCTAATTTATTTGCAGAGGGAAGGCTAGCTGGCAGTGCAAATGCAGCTACTTTTATCCATGCCAGACAAAGAGGAGGAAGAGATATAATTGTGTTTGCCAGTAATGGAGAACAGGGGGCTGTCGACTGTCCATCCAAACAAGGCTAACCAGTCACGATTAGGCCCCCTGTTTCCATTCTTGGCTCAGTCTACAGCTGCATCCATATCACACTGTCTGGCTAAGAGCATAGCCAGGTACGATGGAGAGACAGTCTCTTGCTCTGTGTTTTTATGTGGTCGCTAAATGTGCTGCTTCCCTTCAATTACCTCTAGAGCCCTCCTTCAAAGAGCCAGTGCTTATCTATTAGGAAATGAAGTACTCAAGATGGAGTTTGCTAAGGTGTGTGTGTAAGGGTGTATTTATGTGTGTGTCTGTGTGTATAAGAGAGACTAAGCAAGAGAGAGTTTATGCTTAATCTTAAATGGTTATGCCATCTTGCATTTGCATGTCTCACCTTGTTGCGTGATGTGATTATTTGTTTGATGACGATGCGGTCAGCTAAGACCAGGACTTTAGTGACTGAGGAGAGGAGTAAGCGGGCAGCCTTCACCATCCCTGTCCTATCGCTGAACACAGTGACGCGTCCGTCTAACTGGGACGGCACGGCTGATCCCACATCTGTCAGCTGGGCTATGGCATCACCTGCAAGAGAGGAGAGAAGGGTACAGTTTGGTTCAGCAACAGAGTCAGACTGATAAACTCTACATGTCTGATATTTCATATTGGAGTTTTTTTCTGCTGCTACCGATTCGTATCCCAAACTCTGGTTATCTGCCGATACATTGTACTGATTGAGTGCTCTCTTTTTCCCAATTTTAAAATCTATATAAGGCACCCTCACTGACACATGACAGCTAAAACACAATTTTCAACTGTAAGTGGGGACATTCGTATAACATTCTTTCTAGGCTTGTCCATATTCTAATCATATTGATCTAGACAGTTAATTTGTGCCATTATAACAAAATTTTGGTAACACAAAATAGTAGTACAGACATGATGTGCCCAAGTGCATTTAGAAACAGCATTAAATAAATCACATCAACTAGAAGGCACTTAAACATTTATTTTTTAACTGCAAAATATCCTGCTCAGTACAAATCTTTAAAAAAAGCAGGTATTGCTTATCAAAAATAAGAAAGAAAGCCTCCTGCCACTGAGATCTGGACCCAAATAAGAGGCAGAAAACTGAAGGATGGATAGTCACCTGATGATTTCCTAAATGCCCTCTAAGTTAGTTCAGACAACACCATGGCACAGTGTTCTTTCAATCTGCCACTCTTCAACACTGGGAGAACAGAGTGTCCTGGACAGGATGAAACACTAGGGTACTATATTCAGCACAGTGGTACGACAGCTATGCCAGCATTACCCAAACACTACCGGTATGCTTTCTGGATGATGTGAGCTATTTTTGGGGTAGAGCAAATTCTTACACACATGAAATATATAGTGAATATGCAAATTCGAAAATATTTATAAATATAAATAGTCCAGCATTCTCCTTTTCTCTCTTTCTATCCTGCTCATACTAGCCCCAAAGAGGGAAGAATACAGAGTTTTAGGCTAAATACCCATCACCAGTATAGTACCTACCTTTCAAGAGGAAAATGTCCAGCGTTAAGAGCAAGGGGGAGTAGGAGAGGAATCTCAGAGAAAGAGAGCTCAGAAAGGGGGGGGGGGTAGCTGGACTTCTATCAGGTCATGCAGCTTGGCTGTCTATGGGGTTTGGCTAGTCTTTTAAAAGAAGCAGCACTGATAAACTGATTGCATCCGACAGGCTGCTTTTCAGTGCCAGCTCCGCTAACCACCAGTTAAAACATCTAGGCCTGGCTCACAAAGAATGCTGCTCAACCCCCTCCCCCCCTCCGTGAAACTACCAGGGTGGAAAGCAGAGGGAGCCAACTCCTCCCTGTCTAAAATCACCACAATACGAATGGTATGGACTAGAGTATGAATTTTCATGAACTTAACAGCTATCCCAGTCCCCCCTTAGTTATCAAATGTGCTCATGGCCTTCAAATCCTCTGTTGTTGTAAAGTGGTTTTGTTTCTACATGGAAAATCGTGTATCAGAAATACTCAACTCTGTTTTTTTCTTTATAATCAATTTATTATTCATAAGTGAAAACTTGAAAGGGCGATCCGTGATGTGTTGGTACAGCGCTTGCAGGCAGTCAATCTTGGATGACTCAATGGATGGCAATGTCTGTCTGTCTGACGAAGGATTACGATGAAATTTGGTACAGATATTCATGTTCCCCTCAGGATGAATTGTACAAACTTCGGGGATTCCTTAACATGGGAACATGGACCGTCATTATCAGTCCGACATTTTGGTCTGTCTGATACTTTGGTTCATGACCTAATGCCTTTAAGACTAATGACATTCCCATCAGGCTTATACTCTGTGTTTAGGGCTAATTAGCAAATGTTAGCATGCCAACCATGCCAAACTAAGATAGTGTACATATATGAGTGTAACTTTAAAAAGGCCAATCCTTAATGTGTTGGGTATGCTTAGAGGCTTATTCCTTCTTTTTTTACCAAATTACTGCCCTTTACCTGTAGTCCACATGTAGTTCAGTATTTAAACACTCACATACGGTATGTGCTATGAGTCATGATTTGATTTTGATTCTAACTAGCATTGTATCTTGAATCTTTCTGAGGGAGAAACATAAAGTGAGACAGAAGCACACGGATGTGAGAATGACACTGAGAGACTGAGTGAAAGAGACAGAGACAGAGATCCAGCACAGATTGCCTTCACTGACCTGCCTCATTGGATCTCTCCACTGCTCTGATGATGGGTAGCATCTAATTAAACTAGTGCTTTCAGCCTGCCTTTATTTCATTCATTATAGCACACAAGGCTGAAGCCTGCCTGATTAAGCTCTCCCTGCAGCAAGGTATTAGAGAAATGTCAGCCCTTCGTTAACTAGCCATTCTCTCTCCTGGAGTCTTAAAAACTGCAAACTCTTTTTCATCCCTGAAGATGTCTCCATCATTTCTAAAGAAAATGATCAGAGACCAGACAAAAAGTTGTTGTTTTTTTAATCAGGAAACAGTTTTACAGTGTCTGCCAGGAGTAGTGCAAGGGAAAACTGTGAAAACACCTCCCAAAGAGGAAAGTGAGAAGTGAAATAAATTAGTCACTGTGGGCAACACAAAACCAGACATTTGCACATGAACACAAACACACACACTAATGCACAAACATACTTTACTTAGCCGTACCTTTGCTGCGCACGCGCACGCACACACATAGACATCAGTCTATTCTCGTCCTCCCACCAGCACTCTCTTTTTGTCTGAGTTTTAGCCGTCTTTACAAATCCGAGCTGTGTGAGGATTAAACGCTTTGCTGGTTTCCCCAATATAAACCTATTATCACGGTGTTGTGTCTAAATTCTTATCCAATGTGATATTGTTTCCGCTCTGCTCTGGAGAAGGCTAAATGAGGTCCTTGTTTTGCCTGATAAGAACTAAGTCTCCCCATATAAAGAACAGTTTCACCGAGTAAGTGGGGACAACTATCTAAACAAACAATTGTAAGAAAGTTTAGATGGACGGGATGGTATGGGGTTGACGAGTGTCTTCAGTGTGTATGTTTTAGACAGCATTTTAATGGCAAAATGTTACAAGAAAGTATAGAAACAGTGAAAGAAACACATTTTTGACAAAACCACCACCTCTTCTTTCTCTGGTTCAATAAACGCTGACAGTCCCATAAGAGTGATCCACACATTCTTGTTCCTTCACAGTGGTTGTCACCCCTCCTGCAACCCTCAGTACCTCTTTGTTTCTCTCAGCTGTTTACTGTTTTACACTTGATACATCCACACAAACATCCAGACAGATGGGGCTTCTTGTAGCACACATTGGGCAAGACTACAGTCTGCACAGATTGATAGTCTATCGCCTAACCTGCAAGTTTTAGAATGGGAAAGAAGCTGCAGTAATGCAGATATACGCAGAAATAAAAATGAAAAAAAACTCTACAAAGAAAGGCCCAGCCCGCAGATTGGATTTAAAATGTGGGACAAAATTGGGGTCCTGACTTCAGGTTGAGAAATATTTCTCAATGTAACACAGAAGCAATCTATAGGGCAGTGAATATCGGGAAAACTACAACTCCTTCAATCTCACCAACTGCCTGACGCATAAAGTCTCCAGCAGCCTTCTATTACAATCTATTATGCTGTGCTTTCCAAGCTGGTGCAGACACATTTATTCTACACAGCACCCTTGGGTGAGAAAAGGTGTTTTTTCAGCCTTTACTTTCAACCTAATAACAACAATTTCTTTAGAACACTCCAGAGATCCTCTTAATACTGTTTGACAGCCAGGCCATGCACACAAATCGAAATTTGCTAAAATTTGATAACACTGTGAAACCTGAAGGTGTTGCCTGATGCTTTATGAAACTCCCAGTTTGTCTTGACAAATAAATACTGATGGAGACATTAACTTAAGTCTCATTGGATAACAAGCTATAACATCCTCATTGGCAGTTTGGGAAGATTATAAAGCCAAGCCATTACATTACATTTAGGTGACGCTTTTATCCAAAGCAATTTACAATTGCTATACATGTCAGAGGTCACACGCCTCTGGAGCAATGACGGGTTAAGTGTCTCGCTCAGGGACACAATGGTGGATGGGTCACAGTGGTGGATTGAACCCGGCTCTCTCACACCAAAGGCATGTTTTTATCCACTGCGCCATCACCACCCCATGCAGCCATGCACATGACAGGAACATAGCCACTATGAAGACACATTTAGGATGAAACACCCTCACCCTTTTACAGCATAAATTTGTGAAAGAAACACTTGTGTTGAGTTTGAGTGAGGGACATAATAAGATCCAGCCAAAGACGCCTACCTGCTCTGCGTGCCTCGAAGCAGGCTTGACCCATCTCATCCTTCAGCTCTTGGTTCTCTGTGGCGATGGCCTCCCCAACGGCGACAAAACGTCCCACAGCTACACTCACTGCCTGACCCACCCTGTGTATAGCTGCAAGGGTGCGCTCTGACTTCTTTGGCTTATCTTTATGGTTGATCAGAGTGGTGATCTGCAGGAATGTGCGGAGAGAGAAAGGGAGAGAGTCAGCTATTATTTATGTGTAGGAAGACAGCAATGACACTCAAAAACTGTCAAATGACCACTTGATGACCAAATTACCTGCAGGGTTTACAGCAACTGTGAAAAAAACTTAAAAAAAACCAAAACCTAAAAATAAGGCTTATTGACATGTATTTGCTTATTTTTTTTATTTATTATCATTTACAATGATTAAAACAAAAGACAGATAAAACCAGCAGATCTAAAAACAACCAGGTTGAACAAAGTGCTGTACATTGACATGAATCAGACAAAATACAACACCAACAAAACAGCAACATTCAGCTCTCATCCCAGATTAAAAGCCAAGGAGTAAAAATGAGTTTTAAGTCGTGATTTAAAAAAGGGAAGGCTGGGGGCCAGTCTGACATGAAGAGGCAATTCATTCCTCAGTCTCAGGGCTGTGACTGAGAAAGCTCGATCCCCCCCTGTTCTTATTCAGTAGTGAACATATGCTGTGATTATTTCCAAACAACATCTATGATAAGGGAGCATGTTGAATCTGCAGCACGTACTTCATTTGCTTATCAGGAGAGATAGGAGTTTCTTGCCTGTACAACTACAAGTGGAGATAACATTTTGGAAGGCAGCACGTAGATGACTTACTATGCGTGTCAGAAAGAGAGAATGCATGTTCACAGCACAAAAACACACCCAAGCTCAATCACCCCTTAAAAGATAAATGGGACATGCACACACAGCCTTCTGTGACATATATAAGACCACTGGCTACACTGAAACACACACACGCACACACTCGAAACTCAGATGGGGCCTCTTAGTGGTAATTGGGGGTATCAATTATGAATGGGTACAGCCAATTATCATTAATTATTTATTGATTGCTTCCACTCTCTCCAGCTGTTATCATTGTGTGCGTGTGTGTGTGTTTGTGTGTGTGCATCAAACCGTTTTGGGTCAGGGAGTGGTGGGTGGTGATTTTAATTGGTCCACAGATGCTGGTGAACTTTTTACAGTAAAGACTTTGTAGACTTCAGAACACACGCTGGTACTGCTTAGCTCAGATGGCTGTTTGAACGAGCAGTGTCCTGTGACAAATGTGTAACACACACCAGGCAGTTGCAGTGTGTTAAGGTATATTTGAGTATAACACAATCAATCCTCAGATGTCATAGAAAGTTGACAGATTATCACAGATCAGCACTTCCCACGGCAGGATACAGAAACTGGGCAGATTGTGCCCAAACATGATATGGAGGTTTTTTGTTATCTGGGTCTGTGGCTTGCTTTGTATAAAAACAAAAATATAACAAAATAGAGCTAGGGAGATACATTGTCTGTCTATTGAGAAATAATAATAATATAAATAATTATAATTAATAATAATAATATGGGTCCCCTGCGGTATATGCAATTACCAAGCCTTTTGTAATTATTTTAATTTTGATTCACCTGTTGATTAAACATTTGCTCCATTAAAATGTCAGGAAAAATGAAACAAAAAAGCAGTGACACATAGATACAATACTGTACCTAAAATTGTGAGTGGTTACTAAGGAACATGAAAAGGAATGAATCAGGAATGACCTGATAATTAATGAGTCGACAATAATTAGTAAGTGAATAACTCCGAATAGAGGACTATATGTGTACCTTACTGTGTTAAGTGCCACTCATTAAACAATATCCTAGGTGACGTAATAAACGGTCTAGTTTTGTCAACCCAACAGTCCAAAACGCAAAATATTGAATTCACTGTCCTGTTAGACCAGGAAATGTATCAAGTATAAAATGTAAGAAAATTGTAAAATACTGAAAATGGTGGAAGAAATCCCATCGCAATGAGTTCAGATGTCTTATTTGTCTTCATTTATGCGAACTCCAGTGGCACACCACAAACGGGAGCCTATAAACCAGCTACAAATGTCGTTAAGACTGAACGCCACAACTCTAAATTAGCTAGAGTCAGCAAAACCTCTTGAGCTGCTGCCCTGTGAGACATGACCCACATTAAAACTGCATATCACACATCACCCACACTGACAGTTTCATCAAATATCAATGAGTTTCAAAGTTCTTCAAACTGGTTTTGACAACGTGTTTGACACCGCTCAAATAGTCCTCCAACTCCATGCTCATAAGCACTGTGCACGGCAAATATGTTTCTTATTGTGAGAGACCATTATAGTTTGGTCATTTTGACAAAATGGCAAAATAACTAGGCTAAATGCAAGTGTAAAATGTTGTATCACAAATGGATATTTTCCAACGTCAAATTCTTTTAATAAACTGGGAATGTGAATAAAAAACGGACTGCTGCCTAGGTTTGGCATAAATTCTGCACAAAACAGAAAACTGTATCGCTTAAATTAAATTCTCAAAAATGAAGGGCATATCTCTGTACTGTATTGAAGTCACCACAAAGTAGTTTGGTTCACTCACAAAAAACGTGTACACAGTAACCTTCTATACAATAACATACAAGATGTTACTTGTCAAAAATCTAATTGAGTTATATAAATAAATGAGGCATGAAGGAAACAAAGGGAGATGAAGGCAAAGATGAGTTGAATGGGGTAAAAAAGTAATCAGAAAATAAATATAATCGCTCAAGAGCAGACCAAATAAAGGGGTATCCTTGTTTCTACATCACCTAGAAGTTGCCATGGCCAAATTACACACCCAATAAAGAAGAGCCATGAAGGTGCAGAGATAAAGCCGTAATGAAAGACAGAAGCTGAATCAGTGTTTGCGTGTATGTGAGCTGCACTGGCTGCTCTGACAAGTAGATGCTTAAATGGCAAAAGCTCATGTTTTGAATAAGCTTACTGTAACCCTGCTGCTCTCCCTCCTCCTCCACTCTTACTCCTCTATGACTCCCTCTGTCAGTACCCATCTGACTGTCACCACGTTTCCCTTAAAAGAAGTTCCAACTTGTCTATTTCTTTTCTTGCTCTTAGTTCTGTGAAAGACCGTTGTCCTGAAGCAAGATCCTGACCCTGCTCATTTTTGTCCGTCAACCATCACTTTATGCAACACTCTGTCTTCCTTATCTAAGTATTACAGCTTCCCTCCCTGTGAGATCACAGTTTTTCACTGACTCACCCACACAGAGTAGGCTACTCCTTAGAAAACACCAATGCCAACTAGCTGGACATTAAGCAGACTAACAAAGGGGAAATTAGGGCACCATGACACATGATTCAGACCTACGTCATAACAGACTGCTGTCAACATCAAGTCACATTCATGTTATACAACAGACCTCAAACATTTCTTTTGATGGAAACTTTATTTTTCTGATGGCTGAAGGAGCTGTGGCTGGCTTTTCTGGAACACTTTATTTTCTTATGTACAACAGAAAGTGTATATGCACAGTATTGCACATGTATTTTTATGTCTGCAGGGTGCGTGCATGTCTGAATGCAGTGAAAGGCATGATTGTTTTCCCAGAGGACTCATATAAGCAAACGGTGACACTCAAGATCACTCAGGCTGGCGCTGATCCAGAAACCAGTGTTTAAGAGGGGTTAAAGCAAGAGAGGTACACAAACATCAGAACCTGAGGCTCACAGACAGGAAGTTACAGAAGGAGTTCCAGAGACAGACAGTGGTGAAATGAAAGCATGGGTCGAAAGTGACACAAAGAGAAAACCTGATGACGGATCTTCCTGTGTGAAAAAGCCCTTTCCACACTGCAGCAGATGAGCAGAGGGTGAAGTCAGTTTAACAAGTTTAACACAGTGTGTCTGTGAAAGACAAACAGAGTAAAAAAGTATGTGTGAATAACAAAGAGAGAGAGGGAGAGGGAGCAGAGAATAACCACTGCCTGGGATTTCCTCCATTAGGGATTACTAGGTGGGTACATTTACTGGGCTGTGCAAACAGGAACAGAGCTGGGTGGAGAGAACATAATATTGATACAGTGCCATCGCAGAAGAGAGGTCTTTGTGTTTGTTTCAAAGAAACTTGTATCAGTGAAAAGTGCACATTCATTCCACATTTAGTAGTGAAACACTTCAGAGTCAGTGAAGATCAAATGTTAAATTCAGTAAAACGGAGTTGCTTATTAAAGCTGGGTATCGAGTTTCTGGGTTTCTCCTCACAAAAGATGCCATACTTATCCAGTGTTGTTCAAAAACATAATCAACAGTGGTTTAATCATTATTTAAATAAGTGAATATCTGATCAATTAATAACTAAACAGTACTGCGAGTATGATCAGAAACTCAATGCCAATTTCAGCACTTATCAAATTTTGATAGTTCTGCTTTATACCAGAAAAGCATCGAGGTTGGACACCCAGCTTCACCCCGTATAGACAGCTGCTCTATCATTAAAGCTGCCTTCGGGCTAAAGGTTAGGAGTGTACTATACACTGCACCGCAGTCTACTCATTTAAAATCTCTCCATTCAGTTCAGTCTTCATCTCTCTGTTTCACACCCCACCCTCGCCATATCATGCTGCTGCGCTCTGCTGCACTTCAGCAGTGTTTGAATGCCAATGAGCACCACCAATCAAGCAGCATCCGGCCCAAAGCCTCCAGAACCCACCAAGGATTTCCACGATATGAACTCTGTGAAATAAACACAAATATTGCTTTGGGTGCAAAGCCAGACATCCAACAGATTTGTTTATTGACAGGGCTAACAGAACACTTTTATGACCTAAAAAAAAACCTACCTCTCTCCTGGTTTGATGCTATATTGGCTTAGATAAAGAAGGGTTAACTGTGGAGAAAAGCAGCTAATAAATTTCAGGGACAACTTGGAATGTACATTCTGGTATATACATACCTCTTGCTCTTACGTCACTGTAAAGAATTCATAACCATGGTGTCCCTGATTAGGGAGAAAACCTCTAAAAATTGCATGTCAGGACTTGAATGAACAGTGGAAACTGGAGAGGTGAGCTCCTGCTCCTACACACATAGCTCTGTATATACTCTCTTATAAAAGTCTCTCTTTTTCACTTTTACATTAACACAGCAGAGCCTGCCCATCCCTCCCTCCACTTTCTCCCCTCATACTCAGACCAGTCAATTCCCAGCAATCCACCTCTCGTCTCTTTGTTGTCCATAATTAGGAGGACAATTACAAGGCCATAAAAGCGACATCAACAGCTTACTCTAAGCAACACAATACAGGAACAGAGCTCACCCATCGGTTAGCAGGAAATCTAGACTCACACCTCAAGGACACAGTGACCGACTATAAATCAGAGGGTAACAAAAGCTGGAAACATTTGTGGCTGCCTCCCATGGCTACTGACTGAGTTTCATTGAATGGCTGTGCCGGGAGAAAGTTTGGCATTATCAGAGTCATTTTTCCTCCCTGCTTGTTTTTTTTTCTTCTCTGTTCTCATTCCTGGATTGTGCAGTTGTATATGTGTATAGAGAAATGGGTGTTTGTGGAAGAAAAATCCAGTTTACTGAAAACAGATCAATCTCAAGTCTCTTTTCCAGTGGCACATTTGCGTCACTCTTGTCATTTAATAACTGCAAGAAATCCTTCGCAAACAAAGGCAGAGAGATAAAAGTGAGTGTGAACAAGCTCATTCTGTAGGCCTGACAGGGTTTTTATTAAACACACATTGAAGCCATTCATCACAATAATTGCTTGCTTGGCAAGTGCCTGCTTATTTGTATCTGATTCCTTTAAGCTTTACTTGGCCTACTGGTGAGAGTAGCAACTCAGAAATACGCTGTTGTTTTTTTTCCCCAGAGCAAAAAGACCGAAGGTTTAGATTAGAAACAGAATCCTAGCAAAGAAACACCACATTTAGCCATTAGCGACTAAGATCAAGGATTTCCGCATGTTTGAATGTGGGGGAGACATTATCCATCCATCTAATGACAGCACAGTCAACTTAGGCATGTGTGTGCAGATACAAGTATTTACTTCTGCTGTATGTAGAGTGTGGGTGCTTAAACAGTATATGTATGGGCAAGGAATAATTGGACAGTAGTTGGTGCGAAGAGAAGGAGACAATGTGGAGAGAAACAAAAAGGCTTAAAAATCTTGGTGGCATTTACTTTCTGATCCAATGAAACTGTCTGCATTATTTTGTCTGAGTGAGTTTTGTCCTTGTACACCTCAGATTGTTGCTCTCATTACACACACTCTACAGCATATAGATCATTTTTTTAAGCAGGAAAGAGCATTGGTCTCATCTCAGCTCATTACAGCACAAAGGGATCATTGTTGCAGGGATGACGGCACCCGAAAGGACACTGAATGTTATTCTTTTCCATGTGGGTTTCTCCTGGAGTTTTACAGACATTTTTTTCTTCCACAGAATCTGAACTTCTGAAGAGTTTCTGTTCGGTCTTTATTGATGCAAGGAGAGACTTGGCTGGCTGTTCGCTGCGGGACTGCGAGTGGGGAGGGGAAAAAACATAAGAGGAAAGGGATGAAAGTCGTACTGAACATGCACTTTAATGGGTGAACAAATTCCTTCCAAATTGGCCGCAAGCAGACGGGAGTTCGATGCCGAGCTGGTCGACAGCCAGACTGGGGAAGTGATACGAGGAGATGAAAAGAGAGACAAGGGAGTTAGGAGGAGAGCGGATACAGACAGATGGGGAGAGGTGAAGGGAGCGAGAGAATAAAGAGCAGGACATGTCACATCTACATCACACTTGTAGACCCTGTCTTGTTTCTTCCTCACTGTTTATCTAACGCCATTCTTCACTCTTTCAAAAGTCCCTCCCTTGTGACTCTATGTCTTTCTCCCCCCACCTTCATTCATCTCTCCTCTAGCATATTCTCTGTGCAGCGCTTCACGTCAGTCCCTGGAGCCAGGCTGCTGTGGTGCAGTACAGTGAGATACAGTACAGTAGCAGCTTGTGATGTTTAAGCAACATCCTTAGGAGTATACTGTAAAACCCCAGAAATAAGAAAGAGTAGCGCTGCTGCACCATGAAACTCTGGCGCTGCAAAAACTTATTAGTCAGAAAACATATGTTAATTTCCAGGGCCTTAATGTCAAGTGATTGTTCCAAATGAATATGGTCAGTTTTCTGGACACAAAGTTGTACACTAGTTGGTCATTACTGAACAAAAACTTTACTAAAAACACAAAGGGCCAGTGGTCAATTTACTTATTCTGCAACCATGAGTCATGCCCTCATCTAGCAAATGTAATCTGCACTCATTTTATGCTCTTTCTGCTGCCCACAGACACAATGGACAGAGTTACAGAGTCAGCTAATGGGAGCAGAATGGAAGTGTAGCTTGGTGTACCTTGTTAAATTAGAACCACAAGGCAGCAGTTCAATTTAGCATATTAGCTGAGCCGAACCGCGTCCATATGTAGTCTTGACTGGTCATGCATTCTTTAGGAATGAGATTGTATATGCAGAGCTATTTTTCATTCAGTACTGCCTCACACACACACACACACACCTGCAGGGACATTCACACACACATCTACACACACACACACACACACACGTACACACACCACAAGTCTGCTTGAGCTGCGTCCCTGAGGATTTAAGCACCATTTAAATCTTTGTAAAGTTTTTAAAAAACACACAGGCATTGACACCACACCAAAAGCACTTCTTCATTTTAGAGAAGAAACAGAAAGAAGCAGAAATTCAAGAATTCTGCTTGACCTGTGGAGGTCACACAGAAGGCATCATGCTCCTCTAAATCTCTTCCTGAGACAAAGTGACTTCATTTGAGTCTGATTTGGGAGGCCTATTTAGGCCCCCCAAACCAGTGATAGCAGCCTCTAGGCCTGACATTATAAGGCTGATTCCAACTAGTGAATCCCACTTTCCCTCTCTACCTCTTCCTCATGCACACACACCTACCTACCTTTCTAGCTGAAGCATCAAACTTTCCAGAGATAAAGACAGATAGTGCAGTGATTTGGCAGTATAGCTATGGCCCTTCAGGTTGATTGAACACAGATCGTTTTACCTGGCAAGACAGATAATTCCACAGAAAAGATCGCTGTGTGCCTATACAACCACAAGATGACAGGGATAATTCCAGCTGATTGCCAGAGAGAAAAGCATGGGGGGGCAGAGGAGGTGATGAATGTGGTAAGACTACAGAGGCCAACAGCCATGTAATTTAGCCAACAAAAAGATTTGCATTCTTGTGTATTTATGCCCAAAGGACATGCATCTCTATGTGCTTGTGTCTTCGAGACTGCAAGTTATTAATGTACTTTTATTGCACTTACAAGAACACTGCTTTTCTGTTTCTCTTCTTCACCATAATTACCACAACATTAGTTTAATATCAATACTTTATGACATTTTCTTAAACAGTCAAAGACTAGCAGGTGAATATTGGAATTCTATTCACCAGGTGCCAGGTGTGAAATATGACTCCAAATGAATACTAATGCTGCTCTGTGTAAACAGGCATGTTTGCGAACTTGCTAGATATGAGATGTATGATTTCATAAAGTGTGTTTACAGGTTGTTTCACAAGAACTGTAGAATCCTCCCTTTCAAAAACAATTTCTTTAATTCATTTAGAAAGAGTACAAAGTTCTCTAGGTTGGCTCGTCATAAGGTACTGAAGCAATCACTGAATTATTGCCTATGGTATTTAATTATACAGATTTTAAACTGCTAGTGGGGGACTTTGGGAATTGGGGGCTAGTTAGTCAAGATTTGTTTCTTGATGCCTTAGGTCATTTTAAATATTGCATTACCCTTTGTTGGGAACAGTAGGTCTTCTTAAGTGCATCTTAGCAGTATTAACTGTTAAGTGAAATTAGTGTACTATTATTGCTCAAGTATTTGATGGTTTTCTTTGCTTCTCATTGTCACGTTTTCATGTTCCAAGTTGCATACAGCAGGCAACCATGTAATGTGTAAAGTCTGGGCAGTGCACAGTCAAAGTGTACACAGTGGGTGCAAAAGCGAGTGACATGTGACAAAGGTTGCAGATCAGAATGCCAACAGACACGTGGCCAATCAGATGGACAAGCATGTGGACACTGATGGGGGTAGACATGTAGAAGTGGGGGTGTACTGAGGCTTGCAGATACAGACACTGGCCAACAGAGACAAGGGCTGACGGACAGTAAAGATAACCTGAGCGGCATACGGACTAGCAGACGAATGAGCTTGGATTTTTATCACATTGTACCCCGTTCGAGTTGTATGAGAAAAGGGCAGTGTTTGGCCTTCAAGCTTTGGCTCAGCAATCACTGCTGACATTTGAATAAGTGGACAGGCAAACTGAATCCACAGCAAACATCAGTGAGATGGTTATAACTGATGAATAATAACTAGCTACGTCCCAGTGCGTATAACCAACTACTCAAGAAGGACAATGACCAACAACATGTAATAGCATGTCTCTTTAGTGACTGAATGGCACACAGCAGGTCTGTTATACATGCAATGTTGGGGCCTTTTATTCAAGAGCTGAAAGTAATTACAGTCAGAAATTGTCAATACAAACATAACAATTACTGTATGAGTTATGGCTGGGTAGTGTTTTCTGATACTAGGGCCAATACAAACTGTTTTAGAAACTATTTTTGAGAAATATCTGTATGCTTTTCTTACAAAACCCTTTTTATATTCGACAAAAGAAGCAATCTCCTTAAAAGCTGAATGTTGTCAAAACAGAAACAGCCACAGTAAAACATTCCCAACAAAAAATAGTCTAAAAACAAATTTCTTTTTAATTCAAATTAAAAAAGAATTAGTAAAATGAGATTACAAATTTGTCCAGACATTCAATGCAACTTTAGGTACTTTGACGGTTTCTGATTTTTTATAGAAGTGCTATACAGTGATATGGAAAGAATATATTTCCAGTACTAAATTACTACTGAGGTCCAGTCTTCGAGCCACTCCATGCCCATCACATTTTCCGACTAGAAAAAAACAACATTACAAGCGGTAAAAACACAAACCTGTCTGAAATCTGTTTTTCTTCCTCTCTTTGGGGAAACATTCTTAACTTTTGAAAGGACTCAAGTTAGGCGCATGATGAAATATGACACCATTCTCACTCTGAACAATCACATGTGCCTCCACCTGCTTGTGCACAGAAAGAGGCCCCACATAGGCATTGCTGTCTAACTAGTATGTTGGCGGATACAGTATTGTGGTCCTGGGCTCTGTTCCAAAACATTATACTAAGCCAGTACTATATACAGTGCAATTTTACTAGGTTACATTCCACTATCTACATTTTTCAGTGAATAAAAGAGGCTGTGTATAAGTGAAACTGTAATGGAACCCCTTTGTAGCTGCTAAGTATGCCACTGATGTTGTAAAGGAGTTCTCTATGTGTTAGATGTGGCATTGAACCCTGACATATGGAAAATACGGTATATGACACTGGTTAAAACATGTTCTTTACTCCTCTGACCACTGTGGCATGCCAAAGCATTGATCTCTGCATAGTTGCATAGTTCTAGAATAGAGAAAGGACAGCTAATGAAGCACGCACACACTCGCACATGCACATGCACATGCACAGCTTGCAGTCAACAGAGCACAATACCGCTTTCATTCCTTCTTGCTCACGTAATTCTCTAGATAGTAGGTGGGAGGGAGGGAGAAGGGAGAGACAGAGGCAGACAAAGAGAAAGTCAGGGAAAGGGTCAACCAAGGAGAGGAGAGATGTGCCCTAAACACAACCTGACTGCTGGGTCAAACTCCCTCTGGCTGTCTTAACTGGTCACCTGCCCCCTCTCCGGTGTACGGGGGGATGCATCTAGGAATATCCTGTGGGGTCAGCATCAGATACAGAGCCCCCTGAGGCAGTGGCTCACCTAAGCCTTGAAACCTACATGCATCTTCTCTATGCCCTAACCATTTACTGAAGAGATTTTTACTAAATATCATACTAAAATGATAGTTTTCTCCATAGAATATAAGTATGTTTTTTTCTCAATGTCAGTGTTTAATGATATCTTAAAGGAATAGTTTGAGTTTTTGGAAATTACAGTTATTTGCTGAGTTAGATGAAAAGATCAATACCACTCTAAATACTGTTTGCAATCTTTATGCTAAGCTAAGCTAACCGTTTCATGTCTGTGGATTCATATTTACCATACCAGTGTTTCCCATACATTCATTGATTTGTGGCGTCCAACGCTGACCGCCACATTTTGATTTCCAATTGGGTTTTTTTCTATGCCTATTTAAAATCATTTTTTGTTGCAGAGCGCCGCAGTGCATTCGTGCAGCACATCCTCTTCCTCGTCTCTCTCTCTCTCGCTCGTTCCTCTTTCTCTCTCTCTCATGAACACCGCTGCACAAATCTGTCCACAAAATCTGTCCAACACAACGGCGTCAATGTCGTACACCCACCTTAGAAAAAAGTTATTAGGAAGCATGTAAGGAGCCTAGCTAATAATAGCTATTAATGGCTACAGCTGTTTTGTCGAGTATGCTGTACATAGCTGGTAGTCAACATCGACTGCGCGCACGCACTATTCTAGAAGAGAACTGAGATTTCATCTGCTTTCGCTGTGCATTTTGCAAGCTCAAGGGAATAACATGATTTTCTAACTAAACTGTCGGGTCTCTTTGCAGTTAAATCTCTGCAGGTGACCATGACTTTCCCATTAAAGCTGAGGTGGCATCTAACCCTTGAGTAGTCAACTGAAATGTTTGCTCCAGGCTCTTCATATGACTCACAGAGTTGACAACATGTCAAACACTATACTCTTTCTCCCCTCTTCCAGCTTTTGTCGCACCACGGCACAACAGCAAGCGCTGCTGCAGTGAGCATCATCATTTTTTGTGGGTAAGGAATTCAAGCTTGGTCAGATTAGCTGACTCGCCAAGGAGACCCTTGAATATAATGAAAAATGCGATGTGTATTACTGAACAGAGCACTTAAACCAATTTAACAGAGAGTATATCAATCAAAGATATTTTTTAAGCTGACAGTGCACACTTGCTCAGCAACATTTTTTTGGGTGAGCATTTAAAACAATGTCCAAAGTAGAATGTAAATGCTACAGCAAGTCAAATGTTGGTTGTGTTACATAAACATGTTTCGCATCTGTTCAGCCTTCAGTTTTTTTCTGCTGCAACTTTGCTGCAGCATAATTATGAAGGGCAGTTGGCTTCCTCTTACAGCAATATGACAGTCAATTGGCTCGGCCTGCCCACGTGAATGCACAGAAGCCAAGACAATACAACAGAATAGATTGTAAAGTTGGCACACGATAGATAAAACCAATAAACTCAGCTCATATTTTCCAAGGGACCATTCACTGTCAAATAAATGACAAATATATTCCCACTTATTGCCTGGTATTACAGTTTGGCATCGATCCGTCGTGCTCTGCTACGGTTCAAGTGTTCATAGCCTCTCTGAAGCCTCTCCGAGATGGATTTCCAAACAGAGGGACAGAAACATGGCCCAAGGCTTCCAGATTACATATTTGTGATTGTTTCACATGAAGAGAAGTATTCATCTCCGGGACTTGGCAGGAGACTAGCTTACCACTCATGTGCCATAGCAGGGTAGTGTTTCCACTCAGGAAGTAGAAGCTAAAAGGAAAGCAGAACAGGCTGTGTGCTACCTGGTACTCCATCATGGCTGTCTAAAAATAATGGGAAATCTATCAGGTCTTGAGAGGCCCACTGAGGGTGCTGAGCAGAGCTCTCTCCAGAGTCACTCTGACCTGAGCTAGTTGTAGTTAACTGTATGACAAATTTTCACAAGCAAAATCAAATCATTCTTTATTAAATGTCATCTTTTATCAGTAATAATGCCTAAAATACAATTTCTATTCAAATGCTTGATTCCCATGTGCATGAAAGCCATACCAGATATTTGAATGGATTACTCACTGGGGTAAAAAAAAAAAAAGAAAAAAGAAACGTCTTATGGGACCCCGGTGACCTGGTTTGTTAGTGCACTGACAGTAACAAATAATCTATAGTGTAATCAGTCGGACTGATACGAGGTGCAGGAAGCCTAGAGGAACCAGCAGCAGCTGATAAGAGAGAATGATAAACCTGGGAGAAAAACAGATGGACAGCTGTGATGAAGAGATAGGCGGGAGAGTGGCAGAGGGCATACAGTAAATAAGGAAAGAGGGTGGACAGCTAAGACGGAGAAAAATAGAAGGCACGGCCGAGAGGAGCTACAGAGGAAACAAAGCAAAATGAGTCTTTACCAGCTCACTCCACAGTATCTAAAAACTTATTAAGAAATTGCTCTCTTTCAGTTAGGAGTAACACTGGGGATACACAAGATGAGGCAGTGTGAGTGAGAGTGACCTCTGATTAAATGGTCCTTGCTGGTGGGCAGACAAACACAACATAGCTGTGGATCAATTTTTGCTCTGTTAACCACGATCCAAGGTTAACTAAGAGGGGAAGGGGAGCAGAGGGAATCGATCTCTTCTGTTTGCAGAGTATCAGACTATGAGACAAACTGTTACTGTTGCGGTTCAACAACTTTGTTTCTCTTTCAAACTTTTTACAGTTGTTGGAGGGAGGATAGTGAATAAAAACAACGTCTACAAAATTTCCATCGAATGATGTCTATATTGAAACACCGAGATGGACGATGACATCGGGGGCGCGGGTGGGGTGATAGTGGTTGTCTTATGTGCATGTGTTGACTGGCACAGAATTCAAACGGTTAAAAATTTGTTAGCCTATGACGTTACAAGTCTTGGTGGATATTCTACAAGAACAGAACAGGTAAAGCAGCACTGAGCACACAGGGTGAGGATCTTGGTTGTTGTTTGATATGCTGCACCATTAACAAGCCCACAAGCGGCTCACCTGCGGCCGTGATAACGGTTCGCGGGGGAAAAATTCGGAAAAAGACGAGCTCTGTGTCTTTTAGGCGACTTTATAAAACGAAGAGAAGGTGGAGCAGACTCAGCGAGAAAATGACAGGATAAAGCCTGTCAGCTCACACTGGTGGTTTCAGTGGATTGTAAACTTGTATACGTGTGCACTCCAAATTTAGGTGCAGCTAGCTTAATCGCCTTCTCACAAACGAGTGACAGAAACACTCAAAGCGGGTCAGACCCATTTGTTGCCTTTTCTAAGAAGTCAGCCACAGATGGAGTGGATGTGCTAGTAGAAAATTCAGCAGAACAGTGTCTGCAGTTTTTGCAAAAACGGCAATTTCTGCATCTTTCTTGGACACTTCATAATGCTTCCACACTGACGACATGTCAACGTAATTGTTCGGAAAATTTATTCGGCCGAACACTGAGAGTGACTTTTTTTCCTATTTTTGGCAGATTAATTTTCGATGGCCGAACATTCGGTGCATCCCTATTACAGTGATGCTCAAAAGCTCACATTTTACCAAGATCATCTGACAGTCTGTAGTTGAAAGGAAACTTTTCTGTACTTGTTTTGAGCAAAACACAATACAAGAGAGTTTCTGCTGTCAAATAAGGTTTTGCTGTCAAATAAATAACAAATCAAATAAATAATAAATAAATCAAACATGTTTCCCTAGGTGTTTCTAAGTGTAGCCCCAGTTTATATGCTAGGAATGGGCTCAACTTTTTCCTGCCAGTGTGTGGGTGATGATAATAGTGATGCACCTGGAATGGTGGACATCTGCCGGCAGCTGAATTCCACGGTGGTATAGTGTAAAAAATATTTCAGAGGTATGAACTAAAATGTGCATCTTTCCATGTAAAATACTGTATAGTGCCTTAAAAACCCCAACCAATCAGAATCTAGTCAAGGTGAGATGAGCAGGGTCCCAGAGTGTGAAGCAAGTCAGCTTGTAAAAAACCTAAAAACAAGACAAGAAACAAGAAACACATGACGCAAAAACACAGGACACTAACAGTTTTTTTTTACTTGCTACGTGGATCTAACAGCTACCATACTGAAACCAAGACAGAAAGCCTGGCAGCACAGACATCTTTTATCTATGCAAACCTCCTAGACTATCAAAGACATCTCTGGCCGTGCAGCAGTGAACTGCAGATGAGATCCCACCCATTGGAAATGTACACCGTATGCAGTTACAAATTTCTCCAGGCTACACTGGGCTCTTTGTTCCATAGAAGGCCAGGTAAATTCATAGAAACGTCCCCTTCATTCTTTTGCCTGGGAATAAATGTTTTAAAAGGATAAGTCAATTGTTTAATTTGGCAAAGAAATGTTACCAAGGAAGCAAAACACAGCAGGAAAACATTTGGACATCAAATATTGCATCTGTGTGTGAGGTCTCCAATCTCTCCATCAGATTTGGCTTCTTGCAACATTCAGGGGAAAGTTTCATAACTTCTAAACAGTGTGTCTCAAAAGAAAGCCTTTGCCTGGATACTGAAGTCACATTTCTTTCACTAATTGAATGAGACTTGGAGCTCTGTAATAGAATATTCATATAATTGTATTAAGCAAGAGGTTACAATCCAGGAAGAGAAGAGGCAAAGTAAACAAACAAAAACATTTCAGTGGAAGGTTTCATCTGCAGACACGGTCTGCTGTTGGTGCGCATAAACAGACCAAAATTTGCAAATACTGAATAACTAAACCTTACTATTGCAAGGTGCATAGGCTTCTTTAGTGAGCAGACAGACCAGACAAGCTCCTCAAAGTCAACCATGAAAACAATTTTCTCCTACGAGTTTGAATAATTTCACCTTGTAAGATGACGCACCTTCAAAAGAAACAAAGAATAAAAAAGGTTTTAAAAAAGGTTAAATAAAAGCTACATAGCTGTAACAAATCTTTTTCTTTGAAAACCTCTGGACCTTGCCAAAAAACACAATGTGGCCCAGAGCACTCTTTGTACTTAGTTCTTGCTACCTGACTCCAATCTTTCATTGTTCTCCTCCATGATATCTTATGTTGTTGAAACTTGATATGAAAGCACTTGAAAAGGGTAGTTCCTGATGAGGCACTATTGTATTCTTCATTTTGCTCCTCAATTATCTCAGTCAGGATCTCCTCGGCTGACAGTAAAGATTGATGAGTACCTTTGTAAAACCCAAAGAGGTGGAACTGTAAATCTATGCACCCCATTGGAGAACTATCTCTGGATTTATCATCACCCAGCATCATTTAGATGAAAACACAAGACCAATCTGAAACAATCAGAGAGACAATTAGAGACTGCATCCCCTTGTCATCATCATCAGCTTGGTTTGTAAAACAGGCCTTACAAAGCATTATCCTGAGAGTAAAATACTGGTGTTGGATACTTCTTCTGCAGACCACACCGACACTACGCGAATCACTTACTTGGATGCAACATAGCATGACGACAACAGCCGGCTTCCACAACCTGGAGGTACAAACACAACAACCGAGCCACTGGCAAGTCGCCCCCCTCAGGTTGTTTTCACACTGAGCCGCGTTTAATGACTGGGTAATTATATAAAGTCCTCAACAGGATAATCCTAACTGCTTGCCAACTCTGCCTCGAAAACATTCCATCAGTCATCATGATGGGTAATTACAAGTAATGGACAAATAATAGTGTGCAGTGAACAGTGTGTGAAAGTGGCTTAACCAGGCTCTGTGACAGCCTCCCACAGCAATAGCATGTTCTGCAGAAAAAAAAAACAGAATGACTGCAGTGGCTGCTTGGAGGACACTGAGCTAATATACCTGACAAAAATGGACTGGCTTGCTTCTAAGATAATAAGGCTTGTTTTCTTGTATGAGGAAGCAAAGTGACAAAGAAAAATGGGTTTATTTTTACCCATGAGGGCCCTACGAAACATGCTTAATTTTTTTCTCCAAATTCTGTGTTTTCTGATTTCTGTGTTTTACAATTTAAGCACATTTTGTCAGCAGAGTATGGAGTATGATGAGTATGGTGGATGAACACGATTTCAAAAACGAAATTAAAAAAATATTAAACATTGTCAATGAATTTGATGTATCATGCAAATACGCATACAGAATAATTTATGGGGACACTTCACAATGAATGTATTGCAACAGCAGGACTTTAAGATACCATAATACTTTTTACAATGAGTGCATTGCTGTGAATGGTCCCCTATATAGGATATTACTTGACTACTGAAATTTTCTTCCCACAGTTCTTCGGCAGGAATGTCTGCTGCTCAAACACACCACGATAATAGGTAGGCCTGACTATTCTCACGTGGGCAACTCTCCTCCTTGTTTACAAAGCTTGACAGATGTAGCTTTTTAATTTTCTCTAATGTAATATCTGCTCTTCATCAAGCTTGTGTTTTGCATCAGCCGCTGACTCTCTTCAATATGACTGGGTGTATGTGTGTGTGTGGGAGGAGGAACTGAGCCTAGCCCCCCAGTAAAACATCAACACAGAGGACCAAAGCAGAGAGTCCGTAAATTATAGCAAAATATAGCTGTATAGTTTTTTTCTGTTTCTTTGGCTTTATTGTGAAAAACATGCCTATAATGCCAGGGAAACCGCATTTTTTAAATAAATTGCATCAATTTTTAGTATTTCGCAATTCCATCCATGTTTTCTTTATCGTGCGTCCTAACCTATTTAAGCACAAATCAAATAAAAGCAGTGTCTGATGAAATAATTCTCGCAAGCTATATCTAGGGGGTTTTTGCCCTCCCAGCTTTTGAGCTACTGAAACTTCTTTACAGATAAAAGGCAGGAGATGGGAAGATAAGATGTCAGGGGTGAAAGAGAGTCTACATGACTGCAAACTATTCCCAGAGCAAGACAAATCCTCACCCAGAAGAAGAACAAGGGTATTTCTAAGAATGTGTGTTCTTGAAGGTTTGACATTTGAGAAGAAAGGGGCTTTAAAAATGACTACATTAATAAATCAGTAGTGTGCCAAACCAAACATCAAAACCCTCAATGCAAAGGGGTGGTGATCGAGCAGGATGATTCATTGATGAGTGGTGAGTGGACGGAGCGAGGCGAAGTTCAAGACCTTGAGGGGGGCACTAGCTCATGCACACCAGCCAGCATAGAGTGAGTAAAGGTCTCACCCTTTGAGACTTTGACTTTTGACCCTAGCCATGATTCTCCTATAAAGAATACATAGAGACAATTTCAGACAGCAATACACACTGTATGAGCTTGTAATATGAGCCCTGTAAAGGAATGTAGCCCCTCTGACCTTCAACGACATAATGGCCTGGGTTGTGACACACTGACTATCTAAGACACATTCATGGGGCTTAGGGGACATTATTGTAATTACATATTTGAAGTTCTAGCCACTAGTTAAACCTCATTCAAACCATTTATTTGAACCAGTACCAGGAGCCTCTATATACACAAGCAGAGATCCAATCTAAACACAAAAATAGTCCCAACCACAATACTCACATAATCTCAATCAGTAACTCTGACATTCAAATGCTAGTAAAGTTTTCATATCATCAGCAACTGAAAAAGCTAATTTCAACCCTTCAGATAACAAGACACGGCACACTCGAACGTCCAGAACAACAGGAACATTATTTATAGAAGGTGAGTGACTTAAACTTATTTATAGGGGTTGGTACTGTGTGTGTGTGTATGAGTACACTCCCGCTGGATGTGTTTAGGCCCCAAGCTCTCACCCGCCAGCTCCAGTCACCCAGAAAGTGACAAGACACAACACACTCCCCATACTGATAGGAATAGGTATCAGGCACTTTCAGGTTATCAGTCAGGGACAAGCAGCACTAAGGTTGGATGATAGGACAAATACATTGGCAATAGGATGAATCTAAGGTTGATAGACTTTTTTTGGACCAATAAAAATGGCAAAATAATGCAACGTAATAAAAATGTGACGCAAATAATCTGGTGAACTGGTTTATATAATTGGACAATTTAAAGAGGATTCATAACGCTGTCTTTTCTTCACAGTTGGTAGACTGTTAGACTTCAGTTGGTAGACTGTTACTGTGCTCCATCCGGCACAGTATTTGAGAATGAAACCTATTTGTTCAGAAATAGCGTACCACCTCTATACGTCTTTTCACAATGTTTGAGATCATATCTGCTTACAGATGTGCTTTCAACACTGCATTGGCTTCCAAAAAAATTTACCCTGAGGATATGTAACGGTCACACAAACCATGGTAAGAATACCATCAGCTTGATCACTCTCAAGTAATCTATGTCAAAGAAAGGGACAGCCAAATCTGGCTGAGCTGGTTACATGCTGTTCCTGTTACCGTTCTTCAGAAAAGGTGCAGGGCTGAGTATTATTATTATGTCTCAGTTTACACTAAAGAAAAAAGGTAAAAGATCATAAGAAAAATGGTTAGCTCTGTGCACCACTGTGCCTGGAGCCTTTGGCTAGGTCTTCAGTAGGCTGAAAAATTAATGAGGTGATACAGAGACACTGGACTCTCTGCAAAGATTGAGATTAAAAGTAAGAAAATAGGGGGCAAAGTGGAGAGAGAAGAGGAGAAACTAAGGACACGGCTGAAGACAGAACGAACGAAAGGCGTGTGTGACAGGAAAACAAAATCAGGAAATTGGACAAAGGAAGGGTGGAAGGCATTTGAACAAGGTGCTAAAGCATCTTCCATACTGATACTTCCTTACGGTAACACCTTGAACTCACATCATAAAGTGATGAAGGATTCCAGTGTGTGCTCAGTAATAGCACCTCAGGTTTTTCACTGCTGGGTTTTATCGCCTCACACCAAAAGTGATACTGTTGCACAAGGTCAAAAGTGGCAAATTTAACAGTAACATTTATCAGATGACTGACAATCAAGTAACACTGGTGAACATTTGCAATAAAGACAGTATAGAAGTAATTAATTCTCATATATACAAGTTATACCATCGGAAGAAGATTGAAGTAACATAGCAAACTTGAAATATTTAAAATTTCTGACTAATCTGAATTAGAACAGATAAGACAACGTTTGGTATTCTGTGTTCTCTGCGTCCTTCACACTCTCTTTGTTCTGTCATGTCAAACCTCATCTCTTTAAAATAACTCATTATCGAGAGGGGAGAAGTTCAAAGACGCTCGAAGAAAGCAATTAACACATACAAGCCAGACAGAAGTATTCCTCTGTGGTACAGTCAGCAATGTTGCTGCTTGAGAGAGAGAGAGAAGAATAAACATGAGGACTTGGAGAAGGACATGTGTATGTTTTGTATGACCTTAAAAGATAGTACATCATTGGACAATTATACTTCAAGAATCTGTACTCAAATTTAAAGCCTACAGCAGTATAACCAACAGCAAGTGTCATTCCAGATATCTTAATCCAATGCTTCCCAACCTTTTTTTCATTTCATTTTAGAAAATCTTGTTCTAACAAATGTTGCTATTACCTTTATTTAAATACTGATGATATAAGCCAGTGGGAGTTAGCTAGCTATCCTTACTGGATCATGAAACTGATTCATGAAGTACTGGAATGCGCCTCTCAAAGGAGGAGAGGTTTTCAAACTGTGAGGTGAGCTCCCCAGAGAGTTGAAAGGGGGGGGGAGAGTGACAGGCATGAGGCATGCATGAGGTTATAGGCAAGTTTAGTACTTTAATGTACTAAAACCTTTAAAGCCTCAGTTTATGTCTGACTTAAAACTTAACAGACATGAATGATGTCAATGGTGAATAAACATCCACAAAACTGCTTAGAAATCATAGAAATTAATATATATGCACGAGAAGATAACAGCTACGCAGTGTTTCCATAGTTTCCATATACATGTCTGCTTTTGGGCGTGTAGGCCGCTGAGGGGGCTCTGTGTGTGTGTGGGCTTAGCAAGTGAACTACTGAATTGACGACAACTTATCCTCTTTTATTCTGATTATCTTGTATTCATAGTGGTTGGAAACTGAATCCTTCTTGAAATTCAATTCAATTAATCACACAGCCCTAGTCCACAGCATCTTCTGAACCACCCAGCCAAAACAGCCGGACCGAACGCCACCGCAAGTGATTTGATCACCCCAGGAAGAAAGCCAGGATAAGAGTTAAATAAACCCAGCTTGGACGTAAGAGAGAGGGCAAGAGAGGTGAATCATCTGCCCACATTGACTTTGACCTCAGAGAGTATTTTGTGAGCAACAATGTTAATGATCACGCAAGCTAAGGTTAGCCAACGAGCTGCCACCCAGCCATGCTACATGGATCCAGCGACAGCCGCCCCAAAAGACCAGCACACAAAGCAACCCACAAATTGCAATCCAGCTAATCTACAAGATACTATCTACTAGACTATGTTGTGGTGGGTACTGGTCATTTTGACACGAATAGACTCCATTTCTAAGCAGAAGTTAGCTAGTGTCCACAGAAGTGGACATAGTCACCATGCTATTTTTGCATAACTAAAAACAGGCTTACAGGAAAAAATGAACGCCCGACTCCTAATATGCTTGTTCAGTGGTGCTGGTTAAATGTACACAGTACAGTGGATACAGCCACTGTATCCTGATTGACAGGTCGCTATTGTAGCAACTTGTCAATCACAAGATAGTCCTGTAGTACACACTGATTTATCGTCTATTTTCCCTCAAATGGGATCAGAATTTAATAAATGAACATCATGCTGTATTGAAGGAGACATGAAACTAGTGACTGAGACCATAAACTCATTAAGAAAGTCTTTAGTGAGAAAATAAATCAACTGAGAACTAGTGTAATTTTACCACTATTTCCTATGGAACCGGACTTCTTTTTGCAACCACAGTAGTTGCCCCCTGCTGACCATTAGAAAGAATGCAAGTTTAAGTTATTTCTTTCCTGGATGGCTTCACTTGTGAAAGCCAAAGGTTGGTCACACACTGGTGGCACTATACAGGAGAGGAAAAGAAGGCACTCAGGAGCACACATAAACATAACATACTTTGGATTTTCCTGAAAAAAAGTCCAAAGTCCTTTACATAGAAATCATTTCACAAGCTGTTATAGGCAAACGAGAAAGTTGGGGCAGGTCTTGATATTTAAGTTACAATAAACACACTGGCAATACAAAGTGATTAATATATGTAATGTGTTTCAAATTCTTACATATGGTACCTTTCATATGTTTATGTCATGTTACACTATCAATTTTATTTTTTGTTTATTTCAGTAGGCTAGGAGAGTTAGGGGGACAGTTGTCTCAATATTGTCTGGGGCGAGAGAGTAATAAGTCCTAGTGGTGTAATTTTTTCAGTGAGGACAAAATGTGAATCAAAATATTTAAAGTTCCCTTTTGAAACTCCTTCATGTAAAGATGACACATGTTTGTGTCATCTTTACATGTCATTGTCATTTTATAAATCCTTTTTAGACAACATCACAACTGGCATGGTTTTCCCCAGGAATTGCAGAGCCTCCTCTACTAAGGCTCAGACCCCATAAAGTAAACAACTATCCTAGTCAATGTCATGTGCTCAAGACTGGAATTATCACTCCACTGAGCCAAGAAACCGCCAACAGAAAGGCAATGGGATACAAACTGCTGCCTGATAAATACCGATCTGCTTACCTGTGGTTGTCCAGGCAGCAAACAATATAGATATGTTGTGTGATATCGCTGGCAATACATGACAAGACGAGTGAGAGGGCACATGTATACAAGATTGCATTAAGTGGGCTGTTCAATTGCATTCTTCAATCCCTTCTGTCCTGACAGCATGTACAGTAACCCCTTGTGTTGCTGTCCATCTTTATATCTCTGTAACTGCTTTCAGTGCCTTAAGGTGGAAGCCAGATACCTCAAGTTTTGCCATCTTATATTCTCAGGTACATCCTATTTAATGACGTGTTGTTATTGAAATATTACCCATGAACAGATACAATATGACTGACAGGAAACTGTGGTGCTATTTTCCTTAAGTTCACAGATGGCCTCTGTGCAACTACAGAGTTATTAATGTCAAAAAGTATGTCCTTGTTTGTGCTTCTGGGTGTGTGTTTATGCATCTGTTTCAATCCACAGGGTGCTCCCAGTGATGCTGGACAACACAAAATACCACGCTACATTAGGCACCACATCCCCACTGATTGAAATCAGTGTGCTCACACTCATGAGATGTCTCGTCACCATCTAATTATCATAAACAAAGAATATACTGTAAATAGAGGGTGGTAATGGGCAATACAGCACCTGATACTAAATAAGAAAACTATACAATAGCCTTTTGCTGGCCCATTTACATAGGAGACATAAGGTTAAGCATAGTGAAAAATCATTTTAAGAAGGAGCTGAGATTAATTGGATTTTGTTTATGGTGATAACATAATTTAAAATGATGTTTGAAAAATGAAACTGCAACATATCTTTACAGAAATAATGCCCTGGTTATTTTTTGGCAAAAATTTCAATGTTGGAAACCTGGACAAATAAATCAAACTATTAGTGTATGAGGACCATACTTTACAGAGAACAGTTCTCAAAAATTGCCTTCCACTTTCAGTTGACATAGAATGCAAGGCTGTGAGCTATGTGCACACAGTTAATGCCACTTTGAAGCTCTCTGATAGTGGGAAGGATGTTTAATCGATACTTTATCAACCTCCCAGCTACAGAAATACGTCTTGGTCAGAGACAGAACGCTTTCCCTGAGACAATTAAAAGTGGTTATCGCTATTAGCCACAGCCTTCAGATAACTTAAATGGCAGAGTGTGGCATAGCTTTTTTCACCTCTGCTGTTCTCTCTAGGATGACTGATCCCTTTAGGCTGGGTTATTTGGAGGTTTCAGGCACACACGTGCAATCACACACAAAAACACGCACCTTTTTTGTCTGGAAGTATATTAGCCGGACACAGGTCAATGGATCGGCGTGTGAGACGGACCCTTTTATCGGCACTTAAAGAGAACAGCGATCTGTAATGACTCCCCTGATAGCAATAGTGAGAAAAGCGTAAAGGGAAACACTGCAAGGCTTGCACGTGTGTGTGTGTGTGTGTGTGTGTGTGTGTGTGTGTGTGTGTGTGTGTGTGTGTGTGTGTGTGTGTGTGTGTGTGTGTGTGTGAGTGAGAGAGAGATATGAAAAAATGGAATATAAGAGAGAGTGAGGGTGGGAGATTTGAGGGAGTGAGTGTAATTGTCAAAAGATAAGTTAGCTGACTAATGCAACCACTTTAATAGAAAACAGGGGGAGTTGAGTGGAATTACATCTCCTTTCAATTTGATGACACAGCGTTGTTGACTGCCTGTGTATACTACCTACCACTGAGCGTGAAACTCAGATCTTCATTTACACAACCGTACCGTGAGTCAGGCTCACTGTGATTCATATATTTGATGTTTGTACAGTATACATGGGCCATTCTTTGAAAATCTTCCACTGATCATGGCATAATAGGAAAAAGAGTGGCCTCATTCTGCCCGCCTGACCTGCGTTGATAATGTGTTATCAGACACATTGTTATTTCGGCTGAGGCCTCAAAGGGTTCAAGGCTGATAAAATGACACACAGCACACAAAAATGCAGGTGATGACACACCAGCACCACAGATTAATTTAGTTTCTGTCGTCCATAAACAAACAGTCCCACATGTACAAATACATGTGGGACTAATACTAATACAAACACACACTAATATGAACAATAAAAGCATATTCCCAGGAGGTAAGTATATTTTGATCTGTGAGTGTGTATGCACATGCACGAATGCTAGTAGCTCAGTATAATCCTCATGTGGTTTCACCTTCATGCCAGGGGCCTATTTGTCTTCATTATCATCATACGCTGCTGGAGGAAGCAGATCTGTTAGGGCTCGTTGCAACAGTAATGCCTCTCTGTCTGAGTATAAAAACAACTTCACAACCTGGACGTTTGTCATGTCACCCCACCACAGGACCAGGGACATTAAGAGGGAAATAGAGCCCCATGCCTCAATAAAACTCTATTTCTAATATTTCCAGAAAGGGGGATGAAATTTTGACTGATGGTCATGCTTACAGCTCTGTTAAGTGAGGAGTATTTTTATGGAGTGCTTTTTGTCAGCATTTTGTTTAATGTGGAATTGGTGTGACAAAATGCTAATGCACGAGCAAATCACATACACAAACCTGCCACTGAACTTTTGTTTGGGTAATAAATATGCCATTTCAATCCAGTTTGTGAGCAAAATGAACATGGAAAAGGCTTTTTTACAGGCCTTTTTAGCAGATCAGAAGGCAAAACTGCAAGCACCACAGAACCTCTGGAAGCATGACAAAGTCGACCCTAACAAACTTGGACAGAGAACGGATTTTCCAGGCCCAATTATAGTAGAAAATCTTTTAAGAAACTCCTCTCCCTGCAGAAAAATGATGGAGCTGGCATAGCTATGTAATCACAAGGCCAATGTGTCACGAGTGTTTAAATGTTCACCGATCTGATCAAAGTCTCAGAAATTACTCCCTGGCCCTAATTCATTCCCACACATCTTTACCTCAAAACAACACCTCGTCAGCCTTTGGACCACCATGTTCGCCGCACCCAGACAGGACTGGTGTTTTTTTTAACTAGGAACACACCTCAATTAAAAAAACCTAGGAACACAACTCTTATTTCACTAATCACCACTTCAAAACAGGAATCAGGTCTCAAGGAAAAAGCTGCCAGATTATCGCTAAATTGCCTTCCAACTGGCTACGGAGCACATCACAGGTAGGACACAGACCACAGCAGACACTTTCACTTAGTTTCCCCCTCGCTGTGTGATGCCCATTACATTTCTGACCACCACCAGAGCAATTCATTACCCTTGCTATGCCCCTCACAATGCAAGTCCATTGGTATGGAGATGGCTGTAGCAGAAAAGGTGAAGTTATGCACATTAGTGAATTCCTAGCTGAGGAGAGAGCTTCTGTTAAATTAAGTTTTTGAAAAGGAAGTGACTGGCCAAAATGATGAGGAAATGCAAGCTAGAAAGCATCCAGGTGGCCGCATTAGGAAAACAGGACTTAGACACATTCAGACATCATTTAAATTGCAAAAACTCAAAGTAATGCATACACAAGCACTCAAGAAGACAGTTGAACGAACATACTAGTACGGAAAAAGAAGAGGTGGGTAGGTCTGTGTGCTTGTGTATGTATGTGGTGTGTGCATGTGTATGTACGTAGTGTAAGGCCAGGAGACTCCCAGCCCTATAATTACACCCTGGTGGGAGTGAAGCTGATAACAGAGGCCTGAGGATATCGGCGTCACAGCAAGGAGGGGAGAGGAGAGAAGATACATAATAAAAGAAGGGGAAGCGTGCACAACATGATGCCTTATCAAAAACACCGGCTTTTCTTACTGACACTGCTTTTTAATTTCCTCCTTGATAGTTATCTAATGACCCCTACAGCACAGGAGCATGCATGCACATACATACAAACCTGCTTTAGAGGAAAAGCCGCACAACGCAGCCCACACAGTCGTTTAGACTGACTATAATAAGCCTTAACTCAGTTATCACATTAGGGCAGAAATCAAAGTACAACTGGGTTAAACATCAGTCTTTCTAATGACCACATATACAACAGATTTCTTTTGGTATATGTGCGTATGCTCCAAAAACCCTAACACAGCTCGCAATAGGCATTAATTTGCTGTGTAAATGCAAAAAACAATAAATATCAACAAAATCAATTAATTTGCCTGTCATATTCCAAGTTCCTGTAAGTAGGATACCAACAATCATACCACTCATGTACATTATAATAATGTCAAATCTATGTAACTTACTGGGGAATTCAAGTTACAATGAAACGTGTAGGGCTGCAACTAAAGATTATTTTCATTATTGATGAATCTCATGAATATTTTCCCCATTAGGCGATTAATCATTTGGTCTACAGAATGTTGCACCAAAGAAAAGAAATGTCCACGAAAAGTTTTCAGTGCACATGGTGACATCTTAAAATGTTAAGTGCTGGAGATTTTGCAGAAGGTTTGATGAATCAATTATTGTTGTATCTGTCAATCGACTAATTGTTTGTGCCTCCGAAAATGTGTGCATATTTGCAGGAACAGATCGATGTATGTGTGCATGTCCCCACGCTGGATGAAAAGTACTCACAGCAGGTGAAATTAATGTAGCGGTCAGCAACGACTGAGTGACCGTCCTTCTGATGACATCAAAACAACAACAACCACGACAAATCAGAACATATGGAGATAACGGCCCTTTGGAAATGTTGTTTCTATCAGCATTGCGGAGCTCTGTTGCTATGGGGACATGCCTCACGCTGAGAGAAAAAAAAGAGAAATTTAGCAAAGACCGTCCTTGAGGGCCCACTACTCAACCGTGGACTGTAATATGCTGAATGCAGTTACGGTATACAGCACATTCTTCCACGCCATAGACTGGAGCACCGCCAGTCTTTCTCAGCAGGCAGGGGTGCACCATAAGTTTGCTGCAGTGTAAATATTATTAAGATAACACAGAGTGCAGCAGATTAACTGGATGCTTTTGCACAATTTTGCAGCAGTGTCCGCAATACATATTTTTACAGTGACTACTCTATGCATCACAGGTATGAGCGTACCTGGATTTCATCCTGATTTCTTTCCACTTTCTTGTTGGTGAACTTATAAATGACTGAAATCCAAAATCACCACAGAATGAACAGCCTACACAGAAAACACATCCCCTAACAGATGTCCTTTTCTGATAACTAACCCAAATCCATTCAGTACAGGGTGACCTTTCAAACAAGCCAGTGCAAGGAGAGGGAGGAAGCAGGCTTTCAGCGTTCACAGGGGGAAGGACAGTGGCATTGTGGTATTGTCCAGACTGTTAAATTTCTCTTCCACTGTCTCTCTGTGGAAACAACACAACATTTACAGGTCTCTGGCCCTTAAGCCTCCGGCACAACAGGGGGATGTTAGCATTTATGAGACTGGTGGTCATTACACTATTCAGAAGATGCAAACCACCTCCCATCCTAAGCAACACATGGTGGAAACAACAGCGGAAAACAGTCATCCTCATGGTTAAAAGCAGAAGATTTGTAAAATGAATCATCTGCTGTTGTTCCTAAAACGTAAATTAACATACTAAAATGGCATTACTGTTAAAACATTACAAAAAACACCCATGGACATTGTAGCCTACTTTGTAGCACTATACAGTAAAATTATGAATTATCTCATTGACCCAAACTCTGGGCCTTTTAAAGCTGGAACTACTGTTTTCGAGTGCAAGACAAGAGTTGTTGAAAGGGTGCAGTGGCCATAAGTAGGTCTTTCATCTTCTTCTGTTTATTGAAAAACAAAACACGTGCCTCAAAGTGGCCCTATTAGAGAAGTGAGAGTCACAGTGCAGTTCAGGGCTGGCAAAGGGTAGCACACAACTTCTGGGGAAACTTTTGCTGCCCCTCTTGAACAGCATATTCTCAGGAGAGTTTCTGGTGGTCTCCAGCTGAATAAAGGGATTAATATCACAATTAGGCGTATTTAACAAAATGTTTGGATGGCTGCTCATTGGTTTAATTGCTGTCAGTGTTAGCTCCCCATTTAGAGCACAGTGTAGCCAGTTATGTAAGTCTGTAAACTTCTGCCTAACAACAACAAAATCTGTCTTTGGTCTCATTTTTATTTCTGTCTTAGCCTACATGTTAAAAGTTTTGCTAACCTCTGTTCCTAATGGCTACTTTGCAGCGTGCAGCTTGTAATAAGTCGACTTAGTAGTAGGCTGTAAAGAATGACCATTACTGATAACAGTAATAACAGTGGTCACATTGTAGTCATAGTAAATTCACCACACGTGGGACAGACATTAAACACAGCACGAGAAGGAAACATGCAGGCAGTGACCAGGTAAACGCGACAATCAAAGTTAGCCTCATGTGTGCCCGAATACGACTGTTGTTGTGAAGCCAAAAGTGCGTTTTGAAAGTACAATATGTCAGAAATAACAAAACAACGACTTATTTCGCGCTTATGGTGTACTCACCTGCGATACTAAAGGAATAAGCGTCTGCTCCACCGAGCGAGTTTTGATTTCCAGACCGGAATCAAAGTTACTGTTGCCGCACGGAGATGAAGCCATTCCCGCCGAGCTTTCCCTGCCTGCCCCTGACACAATGCACGGCACCGCTGAGTTCACCAAGAGGCTTTCTTTTGCTGTTTCGCCGCTGCAAACTGGTGTAGCGGACTTGTGGTTACACACCGGGGTTCCTCAATTGATTACACGGCCGTTTATCGAGTGGCTGTCCATACACTCTGTTTTAATCCACTCTGGCTCGGTGGTTGGTGCCGCTGCGCCCGCTAATGTCCATGTAGTTTACTCAACAACGGTAGGGAGCGGACTGCAGCACACCACTGTGGGCAACCACACACACGCACCAAAGCACGCACACACCCTCAGGTTATCGGAGCTTATGTGAAGCTCAGGGCTTTCCAAAGTGCAGCTCATCATTTTGCAGGCTGACAATCAGAATGATCACTTAGATTTTAAGCCACCTGTTCACTCACCTACAGCAGTTATGGAATTCTAGGCTAAACCAGTATCAAAGCAAACAAATTTGGATAAAAGCAAGCCTTATAAACAGTGCAGCTTTCTATTTGACCATAGCATGCAAACACATGGAAGTGTAGGAGTTTTTGTTTTAAATATGCATCAACCCGTTTATGCAAATTTCAGTGGACTTTATATAGGAGTTTCAGGTTTTATAAATTCATAATCCATCCATGCATATCTCATAGGACTTTTGATCCAGGGCCCTCCAGGGAGAAGATAGATGCTTTTCTCAAAGCACAGCTCTGGTTTGATCCCTGAGACAAAGAATCCCACATTATCCCCATGAGTCTGAGAATCCCTCATCATCCTTTCCTAATACACACCAGATATACCAATCAAACCTGACTGCACTGAGCCACATAGGACATCTGCACTGGCTGTAATGCAGTGCCAGTCTTTAAAAAGTTGCCAACTTTACCTTTATTCTGTCTGAAGAAAACAGTTATTCTCATGATCTTACCATCTGAGGTGCTGCAGGTTACCCAGAGTCCAAAACTGAGGAGGAGGCCCTTAAAGTATAATGACTAAAGTGTTTCCAAAGTGTGTATTTTTGGTCTCACGCTGATATGCATTTGGTTGAAATCAGTAAAATTGCAAACAAGCATAAAAATATAATAGCAGCTGTTGTGGTTTTGATATCTAAAACAAACTGTAACAAACAGATTGCTGGAAACTTTTCTGCCCAGACAACAAGAGAATTATCTTCTGCAGACAGACTTTGACAAGTGCTGAAATTATGTTTATCAAAGCTTAGCACAAACCCATCAATAAAACGCATCATTTCGATTATAACTGTGTGTTTGAGATGTAGATTGGGGGATTTATTTTATTCATTTTTTATATTGTTTAGGCAGAAGGATGTGGTACATAAAGTGCACTGGGATATAATCACCCACTCCTCATTTACCCATCACCAACAGTCGCCACATGCCCACATCTTTCCCAATTTCCCCAAACTGCTTTTACAAAAAAGATCTCAAGATTTGGAAAGAAATTTAACACATCAGCAATACAATAGACCTATGAGTCTTTTGATGCATGATAAAGACATTGCAAACAGGTTTATTTTTGCTTAACATTATATGTTCCTGAAAGGAATGACAGGATGACATTTTATTTTAAACAAACTGACCGACCTGAAGGCTACGAATGACTCATATGGATGTTATTTCTAGATGAAATAATGTTGGTGTGGGATGAGGCGATCTATCCAGTGTAGGGTCCATAACTTGTACCCAAACAGTTGTTAACTATTCTGGCATCATTACCATAATATGCATCAGAGGTTGTGTCACACTCCAGAACAAGGAATAAAAGTTTTATCCTAGCAATTCATTGTTCCTCTTCTTATTTTGTGACCCAGTGACTTGTATCCATAATAGGACTCAAAATACTTCATTCCCATCTGGATCTGAGCCTGACCAAACTATTGCCAAATTCTCCGTATCCTCAAGTGGCTCCAGTTGCTATTTCTAACTTTGCAAGTGCAGCCACTGAATGACAAGTGGTGAGTAACACTTCATATTACAAATACACCAGATGGCTGAGAGCAGATATGGCTTATAAGCACTGTGGCGCTGTTAGTGAGTGCTTTTTCTGCCTGCTTCATCATCAACTATGGTGGCTGGCTAGCACTCTGTGTCAGCAGTGAAGACAATGGCCGTGTGTGTGTGTGTGTGTGTGTGTGTGTGTCTGCTCCTCTCAGGCCCAGCCAGTATTTATTTAAAACCCCAGAGCTATGCTTTAGTTTAACCCTCCCTGTTTACATAGGTTTCACTCCACACACACTCACACAGACATGTACACAAACACACACAAACATACACACTGCATCGTTTATGAAGGCATGCAAGCAGTTTGGCTTGCTATGAGCGAACAGGGTTGTGTTCCACTTTGATGAATGTCTCTACTACTAACTAGATAATATCTGTATGTTTTTTGTTAATCTGCTCTGAGGCTCTCTTCCAAACGATAAGATGATAAGACGCTCTACTCAGGCTACTTGCATTGTACTGTATCAGCTTGTGTTGGCTTAAATGTTTCTGGTCACAGTAGATAAGTTCAAGAGGAGAATAAGATAAAAACATGATATATCCTGTAACATTTCAGTGGAAATAGTTTTGTTATCATCTAGACAAATAGCTTCCAAGCCACAAGTTCAAACGCACACAATAGTGTGCATATTCTCATTGAGTTTGTCAGTGCCATACTCCTAGCTATGAAACAGGCTTGTTTTTCTAAACAGTATCTCATTTGTTCTGGAATATTCAATATTTGCTCCTCTGCCTCTAATCTCTTTTAGGCACATTGCATTGCATTTTGACAATTTGCCTGAAAACCCATACAGTACAAGCAGGAAGTCTCTTTTGTGCATACTCATCTGCACAGTCCAAGGGTATTACTCATTAAATAAAAGATGCTTATGCATAGTGTGATTGTGTTGCTAACAGCTGCTTCTGTCTCTCTCTGTGCTTTAGAAGTGCTAAGTTTCTCTCTCTCTCTTTCTCTCTGGATCATTCCTTCTGGCTGTTCAGCTCCTGGGACAGGAACTGCTGAGCCTAAAGAGATAGTGATTTTGCACACTGCAAAATGTGAAATGAGTGCACTCAGTCATATTCCCCTGTTGGATAAGTAGACTAAAAAATTGGGATTCAAAGGAGGGATTGTGGTGAAATGTTGAAGTTTTTTTCTACTCCTGCAATTTAAAATTCAAGGAAATCTCAATCTGAAGTATACTCTGTATGTGCATATACCACAATTCACTCATCAACATTTACCTCCAGGGAAGGCATAACCTTGACCTCAGAATACTTGCACTTCAGGTTAGCATGTCCTTAACAGAGACCTGCAGATGAACTCACCCACTTACAATGATACAGTGACTGGAGAGGCCTCTGTGAAGGAGAGGAGGTCAAACTGCTCGGTGAGGTTGAATATTTTGTTGGCTGCTGATTTTAATGACTGATACTGAATAGTTAGTTTAATCTTGGCTGACTTACAGGTGGTTATGTTAATATGGAATATGGAAAGAAATGACACTCCTTTCAGTGCAAATAACATTCACCCCAGAAGTAGAAACTGGATACAAATCAGACATTTTAATATCTTCAAATAAAAAACCAAAGCAGCAGTGCTAATAAGGCATGGGTCATCTGTCTGTCATTTACTGCTCTCATCCTGCCAAGCATGCACCCTTGGGGACAAGGCTAATTTAATTGCACGTAAACATAACCAGGCAGCAGAAATGTGCCATGCAGACACCCATCCCAGTCATCTTGGCTTTTCTGCATCTCAATTTCTGTTGTTACATGGACACCTCACATTAACTCATTATCATGCTCTCTGCAATTTCAAATAAAAGCATATGTAAACACACAGGAATGTGTACAGATGTAACACATAAATAGACATTATTATGGGATAAATCACTAAGATTAAGATACACCTCAAAATAGTATTTGTCTGTAAGTGTGTGTCAGGAAACAATCTACAAACGTTTTAGAAAAATAGCAAATTTGATTTTGTAGATTATCCTTTTTGTTATTTAAATTTTCATTATTGCATGCAATACCAAGCATTCACCAAGATAAACCCAGTTCAAAGAAAGTATAGGCTACACAGTGAACTGTTGCAAAATACTGTTGTTACCTGAGATCTTTAAAGTGGCATAGTATAATTGTAGAGTCATTACATGTAATGTTTTAGTTTCTCTCAACTGCAGTGTCAAAATATGCCTGTATGTACAGGACTGAAGACATGGCATTGAATGAGACTCTTTAAACTCCCCAAGATTATATTAGCATTAAAAGAAAATCCCTCAAGTGTGAATTTCATTATAGTTATTCCCTGAATTACTATCCTCAGGCTGAATGAGTTTTTGGGCACTTGGTGGCAACATATAGCATGATGAAAAGAATAAATAAAACATTGAAGGATTTCATCTACAGTGCACTGGAAACACTGGGGAAAAAATCTGCTTTCTTGATGCAAACAGCAGTGGGATGGAGATCCTTATGTAGGCGTTACCCACGACGGAGTTTGTTTTGAGGTCTGGATCCTACTTGTGGTCACTATATTAAATCTCAGAGGTAGCACGCCTCTGGAGCAAGTAGGGATTAAGTGTCTTGCTCAGGGACACAGTGGGGATTGAAACCGGGTCTCTCACACCAAAGGCGGGCGTCTTAACCATTGCGCCATCCCACCCTAAATCCCACCCTAAATCCCACCCATTTATTCAGTAAATATATGTGGCGATAAAGCTGTTTGATCAATGAGCACAGCAAAGTGTCTGAGAAGGACCTAAAGAGGTGGATACATAATTCGGCAGATCAGATTTTGTAGGCTCCCTGCCGAGATTTGCTTCCACCTATTTTCTCAGCATAGATGACCGTTAGCATCCGCGAGGTGCATGCGATTCTCGGCAGGCAGGCAGAATTCGGCACAACACCGGCGGCTTCAGAAATGTTCGTACACAAAGTGCTGTCCAACAGCTGTCTGTGGATGTGTTGCTACAGTTAGTGTGAGTAAATACCGCACAATGCGTATTTTAATCAACCGGCGTATCAATAACTAACCTGGCTAGTTGTAAACAAACAGCTGGCCGATCTACGTAGTAACCGGAACGCTGCCAACTCGTGTGTGACGTCATTCCCAGCTCCGACCTCCCTCCACCTCACGTTTGATGTGGTAATTTCACAGTAGGCAGACACACAGGTTCAAAGACTTGTTCTCGCTTCACTTCAAGGTGAAAGTCATCATAGCTTGCGTAGTATAGACCCAGCTCCCAACCCAACTTTGAGAATAGATTAACGATTTAATTAGCGATTTTTTTTTTATCGCCCGATAAGAGTCTCACGTTAACGCAGCACGTTAACGCGATAACGCCCACCACTAATATATAATATATACCACTAATATATATATATATATATATATATATATATATATATATATATATATATATATATATATATATATATATATATATATAAATTCAAATTAACATGCCAAAAACAGGACCTTGAAATTGAAATAAATCCTGCTACATTCGCTCATACAAACACTGATGCTAATAGCCCAATTACTAATCATGAATCCTTAGACTTGAATTTCTCCACATTTGGATATGTTAAGTATTTGACCTCCCTGCGATATACTAATTTGAAGGAACCTGGTTTTTAATCTGTTAAGCACTGTTGCCATATAATGAGGGCATCACACTGTAGCTGATGTGTCCACAGGCTAAATCAAAGTCTTTCTCTGGATCGCCCTGTCATTACTGGCTAAGGGAAACAGTTCACCCTGGTGCAAAGACATGTTCACAAAACATCTCACATAAAGGCATATACTTACACTGCTAAGAGTGGAAAATAGGACAGGATCTTTCCTAAATAAACGTCCTCTCTCTCTCTCTCTCTCTCTTACTCTCTCTCTGTCTCTCCTATGTTGCATTTGGCAAAACTAATCCTGCATTGTGTAGGCAGGTACAGAGATTTCACCATGAGAGGATGATAAATGCATAGTCAAGGCAGTACAAAGATAATAGAGATGTTTTTTTTTTTTGGTTTTTTTACAGATGTAGCTGTTTGGCCACATCCCAGCTATCGCCTAGCTGCCACTCCTGAGATGAGAGCATGGGTATCTTCCACAGAGAGGTCGTCTCACCCTGCCAAGTCCATCTAAATCCTGTCTCCCTGAGACTGAGTGAGGAGGGACAACAATAGCAAGATGAACACAATCTATTTTCTACCAAAGTGTTGGTGACAGTGAGTTGGTTTTGTCTTTGTCACGCACATACACCACAAGTCAGCGCAGTCAAAGGCAAGCCAAAAAAGACCAAGCCACCCCTCCTCCTCCTCCTTCATCCCTTCTCACTTCCTCCTATTATTTGGCTCTATCCCTTTTTGTCGTTGCTACATTGTCATTTATCATATCGTCTCAAGGGTTCACAGATGCCATCACATTTCCCCCCCTGATCATGTCAAGTGGGTGCTTGGAAACTCCTTGTGACAAAAGTGTCGCCTCAACCTTTGAAAATCTAAAAGACCCCGGGGCTTTTTTATAAAACAAGCGAGGCTGTCTGGCTGGCAGCTAGCTCAGCTGTGACCAGTCACCTTCAGTCAACATTTGTCGAGGGGATAATACAGTGCGACACAGCAATGTGTATGCTGTGAAGATGCATCTTGATTGTTTATGGAGCAATTTCAAAATAATGCAATATGTGCCATCAGCTATTTGGTGTATTATGCACTGTATATTTAATCTGGTTCTCTTCTGCCTTAGACCCAGGCAAAAAATAGAAATGCATTAACATTTGACTTTGCTAAGACGTGCTTGAATTTGTTACCAGACACCATAGATACACCAAGCGCTCCTACTAAAGTCATCAACACTATTGCCATTTCTTATTTGTATACTGCTCAGTAAAGACATGGGTTGTCTTCAGCACCATTTACTGACACTGGACAGATGAAGCAGAGTGGCTAATGACTGTGGGGACCAACCTTCAGTCAGAAGACCAATGGTCAGATCTTGCAAGCATCCATCCTGCTGAAATCTCTCCAAACAAAGCATTATAATTTCCCACCAGCTCTGTTTTGGTCTGACCTTTGACTCCCTTTAGGAGGGTAAAGAAAACAATCTATTCAGACTAATAAATATTTATTTCATATTAACCTTTTTGACATTATTTTACTGAGTCAACAAATCTCAATCAACTTTTATTTCAGACACACAAGTCCAAATCAGTAGGCTACAATAAAATAAGATACAACACAAGGACAAACAGTACAGAATAATGTATAAGATCATGGCATTTCACGAGTCCACAGTGATTAACACACATAGCCTACAGACATCTGGGCAATCTTTCAAAAAACAAGACAGATACCAATTATGTCACCTTGTCTAGGCTCAGTTAAAGCCATTATAATTACATTTTTTGACTCATTAGCCAACACATACATTTATACATGAAGTTTGGCAATACAACATGAAGGGTGGGAACAAACCATCTTGGGCAAGATTCTGAATGCATCAGATGCCACTGAAGCTTTTTCATTTTCGCTTTAACTGCACCACAGGTAGGCCTAACTTACAGAGTGGAGTAGGCTATTTATTAGGCTACTGTAATCTAATTTGGTTAAATCCCTTGGGCATTTTGCAGTGTTCATACTGCAGTGGCGTCTTATTGTGTTTATAAATAAGGTAAATTTCAAATAAAAGAGTAGTAAAACATTCATAACAAAGAAATGGACAATTAATGAGGCCTTTATGACCATTTTAAATCGGAGTAGCCTCTCTGGATTTTGTGATTGTCTCCCGCCATCTAGTGGACGTTACTCAGCAGTGTACTTTAGTGAGTGTTTGCTTAACAACCACTTTAAAAAACATTTTAAAACATACTGGGCATAATAAAGACAATTAATTAGGAGTTTATCTACGGACACATTTCTGAAACAAAGTAAATATAAAGTTATAAAGTTAAAGTTAAAGGCCGAAATGGATGTGGAACGTTTGTGAGCACGTGATGTTTTAGCTACAGTCACATTTACAGCAACGCCACAACTGCCGCTTTCAAGATGGCGGCGCCCGTAATTGAAACATGCCATGTAGCTTGTTGTGCAAACAGGACACCAAATGTTGTTTCTTGGAGTCGAGCAGGCACTATTGCTTTTGGGACATGTAACTCCGTGGCTCTGTACGACCCACAGGTACGAAACTCTGTCTATTTTCTAGTGTAAAGTTAGCTGTCATTAGTTGTCACAGCTAACGATAACTGAGCACACAATAGTTGTAAATAAACGCGTATTTTGTTGGTTGTCTTAGTAAACACACAGTTTGGTTTTTGCTTCAGGAGAGACGAGTTGTCACCGTGCTGAATGGACACACAAGCAGAGTGAATACAGTCCAGTGGATTCACAGAAAGGACTGTGGTGAGTGTCGAGAGGGAGGAAACTGGTTTCACGGATGGACCTGTCAAACTGCTGGTTGGGATCTGTTGATGTTCGTGTCTCGACCATTTGATTTACCGCCACAATAAATAGCAGCATGTGTGCTAGTTATTATGCTGCTATTAAAGCTAGGTGTTTCTTAAAATGTGGGAACCTGGCTGCAGGGATCTGCGCCTATTCAGTAAGGAGAACATTAGTGAGGTTGTGTGCAATGATTTTGAGCAATAATAGAGGTAATAATCCAGGCTCACAGTGTGTGCTCAGTTCATTCAACGCTAAACCTGGAAAACCAACCCCCCCCCCCCATTTGAGCTCAAGAAATCCTTCCCCAAACTGTTGCCACATAGTTGGAATCACACTATTGTCTAAAAATATCACTGTGTGCTGTAGCATAAAGATTTACCTTCATTGTGACAAGGGGCATAGCCCAAACCATGAAAACAAGCCTCAGAGTTATTTCAGCCTTATTAGTGTATCTTTACTTAACTATGTTGTCATTGTTGCTGCAGCTCCAGAGAGTCATCTTGTCTCAGGAGCCTCAGACAACCGGCTCATCCTCTGGGAGGCTCAAAATGGAAAGGTAAGCCTCCTGTTCCATCAAATAGTGTTTCTGACTTAAGGTTTCCTTACTCTCTGTATAGATATCTTCTAAAATGTGCTATGCTGTTTTCAGTTCATCCAGTCAGTGGAGTGTAAGGGACATACTGGTCCACTTTGTGCTGTGGATGCCATCTATGTGGAGGACTCAAAGATCCTCGTGGCCTCCTCCGCATCAGACTCCACAGTCAGACTGTGGCAATTTAATGAAGTCAAAGAAGGTGAGAGACACAAAATTGAAACTGAACATTTTAGTGTCAGTCTGTGGAGTTGTTGTGGTACTTGTTTTTGTTGCCATGGTAATGTTGGAAATGTGTAGTTGAAATTGTAGTAATTTGGGCAGGATTGGTTGTTGTTAATTTGGGTGACGCCCAGACTTTTTTTGCTTATGACCCTTCAATATAAATACAGTTAATATGACACTCTTCACGTTGTGCATGTCTGTAAGTTTGTGAGCTGTTCAATCAAAGAATGATTTTCCCTTCTCAGATGGTTTACCTGGAATAATTTTAGAAACATGAAGAAGTGAATCTACCATGTCCCTCTAGAAACCCCCCCCCAAAAAAGATTAACATATTTTTATGTTTGTGCCCAAGTAATTATTTTACAACTGCTTAAATTCATCTTTTGACTCATTTTAGGGGTTCAGAACCCAAAATTAGAAGCCACATGTAGGATATTATTGTTCTTCTGAAAACAGTCAGACTACGTGCCCCCAGTGGCGAATAGAGAGCATGGCAATGTTTACAAATAATATGATAATTTGCTTCCCCTCTGCAGTGCTGCAGAACTATTTAGGGTGCATCACATCTATGACTGTGTGTGTGTGTGTGTGTGTGTGTGCGCATACATACACACACAGTACTGTGCAAAGGTTTAAGGGAGGTGTGAAAGAAGTGCTGTCAAGTAAGAATGCTTTCAAAAATAATTAACAGGTTAATAGGGCTGCAACTAATGATTTTCATTGAAAATTGATCTGTCTCTTATCTTTCTTGTAAAATGTAAGAAAATTGTAAAAAATCAAAAAATAAGTGTTTTCCAAGTCCCAAGATGACGTCCTCAAACGTCTTGTTTTGTCCCTAACCCAAAGATATCCATTTTACCAGAAAATCTTAACCTTTAGGAAGCTGAATCTGATCTATCTATCTATCTATCTATCTATCTATCTATCTATCTATCTATCTATCTATCTATCTATCTATCTATCTATCTATCTGTCTATCTATCTGTCTGTCTGTCTGTCTGTCTGTCTGTCTGTCTGTATGTTGTTAATGTCACAATAATCATACATAATCACATAGTTGAATATGAGTGGTGTTCCAAGCTGTCATCCATATCTACTTTACTTTTTTCAAAGCTGTCACCAATAACAGCTTCCCTTTGGTGAAAATTTATGTCCACCTGTCAGTGCAGATCAACACTGATTTTGCTTGACAGTCATGGAAATTAAGTGTGTGTTTATGGAGACTGGGCATAACCTTGGGGTGTATTCCCAGTTAAAAATACTGACCATGTTATGTTGTTGCCTTTATGGAGATTGCAGCAGCTTGAAAGACCCTTGGCCTCTACACATGCAGCGGAGGGGGAAAATGTATCTTTCACACTACAACAGTCAAAAGAAGTATTTTCATGCGCAACTCTGTTCACAAAAAAACTAAATCCATATAGTTAACCAAATATATATCATTCTTTAATTGCGTAGCAGTGTTAGTTATATGGCATCAAGAAGTTTAAGTCCATGTGCATGTGTGTTCCTCAGCTGAGTGCCTCCATACCTTATCATTTGGCAGCAGTTTCATGATGGATGTCTCTCTGGCGCTGTTACCAGGCAGCAAGGGTAAGCCTAAGCTGTTCCTACATAGACATCCTTTAAGTTGTGCACCATACAAACACACTCATGCACAAACAGACATTTTTCCTCTCTTGTCATCCATCTCAATTTCCACCACTGCTGTAGTGCCTGTAACTGAATCTCATTAAAAATGCTGCAAGTGTCTCATGTCATTTTGCCTTTCTAGTTTACATGCCTTTCGTCTGTTTGATGCCCTTCTTCATCCCTCCCTTCCGTCTCGCTCCTGTTTACAAAACCTAAACCTGTGTGTGTGTGTACTTATATGTGTGAAAACCTAAGCTTCTTTTCTTCTGACAGTTCCAATTCTGGCCTGTGGGGGGGATGACTCTCAGGTGCATCTGTACATACAGTCCAACGGACAGGTAAGATCAGCTTGCTCCTCTCTCAGGGGCAGCTCATTCATATATTCTGGGCCAATTCTTTAATTTTAATTTGAGTTTGAGGGCAACATTTGATCTTTTTGAACTGCTCTACAACAGCTCCAGAAAGCCATGTCACTTCAAGGACATGAAGACTGGGTTCGTGGAGTGGCATGGGCATCTCTAGGTGAGTACTACTGTTTCAGGTGTAGAACTGGTTTGAAGCCAATCTCAGCTGACAATGGGCGAAAGGTGGGGTACACCCTGGACAGGTCGTGAGTCTGCAAGATGTTTGTGATTATAAAAAAAAATGATGATGGGATTCTTAGATTTACTGTTTAATGCCTCCTTTGAACCTTTTTTTATCTGCAAGCATTGGATTTAGGCAAACAACATATAGTGTAATGTGTGGCCAGTTGCAAGTAGGGCCAAAATGTTCAGATGTGCCCTTTTAAAAAAGTGAAAACATTTAGGATGTTTTTCCAATTGTATGCATCCAATTAATAGCATTTTTTGGTACACCTTCTTGTTTCCAATATGGTGTGTTTGTCTTCTGAAGACTTAAAAGCTTGTGCTTGTGGTTCCCCCTCTATCTTTGGTTTATCTAAAGCAAGCAAAGCTGGGTAATATTAGGCTTTGAAAGACTCAGATAATACGTGATTGGCTAAATGCTGAGAGGTGGGAGGAGATTTCCCATCACAGCCTTCAACCAATTTGATGAGAAAGGCAGACAAGTGCATTTTGACCTTCTTAAGGCAAACAAGCAAAACGATTTCTCTTTTTTAAGATCATTGGAGGATTAAAAATTAAACCTATATTCCAGATTCACCAACCAGTGTGTTGTTATTCACAGTATTGAGATAGCGCATGCATGTATTCAGTCCAGGCTCTCTACTAATTGTGTAACCCTCTTCAAAGGCACTTCATTACTGCACTGTTCTGACTGTGTAAAAGTCATTTCATCTCCTTTACGAGCCCTCTCCACTAGTGTCTCCATCCCACTCACAGACTATGACCTACTCCATGCTGTCAAGCCAAGAGCCAGCAAAGAGACAGAGAGAAGTTTGTTTATAGGAAATATCCCCATAGGAATGACAAAACCCTCTCTCCACTGTGATAGAATTAAATAAATCATTCTGTTCTTTTATGACTTGGCAGATGGCAAATTGCAGCTCTAGAGGTGCAGTTTATCATATCTGTTATACCCTGGGATTCAGAACATGATGCTATTTTTTGCTTTTGTGTTGTTTTTTAAAATTTTCTAAATTTAAGATTTTCTTTCCATCAAACTTGGTAGTAGAATAAAATTGGCTGGTTGTGTGTTTTCAACAATGGGCATTATTGTCACTCTTAAAATCAATTTAGATTCATTACCATAATTAAATTATGCAATCAACATGAGACACATCTTTTTCTTTGAGCAGATACAGGCAGACATGTGTTCTCATACAAACCACACTACATAATCATGTGATTGTAATATTTATTTTAAGTTTATTTATTGTAACTCAGGGAGGGTTTAAAATATTGCTTCACAATCCACAAAGCTGGAGTTGAACGATTAGTTTATTTAGCAGTTCTTTATTCAGAATTAGAAATCACCTGTATTTTCACCTCTTTGTTATGTTTGCTGTAAATGTTTTTTTATTGCTGTTGTTTTGACATCTTGGGGGAGGGAGGGTATTGCTTTTTAAAAAAAATTTAGGGTCAAGGGGAGGCTCCAACGAAAAATAAATCAGACTCAGGGAATGTCTTGTTTTTTTTATCTAATGAAACAAAAGATTCAGCCCCCCACCGTAATCACACTGTCCCTCTGGGACGTTTAAAAATGTAATGAATAAAATAAAACTCACACACTCGTCATTTTAGATGAGTTTCAACTTCATTTGTTGCCTATAGGTAATTTATTTTGTCACTAGTATCAAAAACAATGTTCCATTAAAAAATACAAATCATCATTACATCATGATTGACAAACAATAATGATATTTCTGCTGTCTCTCCCAGCATTCAGAAGGCCTTAGGTTGTTGCAGCAGAATTTGTTATTTTGTTTATGTTGGCAGAGGCAAAATTGGGTTAGTGACCATTGGACTAAAACTGAAACGCATAATGTGACAGACGGCAGCACTCAGAGATAGTGGCATGTGCTTTGTTTTTGTTTTTTTGTGCGTATATTTGACCTGTACTCCTGCTGTCTTACTGGCCATGTCACAGTCAGTAGCATTCCTCTATAATGCCTTCTTGTTGCGCTTGTTGCCCCCCCTACCCCAGAGGCCAAAAATTCAGTTTATGCAAGTTTAGGTTTTATCAACCTGAAATATGTTAAACACTAAACATCATATGACGGTTCTCAATGTATTGCTTAACTCAGCAGTAGTAATTATTTGATAACACTTTTTTACAGGAAAGTAAATAATAAACAGGCAGTTTTAAACAATTCAGTGATAGGGTAGTTTAAGAGTTGATAGAAATGTCTTTCACTCGGGAAGGTTTTCAGGTTCTCTCTCTGACTCGTTCAGGTGGGGAGCTGTTATTAGCCAGCTGTTCACAGGACTGTCTTATTAGAGTGTGGAGGCTGTGTGCCAAGTCTGGGACAGACGCCTGCACAGAGGATGATCACACCGTCATCAAAATGAAAGAGGACGTTTTTGAAGTGAAGGAGAGAGGTGAGCGGGCCGCACAGGCTTGATTATAAAAAAGGGTACTAATTAACTGAATGAAGAGACGTGCTTTTTTGATGGTTTAATGGCTCATGGTGGTTACCGACCTCCATAAAGATCCAAGCGTGTTTACCTTTATCAGTGAGACACATAATTGATTTTTAATGGAACATTTAGAATTACATGTACTTGGCCACAAAAAGAAATGAGATTATTTTTTCACCTACTCAGTTAATCATCTGCCTTTCTCTTGCTCAGTGTTTGCTGTGTCTCTTGAGACAGTCCTTGCAGGCCATGAGAACTGGGTCTATGGAGTCCACTGGCAGCCACCTCTCTACAAAGGTACCTTGATTAAAAAGCAGGGAAGTGATTGGTCATTATTCACAACAATGTTAGATAATTGGCAGTGGGTCCTTGCTTAAGTCTCTTTAGTAGTTTTTGTCAAACAGGGAATCAAACTTTTTCTTTCAGAATCAGATGTAGCTCCCACTACACATTTCATTCACATATTCTGTTTCTACAGCCTGTGGAAGCTAATGATTTGGCTTCCAGGCTAAGCTGAGAGACACTGTTTCTCTCTCTTTGTCTTATGATGTTATTGCTTACAAAAGCCAGCAAGAGAAGGTGTCAGCGAAAAAAAGAAGAAAAAAAAAAACAGGTGTGAAAAGTTGTTGGCTTAATTAATTCTTAAGGGAAAGGCTGCTGGATGTGCTAAATCTTCTCTTTAAACTTTGGTTGCCCTAAAAGCTTAATACATCAATATCACTTCACACCTACACCAGCTTTTGTGTACTTCACGTATGATACTCTAAGTATGTAAAGCTGCACAATTATGCAGAAATAATTAACTTTTTTGGTCATTTATTTTTGCATCTTTACAAACAATTTGTGTTATCATTAACCATAGATTATAATAAGACATGATATCCTACATCCTAACAAAAATTAATCCCTTTGGAAATCCCCTCATAGAATGCATTCTCCTTGTAGTTAGTCTTTGTAGGAAAAATGGCCTGTGTTTTGGAAGACCAGTTAACCCACCCATCCTTGCCTGTAATTGGTCAGTCTTTTTTACCTGTAAACACATGCAGGAAGCCTTTGATTTGATGTGTCAGAGCAGATATCCTAAATACAAAGTGTCAGTATTGTACACTACCAACTTGAATCCGTTTGTAATGCAGATTTTTTTCTGAATGTTCCCTAATCTTTGCTTTTTAATTGTTCAATATTGGAATTTTTTACTGCTTTAGTCCTCACAGTATTCAAATGAAATAACCTGAAACTGAGCATGACAACTACTCATAACTTGCAGACATGTGGAACAGACAGGTTATGTGAGTAGACATTGCGTAAGTGGAAGCCACAGAAGTTGAAGCCACTAATCAAACAATTGACTGTTGTCAGTTGACCATTATTGACTGTGTGTGCTGCTCCAGCATGTGTTCTCCAATGTCCCTTTGTCTCCCCCTGCAGGTAGTGAGCTGCAACAGCCCCTCAGTCTGCTTTCTGCCTCCATGGACAAAACCATGATCCTCTGGGCTCCTGAGGAGGGGTCTGGAGTCTGGGTGGAGCAAGTGAGTGTTGACTTGAATACCAGGAGGATGTATGCAGATACACATGCACACATACATATGGCATCAGTCACTCTCTGAGGGGAACACACAACCACACAGACCCACACACCAATTTTTCACTCTATTTCGGCTAGCTTCCCTTTCAGTAGCTCTTGACATGATCCGAAGCCAGAGCCCTCCCTTAGTATTCTCTCTCCTGCTGTCAGTGCCCCTGCGTCGGTTTTCCGCTCTCCCTGACATTGAGGTGTCAGGAATAGAAGTGATAGACAGTGATGAAGAGGCACCGAGCCTGGCGCACCACTGTGAGTTTAGACAAGCTGAGGATGTCCTCCCCCATCTTCCCTATCTATCACTCACTCACACTGAACCCCCTCTTTTATGGCCCATTCCTCAACACATCCGACAAGGGATGGAGAGGCTTGGTGGAAGACCTGCCAGAGCCTTTCTCCTTATTATTTTTTCCCTCCATGATCTGTCTTTCCCTTTTCTCTCACCAACTCCCTCCTTTTGTCATTTTCTGTCCACCACCTGCCTCCTTTTCTCCACCACTTGCCTCCTTTTCTCTTCTCCTGTAATGTCTTCCCCTCTCTCACATTATCTCTCTTTTCTTTTCTCTTCCTCCCCACCTCATCTCTCTTAGCTCCAAACAGCTGCTGTTGTGCCAGAATGGGGCTAAATTTAACGCAAGTGTGAATGGCAAGGAAAAAAGCAGTTCTCTGCCCATCTGTCCCACAGCCTCTTTTTTTATTTATAAATAGGACTGTCAACTTCTCAGGTGGTTCAGGAGTACCTCAGATTACCTTTCAGCGTACCTGGCCTATACACAAATACACATACTCATAGGCACAGTTGCCTATGAACTACTTTCATAGACATACGCAAAATGTATTCCACAATGTTTGCAAGCCAGCATACAAATACACACACACACACATACAATTCTCATTGCATGGACACGGCTTACCTCGCCATGGCAGGCACCTTGTGTGTGATCACACTCTGATGTGATGAGAAAGATCCCACACTTGATCAGTTACATTTTTGTGCCTTTGATCTTATCATTCACATCGAAAGTGACGAGCAACAAAAAGCACAGAAAGGAGCGGCTGTGAAAGTCCTGATTCTCCTCTCTGACAAAGGGACGATGATTAGGGCCCGAAGCCAGTGCAGATCTCACATATTTTTCTTCGTATTATCAGACAAAGGTGGGCAGTGGAAATGAAAGGCAGGAGTGGGCGTTCGAAATCAAGTCTGGTGTGGTCAGTCTCCATCCACAGCTCAGGCTTTTCCTCTTGATGTCAAAAAAAAAAGAATATATACCCCATTCCTGAAATAACCTTTTTTGGTGAGTGTAAAAGTGCATACTATATGTCTGTTCTCCATTTCTCTCCTCTATTTCTCTTCCTTCTTACTTGTTTTTTTATTTAAACGAGAGAGCCAAACCCTTTGAACTGACAGGTTCCCTACCTATAAAGGAAGCTTAACCTTTGAAGCTCTGCCTCACACACACACACACACACACACACACACACACACACACACACACACACACACACACACACACACACACAGGGATGCACATGTGCAACAATGAAGTGAATTAAACTGTATTTACATTTTGTTCCTATCTTTACACGTTAGAAAGAATTAATGGCCTTTGGGTCCTTTTTGAGTGTTTTCTGTGATCTGAATAGGCCTCACAAAGGCGTTCATACAGGACGTTGAAGTTTTTGGCAGAGCAGATTCTACGGTGCTAAATGACCAGCCATGTGTGTCTTAATTAGCCGATTTTTACAAAGAAGTGCTCCGCTTCTTCACGCTGATTAGAGTAATTGGTGAGATTTAATGGAGAGCGGGGTTAGCAGTGGGGTGGCCTGGGCCCACCGCTGCGTAAAGCACATCTTACTAACGAGACACACTGGTAATTAACATCTCAGACTGACCACAGCGGGCCACTACAATGCCTGGAGGGATTGTCAGTTTGTGTGTTTGAGAGAGAACCTATTTTCAGACCTCGGCTTGTGTACTCTCCTCAAGTTACACTTGACCATATGGCAGATCTAGCAAATCACTAAAACCAAAATGAGTTCATATTTTTGAATAATGTGTACTTAATACTTTCTGTTAGAGTAACTTAACGCCAGGCTGACATGCAGTGTTTTGCTGTCCTCTCTGGTTGAAAGTTTCAAGCCTGTTTCACCTCTGACCACTGCAGTGTCATTGATGGGTGTGGTTGGGTGATATGTGCTCTGTTGAACATGTAAACCACACCACAAAAGTGATGTCACTCAGCCCTGGAGTCCTCCCACTCTTCACTACAGTGTGGGCCCTATTTTAACAATCTAAGAGCAGGGCGTGAAGCGCATGGTGTGGGTGCGTTTGGGACGTGTCCAACTCCAATTTTGCTAGTTTAACGGTGGAAACAGTGGTCAGTGCGCCAGGCACATGGTTCAAAAGGGTTGTACTTAGTCTGTGAATTAGCAGTGGGTGTGTTTTGGGCATAACATGCTATAAAGAAATAAGAGTGTCATCTCCCATTCCCTTTTAGAAGCCAGGTGTCCTTAAACCTTGAAGCATTGATATTATAGTAGCAGATGAATGGCACATTATAAAACCCATCAATTGATTGATTGAATTGCAGATGTACAGCAGAGGTGGGGATATGGACAGCGATGTGGACGTGATATAAAAACAGTCTCTGGTCATGAAGCAAAATTCTTACTTACTTTGCAACTCTGTGGTTTATCAGTGAAGTGTCTTAAATACACTGTAGACTGGAGTCTACAGTGACAGACACTATCTCCTCCATGAAACATTTGGACCCTCACTGCGCTGCGTTATTATGAACTATGATGAACCTGTCGTGGGTCACATCTCTCCCCTACACTGGTTCCTTTATTGTGTGTTATATTATTGTGCGAGTGGTTTTTTTTTTTTTTTTTTACAATTTACCTTCATGATTAGAGAGGCTGCTGCCAGTCATTTTAAATGTTTCCATGTGCGCAGTAAAGTCACGGCAAATATCGTGGAGCATTTAAGCAGCAAAAGCTGTAGTTATAAACTTGACATGACAGTACAGAGGAAACTCTCCAGAGGAAACATAATTCAACTTTTAGCTTCTGAAATAATTTAGACACCCTGATGGAGCGTAAGATTTTCAGGAGGACAGCTGCTTTACTCCAAAATGTTTCACTGTATGACCCTGGACTGTGTGTGAGACATTTTGGATGTGTAGAACCCAGAACATGAAATAACATTAGATCCTGACTGATTCTGTCAGCATGTCGGGAGATTTTAATGATCAGCGAAGTTACGCTGCTGTGTCTAGTGCATAAATGTGAACGAGTAATGCGCCCCTAAAATAACAAACAGTGATATACTGCGCTATTGACTTTAGACTGTTTTTTTTTGGGGGGGGTCAGTGGCACAATAGCTTTCTGCTGCCTCAAGATAGATTTTCAGGGGGTGTTAAGTTACTCTTTAACCTTATCCATTTGGAAAGAATGACAGGTAACAATAGATTCATGATCATTATTTGTTTAAAGCTTAACAATGAATAAATTAATTAAATTTTAATGTGAAATGTGTCCCTCTTACTGAAAAACACAGATAATATTCAGCTGAATGTGCAGTACCTCATGGCTCTATGGAGCTTTTTAGCCTGTTTTAGGTCATTGTTTTGGTTCACTCTCACTGCTATCATTTCTACCTGTTTCAGGTAGCTGTTTTTAGTAACATGTTCTGTTTTCAGTAAAAAGTAATAAACCCAATGTATGCTACAGCACCAAATGGCAGAAAAAGTTAGTAGTTAGTAGCTAGGTGGTGAGCGTAGGAGTTGGTGGAGACCACAACAGAGTGAATTTCCAACTTACATTTGCCAGGTGGCCGACTTCAAATTAATTTTAATGTTGCGCACTGTCTACTGGTTTCAAAAATAGGTAACTATTTGCTAACACGTTAGCCATATGAGCTTTTTAAGATTATTTGAATACAAATTATACAGTTAGACAAAACTATTGTTGATTGGTTGAGACAAATCAACAGATCAACAATTAAAAATAAGCCTTCATTACAGTCCTTACTTTATTTTGTAAATACTGAGTATATGTTGAACATCATGAAAAATTGAAGGGAAGAAGACCCTCCGGGTGTCGGCCAGCATTTTAGCCTGAAAGGTTGATTTTTAAACCTGTGCTCCACATTGCTTGGGTTGTTCTGGCTTGGCTAAGCTCATTCAGCACTCATCACCCTCTTTCTCTCCTTCCTAGAATGATATATGCCTTCCCTTCTTTGCTGCCCTTGTTCTATTCCTCCCCCGTACCCCCGCTGGCCAGCGATAAGGCACGCCGTGCATCCATATTGTTCCCTCTCTCGTAAACAAGACAGATGATGGCTTTTTGCCTCTGTGAGTTTTTGCATGATTTATGGCGGACTCTTGTGTACAGAATTTTAGAATCAATCTGCTTAATGTTGCATCTCATTCTTTCTCAATCTCGCCATCTATGTTTGTACCTGTCTGTCTCTCTCCCTGGATGGCTGGAGGATCGTGCCATTCAAAGTGAAGGCATGCCTTTTATTGCTGTCATTAGTTCCGCTGTGTTTCAGCCTGCAGACAGGTATTATTTTGAAGGTCACTGATGACCAACTCAAGCTCCCTAAAAGGGCCAGATGATTAAGAACACCACTTTACTTCCACGTACAGCAGACATAGCGAAGATATGTGTATGTGTCTCTGCTAGTCTTTCAAGCTGTATGTTACACATAACTGATTTTTGTTGTTATAATTATTTAAATTAAATGTTTGAATCTAAACTTCTGGATCTTATTTGCTTTCTACTTAAGTAAAGTTATTATTAATTGATGCACGCACATTCTTGTGTGTTTCTCCTGCGGTCTACCTCAGGTCTGTCCTGCAGCTCAACATGCTCTCACTCTACCTACCTACTTTAAGAACAGATAACAGGCTAAGCTGTACATCATTCCAGATTTTAATCATTCCAATGTGAATTTAGCACTTCTCATATTTCCTCACAAGCACTGTCCATATCATTTAAGGCACAAGCTAATTAAAGATGGCGGAGATATTACATAGCTGTATCAGGATACAGACCACAGTGCTGCTGAGGGAGCAGTGTAGTGCTCTCTAGGGTGGGTCCTGCTGCAGTCGTTTTGAATAGGTCTGCCCTCTGGGCCCAGTTTACCTCCAAGGCCTCAGGACCCGATAAAGCTTTTAATTGTTTAAATTCCTCATGGCAGTGAGAAGTTGGCCTGTTCTTTAGAATCCCCCTTAAAGTCCTTGAGTAGTTTAGTTGGTAGCAAATAGTTTCTCTTTGTTTGGTTAGGTACTGAAGTATCATTGTCAAGAATGAGTTGATAATAATGAATGTCTGTGAATATATATGTCTCTTAAAGCAGGAGTATATACTTGCTCTCTTGCATGGTCCATTATATTTCAAAGATGATTCAAAGCGTATTTCTCCTTGTACCAGCCAGCTGCAGGTCAAAATATGGACAGCACATGCATAGATTGAAAAGCTCTCTGTTGCTTACACAAGAATTCCTATTCTATTTATATTTTAAATATTTCAATTAATTTCCACATTGTTTCATTATTTCTGTCTAGTGCCATAATCCTGCATTGAATCCTACCAGTTATGCAAGCAACAGGAAGAAATATTAATATTATCTGGTTTTCTCTATTTTAATACGTAATTTCTGTTTTTTATGGATATTAATGAAAGAATGAACAAATACAGATTGTAATTAAGTTTTTTTATACATTTTTAGAAATAATTAGAAGCTTTTTACTTTGCATTATGGCTGACTATTGTTCATTTTTGCTTGTAATCCTCTGTTTTGCCTCCTACACTTCTTTTTGCTTTGAATGGTCTTGTTTATTTCTTTTCTTCTTTTTGTTTGGTGTCTGATTTGCAAAGAAAAACTTCAAAGAAGCTTAAATGTGAGTCAGAATGACCTCAGAAAGAGTTTAAACAAGTACATTTTCATTTGTCAGTGTAATTGGTAACTGTACTTAAATCAAAATGGGCTTTCTGCTCCAGAAAGTGATTTGAATCCACAAAATTCAATACAGAATTGTCTTGACACACAAAAGCAAGATGGTCAGAATCCTAAAGGAGCAATTTCTATTTTCTACCATTTTTTTCTGAACTGAGAGACTCATCATTTTGAGCATTTTTAAATTGGATAGTTTTTTTCAGTGGAAGCTCAGGCCCCATGGACCCTTCATTGTCTACATGATCTGCTCTATGAACATGATGCAGGGGTCACAGGCTCTCACCCAAATCCAATTTTATGTAAATCCCTCTGTTTTCTCAAGCTTTGCAATTTTTCTTGATTATTTGTTTAGTGTGAGATGCTGCGCTGCAATTGCTTTCATTTTGTATTAGACAAATGTATTTTGTAAGAAAAAAAACCACAGTTTATTCAGTTATAATGAGTCCCATTTTACATAATTTCTCATCTGACTTGTCAGCTTAATTTGCTGTTTTTTCTGCTTCTGTCCACTATAATGGGAGCTGTTAGTTAATAAGTCTTGAAAGGAGACTGAGAACAGATTTGCGCTCCCTCAGTCCTCTTCTTTTCTATAAATCTGAGCCTGTAGCCTGCAGGTTTACACAAAACTCAGGTGTTTGCCACAACAACTAGACTATCTGCTGCATGTCTGAATGTTTCATAGGATGAAAGGATGTGCTAATTTAACTCAGAAATATCAGATTTTTTAAACTAACCTACTTTGTTGCTTTTTTTCTCCATATGTGGCAGTTGATGCACATTCCTGTTTTTACACATTACCTTCATCTTTGCCCGCAACAAGTCAGTGACTCTGATCCAGAAACCAAATGTTATTTTGTCCACCTGATGTCCGAAATGAGTGTGTTCAAAAGCCAGTGAGTTTACTCTTCTGAATAGTAATCATCATCCCCACAACGTGTTTTTTTTTTTTTTTCTCACACACCAGGTGCGTGTAGGGGAGGTTGGTGGCAACACTCTGGGTTTCTACGGCTGCCAGATGAGTCCGGATGGCTCCATGATTGTGGCTCATGCTTTTCATGGAGCACTACATCTCTGGTGCAAACACCAAGAGAAAGAGGTGAGAGTCATGGCCTAAGTCAGGCTTAAACTTTCAAAATCAATATACTGCCAGTAGTTTTGTAGTTTGTCCAGTTACAATACATATTGTTTCCTTCATTCACACAAGAAATGTAAAACTTTTCCCTGACGGGCTGGAACAGTAAGTGTATTTGAAAAGAGATTCCGTATAGCACTGCTACACAACCACACTGTGTGATTAGTGTAATTAGTCACACCGGGTCTCCTGTCTGCCACTCAATTTGACTGGCTTCGCATGTGTCTTTGTTGGCTGTCCCTGAGAAAGAGTCGAGGTCTGAAGTCACAACGCACGTTCAGAGATAACTGCATTTCAATTATGCCTGCTTGGATGGTGAATTTAAAGTTCAGCACAAACCTGAAGGTGTTGTTAACTACCGGTAATTCAGATGTTTGAAAGGAGATTGTATTCTCAGACCGTAACACCTAAATTACAATCACCCGCCCATATGTAGGTGCCAATCATACACACCAGTTTCTGTCATGTGGCACTGGTGTGTATGGAATTTAGAAAGGACATCAGTTGAAACTTGTGAACTGACTTATTGCAATGCTGCCTGAATAGGGAGAGTGGAGGCCTGGGGTTGTGATATCGGGTCACTTTAATGCAGTCCAGGACCTGAGCTGGGATCCCGAGGGTGAGTTCATCCTTAGTGTGGGCTCAGACCAGACCACCAGACTCTTCACTCCATGGAGGAAACAAGATGCCAAACAGGTAAAATAGGAAAAGAATCACCTATAATATTTTGAAATAGAAGAGAAACTTCAAAGCTGATTGTAGCTCAAAATTAGTGAGTTATTTTTATGTTTTATATGCATAGTTCAGAGAATTATATTGCCTGATAGAAATCTTCTGTTGGCTAATCCAATGAATAATAGCTGAAAAATCAAGGTAATACATCACATTGACACAAGTATTTATAAATCTAATATTACCATAAAGCAGTCCTACATTGCATACAGTCTCCTGTAAAGCTGCTCTCCTTGTAACATGTGCCAATTGTATTAACCTTTGTGGGATATAGTCTGTACCAAATAGATTCTCTACTTGCAGCGGTTTGCTAAAACATGTTTAGGCTCTGTGCCTGATTGAATTTCTGTAGGCTGTGACTTAATAATAAAGACTTTCTGAGAAGTGATTATATATTTTTGAGGGAAGGAATCAAGACTTGAGTTGCAGAGGTCGATTGATGAGCCCCAGCTGTACTGCAGAAAACTCCTTGCCCACTTCCTATTTCACCTCAAGTTTATCGAGATTAAATTGTTAGAAGCGGGGTAAAACATTCCAGTTTAGCATTCAGTTTAAGTAGAAGCATAATCAAGGTTCCAGTCTTTAGCGCATTATTCAAGATGCCTGTTTGGAATATTGCTACCTCACGCCGATGCCAAAGGAAATCCATTTTAGTGCAGCCATTTCTTCCATCTTCTCTGGTGAGAACACTTTGCATCTCAAGCTGAAAATGTTTTATTTGAACAGGAGATTCAGTGTTGTGTTTGGCTTGGTTACAAACGAAAAGAAACTCCACAACATCAGAGAGATTGTGAAATGCTGGCTCTGACAACCGCATGCAGCCTGTTGGACTCCTTGTTACCAGATCTGTGTCTTTATAATATCTTTTTGTGTCTTTTTCACCCTGCAGGAAACCTGGCATGAGATCTCACGGCCGCAGATCCATGGATACGACATGCAGTGTCTGGCCATGGTTGGAAGGTTTCAGTTTGTGTCTGGAGCTGACGAGAAGGTCCTGCGAGTGTTTCAAGCTCCGCTGAATTTTGTGGAGAACTTTGCCAACATCTCTGGGAGCTCCAGAGAAAAGCTGTTGACGTCTAGTGTGAGTGCCAATGAAATGACTATCTATGATTATTATTTTCAAGTTATTTTTATCCCATTTGTCAAAATAGTCAAGTGATCAAATCTGTGACCTTTAGAGAGCTTCATGTTTGCCCTCTGTCCAAAGGCCAGGGCTCACTTTCTTTGTAGTGTCTCTTTCACTTTGTTTTCCAACTGTAAAATGTGCTGAGTGGACTTCCCACTCTCCTTAAAAATCCTGCATAGTTATTGATGTGTGTGGCTCTGTTTGTTCATTTATCTGCACATTGCCAGGACTGTGCCAACCTTCCAGAAGGAGCCAGCACACCTGCCTTGGGTCTGTCCAACAAGGCTGTATTTCAAGGTAAAATACTTGCTCAGCTCTGCTTTTTTTTCTTTTCTTTTTTTTTAGCTCAGGGTTGTGGCCAAGTTTTGTCTGATAATCAATTTTCGTGAGCCAAGAGCCTGTATGATCCATACAGTAGTTTGAGACAACTGTCTGTCTATTATATTGAGGGTTTGTTTAGTATTTCCACTCCTTTTTATATAATGTTATATTCGAATAGTCAAATATACTTACAGAAATTGTTTTTTACAGGCGACCTTGTTCCAAAAACCAATGAAGGAGAAGGGCAGTTCAACAGCTTATCTGATCAATACCGAGAGTCTTATTTCCACCCGCTCATCATGACTGGTACTGTAAAGCTGCAAAAATAACATCTTCAAGTATTTTTCCACCATAGTATAGTCATTTCTCCAAATAAGTAGTCATCTCAGTAAACTCACGTTTAATTTACCTGATAAATAATTTTAGAGCCAAAGTGCATTCCTGTCACCTCTGCAGTCTGTTAGCCTGATTCATATTCCTTGTTGCAATTGACTCTGCAGCCTCAGCACACATTTAAAAGTGTCTGTCTGCCTGTCGCTGGATGTTCTTATAAGAGACAATGATATGCGGCGGCCAGACGGACAGTTAGTTATTACAGCTCTTCTCCCACAGTGCCCGAGGTCTCCTGGAGGCTGACGATATTACAGCAGGAGAGGGGATGAGAGGAAAGGGTCAGTGGGTGATAGAAGAGGAAGAATAGGTGTCAGTCAGGAAGCAGTGATGTGAGCAGAAGCAAAAAATAGACAAGAAAATTGCAGACTCTCGTTATACAATGACTGCAAATCAGAGAAAAATCTCAAATGTAAGATAAGATGGATGGGTTTGGGATCAAAAAATGGCATTGAGTTAATGTGTAGAGAGGACAGCAGTGATACACAGAAGAAAAAGAGTACAAGAAACAAAGGCAAAATAGCAAAAAAAACCTAAAAAATGGGCAGATGGGGAATGGAGGAGAGTCAAATGAAGAGAACGTATATGGCGCTGTAAAACCCCTGGGCTAGAGGGTGTCATCAGCATGATTGAAGCCACTCCTTAATCTGCTATGCTAATTAGGAAGCAGGCTTATGTGATTGCGAAGTTTAAGTATCGGTGACCCCAGGCTACGTAGGGAGCAACCAAGTGCGGAGGCCATTGTTAACAATGCATTTTCACTCGTTTGATTGGCTTCTGCAGGCAGAGGGACGAATGAATAATTAGGCAAAATGGGAAGACGATGACCAATAAGAAAAACACGAAGAGTCTAGCTTTTAATTACATGCAATACAAAGGCAGCGCAGGCTTGTGCGGAGCCTGCGGGGTGAAGGAGAGGTATGGCACCCAGCGAGATTTGATCCCCCTCAAAGCCAGCAGCTGTTAAGAATCAAAGATAAAGCTGCAATAGCTTTTTTTGGGAATGGGGGGGGAGTTGTAGGGCTAAGGATTTCATGCAAACTAAATGCTTAAAGAGGCTGAATGTGAACCTTGACTTAGGGCAATCGATTGTGTTCGTCTACCTTGAAGCTTGTAGTTGCACTGTCCCCCCCCCCCCTTTTTAACTTGTACTGTCTGTCACATACACAAATGCATACGTTCAGTATCCTATCTATTGCTCTTTGGATTAATAGTACAGGGATTTAAAAGAGGGAAATTATAATAGCCACTTTGGTGTAACCCTCATTTAGTAAATTGGAAACTGGCTGTATTAGAATTTTAAAACAGCTCAATTTTCAGGGCCCTGCAAATGACAGTTATATAAGAATTTTGATGTCTGTGATTAACTGTGTGTTTGTGTGTGCATGTGTAGAGCCCCCACCAGAGGATCATCTTCTTCAAAACACACTCTGGCCCGAGGTCCAGAAACTGTGAGTATCCAAATGTGTCTCTGCTGACAGAGTATCCAAAACCTCTCAGCCTGTCTTTAGTTTCAGTTACCTGCTTGTACAAACAATATCTGGAGTCCTGAGACAACATATGACCACAATCTCCACTTTTTATATTCTTCCTTTGTTATAAAATACATCAGAGTTTCCATATTGCTCTTAGTGAAGCAACATTTCCGGAGGGAAAGGGTTTGTTGGATCTGAAAATGACAGACTTTCCAAAACTCTTGATTGTCTCCCTCTATTCATTAGCCAGTCAGGATCCAACTTCCTGGCATCCCATGAGCCTCTTCCCAGGCTAAATATATTGCCTCCATTTGTGGCCAATGCTAAATCCATTTACCTGTCAATCGGCCATAAACATGACGAAGTGTGGGCATTGTGTGTGTTGAAAAGCGTTTTTTTTTCCACCTCCATTTGGCTTCACCCCCTTCACTCATTTAGTGCATAATAGGAACATTAAAATGAGTAAGTGGCCAAATTATTTTTGTGGCATAAATAATACTCTCACCGTCATAGGCAAATTGCCGGAGTGTTTGAAAGCTTTGTCGTCGTAGGAGGAATTTCTCTCCTTTGAGTTGCAAGCTGTGATTTCACTTTGCTGACTTGTTGACATTTTAAAACAACCAGGTGATAGTCAGCAAGCTAAAAGTAATTAGGCTGTGAGTGATTAGCTGCAGCATCATCATTGTTCATCTCTGTCAGTGGTAGAAGGACCAGTCATCGCAGATCAGTATTTTAATTTCACAGTCTGTCTGCTTATTTACCTGTCAGCACGCGACGATTGCTAGAGCCCTGAAGCTTGTCGGAGCGACGCTCTGGAAAAACAGAATACTTAATTTTCTGCCAGAAGGGGAGCGCTCTCTTTGTTGTTGTCTTCCTCCCTTCACCTGTCTGTCTCTCAGATCCCGGTCGGTCCTTCCACATATTCAGTGTGGCTGTTATCTTAAATCATTGTCTATGAGTAATCTCTCCATGATTGTCCTCCTCTGTCTCCCCCAGGTACGGCCATGGCTTTGAGATGTTCTGCCTCACTGCAGACAGCGCCAGGACGGTGGTGGCCTCTGCATGCAAGGTCAGTGTGATAAGATCAAGGCCAGAGACCATGTCCAGCCCCCCCCCCAGCAATGGGCATTAGATCAGAGAGGAGAGAGCATCATGACATACAGGTGCTGGACATATAATTAGAATATCATCAAAAAGTTGATTTATTTCAGTAATCCCATTCAAAAAGTGAAACTTGTGTACAATAGTTGTCAGTTATAATCATCAAAATTAAAAGGAATGAACACTTGAAATATATCAGTCTGTGTGGAGTGAATGCATACATTATACAAGTTTCACTTTTTGAATGGAATTACTGAAATAAATCAACTTTTTGATGATATTCTTATTCTTATTTGACCAGCACCTGTATTTACTCTACCTGCACATATTCACACACCACAGCGCAGCACACTGCTGTCAGTCAGGTATTGATGGTACCTACATTGTTCTGACCTTGATTGTGCAGACAATTTTGTCTTTCTGTGGCATACAATCACTCTGATTCAGTATGACTCTCTTTCTTTGTACCTCACCCACCTTCTCACCCTGCGCTCCTCCCCTTTCTCTCTTCCCTTCATCTCCGGTTTCCTCCAGCTGTCCTACTTTCTTTCCTCTGCACCTCTTACAAGTATGTTCCCTTTTCTTCCCTGTTACGACAGTCTTCATCCCTCAACCCATCCCTACATCTTTCTTTTTTCCAAGAGGCAAGCAAGCACGCAAACTTTCTGTAACAATTTTTGGAAACAGAAGTTCCAAAGTAATTTACAGGAAGAAGATAAGGCTAAGAAGGAGAAAAGAAAGAGAGAAGATAGTATATAAAACAAGGAGAAATAAGTGTATTACCCACAAAGTAAAATTTGCAAAATCAAGAAAAAGAATGGGAAATGGGTTTCAAGATGCATTTTAAAGATGTTGTATTGTGTTTTTTTTTCTCTGTATATAAACAAATCTAAACTGCCTTTCCAGGCGTCTAAAGCTGAGCATGCAGCAGTTCTGCTGTGGAGTACAGCCACATGGCGTCAGCTGCAGACGCTCCCCTGCCATTCCCTCACCGTCACCCAGATGGCCTTCTCCCCTGATGCACGACTCCTTTTGGCCGTCTCCCGTGATCGCACCTGGTCTTTATGGAGAAAGAACCTGCCCACGCCTGAAAGTCCAGGTGAGCAAGACGAAGGAGGAGATGTTTCTACTGAGGGGTGTTCCCCTTTTAGAGAATTGTATTATTTAGTAGTCTGGATTTTGTGTTGTGATGCAGGACGGCTCAGGATGAGATAATGAGTCAATCATGCTGCTTTGCAAATAATTATAGATTAATTAAAAATGTGTTAGAGTGAATTTCAAGACAAAGAGACTATATTGGAGCCTCACTGGCAGATGACAGGAGCACCCCTTAGTTAAACAAATAAAAGCAAAGGTAAACTCAATGAGCAGAATTATTCCAAATCAAATTCCAAGTCAAGCTGGCCTGATTAGAAGGAATCCGCTAATTAATACTGTGAAGAGCCAAAAAGTGATGTGGCGTTGATAGAAACTAGTCCAAAGAGAAGCTAAAACAGGCAAGATTATTTTATTTATTAGATTTTAAATGTAGCCACATTTTCTCTGCATATCTAAGTAAACTGACCACATTTTGAATTTTACTACCTTTCCCCCTTTAACAAACATATTACTATCTTTATTGCAGTTAATACTTTGGACAGTAGGTGCAGCAAAGCATGGGGAATGAGGGCTTTCAGATGGACACTTAACTATGCAGAATATAATTTATGCCTTTCTGTATACTTATTCTGCCTTGTTTATTGCCGGAGGGCTTGTCAGTAAAGCAAAGTTGCAACAGATTGCAATAACTCATCAAATCTGTGCTAGCGTGTAAATCATGTCAGGATCACGATTGCATGAGTTGTGCAACCCTCAGACATAGTGGTTGTGTAGCAGATTGTTCTCGGCCTTCAGTTAGGTTTCAAGCTCCTGGGACCAGATCCAGACACGCCCACAACAAAACAGTCTTTTGTTATTTTGAGGTATTGCAAACATCAATCCTAAAAGCTTGCTTTGTAGCTCTCTATCACCCAGTTTGACTGTTTTCCTTGACCTTTTGACGTCTTTCAGACTTAATTCAGTGGTGGTGACAATAATGGTTAGAGAAACAGATTTGTTTCTGGAAGGTCACCACTGTCAATATCCCTTCGGACTGAGAAATTAAGTGAATGAGAAATGATCTCTGGATTCAAAATAACTCCAAGTAAACTCAGTTAATACAGGGCAGCTTTTTGTATTATAGCTAATATTTGCATTTTATTTGAACAGTTATTAATTGTTAAGCAACATTCTTTTTTTGTTGTAATCAGTGTTGGAAACAACACGAATTCTTTTTAATTTACCTTTATATAACCAGGAGTAAAATACTTTTTCTCAGGACAGGCAGCAGCACAAGTAACATGGTTTCAGACATAACACATGCATAAAACAATTTAAAATGAAAACTAAGAACAAATTACAAAATTATAAGATTAAAGACATTCAAAACATCTACAGCCAGATGTACCTGCTTCCAAGTAATTTCGATTTATGGTCCTGGTAGCAAAGACCATACTTTTTTTGTAGGATATCGATCCATTGGTACGAAGGAAGCAGTCCAAGAACAGTTTTATAAATAACAATATGCTAATGATTAAGTCTTAAGGTGAGTAATGGTGAGTAAGAGTTTTAAGATTTGTTTAGGCATTGTGAAGATGTATAGATATGTAAAACATCAACATAGTCCAGCACAGACATAAAGGAGGCAGCAACAAGCTTGCTTTTGGCCTCAAAGGTAAAGCAAGACTTATTTCTAAAATAAGAACCCACTTTCAAATTCAGTTTTTTTGACAGTTGCTGAATGTAAGACTTAATTGACAGAGAATTATCAGTTATAATTATAATTATAATTCCAAGATACTTCTGTTGAACTACTCTGTCTCAGAGCCCCGAGATTGAAGGATAAAATAAAGCTGATTTTCATTGCACTATCCATGCATGAACAGTATGGTAGATGTTGGTAAATACTTGTCTCTGATTGGCTATATGCTCTGAACATGCATGTGATTAATCATGTGATCACTTGAGAGCTGCTTGTAAAGGTTACTCTGACACTACTCTAAGTAAGAGTGTGAGGGCACCAAGCTGTCAGGCATGAGGAGTCAGAAAGTAAGTTTCCAAAAATATATTTTTTTATTTACAAAGCACAAAAATAGGACATTCTGGGCCCATAAAAGAGGTCAACTAAGCAGAACTTAACTCAGGTAACAAACTTAACATATGCTGGACAAAACAGACTTAAACTAAACAGACCTAACAAGACTGAGACATGGGGGAAACTTATAGTGGCTGATCAGGCCATTCTGACACAAGAAGGGAGTAGACAATCACATAATATATAAAGAAACCACAATAACTACAACACATGTTAGACCAATGCTACCTAATATAAACTAAGGGTAAATAATCAAATAATCATAATAACAAAGTATAACTAACAAAGAATAGAACACAACTCAAAATGTAATACACTCTGCCACCCCATGATATGGGAAAACATGGTGCAGTCCAATTATCCATTTCCCCTACTTAAACAGCTTGGAGGCAGTTGGCAGTCCTTTTGTCTGTCACCCAGAGACCCCCAGCAGCAACTCTCCAGGAACTGGTAACTCAAAAAGAAAAGGTATTAATTTCACAGAACACAAAGACAATGAACCTGAAATTAGCTAAATTGACAAAGTTAACTAAATGTGTGCACCCAAATAGAAACTAAGTCAAAAAACTAATAAACTGTTTGAACTAAAATGTTTGTGTCCAGTTATTTGTATTATGTAATGTGCTCAAAACAAAAGAAAGTTACCACCATGAGTTGTTTCCATGTGTGGCTGCTAGTGCAGAGTAAGAGTAAGTTGCTTGATAAATGTTTTCACAGGTTGTAACCTCACATAACAATGAAAAACATGCCTCCTTTCTCGGTCGCTTGGAACAGCCACTATGCTGCTTCCTGTGTGAAGAAATCTGTCGGTTTTTCTACAAAATTCATTTGTTTGAGTAGGCTGAAACATTAATCTACACAGCAACAACACCACAGCAGCTAACAAAAATGGAGCAATAAGTTAATATGCAGCCTATTACAATTTACATTCCAACATATAATGCTGTAAATAGAAATGTATGTGTGTCGCGGCAGTGAAGGAACACTGAAGAGGCCGAGCCCCAGCTTCACCTATGTAGTGCTGAGTTGTCCTCACCTCGCAGGATGTTCTGATCATTTATCATCTTTGATGAACCACAAAAAGAATATATCATTTTTAAACAGTAGCCTACTTGTAATAGACCTACGAGGAAGCGTGACGTACGTGCAGTTGTCAGCAGCACACAACATAATGTCATACAACAAACATGGATTAGTTCAACATCAAGCTGATTAAAAATATTACTGTACGTTGCAGTGGGAGTGTAGCTGAGTTTCCTGCATTTTGTGTGATGCTGTCTCTGTCGGTCTCTGTCTTTTATTAGTTTGAGCACGCGCATGAGCACACACTTAAGGAGGTAGTGGTTGCAAGCCTCAACACAAGAGGCCACTGAAAAATACACATGGCCCCTTTAAATGTAATTTGTAAAAGTTTGATCAATAAGGGAACAGATCAGGTAAATAGAATTATAAACAGCCTAGAAGAAGATGGTTAAAGTCTGAAACAAACACAATATAAGCCCTGATATCGGATCAGTACTTCTGTTGGCCAATGTCCTGAGTCGATCTGTGTACCCCCACTCTCCATTCAACTCCTGCAGGGCCTGTGTGGTAAACAAGAGCGTGCTCCTGCAGAGTCTGTTTATATGAGAGAATCACAGCACCTTAACTCAGACAAATAATCCAATCCTGCATCCAAGGTGAGCAGAACACGACATTTAAGCCCAGAGCATTACCTCCCACCTGCACCTGGTAACGCATCTCGTGGCTCTTTTGGCAGCTCAGGATGGTCTTAATGGGCAGTGACAGAGACTAACCAGTCCTGCACTCTCCTGTTTGCCTGTATAATGGACTGCAATGAGGCAGGGGTGGTGGTTGTGGGAGGGTTTGGAAGCAGGATGGGGAGTGGGGGGTCCCGTCTGTTCCGGTTGGATGCTGAATCACTCAAGGTGATTTTGAAGAACACACACACAGTCTCAGACCGGGGAAGGTTAAACGAAGTCAGAGCTGATCAAACAAACTGACTCCCTCTATCCTAACCTTTATTCTTACCTGTTTTGTCTCACCACATCCTCCTCCCTTCCCTCTTTTGCCTTCCTCACCCTTGTGGGTCAAGCACCCAGACATCTTCATTAAGGAGACTGTTACTTTTCTTTCCTCCCTTTTCTTCTTTTTTGTCTATCTAATCTGTCTGTTTTATCTTGTTCTATTTTGCTTGTGTCTCCTGTTTCTTTTACTTTGTCCGTCTCTGGTCTCCATCTCTGTGTGTTCGGGCTGAACAGACCACCTTCCCATTGCGGCCCTCAGATGAGAGTGTTAATGGAAGGAGGTGTGACACCTGAGTGTCCCAGACATCACACCCTTAAATATGTGTATGTGTGTGTGTGTATTTTGCAGAGTGAATGTGCTGTGGATAGACACGACACGGTGCTTAACTCAGAGTTTTGTAGTTTATACGGCTGTGTGTACATGCAAGCTTTGTTGAGTGTGTGCGCGTGCCTGTGTTTATGTGTGTGTGTGTGTGTGTGTGTGTGTGTGAGGATGCCAATAAAGAGCAGTACTGCTGGGGACGCGCAGACAGGCTGCTGCCAGCAGCATACAAACAACCTCTCTGGGGAAAACCAATCTGGGGTCTGAAATGACTTAGGCTGGGGAAATAAACAGCAGCAGGTCATAAACCAAAACTGACTGAAATGAAGGGCTGGAATGAGGTTCTGTGTCTTGTTTGGTTGTTTATTTGTCACTCGAGAGAGCTTTTGTTGCTACAGAGCAGCGAGGTAGGGATCTAGACATGTTGATGTCATGCTACATAATCGTGACACAAAGTTTTGACTACCAGCTCATCTCTCATCAAACAGGGCCGTGTCAGTGTGGTGTTCTGTATGAAATGTCACATGAAATGTGCCAAAATATATGTAGTGCTGGGATAGATGATAGGATTTTGAGTCTGAATTCTTTGTTCTTGTTTGCGTTTGTTGTATCCACGCAGAGCTGCAGTTTTCGCTGTATGCACACACGGGGAAGGACACAGCCATACACAGCCGAATCATCTGGTCATGTGACTGGAGCCCAGACAGCAAATACTTTGTGACATCCAGTCGGGACAAGAAGGTAATTCTGCAAAAAAAAAATTTAAAAAATACAAGTCTATGCTTTTAAGGTGAAAAGTGATGGTAAGAAAACTGCATTGTTATATACTAAATGTAATGAATTTTTGTGCATTAGTTACATTTTTTGTATGTCTGTGTGTGCGTGTGTGTGTCCAGGTAATAGTGTGGGGCCCGTGCAGAATAAAGGACTCTGGAGACTCTGTGCTTCCTCCTGAGATTCAGCCATGTTCTTCCATCTTGGATGTGGGTGATTCTGCTACTGCTGTGGCCTTCTGCCCAGTGCTCTGCTCCGATAACAGGTACACGAAGATGGACAGGTGCACAACCATATATTTTAATTTTGTGTGATGGTCCTCTTAATCCAGCTGCAACTCTGAGCTCTGTATCCTCAAAACATACTGCAAAAAAATTGAAAGTGAAATTTAGACTTTAGATTTTATTGTCCCCAGATCATCATACTAACACTCTCCACGCTTTTGGTTATTGTATGAAGTTATTTTATTTGGATTGTAGAAAAAAATAAATGATTCTTTCTTTTCATTTGATCCACAAATAGTTCATAGCAAATGTTCCACACAGTGAAGATGTGTTTAGGAAATGAGTTACCTTATGACTAAAATGGCTTACAGCTACCAAATACATGAATTCTCTCTGCAAGCACTAATAGACAAAGCACTCTTCTTATTTTGTTCATTAACAACGGCAATCTACATGTGTAAGAAGTAAAGAGACTGTCCATTGTTTAATTGTAAAGTTGTTTGCAGTTATTTTAAGGCACGATGAAGTACAGTATGCTCAAGTGTTGGCAGTGAACTATGGAAATGAAGAGGCTACATATCAATACTCAATATCATTGTGCAGACACAATGCTTCACCTTTCATGTTTAATAATAGAATACTCAGTACAACTACAGTACACCAATATATTGCTTTAGGTCAGGGCATAATGGGCTGAGCAATTTTGCACAATTTTGTTTCTAGACCACTGTCCTAGGGATTGAGCGTTGGAAATGAATGTAGTTGGTGAAGTTTTGGTCTACTATGATGCAAACGTGTGTGTTTTGGCGTCTTCCACAGCTACCTGCTTGCAGTTGGCCTGGAGTGTGGCAGGATCTTGCTATACAGATGGAGTCCTAGCCAGGAGGCTGCTGGAGGACACGACTGGAGCAGATGTGGAGCAACGGACATGTCGTATCCTTTACAGTGCACATACACACACACACACACACACAGTTCATCTGAAGTTCAGTTCCTGATGCAACTTTGAAAAGCCTCCCATGGCTACTGGCATTAGTTGTAAATGACAATGTGTCATAGAAACAGTATTGTCGCTTCAGTTTGATGGCTGATGAGATGCAAAATCTTTCTGTTTCTGGATGAATTCAGACCAAATCAGGCGATGTGGCGCAGGGTTGTGCGGTGGTGTGTGGGTGTATTTATTTGTACTTAAAGAATGTAACCGCTCTGAAGCAATCAGAAAGTAACTTTTTATTTATCTGTTTCACCGGCTTTCTTGCTACCAGCACTCCCACTCCTTCACTCTCTTGGTCGCTCGACCACCTCTGTCTCTCTCTCAAACAAATGAACACAAACCAAAGGAAGCTTCTTTGTATCGCTATTTTTCAGCATAGACAGCAAGTCAGACACAGATATCTCGGTACATGAAATAAACCAAGCATTATAGTTTGCTCCATGAACACCGCCTGAACGGCGCCTGGTGTCAGTGATATGTCAGGCTGACTGTGGATCACTATGGCCGGATTGGCCACAACTTTACCGCTGCAGGTCGTTTAATTTTTTTGGTATTTCTGTATGTCTAGTATCCCACATGAGTGAGTGAGTCATCCTTTGTAGAGCTTAGGAAGGAATCCACATTTTTGTCAGAAAATGTGTATGTGTGTGTGTCGCGTGTCCGTCCCAAATCTGTGTAGAAATATTTGTTCATATATTACTCATGTATTTGAGAAGGAGAGGTAGTAGAGAAGGTATAGTAGCTATTTGTCTGGATTTAGTCTAATGCTTGTTCTGTCACCCAGAGCAGTATCCTGTTCTTTCCCTTCACAATATATCCTTTCGCAGACAAAGCCACTCTTTGGCGGTCAAGAGGCTTCGCTGGAGGCCGAGGCCCGGCCGGGCAGGTCGAGACGACCACAACAACAAGAGGGATGGACAGACTGACAGTGAACGTGAAATCAAGGAGCAGAGCTCCTGGGTCCAGCTTGCCAGCGCCAGTGCCGACCACTCTGTCAAAATCTTCAACATCAACAAACAGGCTCTTTAGCACCACCAACACTGACACTATTATGTCTCTCACACACAGAGACACTTGGACTGAGGGCCACAGGCCTGACTGTGGCACAAAGGCCACAGCTGCTTGCTGGCAAGCCATTCACTCCCTGTGACAGCCAGTTAAGTCATGGGTCAGTCGCAGGACAAACCCACAGCACACATACCCTGCAGTGTGTCTGCACACAGCAGAACGGATTTGATGGGTGGAAGCAAGATGGTGAACACACCATGACCCCTAGGGTGGTATTTTGCTTCAACAACACTTCATAGTGTTTTAGATTCAGAGAAGACGACACTGCTGGATCACCACACAGATTGCATATTTAGAGTGGTTATCCAAGTAAACATTTATATGGTAAATGGATGCTTTTCAGTAAGAAATCAAGTAAGTGATCACGCCATTCTCCCTGGTTGTTAAGGGTGTTATTAATCTCACAGATATATGTATATTTGTTTTATCAAATTAATTGCTTTGTATATCCAAATTGTGACTGTCTTTGGTCTCTCAATAAAGTTCACGAATCAATAAAGTTGCTGCGTTTCAAATTTTTTTTTTCTCTGTCAGGCAGGGAGCCAATGGTTTCAGTTTATTTCTGAGTTGCACAATCAATCGCACTGAACATCAAGTCTGAATTTATTTGATATTACTTTAACTCACAAGTAACATTATTGTAATGAGGTAATTCATGCATTTACAACAATGGAACTTAAGAACACGTGACTGAGACAATCTCCAGAGATTGCTTTCATAATGCATGGAAATGAATAGGAACCGGAAAGGAAGTTAAAATCCATTAAAACAATCTGAAACTGTAGACCAGCCAATCTTTCACCCCTTAAAACTAAACACTGTCTCTTTGTGATCATCACCGGTTTTACGTCTACTGACTAGTTCAACCAAAGACTTTTTTTTTTTTCACTTTGTTTTAACTCAACAATTTTAGTGGCCTGGAGAGGTAAAATTAACCATAGGAAAAAATGTAAAGAAAAGCCTAAAAAATTGAAGTATATACAAATATATATTGTCTACGTTTGTATCCTGTAATCATCTTGTGTCTTCTGAGTTCCCATTTTGGGAACAGTGTACATTCCAAAACTGTTTGCAATAAGTATACATGAGTTGTATGGCCCACTACAGGCAAGACAGCAGATTAGAGTCAGTTAATGCTGGTCTGTCCAGTAATTGGACACTGCGGTTTTAGATTAAGGTACACCTGCTGTTGGAGACTGAGTCGGGATCTTAACAGAATTCTCAAGGACAGAGGTAGTCCATGTCTTAGATTTACTATGGGCTCAGCTGAGTGTGCCGTCATTATATGTCAGCCATAAATTTATCTGCAAGAGATTGTAACTGCTGCCCATAACTCTCTCTCTAATCGCATATCCTGGTATGTATGGAGGCATCAGTCAACCCATACCACACACGCTCCTCCAGGAAATGGCTGTTTTTGAAAGAGTAAAATGAGCTTTTGGGACAATAAGGCCATACATCAAGCGATTTTCCACATCATATATAATATAATGTAATTATTGAATCATTATCAGTGATGTTTCAATTTAAACATGACTGATCATCTTGCTGGGGAGTTTCATTAACACATTTGTGTGAGGAGCTCTCAGCTCTTTGCTCTGACTAGCATACTAATACATATGGCATATCCTCCTCTCCAATGTGCCCTTGACCACACATCTTGATGAGGTTAGATTGTCATAAAGTGGTGCTGAGGAGGGATTAGAAGTCCCATCTAAAAATCCTTGAATGCTGCAGATTAAGGGGGAAAATGGTAACCAGTGGCACAGGTAATAACCACTAACAAAGGTTACTGAGACATCAGAAACACTGGAAAGTGTTTTGAGCGGGAGAATACTGGAGATGATGATGATTATGCTTTTGTGTCAGTGCTGGTTTTCCCAGGCGAATAGTCGATGATTTTAATGGAAATTGAGAGCTCTTTTATCTAGCATTAAAATGGTGACATTTCATCCTTTGTAAGATTGACAAAGACGAAGAAAGTGTGTCAGAAATATGCTTTTTAACAGAAAGATTGTTCTGGTTTTACTGTCTGTGGGTTTCGAGTATGTGTGTATAGTTTATTGCCTTACTGTAGTTTGTGAATGAGTCATATGTGAGAGTGTATGTTATTTCTGTGTGAGGGGGTGTATGTATTTTGCTGCCTTTATGCTTCCTGCAGTATTGTTAAGACTTTCTCTGCTAAGATTCCAGCTGTTGTGTAAAGACACAATTAGCTGTACAAATTGAAGTGATTGTCTTTTACTTTAGGCAACTTACAACAAAACATCATTAATCACAAAATCCCAACACTGGTCCAAGAAATGTAAAAATAAAAGTGCCACTTCTTTTTTGCCTATGAAACTTTTCCTGGTGCTGAGTTGGTTTAAGGAGTTCAGAAATATTTGACATTTTGGCTTGCTTAGGACAATTAAATCAATCAATCAAAGCTTTCGACTGAATATTTCATGTATATGCAATCCATCCAGTAACTGTTGAGACAATGCTCTCAATGTCAACCTCATGGTGTGCAAGAGGAAAAGTCATGGGATCATCATCACTGGGATTCATCCTCTGGGAACAATGACTGTACAAAATGCTGTGCCAATCCCTCTTGTAAATGTTAAGATATTTTACAACTTTGACCTCTAGTTGGCGCTATAGGAAAAGTCAGGGACTCACCAAAGCCAGTACAATTCATCCTGTGGGCGCCAACATTTCACGGCAATCCGTCATACAACATTTAATGGAAATCCATCCTACATTGTGGAGATAATTCAGTCTGGACCAAAGAGGTCTCCAGAGCCATGCCTCTAACATGGCTAAAAATATATTATTATTTGATTCTACATTAGTGAAGTTTTGTGTGTATAATTTTGTTTGCAGGCAGAGCCTTTCAGTAAATACAGTTTGACCTTGTTGATGCATTCATATTCCATCATAAAATAAAGTTATTGTGACATAAAAACTGTCAGAGGAGCTCCAAAGAGATTCATGTTTGAGTGTGTCCTTCTCCATCTCAATCCTCAGATCAATGCAGCTTATTAATATGTGCATGTGTGCATGAATTGGATAAATTGAATATAGCACTGGCTTAGTGTGCTTGCTGTTAATGTCTCCGACCAAGCCTTTATTCTATGGTGCCATCACATGTGAAGGAGGATACATAGACGTTTCCCTTCCACTGACACCCAGGTCAACTTAATCAACCCGCCTTCCATTTGCACAGCATGATCCCGCAGAGACGAGAGAGAAGGTCATGCAGCATTTACACACACTGGAGCGTTTCTTCCTGCGGAAGCAACTTGGCAAAATCTGCAGTTATCTTTGAATCAGTAGGCACCAGCAGAGGCATACTGGATTTAAAGCTCAAGTTCACTTGATTCCCTGCTGAGTTGTATGAACCAACAATTACAGCCATAACGAGGTTATGTAGTCGTCACGCAAAGTCGTTCAGAATATATGCAACTTTAAGGAGAGGTCTGACATTTTAGGAAATATGCTTATTCGCTTCCTTGCCGAGAGTTAGATGGGAAGATCAATATCAGTCTCATGATGTAGCTGACAATGGCTCTAGAGCCGGGAGGTGGGTAGCTTAGGTTAGCATAAAGAGTGAAAGAGCTAGACCGGTTTTATCCAAAGTAAAAAATATATATGGTTACTAGAACCTTTAAAGCTCATTAAATTGCATAAATAGCAAACAGGGACAATGTTTCTTGACAGATATGTATGCTGCTGAATATTTTAAATGTAATTTTTCAAACCACTAACAAAATTCAATTTGTCTACATTGTATTGTTGCTGAGGTAGAAAACTCTAAATCTCAGGCTATGAACTTTCTAATTTTCTTTTTATGATGGCTTTATTAATGGTTAATAAATCATTTACTGATGCTTTATACTAAAGTCATAAGGCATTCACAAGAACAACTTTCAGGTTGACAGGTTGTGAAAAAATTGTCCTCCATCAGGACAGTTGTGGTTTAAGCACATTAGAGAGCCTCTAATGGACTCCCATCCCCACCTTAAAATTAAGTATGTTTTAAGTAAGTTTTTCCAGTAAAGTATTCCAGCATATATATAGTGTATGTAACTTACAGCCAGATCAGATGACAGTAGATGATTTGGTTGGCCACAGTCTCAGCCAGCTGCTCCACGAGAACTGAAAACAGTTTGCAACCGCGTCTAGCATCCACATACTAAATATTTGAAAGCGAGGACAGAGAAAAGCTGTGACATCAGGACATGTCCACTAGCACACATATAAATAACACACAAACACGGATGCAAACACACAGTGGCACTGTTAGGAACACACTCAGACACACACTCTTCCCCTCCATCCTGTTTGCCACTGGGTTCCTCCTAAAAGTTCAATTATTTATCAACCTCAACATACAAGGCTTTTCATTATAAATTTATTTTTCCTTTGCAGTGGCTGTCTGTGAAGGCAGCAGGCAGCCTGCTTGCAGTGTGCCTTTTGGTATGCTAATTAAGAGCTTTAATTTCACTGGCCAGTGTATCACATGGGCATACTTCACTCCACTTTTGGTTTTTGACAGTCTAAGAAACAAAGATCTGTAATGCCACTAAAGTGTGTATGTGTGTGTTGTTACCTTACCTCAAGGACCTGGCAAGCCACACTGCACATAGAAAGTAATTCTTGCTGCAACAGTGACATTCATACTAACAAACAAATTCTAACCAACAGTAAACATGATTGTGTCTTTTTTTTGTCTGTTAGTGATTGTACTCACATCACAGCAGAACATTTGGACGATTGCTCCATGAACAGCACAACAGAAGACATTATGACATGTCACATAAGGAAATGCACAGGTATAAGTAATAAAATGAATGATAACTGAATTCCATTTAGCTGTTTCAAAAACTCCCAGGCCCACTACATCATGTGCTTGCTGCATTAGTTGAAATTTGAGTTCTAGGAAGTCTTAAACTGCTGAAAACATCAATACTCATACAGAGTTGGCTTAATATTTGTTGGACACGTGAATAACTATGACTAAGCTAATGTTGTTGTTGTTGTTGTTGAACATAATTGTCCACATACCACTGTGTTATTAATTACTGACATATTTCTTTGCCCTCTCATGCAAGGAATTTGTCAGTTAATAAAAAAATTAAACATACAGATGGATTTCTAAAAGGCAGGCGTAACCTTAGCGTGATAATTTTAGCATTTATTAACCATATGAACAGTGTCCCTGCCCAACCCAAGGCACCCTGAGTCTAGGTTCTAAAGGTGCTAGTTGCTAAAAGAACAAAAATGACTGCTCTATATGAAAAATGTAATGAGATAACATTTTATAAATTGGTGCTGTATAAATAAAACTTGAATTGTTGCTTCACCTCACCTGACAGAAGATTGTGTAGTCACACCTCAGTGGGGGGGAGAGTAAAATTTTGTCATATTTGTAGACTCCCCAGAGTGCCAAATACCTTCGGCGTCTGGTACGAAAGCACATTGTACGCTTTCGTGAATAGTTCAACGAACTGGGGAAAGCCCCTAAGTGCCATTGTTCAAGCTTAAAGTAATACTAGGTCTGTCCCCAACTAAGGATTTACATAGTCAAATCAGAATCGTCAAGTATGTGTTTTTCCACATGGCGATTGCGAGCCGGGGGGTAGCTCCGCTTTAATCTTGAGAAGCTACTTCAACTTCAATACTGTAAATTTCCAGTTTGACTGACGCTTTTTGAAGACCCTTTTTTCTCTCTCACCTGTCGTACACCGTTGTTGTGCAGAGTTTTGAGTGCATTCCGTGCATCATGTAAGTCATGGTTCCTCACGGGTCTAATTTAAGTAGCCGGCTATTTAAAAATGATAAAATATTTTTTGTGTGGTTCATCAATGATGATAAGTTATCCGAAAGTTCCACGAAGGTGCGAACAACTCGGCACAACACCAGTAAAGCTGGAGCTCCGTCTCTTCAGCAAGTGTTTCTCCACTGCCACTACACACATGCACACTCCACACTCCAACACATACGCACTGACGACCCAGGGTTAGCGTTACAATTTTGGATTTAATTATGCACTTTAAAAACATTTACTGAAAGTTTCATTCTTCTTACATGTTTATATTGAAATAGGCTGTATATTAACTTATTGGGAGAAAACTGGTTCTATGTAAAATCAGATGTTGAGCACCCTCATATCACCAAAATGGCATGATCCTTGTTTTGCTGCAAAGCTTCGACAGGCTCCTCCCATCAAAGCATTGACTCTTCGACTATTTAGGTTCAGCCCTGAGTACTACTATAACTAACATAAAAATCCAAGAAAGGAGGTGGTTGGGGCTGACAGGCGGGACGAAAACTGGACTTTCACTCAGGAGCATTTGTTTCCTATGTGAAACAAAATCTCAACATTGTTTCCTTTTAGTGATGTTACGTACCTAGCGTTGTATTGTATTGTAACATAGTTGTTTTAACCCAACCTATGATCTTTTCCTAAACCTAACAAAATATTTTTTTCTATAAATATCCACACTGCAATGTTTTACGTTAACTAGTAGTTTGTTTTTTTAAGTGTAACCAGATATTACATAGTTATTCTTGCTAACTTGACCGCAAAGCCCTGCAGGTACAAAAACTACACAAAAGGGTAAAGGGCATTAAAAAGCGACACTGATGGGTCTTGAGAAAGCGTTTATATGTGATGTCCTGGGATGAGAACGGGTTGTGATTATGCATTTGTTTTTGGTGTAGTTTCCTAAGGCTGCCATTAGATGCTACCAAAAAACAGCTTTTGCTGATATCCACATTAGCACCTTTAAAAGATTGCAGATTGTGGACTGGTTTCTCATTTATCAAGTGCCTTTAAATCAACATTATAAATGCAAACCTACTTTTGACATCAAAAGTAGATCTAGATCAAAGACTTGAGTGCAGATGAAACAAACACTGCATTATTTTCAGTCTCACTTTATTTAACGATGATGTGAAAAGTAACGGCTGTCCATAACATTCAGACAACAAAAGAAAATTGTTATTCAAATCCTCCCATAACAACTAATGGCTCCAAAAAATGTTCAGGTGTTCCAAGGTGTGATACGTATTTTATACAACTTTTTCATATGTATACCTCATCTGTACATAACATAGTTACAGATACTGTAAATTAAAAAATGACTTCCAAGTATCCTTGTGGCGTATTTGTGAAATATTTCCTATGTAAAAATGAGAATGTACGTAAAGATCTTTTACATATACATATATATACTTCTATTCTTTCTGTAATAAGAAAACAAGTTATTGCCCCTCTTTAACATGTTGCATTTAACATAGGTTTTGTTTACCTTTTAACTCTTAATTGAACTTAACTCCATGTGATACCACATATCACACTGACAAAACAGTAACAGTGTGGACCTGTGTGTTTTTCCACTAAATATATAAGTCATATTGTCAGATTTTTGGACATATATGGACATCGTGTTCTCCAGAAACCCTGATGATGACACATAAAGATATAATTATATACGTATATGTATATTTGAGCTTTAAACTGAAAAGGTAAAAAGACCTGTGGCAAATACAAACCATCAGCATGACGTTTATTACATAAAATTATGAGCCCTTGACCTACCACAATTGCATTTGAACAATTTTTTATCCATGTTAAAATACGGTTGAAATTAATCATAATAAAAGAAAAAAATAGGGCACATATAAAAAAACAGAACCATACCTGATGATCTGCATTTGGCATTTTAGATGGACAAAAAAAGTCATTTTGTAATTTGGTAAATGCCAGGAGTGGGTTATTAGGATTGATCATTTGCTACTGCTTTCACTTTATTGCCCTCAGTGAATAACTGCTAAACCGGTAGCATAGACGATATGATTATGTTGAGTTTGTCCACTCAGAATCTTGGCATTGACGTGTATGAGTTGATCAACAGGTTAAAATAACTTAAATCCATGTTTTGTACGGAAACATAAAACCAAATTGTAGGTGAGAGGATGAAACAACAGAGTGGATTTGTCACGACAGTTGCAAAAACAGAGGTAACTCTGTGAATTATACATTTCAGTTCATGCCGTCTTGAGAAAGCCAAATACCAAATATTCCATACATGGACACCATCATCAGGGTATCAGCAAATTGTACACAATCACATATAATGTCATATATAAAATGTGCAGTTGGTTTTTCTTCTCCTGAAGGGAAGAACCAACCTTCTGACAATGTCTCTCACTCACTTGTCAAGTGACCGTGATTCTCTGGTTGGCAAAGGTACGGGAGAAGCCGTGAGTCCTTGGAGGTTTGTGCTCGGAGTTTCCCTGCTCCTGTGCTCAGCAGGGGATGGAAGGGTAGGAGCTCTCATAGGAAGTCACTCTGATATGTCCGATAGCAGGTGGATCTCTGCTAGCTTGTCTCCCACTTAAACTCTGTATCCTTGACTGGCCTTTCAACTAAAGACCGATCAACAGTATTTATGATCAGACACCAGCTTGCTGAAGAAATCCACTCCAGCTGAAGTGGAGATTTCTCCAAGTTCTCCCACTCTATCCCATGCATTGAGGCATTGAATTTAAATAAATCTATGACACGTTGTAAAATTTACAGATGTGTGGGCAATGTTGTAGTTTGCTGGGTCAGCGCCATTTTCACCCTACTTATGTACTGTGGATCCTGTAGGCTACAATATAAGACAACAGGCACAGCGCTCAACAAACACCTTAAAAACTAAAAACCAAGACACCAATGGTGAAAAATATGCGGAGAACAAACCCTCTCGCCCTCCATAAAAAGTCCTTTTTTTGTCCGGAGTCTCTGTTTGCTTTTCTCCTGCATGAGGACGGTTTTACAAAAAAATGGCGACACTTTTTCGATGACTGTTTCGCTCAGTGCAGCCTTCTTGGGCCGAGTTCAATGGCACTGAATTACATTTCCATAGCAACTGAGGTATGTTCACTGTTGCTAAGTGTGAAGTGATTTTTCATGACACCCAACATGAAAGAAAGCCCTGTGTCTGTGCTTTATGCTCTATCACTGTGACCAGCAGTGTTGTCATCACCGTCATGGAACTGAAAGCTACAGCCGGTTGGGCCTTGATACGTGAGGCTCCCATGTGTTCGTTGCCTTTACTACCACTCGTGGAAATTCAGGTCAACCATTTAGTCTAAACTAATTGTAGTACTGGTAGACCTACATCCTTTCCAGCATCACTTCTTGAGTTTTATTTTTCATTTGAGCCTTGTGCCCCTTTGCCATTGACATGAACCCCATTGCCCTTGTCTGTGCTGGTTAGCTGTGAGGGCTAGACATCTTAACAGTCTATGGAGACCAATCTGTGGGGATCAATATGACCAGGCCTGTTGCTAATGCCTTGTCTGAAAAGCACCTGAATTCATAAGGTGCTCTCTTGCGTTTTAAGTGTACATTTGAACGTGCGCATTTCTTGGCATATAACACACATAAATAACAACTGTGGAACACTCTTGTGGTGTCTTTTAGCTCTATTTTCTAACATATGCAGCCTTAGTAACCAGTTAAAAGGCATAGCATCAATATTCTGTATAACATGCTTTCTGAGGACATAATTAAGCAAGTTGTAAAATATGAAAGGCCTTTGCAATATCTGATGTGAAATTTATGATGAAACTAGTGATGCAAATTTAGCAAAGTGGAAAAAAGAGCCAAGTGCATCTTACTCCTCCCTTTTCATGTTCTGTGAATCACAAGCTGATGATTGATGCATTTTACTTTGCTGCCCGTAAGCTAATTTATCAGTAGTTACACACACCAATTCAGATCTCTTTCATACATATCTCTAATTCTTTATAGGGTGCCGTGTTTTTTAATCTTTCATTTGAAATTTTCATGATCACCTGCCTCTCTTATACACGCCACACTTAGTTCCCCTTTAATTGTCCATTCACAGCATATACAAAGCTTACAGTACATCAAAGTCAGAAATGATGATATTTACATGTCTTCACAAGGATGGGAAGGGGGTGGGGAGTAAATTGGATGATTTCCTTTGTTGGGTTTTGTAAATTCCATGTCTCCACACCGGTATCAAGTCACTGAAGCAGTGAAATACTCAAGTAAGATGACAAGCTCACACGTAGCCGCAAGGACATACATATGACAGATAAGGAACAGAATCAGACAATCCCCTCTGAAGCAGATAAGGCTACACGTCAGGTCAGGGCTGGTCCAGCGCGGTTCTGCTGTTGGGGTGTCAGTGTGTTTGTGCATGTGTGTTTATTTGTGTATGTTTGTGTTTGTTTGACTGAGCATATGTGTATATGCCCAGGCAAAGGGAGCAAATGAACAAAGGGACATTGCTGTGAATCATGGGAGTTTGTAAGGGTCATCCGGTGCCCACTCAGTCTCCTCCCACCCCTTCCTGACTGAGGGTTTCAGTTCTCAAGAGAGGCTGGGGTGAAGAGGTACAAAGAGTGAAACTCGGCCCCCCTTCCCTCTCTTCTCCCCCTGTCCTCCTTGTTTTGAGACAAAATATGCACATACGCTGATGATATCAGTCTATTTGTTGTAGAAAAAAAGAACCATATATGTCTCCTCTGCAAAGAGCCAGGTGGAGTTGTGAATGTAGCTCACAGGCCAGAGACCATTACCCGGTAGGAGGGGGGCATGTGTCTGTGCCGTGGACTGGAACCAGGGCTGCCGTTAGGGCTGGTGCAGCTGGCATCAACCCCTCCTATGGAAGGTAAGTAGGCATGGTGCAGTATGGGCAGCTGCAAGGACAGTCGACGCTGTATGCTGCAGATAAAGAAGGAAAGTTACAATGTAAGAGGCAGCGATAGAGAGTATGTAAAGCTGAAAGCTGTAGTTACCATTCACTTTGCAGATTATGATTTTATCAACTCTTTTGTCAGACAGTTGATATTGGATCACTTGGTATTTATGATGTTTTTGACGTTCAGTGGCAACATTTTTTCATTTTATGAAGTGTAATAGGCACTCAGAAAACAAAATGAAATCTTAATACTATGGCCTTATTTCACCATTTTATTGGCAAATAAAAGGGTAAATTGACACCAATGTATTATAATTTTATTTTTTGTGCCACCACCCTAGTTTATAAGATGTTGTTTTAGTAAGCGCACCTGTCTTACATGTAGCTTTGTTTTGATTGTTCACATGGTTAAAGCTAGAGGAAATAATCTGTTTAAGGCTAGGAAAGTTAAACATTTGAAGGTATAGAATGATTGTGGTTATGTAAAAAAAGAAGTAGAAAAAAGCCAACATTTATTTTTGTCAGGATGGGGACTCCCTAGCATAAAAGGTGGAAGCTCTACACTCCTATTTACCAACCTGACACAAAAGTTCCACCATTGGCACTGAACACATTTAATTCAAAAGCGCAGCAAAATTTGCCAATATGAATTAGATTTTATATTTATTACATGAGATAAAATCATAAAAGATTAAGTATTGCCATAAGTTACAAAATAAAATAAATGGTGATCAAACTCGCGCCAATATGCCCACTGCTTATCAATCCTAATCACTCATCTTCCTTTTATTTTATTTATTGCTAAGTACTGCCAAAGACAAGAAGTAAAGACACAAGGGACAATAGCTTGGTGAGATTTTGCCCAGAGGTGGCACATGTAGTGGACCTGCCCAATTTACAATTAAGATTTTTACCATTTTTGTTCTGTGCTGTTTAAACGGAATTACACACAGCCACAGTGATAAAACTGGACAAAGCAAAAGTATAGTTGGCAAAGTACAGTTAATACAAGCCCTTAGCAATTATTTTAATTGTTTTTCTGGTATTGTTTAGCACCATTATTCCCTTCTTCACTTCTCCGTACTAAGCTCCTAATCCACCATGCCGCCCAGCTTCTGGGATCATCTGACAAAAAGAACATTTCATGCTTCCGCCTGCTGTGACAGTTCACACCCTACCTCGCCAGTGCTAGCGCCACTGCCAGCCATTTTCAAGAAAATTACATAACCAAATGCCAGTTATGTAAAAATTAAGAGGGGGGAATGAAATCCAAGCTCATTCAGTGATAGACCCAGAAAAATGTCTTAATTAGGTGAACTTTGAAATATTAATGGTCCTCAGGCCTAGTCAGTTATCCTGACCTGTTCTATTTGTGACAGAAACGCTAGTCTGCTTGCAAATTAAGGAAATTCTAAAAATGTTCTGGTATTTTTGATGTTTCATATATGACACAGACAACCAACTACTATATAAACCTGGTGAGTGACTTAGCATTCAGCATTGTCATGTCGCAAAGTGTTACCATCGGTCCACCTCTTTCCTCACTTCTTTATATTTGTCTCTTCTTTATCTTCTCTCTCTCGCTGCCTCTTCATCTCTCTTCCCTCCATGTGATCAAACATTCATGCGGCATGGGAATAGCTCCGAGTGTTCCTTTACTTCTGTTCTCCTCCCTGTCTATTTTCAGAGCTGCTTCCAATGCGAGCTGTAAATCACTGGTTACATAAGCCTCTGTGAGTGTCTACCTCTTTCTTTCTCTCCTCCTTATCTCTGCCTCTCTTACCTATCTAAACATCCTTCTCTCTTAATCCATCTTCTCTCTAGTACTGCCCTCTCTTCAATATTTTACCCCCCTTGTCTGTTGTCTCTCCTATCTCCATCCATCTGTCTCTCTGCGTTGTGCATTCTCCTCCTGGTTCTATTTAAATGAGTGTGAGAGGTGGTGCTCTCAATGATGCATGGGTCCCCCATTGATGAAGTCGACCCTTATGAATAGTAAGAGAATGTAAATCTGCACTTGTTGTGTCTTGATTGTCCAGGACCATCTTCTTTTAGAAGTTGGGACAACAAATCAATCAGTTGCTTTTGTAGGCATCTATGCTGTACATGTGTTTTTGTTTATATGTTCCTGTTTGACTGTGAGTATATATGCAGCAGTAGGTCCAGCATCTTATACACTTTACGTGGTTATATGTATGTTGATGTGCGTAGGAGAGAAAAGTACAGGGCCGTACATGCTTTCGCAGGGCTCTGTTGCCAGAGCAACCGCCCAAGAGCTGCTGGTAGTTGCGATACATGTGACGTGTAGTCTGATGAGAAAGCTGACAAGACAGAGGGGAAGGGAGAGAGACACAGGGGTAGAGGTGCTGAAGAAATGGGAGTTCTCACTGTTCGGGAGAGTTGATATCCTCCAGGGGACCTCTGTTTATTCTGGATGGATCCATGGAACCCCACTGCGCCTGAGGCTTCTGCTCCAGGTGGTTCTTTAGTATCGACTTCTCTCCATCTGGATTGGAAAAACATGTAGGCATCATAAAAAATAGGATGGGCCATCATATGTCACACATGCCTGGCACCTGAGACATGACTTTAAGGGAATTTTCAGGCAAGCCTTTGGTCCTAACACCTGAGTCTGGATCCACATTTGGTTCTTTAGCTGTTTGGGAGGGGGAGTAGTCATGAGCATGGAAGATGCTTCTTGTTTTTCATGCTATTGCTTTGATCCTCACACCATGTAAAAAGCAATAAAAATATGCACCCACCAAATGAATTAATTTTCTTGCTTGAGAATGTTCATATGAATGCGGATGTGTATTTTCTCTGCAGTACACCCACACCATGAAGGAAGAATGACTGATCAAAGTGTTTTTCATAAAAATGTGTTTTGATATTTATACATATTTACAGATTACACTAATGATATTGAACAAGTAATAAAAAATCAACTTCCAAGGTGTGGAGAGGTTGGCTTTTACATTTGGTGTGGAGTCCACCTGACACCTCTGTAAATAGTCAATTTCCTTTTTCCAAAAATGAGACAGATTTTATCATATCAGATATGCAGGGTGATATTTAAAGCACAGGTAAAAACATAACTTGATATATATGTTGGACAAATTTAAAGAAGCAAATAGAATGAAAGCATAAAAGAAAAAAAGAAAGAACCATTGTTCCAGAGAAGAAAGTGGTGGGGACAAAAACAGGCTTCCCAACCTTATCACTTTTACAAAATTGTACCTGAAGAGTGATGGAATGATCCCTTTTCCCCTACAGAGTTTTCTCTCCATTTGTCCCAGATTTTCCAGCACTTGCTGACCTGATTTACTGATCACAGCACTCCCTGCCCTGATTGGACATCCGAGCTAGCTGAACTATTTTAGAGCAGGCTAGTCCTCTTTGCATTTTGAAAAAAGCCTAACCTTGTAGCTCTCAGCGCAGCTAAAAGCGCTAACACTGATATTTGGACAGCTCATTTTGAATTCAGATATTCCTCATATATGTTCATGCCAAAAAGAAAGTTTCAAATGTTATTGTGCTTTACTTAAATGTTCAGTGTGCAAATGTGTGTAACAAGAATCAATCAAGTAAATTAACCTGGGAAATATCAACATCTGTTTATAATAGTTTCAAATTTATTGAGAGACAGTAAAAGAGTTTTACTTAAATTAAATGAGGTTGTGAGTGCTAGACGGCTGCTTAGTTTACCTCTTACTCTGTCTTGGGTTAACTACAATTGGTTGATCTACAGTTAATGGTTTCAATAGTGCATCTGCACCACCATTCCAAAATGTAAAGGAATCACATAAATGCTTCCAGTGCTGTTAATTAATAACCTCTAACTTTTCATCTTAAAATCAGGTCTCAGGAGCCAATCTGTCAGAAAACCACACCCTCACTGTGATCCAGCATTGCTATGCGCCGGTACATATTCATGAAGACAGCAAGAAAGAGAGAGAACGAGAGAGAGAGAGAGGGGTGGAGTGTTGCTTCCCTTTGTGAGTGAGCGTAATCGCTGTTGACACGGCGTTCGACTCTTATAACAGCCACTCATTCATGGCCCCCAATACATTTAGACCAGCTTTCTTATGAATACTGATGACTACAGTTAGGAGCTGGCGATGATGATGATGACTGTCAAGCATAAGCAGATTGAGGCTGGGAAAAGTTTATATGCTGGTGATCTTTAAAGGAGGCCTTAATGACCTGTAATTTTATTTCCATAATGCGTCAGATTGACGTTTATGAGCAGCACCTAATGTGCTGAACTCTCTTTCTCCTCTCCTCGCAAGATCATTAATGTGAACACCTAGCGACTAAAAGATTTATCTCTGAATAAGAACAATAGCTAGGTCAGTCTATAGTTAAATGAAAACGGCCACAGGTGCTAATCGCTACACATAGCAGGACTTTTGCAACTTTTCACACTTCTGTTATGTTTCTGTTTAGTCCAAACATAAACTCAAGAGCACTGGCGAACTGTCCAGGGTGTACCCCGCCTTTCGCTCAATGTCAGCTGGGATAGGCTCCAGCCCCCCGCGACCCTGTACAGGGGATAAGGGATAAGAGGTTGACGATGGATGGATGGATGGATGGATGGATGGATGGATGGATGGATGGATGGATGGATGGATGGATGGATGGATGGATGGATGGATAAACTCAAGAGCAATATAGGAGCAGCCCAGAACAAATTCAGTTTAAATTTCAGTTCAGTGTTTCAGCTTTCTCTCACTGTGTTTATCTCACAGCTTTACTTCTGTCTGTATCTGATCCCTAAGCCCCATGCATATGCTGGATTGTTTAACAATATTCACTCATTAAAAGGATAATTTCTCTACCAGCTTTTGTTTTTTTCCTGCTTAGTGAAATATCATGAGAAAGAAACAGTTGATGGCTGTCTAATCCTTTCAGACAAGTGAAATGAAGCAGCCAAAATTTGCTTTCTTTATTTTTTTTAATTTTTCCCCAATTTAAAATAACCAGTTCTCCTCATGGACTGTGTCCTTGCTGCTGTTAACTCTAGCTGAGAAAGTATGTGTTGCTTCACCCAACACAGGTTTGTAAATATGACTGTATTTAGTAATCTAAAACAAATTCATAGAAGACAGATATAGACTGCTGGTCATTCTCTATAGAGAGAATGACCAACAAGAGTTTAAAAAAAACAAACTATATCTGTAAATTATTTATATATTCTATTTGTCTTTGTTATCTACTGACAACCTACACTAACCAAGACAGTGCATAGAAATATTCAGTCAAAAATTTGAAGATTTAGTTTTAGTTCACTAAAGAGACCAGCTGTGCTCTAGTGCCAGTACTTTACTCTCTATGAAAATGTAAGTATGTGTTGACTTAAATTACACTAGCTACTAATATTCTGGTTGGAGTTCTTTAAAGAATAAATATAGAAGAATCTCACAGATGATTGCTCATTTACAAATTATCTAAAAATTGAAATAATCTTGGCACTGACTTCTTGCTCTCTGTGTTCCATAAAAGACAACAGTGAGCAGCTCCCTCAACCAACTGTGCAACAACACACACGTTTTTTTATTGCAAATCTTTCCTTGCCAGGTTACCATCGCATAACATCAACCTGCACCTCTTATCACTTAAAAACCAGACAGTATTTGGGCTAAAACAGAAGGGTGTGTCTGTTGCACATTCATGTGTCTGCACAGAGAAGAAGGAGAAACAGAAGGCAGCACAGAACAAACGCAAAGAAGCATTAGACACGTTGCTTTGTGAATTCACTTGCCATCAGTTAATTGCGTAACTATGAACTTTCACAGATGAGGAACTTCTCAAACAATTCTAACACGCTCTGCTCCCAATCCGCAGAAAAGGCGCAGCTGTTTTACTCTTTTTACCTTCTCAAACTCAGACAGCTCCATTAGACACCCCTGAGAGCAGCTTTGTGCTGCTGCGTGCATCAGACGTGCTGAATGTGCCTGTAAGTCACCATCACCCTGCGTCTGTTAAAATGATGCCTAATGCAAAGCGATGCTGCTGGGGTGTAACAATTCAGTGATTCAATTTGAAGAACCCGGCCTCATAATGTCTAAGATACAGCTGCATCATTTCAAACTGCCTGTATCGGGCAGAAGTCGGGGGCGTAAACCGAAACAGGCTCTCTCTACTGGAAAAGACAGATATGACTGGTATCTTTATGATTTAGCACCCTGATAGTTTATGCCTTGTGTTTCCATATGTTTGTCTTACCCAGTGATGGTTCACCTTAGCTAACCTCCCCCACCACCACCATCATCACTACCTACTGGAATCTTTTCTCATACATGTTCAACACCCCAAACACCAAATAGTTGGGTGTAAAGTCAAGTGTGGACCCACTTTGGGCTCAATAATAAAGGTGGGAGAGATGACAAAAGTGTGACTACATTATGTGTAAAACTTGCTAAGCAGCAGTGGTGTATGCAGGTAGCTAATCTCATGACTCATTCTAAGAGACGTCACAGACTTGCTGTCAAACAGAGCGCTGCTGTGTCCCTTTTTCACCTGCAGCTGACAGGAGCTCCAGCAAGGGAAAAAAACGTCAAGATATTCCTTTAAGCTGCTGCTCTGAAAGCAGAATAAAAACCCTTTACTGAAGTCAATAAATATGGAAACAAAACATACACATAGCAAGGAATTATAATTAGATAATGTGTGAGGATTAGTTTTAATGTTCTACTAACTAACAAATTCTGGAAGTTCTGATAGTCATAAAACTGACATTTACCATTTTAATATTAGAAGCGTATGCACAAAAGTGAACCTAAATACAGCGACACACATTACTTTATACAGAACCCCAGGCAGTATCCAATACATACTGATTAGTATATAGTAAGTAGTACGTTAGTATATGATTTCAACACAGCTTTGGTCTGTAGAGACTGCTGCAATCTAGTTTTCAGCCACTGGTAGCAACACTTAGCACAACCAAGCTGAGCCACTCCGGTCAGTGAGAGAGGGGTAAATGATGCCCCATGTTGGATTTTACATCGGTACTGTATTGGAAAATGCCAATACTTTATTAGAGTAAGTTATATATTTGTAACTTCACACCCACCAAACAACAACTGTTTTTCCTGATTGATCAGTGTAAGGTTGTATTTGCAACTTTTTCCAGGTAATTTAAACTTTTGTCAAAATATTTGTGCTCTTGAATCCAGGCTTTTCAAAACATAGTGTCAGATGCGTATAGCCAAACAATCTCGTGTTATAGAAAAATTGCTGAGAAACTGAAAAGTAAAGTAGAAGAGGACATCATCAGCAAATTATTGATTGATCCATGACCAAAACATTTATTTTTTGGACATATCTTTTCACATTTTGTCATTCGTTGCACATGAAATAAATAGAAGAGTATAAAGAGCCTCTTCCACTTGTTTCTTCAGTCAGTGAGCTGATCATCATCAGATGGAATAGGTATTGAATTCTTCAAATAGGTGGGGTCACATAGTTGGTCTAACAGGACTGTGATAGATAGTATGATAAAGGTTTACTTGGAAACATAAAGCCAGATTTTCACCTTTGCCATCTGTGAAGTTGCGTATGCTGAGGATGTTGTTGGCGTCTGGATAATGGTTTTGTTTGATGTAGGGAGTTTTCTCTGGGGTGTCCTGCAGCTGCATGGTCACTTCTTCCAGCTCTTTGTCCAGCTTTTAAATAGAAAAACAAAGACATGATTAGCATATGTTGTTTTGTTTTTTTTTAAAAAGTGGATAAAATAGATGATAAAGTAGAATAAATACATTATGAACCTAAAACGTGACAGTCTCTTATTACATTAAGTATGCATAAATCATTCACGGACAACCTAGCTCCAGTAGCCTACGCTTTTTACATTTCAAAACACAGTGAAAAGACTCTCTCTGTCTATGACATAGGTACTTTAATTCCCCTCCAAGAGCGTCTGAGTAGCTCCTCATTTGCCACAATCATGAACAAAAGCAAGGACAACAGCAATAACTTGTGTCTGAGAGATCTGATACAGAGTCAAAGGGATTTTTTTCAAATGTCACTCAATGTCAGTATATGTTTAAGAAAAACGAATCAGTGAAAACATACAGTGTAGCACAAAGACTCGCTTAGTGGCAACACCATCTCTCCACCATCTCTGGTGGAGAGTTGCTTTTAACAACTAACAATCATTTTATTAAGAATTGCTTCTCGTTATCCCACTGTTGCATTAAGAAACCTGCCACCCACTGCACAGTTGTCCTGCTTTTTAGAATACTGATCAATAGTAAAAAAATAAATAAATAAAGAGACATGACTCATTCATTCATTGGCTTAGACCTCTGTTATCCTCATGCGAAGGCGGTGGTTATCAGTTTGAAGCCCATCCAGTCGCGAAGTGTTAGCCTGGTTGACGCTGGTGACTGAGGTGGAGGTCTTGGAGTCTTCCTTCTTCTGGTTCTGGGTGAACTTTAACCTCCGGTTCTGGGTAGCTGCATCTGGGTTAGTTCTCATGGTGATGAACTGGAAGAGGGGTTATGGGTATAAGTCATGGCTGCACTCCGGGATGAAATTACATGGGTTAAATAAGCTACACAAAACTGTTTAGGCAGCATTTTTAGCTTCCAGGGCGTAGTATAGTGTGTGAATGTGGTGATAATAAAGTACTCTAGATTTTGGCAAAGAAGAGTTAGACACATTCTACTCGTTCACACAGAAACTGACCTTGGGAACAAAGACCAGACAGAGCGTGATGGTGCTGCAAAAGATGATCACCAGTGCCACGATGCAGAACTGGACATTGGGCTGATCCCTTGTCAGAAAAGACACCGCAGCACCGATGATGCACATGATGCCCACGTTATAAACACTCATCCCGATGTATTTGCTATCATTGAGAGCAGGGATGCTCACATTCCTGGTCTCCCAAGCCAGGAAACAGCCAAACAACTGTTAGGGAAATAATAAAGAGAGAGAAAACGTTACACACATGGTTCGAATTACGGGGGAAGGGTGGTCTGACCCCCTTATTTAAGACTTGGACCCCTCCAAAAGAAGCAAAAACAGTCTATCTTACCTGTAAATATTACAATATATTTCCCATTCATGCCTCAATAATCTTGAAATACGCTGCTCGCAGCTGCACCTTAAAGTCAAAGTCCTTATAAATGCTTAAATTCAAATTCAAATTAGCTTTATTGGCATGAATGTATAACAACAAGATTCCCAAAGCATCATACAAACTACATAACAACAATCAACCCCATACATTTCATTAAACAGTTAATTAAAGCATGTTAAAATATATTAAAAATAAAATAAAATAAATAAATGAAACAGTAATGTGTGTGTGTTATTAAAAATAAAATATGGATGGATAATACTGTAAACGTGTGTATATATTAATAGACAAATAAGGTTTAATTTTAATAATAATAATAATAATAATAATAATAATAATAATAATAATAATAATAAAGAATCAGCATCAAATGTGAAATTTAAAAACAAAAATTTAAGAAAAGAAATTTAAAAACTCAAATATCAAAATAATAATAATCTGAAAATTTCCTCTTGTGGTAGCCAGCTCTGTCTGTGGCAACCCTTGTCTATGGCCAGGCTGTGTTCACTCAGTCTGTATGTTGTCAACATTTTTTCTTAGTTTAGGACATTTTATTGTACTCGGTACATCGGTAATTTGCCAGTGTGAATTCTCTTTTTAGGGTCAGATAACATTGGAATTGGAATCACACAACAAGCTAGTAGGTTAATGTCAGTAGTTGGCTATCTAGCTTGTTTAATGGACTTAACTTTCCTTCCTATTAAAGTAATTAACATTTCTTTAATAAAATGTCATCTTTCATCTAATTGTTAGCTAACACTGGTGCTTAGGCATGAGCAGTAGAATTGAGAATTAGTTATTGTAGAGATACATTTTGACATCAATTTAGAGTTATTATGTTTTTTTTTACAATAAGCATGCCGTTTGTTTTTACTTTACGTTTGGGATTTGTTTTACTGGGTTAGGCAATTGAAAAATGTTAAAATCCCTGTGTGTTAATACAAATGTATGACTACTACTTTATTGAACACAGATGACATTTCATTCACAGTTAACATAAACAAGAGGAAATGAGACATTTGCTAAAAAAAAGAGTAGGGCGAAACTTAAATTTTAAAACAAGTATTAGGAATTAGAGATCATAATGCAGACTGTATTTTATGATAGAGTCTTTGGTTGTGGTTCAGCATTGGGTAGGTCTGTGTTTGATTGTAAATGATGTCTGACTTGCTGGCAGTTTTGCTTTAGAATACTTAGTGACCCCTGACTACAAAAGCTATTGTGCAGCACCCATGAATTGGTGGAATGAATTTGGTTTGTCATCATCTACTGACTGCATACAGGCATTAGCTAAACAAGCACGGAAATTGAAAACATTGTACTTTGGTTCACTGAAGATCTTGAAAATATGTAGCTTTCTTTTCTTTTGATTCTGCTTTTTAATCATCAGACATGTTTTTTCTGTGGAGTGCTCCTTTTTGTTCATCATAAATACTGATGGAGTATAGGTTGTGAGAAAACATTTCATTTCGCTTAGCTTTAAGAAAGACTTAAACAAATCAAACAAAATTTCACTTAATTATATAAATATGAGGAGAAACATAATCTAAAGAAACTCTTCTAAAGCTTAGGTTTTATGCTTGTAAAATGATTATTAAGAGTGAGTCGTTTGTTTGGTGGAACATTAGAGTTGCAGCAGCAGCCCGCACAGCCTGCTGAATAATTCAAAGTGGCCTGCCTGCTCATTCTAAAGTCTAAATGAGAGTTAGTGGAATGACAAGCAGCAAAATTAAAACAGTTGTCATCAAGGATTAGTGCACCTCAGGTGTGTGAGCATGTGTACGCGAATGTGAGGCGTGTGTATTTAGTCATATGTGAACCTGTGTGTGTGTGCTTGTATATGTGTATGAAGGCAGCGATGACTCATACTTCAATGCTTCTTTTTGCTATGCTGTCCCTCTCTGTGCCTCATACAGATGTGGGCTCCTGTCAATCACTTGATACAGACTTTTTCCACTGCTCCACTTCTTTGTTTCCATCTTATTATTTTACATCAAAACCCTTCCACAGTACTTGTTACTCCATAATTTTCGCACTCTTTCCATCTCTCCTCTCTTTTGGTAGTATTTTTTACTCAGCATTCTCTCAATCTGCTTAATATGATTTTCTGCTTTGTCTCCCTCCTTCGCCTTACCATAAATGCAATGAGGTTTTTATAACTTACAGTTGCTTCTGCTCGCATGGAAGTGGTAATTTTTAATTTAATTTAATTTAATTTTTTATGTATGTCACCATTTGTTTAGATCATACCATTTGACATATAACATATCATGATAGGTACATGTCCAGGTATAGCCCATAGGCTCGGGCCACTGCCAATTTCATCTGGTAGGGGTTTAACCCCTTATGCACAAGCTATGCATACCCCTTTAAATGCACAAGATGGGTCAAAAATTACACATTAATTTCCTGTAATTTCATTAATGGCTGAGAGTTTCCTTGCTATTTCTTTTGAAATCATTTTATTTCATCATTTAAAATTTAAAGTAGTCATTAAATATCTTGTTTTTTCTGATTACCACGAAAAAAATATTTTTTTATTTTTACTTTCTTACTATAACAACTAACAGGTTTATTTCTACAGCAATTTTTCACACGTGGGTCAAAAACTTACCTATATGTTTTCACAATAGAATTTGATAGGAACAATTAGGAACATATTTACTGCAGACCACTATTCACCTGCCACAGATTTCATAAGTGAAGACGGCTGCTTTTGCTTATTTGATTCATGTAAGTTGGTTTTACAGTTGTAGCGCTACAAAAATGATTTTTATTCAAAAGGTAAAAATGAAAATAATGATTTATGAGGATCAAAAACAAGTTAATTGAGGTACACCTGGAATACTGAATAACAAAATAAGTTTATTACAAAGATATAGAAACTTAAAACTCAGACGGGTCACTTTTGACCCATGTTGTGCATCAAAGGGTTAAAGCGATAGTAAGTTATTGTAATCCAATACACCTTGTTAAATTCAGTGAATATTTCCTCATAGTTTGCCAGCTCTCTGTTTCCTACACAGCCCTGGCTCTGTAAATGGAAAACAAAGAAAGTGGTGTGGACCTTGCCACACAACATTGTTCTAGCCAATAAGCAATAGATTGATAAAGAAAGGGGGGCAGTGTGGGAGTTCTATACACCAGCACATTTGAAAGTGATGGACTCAAGGCCCTGTGAAGAAGAGATGGCCGAGAAACAGCCAAAGAGGAAAAGGTCTGAAGAGGGGAGCCCTGAAGGCAGGGGTGCATTTGTTCTCCTTATAAGTGCCCTTGTGAAATAACAGTATTCAGTGCCTGCCAGCAGTATCAACTGTACTCTGCTTTGTTCTGAACTCATAATAATGAACAATATTCTGTTGAACCCAACACTTTATCCAATACATTTTTATTGTACTCGGTACATCGGTAATTTGCCAGTGTGAATTCTCTTTTTAGGGGTCAGATAACATTGGAATTGGAATCACACAACAAGCTAGTAGGTTAATGTCAGCAGTTGGCTATCTAGCTTGTTTAATGGACTTAACTTTCCTACCTTCAGAGTTTTATAATTTACATTTCTTTGTCATCTTTCATCTAATTGTTAGCTAACACTGGTGCTTAGGCATGAACAGTGGAATTGAGAATTAGTTATTGTAGAGATACATTTTGACATCAATTTAGAGTTATTATGTTTTTTTACAATAAGCATGCCGTTTGTTTTCACTCTGGGATTTGTTTTACTGGGTTAGGCAATTGAAAAATGTTAAAATCCCTGTGTGTTAATACAAATGTATGACTACTACTTTATTGAACACAGATGACATTTCATTCACAGTTAACATAAACAAGAGGAAATGAGACATTTGCTAAAAAAAAGAGTAGGGCGAAACTTAAATTTTAAAACAAGTATTAGGAATTAGAGATCATAATGCAGACTGTATTTTATGATAGAGTCTTTGGTTGTGGTTCAGCATTGGGTAGGTCTGTGTTTGATTGTAAATGATGTCTGACTTGCTGGCAGTTTTGCTTTAGAATACTTAGTGACCCCTGACTACAAAAGCTATTGTGCAGCACCCATGAATTGGTGGAATGAATTTGGTTTGTCATCATCTACTGACTGCATACAGGCATTAGCTAAACAAGCACGGAAATTGAAAACATTGTACTTCGGTTCACTGAAGATCTTGAAAATATGTAGCTTTCTTTTCTTTTGATTCTGCTTTTTAATCATCAGACATGTTTTTTCTGTGGAGTGCTCCTTTTTGTTCATCATAAATACTGATGGAGTACAGGTTGTGAGAAAACATTTCATTTCGCTTAGCTTTAAGAAAGACTTAAACAAATCAAACAAAATTTTACTTAATTATATAAATATGAGGAGAAACATAATCTAAAGAAACTCTTCTAAAGCTTAGGTTTTATGCTTGTAAAATGATTATTAAGAGTGAGTCGTTTGTTTGGTGGAACATTAGAGTTGCAGCAGCAGCCCGCACAGCCTGCTGAATAATTCAAAGTGGCCTGCCTGCTCATTCTAAAGTCTAAATGAGAGTTAGTGGAATGACAATATTCTGTTGAACCCAACACTTTATCCAATACTAAATCAGTACTACTGATCTATCTAGATACACATTTCAATAATAGTCAATAATAAAGTTAGGAAAATGTCTCTTGATAACTATTTGCATTAAATCAGTAGGAGCATGGTTTGTAAAGCCACAAGAATGAACAGATATCACTTCAATTGTAAGGACTAGAAGATCCATACCACTGTTGCATCTGTCTGTACAAATATGAAGCTGGAGCTAGCAGGTGTTAGCTTAGCATAGCAAGACAGGAAGCAGGGAAAAACTGCTAGCCAGGCTCTGTCCAATGGTAATGAAATCCATCTACCAGCACCTCTAAAGCTCACTAATTAATGCGATATATCCCGTTCGTTCCATTGGTACAAAAACTGAAATGTGAAGTGTGAATTGTGTTTTTACATGGTATCATGTACCAGTCTTTTCTATGTACTGGTGCAGTGCCTGTTCACAGGGGCCAATGTGATAGTGCTTTCAGACCAAAACCAAAGCGAGCGTTTGGGGGCTGTGAGTAAGTAGTCCCATTCACATTTATTTCTATTCAAATAGCCCAGATAGAAGGATACAGTGCTGCTGTCATGACCATGTCAACTTACGCTGTGATTACAGTATGTATGTCTGATGTATGTTTGGCAACTCCGACTGGTAGTATCAAGAAAGATACAGGTTAACCATAAAGCTGGGCTATGATGGCCACCTCAATGTCTCTGATGATTTTGATGAATATGATTTTGACATATATGTAGCAAGAGATAAATGAATAGTTATTGCAGTGATACATCATTAAAACTTGGAAAATGTATTTTTCATTTCACTTTGTCTTTAAAACTCGAGGTTAAAAGTCACATCAGCAGATACATTTATACAGTACATTCATATTAGAGTGTAGGTACACATTTGTGTGTGTTCAGACTGTGAGTACATGATGACATTTAGTGTTCTCTGCTCTCACCATTAGCAGTCCCTTGTAGGCATAGACGATGCCCAGCCAAATGGTCATGTGGGTGTTCTCACAGTGCTCCAAGAAGGGACGGATGGCTATGTCTCGGCCTTGGGGGTCCGCCTGTTGACAACACACACAAACACATAGACAGGACGAAAATTAAGTACAACCTCCTCAAAAAGTACTTTAATTGTTTTGGAAAAACAAGTTAGGCAGATGAAAAAATAACCAAAAGCAAATAGCAAAAAGCAAAAAAATAACCAAAAGCAAATAGCAAATGTACAGAAAGAGTGAAACGTGCTTAATGTCCATGAGGAACAATAAAACCAACAGAGAAAGCCGGTAAACAAGCTGGAAAAGGAAGAAATCCTTAGTGAGCAAATGAACTGTTTCCACATTAGTTTTCTCTTTGCAGGTGTTCTAATTGCACATTCAGGGACAAAAGGTACCTAGACTGTCCATTGGTAATCAGAATGAAGGGTGTCAGTGATCAAACATCCAGGTGCGTAATCAGACTGTGTCCCATCATGGCCACTGGGCTTCTCCAAAGTTGGCAGAAGTTAAATTAATCCGTGCTTAGGACGCTAATGGGCACTACTAATGAAGCTTGTTCATTAATGTGATTTACACCTCCTCTTTTCTTTCTTGTTTCTCAGTCAGTCGCTGTCATGCTATCTCTCCATCCTGTCCCTGTCTGTCTACGTCTCTCCATTTCTTTCGCTTTCTTTTCATTTCCACTTGTCTTTCAATTGGTGACTTGCAGGGCAAATTAGCACCTGAGGTAGATATTAATACGCTAAAACACGTCACCTCTCCTCTTTCTCGCTCACTCTCCCTGTTAGGCAGAGCTTTAAAAACCCTTTAATAAGAGCATTAGTTTGCCCTGCATGAACTCATCTGAGGCTACACCAATACATCAACTCTGAGATACCTGGGGCAATGCTGGGCATAATGCCATGCTGCTCGCTAGGTGTGTGTGTGTGTGTGTGTGTGTGTGTGTCTCTCTCTGTCTGTCTCTCTCTCTCTCTCTCTTTAGGCTTATTTACAGTACAACATGTCTTAGCAGATGGTGTGTATGTGTGTGTGAGTGTGTGTGTGTTTATGTGTAGGAATGTACAGGCATTTGCATTATAATGTATGATTTGTTGAAATTCAGATCATAAGCAAATTCCTTTAAGGCAGATAGCAAGATGAAGAGAGAGATGAAGAAAGGGAATGTGTTAGCTTTGTTTCTGACCTCATACATACCATACAGAGTGTGTACTTTGATGTGTTTCATGTGAATGCTTTTATCATTCATAAATACACCTACACATACACATCCCTCTAGGTGCTGCAAAATACCTCTTCTACTAGTCATTTTGACCCACATGTTCTCTATTCAGCTCCCATTAACGGAAATTGCAGCTATTCATGCTTTCCTCTATGACCTTGATGGATTGACATTACTGATTCTGTATAGGATCACTTAAAATGGGAAAATGGTGCTTAAAGAGCTGCACTGATTCAACCCATAGAGATGAACAATAGGCCGATACCATACAATTTCTGGATATCCTTGAAGTGTTGTATTATAGTGTAGTTACAGTTTTCTAGCTTTAATTCCCATGTCTCCGCCTTGGAAATAAAACTTCCACACGGCATTCTACAGCTTGTACTTGCTGTCTTCTGCTTTCAACAGTCAGTCCCACCAAGGATTACGTATGCAGTTACACATCACACAGCGTTTGCAAAGAGATAATGTGACAACATAGCAGGCGGAACCCCCTACAACTCAGACGTAGAGTCAAATTTTCCACCATCTTCCAAAGATCTTCATAACCTCTGTTGTCTCACAGCAGAAACACATTAAAGATTGAGGACGGCTTTGGCGACAGTGAGTTCACATATTTTGTCAAAGTACTCTTGTAACCTCTTCCGAGAGTTCCCATGGCATCCACTTGGCTCATTTTAATCATATCTGTGAATATTGTGGGACTAGAGTATTGTATTTTGTTTAACTTTAGGCGAAGGACTGGTAGAACCCTATTTCCGCCTTAAAACCCAACAGGGACATAGAGACGCAGGAAAGTGTGCCAGGAGATGATACCCAGAAAGGCTTTTTTTTTTTTTATAAGAACCACAATTAGTTGACAGAGCATATAAAAGACATCCTGAAACTCAAGTATGACATATCCATTGTACAGTATTTTTCAACCTATTTTCAAACCTAGTATGTGTTGTGACTGAGCAACAGAAAATCATGAGTTAAGTATACCCTGTTTTGGCCAAGTCTCTGGGCAGTAGCCAGTGGCAGGAATCATCTTCGGTAACAGGAAGTGACAGTTTTATATTTCATGTAAACAATAAAGGCAATCTCTCTGCAAGCTGCTGGCCACTGTGAAATATAGTAGTTGGGGTTTATCATGGAAGATGAAGCTCTGGCTTCCATATATGGATGATATACAGCACATGATAGGAATTTCACAGGAGCAATGACTGACCCCCGCAGGTTGGCCTTGTGCCCCTCAAAGATACAGTGCCCCATATTGCCCCAGCTGATTTCATTGTTTCATCTGCCTGTTTCCTGTCATACGGTTTTTACACACCATTGTGTATTTGATGAAATTTTTATATCTTATTGGGCAACATTAAGGGAAACACTATGCACATAGCCAGTGGTAGGTTCGATTTAGAGCCTGGTGTGAAGCGCTGGACAACCATCATATTTAAAATAGCATACACACAATAGATGCAAAGCTGTGACTGTGTGAACTTCTGAGTTCGACTGAGCTGAACATGGATGCGATAGAAAAAGCATCCTTAGATCATAACTCCTAATGTTACAGTTCTGTGGTTTAACAGCGAAGCGTATGTAACTATACTGAGGACCAGAGTCTCTGTTAACAGTGACAAACAGACAGATAGATACACATTACATATGCCCGTCTCCTCTACGAAACATCTCTATCCTCACCGCGCTGCATTATTATAAACAATGATGAAGTGGTCATGGGCAACATCTCTCTTGTGTCCAGGCGCTGTCTCTCCCTTCTCATCTCCTTGCAGTTCTCATGAATTGTTTATGTTCAACTGTGCAGTCTGCTGTAGCGTAAAACATTCTCAAATTGTTATAAATAGTTGTTAATAACAATTATATATAAGTTATCCTGACCAATCAAATGTTTTAATTTAATTTTGAATAAAATTAAAAAAGCGCAATTATTGTGCACCATTTACTCTGACGTCATTATATAGACTTTTGTCAGCGCCCCCAACTGGGACTGACTGCCAGTGTCCCGTGAATGGTTATTGTTTACATGCATTAGCAAATTAGCAAAATAAAATCATCCTAATCCCTAAGATGAATTCAAAATTTCTATCGATTTAAACTCATCTTTTTTTCACAATTTAAAATCAGGTTAAATGTGAATGAGTCAGGTTTCAAGATGTTGAGGAGAGTCTTCTCATGCCAGACTGGTTTTGTCTACGTATCTTGTGCATTGTCAAATGTTATAAAATAGGCACCTTAACTCATACTATGAATGATGGTAAAAGATTAGGGTATTTCCCGATCAGGTTTTTTTGCCCTTGAGTCTGAGTCCGAGTCATTTGATTTTGTGTATCTACCGATACCGAGTCCCGATCCGATACGTCTATAATATTTAAAAAACAGATCCAGGATCTTCCTTATTTTTTATTTAATACACCTTATTTTGACATTCAACAACTCTGTTAACAAACAGAGCACTTCTGTGAGGTAGCTTGAACAATCAAGTAATAAATAACAGAAATACTTCATTTTGGACTTTAGTGCAACAGTAAATAAAAATATGAGAATATATATACGTTTATATCCGAGTCCTGATTGGAAGGTAACATCCGATTTCCGATCTCGTGATCGGATCTGGACATCCCTAGTATTTACTAGTGGGAGAAGGAGACGAATATTCCCGGTGAAAATAACACAATACTTCTAAAATATATCCCAAATCCCAAATCCCTTACTGTAGGCTTTTCTGGTGATTGTGAAGGCATCATTTCCATAATCAATCAATTTAGTGCCCGCTTGTGTCCTGAGGGGAAGCATCCCTATTTGTTATGTTTCTGCACTTATTTATTCAGATTTAATTTGTCACCCTTATTGCTGCTGCCTTTACTCAGTGCAAAGATCCGAAAGTACAGCAAGGTGTCAGATATCAGCATCATATGTTAACTGAAATATGATGTGTTAATTGTATGTTCACATACGTCTAAGAAATCTGGAATAGTGTCAGCCCAACATCTAAGCCCTTTTTTATTGAACAGCTTCCTCTGCATCTTCATCATTTATGTATATTTAGGTTTTTGGCTGTGCAATGTCTTATTTAAACAGCATTTCTCCAAGAAGTCACACTTGTTGCAAATAATTTTGTTCATTCAATATGAAAGACACATTCTGCATCGGTGCTCTTTGCATAGTCGCAGCTCCGAGCAAACTTGTGTCACTAACAACAAAATGATAAGACAAAATGAGATATAATGCTTATTAGGCTTGGGTCTCTATCGCAGCAGAGCAGGCAGGAGCTCTTGCCTTTTGGAGGGAAGCTGTCTGGGGAGTTGCCAGGCAACAGGGCCGTAGGCGGCAGGCGGCCCCAAAGCGGTGGTGACGGCGGTAAAAGTGCCGGTTCACTGTCATTTTTCACAGCATTAGCCCTCTAACGGGATCACTCTGGGAGGGCTGGAGCGGGCACAGTACTGGCAGATTGTCTATGGAGAGATGGAGCTGGATGAGGCGATGAAGGGAGTGGCAGAGAGAAGAGGGAGAAAAACATGGAGGGTAATAGATGGTGGGATGCAGAAAAGACAGAAGAAGTATGGATGTAAAGAAGGAAGTGGAAACTAATGGAATAATATAGGGATAGCAGTATAGGCTGATTGAAGGTACAAAATGACTGCATTGGAAGGAAGGAGAAATAGATGTCAATTCTGTTTTATCAAAGAGATATGTGAAGAGTAAAATAAAGGGAAGAAGAAATTCTAAAGGAAGAGATAAGTGTAGAGCAGAGGGAAGGGCGGGTGAATACATCAGGGAGAGATATGGAAAGGTGGAGAGATGGAGGTAAAGATTAGAGACAAGCTGACTGTAAATTCCTACTATCTGACAATCAGATGTGTTCTTCTAGACACAAGTGCTGTTTGATCAATATGGCTGTTCGGAAACACACAATCCATGGTTCACAATGATCAGAACAAATGAAAGTAAATTTTTCCTTCTTCAGTGAGGTTGTTTCAGCCCATTTACTACACTTGATTTAAAAACATCACCCCGAGCTTGTTACATGAACGCACTGGTGGGAAAGCTCTGACATCTGAGACTTGAGAGTTGGCTCCTGAAAAATCTAATTTACATTATCCTATTGACAATGTCCATGTTTTGCTATTTTGTCTCCCTGGTTTGATTCTTTGATACTGTAACAAATCTTGAGAATGAGATGCTGTTCAGCAATTGAATCTCAAGCCTCTAGTTACCATGCAACAATAATGTAGCCTCTTTTAGAGCAAAGAATGTATGTGTGTATGTGTGTGGGTGCATTCATATGTCCCAATGGGTGCCAACGATTACACATTCTGTGAGCACACAGATGTAATGTGACTTGTGACTTGTTGATTTGTGTGTCTGTTAGGGATTGTTTCAGTGTGTGTATAGATGAACTATCAGGCAAACCCTAACAGAAACACTCCATAACTCACACTGGCAATTACTGCAGAGGAGATTCCACCATGGTGAAAGAGCTGAAGACAAAAGATACTTATTGTGGAGAAAATCAGTGGCTGTAATCGAAACCGCCTACTATACTAGTAATATGTATTGATTTGGCCTAAATGTAATATGCAAACAAAAGCATAATATGCAATATGCCCAAAATACCTGGATGGCATACTGATTCTGAAAAAATCTCAAATATGCATTGGACAGGTCTACCTCGCGTACTGTATCCCATGATGCAAAGCTTACCCTGGGCATTATCCTGGGCATGTACCTGTTTACTGTTTGTAAGAATAGGCTTCTAAGTCTCCTTTATGGGATTCAGGGCTAGCCTACAAGATTCATATGTGTTAAACTGGACTTTGAAGTCAGAGATTCCACAGACTGTTACAGCCTACTCCGAGCTGACTTATTGGGTAGTCCAGTACAAGCTAGTTTCCAGATCCACCTTCCACAAGCAAATGTGGTTCTCACCGTCGCCATGTGTCTCTGCGGTTCAACTCCACTGAGTCACTGTAGACCAGCTCCTTGCCCTTCCCACTGGCAAGCCCCTCATTCTCACTGCTGACCAGCTTCTCATCCCTACCGCTGACCAGCTGTTTGTCCTCATCACAGCTCAGCTCTTCATTCTAGCTGCAGTGCTGTGGAGGACTTGCTGCCCAGCTTTCCAGAGATGGAGCTGCCCAGCAATCCAGAGACTCAGCTGCCGAGCGCCCTAGAGGTTAAGCTGATTAGTGCTCCAGAGACTGTGTTGTCCAGCTTACCAGACACTCTGAAATCCATCAACAATCAACTGGCTCTGCTGATTTATGGCAGTCCCCTGACTTTCTTGAACTGCATCCACATCCTGTTCCAGCTGAAATGCAGCAGCCCCCAGCCACAGATCTACAGCAGATTTCTGTTCCTGCATAGCTGCAATTGACCCTTCGCTGAGCCATGCCCCGAACACGCTGCTGGCCAATCACAGCGCAGTATAAATCTCGCTCTAACTCCGAGGTCTGATACTTTCTACTAATATAAATTTTGTATTATAAAAGGAGTCATTTTCTAGCTTTCTTTTCAAAGATATGGTGAAACACTGTTCCTGGGGCACTTGTAATAGTTACAGTCGCTACCCCGAGAGGTTGAAAGGAGAAGTACGATTTATTCCCTTTCCAAAACCTAAAACAAATCCAGAAAAATGTAGGCTGAGCATTGTTCCTAATGTAATGTTAGTTAACTAATGCTGGCTAACTTACTATTAAATGTAACGTTATTAAGACCTACTGTTCTGTTTTTTAATTATTGTAATAGTGAACTGAGACCCAGCTGTACAGAAACCGTGTTGAACCGTAAAATCGTTGTCCTCTTTCTCACTTGTCAGGTGATATAGTAGTTCACTTTTATGTTGTGATCAGTAGGCTTCAGTTTCGCTCATTGTTTTTTTCACATCAGTTTGAGTCAGTTCGACTGGCTCACTACAACCTTTTAATACACAATGCAACTGCAAAACTGTCTGCTTCTTTCTGAGATCGCTTTTTCAAAAAATTAGACAATATTTCTCTAGGGAGTGCAGTAATAAACAGTGGCAGTGCCGTGATAAAAGTCCATCAAGTCCGGCAAATTGTAGGACTTAGCAACAGTAACTATGGGGGGGCATGGCTTAGCAAAGGGTCAATTGACTTTGGTTCCAGTTCTTCAGCAAGTCTCTGTGCCAGAAGCGCAGCATCCCTGTCCCAGAGATGAAGAAACTCCCCGCAAAAATGGCTTTTTGTTTCCCTGGAGCAGGAGTAAAACCCAAACTCTGCTGTGCCTTAGCCACCTCTTTTTTTCTGGCCTCACCGATTTTCTTGCCAGACTCCCTGTTGCCATCCCCAAGCCCAACTGCCCTGTCAATGGACCCCTGCTCAGCTACCCTGTTTCTGGTCTCTGCTCCTGCACACCAAGCCTTAGATCTCCACCCTTGCCAGCCTGTAGAGGGGATATGCCTTTGTTGAAGGCCTCCAGAGGGCACTGCCTTCACTGCTGGCATCCACAAAGGTTCTGCCTTCACCGCCGACCTCATGAGGGTCTCCAGTCTAGCCATCAGGCCCGTGCACCTGAGGTCTCATGCTCTACCCCTGTCAAGCACGTTCTTCCTGAACATGCCCCTGAATCTGCTCAGCCTAGGTGTCTGCATTTTGGGTCCAGTCGCCTGTTTCCCTGTGTACACATTTGACGTACAAAACAGATTGTGATGAAAAAATGACAACAGGAAAGCCACTGAGAATAGTGCAGTAAAAGAGAAAATTGGAATCCCTCAAGGGAAATTGTAAAAATGTAAATGTAATGTAAATCATAAAAACACTGCATAAAATTATTGTGCTGTGATTACTCCAGGGATTAAGTCATTTACATTTATATATGCTGAGGTTATTTGAAATCTTTCTCTCAGAACAGTAAGCAATGCCATATGTTGTATATTAAATAATAATAACACATTTAGATTTTTTGATTGGTGTCATTTTGAATGTCAGCGGATGACATCATGTTTTGCCAATGCCCAGGGTACCAGTCCCGCCAACTGTTTTCCTGGGCACAGAAACACATTGATACAGTGCTGTCTGATAGAGATGTCGCACAAACGATTACACATTATCCTGTGTGGCACCAACTGTTCTCATATATGCTAATAAAGATATTTTTAGCTTTTGTCGTATGTCTGTCTCTGTTGTCTGAAGTTAAAAGACAGTATCATAAGGTAAATCTCTTATGTTGAAATTACTTTAAGAAGAGCACCACACATACCGTACCACTATTACTCAAGTGTAATATTTGGTTTATAGTGGAGAAAACAGGAGATTCAACTGCAATTATTTAGTATTCTGGAAAATGCTACAAGGATGGAGGTATTTAAAGAATGAATAAGGAGATGCAGAAAAGCCAGGATGAGAGATTTGGAGAGTGGCAGGGGGAGAAAAACACACCAAGACCATAGAGGGTAAAGAGATGGGAAGATGAAAGGCATCCTGGTGCCACAGTAATTTGTAGGAAATCATTTGAAAAGCAGCAGCGAGCAGCGTTTTCACAAGCCCGCTATGAAATTCTGAACAGCAGTAATCGCCTTTAGACAAGCACATAGGAGAAGTGCATAGTGGGTGATTAGCTCAGCTGGTTGGACAGGGAGGTTGACGGCAGTGATGCCAAAAAGAAAAAGTTCATACCCATTTAGGGGATATTTTCTTGAACACTCACCATGACATTACTGCACATGTCCAACCATAACCCAGATGGCAACCTTGGTCGAATTTCAAAGTTAAAGACAGCAGCTCTGATTGCCTCATCCTAACCATAGCAACCCTTTATCCTAGTCTTAATAAATAAATTATATGGTTATCATTTTTCAAGAATAAGAACCCAATTTTCCCCTCAATCCATATTCTACCTATTTGTCCTACTTTACTTTTGCAGCAAGTAGTTTTTGTCACTGTACAGTCTAGTTGGACACTGCTGTCACACTGGCAGCTTGCCACAAAGCTATTACCAAACTTTGACATATTACAATTTAAGGTAGAACTCCAGAAGATGGGGAACAACTTTTACAAAAAAGGGCAACATTTTAGCATTTATAAGCAGTATATAAACAGTTAATAAATGGTTTTCAACACACTATAAAGTAGTTGTAAGCAGTGTTAAGTAGTAAAGTGTTAGTGTTTTTAATTTGTCAACAACTACTCCTCCTCCTGTGGCCACCCATAAATAGAGGATGGTGTGAAGGAACAGTTATTTAATGACAATATATTAAAATAAAGTTGTAATAATATAAAATGTCTTCATAGGAGGACATATAATTGTTGTCAGTCGAAATATCCTTATATCTTCATATGTACAACTATGTTATCAACCAGTTATAAAACATTTAAGTATGGTCAAAGAACTAAAGAGCAGGTATAAACTGACTTCTGTCAATTGTGAGTAAGCAAATTGCGTCATTTTTGTCACCTGCTTGTCACTTGCTACAAATAAAAAAGAGTTTTTATTATGCTGATGTCTAAAAGCAGCTCTGCCTCCCAACTTGATAACCTCAACCTCCCCACTGATGTGGTGAAATTATTAAAGCACCATTTTTTCTCTGTTCCTGATGTTAGGGTGTGTGTGCAGTAACAGCAATGAGGCTTACAACTTGAACATCGGATGACGCACATCAGTCACCTTTCTGTGTCTGAAAGGTTCTGGCTAATTGTAATCAGCAGAGACAACTTTCCAAGCAGGCTTCCACCATTTACCTTAACAATGCTTGGCTTTCAATGCTCATATATTAACCAAAGTTAACGTCTGAATTGTGTCCCTTTCCACTTTTTTTTTTTTTTTTACACTTTTCAGATGTGTCCAATTTTACAATTATTCAGTATGAGTCTTGTTTTGTGGCCCATGACCCATCTGAAAATATTTGTTATTGGAATCTGGCTTGTAACAATTGTTTATTCAGTATTACTCACTCCACTTTTTAGAAATTAGGGAAATTGCAGGGAAAACCATGTATCTCCAAATTCAGACTTAAAATAATAAGCTGACAATTTAGAGATGCATGATTTTCACAGGACATGATGTAAATGTAATACTGAAGCTATTAGCTTGCCATATGATTTTCCATTTTATATTTTATTAACAAGGTAAATACATGCCCTATGAGAAGAGTTTAACCCATGGAGATTCAAAATATCATAGGGCGTGTGCACTTATGGTCTGTACAACTGCTACTAGTTTATTTACCAATACTCATTCTTAATACTGTAATTGAATAGCCTTTCCATAGAGAGGTAAATAAGAGGAAGGAACAGAAGAAGAAGCCAGTGAGGAAGGTGGGGGGTTGGTGAGAGCAGGCGCCAAGGGAGAGAGTGAGAAAGGGAGAGAGGGTATAGGGTGGGGTGCCCCCGGTCGAGGCTGACCTACATGCAAAGGGGCCATGGTGGCAGGGCAGCAAGACGCCGCTGGCACTCCAAGCCATGTGGGTCTCTGCCATCCCACTTCCCAGTGTGTGTGAACACCATTTAAGTATATATGTGTGTGTGTGTGTGTGTGTGTGTGTGTGTGAGAGAGAGCCTGTGTTTGTTTTACTGTACTGTGTCTTATAGTCACACTGGATGGGTGACCAGGATATTCCACTTCAATGCATCTTGACAGATATTATTCTGGCTCACTTAAGAGACAAAGAACAAGGTACAGTAGAGGCTGATAGAAAGAGAGTAGAAGGAAACAAAAAATAAAGATAAGACAAAATCCCAAAAAAGAAAGAAAAAGAAAACATAATTACACTATTTCTATACCCGTTCTACACACACTGTGTACACACACAGTCTTTCAATCTTTAATCTTCACTAAACCACAGAATTCATATCTCGCCATACAGTTTTGACCCCTCTTAAGGGTCTTCCCCTCCTTTCCTCTTCCCCACTAATGATGATAAAATGATCTCTTTACTTGAAGGTGTCTGTCTGTGTTTAAATATGTCTGCTCTCTTTCTTGCTTGAGCATCCTCCCCCTTTTCTTCCCTTTTCCATACAAGCCTGTAATCCCATTTGAGGACTAATCCTTCTGACAGAACCATGGCCCAACGACCTTCTAACCACCACTGGGCCAAATTGGCAGTAGCTGAAATGATGAAATTGTGAAAGGATTTTTTTCTGTTACTCCCTCTCTCCACGAAACTGGCACAATGATGTTTTGACAAAGGACTGATTCCATGTTGTTCAGATAACTGGCTGACCTACCAGTGCCCAAAGACTAGAAACAAACCCAAGCTTCACGCAGGGAAATTAACAGCTGGCTAAGGGTCAGTTTTCTCATTTTATTCATTGTTGATTGTCTGACTACGATATGCACAGGAGCCCATCCTTGTCTCCTCTCCAGTAGAGATTGCTCAGCATGCTTTATTCTGAACCATTAAATTGGGCTTTACTTGTCAGCATAGGTGTCAAGTCTTTACCTGAGAATCACATTTTAGTGCCTTTGCTGGCATCTGATGGCAGCAAAGTGAAACTCATGAATCATCACACCATGAAAGAAAACAGTGTGTTGTAATAGCAGTTCAGTCATAAAATGTCTGTGTCCTGCAGAGTGCTTCAGTTACTGTACTCCTGCAGGAAGAGGTAGGAAAGTAATTGGAAGTTGTTTCAATTGTTCCCATTCAGAACATAAAGCTAGCATAGCGTGAAGAAAAAGGTACAAGAAAGGTCAAGTTTTCAAGTTGGGTGGAGAAATACTAAATAAACTGCTTGTACCACAACTTCAAAAGGAGACTCTTCAAAGTAATGGAACAGAAGGTACTACCCCGTCCACATGTGCAAAAAATACATGCAAACACACACACACAAACAAACACATTAAATGATCACGGAAGACAAAAACACACAGGCAGAAACAAGTAGATCAGTGTTCACAACAGACACATTCACTCACTTATGCATTCTCACAAAATTACAGCATAATGACACACAAATACACAGAGTGACATTATAATGATATATGCACACAGTGAGATCAACACACACGCACACGCACACACACACACACACACACACACACACACACACACACACACACACACACACACACACACACACACACACACACACACACACACAAAACAAGGGTGCAGCTCCAGCTCTTGGTTCCAGCAGGGAGCTGCCTTAACTGATTTATTAAGAGCTAAACGCGTCATTAGTGTAAGCGGCTAACCCTGAACATTGGGCTCATTAGAATATGCAAATGCTGTGGTATAGCTTGGCAGTCTGCTAGATTGCGAGCTAAGGCTTTTGTTGTCGTAGGCTCCAACTGCTTTTATGGCTGCTATTCTTTAACATAACTCCCTCTCATGACTCTAGCTTTCATCAAAGCCCCAATCTACACACTGTGTAGCTTAGGGCATGTTGGTTGTAACTGTAACTGCGTTATGTCATTGTTGCCACAGTTGCGGAGGAGGTGGGTACATCATTATGGATGTTTTTACAGTGCTGAATGATTAGGTATATTTCTTGGTATATTTCTTGGGAAGTAGTATAATGCCAGAGAAGTGGGACTTCTGTTAATGAAATCTGTATACTGGGAGGGGTGGTACATTTCTTCACTGCTGCAGAGGCAGTGGAAAACTTTCTCCTCTAGGTTTGTATACAGCTGTGAATTTCATAAGCTTTATCAACTTAGAGGTAATCCATGTCTTCGAAGGTCACAGACAGCAAATTAAACTTGATTGAAAAGAGAGCTTACTTATGCCAACTTCAGTTTTTAGACACTCCAAATATTCACCCACTTGTTATTTGCTCGGTTGCATTATCTTTCTATTTCTGAAGAAACGTAGCAAGGCTCAGGTTTTATTAAGCTGTTAATGTAATGCACAAATACCTTAAATTATTTGACTGATAGTGACAGTGGTAGTGGTTAGCACTGTCACCTCACAGCAAGAAGATCGTGGGTTCAAACCCTGTTTGGCCCGGCCTTTCTGTGTGGAGTTTGCATGTTCTCCCCGTGTCTGCGTGGGTTCTCTCTGGGTGCTCCGGCTTCCTCCCACCATCCAAAGACATGCAGGCTAGGTTAATTGGTGTCTCTAAATTGTCCTTAGGTGTGGATGTGAGTGTGAGTGGTTGTTTGTCTTTGTGTGGCACTGTGATGGACTGGCGACCTGTCCAGGGTGTACCCCGGCTTTCGCCCTATGCCAGCTGGGATAGGCTCCAGCCCCCCCGCGACCCTGTACACAGGATAAGCGGTTGACGATGGATGGATGGATGGATGGATGGATGGATGGATGGATGGATGGATGATAGTGACATAGTTTGTTAGTACTGCATATGCCAAATGGTGCATTTAGACTAATGGTGACAAAGCAACAGGCTACAGGTCCTTTTCAAAGGAAGCCAATGACATACAAACCGTTGCCTGACACTTGTCGTTGTGTGACAGGCATGATGAGGCATAAGGGTGTGATGCCCTACAAATCAAAGTTGAGCTGGCCTCATTTCAGTTTGGACTCTTCAACCGTATAATGTGGCCACTCACTGTCTGTGAGATCCCAATAACAACAATGAAAAAGATGGAACGAAACATTACTTCATATGTGAAAAAAATTGCTCAGTGTCCCACAACGTCTAAGCAACATTGCGGACTCTACTGCAAAAGGGGTCTTTGAACTACTTAATACTAGTCTTATGGAGGAATACAAGTGCTCTAAAGTAAGAGTCCTGATGACAGAGGAGGACACCAGAGACAAAACCATAAGCAATGCTGCACCTCTATTAACTGGGCAGAAATTGACACCATTCGTCAAAGTTACATCAGGTCTGAGACACAGAGACATCGAGGGAAGAGGAAGATTTGGCCTGGTGGTAAGGAAACTTTCTTGGTGCAAGGCCACAACGTCAGAGTGGAGGAAATTGGTGATCGAGGAGGTGCACTGGCAGGAGGAGACAGCAAGATGTACAAAGGCTGTCACTCTTGCTAAACAGGGGCAATGGATGCGGTGGGAAGGTGTAGAGAGAGGAAATATCAGCTGGAGAGATTGGTGGGAAAAGGAAGCAAGCAAAGCTTGATCATCAGAGCTACATACTTCCATCACCAAAGAATCTCCATCAGTGGTTCAGTGAGATCCAACCTGTGTCTGCCCAACTCCAGCGACTCTCAAAAACATCATGACAGGTTGAAAGACCAGCCTCAAGGCTGCTACACCTGACGGCACATTCTGGTCAACATCGAACAGGAGCAAATCCCTGGAAGGCAACACCATTCGTCCAAGAAGGACAGAAATGGCCCAAAACTCCTTTTACCAAGCCAGAAACAGGACATCTCTGCATGGCCCATGAATGAAAAAATGCTGGTGGATATCAGCCAGAAGTTAATCTTTCCACCTGACATTGCTTCCACCAACCATAGAACGGATTTAGTACACTGGTCCCCTGGGAGCCCTTCGGAGATATAGTGGGCTTATTAACAAAAAATTGAGGATGGAGGGTGCCCACTTGACGACCCACACCTGTCAACAATCTTCCACACCCAACAACAAGGCAAATCTCATGTAAGTGCTCACCACCTATTTGCACAAGGGATTGTTTAACATCATGTCCTGGGTATTTAGATTCTTACAACTGTTTTTATCTACACATATCCATAATGATATACTTCTCTGCCATGTGGTTTTTCACTTTCAACGATTGAAATTGAAAATACACAATACTGAATGGAACATTGCTAGTTCCCTGGAAAACACACATAAGAGATAATTTAGACTGTCCAGATTTTGTGTAAATGAGCACATTTACAGTCTACATTTTCCACACTTGATCCGCCCCATTACCCAATGAAAATTAAAAAATCTGGTCCACACAAGCACACTCCCTTTAAGACCTGAGTGCCCTTCTTTATCTGAAGGACCATTATCAGGATTTGTAGCTGTGAAGTCAAATCCTGGTTGACTCAGTGACAGTGTTCCCAAGAACTAGGGATAAGCCATCAGATACTAGATTTTTACACTTTCACCGAGTTATAGGAAAGAAGCTGGTTTCAATCACGGAAAGTAAATTCACTCAAGCGATCTTTTTTTTGAATGACGAATTGTGTTTACCAGGACGAAAACCGCATTGTTCCTCTTCGATCTGAGGTTCGACAATCGGCCGAACCCTCCGCTCCAGCACCCTGGTGTAGACTTTACCAGGGAGGCTGAGAAGTGTGATACCCCTGTAATTGGCACACACTCTCTGGCAGGGCTGGACTGGTAATCTGGCATACCGGGCAAATGCCCGGTGGGCCGACGCACTTGGGGGCCGGTCGGTATAGGTAATACGTTTTTTTTGTTTGTTTTTTTTTTGGCCAACGACCGGCCCATAAAGCAGGGACAGCGGCCCATTGGTTCATTTTCCATACTGACACTGGGCTGGCCCAATCATCTCTTAACAGGCTCCACCCTCCCCCTCTGTTTCTTGTGTCAGATGCAGTCAGTGGGTCAGAGTCAGAGATCTGTTTAGGATGGATAAACAAAAGCGCAAGGGTGGTGCGGAGAAGTTGCGGGCAAAAAATAAAAGTCTAGAGGTTGAAGCCTCAACATGTTCAAAAATAACAGACATGTTTAGTGCCGCAGCTCCAGTTTCCAAGCCTACAGTACCTGACGACATTTTGCACAAACAGGCGAACATAGACAAAGAAGGAGAGGTGACTAGCCATGGCGGAGCCGGTGGCAACCAGGCAGAGGAGCAGGTGTCTGACAGTGAAGTCAAGGAGGCCGACCTGATGATATTATATCATATTATTTAATGCCATGACTTGACTCAAATTGTCTTTCTCATATTATTATAATTTGATATAGGCCTATCTTATTGCTCATAATAATAATTCTACCTAATTCATCATAACACAGGCCTGACCCACAAGAAAGAGCAGTGTAAGTTTAATCTAATATTAATATTGTGTTGGTCATACTATACACTGATTTACTGCTTGTCCGTTTTGAATAATACAGAAGGTAAAGAGCTTAAAAATAATCGCACATTAAATCGTAATCGCAATATTGGTAAAAAAAATCGCAATTAGATTATTTTGCAAAATCGTTCAGCCCTAGTGAGCAGGAGAGTGTAATTAAAACGGTAAGCATGGTAGGGAGGCAGTGTTAATCAGGGCGGGTGCAGGAGGATAGTGAATGGGCCTGGCTGGGCCACGAGTCACGACGAAGATGATGATGATGATTTACCTAAATTAATGAATATTTTAATAAGACAACATAATAGTTATCGCTATTATAAGGTCTGTCCGATTGTCACCTAACGTTACTGCACTGACAGTGCTGGCCACTCTGTAAAATAACACAGCATAAGCACTGTTTTTGTAGATAGGATGGTTCCTTCCAAGGATGGTTTGTACTGGTTGGTTGTGTCCGACCGATTGTGGTGGGCCGGTCTGAGCAAAAATGCCAGGGCCGTTTTATTGTCCCAGTCCAGCCCTGCTCTCTGGTCCCCCTTTTTGAGATCGAAGAACGTATATTTTATTCCACATTTTCCAACAATAAATCCCACAAAAAGAGATACGTCGCATGAATCTCATGTTAATGGCAAATTTATTATTCAGCTTCTGATGACATCCAACGATGCCCTTTTCCCTCTTCTTATTTCATTAATGCACTTGTGAAATTCCCCTTCAACCTATTCTTATTCCTTTTCCCTCGTTTCTCCTCAAAGGTATAATTTTTGATTTGGTTCGAGAACGACCTTTGGGGCCACTGCCCTTTATTGAGAACCAGTTATAGTAATTATGGACCACAATACTCTGAAATAAAAGTCTGGCATCATTATGCCAGAAATCCTTTTTCATTATACCTGCCTCACTACATTTCCCACCATCCTTTTTCAAACAAACATGTGCCAAAACATTTACTGCCAAGAAATAAATTCTATTGTCCTCCATTCATGTTCTCTCTGCGCCTGTTTACACTGTCTGATACAAGACCATCCTATTATATCATGTAATATCTTCCTCAGGAAATTACTAGAAATTATCTGCCATGTTAAACATTAATTGAACAGGCGGACCTACTGTATTTAAACCTGCCATGAGCGAGTGCAATATGTTCACAGAATGAATTAATTTGTTTGCACATATTTCCCGCACCAGTACCTAATGACATCAAATGCAAAAGTGATTCAACACAATAAGAACGCAGACTATATGACCTACTTCAACCATGCAAATATTCATTGTTCTTAGCCTTTATGCAAAGGAAGGAAATTGGCTAGGGAAATCCCCCACGGGGCATCCCGGTTAAAAAAAGCAAACAGCCCAACACCATTATTCTCTGGAAACATGTTGTCATCATGATATTTGATTACCCATGTTGCATATGGATAACTAAAAGAATCTCTGTACTTCCAGTAGAGGGAAACCACACTATTCTCTTCTGAGGAATCTGTCTATATGTGTGTCTTTCTCGCTCCCTCTGTCCCTGCAAACCCAGAGCATTAATTGAGTCCTTTGAGGCCCCAAGTTGCCATGAGCCCTTTGTTGTGGTTGCCTAATTGGTTCTGTTATTCACAAGAAAACCACGGTGCAATTTATTGTGTTAGTGGTAGAGGGCTCTTAGTACTGTTTGTCTACATTCTTTCCAAGGGAGTAGATGGCAATATTTATACTGACTGCAATTTTGCATCTTACTCTGCATATAAAATGAAGTTGTGCGTCTTTGATTGGAACTATGTCTTCTACAGCGCTCATAACTTTTTCTTCTTTGTTGTTATATAACCGTATCCTTCCTCTTTCTTTTACATCATTGTCATCTTTACCATCTCATCATCCATTTCTTACCCCCTACTACACAGCCCTCCTCTGTCTTTTCTTCTTTTCAACTTTAATCCATTATTTTCCCTTTTAACTGTCCCTGCAAATTGTCAAGCTTAAATAATTATTTATCATATATGCAACCTCAAGAAATGCTTTTTTACATGTGAAATTCTGTCAATAGGGTAAGAAATGCTGTGCTGTTTCTGATGCTGCTCCATGTTCTATCACAGGGTTCATTAAACAGGTGACAGATAACTGACACCACTGTCAAGACCATGTCACCACAAATTTTAGCTTAAATGATGTAAAATATCCCTTTTGGAGATTTTCCTCAGCATTCTCTGCCCACATATTGCATCCTTGATGTAGTCTATTTTAACTTTAGTTCGGATCAAAAAAACATTTTAAAACTATGACCCATATGTTGTTGCCCCTTTGTCTTTCTTCAAGCAACGTTTTGACCCGCTTAAGTGACTTGTTAAGATAGATGTTTTCTGAGGTGTGTGTGACAGTGTATGGAAGCTAATAGGAGCAGACAGCATAATGCATCTCCTCTCTTACAGATCCCTCTGTCAGCTGGCCTCAGATATAAGACCCAGGTGTTTGGAGAGCTACACCATACTGCAAAAATGTCTAATTACTATACATGTATTTGCTGGAATTAAGTAATAATGTCTTGACACAAGTGAAATGGCCAACCTTATGTCAAGCCTTATGTGGTCACTTGCTTCATTAAAGGCCTCTCAGCAGGTGGAATGGTATTAAACCTAATGAAATTATTCCACCTCAGTGGCAGTTTTCAGTTGTAACAGAAGTAGCACTTTAAGGGCTCAAAATTATTTTCAAATACATATGAACACATACACATGGCCCGGCACTATAGTCTCCTGTTTGTCTTTCTCACCATCATTTTCTGGGTTTGTCTCTCTCTGACTGAATAGTTTCTTCTTGTTCCACCATGTGCTCCTTCAGTGACACTATCTCCATTTTTGTGAGTATCCCCTAAATCTTTCTACTCTCAATTTCTGTCATTGTTCCCCTCAGTTAGCCACATGTTTCACTTGTTCCCTTTGCTTTTTGTCTTTTGCTCCTTAATACACTGTCTTGTTTCCCTTCCTCCTCTATTCCTATCCCCTCTCCATTCTTTCTATTCTCTGGTCCCAATCCATTGCCTGCTGGGTCCGGCCTCTCGCTCGACCTTAGGGAAAGACCTAATGATGCAGAAATGCAGCAGTGCTCTGCAGGAGCTCCATGATGTGCTGTGAGAGCAGGAAGGAAGCACACACACTTGTATGAAAACGTAAACGTAGGCACACATACAAACATGCACACTCAGCCACAGCTGCAAAGGCGCAATTGCAAATGTACTCCCAAATGCCCGCCTGCACGCATGTGTCAGGGCAAGTAGTGACAAGAACGTGGCCAGTGTGCCACTCTGAGGGCATGGAAGAAGTAGTTATATGATAGGAGCATCAATAGCAGCCTGCAGGAGCTGACACAATGAGTTCAACGCCATTGGCTTAATATGACAGCCCTGCCAACACCTCACAGCCTTTGCATGAAAGACACACACACATGCACGTATACACATATTCACACAAGCATGGGTGAGTCAGACACCTCCCAGGGGCATCTCTCCACCTAGCTAAAGCTTGGCTCTGACAAACACAACACCTTATGGTTGGCTACTGGTGCCCAAGGAGAAACAGCAACACAGACACCATCCAAATTCCATCCCTGTACTATCTCTAACAGTACACAAAGCACAACAATGTCTTAATACATTTTGTATACAGTACAACATACCCACAATCAGGTAGGCTTTGACATAAGCCAATAAAGGTTCACATCTTGCGTTGTTTGTGCTCATCACCGAGCTAAATGTGTGTGTAGAAGACAGAGTGTGTTTAAACACCAGTGTGTGTACAGTACAGGCTGATCTGCCCTCTGTTACATCGACAGCAGGCAGGAAATCCATAAGAGCTTAACAGTCAATTACTTCAACTGCCATTGGCCTGCCATTGCCTGGCTCCCCAAGGATAGCAACCAGTCACACCCAAGAATGATGCAGCACAACCAATCACAGTAAAGGAGGGTCCCACCTGAGTCATGGAGGTGAGGTATGTCCGCAGATATTTTCAGCTGATTGATCACTGCAATACTGCCATGAGTATTCTTGGTCTGTTGACATGTACAGTATACATTGTTAATTAACCTAGATTACAAGATCAAAATGGTCAATTACATAGCACAATGTTCACCTGAGGAGGAGCAAAGTCTGTGCTCTGTGTGGCGTGAAGGTGATGATATATTACAAAAAAGCAGATTCAAGGTCACATACATATCTTCCTATGAAGTGCCTCTGAAAATGAAACTATCAAAAAACTTCCAGCGTTTCATTCTCAAGGTAGAGATTGGTGAATGGAGACACATTCACCAATTCACACACACACACACACACACACACACACACACACACACACACACACACACACACACACACACACACCAGCGGTGGCCTCTGAAACACATGCACACACTTAGTTTTCATCCAATTTTAGCCCATTTCATCACCAGTTCGATATATTTGTGCTATTGCTCAGAAAACAAGCCCACTAGAGCTCTTTCACTGACGGCAGCCTTCTCTGGTCCAGTTAAAACGGGAAAAGGATGCCAAGGAAGTGCCTGTTTTAAAAGGACACCAAAGCACAAGACAAATGCTTTTTGGACAAATAGTGCCTCATTGTGTTCCCATTTTAGCAGGAACATATGTGTTTTCACAGTGATGGGCTGGACACCGTTAAGAGTAACAGAGTAACTGTGTAGTCTCGTACAGTGTGTCTTTGTTATCACTATCTTTCGAGATATTTTCAGTGCATCAAATCAGCAGACAGTCATTATCTGATGCAAAAAAATAAATGGCTATCTCATAGTCAATTTTCTCGGGGCTCTTATTCTGTTTTGAACACGCATAAAACAATCAAATCTTGGACATTTCAGTGGCACTTACAGTCATGCATATCATTATCTTTCTGTTTTGTGTCATGTGCTATGTAGTTCCATCACATTGAGAGCCTCATGCAAAATTCAGAGATAAAGGTAGAGTATGCATGATAAATAGAGGTGATGGTGAGGTCAGCCAAGCGCTGGTGTAGAAACTTATTTTATCAAGAATATTTTTTGGCCATTTCTGCTCTATTTGACTAGTCACAGAAGAGACAGACAGCAAAGGCGTGGGGCAAGAGAGGGGATGACATGCAGCAAAGGGCTCTGGTAAATATATTATTTTAACATTTTACCCACCAATTTCATTGCAAACATTTTTGGCTGCACTGCCGTCCAGTAGCCACATTTACACAGTCCAATAGGACAAACAATACGAGCCACAAACAATTATATTTCAGCAGTGATGCTGGTGAGTAAGATTTTATATCCAACAGGTGTAATGGACCAAACTATGAAAATACACTCAGGCTTTTAAAAAATGCATGAATAAAATGAATCCTCTTGGTGGGACCAAGAGGTTAAAAGGACTGTGTTACAGTATGGTTATTAACTACAGATGGGAGATCAGCAAATTAAATAATAGCTGAGCAAAGGTTAGTATCCAGTAATTTGCACATCCATACAGGTGGGGTATTCACAAGAGGTAGATTTTTTTAAAAAGAATGATCAAAAACCCAGTAGAAGAGGCAGATGATTTCCCGCTAACACTGGATACTACATTGCCTCATAGCAAACCTGATGACATCAACAGGGATATCATTTTCAAACTTTGGAAAGCTCCATTTCCAAGCCAAAGAAATTATCAAACCTGGTTTTACAGAGAAGAACTCCTCATCACGAGTAAACTAAACTTCATGTGTAATATTGGTGGAATGCCTCTTGAAATGTTCCAATATCCATAACAGAGTGTTCTCTATCCACAGAATTCATCAATTGATCGAACAGCAGAAATATGAGAGAGACAGAGCGTAAACCCCAGCAAAGCAGAGTAATAGCTTCTTTTCAGATGTCCTGGCCACATTGAGCTGGCAGTGTGACAGAGAGATTATTTTTATCGTCAGATGGTCAGATGGTGGTGGTTTTCGGGGCTCAGCTGGTTGAATTTGGCCATCGGGATCATCACCAGGTGTTGCCACGTCCTCCCTGGGCACAGACCCACCATTGGAGGGCACTGCGGTGTTGGTGCATTCCCTAGCAGGCATCGTCGTGCCTAAGGTTGGAAACGCAGGACAGAATATTTTTTTCTCTTTCCACTTGCAGAATGGTGCCAGATTTAGATCATATCAGACTTTATCTGAAGGAAGAGGAATTGAAGAACAAACAGAAAAAAGAAAGAAAGAACAAAAACACTTGGAAACGCACACTGAGAAGAAATGAAAACAGCAAAGAAAGCAAGAACAAAGGGAAGAAAAAGACATGAGTACACAGTCTGTGGACTCTGCGGTTTGTGCGTGTGTCCTTGACTTCATTTAGTCCAAAATGTAAGAATAGAATTTCTACTCTGATTGAGGCAGATTAATTAAAAACCAAAGCCTTGTTAATTATACCCAGCTATCTCAGACAGATGAGCCCTTGGATGCGTTGTCTGTCCCTCTCTGTGACGCTCACCTCAGCTCCGCTTGTGTCGTCCCACTTTATTTTCAGCTCCTCTGTCTCTAATATATTTATATCTGGGATATAGGTTCACATTGCAGATAAAATCAATGCCCTTACGTTGCCCTCTGTCATGGGAACTCCAGCATCTCAATGTCACTGTTGCTGATTTTTCATACCTTACTTATGCACAGATGGCATGCATTAGTAATGTATAAGGTTATAAACATTTATTTTACTTCTTACTGCATTACATATGCTGTAAGAGGCATAATGCAAAGTACTTTAGGGTTGAGTTGGGACTATGCCACAGCAAAATGCTACTACTCCCTTGCTGCCACTTCTCATTTCTTTCCTTTTATAGGTGTAATGAAGAACAGCGAATACATCTCTGTCTCTCTCTCTACCTTGCGCTCTCTCATCTCTCGTCTCTCCATTTTTCTGCCAACTTATCGATCCCCCAATCCAATCAGGCTCTTGAGGCTACGTGAATCTCATTCTGAGGACATGGCAGCACATTTAATCTGAGCACAAATCAATATCAGTATGTCTTGTGAAGGAATGCAAACTGTATATGTGTTTTTAGATTGAAAATGTTTTGTACTATATGTATAAAAATGCTGCAAATCAATGCTTTGAAAAAGGCTATTGTGAACTGATTAAAATTAGATAAGAGTGAAATAGTGCCTATGCAGGGATGTAGTATACATGTATAGACGTTAATCTAAATTTGTGACTATGATCCAACACTCCCCTTAAAGGTGGGGTAAGCGATTCTAATCCAATACAATAAATATCTCTTCCTGTGTGTGTGTGAAAAATCCGGTGTTTGTACACAGTCCTGGCTCTGTAAATGGGAAACAAACAAAGTGGCCCACACCCCACCATACAACACTATTCCAACCATGATTTGTGTGTCTGGTAATGTTAAATTATTTGCCAAGGGACATTCAGCTTAAATTTCTAGTTTACCAAGACTTGCTGTTGTTGTGATGTTAGCAATAGTAGCAGGAAAGATGAGCTGCATATTTGCTTTGCATCAGCAACTGTAGCAACAGTTTGCTAACCCACAACTTAGCTAATGAGTTACATCACATGCTGTGTCACTGTACGCTCTATATCATGGTATTTGTCATGGTGTTGGATTTCTTCAGAATTGCTTACTCCTTCTTTCACCTTTATCTGTCGTGTTGGGGAATTATCTCATTTCAGAATAATGTAGACTATATAAAGTAAATATACTTACTACTGTATAGGTGAAATGATATGGTAACAGAGGAAAAGCTAGCAACCTGACACCTCCCTGCAGATGCAGTACTCTATTTAAGAAATGCTGCACTGCTGTTATGGCTATTTTAAAACTGCAGGGCAACTCACTCATTTATGCACACACACATCCACCATATTCCCCTCCCAAGGATTTATAAAAAGTCAGGGCAGTCTGCACTTTTACCTTAATTGAGAATTAAATATCAATGTGCCGGTGTCAGGTAGAATCAAATATTGCTGTTTCACTCTGTTTTTGTTCTCAATCAAACAAAACACTCTTGAATCATTTTGTACTTTCTCTTAGTAACTATCTTCACTTTGTCCCAAGTTGCATACAATGACTAATGAATGTGAATAAAGGACGTGCTACAGTTGCAGGACACATAAGATGTTGTAACTGAACGGCACAGTTTTTTTCCTCTCTGCATCAGATTACATCACGGCAACAAACATGGACATACACTGGCACGCATGGAGAACAGAACTATCCATTAGAATCACAGCCTAAAAGGCAGACACAAGTGAGTGCATGCCAGCAAAATGAAACACAGGTGGACAAAATGCACAAACACACACACACACACACACACATACACACACACACACACAAATTCTGATTTAGTTCAGGACAGGAAGGTAGTCGATGCACAGTGTGTCAGTCAGGTTAATTACAGGACAGATGGCTGTCAGTGAGGTGGGTTTGATTGTGGATGTAGGGAGGACGGGGGTGCCATTCCTGAAAGATAACAGCACCTCTTCTATAAAACATAAGAAATGCACTTACATAGGGGGTGATAAGCAACTGTACACACACACATTGGCAAATCAATGGCAATGACAATGAACAGACTGCGCTTCCAGCATGCAAGGATCTCCTCACTGCTATATCATCATCTCCCAGCTATTTTCTCTTTCTTTCGCACTCTCTCTTCGCCATCACCTCTCCATGCTCTTTCTCTTTGCTCCTAACACCTCTTCTGCGTCGCTGCTCTCTCACTCTCGCAGTGACACATCTCACCATTCAAATCTCACGCAGAGAGTGCCTGCCTCGCTGCAGCTGATAATGTGCAATGCGGCACAGAGAAGCAATCAGACAATTTAACACAGAAATAAACAAGCAGTTCACACATGACAGGTAATTCATCATTAATGACTGTAATTTTCAGCAGACATGTCTAGTTCTGGGCCTTTATCGTTAACGTGTTGTCAACATGCTACTCTTGCTCTATTCCATTGTGACAATCGTACAGTAAAAAAAGCCAAAAGCGTTCAGGCTCAATTTATGGCATTATGCAATGTTAAATGAAGCATTGGATGGTGCACTTCTTTCTGTGCTTGACCACAGATTATGCTAACAAAAATATCTTCATATGTGATGTATAGCTTATAGGGGTGTGAACAATTTAATCTATTAAATTGTGATGATATTTTTCATCAGGTAAAATGCTGTCTCGCAAGACTCATGCAGTTGGCACTTTTCACATGCTGTCAAGCCACACATTCATTTTCTCATGCAGTGAAATACAAATGTATAACTGATAGACTCGCAGAGCTAATCAACTCCACCCAGCTGATGTCACACCGGCGTACGCCCTGATTGTTGTCAACCACCCCATTCGCACTGTCCAGACAGCTATGAGTGGTGACTAACTGGTAGAGTTTTGCAACATAAAAAACATCTAAAAACTGAAGCACAACCATGCTCTATTTGGGACTGTGAGTTGCACTTTATCAGTGCTACTGAAATTAACGTGTGTGGATTTGTGGTGATATTTCTGCCTGATCAAGTGTTTCAGTTACTTTCGGTTTCACATGCAGCATGCAGTCCTGCGTCGGTCAAATGGTCTGAGGGGATAACGTAATGCAGTAGAGTATAGGGAAGGTAGACTTCTCATAAATTATGAAATTCACGTTACATTCTGAATTTTTTCAGAGAGCACAAATTTGCGGGAGAGATTCTGTGCAGAAAGTTTTGAACACCAGCAGAAAACCTGCTGAAACACAGGAGCTATTAAAATATAACTAAATTAAAATGAATTAATTTTATTGAGGTGCAAAGGTGCTACATGCACATTTAAAGCATACCTGTCAAGTTTTGGATTTCAAAATAAGGGAAATTTTCAGGCGCACACCGCGAGCAGTCGCACCACCCCAACCAAGCTCCAGTATCCCTTACATGTTAAGACAGTTGTTATAGCCTAAATGAAAACACAAAAAGGTATATATGGAGAGCATTTATTTAAATGCTTATTTGCATATTTTCTGTTCATGTAACATTGCTTGTCTTTACATTTACATTTTATTTTCATTCCACACATTCTTTTCATTTCATATTGCTTTTCTTTTAAAGTTTTTCTTTTAATTTCACATAACTTTTCTTTACTCTTTTAGTGAGTTATTGTACAAATTTGTTGCAGACTTTGCATTCTTTAAGACTGTTTTGGAAGGAGTGTATTTGTGGGCTGGGCCAGAGTGGTTCATTTTACATGGGAGTAGAGCACAAACTGTTCTGTTGTCTTACGTCTACCTGTGGGTGTCAGTTATCGCGAGGCTGGTGATAGAGCTCAGATTGGGAATGTTTTTTGGTTTTTTACTCCGCCCGGGCCCGGGGGTATTATTATTTTTTAATAACGCAGGTTAAAATACGGGAGGGCCCTGCGATGGACTGGCGACCTGTCCAGGGTGTACCCCGCCTTTCGCCCTATGCCAGCTGGGATAGGCTCCAGCCCCACGCGACCCTGCGATACGGTGCGATGGATGATAGGACGGTGTGTGACTGTTATGCAATGGATGGATTCGACTAATGGTGACAAGCAACAGCTACAGGCCTGGAGATGTGCTATGGGATGGAAAATGGAACTAGGAATCTACGGGAGAACGGTGGGAAAGAAGGGTAAAATACGGGACTTTCCCGACCAAAACGGGATACTTGACAGGTATGATTTAAAGAGGTTACTTCTCCAAACAAAGACACAAAGAGGGGAGAAGACTAAATCATGACTCAGCAGGGATGTTATTACATGAGAAATGTTAATCTACAGGTGAAACAGATTAGAGTTTGAATTGTTACCTGACACCTAAATTTTGTGTTTCTCTTTACATAAATTTGAAAAAATCACCACAAACTGGTGCATAAAAATGCACTGTTCTAGGAAATAAAGTGTTTAATAATCACATTTTTCATAAAATTTAGTATTAAATATTTCTTAAAAATAGTGTTAAAATCTTGTCTCGTCTCAATCTCGTGAACCCAATCTCGAATCTTGTCTCATCTCGAGGGTTAAGTGTCTTGTCACACCCCTAGTAGCTTCAGAAACAACTTTCACGCTAATGTTGCAAGATGCTAAATGACTATGACCTCAGTGAGGACACTAACACCTCCCTGATGCCCCTGCTATATAAAAATTGGGAGGGGTAAGAAAAAAGCAATAGAATGCCATGTAAGAGGCAATAGTGGAGCTAAGTGGACAGGATATAGTTCAAGTAGTGCCATATGGTTTGCATCCTCCCCCTCCTGTGATGCACTTTCTGAGAGTATTGATCGAGGACATTCATAATCTCCTATTGCACTTTGTGTTTCCGGAGGTTTGTGGATGGCAGAGGTGGCTGCAGTGAGTGGGGGACAGCCAGGGAGGGAAGGGAAATGCGAGCTGAAACCAGGCTCAAGGACAGCTTGTTACACTTACCGGACTGTAAAGAGCATCGCAAATGTGGGACATTTATTGGTACATTACAAAATGATAACTATCAGTTGCAATACGATGATGTTGGGTGCAGAATTCTTGGCAGGAATGGCATATTAAAGGAAGGCAGAAGCCAATTAACAGCTGTGAAATATCTCCCTGAACCTCTAGGTTTTACTGGGTTTCCTTAAAATGAAGATATTACTGGTTTAACACAGTAACCTGTGTGGCTGTTATACACTTAAAATGCTACACATCAGATTACCTCTTAATTGGAACCATTTCCCCATGAATGTTTTGCTTCCATCACCTACACCACCCCTTCATTTTTATTTAAAGAGCATTATTAATAATGCCTGAAGCAATATTAATGCTTTTACCACCAAGCTGACAGTAAAAAGTATGCAGGCTTGGCTCTAAAAAAGATACTAAGATCAAAGTAAGCGGAAAATTCACAGGGGTCAAATCCAATCTCACCGTGCTCCACTCACAATGCCAAAAAACCTCCTCTGGGCTCTTTGAAGAGTCAACTTTGGAAATGACGGGAAACAAAATCACAGGTTGGAAGAGGAGGAACAGAGAGTTTAAACAGAGGTGAAATTCACACAAACACCCAATACATCACTCAGATGGGTCAGAACGGATCTGTCACAACATCCCATCACAGACAGGTGAGAGAATGGCAGATTATTTACTACATATATCAAATGACAACTGACTGAGTGAAACTGTAAACCTACAAAGGAAAAATATCTCTCTGGAGGACTGGGTTACATGTGCCAGGCATTTCCCAATGATCTGACAAACCAAAAAGTGAGAGCACTGCCACCTCTAGTGACTGCTTGAATTAAAATGATTAATAGCTGCTTATATAAACTGTACACACAGCTTATTTTTTTCTGGTCTTGCTGATATCAGTCATGTGATTTAAAAACCCTGCATCATCAGCAAGTTTAACTAGGTAATACTTCCCAGTTGCAGTAGTTGTTAAGGCTATTTCTTAAATGTTCTGTATACTTTCCCTCCACGTAAATAACACACCTACACCCACACGTTTGACCATGCTTTTAACACAAATACTTTTATGCACAAACACACACAACAACAGTTTGTCTCATCCAACTCCAATGGGTTTTAAGGGTGGGAGTGAGACTGGCATTGTGCCAGCCTGTTGCAGCGGCGTTGGGTTTAATTATCTGACCTTCCGTCGACTGGCTCACAGACTCCCTGCCGATGGCAGGCACTAATCAATGTCACCCTCGGCAGTGTGATGATAAGTAGCCATGACACCTCTTATTCTCCCCTTCTCTCCCCCTCTCTCTCACTCTGTCTCTCATCACATATCTTCAACTTCATCTCCCCTAACGTCTCTATCTCAGTAGTTATAGCTGGTATGCTCGCAGCCCTCTCCTTTTTTTGGCTCCTTCAGTCTCCCTGTGGCTCTTTCCCCACCTCTTTCACTCTATCTCTCTTTTTAGCCTCTTCCTCCCTCTCACATGTTTCTTTTTCACTGCACTTTCTTCTTGATTTTCCTCCAATCATCTCTCTCTCTCCCTCAAGTCTCCTTGAGTCCCCTATCACTCTTTCCCTATCCTCCTATCTTCAGCCCTCTATACTGTTAATGTAAAGTCTGCAGTGTGCTGAAGGCTCAAGGTCTTGTGTAAAAGAACTCTTTCACTTAGCTGAATGTATTTGTATTCCTGGGCTCATAGTGCTGAGGCAGCGCTGGTACTTTGCTCAAGCTGTGGCGAAGTGCTCTCATCTCCCAATCACTGGCTGACCTTGGTGGTGTCCTATACATGATTCCTAGGAGCAGTGGTGTATGTTTACACCTTATCTGTGTGTGTATGTGTCAAATGGTGCTGTATCAGTGATTAACCTTTCTCCAATTAACCCCTCCCCTCACACAATGCCATTGCAACAGCAAAATCTCGCAGTTTTGCCCCCTTGTCCTTGAGGTGAACACACCTCTGCAGAGGCTGTGAAGTGTCAGTGCAGCGTGAGTGCGACCAACACCTTGAGGATTCATGTGAAAAGTGATTAGGAACGAGAGTGAAAACCTAATAGCGAGTAGATCTTGCGTTAACACAGTTCTCATCACACACAGCTGCTAATTTATTCATGAATCCATCGCCATGATTTGCAGTTTGCAGCATATTCTCGCTGAATTATATTACATACAGGACAACTCTGGGCTCTTTCATGGTGTGTTGAAATTAACTGTTGGAAATGGTTCATTAACTACATGAAATGACAACAGTTAGGTGTAATATCGCTAAGCTACATTGTTTGGGGTAAAATGTGATAACTGAGGACCAAACACATTCTCAAAAATAGAGGTAAAGAAAAAATAGAGAAGAAAAGTACCACAAAAGGCACATCATAGGCCCTAGATGTGTATATTTTCACTATCAAAAGGTACAGAGTTGTGTAAAATCTGCACTAAAGTCAGTCAAGGCACCACATTGATCGATGTTCCTGGATGTTGCAAAGAAAAAGAGCAATACTCTACCTGGTTCCATCCCTGGCATCAGTACTGTCAACTTGGCCAGCCGCTGCATGGCAAGCCAGTAAAGGTCATATAGTTTCCTTGGCACAGTACTAGTTACTACTACTGGTTGGTCTTTCTATTGTAAGAGAAAGGGAAGGACACTCACTTTGCATCCACAGAAAATGGGAATGATTCCCAAAAAAGTCAGTGCACACTGCTTTGTTAAAAGTTAAACAGTTTGATTGTAGCGTTAAACAGTGGCTACATGTTTTTAAACACGTAACTACTTTTCTAACGGCCTTTTAACTTTTATACCTTAACCTTTTGGGGATTTCTTCCCCTTTTTTGTGGACATTGGTTGCCTACATGCACCAGGAACACCAGTTTTGTCTCAATGTCAGATCCAAAAAGCGCTTCCTCATTTTTTCAATATTGCCTAATAACAAGTTTTGGCCACTTAAGCATAACAATTATTTTGTATTTTTACAGGTGCAAATGGTGGGGGTACAATTGTAATGTTCTTGGATAGTGTACAGCCTTCGCAACAAGGTTGTATTACACATGTTCTGTCTCTTTCTTTGTTTCTTCTCTTATCTTTAAATGGCTGTAAGATTGTCTCCGGTGTTCTAGTATTATTATCCATGTGCAGATTAAAGAAATAAAATAGAATCATGTGTTACAATGAAATCTAGAACTATACCTATTTTAGACAAAAGTATATTTGTGAAAGTTAGAGGGGCTATATGTAGTTTTTCAATGAAATAACTTTTTAATAAAAATTTTACTGTCTTTTGTCAATGGGCTGTAGCCTCACTAAGAAATGAAGCACACTCCTATTTTCTCTGTTGCTTGGAACAGCCACTATTCTGCTTTTATGTGAAGGAACCGGGAAGTGATGTAGCCCTGTGAGCTCTCCGAAGCATCTCTCAGACTACACCAACAACACCGTAGCTAACAAAATGCAGTCTACTAACACAACAAAACAACTGGCTCCCAGCACAATAAAGACTCCAACATAAACTCCACGTAAAGATACAAACAACTATTAAGTTTTATATGCTGAAGCCCATCAGACCAAATGAGAATAACATGATGTCGGGTGAAAACAGTCAACATGAGAAAAGCTGGAGTCACGGAGAGAGTCATGTTAGCTCGTCAGCTAACGCAGAGCAGTTGCTAACGTGCTAACCGGTGCAAAGTTGTATCGCTTTCAACATTTCTTCTCTAGCTAACGCAACCCATATTACTATCCTGTGGACCACCGGTATTATGTCAAACTGTTGATTTACCCTGCAAGAAAGGACGTAAATGTGGACGGTTTGTTTATACTAGCCTATGCTGATGTAGGCAGCTTACATTGTATTATCTCAGACCTGCCACTGTTTGCTTTGTAACGTCCAATTTAGATGTACTGTAGTTTTACCGATACTCAGGTACACAGCCTCCCCACCTCTCAGTTGCTGTAACTAATGTGACCCACATAATATACAATACTGCAACAAAATCCATCCACTATAGTATTGTTATTTACTACGGTGTAAATGTTAGAAAGTGTGGCAACAATCTACATTTAGCTCTGTTGACACTGCTGAGCTTCTTGTGAAAGATACACAAATAGCACAAATGTTAGTTACTGAAAAGCAGGCATGTAACGAGCATGAATTACTTCTACCTCAAGCTGATAAAAAATATTACTGTAACGCTGCAGTGGGAGTTTACCTGAGTTTCCAGCATGTTGTGTAAAGCTGTCTCCTGGTCTGTCTATAGCCACTGTCACACTGCCTTTTTTCGAAGAGGATTCTATGAAAGGTAAGGGGTCGGATTTGATCTGCCTCTGAGCCCAAACCGTTGAATTAAAGAGCCTGAATATGTCTGAAGAAAAACTACAGCTGGCATGCCAGTGTTTCCGCGTTTATTTGGGATTTCTGTATGAAAGCAGATGTGTTTTGGATTATGCTCGCTCATGAGTTCAAGCCTACAAGTACACATGCGAGCTGATTGGGTATTTTTTGGGCTAAGGTTCTAGGTCAAGGGTTGCTGACTCATACTCTTTTATCAAGACAAGCAGCTTTCTGAATTATAATAAGGTTACATTTGTGAAACATTTGTGTCTAAGTATACCTCATCATCTCCTCACTGTCTCTGGGACCATCATCATCATCATTATCATCATCACCACATACACATCCACCACCATTATCAAGATCTGCATCACTGTCTCGAGTCTTTAACTAATCGTGTCTCTGCCCTGTGGCCAGATGAGATAGAGCTGCCTTTCCCTAAACTGTGTGTGTGTGTGTGTGTGTGTGTGTGTGTGTGTGTGTGTGTGTGTGTGTGTGTGTGTGTGTGTCAGCTGCTGAGCCATAATGGAATCCTCAGGACTGTGGATGAGCAGAGGAGGAGGAACATTGATGGATTTGTCTGGTCACTGATGGAGGGTGTATCTGGTATGAAAGAGAGGCAGAAAGGAGGAAGATAGAAAGTAGGGAAGAGACCAAATGAATGGAAGGAGGAAATGTGAGAAGGGACGGAGGAAAAGGAAAGAGGGAAACAGAAGAAGGAAAATGGAAAGATAGACAGCATTGCTGGATGGCATAGCAAAGTGTATGTGTGTGTGTTCGAGTGAGATCCCAGTAACAACATCGGATCCTGTAATGACTGAACCTCTAATACAAACATACAACATACACACACAAACACTCACACACACACACACACACACACACACACAGGTACAAGTACTCACCAATATTTAATAAACTTAATTTTCTCAAATTAAAGCATTTTGGAACAACCAAATGAACAAACTAAAAGAGAACAAATTCTCCTATTGTGTGTGTATGTGTGTGTGTGTGTGTGTGTGTGAGAGAGAGAGCGTGTGTTCATACATAAAGATAAACCTATAATATCCAGTTCCATATACAGTATACATAAAGCCTTAGCTGTAACTGTGGGAACTCATGACACCACGTTCCATTTGGAAGACTTCTAATTGGTCAATTGCATACCCCTCATGCTCAATCAGCCGTTACCTAGCAACTGCAGTTCGGAGAAGCAGTAGGAGAGGAGCAGGGAAAAAGAGGGCTGGACAAAAAGTGAGAGGAGAGCAAAAGAGAGGTGCGCGTGATGAGGGAGGTCAGGAGTAATTTAGTGCATCTGTGCTTATTTTGTTAGAAAGAAAGAAAGAAAGAAAGAAAGAAAGAAAGAAAGAAAGAAAGAAGAAGACAGGTAGAGATGAATCACGCAACACATAGAGAATGGGAGGAAGTAAAAGTAAATATTGCCATCCAATTCCATTTTTGACAGATTCACTTTAACAGGCTCAGCCATGCACAACCACATGTCCAATTTACTAGTAGTGTCAACAAACACTGCACCTCTGAAGCAGTCCTTAGAGTGTTTCCCCGCATGATTCACTGATAACGCTGTCGGCTTACACATACTGTACACTGTTGTCCCTCACAAGACAAACATCAGTGCATTGCCAAAGCATGGTAAAACATAGTGGGCAAATATTCTCCACAAAAATGATGAAATCCTGTGTAAACTGAAACCTCTGTTGACTTGACTGATATCCAGGTTCCCCTCATCTTTCCCTTCCAAAAATAGATAAGGTCGAAATAACAAAATACAGCAAAAATTAAAATACTTCCAAACTTGCAGATGGAAAATCACTGACTGTTTGAAAAGCGCAACTAAAACTTGAAATATAGAAACATTGAAGATGGGACTGCCGTAATGCTGATCCCAAATTTAAGTGGGTAGCCATCTGGAGCCTCTCACAATGTTGACCATTAGCATATGAATTTCAGCTTTCTGTAGGTAAACTATTTGAGACGGCTCAAGTTGCATATGATGTCCGCTACCATATTTCAGTCAGTCAGTTATTAGGGGAGGAGATAGAGAGAGTTGTGAATGAGTGAATGACTTTCATTTGTCCTAGTCTTAGTTGATTTGGCAGGGTGCATTTAGATGATTTTAACTCCTTGGAAGTCTCCTCTTTCTCTCCCCAGTTGGCACTGAATTTAGCTGGATGTGATATACTTTCCACTGCACACATCTCTGATGTTACTGGATTTAAAATTAATACTTTGTGTCCAAACTCTTGTAATAGAAATACTTTTCCTCCCTTTGTCCTCGAGCGTGGTCTGTATTTGTAACGCATAATAATAAACGCAGCAAAATATACCTAAAAATATATTCAGAATCCATTTTCATTTGTTCATATAGTAATGCCGCACTCTTTATGTAGGTTAATGTTTTTGTCCTGTTCGGGTGGAGTGAAGTCGTGACTCCTGGTGCTGGCAGAGATACTGTATGTAAAAACGGGCAAGACTATAAACAGAGCAGGGTATCCCCCAAGGTAAAACCTGTGACACACTTACTTAGACTTCCTTGGAGGACTTCAAAATAACAGGCCAACATCGGAGCACCATGCACAATAGAAACGGCTATACATATAATATTTTTGCAAAGGAGTCTGATATATGTCTCTAATTTGAAGTTGTAATATTTAGGTGGTTATGAAATTTCATTTTTAGCAAGCATTATGAGAGGGTTGATAAGAATGCAAATACCTAAACTAGAGGCTCGTGTATTACATTCACCACAACAGTAGAACTTGATGCAATCTGATAATGTAGCACACCAATTAACAATACTATACTATAACCGTAACAATGCATAACCATCCTTTGGGGAAAGACAAGCTCTCAGACACTCACACAGCCATACAAATCATCAAGATTTGTGAGTTCTATGCCACTTCCCTTTTGTTCTCTCACTTCTTCCCTCCAGAGGTGGTCGATGAGAAAAGGCCTAGGTGGGTGGTGGTTATCCCTTAATGACCCAGTTTACTTTGAAAAGGCATTGATCGCAGCCATTGCTTTACTCGATGCTAACAAAGGAGCCTCAAAGTACATCTTAGCAGCATCTTAGTGCTGTCAATGCTGCATGGATAATGCTACAGACGACATTGTTCTTCATTCTGCAGAATAAATACTTTATGATACTCAGTTATCACATTTTTATCACATTTTTATTAATTGGGAATATGATTATTCCTTGATAAATCTTTAAATAATTTCATAATTTCATACCTTGCTTAATCTACATAAATATGTGATATAATGTAGTGAATTTCATTTCCATGCATTTGTCCATAGAATACCACATGATTTATTTCCCATATAAAATAATTTTGAGAATGAAGATCCAACTGGATTAAAAGGAATGTCAACAGGACTATGCTCTCACAGAGCAGGCTGATAGTAAAACAAGAGCATTCTGTCCTTCAGATGGCATTCACACAATCAACATTTGACTGCAGTGGAAAACCCGTGTGAGGGTGTAGGAGGAGGGGGAGCAACAACACAGTGGGCAGGTGAATGTGTATGTGGGTGTGTATTTGCAGTGTTGAAGGATCACAGGGGTTTCTGCATTATTAGTGCAAAAACACAAATCTTCAATTTCCAAAGCATACTAAAATGTTCCCATTCTCCATTTTTTTATTTTAATGTAATATAATTATTTTTGTTGAATAATTATATTACATACATTAAACATTGCTCTTTCCACTCAACAGTCCAGAGTATCATATATTTATAATATCTCATGTATTTCTACTGGGGCTTATATAGTAGAGTGTACAAGGCACATTCATATGCATAAACACAGACAGGGGCTTGATAATTGTGTTGTAACTGCATGGTAATCTAATTGTAATCATGCAATGTTTACAAACCTCCTCATTGGCGCATTCAGGTGCTTGTGGGATATACCAACATCTGAGACTGAAGAATAGGCTATTGTACAGTTTTACACTGATGATTGCTATGTTGTGGGAGATGCATAGCAGGTAGATTGGTAGATTATTGTATGTATTGCACATGAACACAGGAAGATGTTTCTAAACGTAAATCTAAGTCTTTTTGACTGCAAAGGTGAATTTTCACTATGATGAATTACTTACAGTATCACAAGCTAATTTTTAAGTGTCTGATAGAAATATTGAACCTATGTTAGCTGAAACCAGTAGCTGTATAGATGCCAAAATAAGACTGTAGCAACTATAGATTGCACAGAAAAATGGACAGCAGCAATGTAAGGAACATTAAGGTTGAGGTAAAATTGCAATAACATTCAATAACGGTCACAGTCAGCACTGTCACTGGGTGTTGCTGTTCTCTGTCCCCTGTCTTTCTATAGGTAAGCTCCCCCCACTCGTGCCGCTCTGTAGCGGCACGAGTGGGGGGACTGAACATGCATTTTTGTTGTTTAGTTGAATATTTTTAGTAAAGCTTGTTGTGTGTCTTAATTGGGCAAAAATGTAAGACTCTGTAAATGTAAGACCATGTCTGTGTCTTCTGCAGAGAAAGCCCCCACAGCTGCCAAGAGGTTCTCCTCTTCTCTCGTGCAGCAAACAGCACCAGCCTGGAGACTGTGGACTATTTGTATTGTCATTGATTCCAGCCCCTTAGTACCCCCTTAACAGGGCCCCCATTACTCTGAGATCACACCTTGTTTGGGCTGAGCAGACTACTGTGCGGACGAAACAACCACAACACGACCGCTTGAAAGCTGTGGTTTGCTTGTAATGTGAATGCAAACCATCCATCCAAGGGATTTTATGATAGCATATGTGGTTTTAGCATTAGGCTTATTTCAAATCCAAATGCTGATCGTGAAATCTGTTCAGGAAGCAATCTTATAATTGATCTGTGTAAGCCATGTAGCCTTTATATTTATGCAAATCGGCTGGTAAACATGTAGGCTATGCCCGTCAGCATATATGCACTAAACGCACACATTTATGAAAAAGAAAATCACAAATTTGTGAGAAATAAACTCAGATATTCGCTGACAATAAGCCCTGGTGTATAACCAGCAAGGTCCAAGGCTAACGTGAATTGTTGTGGTTGGATTATAATAAAGAAATGGGACCAGTGTTCAGCACAGGGGGAGGGCAGTGCTTAATGTTTAACTCCAGAGGCTGAACACAAAGAGTCCGCTGTTCCTGCAGGTCAGGAGACAGAAAAAGTCACGGAACACATCATGGTTCATGCAGAGGGGCTGCAATGAACCATCAGCTTTGCACCTGGCCTTTCTCATTTCTCAGTTTGTACCTCCTCGCTCTGAGATCGATGTCCAGGTCACATGCAGGAGGATGGAGGATAGAGGAGGCCAAGAGGCACAAAATAGAGAAATGAGAATCCCCTTCTGTGTGTGTGTGTGTTTGTGTGTGTGTGTGTGTGTGTGTGTGTGTGTGTGTGTGTGTGGTGGGCGCGGCTTAACTTCTTCATCATTCTTCTGACCAGGATGTTGGAAGCTCTACTCATCAACATCCTGGGCAGAGTGTTGCTAAGTGGTCCCTACGGTCATTCTCTCTCTAGTGTTTTCCCTGTAGCTTATTTTTTGTGATTTTCTCCTCTGCTTGAGTAACTCCTGTAGTGTTTTCCTGTGCCTCAGTCTTGGCCTGTTTTGTGACGTCCATTAACAACAACTTCAGCCTACAATGACCGGACCACGTCTTTTCAAGCCTACCTGCCTCTTGCTCTTGTCAGAGCCACCAGCCACCATTTCTCCAGCTCATTTGTCAATAAAACACTATTAACTTTGACCTCACCTACTGTGTTCTGTGTCCGCACAATAACACTGGTAAAATAATTTTGCTCTCAAACATTTGTAAATGCATCCTGCCTAGCTGACCTCGACCCACATAGAATCTCAGAGAAGCAGGACACTCACTGTCAGCCCCACTTGTCATCTGTCTGGCTAGAGGAACTTTGCTGGCATCTGTCTCACTCCCTCTGGCCACTTTCCCCAACTCACCCTCCCAACACCCAATCCTGGCTGGAACTGACGACACGGTTGGGTGTCTATCCCTCTCTTTGAAGTAGTGACATAGAATTGGAAAGAGATGGTGAATTGGGAGAAAAAAGACAGTGTGAGGGAAATAAATGACAGGATAAAGTAAAGAAAGAAGGGGGGGTGGAGAGAAATGGATGAGAAAGAAAAGGGAATGTTTCAGGGCAGCCTTGCTCTTGTCCACCAGTACCTGCTGTCACCAGCTTGTTTTTCGATTTTTCAGCGCGCTCCCAGGAGTGCGAGCTAGCAAAATGTGGAAAGGCTGGAGAGGCGAGATGGGAGCAGGTGGTATGGAATAAGAAGGGGTCTGCAATAGAAATGAGGCAAGTAACATGATTCTGATGGAGAAAAGTCTTACAGAAGGAGTGAATTGGATAAATGACAGAGGTGGTGAGCAAGAGAGATCGACAGTTCCAAAGTAAGCAAATTGACATGGTGAGGAAAAGTAAAACACAATAAATACAAGAGAGGGGATTGAATGTAAGGAAACCTGATATCTGGGGGAGCAGCAGAGTGTGTTCGTAGGTCTGTGAGAGGACTCTGGGAAAAATCACCAGAAAATGTGAAAAGAAGGAGGTGGACAGAAAAGATGGGTGAATGAAAAGTAAATATAAATAACCCAATATTCATATATTATGTTACTGTTTACACCCTAATCTTGGTAGTAAAGTGTATCTGTTTTGAAGCTATAGCTGAATAGAAATAGAATAGAATAGAAATATAAGTGTGAAGATACAGTAAACTCAAACTCACCAGGACACCTGGATGGCATATAGTGGCTTATAAAAGGTGCTAGAGTCAAGATATGACTATACAAAGAGAAAATTGTTTTGAATGCAAATGTGACAGAATTTTCACTATGATGAATGACCTATAGTATCTCAAGCTAATTTTAAAGTGTCTTATATTATAAATATATATAAATATTGAACTTACTGTATGGGAGCTGAAACCAGTGGCTGTATAGATGCAAGACTTTAGAAAAACATTTTTGGTCAGAAAACTGTGGATTGCACAGAAAAATGGACAGCAGCATTGTAAGGAAAATTAAGGTTGTAGTAAAATTGCAATAACATTCAAAAACAGTGCTGTGACTGTGGGTGTTGCTCGTTTGGGCTCGGACTCCAGTACGGACAAAATAACCATAGTGCGACCACTTGAAAGTTGTGGTTTGCTTGTAATGTGAAAGCAAACCAATCAACCAAGGGATTTTTTGATAGCGTATGTGATTTAAGCATTAGGCCTATTTAATATCCAAATGCTGATCGAGAAATCTGTTCAGGAAGCAGTCTTATAATTGATCTATATAAGCCATGTAGCCTTTATATTTAACAATAACAATATAACAGTGTGTTTTTCCCATTTGATGAAATTTGTGTATGCAAATATTCCAAGAACAGATGGTGTTTCACAGTCTGTCAGATAGAAAAATAGTAATCTCAAAGTAACAATAATCTGAGCGAGGCCACTTTAGATGTACGCTACTCAAAAAATTAAGGGAACATTTAAATCACACATCATATCTCTATGAACGAAATAGTTCAATGTTCAAAATCTTTATTAATCACGGTATAATTCATTGAGAACATAATACAGTGAGAATGGTAAATCGAAACCAAAATCACCACCCGACTGAGGGGTGGATTCAACATCATGAATAAAATCAAAGTAAAAAAAGTGGAAATCATAGGCTGATCCAACTTGCGTGACTTTCCTCAAGGCAACTCATAATGTGACTCAGTAGCGTGTATGGCCCCGATGTGCCTGTATGCACTCCCAACAATGTCTAGGCATGCTTCTGATGAGACAGCAGATGGTGTCCTGGGGTCTCTATTCCCAGACCTGGACCAGGGTATCAGAAAGCTCCTTGACACTCTGTGGCGCTACTTGGCGGCGTCAGATGCACTGATAAATAACGTCCAAGAAGTTCTCAATTGGATTCAGGTCTGGGGAACGTGCCAGTCAATAGCATCAATGCTTTTATAATCCAAGGAACTGCCTACACACTCTAATACATGAGAGCAGACATTGTCCTGCACCAGGAGGAACCCAAGGGCCCACTGCACCAGGCTAAGGTCTGACAACGGCTTTAAGGATTTCATCCTGTTACCTAACAGCAGTCGTGGTACTGTTGGCAAGCACGTGAAGGTCTTTGTTACCCTCCAAGGATATTCCTCCCCAAACCATCATTGAACCACTGCCAAACCAGTCATGCTGGATGATCTTGCAGGGCAGCAGGACATTCACCACAGCGTCTCAAGACTCGCACGTCACATCAGTGTGGACTTGATCTCATCTGTGAAGAGAATGGGGCTCTGGTGGTGGACCTGCCAATTCTGGTGTTCACTGGCAAATGCCAGCTGAGCTGGACAGTGCTGGGCTGTGAGCACAGATCCCATTAGGGAACGTCACACCCTCATGCCAAAATCATGGAGTCTTTTTCTGACAGTGTGGTCAAACTACGCACACCAGAAGCTCACTGGAGGCTTTTGTAGGGCTCTGGCAGTGCTCTTCTTGCAGCAGATACTGGACCTGATCCCAGTTGATCCCCTGCAATGGCCTTGTCCAGCTCTCCTCGTGTATCGTCCATCTCCTGGTATCACCCCGATGCTCTTGAGACTGTGCTGGGAGACAGAGCAAACCTTCTTACGACGGCAAGTATGGATGTGCCATCCTGGAGGAGCTAGACTATCTTTGCAACCTGAATTGGCTGGAGGTGCTGCCTCAAACCACCAGTGGTGACAGGGTCACTAGCAAAATGCAAAACTAGAGAACAATAAATCAGAAAGTAGAAATAAGTAGAGAGCAACTGTCTGTGGCCACCACCTGTAAAACCATTCTCTTTTTGGAGGTTGTCTTGCCGTTGCCTCTCCAGTGTAATTGTTTTCACTTTCATTTGCACCAAAACAGTTCGCATTGATTCACAATCACTTGTGCTTCCTAACTGGACAGATCGATATTCCTTTAATTGACTTGATGGTATACTGTTATGATTAAGTTTTCCCTTAATTATCTTGATCAGGGTATTTTAAGGCCATAAGTAAAACATGTCAACCTCATGTTTGACCACAAGAATTATGATAGGGGCCATCATCGCACCATCATTTCATTATCTCATAGAGAGGAAAATTTCTACATTAAATGCCAATAGTGAGTCACATAGTGATTTGCTATTGCAGCAATATGACATTGTGAATTTGTGAACAGAATGCACTTTCGATAAAACCTCCCTGCCATGCTGCGTTACAGGTATGGACAACAGAGATAGGGAAGCAGAGGGAAATCTCTCTGAGCTTCCAAACTTCTGCTGGGAAATAAGCCTGTATGAGAGTGTATACGTATATACACTGTTCATGCTCCAATGATTATCAGTCATTGATCATCTACCAGTCCAGTCCATGTAGTCTATATGAATGTTTCAAATCTTCTCTGAATGTGACACTATCCTGATTGGGTGCCCTATCCCGCTATTTTTTGTCTCATGGATCAACAGTGCTGCTCTCCGTGTTATGGATGTCAGAAACCATGGCCGTTGCTATGGTGATGCCACACTGCAATATTCTTTTGCAGCCTGCCCGCCTGACAATTCTTGCAGCAGCTTCCAAGCTGGGAAAAACGACTGAGGAGGGAGAGGAAGGAAAAAGAGGCAAGAGGACAGACTAGAAAAGGGGGGGGGTGGGTCTGCGGCAGGATACACCAGAATGCTAATCATCCTTTCTCGGCAGTTTGTCCTTCATTATGCAGGAGACAATGGCCAGGACCACAAAAGAGTGCGTTAATGTGTACATAAACACACAGGCATACGTACAAAAACATATTCATGCATGAGTGGGCACATACATTCCACACATACACAAGCTGAAGGTCATATTGATGAACACACATACACACACACAGTGGAACAAACACAATCATGAAAAATCATGAACACACACACACACACTCACATGCTGCAATACACGTGTGTGTGTTGACACTGCAACATGTGTCAGTACTGCAAGGCTTAATCTGATGGCAGCCAGCAGTCTGTCTGTCTGCTGAAACATCCACGCCATTAACAAATGCTCAATTATTGATGAGCCACAAAATGGATCTAATTGCTCACTGCAGCCCAACGTCTCCATCAGCATTCCCATGACGTTCCTGGAGCAGCCAGAATTATTCCTGCTCTCAGTAAGCTCTCTGGGAAAAAAAACACAGATATGCAGAATATCCCCTGTAGTGTTAGGACTTAGGGGTCGGACCAGTTTAAAGAATGATGGAAGAAGAGGAGTTGTAATTACCATCTTGATCAAGTTGCTTTTAATCTTATCAACATTTTTTATTGAATTCAGCATTCAAGGTTGTGTTTTATGTACAGAAAATACTGAAGTGCAGATCAGAGGGCAGGCTTGGTTTAAAGAGGTTGGGCACAATGTCAAGGTCACAAGTCATTTCTGGTGAAAGCATATCATTTGCATACTGTAATTAAAATAAGATTCAGGGGGTCAATCTCTTCTCATTTTAGAGACTCAAAGACTTAACTCCCTACATGATCTCTGGCCTGTCTTTACTTTTATTTGGGAGGGTATTAAATCAGTCATGTTTTATGAAAGATTTCACAAGGATCTATTGTCAGCCTCTTCACAGTTTCATCTTTCTAAGGCTAATAAAGGATGCAAAGGGGGTGTCCTAGTTTTGCTAATGGTGGCTCATTAAGCTTAGTTTGCTGGATTCAGAGCAGTGGGTTCACCCCTGGCGATGCAGAATATTGACTTTGTCCATATTTACACTGGGTAAATTTTGGTCTATCAGCATAAGAAGGAACATTTTGCACAAAATCTCAAATATAAGCCCGTTGTCCACTTGCAATATTTAGATGTATTCATATCTATGACAACCAAGTAAAGGACTGCGCGGGACTGTTTTCTTGATCCCGCTCCCACTGATTTTGTGACCATTACCGCCTGCTCCCGCAACAGTGTTACTCAACCGCCCATTCCCGCAACATGTGTATCCAATCCCACCCGTACCCGTGACTTGCAGAACAACTGACAAAAGACACAAAATGATTTAGTCTGTCTGGTCTGCCCCTCCACTAGGATTTGTCACCATTCTGTACAGGATGTTATGAAAAGAGAGTTAAAATGTGGTGAGATTTCAAATCACAGATGATTATAGCTTGTTAAATGTAATATGAACAGTTCATTAGTGACTACTATAGATTCACTCCTCCATACGCATGCAGGAGTACCCACTTCAGTATCCTAAGGTACATTGCTCTCCCAAATGCACACTTGCATTAATTGCATTAATGGTTATTACTGAATGCCCCTGCTTCTCTTTTGCCAGTAAGGAAACCCTCCTGTGCGATAGTTTAAAAGACAAATGCGGTGGACTACCAAGCACTGTGTCAGTTCAATAACACCACATTGATCATACTGAATACCCTTGGGTACAGCAGGTAGATAGTGCTCTGTGAACCCAAGGTCAGTGTTACTCCCAACCCTCCAAATTGTGTAAGGGAAATGCGAGGGGAGTCGGGGGGGTCTGAAAAAGACAACAGAGGGAAGTCACAGGGGAGTTGATGGCCTAGCATGATGTGAGAGCTCACAGGAAACTGGATAACTAATGGTCCTTCTCCTTGCACCAATTACTGTTAGTCAGTCAGAGCTAGACTCACTGGCTCCTGAGCCCTGTGGAGATATCCACCGTGGTACCATTCCCAACTGCTAAGTGGGCGTTCAGACAGAAGCACTGTGTAAAAAACCCAAGGGGATATGTTGGTGGGGGTATAGGTAGCAGGGAGAAATTAAATAGGACTAGAGTTTGACTAAATTGTTGCCCTGTCTTGTGGCAGAAGTTGTTCCAGCTTCAACTCTGTTGTTTTTTTTCCTGTGTGTCAAGACCCCTGCTGTGCTAATTGAAACTGCCTCACTGAGCATCCTTATTGAAACTAATAATTGTGTTATTTGATGCAGTGTTAATGTCGGTCTGGCTCCTGTTTATCCTCTGGTTTTAGTGCAACATGTTTATTTGTTTCTCTGTAAAATGTTTATCACCATAAACACTGTTTGTCCATACTATGTTTTTCCATCGCCTCTTTTTTCCTCCTTACCCCCTTTCTGGGTATTTGGGTTGCCTTCTGGTTTCTGGTCCCACCTGACAAGCATGGGGGCCCTTGGCGCAGAGGAGCTGCAGGCTGCCTGTCCCCCAGCTGAGCCCCCAGGGTCCAATGCTGCTGGTGCTGGAAATCTGGCAGGCTGGGCAGGCATGTGGAGCCTCTGCCTCAGCCCAGGCATGCAGATCCACAACCCCAGGGGGGATGCAGACTCCTACACTGAGTGGTTAATATATTCAAAACACTCCCCTGGCCGGGGGCTTAGAGTCTGAGAATACTCCACGAGGACCTGACTGCACACACTGACAACATTCACAAATGAATATGTTAAGCAAGGCTTTGCTACACCCTTTAGGCGGGCTTAAATGTATAAGTGGCTATCATCACAAAGGAAATACGGCTTTGTCTAGAGTTGTACAAATGTGCTAAGTATACCTTCAGAGTACGCCAAATGGAGCACAAGAATGTAAATGTAATGTAAAAAGTCTAGCAAGATATCATGCATCTCTACACCAGTTTCTTCCTCAAGAGATCTCCCAGAGGAATCTTTTCATCAAGGACCAGGCTGACCTGCACCCAGTACTCTTAGATCAGCAGTATTTATCACTTCACAGGATTTCTTTTAATTGAAGACACAAAAAAGTCGAAACTGGGTGAAAGACAGAGTCAGCCACCCTTCCATCCCCCCCAAGACCTTGGTACCCTGAAAGCCAACAGCATGAGGATCCATTCAATACAATCAAAAGAAGTCCAGAAAAATCCACCATTGGACCCTGCCTTTGCTGCATTGATCTTCTGATAACCTCTGATTAGAAGACGGAACAATGAGGATCAAACCAATACTATCATTTTAGGAAGACTTAGGAGTGGGTTATTCTCATGGCCTACATACAGAACTATAGGGGAATGATTGCTATAGCAGCAACAGTAAAGTAAACATAATCTCTCCTGTTCCACTGAGTTATTCATCAGCACATAAGGGAATAAAATATAGTAAAATAGTTTTTTCGACAATACTTTTGTGACTTCAACACACCCAGTGATGTGAACATATCAGAAAGAAAAAACTACCAGAAGCCTTAAACGTAACATCAGATTACAGATAATTGTCTTATCTTGAATTTTTCTTGCATTTTTTGTTTCGTATGGAGTGGACATTCAGATTTAATGAGCTGCAGTGTACTAACAAGTTACTGTCACACACAGTTACTGTACCCATCCAAACTGTACAGTATCACTCACTGCACCAGTTTTATAACCCATTTTACCATTACACTGCATTAGTTGCCCTCGGCCTAATGGAAGCCAATCTTTTTGTGCAACAGCTTAATAGATTGAGGAACAAATGAGGGCAGCAGCTTGTAATGTTTAACCAGTCAAACATTGAACCATCCATTTGACGTCATGAACTAATATTCTCAAAAATAAAACAAAAAAACATTCAAAGCTATTCATATATAAGGAGCTCTTAAATATTCCTGACTCAAGCATTTAACCCAGCGTCTTCAAGCAGTCTGCAAACACTAGTGTTAAGCTGTACCAAACAGTGAAGCCATACAGCATAGTATTTCATACTTCAGAAATATAGAAAAAAATTGCCACCAAAGCAACTAAATCCCCTGAGAAAATAAATATGCAGCTGTGCCTTGTGAATTCACAGTCTGCATTCTCTTAATACCGCTGACAGTTATGTGCTAATATGTCATGCTTAACCGAAAACACACTTGACACACCATCAACCTCTAATGCCAAAGCAACAGTATGTTTATTTTACCCAATTGGGTCCACAGATAGACTATCCTGTACCAATCTCAAGATTCTGAGTCTACTCTAACCAATCACAGCAAAGTAGAGTTCATTTCTACTCTATACCACGCCACCTCTCCAGCATGTAGAAGGTGATGCCAAGTGCCTCTTTTCCAACGGGCCCTGCCAATATCTCACATTCAAGCTGGCAAAAGTCCGGCCATGGGATGAGCACAGGAGGCAGCAATGGCTCGCATCCTGACCCAAAAATAACAAGCACAACAAAGATTCTCGCGCTACAGCCCAAGGCCGACATTTTGTTTGCCTAAACTCACACATGCATTTTTGGAAAGAATCTGTGTCACTGGGATTCTCCCAGCTGAGGCTAATCATGTTACATCAACATAAACAAAACCGTAATCAAGCGCAAGTTTAGACACGATGTGAGAAAAACATCCAAATGCACACTGACCTCCAAGTTGTACTCTTCGACGATCCTCTTAAGTGGGTCCACAATCTGCCAGCAAATGAGGATGCACAAGTCGATTAGCAGCATCCCGCCAACAATAATCAACAACTTCTGGTCCTTTATGATCTGGAGGGGGAAAAGAAGACGAGGTGCTTGTATTAGCTCCAATAGCATACACCTGCTAATGTTATGTAATAGTATGTGTGTTTGTAGAGTCATTTCAAGAAACATTTCATATTGACCACTGTAATTATGTGATTCGCATCCCATCTCAGGACCTGGAGCCCTGCTGGTTTCATTCTAACCATCTAATCAGGGACTGATTACAATGCATTTAGCTGCAATTAACCACCCACTAAGATAGGAAACCAACCAAACAAGCCCAAAAGACCAAAACCTGGTTCAGAATTCGACATGGACACTCTTTCACACTGTGGCACATGTAGTATATTTAGCAGATTGTGCACAATATACCCACATATGAGAGGTACTGATGGACATTCAGTTCTGTCAGTCCTAGACCACCAAGAAGCCATGAATTTTTTGCCTTGTGGCGGGAGAATGTGAAAAAGATCCACCAAATAAGAGCCAACGGTGTTGACCACTAAAGCTCCTCTTTTTTACCATGAACTTTAGAGGGATGAAAGCCGTGACCTGTTTGTGATCTTTATTTATAATAGCGTTTGACTGGCTGGAACGACAGATCAAAGGAAAGGTCAGGGAACACAGGCTGGGCTGTGTTTGGAGAGTACCACATAGCCCAGATGCAGTGGTCTCACACAGGTTCATATCCGCTGGTGAGCCCAGGATGAGATGCATAAGGGGATCGTTTTTTGATCTTGTGTCTTTTGATGGTGTTGGCACTGAATGAAAATAGGCACGGCAAGATTTCTTTTAGAAATACTGCAATGCCTCAGGGCAGTTTAGAGGAAGGTAGAAGCAGGGCAGGTCAAAAGGTTTTATAACAATAAAAAAAATTAATAAATTGTTTTATAGCTGTAAGAAAGATAGGCAATTTAATTATTTTAGGGAAATTTACCACAAAAAAAGGAGCTCTACACCACCATCTGCTAAACTGTGATATGTTACTTTGCCAAATGAGTCTGTTGGAAAAATCATGTAATGACTCTAAATTACCTGAAGTGTTATATACTGTTTTCCTTCTCCCAGTAATATTGGCACTCAGTTGGGTTCTAGTGTTTTGCGCCTACTGATGAATCTGTGTGCATGCGCATGGACATGTATCCAGCAATATGTCACTAAGGAGTACTCAGGAAATTACCAAGATGGGCAGACTGACAAGTAGCTGCCACAGGGGCCTGGGGGTGATGGTTGAGTAAGGGGTGATATTTTCTGTTAGTGTGCATGCTTATCTGTGTCTGTGGTGTGTGTTTGTGTGCATTTGGAAAAGGAGGACATTGATTGACAGCCACCCCCCACAACACCATCCCACCCCCATCCCCACACACACTGTCTCTGGCACTGAGCTCTTTAAGAAGTGAAGGAGTACCGTAGCCCACTGAGTGGAACCTTTATCGAACACACCCCTGATTTACAATCTATGCTACTCTCCAGTGCATGGATAAAACAATGGAGGGAAGGCTGGGGGAAGGGATGCAGTTCCAGCCCCACTTTGCGGTCCTCCCCTTGACATTGGTTGACAGAGATTTCAGGGTACCAACAGCAAATTCAGTCTACTGAAGCCAAAGCACCTGCACTTAATCTTTGCAGAAAAAGAGTGGTGTGTATAGGCCATGAACCAAATGAGAATACATCTTGTGGCTTCAGTTCAGAAATATGCTGTAGCGGGGAATACTGTTTCTGAAGAAACACTTGTATTGTCTCTGTTAGCAAGGGGATGAGGGAACTGAGCCCAGATAATTGGCTATGAAGGGTCAAGGAAAGGCTACTGAGCTCAGAGAAGCAAAACGGTTTTGTTTTCCTCAAGTGATTACTCTAAGAAAGACAATGAATTAAAATAATATGAAAGGCCAGATCCAGTGTTATTCATTTGGAAGCCGCTGAAAAAAACATGTGGTGATCTTGTGCTGACCCAACCGCAGAATTGGAGTCGAAACTCAAGTCAAAGTAGAGCTCAGTCATGGCTCCTTGTCTTTTAACCTGTAATCTGGATTCTTTTAATTTCATATATCCTTTGGCCCCTTTTCCAACTTTCTCCATTTCATTTCAGTGTCCAACCTACTTTTTTGCCATTTGTGCCACAATGTTTGTCTTATCCCTTTCTCTGCCCTGCTTTGCCTTCCTCCTTCTGTCTCTCAATCCTCCCTTCTGCCAATACTTCCCTACATCCCTCCAATCTCTCAGACTCTTTGATCCATCTCTCTTTCCTCCCTCTCTTCCTCCTCTCTCACTGGCAGGCCACCCACACTTCCTCCAGTATGCAAGAGGATGAGAGAGGGAGAGAGAGACAAAGAGAGGGGGTGAGCAAGATCTATAAATACAAAAAGCCAAGCACAGTTACAACACTCAGTGAGCTCGGCACCACTTTATATAACTAGGCCAGTGAAACAGATTGTGTCAGATGTTTAAAAAGCCATTTGTATTTCTGAATGTTTTTTTCCACAGAGAAGATTCTAAAAGCAGGTGCCTGTGGCTGCCAGTCTTTCAGGGTGTTTGTTGTGTAGCAGGAGTGTGAATACAAGCACCCACACGTCAGTGCTGGGCTTTCAGAAAGCATGTGAAGGTTCGTGGATAAGACTGTCAGGTCTACATGTTTTATTGGAGATGCTTGTGGTTTGATGAACTAGTCATCCTATCCAACAGACTTACATGGTGTCATAAGAAATAAAAGGTTCAGTACCAGATTTAACCATGAAGCATAATGTACCTATAATGGCCATTCACAAAGATAGTTTCCGCTAATTTGGTGAAAAGAACAAAATAAAACAAAAAAATGTTAAAATGAATGAAAAATCAAAGCACATTTGTCAAGGAGGCATACAAAGTGCTAATCTTTATTTCATGTATTATAATTTGAACAATCAAATGTATCAGTAAAAGGGAATTTCTTCTATACCCTTGAAAAATCTGTGGAAATGAAAATGTATTTATCATAGTACTGTATTTATTATTAAATTAACATTTTTCAATACCTTCTTCTTCATCTTCACATTTTTGAAGATGGCGTGCACCCTCCAGGTCTTGGCAAACATGGCGTCAAAGGCTGTTGTGTATCCAACAATGAGGATCCATGTCCGCACCTATAAGAACAACAGGAACGCACATAATTGTGTCATGTCCTAAACTGGCGATCAAAGCTTAAAACATCTGATCTGACAGGCATTTGTATTTTTCTCAAGAAGTTCATTCAAAATAGCATTGTGAAGCATTCTAAAAATAAGAAGCTGTCAGATTTATTCTTCGTCTCGAAGTGTTGAGCTCTGGGAGAACGTCCTGGACCGTGGAAGCTGTCACACTCCTGAGAACATTTCATCTTAATGAAAAACAAAATGTAGACCTCTTACTGCTTTGGTACAAAGGACACTGCTGTGCTGACATGTTTTAAAAGCTTAAGATTTGTATATAAACTATGAAATCTTAAAATAGCTACACAGTGCTTCTATATACTATGTGTTTGACTGCTGCCTGTGACACACGTTTGTTTTATGTGTATGTCTGTGTATCACATTTCCACCTGGCCCTGTTCACGTACCATTCTCTACCACATCTAAAAGCAATAAAGCCAGGAAGGGATAGAGCACTGGGTGAAGAAGACTGCTAGAAAAAAAAAAGAAAAAAACAATTACACCATCTATTCTAAAGGAGACCAGCACATATTGATTGGTGGTGAATGGATCAACCTCTGTGCTCCCTTTCTGTAGAACCTCGTCTGAAGTGGCAAGCTCTGTTTTGGCTCTGCAGCAGAGCTTCAGCCAGGTGGTGGTAGCTCGAGACGTGCCCTGCCTTACATTACTCTGGTGTGCGTGTGAATGTGTGTGTCTGTGTGTCTGGGAGGGTGGTATCTCAGTGGAAACTGGTTATCACTGTAATCAAAACTCTTTAATTAATCCAGCATCTACAGTCGCACAGTAATGCTACCTGGGGGGAGACACTTAATGTGCTCCATGCTAGCTAGAGACCCGGGGAGAGAGATTTAATCAGCTTTCACTTACAGTTGGTCACATTGCGTATGTGATCAGGGTTCAGCTGTATTTCTAGCTCATTTTACATATACAGTATAAAGAAAGAAAACATGACATGAAAACATGACATGACTGAACATGTGACTACTGTGGCTGTCTAATACCATGACAAAATCAATCAATTACTGTAGTCAAAAAATTAATAAAGAGATTTGTCGCCATAACTGTTTCAACGGTTTATGACAGGCATCCAACCCCAACTTCTATTCAATAATTTATGTATTATATTATGTAAGTGTGGAGTGTGAAACTCACAGTGCAGAGGGTCTCAAACTCTTTATCAGAGACGAAACCTCCATCCAGGCCAAACAGGAAGATAGAGGCGTAGGAGAGCAAGCCTCCTAGGATGATCAGATTGTTCATGTAGGGACTGGACATCTTGATTAGTCTGAAAGAGAAGATTACAATAAATTTAAATAGAATAGAATAAAATAAAATTGTGTCAGATGTGAATATCATATTCATGAAAAATACATTGGTATGGAGGAAAATGAAATGTGAAATAATAATGTACCCGCAGACAGTAAAAGGTTAATCATCATTCCCATGCTTCATCACTTTCACTTCAGAACCATTCAATCTCCCCCAATTCTTCCCATCCTTCATTCATCCATCTTTTCCCTCTCTCTTAACGCTAAACCCTCATTTATTTTCCCACTGCACCGTCCATCTAATCCCTGCCTCCATCCTGCTACTCTCAAAGCTGTGCTTCATCAATGCTGAATGCTGACCTGTGGTTGCGGTTCTTGATGTTGAAGAACAGGAAGGCCCCTGCCATGAGCATGCCGAGTATGGTGATGGTGGACAGGATGCTGTAGAGGGGCACGTTGATGTGGCGGCGCTGCAGACGCACAAATGTACGATCCTTTGGAGGCTCCACGCCTAAGAAGAGAAGGTGTGATAATGTAACATTGCTCACTCAAATATTGTTTTCATGGTTGTGAAGGAGTGTTCCAATCTACAATACATTGATATTCTGGACTTTCACTGGCGAGATTTCTCTCTGCATGTCTCTCTATGCACCACAGTCAAGTTATTGTGGTTAGACACTGCACTTTCATATCTTTTGCTCTATTTTTCTCCTGCCACTGTGCCAATCGATTGCAGTGGCATCACCTTACACATCTCCACTTACTGTGGTCAGGGATGTGGAAACAAGCATCTTAGATGGTACTGTCCTAGAGTTTCTGTATGTGAGTCAAGGCCAAGAAAACAGAGAAAGAGTGGGAGGGCAGTGAAGGGGAGAATAGTCAGGGGGATCGAACAAATTACAAAGTATGTCAACACAAGCAAACATGGGAGGAGTGAAAAATGGACTGGTAAATAATTTAGTTGAGAGAGGACAGTTTAGAGTGGTAAAGGAGAGTAGCAAGTCCCTACACTGGGTGGTGGTGTCTGAGTATGTCTGAGTGTTTGTGTTGGAGGGAATTTGGACTCAAGTGAGCAAGTGAATGAGAGAGGAGAGTGCTTAGGTGGTTAAGTGATGGGCTTTTAACATATATATAAACACACATCAAATGCATCAGGACAACATTTTTCTTCTTCAGCGAGTTTTACATCCCTCCGACAATGCTCACACAGTCACACATAAATGCAGGCACATACACATTTTCACATATATAGCTTTCTTCATACCTTGGAACCTTATGGAGTTGTTGATGAGGTCCAGCACATCAGCAATTGCGTTGTACTCGCCCACCTTCACTTCCCGGCCCTCTGTTAAAGAAACACACACATATGTAGACATTAAAATACATGTACTTAATGTGTTCATAGTGACTACACAGTGACCATACACCACATGCCTGACAGATGTTTACCATGTTCACCACCTTAGTTTACCAGGTTAGCATGATAACATTTGCTAATTAGTGCTATACACTTACAGCTGAGGCTCAAGGGAATGTCATTAGCTTTGCAGGTATTTGTACATCTGACAAACTGGCACTTTGTGAAAAGTTAAGGTACCAAAGTTACAAGATGACTGAACCGAACATGAATGGAATATGAACATCTGTAACAAATTCCATGACAATTCTTTTAATGGTTATTGACCATAAATGTGTACTTAATCTTGGTGCTTGATGAAAAGTCTAGAAATCTTCAAAGTTAGTGGGTAATCTCATCTCCGAGCCATGAATGTTGAGATATATCAGTCTTGATTAAAGTGGTGGGCCGACTAACCAACTGCTCACAAGGCTAAAAATAACATTATGTGATCTTATGGCCAACAGCCCAACAACTGACTCAATGTTTACACAAAATTTGGAGTTTTCTAGCTTGATTTATGTGAAATCTTTGGTATATTTCATTATACAATAAAGTGCTGAAATAATGGATACCAGATACAAAGCAACTTGAAGGGTCTATAAAATGTAGCACCAGTGCTCCTTATTTGGAGAAAATGTAACAGAGGCTTCTTTGAGAGAACAAGTAAATCTAATTCAAACACTAATTGGACACAGTGAAGAACGACCCAACTTTAAGCTGCACAATCTGGCAGAGAGGTACAACCTCACAGAGACCTTTACATCACAGGATCTTTCAAAACCTATTAGTAATACGACAAAATATCCCTAACACGGAATTGTAAGGCACTCAGTAAGATTATCTTTTAAGATTTACCATCGGTAGCTTTCAGAACCAGCTTAATATGGCCAGGAAATTGTCTTCCTGTTTTCTGAGTAATCAGTTTATATACATAAAACCGATTACTGGCAATATATATATATATATATATATATATATATATATATATATGGTGCTTACAGGCTGCTGTGTACAGAAGTGAACAGTTCTGTTAAAAGACAGCTATTTCAGGATTTAATGTTTTCTCTTTTAGAAACAACGATGAGTCTCTCAGGTGTAATATTGAAGGAAGTGTGACCTTGTCAGACAAACCTGGGCCATCACTCTTCTTCACTCATAAAGATTACTCACTTTGAGTGTACACCAGGGAGGAGAGAAGAAGGACATGGGATGAGAGGACAGATTATTCAGATTCTTTTTTTGGTAAGCTTCACAAACAACCTGCAATTTGTTCTGGTCGTGTCTGTCTCTGCTTCTCCCTCTAATCACTCATATACAGTAGGCCCATTGAACTCCTCAGGTGCATTGTCCTTGACTAGGAAAATGACAGATAACATCAGCTGTTGCAGCATCACAGGGCACCGTGTTCCTCTCTCCTCTCTCTGCCTCATCTGATCTCCAATTTTGGTATCAAGGCATCAGCAAATGTTGAAAAAAATGTGACAATTTCAGAACAGTATATTTTATGTGCATACACAATCAGGATTTGTATTTCTCAACCTTCTCAGCGCTGAATAAGGATCAATAACCATGTTTCCCTTGACCACGTCCTTTGTTAGGATCTAAACAGCAGAAGGGATTATATATCAGCACTCTTCCTTTGAGATGCTAAAATACTATCTCAGCACTCCATCCCCACAGTGATTATTGATGGCTGCAGCAGGCTGGTAAAACTCAACCTGTCGCTCAGCCTGTTTAATGACATTTCATGCCTATTTGTTTGATTAGTAATTTTAAACAACTGTAAATCAGTGGTGAATTTGTTATCTGGACAACTTTTAACTTAAAGCTAGAGAAGGCAACGTTGGCGAACTAGCAAGAGACAGCTAGATTTTGAAATCATCCAACTAAAAGCCCCATATTTGTTTTGATATTCGTGTTAGATGTGTGAATTTTTTAACATGATTATTTAAAAAAAATAAATCATTGATGACAGAGATCAATGACAATTTAGTGAGCCATTTAAGTTGAAAGGACTTTAAGAGGTCTGTTGCCTGGCGGTAAACTGACAGCAGTGAGGGTGTTGCTCATCATTTATCTCTAAAGAAACAAAACATCCTAACTTTTTACCCACACATATCACAATGTCACCTTACTGGTATATATATTATTGAAAGGCCGTATTTCCTTTTATAACCATGCTCGGGAGTGCTTTGATTTGAAATCTGTGCTCAGAGGGATTGCAACTGCGATCAAGACCTTTTGTAGCCAGCTATCTTTTATCCCCATGAGAAACAGTGGGAATAAGAGCCATCGAGGCCCCTGACTAAGAACGTCTAACAGGGCAAAATGGAGCTTCAGAGGCTGAAGACAGATGATAGGGTCATGTTGAGGATCACTGCCTTCTAAAATATTCAAGCCAGGGCTGTCCTCCTCTCCTCTCCACACAGCTCAGGCTCTTGGTGTGTCAAAAGGGTGACAAATTCACAATCCCTGACAAGTGAGGAAGGAGTGATACGGTGAAGGTTAAGGAGGGATGGAGGAGAAAGCTAGAAGAAGATACTGAGAGATAACTGCAACACAGGGGAGGGTTTGGTTGAGCCCGCATAGGGAGAAGAGAAGGTGAAATATGGTTAAGGAAAGAAAGACAGAGAAGTGTGTGGCTATGATTCAGGCTAAGGCATTTGGGCTTTTTTATCAAAATCAGAAAAAAAAATCAGTTGTCCTATTACTTCCAGTCAAACTGCTCAACCTGCCCTGACAAAAATCACGTTGTTTCATCTAATGTTGCAGACCAGTAAATAACACTGAGCACTTGTCTATTACAGCATGATGGTTAATTTTTTTTGCCTATACAATGACACGTCCATGTAGCACTACACACTCTTACTGTGAAATCATGTGTGGTCTCGCTTTTTGTCAAACCCATTGAACCTGGGCTTTAACAATATTAACATGCGTACGTGCACCAACGGAGGCACGCACACATACTGCTCTCTATCTCACACATACGTACACTCAGAGTGTGATGTAAGCAGCCAGAGGGATCGAAACCCCTCGGCAGTGGGGAAGATAAGATGGTTAGGCAGAGAGGACTGAACAGCTCCATGCAGTGTGTTACACATAGTCTGGGGAGCCTAGGAGATGGGAATCCCCTGCATCAAGATTCAATCTCTGGGTTATTCTCACACTCAGCCGGCCCTGCTGGCTCAAAAACAACCCCAGGATGATGCTATGAGGACAGAGAGTACTGAGGTATGTTTTTTATGTGCAAACCTTGACTGTCCAGACGTAGAACCTATCATCAAAGAAGAGAATAAGCACAGTGAAGGACCATGCGCATTGCAATTTAGAGATTTAGATTCACCTAACCTGCACCCATACAGACAGAGAGAGGACATGCAGCTGCATACGGAAAGGCTTGTGGTGACTTTCCTCGCCAGAGAAAAAGACTAAAATGTTTCATGTTTGTGTTTTTCTGACCAACAACCCTTTCTGTCATGTGAATAATGACTGTCCTCTAAACAACCAATGAGATAAATGTGAATACAAAGCTTCTGACTTCTAAACTGTTAAATCCTTCAGCCTCCCTTTCCCATGTGTATGACTCTGCTGCAAGCTTTTCCTAAGTCCTATTGGTCAGGATTCATTATAGGTACAGACATATCAACCATGGAGGCCTTCTGACTTGAGAAAATATAAGTGGCTTTCCAGAAACTAAGGTAATCCTGCATCATTTCTGAAACAATTCGTTTTACTGAACACTCACGTGCAGTAGTGCAATTCAACACATTATAGAAATGTAGTAATTCTAACTCCAGCTCAGAGACAGAGTCAGGTCCAGAACAAGGGTGCCTGGATGGAGGTGGGTGTGACAGGCTGAACAAAGTGAACACAAAAGACACATCAATGTGGCTTGTTGCTGATGCCTTGAAACAATGTTTTCCATTCAAAATCGACTGAGCAAAGGTTAAGGTCCCAAATGACTTACTGAAGAGAAAAATCGAGCCAGGTTAATCTGAGGAGTAGAGTAATAGTGGTGTTACACATACCTTGAAATTGATTGAATTTTATTGTGCCCATCCTCTCTCCATTCCGAAACATGACTTGGCCCTGAAAAGAAGAAAAAACAAAAATACGTCTTTGATATTACATTACAAAACACAGGAATCACATATACTATACACATTTTGAATTATGAAAATGTACTCTGCTGAAGAAGAAGCAGCATAAGTAGTAAAGTGAATTTCAGTAGAAAAATAAAAAAGCAGCTTAGTTCCACTAAATTTATGCACAGTGCTTTCCTGATACTGGAGCGTTGGCAGGCAAAGGGCAGAATCTCGGCTCCTGCACATACTGCATCTCATTTGATTAGAAGTGGCCAAAACTGATCTGTTTATAGAGGTAAACAAAATTATCTTTGGGCCAATTCATTTGCTAATATCCTTGGAACAACATCAGATCAGCAAGGCTGCCTGATTTAAATGTTTCATTGGTACAAATCTGGGCTCAGAAAGCTTTTATTTAAAAGGCTTTTCTTTAAGTGTGTCTTGCATTCGGTTGCAGACAAGTGTGTGGTGGTCAGTGAATGTAGCTGAGATATTATTTTAAATTTCCCAATAATTATTTTTCACCAAAAGGTATGTTTATCGGTCAAACAACCCCCCTAAATGTTACAAATAACAATGCAAAGTCTTTGATTTAAACTCCACAGGAACAGCATAAGCAATTTCAAGCCAGGGAGTCTCTGGCAAACGCAGGCAAGGTAGCCAAAAGTGTAAGACATATTCAAATCACTTTGGCGTCTGTCACTTTGTCTCTTCCATGTACTCCCATTCTTTCTCTCTCTTTTTCTATTTTCTCCTTCCCTTTGTCTCTTTATCTCCATCTCTCCCTCTCTCTCGCTCTCTCTCTCTTTCCCTCTTCATCTACCGAGACTGTTCTATTAATTCAGCCTGCCATCTGCTTACAGAGCTCCTTAATTACACATTTAACTGGGGTTACATATTACTGGCTGGCTAACAAAGGTGATGGGAAAGAGTGAGAGATAGGGGCAGAGACAGAAAGAGAAAGACAGATAGGCAGACAGACAAATAGGCAGGCAGACAGACAGACGGATAGACAGATAGACAGATAGATAGATAGATAGATAGATAGATAGATAGATAGATAGATAGATAGATAGATAGATAGATAGATAGATAGATAGATAGATAGATAGATAGATAGATAGATAGATAGATAGATCTCAATGGCTGATTAAAAGACAGCTAAGGGGGAATTATGGGAAAGGAAGCTGGTGAGCCAATTTTGCCTCAAAAAGATGGCAAGCTTTGAAGTAACGGAGCAGGATCCCACCCCTCTGTTTGAATCCCAGGCTTTGTGTGGCATCTTTGATGTTTATTCGAGTGTGTATGCACTTAATATGTTGTTGCATTATGCATATACATGCATGAGTCCTTGATGATTTGTTTGTGTGAGCAGAACCAGCTACTCCCGAGTCTCCAATATTGCCTTTACCCTGGTGATGTACAATGCTACCGATTCACACAACTCTGTCAATCTGACTCGTCAATGCTAACAAGTTCCTTTTGTCACACACTGCTTTTTCCTACAATATGCAATGCAATTATGCCTGAAGTGTAAGTAGGACAGCGCAGAGCACCTCAGTTCAGCTCGTTAGGTTATGTTCAGATAACTGTGGTGTGTAAACAGGGTCAGACAATGTGGGCTGAAAATAGGGGAACTTGACTTGAAGCTGTAATGACAGTGAGTGTATGTATCCAGGTTTTTAGAGTAGCTTCACCATTGCGCTCTTGCTGTGCATTAGCATCGCCATCATAATTGCCCTTCACATCAGCAAAAGTGAAGCTATCGCAAACCTTATTGAAATGGTGTGTTTAACAGCCCCCAATTTGTTCTCTCAAGTGTATACATGGTTTGTAGAATAAGCAAAGTATATCAAACACACACAGGCACTGACTTTGACTTTCTTAATTGGAAATAAATGTATGCGCTACAAAGATTAAATTAACCTCCTTTGACCAAAATTCAATGAAGCTACTGTAAAGCCTCTTTCCACAAGGTATTATGCTCCTCTGCAGCTTAGGCAACCTCACTGGAGTGTATTGACCCAGACAGGTGTCCCTTGTCTAAAATTCAAAGGACGCTCAGACCTGAGTCACAATGGTGGCTGGTGGAGCAATCACTGTGTCTAGGTGTGTGTGTGTGTGTGTGTGTGTGTGTGTGTGTGTGTGTGTGTGTGTGTGTGTGTGTGCTTTCTGAGGTGAGACAGGTGGAGGCGGCCAGGTATTACTTTGTCTGTGGAGGTGAGAAAACTGTCAGTGACAGAAGTGCTGGGGTCAAATGAGATGTCGGTCTATGGGCGGCAGGTGTGACATCCTCCGGGTTTTCAGAGTTTGAGGTGGGAAAGCAGTTGATGCGAATGGAACTGTGATGCACACACATACACATGTGCATTTACCAACACGTTAACAGAGAAAAACAGATGCACATACCCCTCCCTACACCCTCTGTTTCACCTCAGTGCGTCTGTTTGATATGACTATCAAGCCTCAGGCTGTGCTATTCACCATTACCCAGAAAGACACTGATACCAACACGATGACCACTGACCACAGATAAAAACACAAACCTATACCCACACACTTGTCGTCCCCAATCACAACTGGCTAAGTCTCTTCCCATGAAGCCCTCCCTGGTGTATACTCCAGTGTACATCATCCTGCCCTGAAAGGCTCTCCCTAACATCAGCCTTCTTCCCTGTGGCCCTGACAGCAGCCAGATCAATACTGTGGACCACTCCATGTTCACTCTCCTGGTGCTGCAGCTACCTCTGCTATGGATTCAGCATCAGGACTGCCATCAACGCAGAACAGACAGGGTTTGTTCCCTTGAGACATGTGCATGTACACAGCAAATGTACAGCTTAAAATCAGGACACCAGGAAAGAAATGAGGCTCAAGTCAGGGTATGATCCCGTATCATAGGGTGGACATAACATTTAAACCAAATATAAACAGCCGTTTGCCATTTCACTAGAGCTTGTACATGGATTAATTTATTGGAAACCCAGTAGAAGTTATTGCAATTCACAGGCAAGCCAATTGAGTTATGTAATAGCTGCTTTTGAAATCTAAATACGAAAATAGCATAAAAGATGTATGCAGTGTGGAAAGGAAATTGCCTGCCTATGTCTTTGATCGCTGTGTGGGTGGAAGTTTCTATGTGCTAAGTGTGTGCTACATACAGGGAACACTTTTGATCTCATTTCATGTAATCCCTTAAAAGAACAGTTATAATAGTCAACAGATCTCAAATCTTTTGGTACAAAGATGCACTTAATTATTTTGCAATGCAGCTGTCTTCAAACAACATAATCGTTTACTGCACGGCCAATATTCTTGCACCGAATGCTTGATTTTTTTTTTCTATTGAGGATTTGTAGTTGACAAAACATCATTATGAAAAGAATTGCAGTGGTTAAACAATAACTGTAACTGATGTTTTGTTCTCTTTAGGACATCAGCAAAACAAGAGCGTGCAGATTTACTGTTGCTATCCTGTCCACGTCCATTTCCCATTATGTTATTTGAGCTTTGATTATCCAAAATAATATCCAAAATAATATGTTGTTATGTAAAACTAAACAATCATATTGTCATGTGGAAATGGTGCACTCTCTCAGACCTCAAAATCAAGAGGCTAATTTTTTCATTGTTTATGTCATTGCTTCATCCCGTTCACTGCGACCGCAAGCTTCCCACTCAGGGACAAAAGCAGCATTATTAATAGGATTCATTTATAAAGTGTGACATCAATAATGGCTCCCAATGGATAAAAAGCAATACTATACTGACATATACATACCTCATATACCTCATATATATACCTCACTTATGTACTTTTTAAAATGTTCTACTTTGACTCTGCTACTTTTATAGCGAACCCCCTCAAAAGTGCTTTTTTTATAATGAGCATGTTTACTTTTGATTTAAGTACATTTTGAGGCACATACTTCCGTAAGTTTTTTAATCAAAAACTTGAACTTAACTTTCAAGGGTAATGGAGTTTTTATACTCTGCAGTATTGCTACATTTACTCAAATAAAAGATTTGAGGGCCTCTCCCGCCACTGATGGCTGCAGTAGTAGTAGGATCAATGTGAGTCAATACCGATATGATAGGAGAGAATACGATATTTAGCATATCCAAACAACCTAACAGGATTTCATCATCTTGCATGTGCCTGGAGTTAAAAAGGATGAAATGTTAATGGTCAGTCGTCAGTATTCTTGCACTGCTTTGCTTCTCTGAGTCTCTGAGGAAAGAATGTCAGCCTGCTCCTGATCAGCAGCCCTCAGTGGATCTGCGCTAAAAGAGGAGAGAGTACAAGGGTGAGAAAGGACGACCCAGAGGAGTTGATATTGTTCTGCCCTTTGGGACGTTAGCCCCAAAGGACCACAATTCAATTCAATCCAATTTAATTTAATTTAATGACCACAGCCAGGCTGGTGGAATTTGTTTCCAGTACAGCTTTTTGATACAGGTTCCAACATTTAGACAATATGTATTTAGACATTAACATATAAAGTAACATACATGTACATACAGACACCACATTACGATATGAAATACATAATACATGAGGGGTCATGCTTAATCCACTGTGCTCAGCATTCAGAGATTGGAGTTCAGAATGTGTATCGTGTACATGCACTGTAAGCAATTGCTGTAAATTTACAGCCAATTTTCAACACTAAAATACTGTTTTCATGTTAAACAGTTTTGTACTGTAGTTAGCAATGCATTGTGGGCTGCTTAACTTGGAGCAACAGGACAGAGGCCCTAAACAGTATGTTGATGTTTTAAATTACAGGAAACTACAGTATTTTTTAGAAACTAAGTGTTGGGGGATTTCGAGCATGGTCAGAAGTTTGATACAACATGAGTCTTTTAATTGAGGTACTACTTTTGTTTTCTTTAAAAAATACAATAATTTGCCATCAACTCCTGGAGGGACTTCAGGAACCATCTTTTGGATATGAGATTTTCCAGAAGAGGATGCACAATTTAGATGACGTGAATGCTACACACCAACAACAAATGTTGTTGTTTTTCAACAACAACATCCATCGGGTCTTGCATCTACAAATTAAACGGTAATTAAAATCTTATTCATATTGCCAAGAATGTTTGATATCAAATTGATGCTCAAGAGTGAGTGTTAGATTTGAATGGCCAAAACAAAATTACTTTTGGGTGTTTTTTTGTTTAATTTTGCTAACATTAGCATTGTCTGCATCTGAGAAAAAACACTTGTTAACCGGTAAGAGAGGCAACCAGCAGATGAAGGCAGCAGGAAAATATAATTAACATACTGGAATAATTAGCCTACATCTTGCCTGGTGATTAAGAATTTATATCAACCAAACCATAAGATTATTGGAACATCGGCTAACCGAAATGGTTTTGGTGAGTTTTATTTTGTTTGTGTCAACTTATAATGAAGTGTGTTTTACAAACAGTTAACAAGAAAATTAAGCTAATTGTAGTTCAGTCAAAGAGAGACATTTAAGTCCTCCCAAGGCTTTGCATGTAAGCTAATAAATTACCTCAATGTTGTCACACAGTTGCTAAATTGCATTATGGATGGAATAAGTATAATGTTTTAAAAAGTATTTCACTTGTCTTCTTTTCCCTACTAAGACTGCGGAACATTTGAAAAGCAAATGATCAGGCTTGTGCCTACATCATCCACAATGCAACTTGACCACAGAGTGACATCACTGGAGGCAATTTATCAGCTTATGTGCAGTTTCCACCGGAACCACGAAAGGGTTCATTGTACTTTTTAGACATTTGCAGAACTCCCCAAGACCTGTAAAAATAAAATTGTTACCCTTTAAATTTTGAATCCCAAATCTATTTAGCAGTTTGACTGCAGGTACTTCAGAAGCCTACCATATTCACCTCTAGGTTACTCTCACCTAGTGTTTACCTATTATTGACCTTTTTATAATTTTTCTTCTTAAAAATCTTATTATGGTATGCATAATGTATTTGTTCCCTAAAGGTGTCTGCCACTGCAGCTGACGTTGAGACAACTCTCAGTCTTCCTGCAAGTCCTCGCCTGATACTGCCTGGTATACATTTCATTTATATTAATTGATACTGATTGAATTGACACATTATATATCATATCATCTTGAGTTTACAAATGTTTACACAAAGTAACATGCATTATTCCCATGTTGCTATGTTTTGAAGTTTCAGGTGCAACAGGGCAAGTCACAATTAAAGATTAGATGATCACCTTTGAGGGCATCACACCAACATTTGCAACCAGACTTGCTGCTGTTTTTGCAATCTACTACATATTCAATCTTCAATATCAAGATGAGGCAGCCTGCACTCTGGAATTCATTCAGAGGTAAAACCCCTTAATTACCTGTCATCATTATATGGATATATACAATGAAATTAATGTTTGTATTTTTGCATAAAATGGTATTAGTACTGTACATTTCAAGCCACAACACACACACATTTCTTGATGTCACTTCTATGTCATTCAAGTCAAATCGAGTCATTCACTCTATTTGTACAATGAAGAACTACAAAAAACAGTTAATTGCATTAAATTGAATGTACACAAAACAGTATGTTGTTGCAACCCCACTCTGATCTTAAACTATTTTGATTTTAGGCGCTTCATTGGTATAAATCCAGAGAGAGGGACAAAGGCCAAAATGGGCAAGGTTGTCTCCAAGAAGAAAGGTGTGATCGTACAGAAGAAGTCTTCTGCTGTCAATACACGTGTGGCCATGCTGCTGAAGAATCTCCTCGACTTTGAATGGAACTTCATATAGATCGGTGAGCTCTATAATCTCACTCTCTTTGTTTTGACTGTTCTGGCATTGCCACATTAAGACACAGGAGATCTGGTATTATTACTTTATAAGCATTATCTTGGAGTGCATACTGTACATTCCTGATTGTATAATTTATTTATTAATATGATTATGATTATTTGTTGTTGTTTGACAGTGGCAACACTGGAATAATGCTGCTGAGTAATAATGATGCTGAGTGGAACAGCGGCTACCAAATTGATGGTCATCTCTCCTGGATCCACAATACTAAGACGTAAAAACACAACCCTACCTCACCAAGACTATTTTAAGAGGTAAAACACAAGTCTACCTCACAGGATCGTTTTAAGAGGTAAAAACACAAGCCTACCTCACAGGACAATTTTAAGAGGTAACCTGCTAAGTCTAGCTCGCAGTGGCACAGGTGCCTTACAATTTCATCCCTAAATGTTTTTATGTATGCTTATGATGCATATTGTTAAAATGTTCTACTGTACTGTAATAGTTTCAAAATGTTCTTAAGTTATTACATTGCACTGCGTAATATCATTCCGCCTGCTGCACCCATAGTACTGCAGCAAAATTCCTTGATTATGACGCAGAAATGAGAGCTAGAGAGATGGTTCCTAGCAATATTGGCCTAGAAAATCGCAATTTTTTAATTTTTCGTTGGTATTAGTACTCAATGTAACTACAGAAGCGTAGAGTTTTAAATAGGAAAAGTCTTGAAACTTTGGTCATTTTGTTGAGAGAGATGCTAACAGTCTAATCAGATTCAATGATCTATGTGAAGATATGCTAAAAGTGCTACCGCAAGACTGAATGGATTCTAAAATGGTAAAGCTCAACCGTTTAACTCTAGGGAAGTTGGAAAATGAGCCTATTTCCAATAAAGTGGAGTGTTCCTTTAATGTTTTTTAATAGTCTTTAAGTTTATTGCCATAGTGTAAAGCAGACACTACTAGGCTGTTTCTGTTTGCCACTAGAAATGTCTTCTCAGCGTCGTCAAACAGGGTTTATTGTCCTTTTTTCAATTTTTTAAATTCATGTTGACATTGACATTGCTCTTTGAAATAAAGATATTTGATTTTGAAGTTTGGACTTTGCATAATGTTCACAATAATGCATATCTTAAGCTGACTCAGTTTTAGGAAACTGATAAATTTAGTTACTGTTTTATCTATTGTGTCTGTCTACAGTAAACTGTGAGAAGTTAAAGTAACAACCTAAACAATATTATTGTAATTTCCAAATCACAGAAATATGCTGCATTTATTTTTTTTCTTGTATTAGACTGTGAAATCATTTTACAGTTTGACTACAGAAATATACTGTATTTCTGGTTTACAGACTACTACTGTAAAATGACAGTATATTGCTGGCGTCTTTCCTGCCAGTTCTTTACTGTAAATTAAGGCAATGCAGAAAAATACTGTTTTTCTGGTTTACAGACTACTACCGTAAAGTCATTTTACGTATGAATACCGTAAAAATAACGGTAAACTGCTGGCGTCTCTGCTGCCAGCTCTTTACTGTTATTTTACAGGAAAATTTGTTACAGTGTGTAATAACACAAGTCATTAGCCTGTACTGACTTTCTGCAAGGCTACATTCCTGTCTCTCTCTTTCTCTCTTGTCTTGTTGACAATATATATATATATATATATATATATATATATATATATATATATATATATATATATATATATATATACGGGTTACGAATTTGTATCTACATGTACCTCTGTCATTTTCCAGCATAGCCAATATGTATTGCTCTTCTTCTCACTTGCATTTTTCAGGCCATTTCTTTGTATACTCAATTACGAACATGAAATGAGTAATGTTCTACTGTACTGTAAGGCCCTGCATGCCTACTGACTGTTTAGGCTGGTAGCAGCATGGTGTTCTCTAATAATGGAGTGGCCTTTACAGAGGAACAGGAGATATCCTCTAACAGCTCAATAGGAAGTGAGAGTGAGCAAGCATACATACACACACACACACACACACACACACACACAACACACACACACACACACAGCTTGTAGCTAGCATAGCCAAAAGGATCAATCTTGAATGCATTGGAGGGAGTCAGCAGCACCAAATGACATCACTTCAGGCTTCATACAGAGATAAGGATGGCTAAGTAACCTTCTCCACAAACAAGCTTCCAGCCTTATACAACAGTAATTAATGCCTCTATTTGTTGTTCTGACATTTGGCCACTTCATACTATACAAACACAGAACACATGGACACAGAGTTTGTGCCTCATCAATATTAACAGCCACATTTTGCCTTCATGTACATGTAAATGTACAGTATATGTGTGTCTGGAGGGTATCCTTGCATTTACATACGTCAACTAAGGTGGGAAGGTGATGGAGCTATGGATAAGACACATGCCTTTGGTGTGAGAGACCCAGGTTCAATTCCCACTGCAACACATCCACCAATGTATCCCTGAGCAAGACACTTAACCCCTAATTGTAAGTCACCTCGGATAAAAGCATCAGCTAAATGTACTAATCTTTTAAACACCAAAGTCACACAAAAAACAACCTGGCAGTGGTAACATTAAAATTACTGTTTTTGTCAATGGAGTTTGGTGGCTTTGAAGATAGCGATATAACAGCTATTTCTGGTTAAAAACAGGATCTTACTCTTAAAAATGGTACTGCTTGTGTCCCTTTTGGGTGGACATACGAAGATTGTAGATAGGGGTTGTTGTGGGGGGGCACCTGTGAGGTTAAAGGCGTATTTCAGTTTGCCTGATAAAGGGAACTGCCTGGCCTGGGCGGTTTCCTGCATTTGGTCTTCCACGATAAAAGAGGATACCTTTCTTAATCAGGAGAACGGTACTGGATATGATTTCCAGTATTTTGGCGCATACATGCATTTGCCAGTGTTTTTATAATATTTCCTAATTGCTCAAATTTGCGGACATTGGACACTTTCTTGCTGATTCACCAACAGTGTCACACTTCACATCAATGACGTCAGATTTCATATATATATATATATATATATATATATATATATATATATATATATATATATATATATGGAAAACTTGTCCTTTATGTTCTTCTATGCTGCGACTTTGCCAGGTCTCTCTTGCAAAAGAGATTTTAATCTCAATGAGACTCACCTGGTTAAATAAAGGTTAAATAATAATAATAATTATTAAGCATACATATATATGTTTTGTAACTTACTGTAACACCAAAGAAGTTGGTCTCATTCATGACGTCCAGCACCATTTTTCCCACTTCGCGGTCATCCACAGTGAAGTTCTGGTAGGTGTTCTGCCTTTGTTTTACCCGGAGCAGTTCCATCACTCGAGTCAAGGTTTTAGCAATAACCCAGATCCCATCATATGCAAAACCATGGAACTTGCTGGCCTCTACACCTTTCTGCTGAAGTTCCCGGCTGTACTCCCTCTCGTACTCCTTAGGCGTCTGAAAGAGAGGTAAATAAAAGGACTAAGATGAGAAAATAGATATTTCTTATTTTTAAAGATGTTGTTTTCCCTTGCAATAATGCATTTATGTTTGGTTATTTGTGCATCTTCATCAAAGGAGGAGGGCTTATTTTTTATGCAATTTGAGGTCCAAAGTTACTGGAAATGCTGTTTTGGGATTGATGCTCCAGTGTTGGGTAGTTCAGTATGAAAAAAATGATTGATTTTGGTGATCTATGGTTTTAAAAACATGCATCCAAGATATCTTTTTGTGAATAAGGTTCTCTCATGTCTCCCCCAGATTCTTCTGAGCACAATTTAAGATACATAATGTAATTACAATGATGACTAAGTTCTGGTCTATAAAAAGAAACCAAAATTAAATATAGTTAGGCCCTTCAACAAAACTGAAACAAAATGTTTCATAGTTCACCCGCAGTTTATTTACCTCAGGCTGGCTGCAATATAGTACACTATACATTCCAATCAATAGCATAAATTGACCACATATTACCTGATATTTCTGATATAACATCAAAATCAACGTTGAATATATTTGTGGTGAATTTTTCATCTCCTTGGTACGGTGGATTTTCTTCACTGTTTCTCACAATTCAACTTTGACTTCAAGTCTCACGACAAACTGAATTACTTGTTATCAACATTGCAGTTTTCTGAAGCACAACTGCGCTTGTAACTCACTCTGCCAGAGATGCCCTTTATCTGCCGAGAGCTGAGCGGCTCAAAGTCCACACTAATGTATCCCTCCATGGCTGTGAGCAGCTTCTTGGTGGTGCAGTTGGTGGTGTTGGCTTGCTCCCACCAGTTGCCCTGGTACCAGCCGGGGATAATCCATTGGTATTTACTGCCAAACATGTTCAGGTTATATGCCTGGATGGGGTAGAAGAAATGGAGGTTGAAGCAATCTATCCATATGGAGATACAGTATGATTTAAAAGAAGATTTAAAAGAAGATTAATAATTCTGTGTGTGTAATCATTCTAACTTAATGTGAGCTAAATGCAAAATGAGAGCCTGGCCTGAGAGGTTTGGTCTAGTGCCAACTGAGCTTAAAAAATACTGAAATCACAAACTAAGCAACGAGGGTAAAACATAACATGAGCCCAAACCATCTGAGGCCAAAATATGTGTCGCCAAACACTTAAGTGTTAAATTTAGCCACACCAGATTCTAAAAGGTTCAGATTAGTTTTTGTCAGGTTTGTGCATAAGTCATATATTCACCACTAGATTAAACCAGATCACATCATGTCTGAATCATCTGTTCAAAGAAGGACTGCACCAATTGTTTACCAAATGCAAGATTTTTGTCAGCACTTGGCAAGACACTGATGGACAGCACTGACAAAAATTGATATCCGAAAGCTGTGTGTAGACTGTAGACTTACGCAGCAGAAAACCTTGGCGGCCAGGTGCTCGTCAAACTGGCCAATGATGATTCTCACATCATTGTCCTAAAAAAACAAAGAATAAGTCTTCAATTGACTCATGACTTAAATGGTAAATATGAGCAAAGTTTCCCAGCACTCGTGCACACAAAATATTACAGCAAACCTAAGGTACTTCTACAGAATGTGTTTGATGTGAAACAGCATGGTCATAAAATCCAAATTATAATTACAGTATTACTGTCACCATACAGTGTCCTTTAGTAGTAGTAGTACCCAGGTCAGCCAAAGTCTGTTCACCCTGCTTTTAAGCTCAAATCCTCAGCACTGCTCTATTGATTATAGTTTATTTCTGTATACCATGTTTATAATTGCTTCTGTATTTATGTATATTGTCTGCTATGTAGCAAAAGGGAGTTACAAAACTCAATTTCACTATATAACTTGTTATATTGTACAGTAATCTTATACAGTATACGGTAATCTTGCAGTACATGTTAGCTATTTTTGCTTGTTACCCTGTAACTGCTAACAGCCAATAGACAAGAAGCTCTAGGATCTCTTTCCTTGTTTGTGATGGCTTTCTTATCATTCTGCAACATCAGATTTTTTTAAGAAATGGACATAGAATCAGCCATGTTGCGTGTTCTGTATTTTCATCATAATACAGTGTATGTCTATCTCATCAGTAGCTACTAAGTATGTGGGATCTGAATGGCGAAGCAGTAGCTGAGAGGCTAAGGTAATTTTAAGTCACTGATGTCCGCGACCAGAATTGCCAACCAGGCTGGAGAGCACAAATTTACATGAGGATTCAGAGCACATGGCCTGGTGATTGACTCAGTAAATAATTCAGCTTGCCCGGGTGGAAGTGCAGCATGTTTCATGGTGGGAAAAAAGATCAGGCTCTGGGGCCAACCGTCTGTCATTTAGTGTGCGCAAGCACATCTATTGTACAAACAGCACAGGCCTATATACACACATGCACATAAGTGGATGTGTGCATATGTGCGTGTCAAAACACAAACATTACAGTACAAAATTGCTCCAGATCTAATCCAATATTACAGACACAGCTTTGATGAATCTACATGGTCAGCGAAGCTGGAGGTGATGTGTGATGCATGGAGAAAAATCCTGTTATAAGGGCCTTATTTAACTCTGACAGTGCAGACGGACAAACAGAATACCAAATCTAAGGATTCAGTCGATCATGTTATTGACTTTAATTCAAGACATACTTTATTATTTTGGGATTTGTCCCAAATGAACATTCATCTTGTAACAGGATTCTCATGTTTTAGGAATACATACTAAATACTGAGTGTGTTTTCTGTGCTAATGTCATGTACTTTAAGTGCGACAGTTCTCAAGTGTTCAGTCCCGTCAATCGATAAGGTGAAAATGCAGTACATTACAAAAAAACATTACAACAAAACCTTTTAGTGGCATTCTGACTTCAAGCAAGGTCTTTTTGAAATGCAATTATGAAACACAACACTCTGAAAACATGATTTATAGTCGATCTGGGTTGAACTGTAAAATTAAAACAAAGTCAGCTTTTTAAAACAACAGTGGAGTGACAAACACACCAGCTGTAATGTCAGGAACCTGTGGTGTCCTGCCTGTGTTCTGCATAATGAGAAACCATTACAAATACAGTTCATGAAGTCCTCTTCCCTCAGGCAATCTCTACCATATGTCATGCATCCACAGATCAGAGGGGGCAACCAATCACTGTCATCATAATTCCAATTCCTTAAGGCTATTAGACACAGAGCTACCAGCTCTAACAGCCAAACATTGTAGTTAAGCCTCTAAATATATTGGATACTAAATAAATTTTACAGAGATATAAGATAAATTTACATTAGTTAGATAGACGATGATAGATATACATATACCTATCTAGGTTTCTAGATAGATAGAGATATTACCAGCCTCCAAATTCAACTAATTCAACAACTAGGATTAATTTTTTATCACAAAAAAATCGTATATATATTTTCTAGCAAGGCATATAGGACACACACACACACACACAAACACACACACACACGACACACACACACACACACACACACACACACATACACACTCGAACACTAAAGAGGAAGAGCACTTTCATAAAGCTAGACTGCTCAATCAAAAGGCTTCTCTGGTTGTTTCTCATCAGAGCCAGAAAGCATGCTGGGAACATTTGTCTGTGTGTGTGTGCGCGTATGCGTGTGTTTGTGAAGTGGGCTACTCAATACAGTTTTTCTTACTCGTTTTAGTACATTTCTCAGATCAGAATTGAAATTCTCAAAACTACTTGTTCAACCTCCACATCATCTCGTCACTTGTGCACATCATTAAAGCAATTTCTCATTGCTTTGAACATATTGCAAATGCTTTGACACTTTGAAGCAAATGATTTTGTACAATTGTCTGCTGTTTCCTACATTATCAATTGCTTATGTCATGCTGATCACAATGAATTATACCAGTCTCTGTTGTTGAATAATCTTAGCCCCCCCACCCCCCCCAAAAAATATAGATATAGATAGACAGATGTGGAAGAGAATCTGTGATACAACAGACCGGAACGTCAGCCAAAGGGGTGCATCCCATGCAACAGTCCTGTCTCTTTCTTTTCTTGTCTTGACATGCTCTGTCAACAAATTACAGTACGAACAGTAAAAGCATAGCTGTGATTCCTGTCCTCTCTCCTGCAATGTATAACTTTGTACTGGTGAAAGTGATATATGCCATACAAAAAAAGTGCAGCCTTGTGCATTTTAAATCATTGTCATCAAAATCTTAGCCAACACGTACACTAGAAAATACTTATACTGTATTTTACAGTGCACTGTTACATTGAGAAGATGGCTAAACATTTTGACTTGCTTGTTCATTAACAAGACACAAGGACTTGTCATTCTGACGGCACTGAAATGTTCAATGACATAAAGATTTGCTTTTGAGAGATAGACTAAGGATTTTGAGCAAGTTACGGGCTTTTGCAGGTTAAACACTGTGTTGTGCTGTTTGTACTACCTGTTTCGAGAAATGCACTTACTGTTTTGCAAATGTTAAGGATGAATCGAGAAATGCACCAAAGCGACTGCGCAAAACTGTAATGCTGCCCCTCTCTGGAGGAAAAGCGCTTAACCCAATGTGACACCAGCTATGGCCAAGAACCACTGCCTCAGTATAAAGTCTGACCTGCCTGGCAACAACATAAAAATACTTCGTAGTTGTGGGCAAGGCCATGAGTAAATGTGTTGTGTTTGTGTATTACAGGCCAACCAGGGCAATACATGGCCTCAAATTCCCCTCATTGCCAGAGCTTTTATATAACTATAACAATAATTGTTCTCAAAGAGGGTAGTGTTAAGGGCAGCCTTGACTGCTTTATCCATGACAGGGTTGTTTGTAACTTTATGATGGTGATTTATATGTGATAATGGTTTGAGTAATATTGTACCTCATAAGCCCAATCAGGCACTGTTAAGGCTTATTAGGCACACACACGCTCACACACACACACACACACACACACACACACACACACACACACACACACACACACACACACACACACACACACACACACACACACACAGTGTACTATAATGATGGTCTTTTATTAGGTTGTGGGAGATGTGATTTGTAGACTGGGCAATGTGTTGCTTCTTCCCACCAAACCATACCCCTGTCTGTTTGTGATGATTACTGTGCAGTGAGTGTGCTGTGTGTAGTGCATGTGAGCCAGTATACACACTTGCAGGACAGATTTATGTGTGTCTTAACTGAGCATTGATTGTTGTACACACTGTTATGACCACATTAGTCCCATGTCGTTGCAGGGCGTCACATGATGTCCCTGTGAGAAAGTCTGACAAAGCGTCTGTATTTGATGCTATGGGGTGGGAACTTGTTGGTATGTACCACAATATCTGAGCATTCTTGACCTTGTCACTAAAAGCATATTTGGGGAGAACAAACTCAAAACAGCAGCCTGACAACCATTGGCATATCAGACCTAGAATTTGGCGTGGATTGGTCCTTAAAGCTGGTGTTCGCAGTATGAGACTCTTGCTGGAGCTTGGTGCTATTTGGGGATTTGGACCAGCAGAGGTGCTTCATCAATTTGAAAAGAGAGCCAACAAAACACTGCGGATTACAGGAACAGCAGCAGCTGTTCTGATGATTATTATCAACAACAGACCATATGAAATGCACAAACCTATAATGATGATATCAGTGCAAACCATTTGTCTTGTGCTGATCCTTTGTCCCCGTTGGTCCGCAAGACAATGAAGAATTCAAAATTAGTCTGTATTTTAAAAAAAGGTAAGTTTTGTTTACAATTGGGATTATATATGGTATAAATATAGTCAACATACAGAACTTACTGCACAAGAGGTTGTGAATATGGGTGCTCCCCTTAACACCAGAGAAGCCTTTATCTAACGCCTGTGCATTAGATAAAGATATGCCTGTGAATAGTTTTGCATTGATGAGTAATCATGATAGAAAAATTACTTTTCCTATCCAAGGTTATTTTGTGAATTCATTGGTTTCTGTCTGGTGACTCTGCAGTGTCAGATTTCAGAGCTTTGTCCATTGAGAACACTGAAATCTAAAATAAGAAATAGCTGCTTTTTAAATAAATAATAATAGCTAAAGGGAAAGATAAAGTTAGTGTGCAAATCAACTATACTTGAGAATAAAATTGAAAGTAATGCATGTATGGAGGGCCCATCAGTAAGGCAAAAAAAATGTTTAAAAAGAAATTGACTATCCCCTACCACATCATATCTGAGGAGCTGAGTTCTGAATGCATGATAAATAATTAAATTATAATAAATAATAAAGTGTTTTGGACTTTATTTAGATTCTAGGGCATTATTTTCTCATGTGGCTCTCCATTGAATGCAAGCTCTCAAAATCTTATAAAGCCCTGGTCTATAAAATGTCTGCTGGCATTGTTATTTTATGTTTAAACTGAAGAAGAATAAACTTGATTGTTATTAAGATTAGAAGGTGGATGTGGGTGTACAAGAGCTTAAGTGTGCTTGTGTGTGGGTGTGTAAGCCTGCCTTTGTTATCTGATGTTTTGTCAGCCAATCCAGTAACGTGGGACTGAGAGAAGGGCTGCTCCAACTACTTGCAGCGGAGATGCCTGTCTGCGTTCTGAATATTCCAGCTGGATCACAGATGTGAGTGCTCTATTTGTGGATCACACAGTGACGCCATGGCCCCCTTCTTCCCCCTCACACATACACAATCACACACTGTACCAAAAAAAGACCAGCCTTCACAAAATCTGTGTCACCCTCTACCTCATCATATTACGTAGCTGTCGGGGAGGCAGCAAACTGCTGTTGGGAGATGAGCGGGAAACAGACCATCCAAACATTCTGAAAAGCTTTCGAGGCGACGTCATGATATTGCATATTCATAGTTGATCAAGGAAGAATGTTGTCAGCTTAAAATGTCAGCCCTCAACGTGCAGTTACATATATTCGAGGAAAGACAGCTTATCTTTCTGTTCCTTCTCTATCCCTCTGTCTCGTCATTTCTATTGCATTTCTTTCAACCTGCTCCATCTTGCATACTATGTTCCACTCACATGTCAGACCTCACTCTTCTCTTTCTCCTTCTCCATTTCACTTCACTTCCACCTTTACTCACACTGTGCCATGTACGTAACGTCTTATCAAAACATTGTTTTATAGTCCTTTACACTGACACCTTGTATGTTACTAGTTAAGCTCACTAGTCACTTGGTCCCATGTTCAATTTACTTCCATTGACAATGCTTCCTACTGTAAACTGCATGTGGCACTGACTTATGGTGCACATACCAGTGGTAAATGAGGGCACATGCATCTCTGATTGCCTCTGGAGATAGTTAGGATAATTTAACCATCACACTTGACTGCATGTACATCTGAATGTCATGCATTTGTGAGTCATCCAAGCAAATTCTGATCAACCATGCATGTCAAAACCTAGAGTAAATGGTAAAAAGATGTAGAGGTCTAACATTGTAATATGGTAAAATTTTGTTCAGTCTCATTTGTATTTTAAAAAAGAAATCCTGTACACACATATATATATATATATATATATATATATTTTGTTCAGTCTCATTTGTATTTTAAAAAGAAATCCTGTACACACACATATATATATATATATATATATATATATATATATATATATATATATATATATATATATATATATATATATATATATATATACGTATATATATATATATGCTTAAAAGGGGCCCATCAAACATCCATTAGCCTGTGAGGTCACTGTACAGACTCCCCAGCCATTACAATGTTCTGATTGCAGCTCCACTAGTTTCAGTGAGAACTGAATGCCCTCCTCTGCCCAGTCAAAGTGGGATAAATTATTCATTGTCCAGGATTCACTTTGGATGGCATCAACTCATACACAAATATAGCATTTAAGAAAGTATTACCAAAAGGTGTGACTAAATTCATTTGGTGTATCTATGAATCATCTAAATAATCTGAAATTGAACCACTTTTTTATTAGACAGAAATGATAAGTGACCAGGCTGGATCGCTTACCTTGAGCTTCTTGACATTGACACAGGGATCATTGGAGAAACTTTCTGTATCGGCAATCTGAATGTTTGCTTTCTCCAGTTCATTGGTTAGATCATTCCTCACCTTAGAGAGAATGAGAGGGGGGAAGAAAGAGAAAACACTGTGAGCATGGTTGATCATTTTAGGATGTTCACTGCTCTCATTATCTAACCCAGTCTTGGTTCTGTGCAGGACTATGCAATTATCTTTCCTACATGATTTGTTAAAACAAAATTGTTTAAAGGAATTGGACATGTATATCATGTATACTCTAAATTCACACAATAAATCTGCAGTTTCCCATTCATCTGTTCATGTTTTTTAATGGCTTCACCACTTCATACATATTAACACTTCCAGTTTTCAGACTTACAAAATGAACGTATAGTGTATACAGTGTGCAGTAATGAAGTAATAATGATAGGTGCAGGCAATCTAATGTTTTGTCTGCATATTGTACCTTAAACTGTGAATGGACAGACAGAAGGACTTGGCATTGTTGCATGAAAGAGAAATATTGACTACTGAAGACCTCCAACTGTCACCAATCTGATTTAACTCACTCTGTTCAGTGTGGAGTTCACAATATTCTGTATGCATTTGTCACAGTGATACATTATATATATATTTGTATATATTTATATTTATATATATTTGTTTTTCGCAGAATGAGACAAGAAAACAAGTGTTTGCTTTAAACTATCTCAACTAGTTTTCTAAAGCTTGACAAAAAGCAGACGTATGTGTAGCACTATAAATGTATTTGCAGTAGCTAAATGTCTATTTTGATGTATTGATTCAGTAGAATGGTGGGTAGTGGGATCAGAAAAGGATAAAAACGGAGCAGGCACCCCACTGGGACGACGAGCTTGAGGTGGTTTATCATACTGCTTCTCTCTCTCTCACCCTTCAAAACACACATACTATGATTCATCCCCCTGGCTCCCTTCCTTAAAGGTGCAATTTCAGATTTTTCACAGCAGACATATTGGATTGTCATATTAGAAAAAGCACACGTGTAACTAACAACATTAATGATGGCTCTGTTCCATTTAGGTGTTCCAGCAAGGCATGCCAGTGAGCCTGCATGCACAATACAAAGGCCCTGGCACAGGAGCACCTCAATGGAATGCAGCCATTATTAATGTTACACCTGTGTTTAACAAGTCAAAATGTCTGCTGTGAGAAAGATCTACAGTTTACATGCTGAGGTTCTCCTCCTTTTTCTTTTGCCAGATTTTTCTGGTTCCCTGCGGCCATGCCCTGCAGCCTTTGGCCCCTCCACCCCCACCAGGGAGCTTGGCATGAAGGGCCATGTTGAGACATCAGAGCGGGTGTGTGCTCAAATGAGCATGCCAAGCTCAGTTGGCAAAGACAACATGAAACAACTAACAGATGAAGGTCCTGTGTGTTTGCCACACATTTGTGTATAAATGTGCACATGTCCATTTTTATGAAGCCCTTTATTTCTTCAAATACATATTTGTTATTGTCTTGGCAGTGAATGGATGGAATCATATTTATATACATGGAAACACTCGTCCTTGAGTGATATTCCACCAAAAAATCTATATTTAGCTTAAAATTTAAAATTTTAAAATTTTCTTTAAAAGGAGGGCTTGAATTCACTATATATATATATATATATATATATAATACTAATACTAATAGCCTTCATCAAGAACTCAATTAGGCTGTGGAAAACAAGTCTGGAAGCCAACTCAAAGGCAATTGGACAAGTCACCATCAAGTGCAGCATATACCAAGGCAATGCACTATCCCCGCTGCTGTTCTGCATAGGCCTGAACCCCCTCAACCAGATCATCACAAAGACTGGCTACAGATACCGATTCCGAAGTGGAACAATCATCAGTCACCTCATCTACAGGGATGATATCAAGCTGTATGCCAGAAATGAGCGAGACATCAACTCACTGATCCACACTACCAGGATCTACAGCAACGACATTGGAATGTCGTTCGGACTGGACAAGTGTGATCACATTGTATCAAAAAGAGGGAAGATGATCAGAACCGAGGGGGGTTGAACTACCAGAAGGCCACATTGCAGATGTCCAGGACAGCTACAAATACCTTGGGGTGCCACAGGCTAACGGAAACCATGAGGAGGCAGCAAGGAAGACCACCACAGCCAAATACCTACAAAGAGTGAGGCCGGTCCTGAAAAGTCAGCTGAATGGGAAAAACAAGATCCGAGCCATCAACACATACGCCCTGCCAGTCATCAGATACCCCGCTGGTATAATAAACTGGCCAAAGGAGGAGATAGAGGCTGCTGACATCAAGACGAGAAAGCTCCTCACAATGCATGGAGGGTTTCACCCCAAATCCAGCACCCTGAGACTGTACACCGAGCGTAGCGAGGGAGGCCAAGGGCTAGTGAGTGTCAAGACCACTGTCCAGGATGAAACGACAAAGATCCAGGAGTACATCAGAAAGATGGCCCCCCAAAGATGAAGGGCTTAGTGAATACCTCAGAGGTGAGAGGTGCAGAGGTGTATAATGCTGAATAAGTGGTTCAAATGCTTTGATAAAAAGCTACAAACTTCCATTATCCAAACCTACAGGGTGTAAGCATTTCATACTCAAAATACGGATTTCAGATGGAGCATCACTACACGAATAGCTACAGTACATCAAAGTCATGTGAGCATAGTTTCAGCAGAAAGCATCCCCAAGGATGTAAAACAATGACTGCTACCACTACCACCATCACTACTACTACTACTACTATTGTTACAGCTATTAAATTAGTCATTGCAGCTAGTTTGTGTAATCAACTAGCGGACTGTTGCCATCTAAAAATCAATGAATCTGAACAACCTCAACTTTATTTTCCTCATGTCTCTAAATAATCGCCTCCTCACCTGTTACCCTGGAGGGAGCTCTAAATCACTCTGTACATCACTCACTCCTGTACAAACATTCCCTCCAATGTACTGCTCGCTGAGCTGAAACAACAGGGAGGACGGAGTGGATCAATACAACTAGGTTTTGCTCTTGAGGAACAATTGGCGTGGTGGTCTGGACAAGCTACAATGTCCTGTTGTGTGGAGAGTTGAAATGCCTGGCTGCTGCAACGCTAAAAGGAAACTAGATTGGACGAGGAAGGGATTGCAGCAGGCACGCTTGGTGGTTGAAGAGGTGTGCTGGAGCGAGAACACAGGTGGATGCAGTAACAACCTACAGTTGCATACAAGACAAGACATACTGATGAATTGCAGAGACACAAACATACTGACATACACAAAGGCTGACACACAAAGGCATTCACGTCTAAGAAAAAAAGCCCTTTGAGCAAAAGGATTTTTATTGGTTTGATTTTGTGTTTCCTCCACTGAGATGGAAAAGGACAAATGCATCTGTGTTCTGGTGGACTGAGTGTATTAGAGCGAGGGAGAAAGAGGGGAAGGGGACAGATGGATTGAGGGACAGAAGGAGGGGGAAAATGAGCAGCTTTACTGCGTAACAAAAACATCCTCTATTGTTTGGGGCAGCCTGGGAATCCCCAGCAGCAAATACAGAAGAGAAATAATCCTACTGCACTTCTGGGCATGTGCACACACACACAACACACACACACAACAAATATGCAAGTATACACCCACATATGATGACAAAATGTGGACAATGCATCTATGTTTAGAAAGGACATTAACAAAATTTGATTTTATTTATATGCACCATGTCTTTATCTGCAAACACACACACACACACACACACACAGACCTATAAAACCACAAACTAAATGAAGATAAATTGGTGAGCTGAGAAAGTTGAGGGATGCTCTGTGATTCTTTGGGGTGTATATAAATATCATCTTTCATTCCACTGACTGTACTATATACTTGCTCTGCACTAAAGCACTGTTAAATGCACTGTATAGGAAAATAGAAAAATTGATTAGTTAACAGTCAACAAATTATTTCAGCTATAATAATTTCTAGGACTTAAACCTCAACTATCACACCTTTTAAGCATGATCCCAAGATAAAGTAGGTGCTCTGACTTTCATTCAAAGCTGATGTACTTTCCGAACCAATTCACCAATTATTACTGGTGAAGTTACAATACGTACATTTGCAACCAAACAAATCCACTTGCTCCAAATATAAAACCACATCCTTCAGGCAACAAAGAGATAGACTAAAGTGAGTGCCCTGATGCAGAGTAAGTGTAGCTTTTGATGATTCAGATGGTACCAGTATGACACTGTGAGACTGCAGAGGTCTAACCTCAAATCATTCACACATCATTTTGAGGCACGTTCACCCTTTGCAGCAACAGATGTGGATGCTGTCTGAGCTTTGTGCATGTATATCTACACTTTTATAATGCATTTGTGTGTCCACTCCAGATTTACAGGAAGGAAGACTTAAAAGAGGACGTCCCATATTGTGTGCTACATTGCCACATAAATCATCATGCAAATCCTAGAGTTCAGACTGCAATGCCAGTCATGTGTTTAAACAAACTAGCGTGACAAATCGTTGTGCCACAGCCTGAAGACAGCCTCTCAAATAGGTTCCTCTCATGACCTTACATGCCTTGTACAATGGCTCGAATGAGTCATTCTGCAGAGGAATTTATGCAACATTACGTGTAATGATGGCTTAAGAGAAATTATGAAATGCACAAACACGGACAACAACCTATGTTAAGACTGTAAGAAAGATTTCTGTGAAAGGGAGACAAACAGAGACAGAGTAATTGAGAGAGAGAATTGATGTTGAGAGAGTAACTTCTACTAAATGTATCAGTGGTCATAGCGTAATTAAACACTTGAGCTCAGAGGGTTCCAGGCAGAGGACAGAGTCCTAATCCTGTTCACAGTCAGGTGTGTCATCTGACTCACTGATGATGGCTGCTCTGTTCCTGGGTGAGCCCTGCTTGTCTGGCAATCTCAATAATGTGGATTGCAGTGTGCGTGTGTGTGTGCGCGTGTGTAGTTACACTAGCAAATACCTAGCCATTACTCACTCTCACTACAATAAACCACAAATTAATCGAACTTCAGTGTCTATCAACACACAGAATGAGTGTGTGCATCGTGTGTGCGCTTGCATGTTTCAAAGGTGCCCAAAAATAGAAGTGACGAGCTGGCTTTAGCTTACAGGTTACAGTCCCAGGGGACACCACACTGTATGTATGTGTGTGTGTGTGTGTGTGTGTGTCGTGCATGCCACTGACCGAATCCTTAACTCGCGTTACATAACATTAACCTTGCGAGCACTCTCCCAGGGAAACAGCACTGGGGATCAGCAGGAGAGCGAGCATGACAGGGAGTGTAAAAGAGAAAGGGTGGCAAACATACTCATTATGCAGATGCAAGTTTGCATTTGTGTACACACATAGATTCTGTATATACAACACAATACCTATTGGGGATGTTCTTAAATCCAAATCAAGTACTTGACAGAGCGCAAATAAATAATTAAAATCATGTGATAGTTCACATTTATTTAGTTTTATTTGTTTTCAAAAGCCTATGAAGAAATTGTAATGATAATCCACTGAAATCGCTTACTTCTTCCACAAAAAAAACTTTCCATTATTGGCAAACATTTTTCAGTGCATTCAGAAACATTGCAGCTCTTCTTCTTCTACAGGCAGCTGCTGTTTCCGTTCATTTCAGTACAATTTGTAATTCAACTTGCAGAAAGAGGAAATTGCTTAAATGTATTTCTGTTTTTTCCCCCTTTTTTCTATATAGCTCTTTGAGTGCTTTATGGCAACGAGGCTACATGAGCTGACACGTTTGAAAAGTCTATTATAGAAGTAGGATTTCCACAGGATTTCTGACTGTTTGTGTGTTTATTTTTGGTCAGACTCAGACATGAGTTTAAAATTATTCATGTAAAAACCGTAGTTATTTGGAAAGCTGTAAGAAACTCATTCTGTTTGCCACAGTATACGTTGTTTTTCACGAGTCCCTACAACGGAATGTGGCTAGTGCAAAGTTAGCCTGACCCTTTCAGCCACAACAGCCACATTTATGGGAAATACAGCAATTTCAAATGAACTAGAATAATACCTTAATGGAAAAATGCATCTGTATGAAAAAGTAATGGTTTATACACATTGACTGGTAATTGTTATTTTAGTTTTTCTATTATCACGCAGTGGTTAACAACAACATTTACTGCTTTGCATGTCATTAACCATTTGTCTTGCTACACTCTACCGTGATGTCCCGATGCACCAAAAAACGGCATGATCTGAACTTGACAGAGGATTGTACAAATCATGAAGCGATATTTGCATATTTGTAAATCAGGATTAGAGGCCAATCTCGTGGCAGGTTGATTGAATCGGGCCGCCCGTCTTCCTCCCGTCCTAAGCCCCTTGGCGCTTTCAGGAGGGGAGAGATAAAGGGGATTTTGGCTCTCTGAGATTTGCAGTGAGACTTCTTATACATCCCCCACCTCCACCTCCCACCCTCAGCTGCAGAGCAGATTGTTTTCAACTAGGGCCTCAAGGCAAGAGCTCACAGTATGCTTTCAATACCTCTGGCACAGCTTTTTTAACTGAATGTTCCCGTGTTGCTGATGTGACATAATGTTTGTGCCATGAGTTTGAGTCATCATCCAAGACAAGACAAATGTGTATGTTGCACTGATGTCCAACTCTCCCTCAAAAAGGAATATGCATGTATAAGATAGGTATAAGATGATTTTAACTTGTAATATCTTTTGGAAATGGTTTTAGTCAGTTGGCTGATAAAATTGTCATGTCTAATTGATTTTATCGTAAAACACCGCTAGACACTATAATAACAATAATAGAGGAGAGTACTTTTTCTTTGAGAATTCAAATGTGTTTCCTCCTGTTCCCGAGCTGAGCTCCAACTAACCACAACTTCCAAAATAAGTCATCTAGCTTTTAAACGTACACTATATTGCCAAATGTTTTAGGTCGACCCTCCGAAACATTGAATTCAGATGTTCCAATCACTTCCATGGCAACAGGTGTATAAAATCAAGCACCTAGGCATACAGACTGATTCTGCAAATATTTGGGAAAGAATGAGTCGCTCCCAGGAGCTCAGTGAATTCAAGCATGGTACTCTGATAGGTTGCCACCTGTGCAAGTCCATTGTGAAATTTCCTCACTATACTAAATATTCCATGGTCAGCTGTTAGTGGTATTATGACAAAGTGGAAGTGATTGAGAACAACAGAAACTCAGCCACGAAGTGGTAGGCCACATAAAATCAGAACAGGGTCTGTGCATACTGAAGTTGCCAACTTTCTGCAGAGTCAATAGCTATAGACCTCCAAAAGTCGTGTGGCCTTCGGATTAGCTCAGGAACAGAGTGTAGAGAGCTTCATGGAATGGGTTTCCATGGCTGAGCAGCTGCATCCAAAACTTGTGGCAATATAGTGTATTTTAGACCAAAATCCCAACATTATCACAAGTTAGCTACAAGTGCTGAGTCAACACAGATTATTTGTTTTCATAAGTTACTTCTGTGAAAACTAGCCATGTACTTTAGAATAGGCTGAGTGGTGCTTTCTATCCACTGAACAGGACGTGAAAATTAAATTACTCCAGGTGGAATTTGTTAAATAAGTAAATTCATTCATTTCTATTTCAAACGTTGTTCTGGTATCTGTTCTCACCCGTTTTGCTGGTACCAAAGTCTTTATTTCCAACAAGCAAATTATTTTTATTCATTACTAAAAACATTAATACATACTGTTAGTGGTAGGATGAAGCTCCAGTTTTAGTGTCAAAAATGTTCTTCACATCTATACATTCCCTCAGAATCGTTAAGAATCAATCCATTGAGTTTAATGTGGGTGGAAAAACATTAATTCAGTGAACTAGTGGAATTTAATTGATTGCCACCCACTCAAATCATGTTGGCATCATCTGAATGATAACTGTAAAAAGAAAACGCCAATCATTGTGCAGTACTGATACTACTGCATACTACGAGATAAAAATCCCCCCAACTGAGAATACATTCAATGTTTTATGAGAGTGAGATGTTAACCTTCACCTTGAGAACATGAAAAAGTTTCTCCCATAAAGCTTGGAGGTATGAGGATGAGGGTGGGAAGACTGAAAGGAATAAAACTACACTGACTTGACTGACTGACCTGTACAACAAAAATACAACTGTAAGCTGCTGGTTTAGCACAGTTGTAAAGATGTGTCCACTGTACTGATAATACAAAGTCTTGTTATTAAATATTTACACATGCACTAGTTTTATATTTATGTAACTGGCCTACTTTTCTGACTTGTAAAAGTTTTAGGAAGACAGTATTTATGCGCAATAAACACATAAACAGAGAGAAAGTGAAACCATAACTATACAATTGCCCCTAATATCTTTATGTACAGAAAACTGAGGTTGCAGTGCATTCTGATGGAGAACAATCTCCATTATACCTGTTACACTTCAGATTACAAAAGTATTTCTCATTTCCTGTGTGTGCTCTCTGTGGCATCTCACTTTATAACCTCAGATTTCTTTTGCAACTTTTGCAAAAGTCTACATATAGAAATGTAATCTCTTTGAAGAATACCCAAGGAACACTGACCTCTGAGAACCTCTGAACATCCTGCGTGAGGGTCCCCACACGGCTCCAGTTGTAGAAGTTGAGGAACTTCACTACTGCTGGGTTCACAGCGTTGTCTGATGGGACAGTGCGGAAGAAGTTGGGGTACTTTTTCTTGTCTGCCAGAACTGGTGTTGTTGCCGCAAAGGACAGCTGGACCAACAAAAGAGAGGAAAATACAGTGAGCTTCAAGTCTGACTGTTAAATACAAAACCCATAAATAATCCTGGCAACAAACTGTCAGATTATGCTGATGTGACTTGAAATTTTCTGTCACCACACAACCTAATGCACCTTATGACACATCTCAGGTCTTCCCTTGCATTGGTCAGTGGCCTCCATCACTTTAGGGTTTATACCATGGCACAGTGGCCATGGCAAATGTGCACACACACACTCATTCATAGTCTAAAGGTCTGAACAAATCAACTCTTTCAAATTACTTTAAATGTCAGCGAAATAGCCCCATTCAGAGTGTTTCCGTTCCATCCAGCATTTCCGTTAACCTCAAACACTAATTGCCTTTTTGTTTAACTTGAGCTGATACTGGTCTGGTGACAGCAGCTAAGATGTCTACAATCAGTCTTATACAATATTTCAGGCAATTACCCCATTCTCATCATTGTTTTTCCTTTGCAGTTGCCACTCTAAAATATATAAAGTCTAAGGCTGTGTCCGAAATCCCCTATTACTCACTATATAGTGGACTGTGTAGTGCTGTCCGAATGTATAGTGATAATTATTATACCCTATATAGTCCACTCAGTGTATCCCACAATGCATTTTGAAAAGTAGTGTACAACTAATGGTCACTAACCAAGCCATACATACAATCATGTACTGCGCTGATAGAAAAAACTGACAATTCGATGGCAATGACGTAATTAACGGCTCTGAAATAACGATCGGGGTAGTGGCCTAAAGTGTTTTAATAATACGAGTGAGCTCCCTATATAGTGCTCTACATACAACTCCCTACATAGGGGGTAGAGAGTAGTGAATGAGAGGGGATTTCGGACACAGCCTAAAACTCTCTTTCTCTTAAATACACACAGACACTATCACCCACAGTTGTCTTCATTTCCACCCATGCACCTTTCATTTGTCATTTCCATGCTAATCAAGTTTTGCTCTCTCTCTCTTCCAATTTGTAGCATAGTTTCAACAATAGGTCACTAATGTTCCCCAGAGGCAAAAATGACTGTAATTAATTTTTGCATTAAGATTAGAATTTGCAAGCCTGTACAATGTAACAACCAGCATATGTTAGAATAGACAAAGATCTTCCACTTTATTGTTTACACTTTTAATATTCAGATTGAATGGCTTCATAAATAACTGTGGCAGCACCACTGTATTATATCTGTGGAACTGTAACTAGTAGTCACTACATAATGAGCAGTGGTTTAACATAATGTGTTTAAAACAAAGCATGTCAGAAAAGGTACAGACATGCGGTATTGTACAGACACCTATAAGAAACACTAAAGAGACATTTGTAAACATGCATGACTTCCAGAGCAGCGGTTTTAAAGAAGTACTGAATAGCAGTTGGGCTGTGATAATAACGCAGCATGCTCTATTTTCAGTGTCCTATCTGTGGTAATATAATGAGCGATATGAATCAGTGCAGGGTTAATTACATACTTTGTAGAGATTAAGCAGAACTTGTGATTTATGATAGAGATCAACACAAGGATGTAATAATTCTGTGACCAAGAGACCAAGTAGATTTCCTAAAAATGTGCTGAAGCCTTATAATAATAATAATAATAATAATAATAATAATAATAATAATAATAATAATAATAATAATAATAATAATAATAATAATAATAATAACTTTATTTATAGATCACTTTTCTAAGTGATCTATAAATAAAGTTATAATAATAATAATAATAATAATAATAATAATAATAATAATAATAATAATAATAATAATAATAATAATAACTTTATTTATAGATCACTTTTCTAAACCCATGTTACAAAGTGCTTCACACAAGGCAACAACTTCATAATAAGCAGTTTATACAAAACTATTTCTGATAAGCAAATCAAAACAAATAAAATAAATAAAATCAGTAAAAAGCAAAGCAAAATTAAATCAAACCACCTCCTTGATCCTTGAGGAGGTTGAGCATCTCCTACCTTTAGAAATGACTGTGATCTTCTCATTAAGCCTGTCTCCACTCATAGACATCTTCACTACTCATTAATCACAGTACCGGTATAATTGTACAGTTGTTGAAACCTGCTTACCACTGAACTATACTTAATTAAAGTATTGCTGAGAACACTCAAAAGTTAAACTGAATTTTCAGTTTGTAGGACTGGCATATCCCAGTACTATATGTGTAATACAGCATGACAGCTATGCTTGTACAGTTTTGCTTGACTTGACTGTACTGGGCATCAAAATACACTCATGACTTCTTAAATACGAGTAACACACATTTATCAAAGAATCTGCATGAATGACATGGGTATTTTAGTCTAAAGGATTTCTCCGTGTACAGTTTTAGCAGAAAAATTAACCCAAATTACAGGCCTGCCTTTTTACAGCCTCACCAAACTCTATGTTATCAGCTGAGCCATTTCCACCAGCAGGAAACCCTCAGTTTGGCCCATAAAATCACCACTTTCTGCAAAGACCCATAGGGGTTTGTGTTCACACATCAACGAGACGGGTTTTAAAACAACACATGGATTACAGCCATCAATTAAGCAGAAAGAAAGGCCTTTATCTTGCTACCGCTGCTAAATCCAGAATCACCCACCAGTCTTAGAGAGCTTCAAGGGGTCTTCCCAGCGTTGCCTTAATCTCCGTTTAGCTAAGGCTGTTTGCTACACCCACACTGGGAAATGCTTCCATAGACCTCTAATAAGAGCTAGTGATCATCTCAAACCAAAGTGATTGCACCAGTCCTCTCATGACTGCACTGGTAAGAAACTTGTTGGTCAGAAGAAGCTCCACAACTTTACCCTTTTCCCCCTTAGGTGTATGAGGTTTTCCATATGCCTGGGTTGTACTGTTTTGAAGAAGTTGTATTTGCTTTTTGCACAATTTATTTGTTTCATCTGTTATTTACACTGAACTCAGAATCCCAGAAGAAAAATAAATATTAACCAATAGACACATGCTGAATTTAAAACTTTATTGGGGTACAGGTACACACAGCACTGATTTTCCATTTGGTTTTGTTTATTTGGAGGGATAATGAGACAATACAAAAATGTCAGTGAAAAAGTTTTTAAAAAAAACATTGAATGATTATTTCCTCAGCTTAAATTCACCAAATATTGTATTTTTTTAAAAGAGGTCATATTGTGCTCATTTTCAGGTTCAAAATCTTATTTAGGGGTTTTACCAGAACAGGTTTACATGGTTTAATTTTCAAAAAACACCATATTTTTGTTGCCTCTACATGACCTTTGTTGGGAGTTGCACATGCGCTCCTAGTTAAGGACTACTAGCCAAACAGAAGCAGAGAAGTGCAGATCAGTCAAAGGCCGGTAAACACAGCTTCGGTTCAGCTCAATATATTCCCCTTACCAGCTTACTAACATAGATGGGAGCAAGAGTTTCAGAGTGGTGGGCTCTGTCTCTACATCACAGTAACAACTTTATGTCCATGTAATAGGTTTGATTTTTCACTTTACAAACCTATTACATGCACAAAAAGGTATAACTCAATAAAGGAGAGGGGAAAAGGCAAAAAGCATAATATCACCTCTTAAATAATAGAAATGTATAGAACCATGAGGTTGGGACTTAAATATTATTATTATTATTATTATTATTATTATTATTATTATTATTATTATTATTATTATTATTATTATTATTTAAAAATACCCTGTTTCCACTAATATTGTTCACAATCTGATAAATCCACTAAAAATCATCAAAGCACTATAAGTAATTGTCATTTCTTTTATTCTTGCAGGTAAAACTCGGTCATTCATTCATTCATTCAACATGAGACCATCAGATGAGAAATGGTTCTTACATCTAATATTGTATTTTATTAATCAAAATAACTGTTGACTCAATATCAATCGGCCCCTTTGCTGTGTGTCAAAATGTACCACAGAAAGCAAAAAATAATATTTATAGTATTAATGCCCAATCGCACCATCAGGCAAGTTTCTCCATCTGTTGCATGTCAGAGCAAAATATAGGACTGGACAAGAGGATATCTTGTTTGGCCACTGAATCCAGATCAGCTGATGTGAAGGGCTAAAGTTCACTAAGATAAAATGCACGATTTATTTTTGTCATCTCATACCAGCTACAGTCTAGAGGTCAGTCCAAGTCGGCTATAGCACAATTTTGAGAGGACAGTGTATTAAGACAGCCAAGATGAGAGGGAGCTCGAATGTATTATTTAAAGAATAGGCTAGTCTTTATCTTACTCTGACAGGCTTTTTTAGTGGAAAAGCCAAAAATAGTTCCATGATATCACACATCTGAGAGTAGTAGCTTATGTAAGAGGGTTTTAAAGAGGGCCGGCCCAAATAGGTTGGTCTTTGGTGGAGGGCTCTATACTAGTGTAAAATTTACACATGCGTTGTGTGCATATACACAAAGATCAGGCACAGGTTAACACACATTCTCACTCTCTCACCACGGATTACAGAAACTACAGCAGCCTTCCTTTGCCAGTAGTAATTAAAACTGTCACGATGGGCTCCAGGCAGCTTCTCCCTCACCACAAGGTCACTGAGGCTCTCGGTAATACAACTGGAGATCGTCTGGCCCCACTGAGACGTAATGTTTTTTGTGAAGACTTGAGGTGAATCACAGATACCATCGCCGTGCTCTACTCAGACATTCTGTACACACAGTCGCTTATCACATTCTATTTGAAGGGAGTACAAAAGCCTTGCTGCCTCTCTGTTTGGGCTTATTAACGTCACAGTCAAACTGGTTTTACGTTTATGCATGGACAGAAAGTGAGAGAGGACTCCAAAATAGAAAATAAGAGGTGCATGGAGACAGTCAGAGAGGTGTGCTGATTCACCAGGTATACCAGGAATGAGTAAGGTTTGAATCACATTCCATGACACTTAACTGAGTAGATAGATTACATTTCATACGGCTAAAGACAATCACCCCCTGATTCTTTGTTGGACTTAGTACAGTCACTGTCCAGGGTGCTGATTCTGGAGCTGCCCTGAGCTGAATCCCACTGGCGGAGATATACAGTAACAGTTTAGACAGAATATATATATATATATACCCTGTTGTTCCAGATCCAGTGTCTGTGATCAGTTCAGTTAGTTTTACCTGCTTAATACTGACAGCAGCTTTTCATGTTTTAGGTTTCAGCAAATATTTTTTGGAGCCTGAATTTAGAAAGCCAATGTACAGCAACCACCACATGCTACAACAATGCTAATACTCTGTGAGGCTGTAATTAGGCATTGAATGTGGACATCAGCATGCTAATTTGCTTACGCTAAAATCACATTTACCAGGTATAAGGTTTTCCATGTTCACCATCTTAATTTAGCATGTTAGCATATTATCATTTGCTAATATGCAGCAAACACAAAGTATAATGATGATGTCTGATGATAAACCAAATTATTGGACAAATAAAATGTTTGCCTTGATGATGGCGCTGCAGGAGCAAGTGAAAGTCAGTACTAAATTTCGTGGCAACCAGTTCCTGAGACGTTTCACTCAAAAAAAAAAAAATCAAAAATATGTCAACCTTATGGTTGGTTATGGTAATCCATAGCTGCTGAGACATTTCAGTCAGGTCCAAAGTGGTGGACTAATGAACAGATAGTTAGTTAGTAGTTCTTTTTATAGGAGTTAGGTGTTGTGAGTCAGTGAGATGAAGGTGGTATGTCTTTGTGACCACTTTATAACACAGCCACAGAAGATTGTTGCAGATAAAGACCTCAATATAGTTGCTAAAGACCTTATTGCCATCATCCACTGCAAAATGTCTCTTTGTTTATCCTCTGCAATATCCCTTCCTGATTTGGCAGGGGATTGGGAATCAAAGGCGCATAAATTAAAGACAACAAGCCTTACAACCTATCCTAGCACAAGCAGTTTGAAGGAGAAATGAGGAAGATGCAAGAGTGTGTCTAATCACATTGACGGATCTAATAGCATTGATTGGTCCTAGCGGGACTGCTTCGCAATAGGATCTTCTCTTGCTAATTGTGTGATTGGCCTTTGAATAATGAAGTGGCTATCATGGAGAGGCTGGATAAAAAATGAATGGTAGGTAAATATCAGCTCACTCACAGCACTTTGATCATGCCTTTCATGTTCATCATACCAAAGGTGTTACATCACTGACAAATCTGAATCTGTGGATTTGTAATCTGACAGCGTCACCAATGTGTTCTACGCAAAAACAAAGACTCACGCAAAAAATTGTGTATATGCCTCACACAGAGAGGAGTGAGGGGAAAATAGAATTTTACTCCACCAATGTTAACCAATGACAAGTAATTAAAAGCAAGCTGTCGCTCTTTGATTAAGTATCTAGCAACATATATCGACAAGACCATAACTTCTGTGTAAAAGATCAATATTATTATAACACACTGACAACCCAGAAAACATCAAAAATCAAGAAACACTGCTCTCCAATTTGAAAGTCACTTCCTAACTCTACAGTTTTTATCTTACACATTCTAAGATGGATTTCAAAATGTTTAGATCTTGTTCTCTAAACATTTCCAGCTGTCTGCTATATACACACAATGGAACCGTGCTGCAGTAAACACTTATCAATAAGACATGATTAGCAGGCCACACAAAGGTCACACATGAAGTGATGAGTAGCCTACACTCCCACACAATGTTGTTGTATGGTTTATGTTTGAGCTGTATTTTTTCCGTGTGTTATTTGTTCTTGCCATTTTTTCATGTGTCTCCCTCTGTTTCTCTCATCCTCCTTCCTTCTCCTTATGCACCTTCCATCCTTAAATGTTGTTGCAAGCTTTACTTCCTGTTTTATTTTGTTATCATCAGTGCCTGGTGTTCATGTCTAGCTGTCTTCCTGTTCTGTTAGTTTATTTTATACCTGGTTGAGAGATTATGGTTTGTAACCTCTGCCTGTGTTTTAGGTTTATGGATCTGTCTGCTTGTGGTTATGGTCATTTTGGTTAATGATCTGTTTTGTTTTGGTTTCATGGTCTATCCTGCCTATTTGTCTCACTGTGTTTCACTGTGTCTGCTGTGCCTAGTTAGTTCCTCATGTCGTTCACCTGTGCACACCCTCCCTGCTGGTTTGCCTGTGTATTTAAGCCGTCAGTTCTGTTCTTTTCTTTGTTGCATCCTTGTCTTATGTTCTGCTATGATTTGTTCCCTGTACTCCGTGTGCTGCTTCTGTGGTTTGGATTGTTTTTGCCCCGTTTGGATTTACTCTTTGTTTGGACTGCTGGATTATTTCTGTTTGATCATCTGCCTTCATTGGACTATGTTTCGTTGATGGTATGTTAATTTTGTTTGGACTTGTTTAGTTTGAATAAATCCTGATTCAACTACCACACAATCAGTTCAGTCCAGTGGCAAACTTGGCAGGGAGCTAGTCAACAGCAATATAGTATAGTATATAGTAAATTCGACAACCACTGAAGGAAGCAATATTCACGGGAAAAAATGTTCAGATTCAAGGAATACACTTTTGCAACATCAATGATCCCCAAAAAAGTTTTTATTAATTTCCTACAATGCTCATACTCTGGGGTAATCTGAGGCCACAATGATTTTTGAGTGAGACGTTGATTAGATGCATCCTTTAATAACAGTTTGGAGAGGTGCTTTGAGCCAACTTCAGCAAGTTATAAAACTGAAAGAAAAGGTTTCATAATCACAAGGGATAGTATGAAACAACTTCAAATACTCAATCCACCCGCACCTATTATTTCTACCTTCGCCCACAACATAACTTATTCAAAGCCCATCCATCCTGACGGAGCCCCGAGACCCCGTGCAGAGTAATAGCTAGGTAATAGTAGTGCTGTTGATCAGGAAGCACGGAGGTGGTCCCGGGCTTTATTCAATATTCAAGAGAGGCATTTGGCACACCATGGGAGTACACAGCTGGAGAGGCGGCAGTAAGGGAGAAGCTTTGGACCCCACACCGACCACTTCCAGAACTCATTAGCACCAGGATGGAGGAGGAAGAAAGAGATGAATGTTGAAGGTAGATAGATGGTGGAGGGATTGAGTGAGAGACCCGGTGGTGATAAAGAGTCAGATATGGAGATGGGGAGACAATGGAGGTATACAGATCAACAGGCAGTCTGAACAAGGGAAAGAATAAAGATGAGAGGAATTATAAGCCAGTCATTAAGTGCTATGTGTGCAATCTGATATGGCCCCTCACTGACCTCTACAACACTTATTCCCCCACCCATGGTTCTCTCTTTTTGAAGTCAGGATTAGTTGCAGTGTGAGATATTTACTTTTTCAGTTCACAGCTGCTGGCTGAAGCTATCTACTGCACAGATTTCAATATATTTTATTAGCTACTAGTCATTTCAACACCAACATATTTGAAAACAGGGCCAAAGTTTAAAAATACTGAAACTATCCTTTAAGTATTACATTGCACAAAAATTTTTACATATAAAGCAACGACATCAGTTTGTCACCCTGCCATCCTCACAGGAAAAATCCACAGAAATATATAAGCTGTATATGAGCGAAGGCTCCACCTTTTACTGGACACGCACACATAAACGCACACTTGAAGATGGGCATCACAATCGATTTTTCAAGGTATTGGTTTTTCATTTTTCCAAATGGCTGGGAGCTATTTGAGATGAGACACATTAGCCTTGTGTGTGCTGTATGTGCTGGGCATCCACACAAAAGCTAGTGGACGGGAAGTGGATGCTGATAGTGGTGGAGTAGCTGGTAAACAGACGATATGAGTGCATTTAGATATGAGAAAAATTCAGAGCAGTAATTGAGGCCTTATGACCCCTTTACACTGATCATTGTTAGCATGCCTTCTACAGCAGGAGTTAAACATAGAAACTAGCGAGAGCAAGATGAGAAATAAAATCTTGTATAGTATTGATATTAATACTAGAATAAGGGGAAAAATCTCCCAGTTACCCAGTTACCTAGGTAAACTGATTTACTGATATCTGGGGATAAAATAGCTACAAAATAATTCATTTTACAAAAAAAGTAGTGAGTTTGATATAACTATTATTTTGAAGGAAATAACAGTTGTTGTCCTTCCATTCTACTTTGGGCTCCAATGTCTCAATGAAAACATTGGTTCGACATGTCACTGGTGCAATATTTTATCATTAGCTTCTCAAAGCCGAATAGTTTTTTTTAAAGTGTCTCCAAAATTTTTGTTGCACAGTGTAGAATACATGTGTCAATTATGAATTGCATTTTATTATTGTTCCTGGGGGTTTAAAGAAAATAATACAGACTAATTCATATATTCAAACAGGCTGATTTCAACATCAAAAGGACTGTGAAAACCCTCTTCATTTACTCAAAATGATAGACTGACACTCTACCGTACTGTGGCAGAATACTTCAAATCATCACATACTATGTCCACTGACAGGCCTCTAGACCAGTGAGTGATGTGGTGGTCGCCTTCTATTCTAATAGCTTTTGGTCTGCTCCAGCCCTTGCTCTAACATGTCAGTCATATTATAGCTAAGGCCAACATGCACACGGACTGAGTGACACTCTGTTTATGCTTGCTGGCCTTGCACAGCAACCCAACAAATCACTCTTATCTCAGGGCAATTGTTTCAACCTGGTATTCATCCTCTTCATCTCTTCTGTCAGTCAGTCTCAGTAGTTATTCCTTTACTTTCTCATATATATATATATATCCGGCGTTACTGACAATCAAGAATATGAGGGAGAGCTTGATGTACTGTATCTGAAGACAGGTGATTAAAAATATGTTTTACTTTTATGTTTGAATTCAGGATTAGTTCTGCAATGGCAAAACATTTGCATGCCCACGCCCTTTCACCTGCATCCTAACATGCATTTAAACTTGCTGCGCAAAGTCTGATGTTTGCACGGGCCTTGTCTGAGCACTTGCTTATGCACATAGCCAGTAAACCTGTGCTGTGCAAGCACTGTGCAACCTTTCCTGCCCTGCATTCAATGTCTCGATTCCCCCGCACAAGCATTCAATCACAAACGCTCTGCTGCTGTGCGAGGCACAGGCTTTCATTTACTCGCAGCAGGTATTTCATCCACCATGCATGGACATCTCACCCACACAAGCGACGCCTCCTCTTCTAAGGTTCCACTTGTTTAGTTTGGTCCACACATCATAGACAAGTGTGACAAGTAGGAAGAACAAGATGTACTAAGAGAAAAAAGGGCTCAGAATATAACAAAGAAGAGTGAGAATTAGGAGACAGCAAAAGAGCACGAGGACAGTTACCTGTTCTTCTCAAATCTGTAATTGACACATCAAACCACCCCAAAAATTCTAAAGTCATCTATCATATAATATTTAAGTATCCAAATAATACAAAATCCAAGATAGAAGGCTCAAGCTTAAGGGCTAATGCTACAGTTAATCATTGATAGGCAGATGGCTGCTCATCTCACTTGTTAATGCTGTTTAAAGGAGTTTGTGCTGAGATTAAGACGCTTAGGCTCTTCCCTCAAGCTGACCACATAAAGCTGCATCACTGGCACAGGCTGCATATTGGGGTAAGCTTGTGGACTCTGTTCTAAGCTCATGGGTGACCTCACTGCTTAGCTTGCCAGACACAATCAAATACGTAAAACAGTTGTAGAGATATGCTGAGCTTGACACATGCATTTTATGTTCTGATGTGAAAAGGTAAAGATTAACTCAACAGTACATGTCCGCATGTAAATATTCTTCATTATCTAAAGCCGGTAATCAAATTAGACACATGACGATGTATGCACCATCTTACACCAAATAATTCAGAAGCGTCTATTTGTCGAGGTGTAGAAGAGCATTAATAAATAGAAGGTGTGAGGTAGAAGCACCCCTCCCATCACCTGTGCCACAGGCTTATAGGTCTCGACCATTCTTCATAGGGACACGCTGTCTATTAAGGACGGAGGATGACTGTCAGTGAAGGATCCCTATCACAAACAGGATCGGGGAAAACATTTTCTAATTGATCCAGGTGTGGTGGAGTGTACGGCAGATATTGACAGGATCAGATTTGAAGTGAGAGGAGAAGATGTGACGTCCACTTAAGCTACAGCTTGAGAAGTCAGTTACCAGAACGTGTTGAAGACTGAACATGACCAACCATGGTTAGACGGATTTGTGACATGACAGCAAATCTGTAGGACACAAGAGTTGTCCTAGCCTTACTTCTTCATTCTGTCTGTGACTACTCTGCAAAATTAGGACCACTTTTTGGGTCTTACTTATATGGTTAACACAGTATCACTGCATGCACACAGACACAGAGAAATCAGTGAATATTGTGGGGGAGGTGGGAGGAGGGGGCTATGAGTGATGGTATTCGGCTGCCTAGCTCCATAGCTATTCTATTTATAAATTGAGATTTGATACCGTAACCTGAAATTTCACTGTGCTTCCTGCTGCTGCCACTTGGCTGCCTATAAATGATTAATGAGCAGATGCTGAACTGTAGAGACCATTATTGTTCTTTTCTCCCCTCCATTCCTCCCTCCCTCTCCTCTCCATCCATCGCTCTATACACTGATTCCTTCGTGGAGACAGGAGATTACATTGCATGAGCTAGTATTTTTCTGTGCCTACTCGGCCAGGTTGAAGAGAACACAGCAGAAAAAAATGTCGATTTCCTTTGGGTGTAAAAGGGGTTGCAGCTTCTTCTTTAGGAAGGATTGCAGCTGAAGAAAAATGTATTTTCTCAATCAGCTTCTCACTACGAATGATGATCCTGCATGAACAGACTTTTTTTATCTTCCAAAGATAAAATATTTTAAAACAGTACTACAGAAATCTAGGAACAGTTCAACTTATTGGGTAATACACTTACTCGCCTTTTTGTTGGGAGTAAGACAAGAAGACTGATACTATTCTCATGTCAGAATGTTAAATATATGACGTTAGAGCAGGGAGCTGGTTAGCTTAGCTTAGCTTAGTTTAGCTAAATCCCACAAATTAACATGTTATATCTTATTTATTTATGTAGTAGGTGGGGAAAAAAGTGCCACAATGTGGTGTTATGGAGGGTTTGTGTGACAGACTATTTCGTAACCTAGCCCAGAAACTTTCTGAAGTCTTGTCATAACACTGAGGTTGCCATGCAACCATGTGAAGAAGTTAATGTGCCTTGCCAATAAATAGTATTGCCATTTTAGTAGGCATAAATTAACAACATTTGAGATGCAGGACCCAAATCTCCTCCTTATAACCTGTATTTAGTAAAATAACATCACAGCTAGATTTGATGGACATTTTGAGGCTTTTTTATGCCACTTTTATAAATCCATTTTTACTGATACATTCAAGCTGACAGCAGCTGCTGTTTTATGTCAGTGAGCAAAACAGTAACTTTTTATAGTCATCTATTTTAACCTTTTGTATTACCTCCCTCTGTCATTTTCCTCCAATGTATGAAAAACAAATGCTGCTTCACAAATAAAGATGTGTGTACACATGCACTACCACGCAGATAATCATGTCCAGACACATACTCTGTGTCCCTGCTTTAACACTGTTTTATATGACCTGAGAAAATAAAATGGGAGAAGCTGCAAGAAAATTGCTTGCTGAAAATATCTGTAGCCCATGTTTCCCCCGAGGAGGTACGCACATGTTTACTGACGCTCAGTAAAGTATTAAAATATTTGACAAATAGCAGAGTGTAATATTCATTCTATAATAGATACAATATGTATGGGCAGTGCAGGGGAAGCCCACACACAGGCGATTCATGTTGTGAGTGGGCAAACATTTCACTGGAGACAGCCAGCATTTGCAAATTACTATCTTTTAAGTTGGCAGACATTTAGTTTCTCTCTCTCTCTCTCTCTCTCTCTCTCTCTCAATTCAATTCAATTCGCTTTATTCGCTCTCTCTCTCTCCCTCCCATTAGCTCGAGAAAGCATTTCCAGCCCATACTTACGGGACTCTATCAGTCCCATTTGGTCCAATAATATTCAAATGTGACTCTTTCCTTTGCTTTTTCAATTAAATTGTTAATGAAGGCAACGATAAATATAGCATGGGTACACAGAACAGACACGGCATGAAGGAGAGAGGGGAAGAAGGGAAAAACACAGCCTCGGTGCCAAAAGGAGAGGATGATGCTGCGAAGACCCAGATGGTTTCATGAGCAACATTGTCTCCCTCTCTCATTTTTGTTCTAATGTCATTTTTTCCCCACTACTCTCCAAGGACGGCAACATCTTGTTTTCATGCAAAGCAGAACAAGAATATGAGCTACGAAAAGGACAGGGTGCTTGTCCATTGTTCAAAAACAGCTCGGCAGAACTACACAAAATATGATTTAGAGAAAACGGTGCCTTTTTATCACATTTTATATCTCTTGATTGATTGATTGAACTTCTTTATTGATTGTAAATATAAAAGTGGAGCCTCAGGCAAGAGATGCCGCAGCTACAGATAATGATAAAAACACAATAGAGCCAGACGGCTTATTTCTAATGTGGTCCTTTTTAGGAGGGCAAATGGGTAGGAGCATCACAAAAAGGCAACGAGTTAGTTATTAGCAGCTTCCAAATGAAGCCCCTTTTGTAATTCTTTCTCTATTTTCCCCACGCTGTGTGTGTGTGTGTGTGTGTGTGTGTGTGTGTGTGTGTGTGATAACTATTGATAACTATGTTTGTTAAAGCACATTCTTCTCATGAGGCCCTGTTGAAGCCTGACTGATTTTCGGGCAGATAGGTTATAGATGTATAGTTATTGCTGTAAAGGTGTGCACATAAAATACATTTGACTTTTATTGAGGTAAATTAGATGTGTTGCCATAGCATTGTTTGTCCACCAGAGACTGCCCACAAGTGTATTTTTCATCTGTAAAATCTGTATTTTGCTTCCTGCATTAATTGATTATCAACCATTATATCATTATCCTGTTTTTTACTCTCAAATATCAATATCGGTATGAGCCTTTAAGAATCTCCTATTGGTCTGGCTCTAATGTCTTTGCCTCTGTGTGCAGCTGTGTGTGCGTCAGTACCAGAATTCCTTGATCGCTCAAGCAAAGGATTTCATTACAGACGTGAGGCAATATGGAATCTAATACAGCACTGCAGCACTGCTGAAGTTCCAACAGTGACTTGTCCCCAGTCTGAAAAGAAGCTTGTGGTGGAAGAGCTACGGTAATTGGTTATACATCCTGGAAAAAACTCCCCTGATGTCAATATTACCCGACCACCAAGCCCATATTCCTCTTTCACTCTCTCTCCTCCATTCACAAAAAAGACAATAACATAATCCTGCAGATTTATCGCGAATGCTCTCACCCTCTCCTCCCTCCCTCTTTTTCTTTCTCTCTTCATCTCTCTCCATTAGACGGCTAATTTGATTTGCAGGCTATCACTTCTCTACTTACAGCAAGGGAAGAGATGGCCTGGAGATATTAGTCAAGAGATGAAGAGGCCTAACGTGCTTTTACATACCAGTGTTTCCCTGTGACATGCACCTTGCACTATTCACACATGTGATTATAGCTTGACAGGGTTTGTTATTCTAGAAAATGTCTATCTAACATCTATCTAAATGTCAAATCAAAAGTCATTGTTGTCTTGCTTTTTGTATTACCGCAGAGCCGAGTAAAGTGACTACTGTGCGCATGAACAGGTAAACACACAGGTCACTTTCCTGAGAACAATGCCTGTAACCATAGTGACAGTTAGTACACACCGAAGAGAGTGAGAGCATCATCCTTAAAATGTGTTTTTACAGCAATTTTTTCATTCAGCAAGCCAAAGGTGTAAATGTATCTGTCAGACTGTGATAAACTGACACCAACAGTGACTTGAAACGCTTTCTAACAAATGTTTGGCTTTTAGCCAGGAGGTTAGCATAGAGTGTTGTGTTTCCATTACCCAAAACTGATGGGATCAACTCTGATAGTAAGATAGCAACTGGGTTAAAAATGTTTAGATGGCACATAGTGGAAGTACTGAATTACACACATTAACACACATGTACAATGATAGACAGAGATTGACTTTGTGTGTTACCTTTAACACAGATTTTGGGGCTGGCCATTGCTGACTTGGATTTTTATTCATTAGTATAATAGTATTACATTTACATTTACATTTACTCATTTGGCAGGCTTTTATCCAAAGCGACTTACATTTGAGGAACAACATACAAGCATCAACATATCTAGTATTATAGAGGGATAGAGTGGTCAGTTGGTATAACTGATTAACTATAGCTACATAATATTATACATATGCTTTCCCTGTTTAGAAGATATTTTTTGCACTGACATGAATGTAGAAAACTAGCCATCGCTCCATCCTCCACATCAGAACACTGTCAAAATATCACATCATCATTTATAACTTTACACAAACTTTCAACAATACTGTAGCAGATTTAAAACTGTTGACATCATCGCTAGTGTGATCTGGATGATTGAAGTGGCCATATTATGCTCATTTTCAGTTTCATAATTTTATTTAGGGGTTGTACCACAATAGGTTTACATGGTTTCATTTTCAAAAAACTAGTGCTGGGCAATGATAAAAATTTTTAATCGCAATTAATCGCATGTTTTTCAGCGATGAATCGCATGATTATGCGGAAAATTGAATAATGAATTCTAAAGTAGTGTATTGCTCACTTTTAATTTAAATGTGGATTGCAAACACTTTAAACAAATATTCTTTTTTATCAGTGGTATTCCCTTTACACAGTAGCAATAAAATATTTCTGGTAAATCTCAACTTAACATTAATGTAAATAAATCAAATATAAAACAAAAAGCTATTTGCCACTGCCAGGCATCTTCTGAGAAACAGGTTAACATAAGTAGGGGTGATCAACATCCCACCCCTCATGTGACCCATGGTTGGACTGTATGTGTATTCAGAGCCAGTGAGAAACAGACTTTCAAAATAATAATAATAAAAACTGTGTTAACATGCGATAAAATAAATGTTTGCGTTACCTACCTACCTAGTTGCCTAGTGACTACAGTCCAATCCAGACCAGAGTGAGGTGGCCCCTGAAAAGACGGCTTCGGTTCAGCTGTATATGTTCCCCTTACCAGCTTAGCAACATAGACGGGAACAAGAGTTCCCGAGCAGTCAGAGCAGTGAGTTATTGATCTGTAACACATTTATCCATTTATCCATTTATCCATGAAGTTGTAACTATGCACTGTCTGCACATCAAGGTAACAACTTTATGTCCATTGACTGCGAGGAGGGTAGCTAATGTGTGAAAGGGAGAAGGGAGGCAGTAGGCGGACGTCTTATTATTGTGTGCTGCGGCTCAGAGTGTTTTTCCACCTGTGTTTTTGAGGGCGTGTCGGACTAGCCGCTTGATGAGCATTATGACGTGTGTTTCGCTGTGACGTCACAGCAAAGCATAAGAAAAGGCTGGACTACAAACAAGCTGTTTTCAGGCAGTGCAGAGCAGTGTTTTCTGTGGGAGATGGGAACTCCCTTTGAGGTGGACTTTGACCTTTTCACTTTGCAAACCTATTACATGCATAAAAAAGGTATATAACTCAATAAAAGCGGAAGCGGAAAAGCCAAAAAGCATAATATGACCTCTTTAACACATATACACAAAACACAGTTCCTCCATCATATCCCATTCCTTAGGAAATAGAGAGTGCGTCGATGGCTCCTCTTTTGTAGCGCAGGGCTAGAGAGTAATGTTTTTTACTTTAACATGTTCTGAGATGAGTCTTAAAGTGAGTGCCACAGGGAATGATGCATTATGCATTATGCAAAACACTCCTTTGAGATGTACTGAGAAATGACAACTGACTTGTTCATACATTGATTACTTATATTCCTATGTTGAGTGTTTGATCAGATACAGTATGTTTCACATTCCAAATTACATTCCAATCTCCTTTACACACACATACACACACACATACACACACCTGCTGTTATGCTGTATGTAATGACGTAATATGCCTTGATCTCACACAGAAATGTTTAGGTGATTTTTTGGAGCTTGGAGGGGAGGAAGATACAGGAAGTTGTGGAAAATATCTATGTTTGAAGTATAAAAACAAAGTGTGTGTGTGACAGCAGGAACTATTCTTAACAGTATTAAGTATTCTTGTGAGCGCTCACTGATTTTGTAATAACTCTGTGTTGAAATATGTGAATAGCATGAATCCACACTACATTATACACACACACACACACACAATAAAACAGTTGTGTCTTTCTGATTAGTGAAAATAGCCTCTTTAAAAATCTAACTGCTAGCAGACAGACTGAACACGCTCTCTAATCTGCTTACATCCCAGCCTTACTTACATCTACAGCACAATGTGTGAGGCTGGACACGAGTGCTCAGAAAAACACTGTAGTCGAATAAACCACAGGGGAACAGAATTGAATAATCAAATATGCCTCTTCACTCGGCCCTCATTTCCCAACATGTGACCTGCCATGGGCTTGCTGGATTATTGCTAACAGATTATTCGTCTAGAACTGCAGGGGAGCCATGCCCTATGGGTTTGCTCAGCCAACCCCTGGGATGAAAAGTGCTGGATACCCCCATAATTTTTACGGTTTAAAAGCAAAATCTTTAGTGGTTGTCTTCACTTTAACAGGAAAGATGCACATTACATGCACAAACATGTACTGGCACAATGAAGTATATATATAATATCCTATATCCTAGTGTGCAATGGGACGAAGTGAGAAAGAGACACTAAAACAAAGAAACAAGGATTTTAGAGTGAATGATGACCATAATCCTTTACGTGCAATAAAACATTTGGATTTCCTCACTGGTGTTGCATTATGTTCATTACACCCAGAAATTACATAACCTGCTTTGCCATGTCAAGTGGAAATGCAGAGGCCTTTACTTTTTGGGAAAAGCACACTTTGTTTGTACATACAAACACAGCAGCCCCACTCTTGCCACTCCAGTTATCTATGGTACACTGACTTGTACAAAAGCATTATTTTCATTATGAAATGTTATATTTTTTCAAATGTCATTGCTAGTCTCCATAATATCTACCTACAGCATGACACTCAATCTCTCTTTCAAACAGACTTGATCAATGCAGCCACATTGGCAACAGATAGGTGTTAAAAAATAGTTGTATTTCTATATATTGGATATAGGATAATATTATCTTATATTTTTTTATTTCTCTATGTTTACTTTCATTACAGCTCTGTCTCCTTCTCACAACGACAACAGCAGCCCAACACTTGGAGTTTGCACCTTCCTTTCAAACATATGAAATTCTGGCTTGTTAGGTCACATTGCGTGTAGTAAATTAATGTATTTGCCCACCCATTACTTTTTACAATTAAATTGAAACTCCCCAAATTGCATATTCATTAAGGCAATAGTAGCAAATGAACAACGGGTGCTATCTTGGACTTTTGAAAGACGTCATTGTCCGTGCACACTGTTAGTAGATAAGTTTACATGTTAATTTGCTGGTGGTATCAAGTTTGCACATACTCACGCAAACCTTTAGTAAATCTTGCCCAATATGTATTTATCTTGTCACATATAAATACCACCCTTACTACACATGTGTGTGTAGAGTATGTGCATGCAATATGCTGTTATTATAGATAATGTATTTAGATAAAAGAGCTGTGTTGACAAAATTAAGGAATAGGGAAAGAATAGAGAGGTGTACATGGACAGCCTTGGACAGTTAGAGCAGACAGTCTGAAGAATTCTCCCCACTTAAAACATCTGTTCTGGGACTCCACTGAGACTAGTCCTGGAGTACCATTCATCGCAGTCATCTTTGCCAACAGTGTGATTGCACTTTGCAGTAGTATTGACTTTGTATTAAATCCTGGCTTGTCACAAATACTCACAGCAAAGTACCTTCTGCATTCCTCTCCACCTCGATTTCCCTCCCACCCCCACATCCCCATGTCCAATCTTCTCACATTGATAGATACAATCTGGTTTTGCAACACCAGTTTTTTCCACATAGCAGCTTAAAAAGTATCTTGGGGCAATGGCTAATCAACAACTACCAACAACTGGGGAGACTGCCAAACTGCTGATAGCATGAAGCCTCAGGGCATTTATGAAACAACTACAAAGGTTTTTCCAGTAGTTCATCAGCTAATTACTTAGTCTGTAAAGGGCGCCTCCACTGTGGAAAACCTCTTGCACTGTCCCTGAATCGACGGTAGGTCTTGGCCCCTTAAATGGCAGATATGGTGTTTTAGCTAAAATTTTTAGCTAAATTATGTCCTAACGACTCCTACTTAGCTGTCCATAAATATGTTCAGAATGTTCCAAACACCCCAAGTAAGTTCTGCATCATGCATGACCCTCTGGAGATCACAAGAAAGAGTTTGCGTTGGTTTGCAAACATCAGAGCACCCGCCCCCCTGCTCTTCCATGGGTCAGAACTGCTCTATCGCGGATCACTCATTGGCTTCTGACGATCATCTAATCTCCCTAAGCACCACCTACACCCCCATATCACAGTATCTTTTTTGAAACATCCAGCCTTAGAGATTCTTCTCCACACCTTGGATTAGCACATTTTTCAGTTGAATCATCAGATTATTTTGTTCCAAGAATAATCTTCAATTGTGAAATTGTTTTTTTTTTTTTTTGATCACTATGCTATGCTGACTTGCTGACAATATGCAAATACCTCTGAACACAGGCAACATGCATGCATTTAAACATGGTAATGCAAAGTTGCATTCAGGCTCACTCAAACTTTCATATCTCCCCTCTCTTCCACAGTCTTAGTTTCTTTCCTCAATTCATCCTCTTCTCTGCTTTCTGACTGCATTACCTTTATTTGATATTCACAAAATGCATTACTGTGCTGTGCAACGTTCCTCACCCACAGGGGAGGCTACACTTGCCGGTTTCTCCAGAGAGAAGAGAGAATAGCAGATTCCTCTCCACTGCTCAACAGCCGTCCAGTCCTCTGGGCAACAACTCCGCCGCCTCCCTGCTTGTCAGAACACCTCTTTGCCATGCAAATTGCTTTGTTGTTTTTTTTTGACACTCTCGCTCTTCCCCAGCATCCTCTCTGAGCAAAAGGCTGCTTGGAAGGAGAAAAAAGGTCTTTTCTCCCTATTTCAAAATCCAGCTTTAGAAACCGTTTGAACACATGCTGATAGGGGAAATGCTATGTCCTGGTAGATTTATGACTACAGGGTCAAAGGGTTGGGTTTTCCACTTGGGTTTGGTGTGGACTGTGTTTAGCTTGAATGCCTGATCGAGTTGTTATAACTGGGAATCGAGTTGGCAGAACTGGTTTGTTTTGATCATGAGTGCTCCACAAGGTGATTAATGGTTATATGTTTCTTAAATGAAGTGTAGATGTGAGTGTGTTTCCTTGTTCTGTCAGCAGAACAGTGATGGTCCTTTGGGAGAATATTAGGCCACTTCCACAGTAGTGGTGTACTTCTACAACTGTACTGTAGAAATAAATTTAAGGCCTTCTTTTTCTTGTGAATCTCATCTGATTTCTGTAAAAAGGTTTGTTGTTTACGAGTAGGTGTTTTTTAAATAACCTGAGAAACGCATGCATAAATACACACATATGATGCATTCTTTCTCTAAATTCTTATCTGCCTCCCAACCACCATCTTTGTCTCTGGCTTCATTTTCCCGTTTCTACTCACTCTCTCCCTCTTTCTCCTGCAGCTTAATTTCATCTCTTTATTCAACTTTATTTTATTCATCCGCCTCCACACAGAGCCAATTTCCATTCTGTGTGGATTTGTGTGACTGATGGAGCTGTGAGGGGAGTGGAAGCAGCATTCACCTCCCTGGAGTGTGGCTGGAGGGAGGTTAGCACCTCTCCCCGGCTACACACAGACACACATACAAAAAAGCCAGTGCCCAGGTTTTCCTCTTGTCTGCTTAACCCATAAGGAACCCTAAGGTGAGGCTGACATCAGTAAGATTCTGCAACACAAGGGCAACAGGGACCACAGAGAGACACTATCCAAAACTGGGAAACAGTCCTCTAAGGCATTTTCTACTGTCAGTCAACAGGCTATAAAATAAGTTCAAATTCATATAGCACCATTAAACAGTTTGGCTCGAAAGACTAACATCGAACTGTGCTTGGCTGAGAAGGAAGATTTATTCCTAAACATGCAAAAAAAGAGCACTTTAAAAAACAGAAAGAATTGGTTCTGACCCACTCGCAAAGGTCTCTGCATGTGTGAGAGCCATGTCAAACACAATCCCAACAGTGGTTTGATAGTATATAAAAAGAAGTAGCATAAATACCTCAGAAAATGACTTAACAATGTCACTTGATTGACATTACTGGCATCATCTGCTACATAGACAGCATTTGTTAGGCTATTTGTTAATTAACAATTTTTGTTGAATGAGGTTTCACCTCTTTCATACAGTATATGACTTTTCAAAACAACGTGCTGCGTAAAGCTCCATATAAGCCAAGTGATTTGTGTTTACAATGCAGATCCATCAGCAACACATTGAAATAGCCTTGATAATCCTGACAACATTTTCTATAAACAAATCAACAGACTCAGATGAACTGCCCCAAGAAAAATGTACAGATGTGACATGTTAAAACTAAGTAACTGGAAAATCACAGACCCATTCACCCTAGGTGGAAAATACTTTTAAAAACATGCAACCTAATACATTCTTTGTAGAAGCAATTGCAAATGTGATTTAATTATAGGTTTGACAACTACTGCTGTGAAAACTTAAAAGTTCCAGGAGGCCTGTGCCTGAGGTTGTGTGGTATAATTTCGGTAGCCTGACCCATAGTAAATTTGTATATGCTATGGCCTGGGTGATAGCCTGGAATATCTTCATGGAAAAAATTGCAGTCCCTGTAGATTTGTCTTTATGTACCCAAATTAAAGTCAAATCCTCTGTCAAATATGATCATGGAAGGAAATGTGCATTTGTGCCAAGAAATGCTTCCTGGGCCTCCCTGACACTTTCACTGACAGACAAACAAACAGATAGTAACAATGGCAGTTAGATGTCTAATGTGCAGATGGTGAGTGACTATACACCCACGCCAATAAATGATAGTTATATCTACATGTCATTACAATAGACTCAATCAAAAGTCAACCATGACATAGAGCTAACACAAACCTCTTCCTCCCTCTGCCTTTCTCTCTCTCTTCTATAGTATGGCCATTATTATAGTGCTATACAACGCTGCAAACGTGACTTGGATGTCAATTTGGTCCGATCCCACACTCAGCATGCTGGGGAAAGAACAGCGACTCATCTCCAAGACACAGACTCCAAGGTCCTTCAATGTGAGACATGCCATTAGGTCTCTCTCTCGCTCTCTCTCTCCTTCTTTGCTTGGACTCTCAGATGTCATTGCTATAACTCTCTCTTGCTGTAACACTTTCCTGCGTAGATGTCATTTCCTTTGATGTTGTATTGTGGGGAGTATAGAGGTGGATTAGTTGTCCTACACGCTGTCTGTATCAATGTCATATTAGACCATACAACATCAGGGTGCCTTCTTTCAATTAAAAAATAGTAACATCATGCTGCGTGGGACCTAAGCCATACAAATAGTCTGGAATTCAAAACTCATCAGAGAAGCTATGGTTGCCAGTGCTAGATGTCCTTCAGCTGTGCTGTTTGTCTCTAACCAGGTGGATCTGTGCCAAACACCTGAAAAAAGCTATCAACAGTTCAGTTGTCATAAGGAGAAGAGGTAGAGCAGTCTGGTATTAGGCACTTGAAAAGAGAAGAAAAGTTAGGAGGATTAAATAACAGTACTGGAAGTGAGCCAATATTCATGTCTGTATATTGTGAGTAAATTATACTGCCCAAAGAATTTCAACTTATACTCTTGATTTTTTTGCATTCCTTAGTAATCATTCTTATCTACAGAGCAGATAAGATAAGGAAATGGGGGAAAGAAAAAAATATATAGGAAAGTTAATATCCACAATACAAGTACCTGAGCTCTTATTTGAAACAAGACAGTCTAAAGTCAGTCATTTTAGCTGCTAGTGCAGCCTCACAGAGCTAAATGTTAACCTCATAATGCTAGCATGATCACAGTGATTGCTATAAGCCAACATGCTAATGTTTAGCAGGTATGAGGTTTACAATGTTCATCATCTTTGTTTAGCATGCTAATGTTTGATAATTAGCGCTGTATACAAAGCTGAGGCTGAGGCTGATGGGAAATCTTTTGGTCAAAAACCAAATTATTAAAAGTTTGACCTGATGATACCGCTAGATGTTAATGGTTATTACCATGTGTGTGTGTGTGTGTGTGTGTGTGTGTGTGTGTGTGTATAGGTGCTATTTGTAAAAATCAATAGGTACATATCAGCCATCCAAGTGGGGAAATGAAACTATATCAATACTACCTCAGCACAGCACAAGAACCACCACACAGTGCAGATGTGGCTGTTGGTCTGAGAGCCCTGCAACTGAAGGAAAATTAATTACCAAGGGTCTGAGTCAATCAGCCATGGATTTTCAATTACTCTTCAAGTAGTGGCCACAAAACAGATTCAGCTGTGAAAATATGCTACATATTTTCACAGCTAAAGCTGTTTCGTGGCCACCATGAGAAAACAGAAACCGGTCTGGGTATTCATTTCAATGAACTGCCTTCAACACAAGTTGAATTTTTCAGCAATGGCATCTGATAGCATCTGGCCTCTACTTTGGAGGACCACTCCACTGAGTGTGTGTGTGAGAGAGAGAGAGAGAGAGAGAGAGAGAGAGAGAGAGGGGGTGGGGGTGACGAGAGAGAGAAACAAGAAGTGGCTGAGAACTTGCCATAGGGGTAGTGCCAAGTCTGTCCAGTTATACAGAAAACTCTCTACCTCTCTTTCATGGCCTCCCTCCATCTTACCTTTGCTCTCTTCTTTACTCTCTCTGACTTTTCAATTTCCTGAGACCTGCAGGGGCCAAAAGGCTAGCTCAGAGAGGACTGTACAATTTTTAAATTCCATCTCCTGGGTTGGGAGGGAGACATGGCCAGGGTCTGAGGTGGGTGGCAGTCAGACAAGTAACATGAAAGACCCCTGAGCATGATGACACCAAAGACTGAATTCCAAACCTTTGGTTTCTGCAGGGCAGTGTTACACTTGTGCAAAATGAGATAATGCTAAAAAGGTGGTGGACTATTGGAGGGGTTAAGATGAGTGTTATGTATTAAATATTTTAAGCTTGTTCTCCTTCCAATCATGTGGAGGTTAATCTGGTTTTAACGATACCAAGAAATCTAGGTGAGATAGTTGAATACCTCTTACGCTAAATCAATTCTAATACAATGCTTCATACTTATTTATTAGTCTCTTTTAACAAAAACCTAATTATGGTAACAAACCAACTTGGTCTCCTAAAAATACCATTGATAACTTTTAAGATGTATGTTACAATAATTTATAGGAGATGGGGTTGAAAAAACTAGGACTTTCTCAAATGGACATTGTAAAAATACCTGTCACTTTTACCTAACATCTGTAGGATCTTTTCAACCAGTTTGTGAATGATAGCTGATTTTGACTGTAATTCATTAACTTCACGGGAAATAATGGTACAACATTGCAACACACAAAAACAAGCCTAAGAAAACCTGTGCAATGCTTAAATACCTTTTATTCTGGGTGTGGACTGACAATAGTCTGTAACAGGAGAATCAACCAGAAGAGTGGAGTCAAACAGAAAAACACACCATTCTAATAATTAATACTAGGATTTAAGAATGGATACCACTTGATTATTTAGAAGATACAGTTGAAGTTGTACGTTTATAAACACCTTAGCCAAATACATTTAAACTCAGTTTTTCACATTTCTTGACATTAAATCACAGTAAACATTACCAGTCTAAGATGAGTTAAGATCACTACATTATTTTAAGAATATGAAACGTCAGAATAATAGAGATAGTGATTAGATAGTGGTTCAGAAATGTACATAAACTGAGTTAGTATTTGGTAACATTGCCTTTAAATAGTTTAACTTGGGCCAAACATTTGAGGAAGACTTCCTTTTCACAACATTCTTCCTGACAGAATAATTGAGTCAGGTTTTGAGGTTTCTTTGCTGACACACACCTTTAGTTCTGCCCATAAATGTTAAATTGGATTGAGTTCAGGTGATAGCCACTCCAATATCTTGATTTTGTCGTCCTTAAGCCATTTTGCCACAACTTTGGAAGTGTGTCACTGTCCATTTGGAAGACCCATTTGCAGTCCCCATGTGCAGTTGCAAAGCATAACATTTTTTTATGGCGGTTTTAGAGCAGTGATCAAGGCCCTTTGTTGTTGTTCTGGAACTGATTTGCACCAAAGTACACTCATCTCTCGGAGACAGAATGTGTCTCTTTCCTGAGCTGTAAGACGTGGTTGTATGGTGTTTATACTTGAACTATTGTTAAAGATGAACATGGTACCTTCAGGCATTTGGAAATTGCTCCCAGGGATGAACTAGACTTGTGGAGTTCCACCGGGGGGTTTTCTAAGGTCTTTGCTTTATATTTTTTCATGTAAAGCAGTGAAGCACTCAGTTTGAAGCTAGGCCTTAAAATATAGCCACAGGTACCCCTCCAGTGACTCAAATGATGTCATTCAGAAGCTTCTAAAGCCATGGCATTGTTTTCTAGAAGCAATTTAAACACACAGTCAACTTAGTGTATGTAAACTTCTGGCTCACTTGAAGTGTAATATAGAGAATTGTAAGTAAAATAATCTGTCTATAAACAATTGATGGAAGAATGGCTTTTGTCATCCACAAAGTTGTTTTCCTAACAGACTTGCCAAAACTATGATTGTTCACATGAAATCTGTGGAGTGGTTATAAAAGAATGTTTAATGACTTCAACCTAAGTGTATGTAAACGTCCGACTTCAACTATATATATATCAGTAAATAAAACATAAAGGTCAATGGTTTGGATCATCTGTGTTGTCTGTGATCAAAATGTTCTACAGATTATAGCTCTTCTTCACAGACAAAGGAGACCTAGCTACAGTAAATGTTGATGAGGATAAATTTACCCCCATAATCTGCAAATATCCGTTTAGAAAAGCAAAGGCATGTGTTCAAGGGTTCACTGCTTACCCCATAATTATACCAATTAAGCTGATTACTCCCACTGTTCTCTGCCGGTGGGGGGAAAGGAAGTAATGCCACCATAGAGCCTGAAATCAAAGTTTACCTCTGCAGTATAAACACCAGGTCCAAGTAAAATATCTATCCAAGCTCCAAGCTTGCTCTGTCCCTCTCAGCCTGACATATCAATGAAAGCAGATTAGAGAGTTCAAGGAGGAGGGATGAATGGTCAGTATGGATAATGGAGAAAAGGGGGAGTTAGGAAACCAATCGATGCACAAAATAAATATTTCACTCTCACCTGTAGCCTATTGTTGTCTTTTGATAGCCTCTATGCTTCCTCTCTCAAGTTGTTTGTTGTAAGTCTAACACACTTCGTAATGCTATAAAAATCACTCTAAAATGGATGAAAGGCAGCAGGACAAACTAAAAATCAGCACTGTTTGGGCTGTCAATAAATATGTAAAGTTTGAATCGGATTTTCTCATATTTTCATGTAACATTAAAGGCTTGTATCTGTGTGTGGTTTCTACGGTGTGTCCTAATGATACCACAGAAAATTTCAAGATTTTATTGGCCAAGCAGTAAGCCAGATAATATGTATGTGTGTGTGTGTGTGTGTGTGTGTGTGTTGTGTGTGTGTGTGTGTGTGTGTGTGTGTGTGTGAAAAAAGTGCCAGTGTTTACTTTCAATTATGTCCTTATTCATATTTAATGGTGTTTATTGGAGCTTAAGGTCAATGGTGGTGGGTTTATGTGCGTTTCCTAACACTGAGGGAGGCAAGTGGCATCCTGCTGGTAAGTCTGTGCTGTGTCTTTAAAAATGCACGCCTTTTCACCACAGGAAGAGGTGACCCCCTAGGTCTTAACCTATTGAGTGGTAAATACCAAGTAACATGGCCAATGAAATTCCACATCTTACGATTTTCCTTCTCGCTCCCAAACCTTCTACAGTGATCCTTGAGAATCAACATCCCAGCATCTGCTTTATTTTATGAAATAAATCTATTTAGGATCACTGAAAATTGATTTCCTGTGCATATGTGCACAAGTTCTAGCCCTAGGCATACTCAATATATCACACTGTATATCCACACAAGTTGGGTGAGATGGATCTTACGTCAACATGGAGATTCATTAACCCAAGAAGTGGTTTGAAAGTCCATGTGCTGGTGTCTGTTACAGGAATTTGATACTGTATCAGCATTTAGGATTTTTGCTGTGATGTAATTCACGGGTAACTGTATTTCATGCCTGATTTCAAACAACTAAGACTTGAAAGCACTTTCATCAGTTTATGCAGAAATACAAATGCTGCATGGTGTTCAGACAAGCACCAGAGGACACCTTTGAACTGAAAATTAAGTATCACCCTCCCAACTGCAGGAGATGGTATTAACAATGGGATTGAATTTACTGTCTATGAAGCATTGTAGAAAAAAGAAAAAGCAATCAATATGCAGCATATTAAAACATCTAAGAGTAGGTTGGTGATGGAGCAGTGGATACAACACATTCCTTTTGTATGAAAGACCCAGGTTCATTTCCCACTGTGACACATCCACCAATGTGCCCCTAAGAAACACACATAATCCTTAGTTGCTCCAGAGGTGTGCAATCTCTGACATATATAGTAATTGTAAGTCGCTTTGGATAAAAAAAATCATAAATACATAAATGTAATGTAAAATCTCTTTAAAATCTGTGTTTTGTTTCATCTGGAAAAAAAATAAAATGAACAAATGAAGGTAATTATCAAAAATAGTATTTCAGTTCAGGGAGGATTGTATAGTTCACAGAGCCAGACTACATGGCAAGCTCCATTTGTTAGAAAAGATTTGAGTCTGGGAAAAAACAAGAATTGAATCAGGCTAGTCAGTCATATTTACTTTTTGCTCCTGGCAACCTGTGGACTTCAGTGGTAGTCAGACAAGTGCATGAATGTATAACTGGGTGCGTGTGTGTGTGTGTGTGCAGATGAGTTGCTTTATCTTTGCGTGAAACAGTATAATGAACCCACAAATGTGTCTTTTTGTGTGTTCATGAATATATCTGGTCAGGTCATGTGTACCTGTATGACTACATGTGTACACACATATTCTGTATACAATGTGTATGTGTGTGTGTGTGTGTGTGTGTGTGTGTGTGTGTGTGTGTGTGTGCAGATGAGTTGCTTTATCTTTGCGTGAAACAGTATAATGAACCCACAAATGTGTCTTTTTGTGTGTTCATGAATCTATCTGGTCAGGTCATGTGTACCTGTATGACTACATGTGTACACACATATTCTGTATACAATGTGTATGTGTGTGTGTGTGTGTGTGTGCGTGTGTGTGTGTGTGAGAGAGAGAGAGAGACAGAAAGGTTCAAGGGCAGACAAATTCCACTGTACTAATGAGCTAGCTGTGCTGCTCTCTCTGCTTTGTCTCTCAGGCCCTCCTGCTTGCAAACCACTAAAAGGTTTGAATTAAAATTTTAAACAGAGCTGTGTCGTGCTGCCTGCATCTCAGGACATTTATATATAAAGAACACTTCACATAACCCAAAGCACTGTGAGTCATGTAGTTTTTGTGCCTGTCTGTCAACTCTGAAACCCTTCCTGTGTCCTTAAAGCTGTTTAGAAAAAAACACAAGCTCAAAGTCTAGCTACTCAACAGTCAACAATTGTAATATTAACTTTCATCTTATTTATAGTATTGCTGTGTGGTTTTGACATGCGCTTCTTAAACTGCATTTTAGCAAAAGATCATGTATTTGGAGTGTGTTGTGACTTAAACACGCTGTAGTGCTGGAGATTTATTATTCAGGGACCATGCTGTCAAGCAACATGTTTGTAGTAGTATTTAAGACGTTCTGTTTAATATCACACAAGAATAGGGAGTGTTTTGAGCAGCTGCAGTGTTGCAAATATTGTAAAACATTCTGTAAGTGAAAACAAGTCACACTCTGGTAAACATGTTATCTTTTCAACAACAGATTTAATGTATACTGCAAACATACTGTGCACTATATATCTGATTTAAAGGACGGCATTATAAATAAATGATTTGCTGTATAACAACGTAATGGCACCAGTAAGAAAAACCTTAAAGGCTGCCATTTGAAAATGTCAAATGCCCATAATGAACATGAAGAAGCTGCTTAGTCACTTTAAATGCGCACATCATGATGCCAATTTACATGTAATGATGCTGCAGGTAGAAAACAAAGATAAATCTTTTAATAAATGTCACACTATAGACCAATCATAATGCAGCAGGAAGCATGTTATGATGAAAGCAGTTTGTTAGACGTGTCTTTCTGCACTTTGAAACAGTACAGTACAATCTCCTATCTCTGCCAGCATAATTAGAATATGGGACTTCCTTGTGCCAAATGTTTCACCACATCTTCACAAATTATAGCAGTTTATACTTAGCGTGCCCAAGGGTTTCTGTGGCCTTTTGAAAAGCAAAACCCCTTGTTACAGGAGAGATTGAGGGGTAGAAAGAGGGACAGAAAGAAAAGGAGCGAGAGCAAGAGATTGGAGATAACATGGTAGGAAGTGTAAGCCTACGACAAACTGCATGCACATCCCTGCTTCTGCATCTGTTCATGTATCGGCATGTTCGTTTATCCATCTGAACAATTGTTTTTCCCTAAGTCTGAGCCTGAGTGGCACAGCTGTTCAAAGAGGACACCAACTGGCAGTGGGATTTGTGACTCAAAAGGAGAGAAGCCATTTGCCTACTGTTCACTGTCTCTGAAAAGAAAAATAAGTCACGTCAAATTTACCCACTGGCCACAATTTAGGAAAAAAATACATGGTAGAATGGAGTGAACACACTATCCATACATCTCTAAAATGACAACTTCTGAGAAGACAACAATCTGATTCATCTACCTCACTGTGTTTTTTTTAGAGAGAGATCTGAAACATTTTGAAAAATTGGTTTATAATGCACTGTAATGTAGTCATCATTAATGTTCAGTATTGTAGTAACTGTAACTTCTCCCATCAACACATATTTCACATTATTACTGTGTTTAAACTGTGTTTTATCCCATTTTCATGCCAACACTGTTATGGACTCCACCTATGGGTGCCCACAGGAAGAGTTACAGTTGCTGACAAATGCATTAACAAACAAGGTAATCTGTTTACAACCACATTATAGTGTGTTTTAAACGATTTATTAAATGTTTATACATAAAATGATTATAAATGCTAAATTAGGGGGACTTAAAGTGTTACCCAATTTGCATTGTTTAGCCTTATACCTAGTGATAATAGGTCCACATTTACTTTGCCACATTTACTTTTACTTGCCACTTTAAACTAGAGTTTCTTCTTAGAGCAGGGCTTACAATTTTTAGAGGCATGGAAATATTAAAAACAAGAGAAAAATTGTAATTATTTAGCTTAAAACATGTCTTTAAAAAGAATTTCAGTCAAAACTGAAGGAAACGGTCATTCACGGTAATACATGCCAATCCATCTTGGAAAATTAGTTGTTGAGATATTTCAATCTGGACCAAAATAGTCTTGTCCCGTTCTCACTCCCAACTCGTCACATACGGACGCATGGTCAAGACCCATCTGCGTCAGTTTGTAACGCACTTGGGATCACCATTGCGTTATAAGTCAATGCAGTGGGGAAAGCGTAATGTGAGTTTTGGACAATAAAGGTAGGTATATGATATTTAACAGTAAAGACAGAGAAAGGAGGTGGCTGGGGTGGATGGAGGTCCAAAACCCTGACTTTCAACCAGGAGACCGGTGTTTGTTTCCCTTGTGAAATGCAAAGTCGACATTATTTTAATCTTTTAAGTTACGTAGGCAGTGTTGGGCAAGCTACTAGGAAAATGTAGTGAGCTAAGCTACCAGCTACTCGACATTAAATGAAGCTTCACTACACAGAAGCTACCCCCCAGTGAAATGTAGCAAGCTAAGCTACAGCAACGTGGCAAAAGTAGCTTAGTTACATCTAAGCTACTTTTAATTTTTTAATAGTTCATAGTTAGGTCATTTATATATAAATATTTATATAGGCCTACACACACACACACACACACAACATAGGCCTAGTTTATATTGAACCAGCTTCATTCCACAGTAGTAGGCCTAATAGAAGAAAGACTAAGAACTTGCTCCAATGTGTGTGTGCGAGAGAGCTAAATCAGACACAGAAACTCTCCTACTTACTGCCATATCATTGCTGCTAAATGTACTTCCACATGCAACAAACGGAGAACCATTCTTGTTTGTATAAAGCAACTTAATTATTATATTATTAATTAATTTAATTAATTAATTATTAATTCATTCTATATTTTTATAGTTTATATGTGACTGTGTGCTCTGGCAACATTGCAATCTAAACATTCATGGCAGAGAGAGAGAGAGAGAGAGAGAGAGAGAGAGAGAGAGAGAGACACTCCGTCGCACGTGTCTTTATTCCCCTGCAGCAAAGTCGCAAACATCAACCCAAGGATCGGTATGTGATGTCACCATCACAGGGAAGCGCTTCTGCCGGCTGCACATACAGGTCCGTGTGTGGCGGTGGTGTCACTTACTGATCCATCAGAATGCTTGGGAAAATGTAGCGTGTGTGGAAGCTACCGCGCTACTCGGTCAATAAAAGAGCTTCGTTGCTGAAAAGATATTTGATTCAGAAAATAGCGACGCTACCACCAAGCTACTGAGAAATGTAGTTAAACGGCGCTACTTGCAGCGACGCTGCTGCCCAACACTGTACGTAGGTTACGTAAATTGCGTAACTAAGTTACGCACGTGACGTTATTTAACTTATGTGGTAACTGACGTATGTCTGTACCTAACCAAGTACCTTTGGTGCCTAAACCTAACCAAATTGCAACGTTTCACAACTGTAACAAGATGCTGTTTCAAAACATTTTATTTGGAAAGTCTAACCGGTCTTTGCATATTTATTGTTGCTAACCATTGCTAACTTGACCAAGGAGCCCTAAATGTTGAAAAATGAGGCTAAAGGGGTACCTATGGCATTAACAAGTGATGCTAAGGGGTCGTGAGTGTCCATATGTAACGAGTCAGACGTGAGAACACATGAAGGACACTTTACTCTGGGATGAATCAAAGATATTAATATCTTGTGTAACTTCTATTTCAGACTTTGATTGGAATTACACTGAGCAACTCTGAAATGACTAAAACACTGATCAACAATGAAATCATTTATGGTTGCTGCCATGTCATTACAAAATGATGAACAAACATACATACACTTACAGACTCATACAAGGCAGCATTTCCATTTCCTTTTGGCATTAATGTCATATTCTATGGAGATTACTGTGTGTCTTTAGAAACTAAGTAGATGTTGCCTAAAGCTAGAGAGACATTATCATTTATCACCACTTATAATACTGGATCCCATTTGTAGCCGCAGACTAAAAGAGAAGTATTGAATGCCTGCACCAACAGGGAATTAAAATAGCATGGAGCTCAGTATCAACCTCAAGGAGGCTTAACGCTTCCGCATTCTGATGCCCCGATAAAGAGAAAGAGGATCGTGTGGGAGGAGAGAGAGATAGAAAAGAGTGACACAGAGGAAAATGAATTTAATCAAGTAAGGAGGTGGAGAAAGTGTTCTAGCATTTTTGCTTGGATCTGGTGTTTGTCACACAAAACACTCAGATCACTTTTAAGACAGATGCAATTCAATATACTAAACAGTTCAGGCAAGTGCAGATAGTATAATTAAGGTAAAAACAGTCATCAGGAGCACAGCAACTTTAAAAACCGAGTTTACAAAGTGCTTTGACAGAAAAAGCCAAGAAAAAGCAGGCAATCACGATTAATGAGGGACAGCGATGGTGCAGAGGATAAGACACATGCCTTTGGTGTGAGAGACCTGGGTTCAATTCCCAGTGTGACACTTCCACCAATGTGTCCCTGAGTAAGACACTTAACACCTAGTTGCCCCAGAACCACTGACATACATAGCAATTGTAAGTCTCTTTGGATAAAGGCGTCAGATAAATAAATGAATGAATGTAGAAAAAAACCCCACAAGATTCAAAAAGAGAGCAGAGAAGACAAATGATGATTGGTAAAAGAGATGAAAACAATCAGAATAAATAGAATTAAAGCAATAATTAGAATTTAACAGATTTTAAGAAGGGATTTAAAGAGGTCACTGAATCTGCAAGCCTTTTCTCCTCAGGCGGGTCGTTCTAATGCGGAGGGGCCCTGATGGCAAAAGCCATCTATTTAACAGTAACATTTTTGAATTAGGCCAATCTACTGTGGAAATCAGGTTAAATCATCACTGTACAAGCATACTGTATAGAAGGGAGGGGTGAGGGAAGGAAGATGAGGAGGAGCAATAGAAAGGATGGAAAGCACTCTGTAACGATCCCTTCCATTTCCTCTTTCTCACTCACCAAGTTTGTCCTCATCTTCTTTCCTGTACTCTCTCTCTCTCTCTCTCTCTCTCTCTCTCTGAAGGGGATGTTTCCGATATTAGTGAGCTGTGTCAGACAGTTAAACTGCCCTTTATCGATCCTCTAAGCTTCACTCTTTCCAAGCTGCCGTTATGGTTTTAATGGCTTGTAATGGAGCCGGATCCTCTTTGATGTCCAATTGCTCGGCGAGTTCGCCCTTGTTTTTGATACAGTTTCAAAGGATCCTCCTAATGCCAGCCTCGGAGAAGCCCGTTTCCGACACAGATTTTTGGGTCGATGAGCTACCCAGCCCTGTGATTCTATAATGTCCCTATGTTGGAAAAAAAAATCAGAGGAGATGAAGGTGAGAGAAGTGGAATCAGTCTTTCTAGCTTTTGGAAAAGCTCACTGGCAACATGGTGATATGATGTGGATTAGATCTTAGCGCTTAATCAGACCTTACTGAAATGAGAAAATGACTCATTCAGGTTTGAACATGATCTGTAGACATTAAAATACTCAAAATCATCTAAAAAGTTTACTTGATATAAGCTAACAGTTTATTGCTCAACTGCACCTCACCACTTGTGATGTAACTATTTTGATTCTAAATCGATCAAAATGAGGTTTCGATTTTGACCTTCGAAACCAAAAGCAGGATTTGTAGTTTTCCCTGTATTTTTTTCTTTTTCTATTCATGCCTACCATATTGGGCATGTGAAAAAAACAACAACATTTCAAAAATGACACAGCATTTCGATAGTAAAATCGTAAAACAAAGAAGCATTATTATGTATGATCTTGATTTTAACCCACCTTGGATAACTATGACGTAAATTATCCAGTGTTACTATCAGAGATGGAAAGAGTACAATAATATTCTACTTAAGTAAAAGTACAATTACTTTGGTGAACTTTTACTTTTAGTACAAGTAAAGTTACCAGTTCAAAAATCTACTCAAGTAAAAGTAAGGAGTAGTTCATTTAAAATTTACTAGTAATTCAGAGTAAACGTTACTTCCTGTTAAAACAACTTATTTGTATTTATTTAATATCTTATAGCCTACTTGTTATACTTATTAAATTAAATTACACTCTTTCGCGATTTGATAAGGGAACAAATGGGAACATATGGTGCTTTCAATTTGAGTTTGTTTGACAGATATCAAAGGCGAAAAACAGTGACATTTAATGTTGTAATTAGAAGTTTGAGAGTGTTTTTGCTTCATTAGGAAACTGTGGCGTAACAGATTAAACAGGAAACACTGGACTGTATATGAAGTCATATCACTCTTTACATTAAAACAGTTGGTAATTTTAAGTGTTAGTATAATAGTTACCAGCAAGTTGCTAATGCCAACCAACATTGTCTTCCGCAAATGTCTTTTTGGCTATTTGGAGCAAAGCATCTTACCAAACTATGAAAACTTATTTTAACCACCAATGGAAGCAGGCTATTATTTAACTGACTTCTATACATCAGGGGTCCTAAAATACATTTGTTAAAGGGCACAAATTTTTGTAATTGTGTAATTTCGCAAAATGAACGTTTTTATTTGCTTATATTAGTGTGAAGAGACTCCTAAAACACTTGGTAAATCCATAATGATAAATCTACATAAACAACATAGGCCATCATAGATCATTTTCTCAGACGGCAGCAAAGGAGGTAGTACACTGATGACTGATGGTTAAGATCTGTAATTGTAAAAGTAACTCTGATTGACATGATCTTAATCAACCGTTTTTCTTGCTATTATGCAGCTGTACCGTTATTATGCATAAGACACCTGCAGTTACTGTGGTAACAGCAGATGCCTTTTAATACCACAGGACACAGAAGTCTGGGGCAGCTAAACAAAGTATTGTCGGGCAGTTATTGGTATTTTTTATAATTATGTGAGCAGCCATGATCTGCTGCACAGCACAACATCAGTCTGCCAGCAGCATAAGTGAAAAGAGTTGGTTACCTGACTGAGAAGGTGGTGTGCAGCCTGTCGCCTGCAGCTTTTTATCTAACAGCTCACTGTGGCTGTTCCTGACCATTGCATTACTCACTGCAATATTTCAAACTGGTCCGCTATCAGAAAACTGTTGAAAATGATGGTTGTCTTGTGTAGACAAATTTTTTGACAAATAAGAGTGGTCAGCGTTAATCTCACTTACAAACAGATTGCATTTTCCTGTGACGACTTCGAAATAAAATTCAACTTGTGTTTCGCCAGATAAATGTTCAGTTTGCATTAGCAGTAACTTGATACAACAATTTTTCACAGCTTACACTGCATAATAAAGCTCTTGTTCTCTTGCACTTGAAGCCAAAGTGGTCGCGAGTTTTTCCTTGCACTTTGTTTTTTATTCAGTAACGGATGTGATTGAAAATGTAGTGAAGTACAATACTTAAAAGAAACATACTTAACTAAAAGTAAAATTACAGATGCAAAAAAAAATGCTTTAAAAAGTACAAGTACACAAAAAAACTACTCAATTACAGTAATGTGAGTAATTCTAATTTGTTACTTTCCACCCTCTAAGCCAGAGATTCCAAACCCAGGGATTGGGACCCCCGCATTGGGTTGCAAGATAAATCGAAGGCACATGATTTACAGGAGTGGAAAAAACATTAGTGACTACGTCGACTTTTATAAGGTCTATTGTGTCTACAAGGAGATGTAACTATGATCAGAGTGGAGCCCCTTCGTTTGCAATGGGGTTTGAAATTATTTGCACCCCTTACATCCTGGAGCTATGTGTAATATATATGCAGTATGGAAACTGGAACTGGTTTGACTTTTATCAATCGTTCAGTGCAGATGCCTGCTATTCCTTAAATTACATTTGTCTGTTTAACCTATTCTTTTTCTCCTCTGTTCCCTTTTTTTCTCCACAATGTGCCTCAAAGTAATTTCTCCTTCCTGCTCCCTTAACCATTTTCTCTTGTGATTTCTTTTGGACTCTTCTTCAGTGCAAAAATAGCTGTCGAGTAGCCTGAGTCAAATTGATTAAGAGGATGTATTTCGGCCTCCAAAATATAGCCATGTTAACTTCCATATGCGTCTGGGCTCCAGTTGTTACAAGTAATTTTAGATAGATTATTAACAAATTCTATGTATTTAGGGCTTTATTGTTTAGAGCTTTATTTATATAGAAAATACAAGTATACACCCAGCTAGCTCTGCAAAGTGCTATAAACTCTATGTCCTAAATAAGGAATATCAAAGCCTAGAGACACTGAAAGAGAGAGAAGAAACGTGCACAAAAACAGGATTTGGGGGCACAAAAAAAACACATCTTGTGGTCTTCACAAGAGGGGTGTGTATGATGAAGTCCCTGAGCGAAACATCAAAAAAAAGCTTTTAACTATTAATTTGTCTAGTTTGTGTATTGTTACTTGTGGATGGCAGCACCATCATTAGTGCTGTGAGTATGACACAGTGATCTTGTTTTTACTCGCCCTCCTTCAATTCAGCAGGCATTCATCGTGTATTCCTTTTGAATGTGTCGTATAGACCTTGGTGTCAAATAGATGTCAGTGGTAAAAAAGAAGAACAAGAAAGTGTTTCCATGTGTTGTTCCTACTTCATTGGGAAGCACAGAAACAGAAAGATGTTCTGTCAAAGCCCTTGTTCTTATTGAGTGCCTGTGAACTAGCATGTTTATTCAATATGTGACACCCGTTAATGGCTTGTATTCGAGAAATGTTGCTAATTAGCTAATTACTGTGTTTCCTGTCATTGCGAATAGGTATAACAGCATGTGTGAGCTCAGCTTTACAGTATGTGCTGGTGCATTCTACAAGTGCAGGCAGCATTCATGACCAAAGAAGTCTGATTGCACAGTATAGCGTATAATTAATATTTTCTTCTGTCTCTTTCTGACTCTTTTTTTTTGCCTTCAGCAATAAGAGAGAGAAATTGTGATAGACTTTTTATAGCAGGCTCATTTGTCTTAGAATTAGCTTTGCTTTATATGTCAACATTTGCCTTCTTCAAATTCATCAGCTGTCTGTCCCTGATATCTGGAATGTTATTTACAACCCATAAAAAAGGATGTTAAATTTTCCTCCTACTCACTTTCCAAATGGTACCACAAATATTTATAACATGACAGAATCAAGTCCTTGCCCATTAAAACAATGTTAAAACAAAAAATCAAGTGCTTCTCCAGCCAGTTTATGAGGTAACATTAATCCAGAGTTGTACTGGTTTAGGTTTCCTGTTTCCCATGGGTGTAGTCTAGAAGCTTTGAGACAGTATGGAAATCAGGCCTAATTGCCTGCTCTCTCATCCTGTCTTTTTCCCTATGGCCATGTTCTGAGTCACACTCACAGAGAGAGACGCAGACAGAGAGCAATTAAACCATAGGACTGCACCTTGTACTTAGTAAACATACATAAACACACTTATGACCATATGAATGGTCGTTTAACCTTTAGAAGTTTATATAACCTTCAGTTTTCCACAAAGCAAAACCAGCAGACACACACAAAAACACCACACAACAAGGTGGGCCTCATAATGTTGATATACGATGATCTACTGTGGCGCTCACACCGTCCTTGCCCTCTGAGATTTAAGTCTAAACTTTGGAAGTCATGAAATATAGATTTGGTACACAAGAGGATTTGACGTAAGTGAGGCAGAATACTGCAGTGCTAGGCATGACATGTTTTATTGAAGCATCCAGTGTAGCACTCCGGGAGAGGGAGATAAAGAAAAAGGGCAAAAGAAGATCCCTAAAAAGTTGGTGGAGGCGCCATTCAAAAAAAAGAGAGAATGCTACATTGGAAGGAGGGAGGGATGCAACGTTGCTCTCCCTAAATTGCCTGGTTTGACAAAGCATCAGCGATCAATACAGCAGGTGCTGAAGAAAAATGGGCTTCATATACAGATAAATATTAGCTCTATGTCCAGGTCTTGACCACAATACCTTGAGAAGGAGCATCCACTTTTTCCTCCTCCCATATATTGACTTCATTATTAAGTGTCCATAAAAGATAAATGGATCAGAGGTATGGAAATATCGGAACTATGACACAGAAACACAAGCCTGCTTTTCTGGTCTGCATTTCCAAATTTTTTATGCAGCTACACCACACATCAATACAGTCATATTCATTTTTTTTCATACTGCTAAAACTGAGCTCTCAAAAACAAGGAAAAAAACATTAAAATTGTGGAAATATTACTTAAAACAAGCAAAATTATCTGCCAACAGAACAAGAATATTTCACTTACTACTTAAAGCCAAAAAAAATTGAAACAATGAAATTCACCTGGTATGAAGAAATATCTTGTCAGACAAAAAACAAATATATTTTGCCTTCAATTAAGATAATAAATCTTAGTAAGATTTTAGTTTTTGCAGTGCATAGAAACAAAAAAGATATGTGCCTCTTTTCTGTACTGTTTTAACTGTGGGAAAAAATACTGACGCGACACAAAAACCCTGCCTTCCACAATGTAAGTCTATTTTTACAAATTATTAGTTTTGCAGGAATAACGCTCTCTTGTCTTCTTCTCTTCCAAATTACATGAGGCAAACTGATCGGGAAGCATAATTTTTCATTACACACTTGATGTGGCTGAAAATGAACAGTGCTACCACTGATAGGCCTAATTGGTGAGCGAGGACGGGCCAAGCAACTGGCAAGAGGGTGGGTTAGGGCTATTTCCTGGCACTCAATGAGCCATTTACAGAAAATAGACACAACTGCTGTGGAGAGGAAAGGGACCTCTCGTAAGTTAAGAAAAAAGGGTAGAGTGCAGCATGTTGACTGGGTGGGTACAGATACCTATGCCAGCAAGTATTTTCAAAGCTCGCCAAATGCTTTCTGGAATTATATAATATCATGGTGAGGAGAACACAAGATTAATCACAGACCAAGATGGCTGCCAAGAGAACAGCTTCAGCATTCATTGTCTTGCGGAAATAAAAACACAGCAATCAGTGGCATTTGTGGCTGATGGCAGCTCACAAACACAGCTGCGTCTTGTCCTCTTTTATTTGAATTTCAGTTTTATGCTCTTACAGTCTGTGTCTGCTCCTGTCTGTCTATTCCTCCGTCATTCCCTCAATCCGCTCCTCGCCATCTGTCCATTGGCCCTGGTAGCATTCTATCCACCATTTTAATTTGCTTGGGCAGTCATTTTAACACGTGTACAGTACTGCACTACAATATGTGACTGTAAGCACAGAGCCGAGGAGAGCTGCTCAGGGAATGAAGTCGACAAACGAGCCACTTCACTGGCATCGAGACAAAATCAGAAAGTGTCAAACAGATCAATCCTTACGATACTGTACAGAGCTTAACAATACACTGCTGGCTGTTTGACTGTGATGTTTTATTGCTTTAACAATGTTCAGAAGTGATTAAAGTGATGAAAGTGATTGAAAATGGCATCCTCTACATTATCTGATATTTTTCCAGCACAGAGTTGGTGAAGTCTTTTGCTCACAGAGCCATACATTAAAATTTTTTTAATGATAATACAACTGTAATACAGAAACTTAACTTATTTACATTGAAAATATCTTTAAACAGGGTTTCCAAAATGTGATTATCATTTAGTTATGACTAGTCATAGAGAAGTTGGCTTGCTACAAGTCTTTAGATTGCTTGATTGATTTTTCCATTGTTAGAATCACAATAATAAATTGGCAGATTGTTCAACAAGCTTTATTGCCTTTTTCCTCCCTTTGTACAGAGTTTTACCCTCTTTTACAGGACAAGACGACAAGCTAACAAGGCTTCCAAAAACTAGCCTAACGACGCCTTTGGTTGCCTCAGTCAGTCACTTGACCTTCACCTTACAAGTCGCAGCAGTCCTTCGAGATTCTCCTTGTCTGGAACAGAGTAACTGTAGCTTCCCACTTCTTCCTCTGTTTCTTTCTGCCTGTTTCTCCTTCCCCCATCTTCTCACTAGCCACTTTTATACAGCTTGTTCAAGGCGGAATTGTTGCGCTGCTATTCTGCCTCGCTCGATGTCTGTGTAAAATGGGAGAGTTAGCATGGCGGGACATGGGTGTGAAGCTATGATGATGTGTTGACGCTGTGTTAAACGCCACGACTCTTTTGCTTTCTGAACAATGCTGTGGTATCTAAAATCACACACTGGGGCAGCATTATTCCTGCGTTTTTTGGTTCAGTGTAAAAAAGCAAAGATGGCATAAGGTTGGTTCTTCCATACGGCACTATTGCAGGATCTCTGTTTAAGGGCCAATTACTATTACTACTATTTTCATAACTGCATCATCCCCTAACTCTAACTGGGAAGTTTCAAGATACATTTCTTTTAAGACATTATTCCACTTGCAAGGAATACAAAAATATTGGCACTGATGCTACCCTTCTAAACCCTGCTGTGCTTTAAGTATGACTATGTGCATTCAAGTGTGCACATAGAGCATAATGAACGGGTATGCAGTGGGAGTTTATTTTTGTTGAGCCTTTCAAAGCTGACTTCATTAGGCATCAACACTGATTGAAAGCTATTTTTATGGGTGTATGATTAAGCTTTTTCCAGGAGTGGTTGTTCTCTCAGCTATCTCTACTGTAGATAGTATCTGTGAGATCCCTGTTTTGATGTGGAAATGATGAGCTTGTTGAGCCTGGCCCAGAAAATCACCATGAAATATTCTCTATTTCCTTCCACACCAACTCATGTTTTGCAGACGGGGTGCCAGAGTTGGATAATAAATATGCAGGGTGCCAGAATTATGTTTTAAAAACAGATAGCTGCTGATGTGGCCCTCTAAGTGTGCAAGATTCAAAACTTCTAGTCATCTCTCCTTCCGTCTCTCTCTTCCTCTTTTGTTCAGGGAAGGCTCCTTCTCTTCTCATACCCTTCCTCTCTTCATTCACTCCTTCAGACAAAAGCATTATTCTAGCTTGGAGCAATGGATTACAACCTTTCACCACAGCTGTTGCAAAAGCAAAGTTGGCGGCCTCTCATGGGAACAAATGAACATCAATGTGCTCAGAGATGGGGCGAAAGAGAGGCTCAGCTAAACAATCCAGCTGGCAAGTGCATGGGCGAGCTTGATAGGTACACGATAACAAAACAGAAAAGTGCCACCTTACTGTGCATTTCTGCCCCAATGAACAACCTAAAGCTATCTAGTGTGTTGTTTACATCCACTGACGTTTCTTTCCACAGATTTCCAGTGCACATTATAGTCGCGTGGTGAGGATGTAGCTAAAGTCTGCAAAGACACCTTGAATCTCAGAAAACATTCACCTATGGTTTTTGATATTGCACAGTGTCACACCATGATGCAGTCACACAAACCTATTTATAAATGCACACACAAGCAATGGCCGATAATCATGTTAAAGATGATGCTATGAGCTCTTCAATAGACACCTGTTTCAACATAAAATAAGTTTCCACACTGTGCTGAATAGCCAACTGATTGGAAATTTTTTTGTACCTACACATCTGCTGGCCTAAAAATAAAAATTTAGTTGCTTGTGGCAACAATGACAGTTACCCTTGGTGTTGAATACAAGTGTGTGTTAAGGAATCTCCTTTAAACACAGGTACATTCTAGGTATTTTCTTAGCCAATCGTCTTTACATTTGCTGCCAGCCCCCTTGCTGTCTGGTGTTCAGGCGACGCCTGACATGTATGTGGAACCAGACTGGCATGAATTTGTTGGTGGTTTGTTGGTTTGGGTCTGTGTATAACAGCAAAAAGAACCTGGTTGGTAAAGTGCCCTGGGGAACTCATAGTACCAGGCAGAGTGTTCTGCAGAGCAGAAGATTGCTACTGCACATCTCACAGGTAATCACCACCAAACAAGCCAATAAATAGGGAAGAGAGCATACACACCCCTCCCACACACACACATACAGACAACACAGACAAATACTTAAAAGCACTTAAAATTCAACTACAGCTTGAACCCCTCTTTCTAGACTGAGATCATTACCACTGAAAGGAAGTGAACACAGAAAAGATTTTTCATCCTTTCATTCCCTCATCCTGCTGATCCATTCACTCCTGAGTGACCCTAACAAGACAGCGAGCGAAAAGGAACATGAAAAGCAGCATATTTACAGTAATTGCAAGCGGAGGAAATACGCCACGTAATGTGACATTCAGTTCAAAATGCAGCCTCTTGAATTATGCTATCTCTTCCAAGCACAAGCTTCACTTCTTTCTTATCTGTGCCTGATAACCTTTGTAGGATTTGCAGCAAATGAAATGTATTCTTTGGAAGAAGGCATTTTGCCCTCTTTGGTACTGCAGTACAGTGTACACTCAAAGAAACTGTAAGCAATAACTCAGAGGTCAAAAGTTTAGCAGACACAGAAATGAGAGGCGTTTGATGCCTGCAGTGACCAATTATAAAGTTCTACTAAGTTAATGGCAGCCATTTAGCAAGCAAGAGTATAATTGAATGGTAAAATCTATTATATGAATGTCTTGTAGGTAATTAACAATTACTGGACTTAGTAACACTTTCATTAGCTCATACCAACAAAAAAACGCCCCAAATACAATTTGATCACATGTTCCACATGAAGCAGCGTTTCACTGTGAGGACAATCCCTCAGTCTGTTTTTTCCTTCATATAAAAGTCCAACTGCTTATTGGAAGTTGAGCTCAAATTTTTTTCAACTGATTTCAAGCGCTGTACTGTACAATAGGTAAAGCCATTTTGACTCTGTCTCTGATTGTAAAATGGAGGATTCTAGGGATTAGAGCAAGGCCAATTAGACATTCACCCTGGCAAGGTTAATGAAGGATTAAGGCATGAGTTAGGGCCCCTATGAAATCCCAGGACCTATGTGCACACTGCAGTTCTATGGAACAAAAATATAGGAAACTAAACTAAGTAGTAAATTCAAGTTTTCTAAGAAGAAACTTATATATATGTGTGTGTAAGTACACAGGAGTTTATATAATTCTATTCTACCCACTGATGGACTTGGCACAGAAGCATCAAGGGGTTCACAAACACCATACATATACGTATGCTGTGTACCACACATATACACGCACACATAATGACATATACAAAACCATCCCTACCTGCACCAGATTCCAGCCCTCCAAGGATTCTGCGATGATGGAGGTAACAGAGGGGCAGACACCTCCGAAGATCATCAGGTGTTTGGGACCATAACATATGGCATCAAAGAAGGCCCTCAGCCCCTTGGCGTTGTCACACTGCAGACACAGTGAGGTGGCGAGGGTGGACATGAGAGCAGGAGTAAAGGGTAGACAGAGACACAAGGAAAAGAGAGAAGGGAGTTTAATTATTGTTTGTCATAAAAACAGGGAGGAAGGGGAATAAATAAATGAGAAAAAAGGCAGAAATATTGAATTTAAGATTAAGGGTTAAGCAAGAACAAGTGAGGATATAGGAAGAGAGTAGAAATGGAGGTAAAAGTCATAGAAAATATTACAGCCTATTTCGGGCTACCATGTGGCTGGCACACAAGAGGAAAATCCAAATGTTAATTCTGCTTTGCAAACCCCATCAAAATCCAAAAACTAAACATACAGACTTTGTGCTCCCCTGCAACAAATATAGGTTATAGATAAATTATAATTATATATATAAATTGAGATAATATTATTTTTAGTTTTTTAGTTGTGTAAAGTTTTTGATAGGTTAAGATGAGAGTCAAAAAACTAATTACTTGATATTCCAATCTGTAAGTCATTCAGTCAGTCAATGAATCAATAATTACCAACTGTAGAAGAAAAGGTGCTGTGCTCATTATATTTTGAAATACTGTAATGTACACGATTTATGATAAACGTGTGTGTGTGTGTGTGTGTGTGTGGGTGTGGGTGTGGGTGTGGGTGGGTGTGCGCGTGTGCGTGTGTGGTTAGAACCATCATGTAAAACAATGCATTTTACAGCGGACCCCACTCCGATCCATTGCTGCAGAATGCAGCCATTTCACGTCACTATAGCAACCAGAGAAGAAGAGTGTGCAAAAGGGAGGGAGAGAAATGAGAGACAAGCTGAAAAAACTGTGTAGGTTTCTATTGATTGCTACATGAGCTGGCTAACTGGTTTTGCTGTGATTCCCTCAGTTTGTAATGATATTCCTATCAGCAGTAAACACTTCCCCCCTCAGTCTTCTATTATTGGCACTCAATTCCTATGTGCAGCTGACAGATAGATGGACTGGCTGACTGAATGGCAGGTGGTATGTTTGTGTGTGTGTGTGTGTGTGTGTGTGTGTGTGTGTGTGTGTGTGTGTGTGTGTGTCTTTGTGCTTTCTGACACAGTCCATCTCATCTGGAGAGTTATTTGACCTTGTTAGCTATCAGCCACCAACTGAATGAGATTTCCCACTGAACAGCATAGTCAGCCCCGCCACAACGCAGATTGAAAAAGTGAAATTCAAATGTGGAGGAATGAGACTCCTTACCAGACATGTAGGACTGTGTGTTGTGATCTGTTAGGAACTTTATTAAGAGCATGGCAGGTGGGATGTCTGCACGGCTGATTTACTTCTTGTGCTCTTCTCTTGTCTATTCAATTGTTTTGAGTGGAGGGTAATAGTCGCAGAGCCCTACATTTATATGCTGCATAACACACATGAGCTGCTACAACCATCTTCCTGCTTTAGCATGTATCCCTCCATAGTTAAATTTAATTCCTCAGACTCTTTTTGTGTGAATGCCTTTGAATTTTGGAAGTAAAAGACACACTGTCTTCCTCTGTGCACGTACATTCATGCCATTAGAGAACAATGTATGCTGTAATGCCAGTCAAAAATAGACTAGATTGCAGATATGCCTCAGGTGAAATGAGAGGGAGAAGATGTGATTAGACACAGTAGGGATTCCTTATCCTGGCCGCTCAGCTGAATAAAACAGCAAGCTATTAAAGAAGATATCATTCAGTTCTCTCCAGCTGGCCATAACAAGGTGGGTTGGTAAGATTGTGACTCTAAATTGGTTACCATGCAACAGAAAAGAAATGTGGGCAACTAAACTTGTCAATGCGAGTACAATAGAGCTTGGTGAGATTGCAGGTTTAAGCTGATTTATTGCGGACAGTGACAATGTAGCGTAGGTGGTAAAGAATGGTTATGTTCCTCACTCCCCCTGCAGCAAATAAAACAGTTTTACAGCATTTGAAATCCAACGACAGACTGCCTGTGTGTGTATGTGTGTGTGTGTGTGTGTGTGTGTGTGTAGACACACACAAGCGATTTTAAGCCAAACCCAGGGTGTCTGTGACCACACTGTCTAAACAGTTGTTTCCATATTTTTTGATGTGATAAACTGTGACTTTGACAAAACCGTATTAAGTTTCAACAGCTTTTCTTTTCAGGAACTACAAATAAGCTTTGCTTTAAGCTTGAAAAACACCACTTTTTCAAATGGGGAATGAGATGGGCCATAAGGGTATAGAGCTACAACAAATCATTCTTTTCGTAACAGACTAATCTGCTGATTGTCTTCTTGATGAATAAATTAATCTTTTGGTCCACAGAATGTCAAAAAATCTTTAAATTGCTTGTTTTGTCCAACCAACAGTCTCAAACCCAAGAATCCTTAGTTTGCTGCAACATAAACCAAAGAAAAGCAGCATTTTTGTGGAACTTCTTCTTCTTTTGGTCAGCTTATATGATTCTATCACCTCTTTTCATATGTCATTTTCTAAGATAACTATGGAATCACTCTGTAACTGAGGTTACAGTAGGTAATTAAAAATGAACAAAATTTCAACCAATTTTTGGTAGTGGAAGAAATACAGCAAGAGAAAAGGCTATAGAGCAAAGCAGCTTTGAAGAAGGCTAAAAAAAGGCTAAATAAAAGCTACCTCATTCTTTTTTCCCTCGTTCTCTGTTTGTCGCCCCTTCTTCATTCATCCTCTCCCTACTTTTGCCGGGCACACATGCACACAATCTGTTGTGACTCCTCACAGAGCCTTGACCGGTGTGTTGTCATGCCAACGGTGTGGCTGTCCACACTTTGTGCGCTAGATGAGGGAGGAGGCCACGGCAGGGCCGGTGTAGCCATAGTTATATTTAGTCTCTCATTAGGTAGCACAACTGCTCAGACATTAATCAATACTTATTCCGCTATGGAGGGTCTGTAAAGCTTAATGCCAGATAGACAAAGAAAGACAGAGGGGAGAGAGGCGGGGGTAATATAACAAAAAGAGCTAAGAGAGATGGAAATAGTGAAGGTGAGGGGAGAAACAAGCAGTTGAATAGAGGGAGAGAAGGACATGAGCAAAGAGGTATTAGCATTAAGCGCGCACTAATAAAGCCGAGTCAACGAGAGTTATAAACCTGTCCTCCATTATAACCCAACAATAGAGTAATTCATGACTATGAGATTGATTCACTAGCACTCTATGATGATCAGCAGCTGCACAGTGCCCTGCAGATTTGCCTACAGTCCATCAATTATGGAAAAAGTACATTTTAATATCAAGTCTAAATGATTTTTCTTGACTATAATTAAAATCTTTAGATCTCCTTTTTTAATGTTTTCCCCCATGACATGAGCCACTCCCTCTCTCCTATGTATTTCTTTCAGTCTTTATTCAACACCATTGAGAGATTTATGTATTTTTCCAAAAAAACCCAAGCAGTCTCCAGGAGGTTTGGGTACATGCTGTATCTTACATCCCAATTTCCCCAAGAAATATGCACTAAACAAGGTACAAGAGGGAGACAAATGTAACTGTCCTGAAAAAGACAAAAAGGTTCGGAAGAGATACTGGTACAGTGAGAAAGGCATGGCAGCACTTAACTCCCAAGATGAGCAGCAAGAAATACTACAGCACTTTATTTCCCTCTTCCCCCCGTCTAAAATCTAATTCCTGGCATTTGGAGGCCATTTGGAGCAGATCGATGGGGTTAACGCCCGTAGTAATCTGTTTGACCGCCTTGGGAGACAGCCAAGGAAGGTGTGTATGTGTGAGTGAGTGTGTGTGTGTGTGTGTGTGTGTGTGTGTGTGTGTGTGTGTGTGTGTGTGTGTGTGTGTGTGTGTGTGTGTGTGTGTGTGTGTTTGTGTGTGTGTTTGTGTGTGTGTACGTGCGTGTGTGTGTGTGTGTGTGTGTGTGTGTGTGTGTGTGTGTGTGTGTGTGTGCGCGGTGTGTGTGTGTGTGTGTGTGTGTGTGTGTGTGTGTGTGTGAGGGTTGGTGGGGTAAGGTTGGATGGTGGAAGAACCTGGAGATGGAAACTCAAGGGAGGCCTATAACCCTGTCTAATGTCGAGCCATACACAGAAAATGTACTTTAGTGACCACAGCATGATACTACTGCCATTCATAAAAACACTGGAATCTCACTTGAGTTAGACTTCAGTTACTGGATTTAGATCTACTTGTTAAAATTTTAAGGCCATATTACTTGCTATATTTTTTCAAAATGTCTCTTACTCAGCTTGACATTTCAGTGCAGCGAGTTTGCACTGCTACCCTTACCATTTATGGGATATTGATGATAAGACTGGCCAAGGAAGAGTTTATTTCAAATGTTCCTCAATCCATTGTCTCCATTACCTTTCCTTTAGTCTGACCTTTTCACAAAGCTACTGAGATTCATCCTTCATTATATGATGACATTAGCCCAGAGTTATTGTGCTACTGATAATTCACACTCAATTGGGCTAAATGTGAGGAAACAGCTGCCCTGGAATGTCACAACAAAATGCTAATTTTTACGCAATTTCTACTGTTCCACAAAATAATTTGCATCCACTATACATTTTTAATCGAAATTCTGTAACACAGCTTTAAAAAGGTCAGCATGCATCAATGCCCCCTTATCTGAAAATAACTTCAAAGAACATTTCAGTAATAATAAGTCACAATAGAGGATTAACCAAAATTTTCACCAAAGTTTGAGGGAAAGTTTTCTACAAGTCTAACAGCTAGAGTAGATTTCCAGTTTTCTCACAATTAAGGCTTTATGAAACAAGCTCACAGAATATAATGTAGTGCTCTGCATTGAGAGAAAACTACTTAAAAGAATAATGAAGACAACAGTTAAAAATAAAAAAATTTAAAACATGTAAAATCACATTATGGGGAAACTCTTCATAGCCATTACTCAAACCCAAGCACTAACTAACTAACTAACTGGATTATTTCCTGAGGTAAACTGACATCCCTACACAGGGTCAAAAAGCAACGTGGATGTTTGAACCCAAATCCTCTATTCTAACCAGGACTACATATGGAACAACCCTGTATAAAGTATAAACCAGCAGGGTGTGTCTCTGTACTGTATGTGTGCATCTGTGTGTGTGTGTGTGTGTGTGTGTGTGTGTGTGTGTTAAGCGCACGTGTGTGATATTGTGACAAGAACAAGAGCTGATCAGAGCACCGGGCTGAAGCTAACCATGATGAAATGCCTTGTTAGCGCTGCAAACAGAGGCAGCTGCACCTGTCCCTCATCTAATGGCAAATTACTGCACCCAAATCAGCAACCTGAGGCCCAGTGCTGCACACACACACGCACACACACATACAACACGTGTCAGTATGTGAGAGAGAGAACAACAGAGAGAGGGAAGGGAGAGCCTGATCTGATGTCAGAAGCAATCTGCTCCTCACGCTCTGTGTTTATCCGTGACAAGGCCAACAGCACAGGTGATTACTGAGAACAAAACCCTCAAGAATCCCACTACAGAAAATGTGTTTTTATAGGTTAAGATTGGATGTGAACATGTTGTCGCCTCATCTATTAATATAATGGGATGCAATTTACTCACAGTTGTAAACTGTGTATATATATTATAGCTAAGTGTGAACAAGATGTGTGGTAGCAGCATTACTTGTCTCTTCAGTCTTTAGTCAGTAGATTTTACTTGTAATGCTTCACTAGCCATGTTTCCATCCAATTGTCATGTAAATTTTAAGCGGACTTTTAAAATGTTACAAAAAAGAAAAAACAAAAGAAACTGTAAATTAGGTGCGTTTTCATCAGCTGGTTTGGAGCGAATAAACCAGGCTACGACAAGCGTAGATATATCAGTAGCTGATGTTAAACATGGCTGTTATAAACAAGACGTATGTGTTCCAAACCAGAAACAAAACCAGTTGCATGGACCTGAGGACAATTGATCTGAGAAAAATGGAGAGAGGTCCTCAGGAGGATTCCTTCTCGTACTTGTCATCTTTAATACGTCACTCTTCATAATATGCCTATAAAGGTAAGATAAACAACAAAACTACAGACATGTGTCAGTGTAAACCCCTTCACCTGTTCACACTACACACAGCAATGACATAATGTACATCTTTGCACTGTAAACAGAAACATATAGCACTGTCACTGTTGAAGTTCCCTTTCAAGGCCTCCCCAGGCACACATGTATACATCCACCATGCCTTAACACTGTACATATTCTAAATAATTTCCTGATGATTTCAGCATCCATGCTGCAGCAGTTTAGCTGATGCAAAAAGCTTTTCTCCTCTTACAGCTACATCTGCATCTTGCGTTCACTCCTCATTCAATTATTTCCACATCTCCAAGGCAGGAGAAGAAATGTGAGCCAGGCTGAATGCAGCGATTGCTAAAACATATGTTTGGCATTATAAAGCCCTATAGAGTTAGCAGGGTTCGGCCGATAGGTCAGATCTAAAGGAGATTATCTATTTCCCCATGTACAAACCCAACTAATCCCCTAAATGCTGTCATGTCTGTCAATACAAACTACTGTTGGAAGAGGAAGAACGAGAGGAGCTTGCTGAGTATGTGAAAGTTATACTATTTGAGTGTAAAGGCAAAGCAACTGTAGTATCTTTGATTATCCTAATAGTAAATCAATAGTAATTTGATAAAGAGAATTCCCTTGAGTTCATTGGGGTCATTAAGGTCACCCCTCCTCACTGCTGACTAAACTTCCCACACAGCAGTGGCAGCCTCTTCCTACCTGCCTCCATCCTTTAGGGTGGGAGAATAAGATCGATTCTTAGACGCATCGCGATACCGACGTGGAAGATTCTAACTCAATTAAGAAATGTCAAAAAATCGTTTTTTTAAATGTTAAATGATAACGTAATGTTGATGGAACGCAACACGCGGAGGTGCAGTGCCTGGACCGTCTGTGGAGTGCACATAACAGAGAGACCAGTGTTGCCCATGTATTTGGCGCACCACTGATGAGGAATGAATAAACACTCTACTTAAATATCACACAATCAATAACAATGCGCAAGTGATTGATTTTAACTTGCACATGGTGCAAGCATGGTGACACTCAACACTTAGCTAGGTCCCTGTGTATCCTGTGTGTGTGGCCAAGCGAGGGAGGGAGAGTGACCGGCAGACCATAACAGTGAAAGTGAGCAGAGAAAAATACTTGCAGTAAGTTTCTGTCTGTTGGCAAACATGCAGTATAGGTCACAGTGTGTCTGTTCCCATTTCCCAAACTGATGGAAAAGTGAAGTCAGTTTGCGCACGCTAATATCTCCCCTGTACAGCACATTTTTTGTAACATTAGCTACATTAGTAACGAAGTAATATTAATTAGCTCAGCTGTATGTCATTACTAACTTACCTACTTGTCAAGGGTAGAGAACATCAGGTAAAAGCTTAGACTAAACTATTGTAAAGCTCTGTCCTGTATACATATACATCCTGAGTTATATTTCAGTTTTCAGAGGAGTCTGACAGCTAGTTGTTAAAGAAATGAGGGACCATGGAGCTGAGGTTAGCGAGGTAAATTAAGGATGCAAACTAGTGCTTTAAAGCTAATTAGGAGACATTTCTTTTGGATTTTAATGTGTTAATGATTAAATGCTTAGTAATTATCCAGAGATCCTAGAAAAAAATTGTGCTTCAAGATGCATCGATAATCGTTTTATAATCGCATCGCAGGCCTATGAATCATAATCAAATCGAATCATGACATGGTCAGAGATTCCCACCCCTACCATCCTTACATACAGAAAGATAAGATCTTCAAAACGCTGGTGTTAGTTGTTTCCCACCGATGAAACCCAAGGCAATTGAGAGGTCCACTGGGGTGTAACGTATCACCCGCCTTTTCTTTATCGTTCTGAATGACCTGGAAGGCACGGCTGTCAGGTATTTGACAAGCTTAAGGACCCAAAGTAAAAGCAATAGCCAAAGCTTTAAGTAAGATGCTTGGAAAAAGACAACAAGAAGGAGGCAAAGAGAGGAACAAGTGAGGGTGACAATAAGTTGCGTATTCAGCGAGCATCAAGGCTCCTTGTGGTAACATTTAGACAGCAGGCCCCGGAGTATAGGAAGAGAGTACACATCGATTGAGAGAGTGGATGAAGTAAAAATTGAGAGCAGGAAGGAGTGATGGAGTTGTTGAGTTTTTTTCAATCTGTTCCCTTCACATTGCATGCCTGCGACACAGAAAAGAAATGTGAGGAGCCCAGCACTTGTCTGGGGAGAGACTGGCCTTTAAAATGCACTGCGACAGACTGACTGGGCTGCTCAAGCTGATGTCTGTTTGCCCTCCATCGCCTCCTCTCTCCCTCTCTCCCCGCAGTCTGGCTCTTGTTATTGCACTCAATCTATCCCTCGCTTTCTAGAGAGCTCAGATGGCCACCAGGATAACCATGATGGCACGTTGGAAGCCTCTTTGGTGGTGACAAGTCACTTTCTCTCTTTTTCACTTTCTCTCTCTTACACACAAGTCTCCCCCTGTACTCGTGCTTCTTCTCAAACACATACATGCACCAGATAAATCATCATCCCTCAGCATGCCAAAACACAATCATAAACAAATGCACACACATTGGCTCACTCACAAATTTGTGATAAAGTCAAACTGTGCAGCAGTACTAAAATCACAGCAAACACATTGCACCTTTATTAGCAATCTGTGCTGTGCAGGAAGCAGACGCTGTGTTAAGCCTGTTACAGGTTGTTGTGCTTTTGACAAGGCCTGACAACAGCTGGAACATGTTGCATTAACCACTGAGGGTGGACAGACCAAAGTGTAATCCCACTGAAACAAGTCAATCTATCCCTGAGGAGACACTGGACAGACAGGAGAGGACAGCAATAGCCTTTGATGTGGCGAACTCATTCAAGTAAAAACTAGGTAGATGTTAAGTTAGGTTTTAGCTCTTTACTTGGGTCATTTGCTTGAGATGTGCATGGATTGCATTTATTAGTCACCTGACAGTATGCCTTTTTAACAGCAGACATTTTGAGTTGTCACAGGTGGAAAAGCACAGGTGTTACTAATTGCATTAATGATGGCTCCTTCATTTCAAGTGTCCCAATAATCCATGCAGTGGTGGGCAGTAATTAAGTACATTTACTTACGTACTGTTCTTAAGTAATTTGATCATTTAAGACATTTTTCATGTAACTTTTCATGGTTCCACCTTCAAAAATTAAAAGATTTGCTGCTTTTCCTTATTTTGATTTATTTGTAACAATTTTGAGCTTTATGCTGTTGATTAGACAAAGCAAGCACACAGGATTTGGAAATCAATTAATGGAGAAAATAAGATGAGTCCATAATGAAAATAATCATTAGCTGCAAATGACTTCCCCTTCAATAATTAAAACTTAAAAATCCTGTATAGCATTCTATATAGTACTCTAATATATAATAGAATAACACTCACAGGAAATTTTTCTTTCTTAATGAGTACTTTTACTTTCATTACTTTTAAGTGCATTTTCCTGATTACTTTAGTAACATTTTCAATGCAGGACTTTTTCTTGTAACAGAGTGGTAACAGTGTGCTATTATTACTTTTACTTAAGTAATAATAAGTTTACTTTTTGTCCACTACTGACAGACACACACACACATACATAACTGAGTAACTTGAATTATTATTGAAAGGACAACCTGTTTATAATGAATGCCATTGTGTTCAAGTAGTGTTGAACCAACATTGTGAGCCAGGTTCAGGTGTGAAGAATTTTTGGAGACTGATGAAGACTTAACATATCATTGTTTATTGAGCCCGACTGAGGAGACGCAGTGCCAGCGTACAACATGTGAATGCATCAAATGCCAAAACCAGATCTCAACAGAGATGCTCAAAGTCTTTGAGCAAGACTCCAAGTCAAGTCTCAAGTCTTTGAGCTAGAGTCCAAGTCAACTCTCAAGTCTCTCATGGTTATTACAAATGTTGTATCATCTACTGCGTTCAATCCAGGCTGCTTATAAAACTTCATAGCTATAAGGAATTCTGTAACTGTAACCTGTTTTTCATTTACAGAGCACAACCATTTAAAGTGCAATGCAATTATCGACGGCTTATTAAATACTGTAAGTCAACACACTCTCCAGACTCTTAAACCCAGGGTAACATTAACTAAATAAAACTGTGATTTGCGTTTAATCAACAATAAACCTGTCTGTTTTTAACTTACAGAGCACAACTTTGCAGCCTAATGTATAATGCGTCTACAATTAATGACATCTTATAAACTATTATAAGTTAACAAAGTCTGTTGATTTTCAAACCCAGTGTAAAGTTTCCTAAATAAAACTGTAAAGTTACATGGTCAACAATAAAGCTGTAACCTGTTTTTAACTTACAGAGCACAACCATGCAGCCTAATGTACAAAGCGTCTACAATAAATGGCAGCTTATAAACTACTGTAAGTCAACAAACCCTGTTGACTCTCAAACCCAGTGTAAAGTTAGCTACATAAAACTGTAAAGTTACATGGTCAACAATAAAGCTGTAACCTGTTTTTAACTCATGGAGCACAACCATGTAATGTGCAATGCAATCAATGACACCTTAAACTACTATAAGTCAACACACCCTGCAGACGCAAACCAGTGTAATATTATAACTAAATAAAACTGTTAAAGGTTACATGATAAAAAATAAACCTGTAACCTCTTTCCAGACAACGGTAATAGTGATGATGTGGTGATGGCAGCCAGCGGGACTCCATCACCACAAGTTTGGACAGTAAAGAACGCTCATTCATCTTTTCATAACGAACGACAGTCGGAGTTAACCTCTGGTAGGTTGTAGATGAAGCAAGAAGCAAGCTAACGTTAGATGGCCAATGCTGAGCTAAAAATGTTTACTCACCACAGGTTACTAACCTATTTGTGTTCAGCGCTTCTTTTTTTAGGTCTTGGTTTGGGGTACAACAACTAATCGACATAGTTGACAAAAATCGATTATTAAATTAGTTGCCAATGAATTTAATAATCGATTCATTTATGACGTCATCGGGCCGTAGTAACACCGTCAGCTTAACAGAGTAAAGTGATGTCAACAGTAACGTTAAAGTTACTAAACAACATCAGAGCTGCAGTAACACCTTCACAACCTAAAACCTCCAAAGTGTGGCAGTATTTCACTCTTTACTCAGCCTGATGTCTGAGTTCTCCTGGAAACACTGGAGCATCTGAAGAGGAAGCGCGTAACGTTGTGTCTCTGTGGATGGTGAAGACGCGTCTCAGTATGTATGTATGTATTCCTGTACGTTGAATTGTTAATATTTAATATACTAATAAAGAGAAAAGAAAAGAAAAGACTCGTCTCGGTAAGCTACCTAGCGAGCTAGCTTAATGTTACAGCCGTGTTACTTCACGTCATGAGCTGAAACGTTTTCTATACAGTTGGTGTTGATTGTTACAGTAATGGTGCTGTGAGTAGCACATAATTATGATACACAACGACCGCGTTCACATTCCGGACTTGCCTGACTTTACAATCATGAACGCTGCATCGCTTATGGCAACTTTCCCAGAGAACATGTTGCTGCCGAGCGTGCAAGATTAGAGAACACCCATAGACTGTATATAAAAACACCGGACAATTTCATACTTTCTGAAGAAGAGAACAGTTATCCTGTCTCTGCGTGAGGCGGCAACTAATCCGCCCCAAATTCCCCTAAAAAAATCACAGAGTTTTGTGAGTTGTTGAGTTGTATATTTGTTGTATATTTGTTGTGAAACGCTGTCTACTACAAAATCGGTATTATTGATCCCCTCTTTTAAATTCGGCAAATGAAATGCTTGACGTTATTCTTTACTTTGTATGCAGTGTCAGTTTGTCCCGGGGTGTTGCAGTACTTTTGTGAAAGCTGCTAAACAGCAGATCAGCTGCTTATCAGGATGTGATTTCATTGGAACTTTCTGTTGGTGCAGCAGAAATGATCATTTTTGAAAGCAGTATTTTATTGTCTTGACTGTTGATTAGCACATGCCTAAAACAACCTCAGGTTTAATTTAAAGACTAATAGCTAAATTAGACGCATTGTGATTTTGCGATTCATAATCCGAATAGTTGATTATTCGTTTCAATAATTGATAGATTAATCGACTATCAAAATAGTCGTTAGTTGCAGCCCTAGTCTTGTTGTATGAAGTTTTAAAGCCAAAGTTTATGATGAATGGCACAGCAGCTGCCGGTGTTTGTTGTCCTTTCTCATGTGCTGCTGCGCGCAGCAGATGCTACTTACATAGGCAGGTTACAGGTAACGGAGGGAGGGAATAATGGTACACTCATCAGAAGTTTCCTAAAAATAAACATTGTTCACGAGTCCCACACCTCGAGTCCAAGTCGAGTCTGAAGTCTTTTGCGGACGAGTCTCAAGTCGAGTCTGAAGTCATTGTGTGTGCGACTTAAATCGCACTCGAGTCCGAGTCTCAAACTCGAGTCCCCATCTCTGGAAGGATATCATTTTTTGGTCCCTTTTATGTTTCTGTCTTCCCCCTAGTGCCTGTAGGTTTCTCTATTAGGTCATCTTTCACCTAGAACAACTAATCTATCTGATGTTTAGTCTCCAATGCTTCGTCATATTGTAATCTATCACTAGCCATGAGTTGTACTCTAATCTGTGGAGCCAGTGAGTTTTTGTTTACTTGTAGGACTCATCCTTGTAAGATTCCCAAAGAACATTGATATCTGCTAGCCGGACGCCTGAGCTACTGTCTCTAACTAAACAGTGTATTGTTGTCTCCCTGACAAGGACAAGTAGGCTACATGTGAGAAATACCTAAAGCTAGAATGTCAGAAAACACTTATGGGGTCAGCTAAATTACTCTAAGCTAGACCTGTCTTACCTTTCCATGTTACATCACCAAAGCCCCTTAAGAAATATTCTCAACAAATAGGAGAGTTTACTTACTGTATTTTTAAATTCTGTTTGTCACGGCCAACAATGAGCACAACACCAGAAAATTTTGAATTTGGGCAGCTTCATAAACAGCAGAAAATGTGCTCAAGAGCTGAAGAGTAACAAAAGTCATCCACTCAACAAAATGTGCATCCACTGCATATAATGGTAGAAGTTTGAGTTCCACATGAGTAAAAACTCTAAACTGAAAAGGGGAAGGTTAGTGTCATATGTGCCCAAAATAATTTGAATACATGGGCCCAATAAAACAACCACAGATGCCCCAGCTGGTGTATCTAACTAGTAACAATAAAGACTGAGAGACATTCTATATAGACAGAGTGGGAAGGAAAAAGAGAGATGAAGAGAGTCCATGATCAAGTTAATTGTTTCTTGGCCCCAAAGGTCCTCCACTCTCTCCCATGAATGAATCCAGTAAAGCCATTTGTGGAAAAGAGAAAGAGGTGAGACAAAGGAGGATGAATTTGGTTAACAGTACAGTATTAAATGCGTGCAGCACTGGGTAGGAATCAGTTTGGTGGTATGGCGCTCTGTACCACTCTCTTTTCTCTTTCCCTGTATATCTCTGCTCGTCTGTTGGTAATTCTTCCTCAGTCTTCTTGATTTGGGGAGTTGTGGTATCTGCTGCTGTTACAAAATGCGCCACAGTCCATTTTGACTCAAGGCATTCCTCATAAAAAATGTTCTTCTGTTTTATCACTGACAGCACAACCCCAAATGAACTGAAAATGAAATATTGCTACCCTTCAAGATACTTGTTACTCAAGTTTTCCTCCAGTGAAGCAGGCTATAAACAGAATAATAACGGAGCACATAAAATCCCTCATATATTTCTTGTCAATTAGGGATGTTAAAGCTTTATGGACAACAACTGTGAGAATTTCCACCCAATCCATCCTTTCCCTCTTTATCCCCCTCTCTCCTTCTCAATTTTTATGTAAACTCTTCCAGTGTATATATGTATATATATATATATATATATGTCCTGTTGACCTCTGCTTTCAAAGAAGTCCCTGCCTCCACATTTTATAAGCCCTCTCCAGCCTGTTTACCTCATACAATGCTGTCTGCAAGAGTGGAGACCATCAGTCATATCCAGGTTAGGGGGGGAAGAGAGATGAAAAACCATTTTATATTACAGTTGAAACATACACAAACTAGACCGTGACAGCTGAGTGGCATGAAATTATGTTTTTCCAAGAAAACGGGCTTGGTGTGTGTGTGTGTGTGTGTGTGTGTGTGTGTGTGTGTGTGTGTGTGTGTGTGTGTGTGTGTGTGTGTGTGTGTGTGTGTGTGTTAGTGTGTGTCCTGCTGTTTAGTTAAAGGAACAGTTAGTAACAGAAGTAACAGAAGTACTTTGGCTTCACACAAAGGTAACAAAATCGACCCACCGATAACCTCTAAAGCTCACTAATTTACATGCTACATCTTGTCTAAAGTGTGAAAACAATAATTTGTATTTTTACGGAGGTTATGTAACTGATTGCTTCTTGGCCAGATGCAGTGACGTCCTGGAGTCTTTCCGACACAGCACTGTAAAGTTGCCAGTCAAGCAGCAAAGTGCAAGGCTAGATGTTTTCCCATGTTTCCCGCATTTATGCAAAGCTAACTGGCTGCTGGCTTTAGCCTTATTTTGAATGGACAGATACAAATGTAGCATTAATGTTCTCTCAGAAATGTAACTCTCAGAAATAAAGCATATAAGCTTGTGTCTTAATGTAAAGTGTGTATGTGTGTGCAGGTGCATCCTAATCTCCTTCAACTTTTTTCCTATCCAATAATTTTACATAAGCAAAATACTGTAAAATACAGGGACAAAATAATACTGCAAACATAAGTTTGATTTTAAATAAGTATCTGTGCATGGTCTTTAACGTAAATAGTGTTTAAGGTTAATCAATTTAAACTACTTTTCAACAGTACTTCAACTTAGCAGCAACTTAGCAATGCAGCTGACTTCCAATACACAGATTTATTTTTAAGCTTCAAAAAAGGTGGATCCTAGAATTCCCATGGTGCATGAGTTTTTCATTAAACATCCCCTGCCTGATTAAAAAACATATCTTTTAAACTCCATCCCACCTAGTTTGTAATGCAAGTTTTCCCACCACAGTCATAGCACAAGTCACGTTTGTGCTTGTGTGTTCAGATGACATTGCCAGCATTCCTTTCTACAACTTGTTAACAAATGAGGGCCATTTAGAGTGTGATAAAGGGCTGATATTGCTGATGACATTTAATCAGGTCTGAAAGGAAAAGCAGTGGCAGATTAGTCATCCATCTCCCAATGAGGAGTGCCAGCTATTGATAACTTTTGAGAGAAAGAGGAGTGCAGCACCTGTCTTTATTCCACACAAGACAGATGGGAGTCTGGAAAATGTAGGCATGGTGGACTGTGGAACAGGATTGAAAAAACTGCCTGTCATATTGGGTGAGTGGGTGAATGGAGGTCCGTGCGTGCGTGCATGCGTGCATGCGTGCGTGCGTGAGTGAGTGTATGTGTGTGTTTACTAAGCAAGATAGAGCAGAGCACAGTTCAGGCTGTCCCTCTCTACAGCCTTGGGATTCTTCTGTCCACGCACATCAATCTTGTTACAGCAGAATGCCGCCTCCCAGGAATCCTGGCCTACTCCCTGTTAGGATTTAGGACCTCTCTTTCATTCTCTAAACCTCTCTTCCTCTCCCTATCCACTACTTCTTTCTCCATTTCATCAACATTATTTCCCTCTCATTCTTCTTTCACTTGCACTCTTTCTCTGTCTTATAGTTACTGCACCTTTCTTCCTCTCTCTGTCACCCGCTGCCCTCTTTTTCTCCTCTTCCCACCTCTCACCCCCCCACACACACACCCTTCCACCCTCCCCCTCATCTCTTTGCCCCAGGAGGTATAAAGTTATTAAGGGTCATGGCTGTAAGCATTGCATCATTAACACATCTTCTCTGGATGTTAATGTTGTCGTTTTTCCGCTCAGTTCAATTAATGTCTTAGTTAATCACCTAACCTTATTTTTCAAAGGATGCTGTGAAAGAGAAGACTGACATAACATGGCAAGCAAATGCGCTTATCAGTCATTAACATTAGCTGAAAACTGATTAAATAGCCAGTGACAGGAGAGCATGGGGGTTGCAGAATATCTGTGGAAGATAAATGGATAATGACATCCAAGTGAAATGAAAAGATTCAGGGAAATATATACATTTCAGGATGGGTAGTACTTCTATTCCACAAAAGTGTCGGAAATGCCTCAAGTATGACAATCATTTGCCAGTACTAAAAAAAACTAAATTTTGATCTTTGCTTTACTTACAGGATGAAGCCCCCAAACAACTTTGGTGCCTCACGACAACTTTAAATTGTTTGGATGTTTTTCAGAGGTCCAACCAGACACATCGACTAACCATGTGTGGCTGCTTTGAACTGGCAGTGCTTCACATTAACTGGGAGGTTCCCCTGCCACCAGTACACATGCTTTCACTGTCACCAACACACACAGACCAACACACAAAAACACCACGCACCCTGGGATTCATCAACCAGTGCGTATTTAACCAGGCATTGGGGCCATGCCAACAGTGTCCACAAACAAGCATCACTCACCATGAACTACAAGCACACCGCACACGGACAGAGACAGAGACACTCGCACACACACATACACACACACACACTCACTCACCAACCAACCAGGTGGTCTCACAATAGCTCATTTCTGGGCCAAATAAACACTCCAGATGAAGGCATTGACTGTGCGTGCTTGTCGTTTCTAATGAATCGCTTATTGACTGGCCTGTACTGAGGTGACTGGAAAGACATAGGAGCAATAAGAAAGAGTTTCCCCGTCTCTCTCTTGTCCTACAGGGTGACTGTATAGTAGGAATGTCACAGCTTGAGCAATCGGACAATACTGTCTCGTTTGAGAAGCTGACGCACAACACTGTGTTGCCATAGCTACAGAGAAAGAGAGAGAGAAAGAGAGAGAGGAGTTGATGGCGAGGGAGAGAAGGGGCTAGACTGCAAAGGAAAATTAATTTGTGTACAAGGCCATGTCGCAAAGAAAATTGCATTTTTCCCTTAGATGGGGACAGAGGGAGAAGCTGTTGTTAGTCTTGTGCTTGTGTGGATAAAAGTGAATGTGTGTGTGTGTCTGTGCGTGTGTGCGTCTGTGCGCGTGCACGTCTACAGCTAGCCAGATGCCATCTCAGTGGATTGTGGGCAGAAGTGTTGCAGGATGTCAGAAGGCTCTTCATTACAGAGGCTTTTAAATAAAACACAGAAAGGCTTAAAATAAGATGCTGCCTATACAGCAGGATACACACTGATTCAAAGTAAAGAGAGAAACAAAGAACAAAAAAAAACACTTTGATGAATTTACTGTCTGTGTGTCACATCCCTTGCACAAAAACACCAGCAGGCAGAAAAGAACATGTGCAAGGGAACACTTTGCATACATCTCTCTGACACACACATACAGAGAGTGAGAGAGATTTTTCTCTTTTTGTGGCATGACGAGTCGTCTGAATTCCACGGCTCTCTAAGTAGGTCATGCAGCCTTTTCAGAGTTCCACTCCTCCCCACGCTGCATCAAAAATGCATAAATCCCTGCACATTCTCCCTGCTAGCAGCTTCCCAGGCCAGCTAAAGCACATCTTTAGTGATTCTAATCCCATCAAAGGTGGTTCTGCTGGTATGTAAACACAACATGGGATAAAAATGCCTTCTCTGGCTGTTACATTCATGACTGCTCCTTATTTTGGGGGAATGTTCATGAGGTTATAATGCCGCGATCTACTTTGTAAATAGGCGCTAGTGTTGATGATCGTGAAGACATGTACGTAATAGACAGGCCTGTGTTTGGCTCGAGTTTGGTTAAAATAAAAGTGACCTGGTTCCCACCAGGAAAGCTCAGCTGGTTGGTGATGCTATCTCCAAAGATACACTCCACTGTCAAATGAGTCGAGTGGAGGAGGTACAAAGTGAACACAGGTGAGATAAGCACTGGCATGCCACCAGACAATGAAGGAGCAATCAAGAATGGTACCTTAACACAGAGTGGAAATGTTGCAACTGATGTTCACAGGTCCTTTTGTAAGAGCTGTGGTGTGGTAACTTTTCACTTTTTGCAGATTTAAAATGTAATGTACCAAAGTGAGATTATTATCCTACATCTGAGATTTAAGCCAAATAAATTAAAAACTACTTAAACATTTACTTGTTGCCTTTTTAAAAACTCTGAATCATTTGCTCTTTCAATTTATGAGCGTTTAAAATATAGATCAACATTTTATCCGTGCTTGGACATAACGACAGCTATGCCTCATGTCGACCCAAAGTTCTTTCCCTCATTCTGGGTATTGAGTTTTTTCATAGATGAATAATTTAGTAGATCACAATAATAGTCTTCCGTTACATCCTAATCTCTGACCACTGAGCCACCCATGGGACCACAAGTGGCAGTCATCACCAGTGACACTCTTTGCAACTGCATCACCTATCACAGTGCTCGAGTGTGTGTGTGTAAGTCTGTGTATGTGTGTGTATATTCTTTGTGTGCCTGTGTGTCTGCCTGAATAATTTAAAAGAGAGCAAAGTGGCCATTCTAAATTACATGTAAGAAACACCACACAAAGGAAAGCTCTGAATGCACGACTCAATAAGCATTACATAATGTTAATCAATTTATCCAGTCTATTTCTAATGCTCTTCAGCTCATCTCTTCTGCCATCTGAAATGTTACATTTACCACAAAGCCATTCTAATTTTCTCCAATATAATTTATTACACAATGATACTTTTATGTGGTGCTGGTTCAGATTCAGCGGTGGAAGAGACTCACATCTTTTGTCACCTGAGCAAGATACTTTTTCCCTGGCCTGACCTTTTAGATCAAAACCAAATAAATCAAAGCTGCCTCTAAGCTCAAGGTAAACACTCACCAAACCAATTTTGCTCTGATTCATCATGCGTTCAGGACACCCATAAAAAAGCAAAGATAAAATTACAAAATTCGCTATACATACTGATCAGTTTAGCCTCCTAGATGCTTTTAAACCATAGCAGAAAATCTCAACTCTGCCGCCGTTTCCGCTGAAACAATCCCCGTCTTCCTGTCAAAGTCAGGATGAAAGTACTGAGAATGTTTTGGTGAAGTAGAAAACTTTATTTTGCTGCTACCCTCTGGGAATGCATATCTGTCAGGATGTCAAAATGTAATATTAATGAAGACCACAAATGCTGTCAATATGAAAAGAATATAAGAGCCTAGACTTAAAGACATACCCAAAGACAGTATTGAACCCTGCTTCATAAATAAACCAACTAGTGTTAGCCACCTTCAGTTTCTCAACAGACAGAGTCTGGCAGACTGTATACTGGGGAGTCAGAAAAGATGCTGGTATGTATATGTGAGAGGGAAGCAGGGACGAGGGAAACATATAATCTTCCCTGCTGTGTCACTGATGGACAGTCAGCATACACAAATTGTCTATAACGGCTAAGCATGTTGGCCTCCGTGGAGCATGTCACAACACACTAAAGTCACAGTCGACAACAAACATACTTCTTTTATAGTGATTCTACTGTACATACTATAATGGATGTACAGTAAACACCTATCCATCATTGTTACTGTTGAATTGATGTGTCAGGTCCATGTCTGGTCATACAAATCTGACAGGAACAGGGAGAGGATTTTTAACTAATGATTCTGCTTTAGATATGTTTAAACTATGAAGGTATAATGAGTAAATTCAAAATTTACAGTAGTTTTATAAAAGATTTTCAAAATCCGAGGACATTACAGTACAGTACATTGCAGAGCATCACCCGGAAAAGTGGCCACAGACCGGTCTTATGCCTCCTGAAGCCAGACCACAGTGAAGGCAAATCAAAACTTATTTCCATCTCAGGAAGAAGCCAGGGAGATATAGGTTGTTTTGGCCTGCAGGGGGATGGATAGGAGTCTCCTTCAGTTTGAATCTCCCAAACTTTTACAGCACAGGCAGCTGAGCTTAATGAGTGTTGTTGAGCTCCGGTAAGCATGGGCTACCAGGCAGTTTCAGAACACCACATTCTTTCTCCTGCCCAATGGCTTCTTTTCTTTCCCAGCAAACCAACAATCTCTCACACGCAACGTTTCATACAAAAACCAAGATGCAACATCGAAATAACTACACCTCCGGGGCCTGAACACAGCACTCTGCTGCCCCCTTTGTGCGTGCTACCTTTGACTGTGTGTCTCAGTTTGTGTACACGTGTGTATTAGAAATGCACTACTGTTTACTCAAGTGAGAAAATGTGGAAATCTTCAACAGCAGCTGCCCAAGGGTTCGCTCCTAATTGCCCCCACCACAAGTAGGCCAAAGCAGTTCATCTCAAATTGACAAAACAAAAGACAAACGCAAAGCGGAAGAAATACCACCGCAGGCAGCCAGTCTTCTTATATCTCCATTTAATCCTCAGAAGACTTCAGAGCTACAATTCAAAGATGTGTTTAAAAGCCTCAGGCAACTGTAATGAGCCTAAGTGACATGCCATATAAACAGTGGGTATGTATAGTAGATAAACAAGAATAATCATTATGAGATGAAAAGAAAGAACAAAAACATAAGAGGAAAGAACTTAATAGGGAAAACAATACTACATAAAAATGTGTTTGCTTCCGCCTACATGCCCACCTGATGCCTGTGTGTATGCGTGCCTAAACTGTATTCAGCATGTGTGTGTGTGTGTGTGTGTGTGTGTGTGTGTGTGTGTGTGTGTGTGTGTGTGTGTGTGTGTGTGTGTGTGTGTGTGTGTGTGTGTGTGTGTTCCCCCTCTCCGACAGGCAGTAATGAATAAAATAACAGTGGAGAAAGATGAACTACTTCCTCTGTGAACTCATCAGGCAGACATTGACATGCACCGCTGCTTCCAAGATGGCTGCATATCTGCCTACAGCTGGAGGTGGGGAAGTACAGTGCAGGTGAGAATATGGTAGAATATGTTATGGCACACATAAGATGTCCGTATGAATTTGCTTTGTGGTTGAAATGGAGATGTACGGTTGTGTTCTTTCCTCAACAGGCTATAGCATGGGAAATAAATCTGCACTACTCAGGAAAAAAACAGCTTTAGTACTTTAAAATGTAGCCAAAGCATGATATTCTTTGTGAAGTTTTCCTGTGTGAATGCCTCCCGATTCATATGAAGTATACCTGCTCACGGGGAATAAAATCCTGTCCACTGATCCGATCAAATTTAAAACTATTCCCACATTTAAATATGTCTTTGTATCTAAAAACAGCTTGAAATTGGATAGAATAAAACAAAATTTCAGCCAGCCTCAGCACAAAGCATCATAGGAAATAACTGCCGGTCAGGTATAATGATAAATGCAGACTGCTGTGAAGGAGGCAAGGGAGTGTGACTCTGGAGGTTCTTCTTTCATGTGTTTGATGTGTCTCCTGGAGGATGGCAATGCCCCAGGGGAGCAGGCCAGGCCAGAAGGCCTTTGATGAGGCACCTCCACTGGCTGTGATCAGATAAAACTGCTCCCCTGTCATTCACCTGCCCCTGAAGATGATGCTATAATTCTGATGGTGGAATGAATCTGTTGAATAATACAATAATTCTATTGTATCGACTGGCTTACTGTGTCATAGGAATATTTATAAGGTAGACAAGAATTCATAGCAATATGCCCACGCAAATAAATCTCATTTGAGATTTTGCAACTGCAGTTGAATGAACTGGATCGCTCTCTTTTAATGGCACAGCCACAACACAATAATTGAATCTCCTGTTCCATCTTTCCTTCTATTCTTAAATCAAATTTACCAAGGGGTGCTTCACTAGACAAAGATCAAATATAAGGACTCTTTGATGACATTACAATGACAGTGAAACTCTTAAAACCTCATATGTGGCCTCCAGAGTTTTGCGCAGGGCCGAAACAAACACAGGCAAAGAAATTATTGAAAATGTGCTCTCTGTCAGAAAAGACGGGGTTGCATGGAGAGGAAGAAAAAAATGACAAAAATGGCAGAAAGAAAGAGGCAAAGTTCAGGAATGACAAATGAAGAGTGAGCGAGAAAGGGAGACACAAATTGTGGAAGGAAGCATGACAGATTGAATAGGGAAGAGAATGTGTGAATAGGAGGGAGAGCAGGAGCAAAGAGTAAGAGAAAACGAGCAAGGGAGGAGGTAGAAAAGTTCCATCACTGCTGCGATGATGTGGGTGGAAGGCAGCGCGTGGGCAGATTCATGGGAGAAAAGATTGCAGAGGAACTGGCTCATGACTCTCTCTCTCTCTCTCCCTCTCTCCCTCTCTCTCTTTCTCTCTTCTTCACATCAGCTCATCCACAGAGATGCAGAAAGAGCATGAGACTGTTCTCTTTTCATGTCTCCACATTCCCGCACACAGCCACAAACCGCTGGTAGATAATGAGGGCTGCAGTCATTAGGGGGAACAAGGGGAACTACGCCTGTGTTTATGTGTGTGTGTGTGTGTGTGTGTGTGTGTGTGTGTGTGTGTGTGTGTGTGTGTGTGTGTGTGTGTGTGTGTGAGTGAGTCAATTGCTTTCACAGAACAAAGAGTCATGTCAATCACAGAGGAGCAATCCCGCCCCTTACTTACAGTCTGTTTCATCATTGGTGGGGATGATGAGCTACAGCGCTGGGTGGCAAGTGCACTGATGAGATCTCAACACATTCTCATATGAACACCCATCAGCTCATTCACTTTCTACATGCACACACACGCACACACACACGCAAATCATTTGATGTTTCTGCATGTCTCCACTGGTCGCCAAGGAAATGGGTTTTTCACTCGCATCCCGTTCGGTCAGCCTACAGCTTGTTGCCATGGCAACAGAAAACATGTTGAAGGGGTTAACTGCATCACCGGTGTTCAGGAGAAAGGTTTTCATGTGACGGTATTTACAGATTTGGACTGGCCCACAGCCAAAAATGTATGTGTTTGTGCATGTGTTAGCTGTGTGTGTCTATCTTTGTCTGTCGTAGCATGCGCTGACGTGTTTCTGTTTCTTTACTTGTCTGCATGTTTGTTCCTGGGTGTGTGAGAAAGAGAGAAAAGGATAACGAGGGGGTAGAAGCAGAACATGAGTGAGAATGAATGAGAGCAAAATCACCCAACGCAATTGTCTCCACGGTTGCAGAAGTTCAATGTATTTTTATAACTAACCAATTCATCATTAATCTGTGTTGAGTGTGTGTCACACACTCTCACACTGAGCTTGCTGCAAATAACCAGGATGGTTTCAAACTCTCGGAGGCACTGCAATCAGATGCATGTTATTATGCAGCCCAGTCCACGAACATTCTCACATACAAACATATGTGCACACATGGATCAATAAACTGCCTTTGTGTGCATGAAAATGATTCAGTAACACTTAATATAACATAATGTATATTTGTAGACCTGCATCAATACTTTAGATCATGGACAGCAAAGACAGAACATAAAAAAGAAGACTTGATATCATTCCTCTAAAGTTAAATCACAGTTGGTCAGCCAAAGGCCTGCATGCATTTCCCTCTTAAGCAGTTCTCTAAGTCCTGGTCAAATGAATAATGATGGGAAAATTACATGTGGAACACTGTATATTTTTGCTGCCTATGTGCACTTCAAATAGGCAACAGTAAAAACTGGCCTGAAGCCCACAACTCTCTATTCAAGAGGTAGTTCCTTGTTTAGATGCAAAATAAACAATCTGCACATAAAATCTGAATGTTTGTTGTTGTTGCTTGTTCTGTCCAATTATTATTGGCTTGCCAGCCATCTGTGAAGCACTCTGAGCTGCACTAACCTGTAAAGGTGCTGCACAAACAAAGTTTATTTAATTCACAATCACAATACACATCTCATTTGCCTTAAAAGCTAAAAAGTGTCCATCCATTTTAAAAAAGGTACAGTTATGACCGACACACACACTACAGACGACCGAGGCAAATGGTGCTGGGTCACAACACCAGGTTATCTGGTGGCTTAAGTGGCCAAAGTATTTGGCATAGTTCAGCTATTTATTGATTTATCAGTATTTACAGATATAAACTCAGACAAGGAAGTTCATTTTCCGTCAATCCAAACTGTTTGTCTGTGTTGTCCACACTGTAAACTTGTTGAGTGTTCAAACAGTCCTACCTCAATACTTCCTAAGCACAGCAACTGCAGCACAGTATGTCAGCCAACAAAACCTGTAAACACACTCTTCCAGCTCACTCCCTTTTGTTAGCCAACTAGAAGGGAAAGATTACAGCTGTTATACTTGAATAGGTTTAATACTTTTTAAACTACTAATACATTTTTTTGAAATGATAAATTAATGTGTTTTGAAACTGATCTTGTAAAGCATTACTGCATCTACCTGTAAAGGCTCTGTCACATACTATAGAATACTGTACATATATCCACACTCCTATTTATGTTTTTAGATATGGATGTGTTTTTTATACTTTCTTTTTCAATTTTCTACTTGCCAACATTTTTATTACTATTTCTATTTTCTTTAATGCCTTATTTATCAACATAACCAACTGCAACACGGCAACTAAAGTGTTTCTGATTCTGATTCCAAAACTATGGAAATTGAGTCACAGGACATTAGAAGACTAGACTAGTTAATTCTTCTTTCCACACGCGCGTGTGGTGTGTCCTGCTATGTTAATATAATTCAGTTCATTAGCGTTAGACAATCAGACGATGCACACAGACTGCTAACACAGCACACAAGCTCCATTTCTGGTTCACTGAGTATTCATGTTTTCTAGCCTCCTTCTGTCTTCTATAGTGTCACCGAGGCTGGTCTCAGTGAAGAGCAAAGTTAGCTTCAGGCGCTGTACAGTATATCTGACCAAGCCATGCACAAAAAGTGCTGATGCTGGAAGATGCTGTCGAATACAGTATATTGCTAATGTGGCTTAAAGTTGATGAGCTTGGGAAGGGACTGATGATGTGTCTTTGAACATAGCGTCCATTGTTTCCAGGTTGCAGACCATGGTGGCGAGAGCAGCATACAGCAGCTAGGATGTAAAATCAGTACATTATGGTCTAGTACTTAAAATTACCACAGCTCTCTCAAACCTTATTTTCATGTCAAAAAAAACTACTGTACACTGCACTTGTTACAAATCAGCAGAAAGGTGTCAACAGCTTTTCTCAGGGGAATTATAGTTATATGCAGTACACGAGGCCATACAAACACACACCAAAGCACAAAGAAGGATCAATAACAGTCTCTTCTTTCACAGATCATCACAAACACAAATGTTTCAAGATAGTAAGGGTTGCTTAAGCATGTGCCTACAGAAAGCATGCCTCTGTGCCACCTATTACATAACGTGCATCCTTTGTAGCCAGTCAATTTTGCTTTCTTTGGTTTCATCTTGTTGTCATAGAAACTTTTCAGTAAGATTAATGTCACCTGTCACTTCTGTTTTCTCACGGTTATGACAACCACACTGGACAATAATATAGCAGGAAATAGAATCAAGACACTGAATTACAGTGCAGTCAATCATTTAGGGTATGTAATCCAGATGTTATTTGTAAATATGGCAGAATGGCAGAAGCAGTTGACAGCAGTTAATGTACACAGAAAATTCATAAAAAGAAAAATGATGCCATTGTCCACAGATGCATGAAACTTTAACTGAGTTGAAGATGGAACAGATGGAAAACTCTCCTATTTCTTTCAGTCAAAAACATACCATCCGCATGTCAACAAAAGAGACTATAAGTCTTCAATGCCCTTAAACACAACGAGGGAGATACACAGCAAGGAGATGAACCGTTGACAGTGAACGACACTGAAAAACAGATTCTGTGATTTGTCTCCAATTTAGGCTTCACTTTCCAGAGAAGGACAAAGATAATGTTCTGACAGTGATGTGTCCTGACATCCCCAAAACATAACCTGTGTCTGTCTGTACGTGCACATCTGTGTAGCTTGCGCATGTGTGTGTGTGTGTGTGTGTGTGTGTGTGTGTGTGTGTGTGTGTGTGTGTGTGTGTGTGTGTGTGTGGTTTATTCATTTGTTGGTGAATCACTCAGCTCTGGGGGTCCCTGCTGACTTTGTTTCACCCTGCCAACTCCCACTGATCTTTGCCTCCACTCTCTCTCTCTTTCCCTTTCAGTCCCTAACTTCCTGCCCTTCATCTCTCTGCTGTCACAAGAAAAACACACTGAATTCCACAAAAAAAACAAAATTTCAGGAATTAGGAAAAGAAGATGCCTGATACATGTCAAAGCATTTTTGACATTTTACATGAGGCTTAAAATCACTACCATTACAGAGGATGCTCAAGGATGGACTGCAAAACTAAATCTATGTCAGACATTCTGCAAACCTAACAATGTGCACTGAAAACATTTTCCCACCCCTCTGTAACCCCTTTCGAAGCTGCCTTTTTGTGGCTTCGTCACAACCAACTGACTGCTCCATTCCGACACTGCAAGTGAAACAGGATGTTTTATCAGACAGGGCCAGTGGGGACTTGTACTGTCTGCCCTCTGATCTGCGTTCCCATCAGTTAGGCCAAGCTGCTGGACTAATGGGCATCTGGGCAGATATTAAGAGTGTTGTGCTCTACAGTTCCTTGCTAACTTAATGAGAAAACACTTGTTCCCCATACTCCTCCTGACAGAGGAGGAAAAACAAGGGGGAAAGAGGAGAAACGGGGGAGTGTTAATTAGAGGAGGAAAAAGAGAAAATGTAGAAAGGAGGGAGGCAGAATGAGAAGATGAATATACTGTCATTCAGATCAGAACAAGTCTTGATACTAATTTAATCAAACACAACCAAGATGATCTGACAGCATCTACCCCTCTAACCATACCATGACAAGGCAATGATTTGTGCGGGCCCAGCAGCCATAGCCAGAATAACAAACGCCACCCAAACCCATTATCTCTTTCTCTCTCTGGCCTCAAATCTGACTATCCTCTTCCAGCTAAGTTGGTCAGGTCTGATGAATAAACCAGTGCTGTGACTCTAAGCCCAGGAGAGGGCCATGCATTACTGCTATTAAATGTTAAATGCCTTACAGAAGGAGCCCGGACTATAAAAGCAGCAGCAGCACTTGGAAGAGGAGGAGAGAGGAGGGGGAGCTGGCTGCGTTTGCTCTTCCTCTCCTCTGCACAAGTGTCAGCTGCGCTCCCCATCTTTTTAGCCACTGGTGTGGAACGGGGCACCGCTTGCTGGAGGTTTGAGCAGCGTGGGAGAGGAGTGTGTGTGTGTGTGTGTGTGTGTGTGTGTGTGTGTGTAGGTGTGTGTGTAGGTGGGAATGGTTTGATGGGTCTGCGTGCCTGATTCTGCCAGAACAGGGCCCCTCCAGCCAGGTTCAGGTGTGTGTACAATCTTTCAAACACTTCCTCCTGTCTTTAGTTTTACTATCCTTTCTCTCTTCTGCTGTGTCTTTTCTCCCTCCCTCTTTATGTGGCTCTGGGATACTGACTGGGTAAATGAAACTTAGGACTAAAGCTTGGTAGGAACACACTCGCCTCCGTCCTGATAACTGGCATGTTTAAGCATTGCGGGAGAGATCTTCTGTCTTACACACACACACACACACACACACACAAGCCTAAACAGGCAGACACACAACAATACACAGTGAGCAAACTAATGATTGCAGGCACACACACAGAAAAATACACACTTTTTAGTGGCAATCCCATCTCATTAGAGCTTTCCTGTTTCTAAGCCCTGCAGGTTAAAAACAATTCATATTAGCCATGCTTCAAACAGCCATGCTGGGGAGAGATACGAGAAAAAACTTGAGAAAAAACAGATGCCACAATTTGCACATCCAGTATATTGCATGGAGAAAGAACAATCTATGTTCTTTAAACACACACATGGGTTTAGAAAAGAGGAAGTCAAGTGAAGGCATAAGATACCACTGACATGATGTGTATTTAAAGGTATTATTTGACAGGAAACATACTTGGAAAGCCCAATTAGACATCCCTGCTTCTACATGGTATTGATGAGAACTATGTATGTGTGTATGTGCACAGATGTGCATGTTTGGACACACATATTTGGAGAGTCAGGGGTAAAGCAGAGAAAGAGAAGTAAGAGACGATGTAAAGAGGCAAGGGCGAAACAGAAGAGATGCTATATTTACACTGTACTGCACGCAACCACTGCTAGCCAGGCTGAAGAATGAGCTTTGAATCAGAGCTATAAATAAACTATACCACTACTGTACTGTACGGCAGTTGTGAGTCCAATGAATAGGCTTGACCAGGCAAGAAAAATAGGGCTATCAAATGAAGAGGGGAAAGACCCTTGACTGCAGGTTCTTAAAGCTCCAGATTTAGGAGTGAAAACCCCGGGGATATTCTTTCATGTCATGTTTGTGTAAAGAAAGTCCTGATGATACCCCATGAAAAACAGAGTCCTTCATCACTCTGTGTGGATTTGAAAGCATGGAAGATGAGTGTGAACTTCACCATGAGCTGTTCAGACAATGTGGGATAAGTGATGAAGTAGGAAGAATTGTTGTTGTAATCAACGAACCTCAATCAGTTCAGATATCTAAACTGAAATCCATCACCGGTTGCAGGTGGTCATGATAAAACTTGGCCCAGGGATTACTCTTAGCTGAATCTGCTATTCAGGATGCAAACACAAGTGCTGGTACTTCTACTACATCTTACAATGGATGGCTACATTAGTTTCTTGAGTGGCGCAATGGAATGAGACTCGTCCATTTTTTTGTTCCAATAATTCAGCAACAAAATTTAAACTAACTTACACAAAATGATCCTAATTCTATCAAATAAGAAATTTAGAATTTAGAATAAAATTGGAAAATTTTGTTTAAAATTTAAAATATGCCACCTTTTTTGTCAACCTTTCCCACTAACTGCAGCAGCAGTTCACTCCTCTAATGTGCAAGATGTGCAAAGCTGCTGGTTACGACAATATAAACTGAGTGACAGTTGTAGCCTGTAGAATTAAGTCATATCTCAGCTGTGTGAAAGGGAGCTGTGAGTAAGTGTGCTGTCACCAGCTTCATTAAAAAAGAGCAGGACATTCTACCCTCCACTAATCTACCAGGCTCGTCCATCATTACCAAAGCCCCGCCCCAGACTGCTCCAAATTAATGCGCACAACCTCTGAATTTTACCTGACAATCAAGACAGAACAAGCCTTTTCCTCCCTTTTGTTTTGCAGCATTTTTTTCCCTATCTCCCCAACACGTCCGCACAATTCTCTCCTTTCTTCATTCTCCTCTAATCAACTCTGCTTTCCCCCCTCCTCCTTCTCTGCCTTCTTGTGTCTATCTATCCTTTCCCCCATCATCTCATCTCTTCAGCTGTTCTCTCTCGCTCTCTCTTTCATTCTAAACCATAACCCTTAATCTCGCCGAGAGCCAAATCAGCAGATTAGATAGAGAGTGACTCTCGCTCAGACTTTGCCGAGCAGTTTAATGTTCCATTCAGAGAAAGTTAGAAGAAGATTAAGTCCAAGAAATCTCTTTTTCCCCCTCCCTTTTCAATCCAAAGTAGTGCAGACATGCAACAAGCAACAACAAATCTCCCTCAGTGCCTGCTAGCTTATCTTATCATTCTAAAATACTTTATAGTGTGATTTTTCAGTAACAAATAGTCCCTTTAATCCTTATTTATTATTTTTAATTTAACATGTTATGACTTCATAATTTAGGCTATTTTCTGTAAATGTAGTATTATTCACATATGAGATCAATTTAATTGAAGAAATATTTTAGTCATTTATTCAGTACATTTGCACTTTCAAACGCATTTTTGTGTCTTCAGGCAATCACATCAGCGTTCACAGTTTTGTGTGTGTGTGTGTGTGTGTGTGTGTGTGTGTGTGTGTGTGTGTGCGCGCGCGAGCGTTGAGACTAAACTGTTTAAATAAATGTGGTAAAAGGTTTAAAATATTTATTGATAGATTTGCAACTTGCATTTATTCCTTAGCTTAAATTAAAAAAAAACAATGCATACCACGCATTGTAACTTTCATTGTACAATAAATTATGCACAGTTTACAGAAACTCCTCACAGTCCACTTGTCACTACTTATAAACTTATACTGGAAAACCTATTAATGCAGTCGCCCCTCTAGCGGTGACATATGTAAATAAAAGATGCATTTAAGAAACACATTGATTTTGTGGGTGTGTTAATCAATAGTGCAACAAGTGAAATGCACGGTCGAGTGAGAGAGAGACAAATATTTACAAAGTTACACCCCAGAGAGTAGTGGAGGCCTGCCACTATAATGAAAAGGGTTGCTTCCACTCGAGGGTTAATCAATCTGTTACACAATAATAAGGGGACATGACAGCACCAGGGTCCCTGACTTAAACACAGGTGTCCTTGTGAGCATAATGATGATGCGTGACAGAATATTTCCTCCAGGCCGTCGTACAGTGCACACAGCAGACATCCATCACAAGCAAGCAGAGGGTATGGGTGGTAGAGACAAGGGGAAGGAATGATGGGGAGGAAGAAATTAAAGAGGGAAAAAGGGATGTTGTAATACAAGTGTGGGGGTGTGGTTTGCTGCTTGCCTTGAGGATCAAACGGCAGGCATGAAGGGTGATGGGGAAATGGTGGTCTCAAAGAAATTTGGGCTGTGTGGCAAGTCTGCATGTTTATGCATAAAAAAGGAAGGTGTTTCTATGGGAACCCTGTCTGTGTAGCTGTATGTTACTGCATGCACTGTGCACACTGACATTACATTGACGAGAGCATGAGCACAATCACAAAGGGTTCCTCTGGAGATAAAAAAACAGCTCCCAGTTTTCCCCTCACTTAATTTTTCTTTTCCTAATCCTGGTATGTTTCTCTCTACTGCTCTCTCTACCTATATATTTATAATATACTTTTAGATAGTTCTCAAGTGAATCTGAAATGCAGAAATAATTTTTTTTAACTTTGCTGTGACACTGAGGTTAGATGGATCTGGTTTCCTTTGATCTTACTTGAGATGTCTTATTGATCTAAAGGAGACTGGACATCATTTAGAAAGGACCACACCTGTCAGAACAGTCCCACCACTCAGGGTGCATTTCAAAATCAGAAGACGTTCTTTTCCAGTATTAATAAATATCAGAATTTGACAAATGTAGGCCAAATCATACATAAAAACAATTAAACTGTGTTTCACTGTAAATTATGAAATTTTAATTTGTGAATTACAATAAAATACACTTCAAGCAAATCAATATTATACTTTTGAGTTATAGTTTGCTTGAAATCATAAATTCAATTAACAAACCGAACATATGATCGTATTATAACACGACTCAGCTTAAAGACAGTTATTGAATTGGCCTTAGCCCTGACCCACAGATGTACTGTGGAGAGAATTGATCCAGGAAAGGGTACAATTAATTGCTGAAGCATTATAGCATAAGGCTGGTGTTTTTGTATATACTATAAAACTTTAGCTCAGGTTTTTATTTGCTAAAATCACTGAATTGACCCTGCTTTTATTTGGGACAGGCATCCATATGTGACAGGCCTTTAATTCCTCTTGCACAAAAGTGAAATAGGCTACTATGAAACAGTTTATTTATTTCAAAGGTATTACTTGTATAAAAATTATCAAATAATATCAAATACACGTCATTCATTTGATCTAGCTTTGTCAGACGGCTTATGTGCTTTTCATTTGAAGGCAGCAACATAACAAAAACAACAACAGGGTGCAGGATGAGAGAAGTATGGCAGAAGTTTGCAGACAGAGAGCGATGGACTTCACATGACAGGATATATAACTTGGATTAACTTTTATGAAAAGCTGTTATGATTCTTTAGATCGGTGGACACTTACAGAATAAAAGGAATATCAATAATCAAGAAACAGACACATTTGGACTTGAGGAGCGCTTCAAAGGTAACGTGAGTCTGCACTTTTTTTTCCTTTTCATCTCTTGTACCATGCAGGTTACACTGGTAAATCTGTAAGAATTAGAATTTGGGGCTTGTTGTTTCTGTTAAATTAACTGAACGATCTGACGATGTGTAGCATGCCATACTGACATAGGCTATCATTTGTTTAAACGTTAGGCTATTTGTATTATTAGTCTAAGCACCTTAAGCAGACAACCCCAGAGGGTTTAAGAGGTTTTATACATCCAAAAAATTTATATAAAAACCAGACCAGGCATTTAATGGACCTGTGTTTATTTGTCAAAATGTGTTCCCACACTAGGCCACTGAACGGGGTAGGCGGCTATTTGTGACTTTTAATTAAAGTTTTACGGTATATATATACATATTATTTAAATATACACTGTATACATTTCGTATAGTCAGTAGAAGCCATGAAAAGACCAAAGCCAACAATTCATCAGTCCCTGTCTCAATTTGCATGTTCTGTGGCGGCATCTCCAAGCTCATTTTTTCCAACCAAGATGGGTCACAAATATGTAGTTTACATCTTTTGAAAGGCTAAGTAATTACCCAAAACAGCATTAATCAAACAGGAGTAAACAGTGCATTTGTTGGGAACTATTTTCAGCTGCAGATTAATTCTCATTTGATTATGGCAGTGAGATGGTGTATGTGAGACTGACTTAAATTTTAAGTTAATTTTGTACTTAAAAAGCCAAAAACTGACCTGTGCCTTCAACGCTAAATGACACATCTGTCAAAACACAAAAACTGGCTAAGACTGTAGTGTTCCTCCAGAGACACAGGCCTACGGCAGCATTATGTTATGTGGATGGGTTTTAGCCGCAGTGAGTCTAGAATGGAATTCTTGGTTAAGAGGATGATGGAGAGAAATACAAAAAAAACTCTGCTCCAGATTGCACATAACCTCTGAATTACAACTACCTGCTGTACATAAACCCAATAATGCAGGAGTGACTTCGGGACAAGGCTATTAACGTTCAATAAAATGTCTTATTCAATGTTTCAGACTTTAATGCATTTGCAGACAGTGTGAAACAATGTGAAAAATGTGTTGTCGCTATAGGTTATAGCATACATATAGTACATTTATAGAGTATATGTATATCTCTTTCTTTCTCTCTGTGGCACACACAAACAGAGAGTGTAGGCCTACTACTAACTACTCTGATCATTGGTGGCAAATCCATCTCTTTGCGTTTTGATAAAGCCTAGGGAAGAAGCACCAGCTCCGCAGCACATCCTGCTCACCCAGCCCCCACACCCACAGTTCCCGGTGGGTGGTGTTTTCCTCGCCCGCCTGCCACTCGCCTGCTACTGTGCCAAGCGCGACATGTGACAGAAGCAGCACATGGCCTCGTAGCACCCCCACCCTCCTCCACCCCAGTCCTCTGCAGGCTTGTTTCCCCCGACCGTCTGAGAACACCCCGCAACAAGCTTGGCACACTTGTCATGTTCCTTCTCGCTCCCCAGCCAGCAACCCCAAATGACTATCTCAGAGGCACCCACATGCACACAACCAGATGTAGCACACACGCAGGCATATCTGTGCAATTAAAGTCACATGACACACACAAACGGATGCAGAAATGTACATGAACATAAAGCCACGTGCCAGAGAAGCATAAGCGAGGTCTCTGCAGATCAAACCGTTCACAGATGCAGAGCTGTTGTGCTTCTGTCTGACTTCCATCACACACACCTTTTCTCAGCACCGCTCTCACGTCATTAGACGGGGGTAAACATGCCAGGATGTGTTTGTACCAGTCAGATCCAGCCATCATCTGGCTGTGCTTTCCCTCCTCCCTTTCCCGAAAACCTGCTTTTCTCTATATCTTCTTCATAGCGCATCGTTTCCACTCTCCTCTTCTGTGTACTTATTGTTATTGCTACACTGCATTGTTCATTTCATAATTTTTTTCTCCCCTCCTCATGTTTGACTTTGACACAATCTCTTTCTCTTATTCCGAATTTAAAGTATTTAGGTAACCCCCTTAAAGAACCTCAGATCTCTTTGAATACTGGTCAGAACAAATAATATATACATTAACAAATTATTTGCATTATTTGCAATTATTTGCACCATAGTTAAAAAAAATCAATGTCCAATGAGTGATACACACCATTTAGCATGGGGATTATGTTGTGAGGGATGGAATGTGAAAATAAAACATAATTTCCTTGGTGATTTGAGTGGGATCATAGCATTGGCTGAGCAAGACATTTGGTTTCCAGTGTCTAAGTAGCTGTGTTAATATTTCAATTAGCCTTATGAATAAATGAATTAAATAGGTGCTAACATTATTCTTGGTCTGCCTTTGCTGTGGTGGGAGAAAGCTGTGACATGACACTTCTGCCAAAGCCTTCTTTTCTAATACGTTCAGACCGATGTGCTGTAGTTCCTCTCTGATTTGGGAGATCTGGATCAGAATATTCCTCTTGTGATTTGCAATTCAGTTTTTTCATTGTGTTTTAAAGGAAAACAAATTTAGATATCTGGATCTCTGTACACACCCAGAGACCCAAGATGCATGATGGATGATGATAAATTGTTGTCTTTTCAGAAGTTGTGATCATTTTTATTCTTTATCGCCTATCATCAACATTTTTTGCACTAGCAAGGGTCACATCTGAACTCTGGCTTTTAGGGCAAACCATGACTGATCAATAGAGTTCAGCTGATGATGAATATTTTCAGGGAAATCAATGGCCAGCATAGCTTTCAACAAATAGGATCAGGGAATTTTCACTTGAAATATTTAAAACGTTGATTCTCTGGTAATAATAGTACAACTAGCAAATTGTACTGTATGTTACGATCAGTACAAGAATATCACTTTGATATCCTGCCTTTTTGGGCCCCCTGTCCACTATTTCTCATTTTCCTGTTTCTTCTTCTATTATTACTTCTCTCCCTCTCAGCTTTGCCTCCATAAATTGTAGCTTGCAACACTTTTTCCATCTGTCATAGCTTATTCCGTGTAGCACCAGAGACTAGAAGACCTTTCTTTTTCAGACATCGCTGACATTTACATTTGCCCTCTATCAAAGAAAGAAGAATGGTCGTGACCCAGCGGCCATCGTTGTCACGTATTCTGCCTTGAGGAACAACTGAGCCAACGCTGTTTCCCCCATCGATGCGCAATGCCAATGACAGCGTGAGTAGGAGAAAAAAACATGCAGACAACATGATTAAATACATTTTGAACAATATTTTAGACAATGTTTTTAGAAAAAAAATCTTTACTAACTAGTTGTTTTATTTCTTTTTGCTACAGTCCCTGTGTGTTGTGAATGCCATGGCCAGGGAATAACAAGACATATGCATAAAATTCATGTTCATATATTGTTTTCTAATTTTCAGTATTTTCTACATGTTCATTTTTTGAAATGAAATACGATTTTTCATCAATTAAATCACTAAATTGTACAACTATTAAATTGTTCAACAACAATCTCCCACAAATTGGAAATTCCTAGTGGGCCTAAAATAGAAAATTATAAGAAAAGCAAGTAAAAGAAGCCAAATAATTGTATAAACAGACTCAACAGAGAACATGGGATGCTGCACACAATGAGAGATGGAAGGCCCATTCCTGAAAATGTGATTTCAGTGAGTTGAAGAAGCCGGCATAAAGGCCTTCTAGAAATCAATAGAATCCCCTGTGCGTAAGAGCAAGTCAACAGAGCAGGGAGCAGCACAGAGGCAGGGCATACAGATAATATTTATGTAGAGAGAGGCTGCCAACAACCACCAGGGACCATGTATAATTCCGATTCATGCATCTTAAAAGCAGTGATCTAGTAAATATGAGGCATGTTCATTTATTCAATAAGAATGCATCCAGCAACAGGTCAGCGCTGGAGAATTGTTTAGTATGCCACCTTTAAATATTCATGCACACATCCCCGGTGTGTGTCTTATTCTTTTTTAAGTTCAGAGGATGTCTCTGAGCACACAAAAAGACACATTCATTTCCGCATAACTTTGGATGTGGACTGAGTGTGAGGTTCTGTGATCACAGCTACGACATTCTACATACAACTTTAGACATCCGTATCGTTAGTTGTGTTTACATAAATCCAGTTAACAACATCCATGATGGAGGTCTCTGGTGCATACAATTAGCGTGTTTACCAATCTCATGAATAAATGCACAGCGTGCACACACTGCCAACTCTAATATCTCCTTTCTACGCAATTAACATACATTAGAAAGCACCGCATAGCCAAAGGACCCTCTGCACATTTGTCTGCCAAGGCCCACAGGTGAAAATGCAATTGCACTAACACAGTCATGTAAAATGGCTTAAAACACACGTTTTAGCATCATTTCTGTTTTTCTTTTCTATTTTACCCCCACAGGAGATCCTTATGGTTTTAATGGCTATGCTAATTGCTAATGCTCCACTAGAATACTAATAAAGGTAGTAATTAGTGTAACACGGACTGTAGCTCAGTGTGGACAAGAGTTGGTTCAAAAAAGAGCCTGTAAATGGAACTGAAATCCCTGGCAGGGAGTGGACGTTTAAAATTAGCATTTGGGTTGTTTGGCAGATGCGTAATGCAAACAAACTTTACACTCTAAAAACGACTGCAACACCAAGAACGTCACAGTTGGCGGACCATTATCCTTTCCGTCATATTGAAAACAGCTAGACCAACACCATGCTGGCCAATAGACAGCTTGTTTACAATTGTATCAGCACAGGGTTGTGATAGCTCTGTCTATGTGAATATAAATGTTGATATGAATACGCCTTAGGAGTAATGTCCTCCATCCGTCCAGATGGCCCTTGGAATTATCTACTTTACGTGGGATAATGAAATTTCATTCACTATCCAACTGCTTTCTATCGAATTAACGTGATAGGCACCGTTCCTTCTCACAGCATGGAGTGTCATCAGCCCAACTAGTGCTCGCCATTCATTTGGCACATCAATCACAGACAACTGAGGCAATGAAAGCATACAAACGCCCAATAACCATCACAGAACGAAAAGCATGAATGACACATGGTGGAGATGTTTGTGCTATACGATAAAATGGGGTATCGTCCCAAACACAGCGTGCCATTTTAAAGACAAACTGCCCATCACTCTCTTCACTGCAAGACTTCAGTTGACTGTAAACATTACCATGGTGATTTAATTGCTTTATCTATCTTGTATAGTGAGTTGAAGCAGCTGAATATGGCTGGTGACACCCGTTCCCCAGACGGTCTTTTACCTTGGAATTTCAAACATAATGAAAGGGTTTATTAAAGGATCTTTTGGCAGCTGTGGTGAAAACCCCAGGAGTGCATTCCTCAAGCATCCCACTGTGGCCATGAAAATTCACATTATGGAAAATTCTAGTGAAAATTTGAATTAACTGATGGTATGTGAGTGATGGAACTCACGCAGTTGGATCCATATTGTCAACAAGATGCCCATTTTTAAGAAGCAGCAAAAGGATGGCATCAATTGTTCTTGGATATTTCCCAAAAAGAAGAATAAAATAGGCATACTGCCTATCACCCTGTTTTAGCCATTAAATCAATACACACAATTGGGCTGCTTTCTGGCAACGGTTATTGTGCATTTGGATGGAGGCAAGAAATAAGCATGAAAGCAAAAGCATCTAAGCATGTAAATAGTGTTATCCCATGATAAGACCATCTCAGATGAGGATTATTAGATTATACAAACTATACCACCCACCCAATATCTATTAAACATGTCAGTTACAATCCAAGATTCACTGTATAGGGATTCTTTGTAGATCCACGCAACGGAAATGGTTGCTAATGGGCTGTGTTTTCATGTGCACAAATCAGATAAAAGTTTCAAAATGTCATGTTTAAAATACTTCACTGTGCTGATGTCAGAATGTCTTTGCACAAATGCACAATGCACATTTGTTCAAAGTTTTTTTTACTCTAGGTCAGAGAGAGTATTTCATGATCGCACTCATCCTCTTGCAGTGATGTGGAATGAATTTCTAAATACAGACTGCCTCCTTCACCATGCATTGTGGGATCCGGTTGTGTCTTGAGACTGTAATTTATTTGTGACACGTCAAAAACAGTGACTGCATATTGCAAGTAACAGTTCACATTTTGCAAATTTGATGAAATGGGACACAAGAGCCCAAGCTAACATTGCTTCAGAATACTGATCCATGTGAAGCCCAGGTGGAAATAAATAAACAGAGTGTCAGCAAGCTGGAGAAGTTGTTCAAACAGCAACAATTGGAAAGCTTGGCCATTTAAATCTAAACCATGCAGATTTTTTTTTAAGTACATCTAAGCAGTTGGCATGAGCCATTAAAGTTGTCTCATGTGTAAGTTGTCACACTGCTCATAGCTCCAACAATAGAGGCTTTATGTCAGAAATCAAATAGCCATTTTGTGTGATTTCTTTTTCTATGTTCAACTTCCTGTTCACATGTGGTCGAGGTCACTCTAATCTGAGGAGAACAATTTTATTATTTTTTTGCTTCAAAAGTAAAACATTTGCACATTACATTTGATGCATTCCAACTTTGTTAGGTATGAATGTTCAACATGATGACTATGCTATGCTAAGCTATGTTAAGCTAACCTTGAGATTTAGCCAACATTAGCACACATGTTAGTTTGGGGCGAGTTGTCTCACTGACTTTGGGGCAAGTCCTCACATGTGATTACTTGCCCCAGTACAAACAAACATGTAGAACATTCTCAAAAACTATGTGAAATTGAAATTACCTCTGAAACTAGTATTAAAACATACTGTAAATAGAATGTTGTACACTGCAGTTTCCAGCAGCAGCCATATGCCTGGACAAGACCGAAGTCATGACAGTATATACGGTCTTATACCGTAGGCATGTAATGTGTTGTATATGTGTGTTTGTAGATACAAACACACATATACACACTACATCATACAGTTATTAATGTAGTTAGGGAACAAGGGTAGTAGACAAATAAGCTTGTAATTACTTTGCAATTGCAAGGAGGAATGTGTTTTTGAAGGAAGGAAGAAAATTATTGACAGAAGACAGAGAATGGCAGTACACCACCTGACATAATGTTAAAGGCAGTCAGGCAGGTAAAGTTGAAGAACAAATCAATCAGAAGTACAGCTAAGGATTTTGACATAAGCCGCTGAAATCTCTTTGGTCTCATCTATGTGGAGCCATTTACATACAGTATTCCAAAGAAGACTTGGTTTAAGTGCGTGAAATGCAACAAATGGGCCTGCAATGTTTGTACCTCAGACCAGGCCGTTTATGCGTGCCAGAACTTCTGCCCAAGAGTTCATTCTTTCATTTGGTATGACATTTGTACCATTGTGATGTACGGTGCTCAGTAAATATTAGACAGTGTGAAAAGTGTGACAACATACCCCACTCTCCCCTTTCAAAAAACCATAAGAGATAACAGTCCTTCAGGGAGAACCAGGCCCTGTGTATGAGAGTGTTTGTATGTACACATGTGCTTGTGTGTGTGTGTGTGTGTGTCGTGTGTGTGTGCTGCTGTGTGCGCGTGTGTGCTCAGCAATAAATGGTCTAGTAAAAGGGGACAGCAGGCTCAGATATAAGTGTATTCTCTTCTCTCTATAAAGAAGGCAATAAAAGGCTCCTGCCTTACAGTAACAGTTCATTAGTCAGACAGGCAGCCGCGGGTCCCTCCAATCAGGGCCCTATCCCATCTATCAGTTGCTGTCTGACACAAGCTCTCTAACACTAACTACTCTTTACAGCCACAATTCCTGCTCTATAGCCTTTAACATGGTTTGTTTAGTGACATATTCACCAAAGAGAAAAGACCCCAACATGCAGAGCAGCTGAGAGCAACATTTATGTTCAAGCTACTTCTGCGTGTGATGGACTGAGTCATGTGTGTGGCTATGCTGTGTGTGTGTGTGTGTGTGTGTGTGTGTGTGTGTGTGTGTGTGTGTGTGTGTGTGTGTGTGTGTGTGTGTGTGTGTGTGTGTGTGTGTGTATTTTGGGGTACCAAATGGAGTTGGGACTGGGTTTTTTTCCACTGACAAAACACAATTCCACTGATCATAACATAAGATAGCACGATTTAATCTGTTTTGCTATCCATTTATCCAACTATCTTTCCATGAAAATACACACATGCACACACACATACACACACACACACATACACACACAGACATGCATACATGCAAAAAGATTACGACTGAGTCACAGCAGATAGAGCCTGGTTGCAAGTGATCTCTTATCATCATTGCACAGCTTTTTCTGATCGCATGTGGCATGATTACCTGCTTTGGATGGGCATGACAGATGTGTATACCACTGCTACCGTGCATGGGCACTTAGGGAGTGTGGCAGGGAATGTGTGTGTATGTTACATCTGTGATTCTACTGTCTGTTGTTATCGCTCCTGGCACACAACGGGCTCACCAACTGCTTTCTGCTAAAAGCCCCTACTAATCACGGATGGGGAAGTGGTAGCCACTATGAGCAGGCGGCAAATGGACAAAGGTCTGATGTGTATCAGAGACTGCTGGAGCAGAGAACTGCAGTGTGCCACATGGACACATGCTGGGGCCCACTACCAGTGACAAATCACAATAGTTACACTTATAGACAATCCCTGTACATAAAGTCAGTGTGTAGTCAGTGAAAGCAAGAAAATACTGGAAAACACACAGAGGATTACAACGTTTGACAGCCGCAAAATCTAAATGGCACACACCAGAAGAGGAAAAGCAAAACACAAACTGACAGTTTGTTTCCTCACAGCTGAATGAGCACAAAAGCATGAGATATTGCTCAAGGAAGCTTTAATGTATTAAATTCAACAGTCTATTTCTGTAAAATAATAACCGTGAAGGCTGTGCTTCCGACAGGTGCTCCATGAAGGTCCTTATCGTGTGATGGAAACTGTATAATCACTCCTTCAGCTGAGCATCTCTTTCCAGAGAAGGACAGGGGAACAGCACTGACAATGACATGCTCTGATATCACGAAAAACAAACCTGTGTGTAAAATATGGTATTTGAATGTGCAACATATTAAGTGGTAGTTTGAATTGCTTATTTAGCATTTCTACAATGTATTTGTACAAGATAATAAAACCTTTTTAAAACAACCTGCTGTGTAAATATTGGATTTTGTGCGAAGGTCTTACCTTTGATGAGGAAATTCATAAGATTTTAAAAACAGCTTTTGAGCTCATTATTGCAATACATCATAGACAATTCAGCTTTCAGCTTATTGTCTAGCTGGCTAGCCGCAGCAACCATGCTTCATTCGGCCCGCTTGAGCTCCACCGACACTCCACCTCTTAGCCCATTTTTGGAATAGCAGGGAGTTAAGCAAGTCAAGCGCTACCAAGATGCCAACGGGCTGAGCCACCCACATTGAGCTTCACAATTGCTCTTCAGAAAGCTATGGGTGACGTCATTGAGGCTACTTCTATGTTTTACAAAAGTGTGTGTGCAGATGTAGGTTCATTTCATGGTGAGACAGATGGAGACAAAGCAAGACAGGACATTAGTCTTCTGTGGCACCAGCTTGCAGCCCCAGCTGTGGCCATGACAACCAACCTGCCATCTGGGAGCAAGTGTTAACTGCCATTGACCCCTGGGAACAGGATGCACACGTTACAGTCATACACATTGCGTCCTGCCAGAATAACGTAAATGCACAGGCACACACAAACATACACACACAGAGTCACCAGCACCCAGAGTCAAACACATGTGGACATGTGCAAGTGCCAGCATAAAAGTCAGATACACATTTGTACCCACGTGCACATAAACATCCCATCCCAAGAAGCAGACAACTGTTGGCTCCTCTTTTTTTTTGGTCAAGAATTACATGAGCTTTAATGTAATTACAGGACTGGCAAGGACAGACTCTCTCTGGTTATTGCTCTGTGCTGGGCCCCCTTGAGAGCGACAGACAGAAGCATGCACAGAGTACTTGTCCAATCTCTAATGAAAACGGCACACCCTTTCCACGATAATCCTTTCATTTCTGTCCACTCACGGGAGAGGGACAGGGAGGCAGGGAGGTGAATGTGGTATGTGTGTGTGTGTGTGTGTGTGTGTGTGTGTGTGTGTGTGTGTGTGTGTGTGTGTGTGTGTGTGTGTGTGTGTGTGTGTGTGTGTGTGTGTGTGTGTGTGTGTGTGTGTGTGTGTGTGTGGGAGGGAGGGGGTGGAGGAGTGATGAGCAGTGAAAGGAGCAGACAGTGATGGAGTGAGTGGGGAAGGTACAATTTTAAGGATTAAGGTATAATAATGGCGGAAAACAAGTCACCCTTTAAAAGGGTCATCCAAGGGTTTGCTTTGTTTAAAGGTGAAAGGTCAAACAGCATCAGACGCCCAGCTCACACATACAACCGCTTTCTCTCTTCTGCCTGCATCTCTCTCACACACATTTACACAGCCTTTTAGCGATGGAAATTCTCCAGACGTGTAACAGCAGGGCACCTCTCTTGGGGTTGGTAACCATAAGCACACAGACACATATTCTCCTGGATCTTGTCTGCAGAAAACTGAGTTCAGTAAACAGACTACACCATCATGAATATAATTCTGAAACCATTTACCAACCACAACAAAAATACTAAAAGAATCCTGATGCTCACACCACATTTGGGAGTTAGAAAGAGTGATTTTTCAGTAGCTTGCAGTGAAACAAGTTATAGCAGCGGATAAACATTCACTGTGTTAATTGTCTGTGCAAATAGCTTGGCTGGGGTTCAATGGCAGCTTTATAGATGCACCAGCAGTAGCAGCCAGACAGACTCACTTAGTGTTGCACTCGACATGGCAGCAGCCATCTTGTCAGTATTTTCAGCAGCACTGAATAAAGACGTAAGATTTTCATCCTCATCCCAGCACTCATCTATTACTACTTTAAACTTGCATTTTCAGTGTTTTTTTCCTTCTAGTTTATCTGCCTCACATTCCAACGCTACACCTCCCCTATCTCGTACTCCTGAAGTGCAGTCCATTTTCTGCCTCCTCCCACCTCTCCATCCATCCTCCCACCCCGTTTCTGTCTCCAGGGTGATTTCCCAGTGGGTGTCCCTCCCTCAGAGCCACAGTACAGCCATGTGAATCAGAAAGTAACTGTTTGTTTAATGTTAATGGCAGCCAGATGCCTGGGTTTGCCACCTTTTGGAGTCACTGTGCATCTTGATGACAGTAAAGTCTTCGAGAAAAGAACAAAAAAGATGAGGAGGGGGCTCACAAACAGATGTCTCATCATAGCATCTGCTGGGGAAAAACACAATAGGAAGGCACAAAGAAAGGAAGATTAAAATTTGACAATGACAAATTCATTTGAAACCTAATTGATTATCACAAACTGAATTCATTAAAGCTTTTACTACACAAGCATGTCGTCTGGTTGTAATTAAGATGCAATGAAGTCAGGGCAAACATATGTGGAGATTTAGATACTGTATTAATCTATTCAGGTGAGGAGCAATGCTAGAATACTGATGTATAGTGGCATGCTAGTGTTACAATTTATTCTATCTTTTTGGGGGGATTGCAGTATTCTTGGCTCTGATGTATATTCTTTTCTTTTCTTTCTGTTAGATTGTCACTAATTTTACTGCAGTCCAATGACCAAAACATGAATGACCATGACAATAGTGCACTTGTCTGTATATGATTTAGTTCAATGAGCTAACAAACAGCTAAATTAACAGTTTTCCAATGCAGAAAAAAAATATCAACAGGCAGATAGTAAAAAACCATGTGCAGTAATGACAGTGACAACATTAACCACAGCATTCTGCTGTGTTGTATTTCAGCAGGAATGCTGAAGCTCCAGTGCAATTGCCAGATATTTAACAATATCAGTTTGGTGTGATTGGGTCCATCTCAAAGAATCCCATTGAAAAGCCACTGAGACATTCACATAAGCACCTCAGCCACACACAAACCCAGCGTACAAACTACGTCCCATCCTTTCACAACAATCACCAGCTGTCATGCACAAATGCACATTTTGACTGCTTTGCAAGCAACCTATGGGACTTGCTTCAGGTGCTTTTGAAATTGAATTCAGTCACTGGGTCTCTCTTTCAATTAGCCCTTGACTTGGTCAGCACATCAGGATCTGCAGGGTGATTGCACAGACAAGTGACATGCCAAATACTCTCTTGCTCTATCAAATTAGCAACATACATTAGATTCGGTCAAACATACTGTAATCTACTCCAGGAAAATGCAAGGAGGAGCCACAAGGCTAATTTGTTTGCTAAATTGTTCACACATGGACTCATCTATTGAATTTCAGTACTCAGAACACCAACATTACATCATATAAAGCATTGCGTTATTAACACATTAACAGGAACATGTTAATGGTCAGTGAGGAGTAATGTCCCAGAGAAAAGGAGCAGTCAAACATGAATTATTTCTCTTTTTCATCTTTAAGCCCTATAGGAATAGATTTTTTGTTGCAATGGCTTCAAATGATTGATGAAGTTTTTAGCAATGTAGGGTTTTTGACTACTCCCCATAGTGAGGGGATTATAGATTAAGGTACTAATGTTGTATAAAGTAATCTGATGATACTGTGACTCAGTTTATATAGGAACTGAATAAGACGTCTAACTGCTCAACTGACCACAATGTCCTGACCTCAGGCAGTGCTGCAGGGGTGCCAACTGACAACAGCCATGACCGTATGTGGGAGTGTTTGTGCTGTGTGTGTGTGTCTGTGTGTGAAGGAAGGAGACAGGTCTGTGTGTGCAGTGGTGTGAGTGCATGTGTATGAGCCTACTTCCATGCATTTTTGTGGCATATTATGTGTGTGCTTGTGTGTCACAGTATCTGTTAAAAAGCCAGCTTCAGGGCACGTAAGAGCCTCTTTTATCAGGAGAACTCCCATTTGTGGTTGTCTTGCTCGAGCCCTCCAGGCCACTGGCAGCCTGACTCAGACAAAGGTCAGCAATTGGAGCTCAAATTTATTAACTTCATTAAACTATGTTCCAATTTTTTGTGAATTACTGAAAAACATTAGAATTAAAATATATTATATTAAATTATAAACACAATTCTCTTATGAACCTGTGAAATGATATCATTGACACAACAACCCAAGATCGTGGAAGCCCTTAACTGATCTAATGTGCAGACCTCACTGCATGCAGTAATTGACTTTTTTTTCACATGGCCATTAAGCTATGTAGCCTCAGAGAAACAAACGCAAAATGGCATTACATTATGATCCAATAAGAATTAAGAGGCTGGCCATTTCCTCTTCCTGCACAGAAGATGATATAATCCTATTTCGGGTTCTCCACCTCATAGCTTTATACACACTCTTTCTCTCTCGCCTCTCTCTCACTGATTTTCCCCTGAGATCCTGTTCGTTCTATGAGAAGGGCTGCTGCACATTGATCCCCACTATCTGTGTCGGGTCAGTGGATACAGCCACACTCAGCACTTTCAGTATGCCTGGAGAGTACCCAGATTGTCACAGGCTGCTTTTCCTTAGTAGTCCTGAATATTCACCCCCTCCTAGGAACAGTGACAGGCAATCTTTGTTGACCCCCCTGGGTGACCGCCTCAGCGCTGAATAGATGTCAGCTATTTAGATAATATGTGGCGTACAATATGAGACGCTGACATACAAGATGTCCAAAAGCGCTGCTTCATTTGGTCCATGTCAGATGGTTTTACACGAAAGCTCAAAGGTTGAGTTACAATGTGTGAATCAGTAAGATCAGTTGAAGGCACTCCTGGATGCCCTTTCTGAAAAAAATATATAAATAACAATAAATGGCACTTTGCTAAAACAAATTCTCCTCAACGCTAACAAGACCAACAGCCCTGAACAGGCTCACTTCGACTTAAGACCTATGCTTAGCAATATCCTGTTCTCCATTATGGTAATGCCTTTTCACTGCAAACCTAACTTCTTCTGACAAAATGACAGAACGCCTTATATACACTCAGGGGGGTGTGCTTCCTCCTGTGAACAAGTGTACTGTACGGTAGTTTCAGGCTTGCCAACATGTGCACAAATGTGACATGTTGTATCTAGTCCTCAGAGGAGAGCAGGAGAAGCAGTTCCTATATGTGCGCAGTATCTCTGAACACAGGTCATTGCAAACATAGTCTCAAGAGGCCCATCATATTGCATGGATGGACAGTCATATACTATAAATACCCATCTGCATACTGTATCAGGTGCACTATACATCTCCAACTGCAGACTCTGTGTCTTCGTGGTTGTAATGATTTGCCTCCATGCCTCTACTCCACCATGGGTTTAGCTGCTCAGCACCCAGGTTTTGGAACACTACCACCTCATATTCGACAGGTAGACTCAGTTACATCTTTCACAAAGCTCCTCAAAACACATCTTTTCCAAGAAGCCTACAGTCTTAAGACTTTTTTATCCGTGACTTGTGTAAATTGTTTTTTCCTCTTATTTTAAACTTGCAATGTTTGACTTGTGCACCTCATTTAAATGCACTTTTTAATTACCTTGTATTTAAGATGTCCTTAACTGTCCTGAAAGGCTTCCCCAAGTAAAATGTATTATTATTATTATTATTATTATTATTATTATTATTATTATTATTATTATTATTATTATTATTATTATTATGAAACACAACAATATAGGATATGCCTACATAATAGCAACAGAGTGTATTCCCTGAAAGTACATGAATAAAATTTAAGATTTCTTCCAAGAAGTGCGGAAGGCTATTTTAGAAGTGATCACAGAAAAGAAGATTCCATGAGAAGATACCAAATTTCTGGTTTCCTTTTAATAGAAACCAAATATGGCCAAATGCAATATACATTTGATGATGAAGGTAAAATGCGTGACAAAACAGCATTATAATGAAGTAATATAGTGCTGCAGAGATGGCCCAACCTAAAAATGTTGCTCTCCAGATGAAAACATGTTTGGTAACAAAATCCTCATTATTTTAATAATTTGTTCAATGAAAACGAAAATTCTGATGCAAAAATGATCAATCGTGAATTGCAAATCTATCACTGCCAATTACTGCTACCACCTAAAATCTTCAATGTATTTTTCAATTAAGGCTTTGTGGGTTTGCTTTTAAAACAATTTGAACAAATTACTTGATTTCTTTAACATCTTTAAAATACTGCAATCCTATTGTGCATGACTACAACCTTATTCATTTTGATTTGGTGGGTTATCATTTGTATGTATTTTCTGAGATGTTTTTCTATGGCTGAAGACAACACAACAATGAATTCAAAGCTTCCACTGAAAGTGATCTTTCCCTGAGTGGCTCCTCTCAAGGGCCTGTCACACATCCTATAAGCGGGTGAACTAGCGTAGCTTAGCCTAGAATGCTCTCACTGCCCAAAGTCTCCCTTCCATCCTCTTCCAGTGCTTCCTGTCCTCTCCAAAGCTTTGATCAGCTAAGCCTGCAGAGTTACAGTATCAGTCCTCGGTTACACTTAAATCCACACTCTCACATATAGTGCTGAGGAAGAGGACCAACTCCTGCTCCAGTACAAAGCCTCGCAGTCAACATAATCCACATTGTTTCTTTTCTACCTGCACTGCTCTGGGTTTAAAGGAAATATGTATTCTCAGCTGCATTTGCCTCAGCCTGCTACATTGTCTATATTGTTAAAACATCTTAGGAGTCTGGCTATGGCCTGATCAAGCTAGTTTCACACCGGCCCACATTAGATCTCATCTCCAAGCATTCCACATCAGGACATCTGCTCTACTTCTAGCAACTGCTTCTCTAATCCTCCAACCAACCATCTATCTCATTCTTGCACAGCCTCAGCTTTTAGGCCTTTTACTGTGGGACAACCCTGCACTGCCTCACACTCTCCATCATCAGCACCAGCACCCAGCTCCACACCACCAGAGGATGGACTGGGCCTGCTCTGTCTACTCATGGCTCCACCAACAGGGGATAAAGGGATAAAGAGCCTCTGCTCAGGGACTCATTACTTACATCTGCCAGGCTAAATCCCAGTGTCCACACACACACACATACACACACACACTCAAACACACATCACATGTACAAACATCACAGAGACACACACTTCACCTGATGCTAACTGCAACAAACGCACTGATGCATGTATTGTTTTTGGACATAAGCATGTGTGCATGTGTGCATGTGTGCATGTGCATGTGCGTAGGTGTGTGTGCATTCTGGGTATTTATTCATGTGTAAGTAAAAGACAAAAAGTATAATAAACACATGGTAAATTGCTAATAGCACAGCCATCACTAACTTCACATTATTATTCATATAAACATGTCCGAGAATCCAAAAGCAATATAGTCAACAGTAAAGTAATAACCCTGTACCCGGACAAAGGTCTTATCCGCCTGTGTGTGAGACACACTTCAGACCAATTCATCTGACATCAACAAACAATAATAGTTTCTCATATCTTTAGATGCTATTGATTTTTTCCCTCCTAAAGTCTCTGACTGTTACTTTATTATTCTCTGTAAATATATAATAACAATATTCTGTTGGAGTAATATATTGCCATTTGCACTTCACAGTGCACTGTGGTCCCTTGTTGACTTTAACCATGCCAGGCTGTGCTAGATGATTTCTAATAGCTTGTAAATATACTCTAAGTTGTTGGCAGGACACTTTTTTCTTAGAGTTATTAAAACCAGTTCTAATAGGCTACCACTGGGCAACATACTTCATTAACAAAATGAATCTAGTACAGTAACAAATATATGTGTACACAATCTGCCATTAATAGAATAATGAAAAAATTAAGACTGTTGACTATTTGACCATGCATCTGTGCACTGTGCAAAACTAAGCATTTGTTATTGAAGGGGAAACACTGCAGGGTTTTAATGCAGCCATAGAATATTTTTAATTCAACATTTCCAAATACATGATCAGAGCTTGGATTTTCAGCTGGCCTGTATGCAAAACAAATGTCAAATAGCACGGGACTGGAAGTGTCACAGTGTCATAGAGTTTAGCCTTTCACCACAAAGTCATCAAATAACACTGTTCTCATGAGTTCCCATTGATTGCCAGTATTAGAAAGCTGGCATCACTATCACCATCATTAGACATTCCCGGATGTCAGCCTGGCCCACTGACCTCTTGCTTCCAGCTCATCTTTCTCCTGCAGGGTATAAAGAGGGGGAAATCATAACTCTCATAAGAGCATATGAATTCCATAGTCTGAGCACAAGCCATCCTGTAAGGGCTTACCTCTGTCAACAGAGATGTCTTTGCTCTTTCTCAGAGACACATATACTGATTAAATGCTGGACAGGAAGACCAAAATAATTACTACAATCTAAGGCACAGAGGGTAAAAGTTACCATGAGATGTATTAATAGAACAAATTTGGATCAACGTATAATTATAACACAGTACATAAACAGTTATAATTTATTTAAGTCATTGCCATCTTGTGCAATAGATTTGTCCTGTAGTTGAATTGTTAAACAGATCTGTCGAACTATCCACATCCTTACATATAAGTATGACAACCTTAGTGCAGCCACTTAAAACTCTGATGACTGATTCAAATAATTCAAGTGTAAACAAATTATATGGATAATACGCCTACATTGTTAAAACTTGCAGAGAATTAGTGATGACTCAAGAGGACTTCAGCTGGAGTGGTATATTATTGTTTTCAAATAAACAGATGTCTATTTGGAGCTTGAACGCTGTGAGATGCAGCTCCTTTCAAGGGTGAAAGGAAGAAATCGTACATCCAATTACCGCCATCTTCAGGCACAATGGGAACCAGCCATTTAATCGCTCAGAAATAAACTAATTCGTGACTAAAAATCTTCATACCGCAAAGCCACCTTAAGGCATAGGCTACACACATTTCATAAGGAAACTACGACAAAAATTCGGCATTGTAATTTAAATCCAGTTAGGCGATGGCCATGAATGACATCTGTATCATTACACAGCCTTGTCATTCTGTTTCATCCTGAGATTGAGGTGACCATTAAAACGTCCTGTAGGCTGTAGGAAGAGCAAGCGAGTGTGCCTTTTGAGGCGCCCGGGTGATGCAGTGCCTTGTGATTCCAGGTTACACTGAAACGCACTATCAGGCGACTGCTGCGAGATGGATGAAGATGGGGAATGGGCATTGACACCGTGTTGTCTTTTAGAGGGGAAAGTGATAGCAACTGACTTGTGCGCAATGAAAACAGGATCACCAACAACGAGGCAGCACATATACCAAACGTAACACAGCAGAGCGCTTCCCCTTGGGCACACAATGTGTGGAGCGCTGCGGGGCAATGCGCGCGCTCACTTGCACGGATACATGCAAGCACGCGCGTGCGCGCACACACATACACACACACACACACACACACACACACACAAATATATATACAACTGTTTTAAACATGCCTGAGCCAAGTGGCAGAAGATAAGTAAAAGGATTTATTCTTTATGTTTACCTCGGTGTCATAGATTTTGGTGATGAGTGAGAAGGAGTACTTCCTGGACTCCCGTATGTGCTGGATGGCCAGTTGGACCGCCGGCTCGATGCCTTGACTGATGCTGCTCATCAGGGCCGACTCGTTCATGGGCATAAGAACCATGATGGGTAAGTCTTCCCCCTCCCTGGTGAACCAGCTGTTGTCCTGTAGGTGTTTGGTGCGGTCGTTACACACCTTGGCCAGGGCAGGGTGAAATAGCAAAACAGAGAGGAGCAGGCATCCCGTCGAGAGGAACATCTCCCAGCCGCTGCAGTCCCTCCGGGCTGGAGCCATGCTGCCGTGCAGGGTGACCAAATGAGATCCCACCTTACACTCACTGTTTGGACATTGCAAATTCGGGCTCGTCAGAGATGTTGAGAAGCCTGCCCGTCAAGGAAATCGTATTTCAAAACACAGCAGATACGAAAGCCGCAGCAGCCCCTGCAGTGGGTAAATTTGTCTTATGGATTATGACTGCAAACTGAGAAAAATATTTCTACTCTACAACAGTTCCTCTGAAAGAATATTCCAAGGGCGCAGGGATTCGCTTTGCAGATGGAGAGCTCTCGGTGTCCGTCATCCAAACGAGCTCCTGTCAAAACAGCCCTCTAATTCAACCCCTCTTTTCACCTTTGATTTGAACCACTTAGCTTAAAAGCACAATAATGTCCCGAAGGGTGCCCCGAAAACAAGGTGAAAACCCCCTTAAGTATAGACAGGAATCAATCACTTTCGTTGACAGTTGTTGCGGATACAAAATCACCTCCGAAGTAAATTCCCAGCCAAGAGATGGCAACTGTGGGCATCCCAGCCAACACAGTGCTGAATCTGACAAATTACGAGACGAGAAGGAAGGGATACGGGAAATAGACTAGAAACAAATAGAGCTGATGCTGAAAGCTTGACCGCAGAGGTCCAAGGGGGAGATGTCGAGAGAGTCTGCCTTGACAGCCTGTGGGTCTGGGATGCTCATCTCCGACGGTGCGTCAGAGAAGCCGTTGCTGCTGCTGCTGCTGCTGCTGCTGCTGCTCCTGCTCACTGTGCGCGCAAGAGGGAGCACTGAATGTGGAGGAGGAGAGGAAACGAGAGGGGGATGAGGGATGAGGAGGAGGAGAGGGATACAACAGCCTGGTGGAAAGGCTGCATTGGCTTTATGCGGGGCAAGCTCATCAGCGGCTTGACAGCCAACGGTGATTTATTGGGCTTGTATGTTATAGGAGGCAGATGATGCTTCAGACATGCATGGAGCAGGCTAGTTAAACTAAGATATAGTGCTGTATACACGCGTATAACCCTGTTATATTGCACGTAGCACAACAGTCACACAAAAAACACTTCTTAGAGCTATATTTTAGTGAACCATTATAATTGCTTATCCCATGGGGCTAGTGAGTTCCCACAGGCAGCTGGGCTTTGATTCCCTGCTGTACCTGCCGAAGAAGACATGCTATCTGGCTGTGTGGATCTCAACCCAAGGATGAAAAGAAAATTCCCACTATAGGATCAATAAAGAATAATTTATAATAATAATTAATAATTTAATAAATAGGCTATTCAGAATCTATATTAGACGTGAACATATTCAAAGGAACTGGGATTTTTTGCTTGTGCTTTGATTTTGTGGTCTAAGAAACAATGCCACCTAGCAAAGCAGTTAAACAAAATGTGCCAAAACACAGACTGTGAGGTTCAGACATCAACAAAAATATCATTGTTTGAGGGGGTCCCAGTCCCAGTCCCAGCAAAAGTTTAACTGTTGAAAATAACCCAGACATTGGAACAGAGAGGGCATATAAAATGGGTAACTCTCTCCACTATAAAATATTTGGATTCTCAGCCACAAATTCAGCAGAATTTCAACACAGTATACAGCGCAGAGGCCTGGACAGTTCGCTGTCCATGGTTCTGAAATTCTGTGAAACTGCACTGTAAAAGGCAATGGCATTCTGCAGCAGCGCAGCTAAACTTGTCATCTGCCCCTTTTGACATGTGTACATTAGCCCATTACCTGTACTTTCCCAAGGCAGGGCATACATATTTTATTCATGTCTCTGTATACAAGGATTACCTTCTCCTGCGGCCCCAAAGGTCCAAAAAAAGGAATTATTGCAATAGAATTATTGCAAACTCCATGGTATTGTTAAACCGGCATGGGATGTGAACAGAATATGTTGCCAGGTGGTAACTGCTCTTCACATGTGGTTAAAAAAAACTGGAAAGCCTTTCATGTCAGCAGCTGAATCTGTATTTCAAAACAGAGGCACATTGACCTACACAATTATATCACATGGGCAATTACAATCAACGTCAAGGGATTTAATTTAATATGCACCTGTATGAAAGCACAAATAGGAGCGTAATGTGTTTTTTTTCCCTTATTCAGAATGAGGAGGAATATGGCACAGGGCAAAAAAAAATGCCTTAGATACAGGTGTGAAAGGTGGAGAGGAAGCAACAACTTTGTATAAGTGATGAAATATACAGTCCAACACAGGTAACAGGAGGTACAGATCATTTGAAGATGAAACCATATTGTTATCTTATTGCTGCTGTTTACATTCACATGCAAATTTTAAAAATGCACTGTGGAATGTTCTGGGTGTGTGTGTGTGTGTATGTAGTCTATGCATATATAAATAACTGAATTGTTTTATTTTATTTTAATTTATTTTAAATGTTTCCATTTTTAATACACATTTAATTATCTGTTAAGTTATGTGTGTGCGTGAAGGGACTATAGACTTTCATTTTTCATTATACAACCTTGTGTTGTATATAATGACAAAGAAATTACCTTGTAATCTTGTAACCGTCATTCTGAAAGATGGAGAAAACTATAAAAATCATTCTACAGAGGATAATGACGCCATATGCTGTAGAATTAAAAATATACCATCTGCAAGCATTTTTTCCATATTAATTCAATGCTATCAGAAATGGGAATTATGAGCTAACCTTTGCATAACTAATCACAAGATGATTTCCTAGCTTCCTCTAACACAAAACATTTCCTCAGTCTTCATTAGGGGTTTAAAGCTGTCATGGTTCATATGTTAGAGCTGATCCTCCTGACTTCTTCAAAGAAGTATAGCCCTCCAGGACTGCTGGAAAATCTCTCTCTCTCTCTCTCTCTCTCTCTCTCTCTCAATTCAATTCAATTCAATTCAATTCGCTTTATTGGCATGACTGTGAAGCAATATTGCTAAAGCATCATACATATAACATAACAACAATCAACCCCATACATTTCATTAAAGAATTAAAGCGTAAAGTAAAGTAATCAAAGCATATGTGTTTGTGTTAAAAAAAAGAAATATATATATATATATATATATATATATATATATATATATATATATATATATATATATATATATATATATATATATATATATATATATTAAAAAAAAAATAAATAAAACAGTGTGTGTTTTAAAAAAAACAAAAACAAAAAAATCCTAAAAATAAAATAACAAAAAAGTAAGTGTGCGTGTGTTTGTTAAAAAAGTATTAAAAATAAAATAAAATAAAAAACTGTGTGTGTGTGCTAAAACAAATAAAAATATACTAAAAATGAAATAAATAAGCAGAACAGTAAGCGTGTGTGTTTGTAAAAAAAAAACTAAAAATCTCTCTCTCTCTCTCTGAATTCAATTCAGCTTTATTGCAATACAACAATATTGCCAAACCTACAAATAAATTACAAAAGAACAATTCATTTCATTAAATAAAGTAATTAAAACAGTAAAAGTGTGTGTTTTGTGTGTAAAAAATATTAATTATAAAATATATAAAATAAAGTAAAAATAAATATTAAAAATAAAAATGTTATAGTAAAAATAAAATAAAAACGACTAAAAAACAGTATCAAATGTGAAATATAAAAAAACAATAAAGGGACAATTACTAAAATAACAAACAATGAAAATAATAATTTGAACATTTTAAAGTACAATAATTTCATATATTTATCAGTCTAGTCTGAGTTTCACAATATGGAAAGTTACTGCTATTGTTGTTGTTTCTGGTTGATCGCTGTCGTGACCCACGGTCTGATCTGTGTAGACAGAAATATCTGGTTCCTAATCTCCGTGACATGAAACAAGGACAGTTTGCCACAATGCAAGTGTAAGTGCAGAACGCATGGAGTTATGGTAAGCAAAATGTTAAAATTAAAAAAGAAGTGAGATAAATCAAAAAAGTGATAATTTCCCTCTCCTTTCAGTAATCATCCTTCTTTTCTATTCAGGGTGGTCCAGATGAAGAAGTAGGTCAGGTTGTTGTACCATCTGTTTGTTTTAGCATAAGACAACATCCCTCCCTGTTCAAAACATTCCTTCAACATTGAGAGAGCAGTGATTTAGCAATATTTCAGTCTGCACAAACATAGAGCACACCATCAAACAGCAAATTTAATTCTTTAAATGCAAGGTTAGGGAATTGTGATTTTACTGATAATGCAAAGCTCAGAAAATATCTGTTTATTAACGCATACTATGGTTTGTTTTATAACAGCACCTACTGACATGTCCAGGAGCAATCTATCAACGGCTCTAAATAGACAGTGTTTGTTTTTTTCTAATGTAGAAAATGCTACATGTCCAGCTAATGATTGTTGCACATGCCCAAATGAAAATTTCCATTTCATTTTAGATTATGAATCATTCATTAAGCTTTCAATCATGGCTCTGCAATCTGCCCGTACTCACTAAACGAGATGTCAAGCCAATATATCACCACTAATTGGAACATACTTGTGTGGTATGAAGGGCACACAGTGAAATAATTATGCAGATGTTGGTACTTGAGCAATCAGAGATGAAATTTTATACTATGACTGTAGATTCAATGACCAAGCTCAGTGATGTAGCAAGTTAGAAAACAGATTTTAGGTAGTGTGAATGTTTATTTGACAATATCAAACTTCTTTTGTTGATATGAATCAGCAACAAACTAAAGAATGACAGTTTTCAGCAACTGTACTGCCCAACACCTGATACCTAATATTCACAAATACAGTATCCAGTCCACAAACACAGAGCTGGCTGACATGTCCCTGTTTAATAGAGATTAATGCCATGGCCTGAGGACATCCCTCACCAAACTCTGACAATACACCGCAAGATGCTCTATGAATTATAAATGCCAGGTATTCAGAACAGGATGAATGAAAAATGATATTTCTAATGCACTCATATTTCATAGATCAGATGATTGTGTCCGCCGATGGAATATCCATGTATATATTTTGTTACCTGTTTACAAAAAATGCAGACATCTGAATGGCCTGATAATAATAAAATAATTAAACTCATGTCACTTTCATGAAAACTCATTCTGTTATCGTGGTTATTTGTTTTTTCTTAAAACTATACTTGATCACACCACTCCACCCATCCCGTCACAAATTCACTATTTAGCCGCAGTAGGACATTATTTTGAGGGGTGTTTATTTCTATGTCATCGAGGCTTAGTTTGTTTTGGTATCACATTCCACAAACATGAAAATGGCAGCATGAAAAGACTTTTTGCTGAGATCTTCTCAACGCATGTACACGTGCTGGAAGTAAAAGCTAGAATAGACTGTCATTTATCCCAGAGCAATACCTTAGTTCACAGTTATCTCACACATGACTGATCTCAAAACTCCATCCCAAGGACATTGGCCTCTATCTTGAAATAGCACAGACAAGTAACTCTACTACACAGTGTAATATACATTTTATTATGAATCTCTGAGATGCTCCTTTCCCTTGTTCTCGCCACGCTTGCCCTGCCAGTTACAGTGGCAGCTATTTGAATAATTGGTTTCAGAATCTGGAGTCACAGTCCTGCGAATTCCATGCATACCAACAACTTGAGGAGCAATTCTTCAACTGGGCGTGTTCAATGCAAGGCAGTGGAGAATGCATGTTTTATGAGCTTGGAAAACATGAAAACACTGCAGACTGCCAACGAGGAAAGTTCCCCTTGTGATAATGAAGAGGGATAATAGATTGGCATTTGTTGATGTTCTTGGCACTGAAACTTCCTTATGAGGTAAAGAAGATATGCTGTTTTACACAGAACATGGACAAAACTGGTGAGAAGGTTGCCAGTCAAACTTGTCTAAAGAGTTCTGCAACATCTGTGGGATATATTATCCCTGACTATTTATCTCACTTCACTGAATGTTTTATTTGCCTACTACTGGAGGTCACGGCAATGCCATGCAGACTCTTTTACTAAACTTAACTAAAACGTGTTCACTACAAGGAACTCACCTTGAAATATGCAAGAAGAATGCAAGAAGTGTGGTGTTGTATTTGTATCCACAAATACAACACCAACTAAATTTAAACCACACAACACACAAGGATTAGATCACAAAACACAAATGGAAAAACAGCAGGATACAGGCTTCTTACAGGATCAGAAGGATGTTGTGGGATGAAAAGGAAACAGGCCAACAAGTACAGAGTGTGAAAAGTGTGATGGCACACAACAAAAGAATTCCACCCCATCTATTTTTTCTGTATTACTTTGCTTTTGAGGGGGTTATAGGTTAGTCTAATTCATTTAAGTTAAGGAAGCGGCTTAAGCAGTTTAAGATACACAACCACACAGGTGAGTTATCCTAATAATGTTGCAAGTTGGCCTACCTTAAGAGTCTGAAGAGTAGAACGAGGAAGCTTAAAATTAAGTCCTGAGGAGAGGTCTAATCAGCGAGATTAAGTGAAAACAACTGTGTGGGCAGCCTTCTCGATTGAGGTAAGGTTAAAGATCTCCAGAAGGTCAGCTTTCATTGTACATAACATTGTAAGACTATAAAAGCGCTGTTTATATTGATGTGAATAAGAATAAACATAAATGTACAACAACATCAAAAAGGTAGCAGTGTCAGTGTTTTCCATAACTAATGTCTACTCAAGTACAGGCAAAGTTCAAGTTGACAGGTACATCACATGACAAGTTACATTCAGCTCTATATGGTGATGGATTGATTACGTATATATTTTATTATTTTTATGTACTGTATGTTATAGTGTAGGACAGGCCATATTATAATGAACTCCATCAAGGGAGGAGGTGTCACCTCAGGTTTTTGTTTGGTTTAAGAAACAGTGTCCCAACTTGGGAAACACATTAACAATTTCTTTTTAATGCTGCAAATCTATTTTTACATTCAGGCTAGATAAAAGAGACTTTGAGGAATTTGGAAATGTCTTTTAAAAAACAGCAGTAAATGTTGTCTATGACCTACAGGGGTTTTCAGAGTGTGACTGGTATTTTATCTTTAAGAAAAATAGATGCTTAGCTGTGCGACTTGAATGTTGTTATCACTGAAAAAGTGTCAAATGAAAAAAAAACATGAAAGGCACAGACTGTGGATAGTTTGCTGGCAGACAGACAGACTACAACCATAGCAAATTAAAATTAGCCACTGGACTGACAGCAGCACAGCAGGGCGTACCCTGGAATTCCAGGCCTACTATGGAAAGAAAAAACTCACTGCATGTTTCTCATACAAAGGGTGTCCTCTGCCGTGCACCCTAGAGAGATAATCTTGAATGGGCATGCTACATTTGTCCTGGTCAGAAGAGGTTATCATAGCCTTTCTTATTCCATTCGGAAATTAAATCAAGAATATGAGAAGAGACTGTGTAAAGTAGGCCACTGCCTTCAAAAGAGCTGTGGGAGGACACTATTTTGATTACTGTCAAGTCTTAGTAATAGCAAGAACTACGTCTTACATAATCATGCTTACAATGAATGTTTCCAACGTCATCTACAGCATAGCAGCTCTATAGTGAGGCTGATCATTTTAGCAGCAACTCCACATGCCTGTAGGTTAAATATGACAAGATTTAAACAGAGCACATGTTCAGAATGTGTATGTCAAGCAAATATAGACATACATAGATAAACAGATATTTTCCTTACAATATTTTGTGTGATGTAATGGTGTATGATGACAGTATGTATAAACTAAATGCATGTGTGGTTCCATTCAAGGATTTCTGTCTTGAGATAAAAGTATGTCCTTTCTGACTTTTTTTAACATGCATGTTAATATTACTCATATGGGATACCAGCTGTACAACTTCTGTGTCTATCAGTGTATACTGACCCCACCTACTACAATGTGTGAAATATGTCAAACATCCACAATTTTTGTGGGGTTGATAATACATAATGAAAGCCAACCCCTGTCTGCTGTCATGTTATTGTTTTCCAAGATTGATTTATCACTCTTGACATGCAGAATCTTATGCATTCATAATCTGACATTGAGAAATCTGGACTCTATAAATTACATAGGCTGTGTAAGAAACCCCCACACAATCCCTATCCCCTATGTAGGGGGTTGTACGTAGAGGACTATGTGGTGCCACAGCCAATTTCGGCTGTGTCTGAAATCACCCACTACAGTGAGCAGTGTAGTGGTGTGTAGCAGTGTACACTACTACACACCACTACATTGCTCAAAATGCATTTTGGGATACATTGAGTCGATCATATAAGATATAATAATACATTCGGACAACCATATAAAATGGCAAGCTCACTATACAGTTCACTATATAGTGAGTAGTGGATGATTTCAGACACAGTCATAGATACTTCAAAAGTATTTCTTCAAAATGTTTTTTTTTCTTCTTCTTTTACGGCAGTTGGCATCCAGCTCGTTGGTGCATTACTACCACCCTTTAAAAATTTTCAGGACAACACAGTTTTATAATCTGGGCTCAACGCAGTTTTCAGACATGCTTTGAGGTAGACAGACAAGATGGAACAAGTCTGTGGAATGAGGCATAACCTCAGGTTTGAAGAGGTTCAGACTAAACTCGGAAGTGACAATATGTCAATGTGTCGCCTCTGTTTTAGTGGTCGAATGTCAGATAGTCAGCTCGATAATTAGGGCCCGGGGTGGCGAGAGAGCAGCGTAAACGAGCTAGTAAGAAAGCTGGAGTCACGCTATCGCACATTAGCCCCAAACTATTAATAAAAACTGTCACTCTAATTAGTGGGTATAAAGAGATCCAGACACACAAAAGCAAGCACAAGGATACTGACTTACACAGGCACATGCCATTCAAAGGCTATTCTTCCACAAACAAACTCTTGTACAAACTGTCACTCAAAGTGATAACACAGACACTTTCAGGAGAGTCAAAAGGAAGTCAGAGCGAAGGGCAGAAAGCGCAAATAGTTCAAGGAGGAATTGAGGGCAACTTAAATAAAGAGATAAAGAATAAGCTACACGAAAAAGAGGCTTAGAAAAAGAATCAAGAGGCATTCCTCTGGATCAAGTTAATGACAGACGTTAACGCACATGCCGTCCCGCAACACGCATGCTCAGGGATGGAGGTGGACAGCAGCTTTCCAAGACACCTCTGCTCACCCCCCCAGCACTAATTATACACAACACCAAGACAAAGAGATGTGTGCCCTTAGGAGCTTCAAAGCCATTGGATGATTTATATGTGCGTGAGCCAATTGGTGTACCTCTCTCCATGATAAAGATGGCTCCACGGCTGAGAGAAGAGAACTTGATGATATAGTTTCTATTTCTCCACACCGGTGATTCTACTAATGGTTACAGGAGTATGTGTATATTGATCAGTGCTTGCGAATTGCTGACATCCTAATGGCTCAGCAATGTGAACTGTGGAGTGAAGTGTCTGTGTGCATCTGAGCAGAAATATACCTCTGTCTCAGGATTCTTGTGTGTTTTTTTTGTTGCTGTTTTCATATCCAGTCCATGTGATCAGGCCTCAGAGAGCTGGGTTATGATCATGATCCCAGACCTATGAACTGTTCCAAGAAAGTGAATAAGAGGCTTTTCAAGAGTATTTTCAGTTTTTATTGTCACCTGAGCTTCTTTATCAGTGTTAGCTGCTCAGAAACACAAAATGTTTCCACATCTGTGTGAAATCTCCTTTTGATGCTCCTATAGTCATCACTTCAATTTTTATGAAGAAGCTCATGGCTGGCATGCTGTTGCCATCAAGTTTGAAGTACTGTATATACATGTAATCTTTGGAGAAAAGGTGTTCTTGCATACACATATTGACAAGCTTGTCTCAGGTAGGATGGACCAGGTATGTTGGAGAACTACCTACAGTTCTATTGTGGATTTACGCAGCCTCAGTTGCTTCTCTCTTTTCATTTAACTCCAGACAGACTCGATGATGTTGAGATCAGGGCTCTGTGGGGGCCATACCATCACTCCCAGAACTCCTTCTTCTTCTTTAAGCTAAAGACAGGGGCGGATTTAGTCATTTTGAGGCCTAAGGCAAACACAGGCATGGGGCCCTCCACAACCCTTGTTCTCCCCTTTTCAGTCCTTATTTATCTGAGAAAGACGTACTAAGTACCTGTCAAGTTTTGGATTTGAAAATAAGGGAAATTTTCCGCGAGCAGTCCCACCACCCCAACCAAGCTCCAGTATCCCTTACATTTTAAGACAGGTGTTATAGCCTAAAAGAAAACACAAAAGGGTTTATATGAAGAGCATTTATTTAAATGCTTATTTGCATATTTTCTGTTCATTTAACATTGCTTGTCTTTACATTTACATTTTATTTTCATTCCACACATTCTTTTCATTTCATATTGCTTTTCTTTTAAAGTGTTTCTTTTAATTTCACATAACTTTTCTTTACTCTTTTACTGAGTAATTGTACTTTTTTTACTATTGTACTGTTCTTTATTGTAAATTTGTTGCAGACTTTTTTTATTATTTAGTATTTGTGGGCTGGGCCAGAGTGGTTCATTTTACATGAGAGTAGAGCGCAAACAGTTCTGTTGTCCAACGTCTACCTGCAGGTGGCAGTTATCGCGAGGCTAGTGACAGAGCTCAGACTGGGTATAGGTGTGTTCGAGATGACGGCGGCTGACTTTCGCCGACTTGATAGTCTAAAGTGAGCTGCAGGTGACTGCAGGGACGGTGTACTGTTCTGTAATGTTAGCAGAGTATGTGTTGCTATGTTTGTCTCCCCCTAGTGGCACGCTAGAGATTGCATGTCATCAGCTACTGTTCACTGAATGGCACCTTTTTGATGAGGTCATCAGGAAGCGCTCAGGAATGTCTCTAGTCGAGCATTTATTGTGATGTGTAATGATTCAAAATTCATCTGCTCACGTTTAAGCCACAAACGAGCATCGTCGGTATGTAAATGTTCTTTACATTATAATCTATCACTTCAGAGGTATATTTCATGGTAATCGAATTGTTTGATGATTTCTATTTCTGCATGTTTGCCTAGGCTGGTTGCTGTACAAGCTGGATTGCCCAGTCTAACGTTATAGCTAAACACTTTTAAATAACTATTTCATCGTGTTGAATTAATAAGTTAATTTTACATGTGTATTAAATGAACACTGTGAAGGTTCGACATAACAACTTATAGCAGCCATTTGTTCATGTCTCTTTTTTAGTTTTACCCTATCTCTGGTTATCATTAAAGAAGTGAAAGATTCACCTTCGTCCAGCGTGGTGATTAGAGAAGGAGTTAAACTGCCTGTCAACTTGCACAAGGTTCTAAGAAGGACAGAACAGTAAAACGACGGCTCACAAGCAGGCTGACCTACAGCAGACCGGGATCCCTGACTGCCTTACTACTGGAATAAAGGTAGCCAGCATGCACAATGCAGCAACAGGATACACAATCAATCACCTCATTGAAAACCAGATCTCATGCTTCCTACTCATCAAGCCGCTCTAGCAGAGCTAGTGCGGCTGCAGCCATGGCACGTGCAGAAGCCGAAGCGGCTAAAGTAAAAGTAGCATACGCTGAAAAGTAGATGCAAATTAAAATTCAAAGGGCACAATTAGAAGCATCATTGGATAAGCTGAACGCAGAAAAGACAGCAGCCGCTGCTGTAGCTAAAGCGGAAGCCTTAGAGGCTGCTATGGAGTATGAGAATGATGGACCGAACTCTAAGTCTACATGTGGATTAGAGCAGCAGTCACACAATGCCATGCAAATTACTGAAGAATATGTACAAAAACACAACATACTGGACAGTAGTCTGCAACCATTAGCAGAACAACAGGGTTTCTCCATCAACTCTCAACCACCACAAACACCCCCTCCGCAGACATCTATTACGCCCACTGACCATCCCATGCAGATAAAGCCTGAAATGAACAGAGCCCTAAGAATGGGAGCACACTGCTCGCCCATACATCCTCCCACCATAAACAGAAACCCTCACAAGCCCACTAGCAGAATTGGTTAGGCCGGCTCATGAAAGAGAGGTGGCTCCTATGGGAGAAGAAATGCACAGCGAACACTGGGGAAAGAAAATATATGGCAACCATCACCTGCCATTAGCCTCACCTGCAAACACTTATCAGTACGTCACCACACATCACGAGAGCAACCCAGGGGCTTATGACGACCGACATTACCCACCAAGTAGACCCGGCAACAGCTATCAACGGGACGACAGGCACTGGGAAAGCCAAAATGTGTCAGACTTTGTAGGCTTTCTAGCTAGACGTGAAATTGTTGCAACTGGGCTGCTGAAGTTCGATGACAAACCTGAAAACTACAGGGCATGGCGAGCATCTTTTCTGACCACCGTCAGAGGTCTTAATCTGACCGTAAAAGAAGAAATTGATTTGTTAGTGAAATGGCTAGGAGCAGAATCAGCAGAACATGCGTAGCGCTTGAGAGCTGTACATGTCAACTACCCAGAAAGGGGTCTGCAAATGGTGTGGGAGAGACTAGATGAGTGCTACGGTGCGCCCGAAGTAATTGAGAATGCACTATGGAAAAGACTAGATGACTTTCCAAGGATTTCAAATAAAGACAATCAGAAACTCAGGGAGCTGGGAGATCTATTAATGGAGCTGCAGGCTGCAAAAGCAGAGGGAGGTCTCCCAGGCCTTGCGTACTTAGACACAGCACGGGCATAAACAACATTGTACAGAAGTTACCATTTGCGCTACAAGAAAGATGGATGACACAAGGATCCCAGTACAAGGAAAACTACAAAGTTGCCTTCCCTCCATTCTCTTTCTTTGTCAGCTTCGTCTCACAGCAAGCAAAGACACGTAATCGACCCAAGCTTCATATTTGCCCCTCTGCCGCAGAGCCAGCCAAGGCAGACAAACACACTCTCAAGAGCATGAGTTACCGTGACACCCGTGATCAGTCCATAAGACCGATGTCTCATCAGACACGGTCGCACCTGCCGACCCCACACGCACAAAGGTAGAAGACCCTACAAAGGTATGTCCTATCCACAAGAAGCCTCATCCCCTTTACAAATGCCGCGATTCAGAGAGAAGTCCCTTGAGGAGAGGAAAACCTTTCTGAGACAAGGTGGTGTCTGTTTTCATTGCTGTGCCTCGACATTACACCTCGCTAAGAACTGCGAAAAGACTGTTAGATGTAGTGAGTGCAATAGCGATAGACACCATTCAGCTCTGCACCCAGGGCCTGCTCCGTGGTCCACAAAGACACCCGCCCCTATGCATGAGCAAGGCGGGGAGGAAGAGAGTGTCCCCCCAAATGTTGCTGTGACATCAAAGTGTACAGAGGTTTGCGGCGGAGACACAGCTGGAAGATCCTGTTCTAAGATTTGTTTAGTCAGAGTCTTCCCCACCGGCCAACAAGATAAAGCAGTGGAGCTTTATGCCATATTAGATGATCAAAGTAATCGGTCACTGGTAAGATCAGAGTTTTTCGAAGTTTTTTAACATTAAAGGCTGACTGCTCCCCATATTCTCTCAGGACGTGCGCAGGAGTCATGGAGACGGCGGGGAGGAGAGTGCATGGCTTCCAGGTGCAATCTATGGATGGAGAGGTGACTATCCCTCTCCCTACCCTTATAGAGTGCAACCAAATCCCCAACAACCGATCTGAAATTCCCACCCCAAATGTTGCTCTCCACCACACTCATCTAGAATGTATCGCAAAGCAGATTCCAGTTCTACAGCCCCAAACAGCGTATAATGTTGTTGCTCGGCAGAGACCTCATCAGAGTCCACAAGGTCCGTGGAACAGATCAACGCCCACACGACTCTCCATACGCTCAAAGGCTCGACTTAGGCTGGGTTATAGTGGGAAGCGTCTGCCTCGGTGAGGTCCATAAGCCAGACACAGTTAATGCCTTTTACACCAATACACTGGAAAACGGACGGCCATCCTTCTTCAAGCCATGTCCCAACCACTACGTGGTAAAGGAAACACATGACGACATCAAGCCCCCCATCTGTGAGGACAGCAAAGACCATGTAGGATGTGCTGTGTTTCAAAGATCCAAAGACGACGACAAAATTGCACCTTCATTCGATGACATGGCTTTCCTAAATATCATGAAACAAGGGTTCTTTAAGGATAAAGATAATAGTTGGACAGCTCCTCTACCTTTTAGGACACAGAGACGTCGTCTGCCTAACAACAAAGCTCAAGCCCTGGACCGTTTCCGATCACTCCAACGCTCCTTCAACAGAAAACCGGAGCTTAAGGAACACTTCTTTGCATTCATGCAAAAGATATTTCAAAGTGGTCACGCAGAAGAAGCACCCCCACTCGCCACAGGGGAGGAGTGCTGGTACCTACCTATTTTTGGAGTGTATCACCCTAAGAAACCTGGGCAGATTAGGGCGGTCTTTGACTCAAGCGCGCAGCATAATGGCGTTTCCCTCAACAACGTCCTTTTGACCGGCCCAGACCTCAATAACAGCCTGGTGGGTGTGCTCATCCGTTTTCGTCAGGATTCTGTTGCTGTCACTGCGGACATCCAGCAGATGTTCCACTGCTTCCTTGTTAGACCAGACCACAGAAACTTCTTGCGCTTCCTGTGGTACCAGGACAACGACTTTAACAAGGACATTCGAGAGTACAGGATGCTGCGTGCATGTTTTGGTAATAGCCCTTCACCTGCTGTAGCCATCTTTGGACTGAGAAAGACAGCGCAAGAGGGTGAAGAGGCCTTTGGAAGAGATGCTAGAAGATTCGTTGAAAGAGACTTCTATGTTGACGATGCATTAAAATCTTTACCTTCTGCTTCGTCCGCAATTGATCTGCTCAAAAGGACACAGGAGATGCTGGCATGCTCTAACCTCAGGCTGCATAAGATTGCGTCAAACAGTGCAGAAGTCATGGCAGCCTTTCCCTCAGACGATCGGGCCAAAGATCTAAAGGACCTAGACCTGGGAGCCGATGTTCTCCCCATGCAGCGCAGTCTAGGCGTCAGCTGGAACTTGAAAAATGACACATTTACCTGTGTCAGATGTGTCAGATGAGCACAAACCCTTTACACGACGCGGAGTCCTGTCAACAATTAACAGCCTGTATGATCCCTTAGGATTCGCTGCCCCAATCCTGATACAAGGAAAAACAATACTGCGGGACCTAACAGTCGACTGTCAGGACTGGGATGCACCATTGCCTCCTGTGAAGGAGCAGTTATGGGCAGCGTGGAGAGATTCACTCCAAGAACTCCAAAACCTGGAGATACCAAGGTCTTATGCACGAAGTCTCTCCTCTACAGCTCAACGCAGAGAACTCTGCATTTTCTCGGACGCATCCATCAAGGCAGTAGCAGCCGTGGCTTACTTAAAGCTCTTCGACACAGATGGAAACTGCCACGTAGGCTTTGTCTTAGGCAAATCAAGACTAGCCCCTCGACCAGACGTCACCATTCCACGGCTAGAGCTATGTGCTGCCGTGTTGGCAGTAAACCTAGCAGAGTTCATTACTGCCGAACTGGATGTACAGTTGGATGACATCAGTTTCTTTACAGATAGTAAAGTAGTGTTGGGCTACATTTACAATGAAAAGCGCCGATTTTATGTCTTTGTGAACAACAGAGTTCAGAGGATCAGGAGGTCTACCAGCCCCACACAGTGGCACTTTGTATCCACAGACAATAATCCTGCAGATCACGCAACAAGGTTCATCTCAGCAGCACACCTCAAAGACACCACGTGGCTTACGGGTCCAGATTTTTTAACACAGCCCAAGCAAACACACAACAGGCAGAGCACCTTTGACCTTGTGGATCCGGAGCAGGACATGGATGTCCGCCCCGTTGTGTCCACCCTCAGCACAACAGCCAGAGAAAACCATCTTGGATCTCAACGTTTTGGCCGTTTCTCCAGCTGGAAGTCACTGACCCGCGCCATCTCATGTCTCACCCACATAGTCAGCCTCTACAGAAAGAATGACTCCCATAATCAGTGTAATGGATGGCACCACTGCACGCGAGGTCATACGGTAGAGACGCTCACCAAGGCCCAGCACACTATTTTGCGCGTCGTCCAAAAGGAAGCTTACGCAAAGGAGCTGCAATGCATCAGAGAACAAAGAGCATTACCAAAAGATAGCCCCATCAGAGCCCTGAGTCCTTTCATTGATGCAAATGGTCTCCTCAGAGTTGGCGGACGCATCACAGAGGCCAAAATGAGATGTGATGAGAAACAACCAATAATTGTTCCTGGTCGCCACCACATTGCAACCCTCCTGGTCCGCCATTACCACGAGCAATCTCAACACCAGGGCGCTCTTTTACAGAGGGCCGCTCAGCTCAGCTGGCTTTTGGGTTGTTGGCGAAAAAGGTGTGTGAGCAGTCTCATTTTCAGATGTGTCATCTGCCGCGAAACTTCGGGTTCTTGTGAAACCCAAAAATGGCTAACCTGCCTGAATGCCGCCTTAACACAGAACCTCCGCTTTCACATGTCGGTGTTGATGTCTTCGGACCATGGTCAGTCTCTTCACGCCGCACAAGAGGAGGTCACGCCAACAGCAAAAGATGGGCCGCTTTGTTCTGCTGCTTAAGCTGCTCGAGCCATCCACGCCGAAATCATCGAATCCATGGACACTTCTTCCTTCATCAACGCCCTGAGAAGGTTCATCGCTATACGTGGACCAGTCAAACTGTTATGTTCAGACAGGGGAACTAACTTTGTCGGGGCCTGTCACAAGCTTCAAATCCCTTCCAACCTCAATGATGAGGTGGAGAAGTTCCTCACTGATCAAGGCTGCGTGTGGAAGTTCAACCCTCCTCATTCTTCCCATATGGGAGGAGCATGGGAAAGGATGATAGGGTTGACACGCAGGATCTTGGATTCAATGTTCCTACGACTAGGGCCGTCAAGAATCACTCATGAGGTCCTTGTCACCTTGATGGCTGAAGTGGTTTCCATTGTTAATTCAAGGCCACTTGTGCCCGTGTCCACAGACCCAGACGATCCATTCATACTCACCCCTGCAACTCTTTTAACCCAAAAAACTGGCCCATCTCCTGCCCCTCCAGGTGACTTTGGTTGTAAGGATTTGTACAACTGCCAGTGGAGACAGGTACAAAGTCTGGCAAACACCTTCTGGGATAGGTGGAGGAAGCAATACCTGTCCACTCTGCAGACAAGAAGAAAGTGGCAGTCTGAAAGGCCAAATCTCACTAAAGGGAGCTTAGTGCTAATTAAGGACAATCAAACCAAGAGAAACACATGGCCTACAGGACGAATTATGGAAGTTTTTCCCAGCAAAGACGGAAGAGTCCGCAGAGTGGAGGTCAAGGTAGCCCATGGAGATGGGGCTAAAGTGTTCCTGAGACCAGTGACAGAGCTGGTCCTCCTCGTACCATCTGAAAACTAGACTAAGACCGTTCTGACATGTGTACACAGTATCATAGGTAATGGTACCCAGGGATACCAGACGGGGAGTGTACTGTTCTGTAATGTTAGCAGAGTATGTGTTGCTATGTTTGTCTCCCCCTAGTGGCATGCTAGAGATTGCATGTCATCAGCTACTGTTCACTGAATGGCACCTTTTGATGAGGTCATCAGGAAGCGCTCAGGAATGTCTCTAGTCGAGCATTTATTGTGATGTGTGATTCAAAGTTCATCTGCTCACGTTTAAGCCACAAACGAGCATCGTCGGTATGTAAATGTTCTTTACATTATAATCTATCACTTCAGAGGGATATTTCATGGTAATCGAATTGTTTGATGATTTCTATTTCTGCATGTTTGCCTAGGCTGGTTGCTGTACAAGCTGGATTGCCCAGTCTAACGTTATAGCTAAACACTTTTAAATAACTATTTCATCGTGTTGAATTAATAAGTTAATTTTACATGTGTATTAAATGAACACTGTGAAGGTTCGACATAACAACTTATAGCAGCCATTTGTTCATGTCTCTTTTTAGTTTTACCCTATCTCTGGTTATCATTAAAGAAGTGAAAGATTCACCTTCGTCCAGCGTGGTGATTAGAGAAGGAGTTAAACTGCCTGTCAACTTGCACAAGGGGTTCTAAGAAGGACAGAACAGGCGGGGTGTAAAAACGGTGCCGTAAAGTCGGACACATTCTACCTGGCGCCTGCAGTGGCCTTGCTCCCGCGAGTTTTTAATGTCATGTGTCCTGGTGACGTTTTGCAGCGCCAGCTAAAATCGGACATGATTTCTAACCTTTTTATATACATTCTATGTTTCTAACCAGTGTAACCGGCTGACCCGAGTACGTAGGTTACTGCACGGTCCTTACTCGAACCGGCGACCTCGGGTACAGGAGGCGGACACACTGACGAGGAGGCTAAAACTCACAGGCGCTAGCGTCGTTCGCCAGTGCGTCTCTTAATGTGTCGGGGAGTGAGGTTTACTCACTGCACAGCTTCGCTGGTTTCCGTCATACCAGCATACCTTATTTTAAGTCCAACATGCATCACCTTAAGTCAGCCCTGCGCAGCGCTGCATGGGTATTATTATTTTTAATAACGCAGGTTAAAATACGGGAGATTTACGGGAAAATACTAATACGGGAGGACGGCGGGAAAGAAGGGTAAAATACGGGACTTTCCCGGCCAAAACGGGATACTTGATAGGTATGCGGCGCCGCCCCGCATCGCTTGAGCAACCTGGGCTGACACTGCCGGTGGGTAGCTCCTCTTCATCAGTGTTAGCTTTGCTAGCGCAAGCACCGGCTTCTTGCTGCTCTTTAGTAATGTTAATGTTAGTGTTGTCAGTAGCCGTCGAGAAAAAGGTTGTTACCTTTGGAAGTTTTGCTAAAAACTGCCTGCTTTCTTCCCGCTTCTTCCTTTTTTCAGAACCACTTCGGTAGCTTCGCTTCATTTTTCAACCGTCTGTAGCCTACAGCTTACAGCATGCTGAGCTGTTTGCAGAGTCTGCCTGTACTTCTCAGCATTGAGGAGATTGTTAATTCTGACCAAATCCCCAATTCTCTTTGCAGAAATGCAGCCCCAATCTTGCAAGGAAACTCCACCATTTTTCACACATCCTACAAACAGTCATTCTTGTACAGTTCTCCAGCCCTTTGTCAAACAAACTATCTTTTGGGACAGCCAAATATTTCAATTTTGACTCATCAGTACAGAGCACCAGCTGCCATTTGTCTACACCCGAGTTACTGTGTTTCCGTGCATAGTTGAGTCGCTCGGCCTTGTTTCAATGTCAAGTCTTCCATGAAAGCCACTTCTGACCAGACTTCTCCAGACATTAGATGGGTGTACCAGGGTCCCACAGTTTTCTGCCAGTTCTGAGCTGATGGCACTGCTGGACATCCCCTGATTGCAAAGGAAAGTAAGCATGATGTGTCTTTCAACTGCTGCAGTAAGTTTCTTAGCCGACCACTGGGTCTACAGTCCTCACCTACTTGTTTCTCTGTGCTTCTTCAAAAGAGCTTGGACAGCACATCTGGGAACCCCTGCCACCCTTGAAATGTCTGCCTGAGAGAGACTTTGCTGATGCAGTTTAATTACCTTGTGTCTTATTGCTGTGCTCAGACTTGACATGGCTTCAGCAACCTCACCTTGTTAGCTAAGTTTAGCTGTTCCTCCTACACAGCCATTTCTGTATCAATTTCTGATTGTGTTTTAACCTACATATTGAATTAGTGATCATTAGTTTGGCATTAATGTTTGTACAGTATACTGTACGTATTCTTATACACTCTCTGTATATACTAACACACGTGCTGACACAAACAAACAACATTGACATAAGTGAAAAAGACAAGCACACACACATATACATAAACATAGCATACACAATAAATACATAATTAATTGTCCACACTCCCCAACACCGTCTTGTATTATATATTATGTAGTCTGAATCATGATGTCACACAAACCGTGATATGAATATATATTAAATCAATGTGATTTTAAAGCCCCATTCACAAATAATATTTTAAACAAACCCCTCCCTGAACAATAATATTCACACATAAGCCAGAACGGTATGTTCAGTTTCATTAATAGGCCGTCTGCTGCTACTTGAGCACAATAGTATGGGAACATGCAAAATATTTTTGCAGGCAAATGGGTTAACAAATGAAAGCCATGAAAGATAGATGAGGAAGTCAGTGCTTTATTCATATTTGATAGCTGGGCTTAAGATGCATTACCCAACCAACACAACAAGCCACAAGCTGACAGTCCCAGAAATAATGAGCTTGAAGGAGCATCTGGGATGGCAGAGGTGTGTGTGTGTGTGTGTGTGTGTGTGTGTGTGTGTGTGTGTGTGTGTGTGTGTGTGTGTGTGTGTGTGTGTGTGTGTGTGTGTGTGTGTGTGTGTGTGCGTGTGTGCGTGTGTGTGTGTGTGTGAGTAGATTATGCTGGACAGTGGCTTAGAAATGCTGTGGTACAGTGTGACAGGCAGACAGCTGTTGTCTCTTCTGCCTTGTCTTTTCATGTGCTGTACCAAAAGACGACAAAGAGGTTCAACATTAAAGACAACTGACTCATACCTACATATATCTACCCACTCAAGTACACACATCTTAAACTGTATGTGTAAAAAATACTTCAAAGTGCTCTCTGCCACCATGTTAAGTCACAAACTACTCACCTTTATATGTCCTCTAACACTCGCATGCACCTGTTGAGCACATGGTTTCTGTCCTCTGTGTGTGTGTGTGTGTGTGTTTGGCCCCTGGTTCCTATTAAGCAACCACTCCTACACACCCACCCACCCTACTCCAGTCTGCCAGTCAGCTCAGGCATCAGATCAGCTGATGTTGCCCGGATCGATATGCAGGCAGGCAGACTCTCTTCATTAGGAGTCCCTGGGGCCAGGCCACCTGCCACTCACTCACCACCTCCTCTCTGGCTTCATAGTCTACCTCTGGCTGCCTCCACTCAATAGATTTTGTGTCGCCATGTCTTTCCTTGTATCTTTTGTGTTTTTGCGTCATTTTGGTACAGAAAGAAAACTACATAGTGTACTTGCCACACTGCTGACAGCCATCAGGCTGTTGTTCTAGCATCCAGTGGAAGATCGGCAGGCACCAGAGATGGATATGATGAGGTGCTCTGATTCTCTGCAAGAAACAGTTTATCATATACCATTCAGATTCAGAAGTCAGGAGGCATAAAAAAGCAATAATGAAAGAAGAGAATGAGAAAAAAGAATAAAATAGAGAGACTACCAAGGCCAGTTTATTGTGACAGGATCCACAGGTGGTGAGCAACTTAATCCGTTCAAAGGGAAGAGAATGGAAATATGAGAACCCTTTTACAGTTATATTACTGAAAATACTACAATTTAGAGATTCAGGTTACACTTATATGTAAGGTGAGTAAAAAGCATTTTTCAGCAAGTATCGTGTTATTTGGTTCAAAGTTAGTGAAATAAATCAATTCAGAGAATGTAAATGGGATTGTCTATCTAACATTTGGTGTTTATTTAAAATAAATAATATTAAAAGGCCAAATGTATCCATGCAGTATGTTTAAGAAATCAAAAAGCTTAAGGCTAATCAGAATTGTGAGCAGTTAATCAAAGAGCTGCTGTGCAAAGCAGTTTGGAAGTAACCTAGCCAACCGTGCTGGCACATTCAGCTTCCCCCCTTCAACATTGCACAAAGGTCTAATAGCTGTGGCACTTGAGCTTGATGAAAGCAGGGCGATGAAAGCAGAGTTAGGCAGTAAGAGGAGTTGAGCCTGCTCACTGCCACTCCTCCACATGTCTGCAGGCTTATTACCAGAAGGCAAGCTGAATGAGCGCAGTCCTACATGCACCATTTCCATACTACTACCTGCTGAGCATTGCTCACCTGTCACTTCTGGGTACTATTATTCAAGGACCTGGGTATTTATGCACAACAGAATGAGCACTTGCAGTTTAGCTTTTCAGAAGATATGGCTGTCATATGTATTTTTTGTGTGTATTTAGCAGATGTTCTTATCCATGGAAGCTTATGTCTCGTGTTTATTTTAAATCATCATATCAATATACGAGTGCAAGGGCATCCAAAACAAGTCAAATTTGAGTTGTCACACTGTTATGCCACACTATTCATCAAGCCTGTAAAACAGATGTCTACCAAAGTACATACAGCATTAATTTATGAGGCTTATGTAACTTAATACTAAAGTATTATAAAGGATAGTATGTTTACAAATATATAGTTGTTGCAGTTTATGGGAATTTGTGTATGTACAGTAAATATGTATGCTACCTTATATGACCTAGCAGATACATAGTGACCTGCCCCATGGCCGCCAGTTATTTTGTGGGCCCATACTCCACAGAAGGGTCCAGAGGCAGGGGTGCTGAATTATATCACTGAAATCCACCCAGCAGGGCTTTGTGAGGTTAGCAACCACAGGCAATTAGCGCATCATCTGACAGTGTGAGTCTTCTGCTTCTTGTCTCTCCGCTGAGAGATTTCCGGAGCCCTGCGATGTTGAGCCTTATCGATCGGCCAGCTGGAAAGGTCAGTGCCTTGGCTCACTGCCGGAACCTCCCCATGCTCTGGCATTCACTGGAACTCTGCACCCACAATGCTCTGCTGCCCAACCAGGCTGGCACCATGTGCCAGAAGAGGCAGTATGTGTAGCAAAGGAATACCCTGCTGCTTGCATAGGGAAACATATACCTAACCTTTCGATCATCACCAGGCTTTATTCAGTGCGTCCAATGTGGGGCACTGAAGACTGTGTAACTCTTGTTGGTTATAACACTATCATCTCTTAGAACATCATCTATAATTCGATAGCGACCTACACTAAAACTTGAGCTTGAAGGTAAACTCTTAAAGGAATAGTTTGACATTTTGGGCAATATGTTTATTTGCTTTCTTGCTGAGAGATAGATGAGAAAATCAATACTGCTGTCATGTCTGTATGCTAAGTATGAAGCTTATAGCTTAAAGCTTAGATAAAGACCTAGCCTAGGTCTGTTGTGTCATGTTTACAATGAAATATATAGTGTTAGCTGACAAATATGCCACCTGTCACTTAAAGCGTCCATGGCCTTGATTAGGGCTCGAATCCTCGGCACAAAGTGTAAGGAGCCTATTGTTTTTGCTAGGATTATTATTTTCTGCGGCAGAGATGCATTTTTCATGGTCTTAGAAAACTTGACCCTCACGAAAATTTGCACACACCTCAGGACTGGTAGGAAATCCAATGTTCTAGTGTGATTGGGGTTGGGCATGGCCAGAGGGCTCAATAGAGCCCCCAAACAATAGCCATGAATAGCCATATTTTTGACAAAGTTGCTTTGATCTTCATGAGATTTGGTGGGATTATTGCACTCATTACGACAGACATTTGGGATGCTCAAAGAGCCACAAAACTTTGCACTCACAACGAGTGATGTTTTGATTTGAGGTCATATTTGGGATTGTGGATTGCACGTCGGCTCTATAGAGCCCCCTAAAGGCTTTTTGCCTTCACATGGCTAGGGATGAGCGACACCTCACAAAACTTGGCATGCTCGTCAGAGGGTGTGTACTTCGTTGTCTGATATGGTTCTGTGGCATGGATGTGGGAAAATTGCTCGATAGCAACCCCTAGAAAACTTCAACGAAACAGCCCCTGCCATACTTTTAACCTAGCTGTATGAAAATTGGGAGGCAGATCTATCATCTCTAGACTTACAAACAAACCTCTTGGAGCCATGCCCAGTACCAAAGTCTTGGCAGTTCATGGCAACGCCTCCGGGCAGCTATTTCTGACTAACAAGACAAGGCTCCTATCTGAATGAATGGGGAGCTAGCCAGAACTTCACTTTTACTGGTCACTGGGACATAAAAAATACATGACTAGAATCAGCAATAAAATCTCATAAAAATCGCTGAAAAAGCTGCGCAGTAGACCCCTTACGTCAGTGGAACCACATGATTCGCTATTTTAGTGTCTTCTTCAACACAGCATGATGATCATTTAGTAGTCACATTTAGATGAAAATAGACCATAAAGCAGAGAATGCTTCAGAGTGGGATTATCTGTGATTGACAAGTCATTACCATGGCGACCTGTCAATCAGCCTAGAGTGACTCCTACCCATGGCACTGTGTAAATTTAACCAGCGCCATAGAAAAAGCTTATTAGGAGTTGGCTGTTCACTTTCTCTGGTGAGAACATTTAGTTTTAAGCCTGTTGTTCGCTAGTCACATCCACGTCTCTGTGCGTAACCGGCGTGAGCTAGTGTTTACATCACCACAGCCAATTACAGTCACTTTTAGATGTGGGCACATCAAGGATGCTGCATGCTTATTGGCTCATTGGCGTTAACAAGAACCTTTAGGTATCAAACTTTGCTACCGAAAGACAAGACATTTTTTGATACTCGGTGGTATTGAAGCAATTCGGTCGGTGCCTAAGAAGTATAGAACTCAATACACAGCCCTACCCTGAAGACATCTTCATGCCTCTATTCAGTCATACTTATAGGGTCACTAATCGGCAAAGAGAAATGACATGTTTTATACTGTTATGTACTCCTCCTAGCAGGTTGATCCAATTTATCTCAAAACTGTCTCAGAAAAAGCTCAAGACCTCCATGATGCAACATAACTTCTGAGTTGTCACAACTCACTTTTGAAGCCAGCCTCAAGTGGCCAGTCAGTGAACTGCAGTTTTTGGCACTTAACGCGTAGGCTGCATTTTTCAGCCCTTGAGGCTGTCCTTGAGTATAATGTGTTAATTATTAAGCCTAAGTGGTGCTGTTAGGATGATTATTTTTAACCTTTGGACAGAACCAGGCTAGCAGTTTCCATTCTTTATACTAATAAGCTAACTGGCTCCTGGCTTCATATTTACCCAACAGACATGCATCTCAGTCCTCTAAAATTATTTCAATGTCTTTTTAATATTTCCCTTGTTGCTTTTATGTTTTATATATAGGACTTTGAATTGCCTTGTTGTTGAAATGTGAAATACAAATAATCTGCTGCAATTGTACATATTTTAAAAAGTAAAACTATTGGTATAAAAAACATCCTATTCCTGTTTGGGAGAGACATCCCCTAATGAAAATGTTTTATCAACACTGGATAAGGCATCAGTTCAATGACTTAGATGATTTATACTATTTGTGTGCTGCATCAGTTAATATTCCATTGCCAGGGTAGTTGGTTGTCTCTCTAACCAAGCACATCATCATCGCATAGGTAATGAATTATGCAGAGGAAGGGATACTTTTTTTCTAGAGTTGGCAACTGCTAAAGATGTTGCCTCTCTCTTAAAAGAACATTAACCAGTTCTCAGATGCTTGAGCTTGGAGCTTGACTGCTTCCTGCTACTTTTTTCCTCACCAGTTTCTTATCTGCTGCCTCTGCACCAACAGATAAGATTAATAGACTACAGTAATTAATTCTCTGGCAGGAAAATTATTTCAAAAACATTTTTTTTCAGAATAAGACCAGAATATGGTAACGTGGGGTCTCTAGCACATTGCTGACTAAAATAAAGCATGGACAATAGACTTCTGAGACTGGTGTGTCAGGATGTATTTGGTGCACAGAAACATGCATGCTTGTGTGTGTTGCAAATGCAGAAGACCGTCACAATTAACTTTCACAGCTGACACTGCCTCGCAAGTGATGAGGCGTTTAATTCACACATGACTACACCCAGATAGCAAGGGATCTGTTCATTTGACCTGCATCACTACCCCTCTTAAGTGAAAAGGTCCCTCAAGAGAAGTCAGAATTCAATTTAATCATACACTGTGAAAAGCAATGTCAATGTCTTTAGCACTCCAAATCAGGAGCGCATCAAGGTGTAGGACTTATTTCATCTCCTGGGAGAATACAGCATCAGGCAACGAGATCTCACTCAGCCATTTCCCAGATAAAATTCTCCACTGTGTCTAAAGATAATACATGCAGTGAATCTTCTCATATACTGAACACATAATTTTTTTAGCTATATGAACAAGTTTACACAGTAGTGAGTACAAGATCTATAGCTTTTCACCTAGGTTGTTAATGATCTGGCTCTGGCATGGATGATCCATGTTCCTCTGACTTGAGGTGGCCCTGGTTTAAGATACTACAGTGTTGTGGTAGTTTGAAATTTTCTTGCAGAGAATAAGATAAGATCGAAACCACATTCAAATCCTTCTGTTAAATATGAAGCTGGAGCCAGAAGCCAGTTAGCTTATCTTACCATAAAGACCAGAAACAAAAGAAAACAGCTATCCTGGTTCTGTCCAAAGTAACAAAATCAGCCTACCAGCACCACTTAGACTCACTAATTAACACATCATACCCAAGTGGCAACTTGCAGATGTTTTGCTAATTTTCATTAAAATTTTAATAAAAATGAACATAGTTTTTTGCTTGTTATGCGTAAGGAACCCAGTGTCATTTTTAAACTTTAGTTATTATACAGATATAACTTGTTAATCATTGAACTTTAGATGCGTTTGTAGCTGGATGTTGATACCTTTGGACAGAACCAGATGTCGTTCTAGGCCTTTCTGTGTGGACTTTGCATGTTCTCCATGTGTCCACAAGGATTCTCTCCAGCTGCTCCGGCCTCCTCCCACCGACCAAAGACATGCTAATTAATTAATTGGTGACTCTGAATGGTCCTTAGGTGTGCATGTGACTGGTCATTTGTCTATGTGTGGCCCTGCAATGGACTGGCGACCTGTCCAGGGTTTACCCCGCCTTTTGCCCAATGTCAGCTGGGATTGGCTCCAACCCCCCCAACCCTGTACACAGGATAAGTGGTTGACAATGAATTGATGGTATTGATCTTCTCATCTAACTCTCCCAAGAAAGGGAGTATAAACATATTTCCCAAAATATCAATTTATTTCTTTAATGCATGTATTATATAGTCAGACTGTCAGCCTTTAGATATCTAATGGTCTCAGTCAGTTTTCAGTCAGACCCTGACCCTGTTTAATTCAGTCTACATAATTTGTAAACTACCACTACTTTCCCAATTTCACTATTCACAAACTGAAACTCCAAAATAGCTCTAGGCCACTATGTAGACCTGAATATAAAATATGTGTTGGAAAGGATTAATAATATCTCAAAACCTGAGGTACACTTGACTGAACTGAGCTATGGCCAATTGAATGTCTAAAAACACAGAGTGCGAGGAAAAATAAATCAACCTCATCCAGAGCAAATACATAGACAACATACGTGCAGAATATTTCCCTGGAGGGGGACAGTCCATTTAGTAAGCAATCAAGTAATCTGATGAAGTGAAATGAATGGGAGTGGGGTGGAATAGTTAATCGCCTGTGGAGGCATTTCATCTCACACATTAAAGAGGCATTCTGTCGCTATGTTGGGGGGGCTTTGACAAATCTGGTGTGAATCAGTTTAACTCTTGGATTCTCTTTAGTTCTTATTGTTGTCAAATATGACTTGCTCTTAGACAGGTTTCAACAGCAGCATCTGTTGGGGGTGAGGGGTGAGTATGAAGGAATCAACATTAGAATCGGAAGAGGAAACGTCAACGTATTGGGAAATGTGCACAAAATAAGAAACCACAGCACAGAATATTGTCTCGATTCCTTTTTAAATCCCAATCTATGTCATCTACATTAGAAGTAACACTTACTCATATTTCCAGGCTCTGCCAAGTCCATTCGCAGTGAGAAAGGAAAGAGTGACAGACTGCAGTTTTACTGCATGCAAGTGCGAGATGTGCTGTGGCTGTCCTCCTCTCACTTACCATGGAAATGCTTCACATACTTAAATCCATCATCAGTGTCATCATAAATATCACACAAGATCTGCATATACTGGTGTATTACAATAGCAAAATAAAAAGTCATAAAATGGATTTCATAATGTGGCTATTGTGCCACATGCCATGTTTTTTAAATAGATTTTGTCATAAAACATAATCAAAGCCCTAAAATAGTGTAGACGATACATACATGATCAAATTATTAAACAACACAACAGAAAATGTTCTCTTGTAAATGGAGATCAGCATCTCAGACTTCTGTTTCACATCATGCAGAGATCCATGACGCCTGATTAAAAGTACTTGCTATAAAATCTTAAACAACAGAAACCTACATCTAGTGCGTAACCACCGAGATATTGAGATTTTAAACTTAATTCAGAGTGTCGAAGCAGCTTTTGTGGCCCAAAGCCAGGGGTGTCTGTTTTATAATTTATTGTCTAACTACCCCTGTGACCTAGTGAGCATTTCATCAATTTTTCACTATTTGAAAGAGCATGTTACATCTTAAATGGGTTTTGATGATTCTGAACAAATTGTCCTGTAATAATTTACCCCAGGTTTAGAAATAATCCATATTGATCCACATTTGGTGACAAATTGATGAACAATATGCCGTAATCTAAACCTAGAGGGTAGGTCCACAGCCCTGCTAGCGTCTCTGTGATGCTGTTCTAACACACAGCCATGCTTTAAGCTATAGGCTAATACTAGTATGGCAGCATGTTCACATCCACAATGCTAACATGCTGATGTTTAGCAGGTATAACGTTTACCACGTTCACCGTCTGTGGGTTAGCTAACATTTGCTAATTAGCTCTAAACACGCAGTCTGATATGTCTAGTTTTGTAGGTATTTGGTTTAGTAGGCGATGGACTAGACATGGGGACTCAAGTTTGACACTCGGACTCGAGTCCGACTAAAGTTGCACACACAGTGACTTCAGATTCGACTTGAGGCTCGTCCTCAAAAGACTTAAGACTTGACTCAGGACTTGTGAACAATGTTTATTTTTAGGAATCTTAGTTATTCCCCTCCCTCCGTTACCTATAACCTGCCAACGTAACAGGTAGTACGTATCTGCTGCGCACTGCCCACAGGTGCGAGAGGACAACAAACACCAGCAGCTGCTGTGCTATTCATCATAACCTTAAAACTTCACACAACAAGATCCAAACAGAAGAAGCGCTGAACGCAAAATAGATCAGTAACCTGAAGTTAGTCAACATTTAGCTCAGCACAGGCCATCTATCATTAGCTTGCTTCTTGATTTAGCTACGACCTACGGGTTAACTCCCACTGCCGTTCGTTATGAAAAGATGAGTGAGCGTTTCTTTGCTTGCCAAACTTGTGGTTGTAATCATTTACATCCCGCTGGCTGCCGCCACGTTAATTATGAACGTCGACGGCAAACAGGTTACAGGTTATGTTGATCCTGTAGCGTTACAGTTTTATTTAGTACAGCACAGTAGTTTATAAGCTGTCAGTAGTTGTAGGCGTACATATAGACTACATGGTTGTGCTCTGTAAGTGAAAAACAGGTTACAGGTTTATTTTTGATGATGTAACGTTAAAGTTTTATTTACTTAGGTGAAGGGGAAGGTGTTGATTTACAGTAGTTTATACACTCATTGATTGCATTGCACATTACATGGTTGTGCTCTGAAAAACAGGTTACGTTAGTCAACGTTACACAAGGATTGAGAATCTGCGGGGTGAGTTGACTTACAGTAGTTAATAAACTGTCATTAATTGCACTGCACATTACATGGTTGTGCTCTGTAAGTGGAAGACAGGTTACAGTTACAGAATTCCTTATAGCTATGCAGTTTTATAAGCAGCCTGTATTGAACACAGCAGGTAATAGAAGATTCATTAACCAAGTGTGACTTGAGACTTGGACTCTAGCTCAAAGGCTCTACTCACCAAACTCATTGTATACGGTATGTACAGCATTGTCTTTTTAGTAATACAATAATTTCCTCAAGTATAAAAAATAAAGAACAGCAAGAAAACAAGCGTGATGGCTGATCAAAATCCACCTTTTATATTCTTCAGTCTGCAACAGAGCGACTGTGGTTACAATCATCTGTGTAACAAGTCTGAGCAAGTGACAAGTGAGTCATTATCAAGGGCTAGTCCATTGATGTCATTAACAAAGTCCACTAATTTACAGCTACACTCTGACAGTGAAAGCAATTGAAAATGGTGAGATATCATCCACAGTCAGCTTAACAATCAAATTCAAATATCCCCATCTACTCTTTTTAATGATTCACACTTTTGTTCAAACTGCTGAGATTAAGAACTGGATAAGAAGATGTTTTAATGAGAAAACTAAAAGTTGGCAAATTATCAATTAACTCTGGTGATGCCGATCTGTGCGAATGAATTGGATTCAAATCACTGCACTACAGAAGGTAAAAAGTATATCCTCCGCCTCTTCATGTTATCTGTGAGGTTCTCAACCTCAACTCTTACAATGTTCCCTGACAGTTCCCAGTGAGGTCCAACTCCACTGAAAACACAAAGTGAGTAACTCAAGGTAAATAAGCAAGCAAGCTGTCTTTGATGCTGCATTGGCTGGTTTCACAGACATGGATTAGATAAGCCTAGGCTTTCAGCTGAAAAAGGATTACAGTCAAGGCACGTCTGTAAAACAGGCCCCTTAAGTATTCGGAGAGTAAATCATTTGTGTCAGATTGTTCTTTCCATGCTCACTGTGCTCAAGTGTTATGGTTGTATTTGTGTTTTTTATGTTTTTTTTGTGGGATCATAAAAACCTTAAATTCATTTCTAACTTTAACTTATTTGTTGCTGTCTATCTCTTGATTTCTTCCACAAAACATTCCATCAGAGGTCACCTGTCTTTTCCCACTTGCACTTACAATTGTGAACGTCTATGGCGTTAAAAGCTGGCAAGGTAAAATGTTGTCTATTTCCTTGCTGCCTGGAAAAACTGACATTTATGAAAGGGAAGAGTTTTGCTAAATGAAAATGACACACATGGTCCAGCAAATAAATGCAATATTGCTCAGACACAACTGTTGAACTGCAGAACTGTTGGTTATGGTTATTTTAACTAATTTGCCAACTGGTTGACTTTATGGAAGCCTGGCTGCTTTCTTCACTACATCATCCACCTAATCAGATGCCAGACAGAGGCGGTGCATAAGAAATGCAATGCTATCTCTGTATCTAGGCCTCACATGTTTACTGCGCCGTCTGGAGTCCCTCCTGAAAATAAAAGTGTGTCATCTAATGTATGCAGCCATCAGCCATTGCTCCTGAGCTGTTCTGGGTGTTGGGGATTACATAAAACTCAACAGACATGCAGTGTGGAAATGGCCTCCTGTTACTGTGTGTGTGTGTGTGTGTGGCTCCTCCTATGGTTCCCATCGCTCCCTGACAACTGAAGCCTTAGCATCTCCAAAGACTGGCACTGTGGGGAGCCTTGTTTTGCATTATCATTAAAGACACATATGGGGTGTGAGAGACTGTAGTGCTCCATGTGTGCCATGCTGGCTCAAAAACTAGGCCTACACTGAGTGCAGACATTGCAACCACATTGCAGACATTGCAACCGATGCATTTGCTGAATTTCCAGATATTTTATAGCACTATTTTGTACTGCAAATCTCACAGTGAAGCACCCAAAAGATTAGGATGAGACGGCGCTAAAGACAGCGGCATCACAGCCTTCTGCAGTGCTTCTCATTTCAGCTTAGTGGTGTCTAGGCAGCGTTTGTCAGATTGCGAAAATTTCTGGGAAGTTTTCCATCAGAGCATGTCAGAGAGAAACCAGTTCATCTCATGCCAAATGCTGTACAAATGTTCCAGGCTATTATTTTCACAGCTGAAGTTAAAAGATGCACGCGTATGGAATTTTACATTTTCTAATATGATAAAAAAAGGCAATAGTTTTTTGTAATCTACAAAACAAAGCTTGCATGATTTTATCTTTTGTCCACCATTCATCGTGATGTTTGCCCACACACTCAGGGTCCTATGAAACAAACATCCAAGCATTACCAATGAGTAATTGAGAGAGACTTCAGGGCAGAGCATCAACACCAGGAGGAACAGGGCGACTTGGCTCGGGCGCGACATTTCACCATCTCACTCAGCAGCTGGTGATCAAACCAATCAGATATGGTTGGAAAACTCCCCACCCCCATTTCTCATTTTCTTCTCTCATTAACCTCAGAGCATCTTGATTCGTGTCTCCATCAAAGTTAAATATGGATGATTTGCCTGATTTTTTTCTCATGGTAGATGCTGCTGTACAGTGAGATCAAAAGTATTTTGACATAAAACTCACAACAAAAACACAAATCCAACATTATTTTATTTACTTACTTTGACAACAGTTAAATGTGTACACTGACACCAGATTTGGTCCATTCACTGGAGCCAACAAATACAAAAATACTGTTGATCATATCTGTCACTTTCCTAACAATAATATAAGGCCACTGGAAGGACTGACAGCATTAATACACCAGACATGGTGATAAATTCCAGCATCATTATTTGTGCATGTTTACCACTTCAACAACCTAAATGACTCCACTGGGAATAGTTAATTATAAACAGAAGATGCGTGAATGTTATTGTAAAACAGCACTACATGGTCCATTAGGGTTAGCAACAATCTTGATAGGTTGAAGTGCGGCAACCGATCCCTGGAATATCGCTACCGTTTATAAGGGTTTAGTTGATATAAAAGCCATGTATGATCTGCCTGAGATATATGATCCGCAGACTGCAGCTGTGTGTACTGTATCACATTAGCATATAATGCCAGCATAAAAAACGTTTTACTATGTAGGACATGTCTGGAATAACAGATGGCAATAGGGGGACCATAAATACCCCCTTTTTAATAACATAATATAATAATTATACTGCAATTACAGGCTAAAGACACAAACTGATGGAAATTAAAACGCTGTAACTTCTGAAGTGTTCAATACATAAACCTGGGAGTCTGATCTCTCATGGATGATCCTCATTAAAGCATCTTCTGTTAGTCTTAAATCATAACAGACAAACTGTTCTTAAATGTTTCTTGGGCATATGGTCCTCTTCTAAGATCAGGCAGTAACACCGCACAAAATCAAAAAATATATATTTTTAGCTTTATCGCCTGATAAAATTCTCACAATCCCGAGACAGCTGTCGCTCCACTCTCTCTGTGGAGCGGACTATAATCTTCCTGCTCGTCATTTGGTACAGTCCACTTATCACAAAGCATTGTCTGCACAATCATGTACCAGTCATAATGCCCGCAAAAGCCTTTATGGACTACTGGGAACTTTAACCCCACAAATTATATCCATATTCCAATGTGCCATCAGCCTACACAGAACAGCTATCTCATGATACTCTTTTCCTGTGTTCTGCACATTCCCAAGTAAAGCACATCTTGTGTTGCCTTTTAGCCCTTTAGCCTTGTACCATGTGAGCTCATATGCACAGATGCAACCATGTCCTTGCAGCATTACTGTACATTCATTAAATTTGGCAACGGAAGGGATTCTGATTCTACCCAAGTCCCCCGCTATGGTGGTACTGGCAAAATGGTGTTTTTCCTTCTCCCATTTATCTTACTGTCAGTATACATTCTGAATCAACAGCAAAAATCTATTTCAGTCCAATCATCCCCAAACATCAATTCCTAACAGAGCTGTGAAGGTTAATGGTAGGGAAGAGGTCGCAAATTGCTTCATTCAATCTCCTCCATTATCTGCTTCTGCTGTCAAAAACTGTACTCTTGATGACTTCCGTTCATAAATCAAACCTCAAGCACATGAGTAACAAGTTCACAACTGAGACGGATCTGGCTGGCACAAGTCCAAAAGATACGTCTTCCGCTGCACACCTCTGACACTGAGAGGGAGAAGTGGCGATAAACAATTGGGAGAGGACCAGAAAATCAATCAGGAAGCCATCTGGCATCTCAGCGCTCTGGAGACAAACAACTGTCTACGCCTCTGCTGTGTTTCCCATGGTCCCTCTGCACGGCCTGACGGACAAGTCACACAAGTGACCACAGCCCTGTACAGAGGGATCTATAGTTGTCTAATTCTGATGGATGGAAACACAGGCAGTGTGCCCAAATCTGTACCAGTAAGTTGGGGCAGAAGATCATATTCTTGTTGTGATTTCTATGTTTATGCATTTGCACTCAGGATTAAGGGATTAATTCCCACTTATTTTTTAATGAAGTTTAGATACATCTGCAGTGAAGCTATTAAATAACAGTAATAAAATTTTGTCTTAGGAAAATACATGATTTAAAAATAAACATAGTTGACACCAAATGTAGTAAATCCATCAAATATGGCTGTGATTTTGAAGCTGCACATCATTTAAAGGGCACAACACTGAGGCAAGTACACTACGCTGAAAAAAAAAAACTCCTTCAAAATTACTACAAAACTAGCAAAATGACCCATGTCATTTTAGCTCAGTTAAATTTACAATGGAAAATGACTTCAGACAAAGCAGAATGGAATAACACTCAAGTTTCTCTTATTATCAGTAGTTATGTAATTAAGTTGAAGAGGTACTAGATACTAGTATAATGCCTGTGATCGAAGGTTTTTTTCCTAAGCCAGTGGTATGTAAGAGTAGCATGCACTCAAAACATCCTGAAAAGGTTCTTAAAGGCATACCTGAAGATTTCTCACCCACAAATACAGAACCCAGTGAAAGAAAGGAACCTACAGAGAGGAGCACTGGCCCCATCTACAGGAGAAGACGCAAACATTTTAAAATGCCTCACTAGCTCACAAGAGGCTCTGTGCTTGTTGACAGTGGTGTAAAGCAGTTATTTTCATTCAGACGTGCACAAGTGTTTGTCCATGTGGGCATTGAGCCATTCAGCTAAATTGATCTCAATTCTTAAAAATTGCACCAGTAGTGCAGTGTATAAATGGAAAAACAACAAAAATGTCAGCATGTACAATTGTGCAGGTCCTCAACAATTCTCAAGCATCTCCTTGATTAGAAGAACAATATATATTCCAGCAGGTTCCTGTCTCCCAGCAACAGCACCCAAAAAAAATTCCCATTTATATATATATATATATATATATATATATATATGTCTGGAAAAATTTAAGAGACCACTCCATATTTGTATTAAATCAATATCTCTACATGTGTGGCAGCCATTCCATTCCAGTGGCTGTTAAATTCCAACACAGGCACACCTCATTCTACTTAATGAGGCACTGATTAAGTGATCACCTGAGCCAAATCTTGTTTAATGAGAAAAAGTATAAAAACCCCTTATGTAGTCATCACTACCACTCGTCTATCGTGCAATAAGATGGAGCTGGATATTTAAAACAGAGCTTGTAGTAACTCAAAATTAATCTGAACAAAAAAGGAACAACTGAACATTCCAAAAGAGTGGAAAAGAAAAGTTTTGAGTAAGGAAAAGAAGGGTTCAACACCTGGTTGTCTAATGGTTAGACAGAGACCTGGAGAGGCCTACAAGCCACAGTGTCTGGCACCCACTGTTAAATTTGGGGGTTCTTCAGCAAGGCTGGAATCGGGCAGATTTGTCTCTGTGAAGTATGAATGAATCAAGCGTGGTACAAGGTTATCCTGGAAGAAAACCTGATTCCTTCTGCTCTGACAATGTTTCCCAAATCTTAGGATTGGTTTTTCCAGCACTACAATGCTCCATACCACACAGCCAGGTCAATCAAGGTGTGGATGGAGGACCACCACTTCAAGATCTTGTCATGGCCAGATTTTCCAGTTTTCCAGACCAGAACCCCATTCAGCAAAGCTGAGTTGCTTGAATTTTTGTGCCAGGAATGGTATGTCACCCGACAGCAATGTGAAAGACTGGTGGAGAGCATGCCAAGATGCATGAAAGCTGTAATCAAAAATCAGAGTTATTCCACCAAATATTGATTTCTGAACTCTTCCGAAATTAAAATATTAGTATTGTGTTGTTTAAGAATTAATATGAACTTGTTTTCTTTACATTTTTGAGGTCTGAAAACAATGCGTATTTTTTTTATTTTGACCAGTTGTCATTTACTTAAAATAAATTATCTAAATGACAACATTTTTATTTGGAAGAAATGTTCAGAATGTTTGTAGAATAAAACAAAAATGTTTATTTTAATCAAACACATACCCATAAAAAGTAAAACCAGAGAACCTGATCATTTTGCAGTGGTCTCCTAATTTTTCCCAGAAAATATACTTACAAAGGACTTCATCAATATAATCATATTATTACTGTTAATCCGGCTGGCACAGAAATGTGCAAAGGTTAAAGTTTGGACGGGAGCATAGAAACTTCCTTCTCTGGGCTCCTTTTAGGAAAAGGCAAACATATTAAAAAACATTAAGTGATTCATACTCCTCCTCAACAAATTGGCCCTGATTGAAAACATACATTTATAGATACATTCTAGGTTTATACCATTACAATCTCTCCTCAAAGAACCACTTTTGGTGGAGACTGTCGGAGCAGGGTTGGAGTGAGGGGGCTGGTGTCCCGTTATCTGTCTTGTTTACTGCCTCAACACACTTCTGGCTCATCACATGGTACAGGCTCCCGTCCTGAAAACAGTGTGGGGGAGAACATGCATTATAAAATGCATATTAATGCACATTAATGCTGGTTAATCATGGTAATGGCCAAGTACATATTTTTTTGAAAAGTAGCTATTGGCGTAATAAATTACATGCCTAAAGTGAAAGAACAGCTGCTCAATAAAGTGATATTATCATTTCTAGATCAGGATGTATCATCAACACTGTTTTAAGAGCCCCAAAGCTTACTATGGGACATTCTTCCCTGATGGATCAGCAAATTTAGTTACCATTTCACTTTTTCTTCTCCCTCCCTCTACTGTCCTATTCCTCACTCTTCTGCTTCTTGCACCCATGTTACATCCATTCTGTCTTTTTTTGGATCAATTTACATTTAGATAGTGTGGTTGAGCTACTCACATTGGGTGTGGCGTGACTACACTGAGCACATGCTAAACAACTCTGTGTGTAGTGAAACAACTCGGCACTGTGTGGTGAAATACCCAACTGATATACAGTTCAGTATCAGCCACACTGGCTCTCAACACCTGTGGAGTATCTAAGCTGTGCACTTGACGTGACTTTGATTGTGGCATGAATTTGATTCTGGTCCTGGCAGGAACCTCGTGATGCAATTCTCTCAGCTTCACACCAGTAACACTTTACTACAGTATTATAATATTCAAATGAAAAAGACTACAAAATAACCTATTCAACAATATATCACAGAATGTTCATGAAGGAAAGTAATATATAATCTCGAATAATGAGCAAAAAGTCAGAGAAATTTCAAAAGGAAACAGTTTTGTGGACTTCCTTCCTGCACTTTCACTGCCTCCTGTCTCACTACTCCTTCACTACTGTCTAAACACACACACTGCCTCCTATATACAGACATTAAACACAGGAACAGCCTCGTTACCTCTCGGAGGACAAATTTCTGGTCTGCAGATACAGGTTGCCCTCGTTTTCTACACAGCTGGACATTCAGGTAGGTGCTGACGCTGTCACCTGCAACGCATCCAGCAGGTTGCCTTGTGTTATAGCGGATCTCACCCTCCGTGGAGAATTCAAAGAACTGCGGGAGGAAATTAAACAGATGAGTTTCCATCTAAATATTTTCATGCTAATTATGTAATGTTTTAAATAAAAGTTTTAAATCTAATTTGAAATAGAAATGTATTTGCTGATAAGGAATAGCATAAAAGAAAAACTATGTTTATGCACGTGGCTCAATTCAGTTATAACAGAAGGATGTAATTTCAGTCTATGTCAGAGAATCTGTACATGGATGTTTATGTGTGAAGAAAAAGACATGCAGAAACAAAGCAAATGGACACAGTGTACAGAGAGATGGCTTGTCTGTGCATGTTTGTGTGCACACACGTACTGCTGGCGTGTGCACAGACTATGAATGAAAATAATTTTGCAACATGCAGAGCTCTCCCATAAGGCAGACAACATAAAGCACTGCTGAGCCAACTTCCCACAGAGATAATATCTGTGTGTCCACAGAGGGTTGGTGGAATAACAATGGTAAATTTCACAGTTCTTCCTGGACTACTGTCAACCACAGAGGATAAAGGTGTTGAGAAATTCATTCTCCTTCGTATTAACAAGGCCACCAAATATTCTTCAACCCGGGATAGGCAAACTAGTCCACTATGTTCAGATTTTTAAGATTACAACAACCCCTTGTGGTTTACTGTGAAATAAGGTGATTGTATTACTTGAAGGGAGTAAGTAGGGAAATGACAAGGAAAACAAAATAGTATACATTTAGGCTAAGGAAAGCTAAGGAGGAGGAATAGCAGGGTAATAAAGGGGAGGTGGATTAATAAGAATGAGGCCAGTGACTCCTAAAGGAATATAGGGACTTACATCTAAAGAACCATTTTCTAATTCTTGTTAACAAATGTTGGCATAACTTCATACCACTGAAGGAATAGGCACAGATTTCAGATCAATTGGAATCAAACTTAATTATAAGCTCAATGTAGCTTGTACAAAGTAGCCTTAAGCCAAAACAAAATGTAGTTTTAATAAACTAGTCAACATGTGTTGAATGTATAAATGGGTTTTAAACTGCCAGCATACAGTATGCTGCCTTTTCACCCGTACATTTTTATGCGGTAAAGTGGAAAAACATCAGCACCTAGATGTAAAACAAGACTATAGTTCTACATTCACCGGCCACTTCATTAAAATTGCCTGTTAACACGAATAGCTAATCAGCCAATCACATGCCAGAAACTTAATGCATTTAGGCATGTAGACGTGTCAAGACAACTTGCTTAAGTTACAACTGAGCAAGAATGGGAAAACCCCCTTTCTTCCCCGTTGCGTGGTGTGGTTGTTTATGCCAGACAGGCTGGTCTGAGTTCAGAAACTGCTGATCTACTGGGATTTTCACAGACAACCATCTCTAGGGTTTACAGAGAATGGTCCGAAAAAGAAAAAATATCCAGTGAGTGGCAGTGTGGATGAAAATGCCGTGTTTATGTTAGGGGTCAGAGGAGAATGGGCAGACTGTTTCGAGATAACAGAAAGGCAACGGTAAGTCAAATAACCACTCGTTACAAGCAAGGTATGCAGAATACCATCTCTGAACACACATCATGTCAGACCTTGAATCAGATGGGCTAGATGACCACACCAGGTCCCACTCCTGTCAGCTGCCTGGTCTGATGAGTCTCAATTTCTGCTGCGACATTCATATGGTAGGGTCAGAATGTGGCGTAAACACGAAAGCATGGATCCATCCTTGCTTGTATCAACCATTCAGGCTGACAGTGGTGGTGTAATGGTGTGAGGGATATTTTCTTGGCACACTTTGGCCCCTTAGTACCAACTGAGCATCATTTGAACTGACAGCCTACCTGAGTATTGTTGCTAACCATGTCCATCCCTTTATGACCACAGTGTACCCATCTTCTGATGGCTACTTCCAGTAGGACAATGCACCATGTCACAAAGTTCAAATCATCTCAAACTGGTTTCCTGGACATGACAGTGAGTTCACTGTAATCCAGTGGCCTCCACAGTTACCAAATCTCAATCCAATAGAGCACCTTGCACCCAAAAAATCAGAAACTGTGTGATGCTATCATGTCAATATGGGCCAAAGTCTCTGAGGAATGTTTCCAACACCTTAATAAATGCATGCCACGAAGAATTAGGGCAGTTCTGGAGGCAGAAGGGGGTTCAACCCGGTACCAGCAAGGTGTACCTAATAAAGTGGCCCGTGAATGTATAATAAGAGTAAAACTGAGACTAATAAAACACAACATTAAAATTAACACACTTCAATGCCCATTACAACAGAGTGAAGTGACTTTTCACCAGAAAATACATCAAGAAATATTTTATGGCTCATGGCATAAAAGACTGCCGTTACCTGGTTCTGACCCATGCCATGACATGAGTACAGGATGACTCTTTGGCCCACTATAGTGTTCTCATCTGCAGGGTTGTAGTCAAAACAGTAGTTGGTCATGCCCCGGTTCTTCAGCTATAATGACAAAAAAGCATTCACATCACTAGATGTTTTCAGGTATTGATAAAATATAGCTTACAGTGGTTCATACATGGTTGAGGAAATTGATGACAAAGGTAATCTTATTGTAAAAATTATGACACTAAACGCGTTTACGCATGAGTCTCTTGTCCGCACTGCTCAGCTTCATTCAATTCAATCAAACCAGTGAGAACTGGAAAATTCATACTCTATCAGTGTGTACTCACCATTCCAAACATGCCTGGGCGATCCTCTGGGACGTTAATATCGGGGTAAACATTATCCAGGTACCACTGGAAGCTTTTACAGCCCAGCTTTTCTCTAAGCTTCCTCCGCTGTGTCACGTCTCCAAAGGCCTCCTAGAAACAAAGCCCACAAATAATGGTTCCACCATATTATCTTAGTTCCGCCTGTATGCCTTAATACTCTGTGGTTCAAAACAATATCAGGTAGAACAGAATTACTGTAATGTGGATATTACATGATGACAATTAATCAATGGCATCTTAAGAACTTGTGTGTACACTTTTGACGCAGTCAGTGTCAGACAGCTGCAGTGTCTGAGGGTGTATTTATAGTATAGTTCTGTGCAGAAATTGTATACAATAGCACCATCTATAGTTGTTCCATAACTCTACATGATTAGATCTCCAATAATAATAATAATAGTAGTAATAAGAACAATAAGTATAAGAAGAAGAATAATGACAACAACAACAACAACATGCCCTCAAACAAACTCCTAACTGAAAACAACTTCTACACCCTGTGTATTTGTGTGTGTGTGTTGTGTGCATGTGTGTGTATGTGTGTGCATGTTGTAAATGCAAATAATACAGATATGTACGCTTATGCAAATACCTTTATACATACAACTATGCGTACACACCACAGTAACCATGATAAGTGAGCCACAGTGCAGTCAAGAACACAATCTCTATTTGATTCACTGGTGAGCATATGCTCACCACACCTTCCCTGCTGGAAGAAGGCTCAAGCAGCACTGCAGCATTATGGATGTTGGTGGTTTGCCTGAAACACGGCTTTAATTGGCCCTTCATCAATGTATTTGGTCAAGAGAGGGATTCCCAAAGGAGAGAGTGTGGCGTCAACGGAAGGGACCAGTAAGGACCGTCAAAGGACAATGAGGGCCAGTGTGGGGCTCTACAGTATTGGAGGCCAACAAGGGGGAAATTAAAGGACCATCACAGGTGCTATTAAAATGCCAATGAAGAGCAAATGTAACCAAATCAGGACTAAAGTATAGGAGTAGTTTAGTCATAGCAAACATAAATGAACATCTTGCTTCCGGAGCTTCTTCCTAGAATTATTAATTAAAATCCCAAATTAATCGATCCTGAAGGGACAAAAAGGAGGACTTTGTGTATGTAACATCTGCCTATACAATGTCTGCTAGCTCCAAGAACTATGCAAAGAATATCTTGACAAACCTACTGCTCAATTAATAACAGAAATTAATAATCTCTTCATAAAAAGGTTCAACAACTCTACCCCTGGGTATCTGTACTCAAAAAATGCTGGGAGTGCCAGAAAACTGCAAAAATAAGATACAGTAGATGATGGAAATCGTATTTGAATGAATGAAACCTCATTTAATACAATGTGTTGATAAATATTTGAGAGAGCTTTGTATGTGAGAGCACGTGTCTACTCGTCAGTCTTAGAAGAAGAGGAGCAGCAGTGTTTGTTTGGAGGCTTTGGTGTATTGGGTTTGCTGTGCCACTGCGAGGCTGTCAAGACTACCTCCTCTCAGGGAGATGAGCGCCACCTGATCTGTGTTTAGAGAGCGTCTCCTCTTAACTACACTGTCACAAATCTGCCCAGCTCTTCCCATGCATGCACACACACACAAAGCCAGGGTACCCCATAGGTTAGCACTACTCTCACCCTGTCAAGGACAGGTGGGTGACACCCACTGGCGCAGACTGACACGGAAAGGTGGTAATAACACACCGGAACGCCCTGACACCCCTGTCACCTTGGGTGGCTGCCACTCATGTATCCCAAGTGTCACTTAATCAGGGAAGCTTTTACACAACAACGGGAGTGCAGCATGTGTATGTAGTCTGTGAGAGCGGAGAGTGCATGTAATATGTGTGGGACTGAGAGTGAGTACATTGGTGAAATCAAGTGATCAATCAGTCTAACAGTTGACTGCAGATGTAAAAAAATGGCTTCACAATACTCTAAAAAGATGAAACAAATCTTTCGGTTATTAATATACCAGAATGCCTGATAAAGAAAATTGCCTCTAGCACATCAACACATGCACACGCACACCATCTGTGCAGACTCACCAGCCGTGCATGAGGGCTTCGATGGTAGTAGATCTCTTTGTATTCATCCATCCAGACCTCAGCGGCTCTCACGCTGTTTGCCAGAGCTTTGCTCCGCGAGTAAGGGGCCTTGTTAGGGAACACATGACCCACATGGGAGCATGGGTGGACCTCCAGGCTGCCCCCACACTGCCAAATCTAAGAGACATTAAAAACAACAACAACACCATCACGAGGATTTGGTTAGCCTCTCAGCACAAAGCACTGCCTTGTTGTGGAAGAGCTTGGAAACAGAAAAGCTGTTTTGTTTTTAAAGGGAAATATTTTTGGTTTAGTCCCTTTGGGAAATTGCAGTTATCTAAGGAAAAGGATGTTCAAATTCTTCACTGCAATTAAAGTATTAGGGTCTTTGGCCTGTTTTCCCCAGTTGTGTAGTTATGAATCTTCCAGGAGGGTTTTTACAGGGAATGAGGAGTCATTAGATGATGCAGTTCTTGGTAAATGTAAACCAGATCTGTGCCTATTTTGCATGAAGCTAGGGTCTTACACATGCAGAAAACTTTCATATGGAAACACACACAAACAAGACACACTACCCTGAAAGAGAATTCCAGGTTCTCTCCTCCCCACACCTCCATCCCTGTGTCATACGTCCCCAGGTAATGGAAGTAGTTCTTTTTCACAGCAAACAGACCACCTGCCATTGTAGGAGACCTGAGGAGAAAAATAAACAGGCACCCTGCATCTTATAAATTGCGAGGGGTTTAGTGTCAGGTGACAATAGTGGTATGAAAACTAATGTTGGGCCTGTTCTGTAAAGTTATCGTTAATAACAGGATCCACAGACACACCTGATGACATCAGTGGGCGAGCGACGGCGTTTCTGTTCATAGTCTGGGACAGGGTGCCAGGTAAAGACCAACCGCCAATCGAACCCCCCGATCTGAGGTTCGCCAGAGTTCCCTAAATACTCAAAGGTGTTCCAGTCGATCACATCGATGACTGGACACACCACAGCGGATGGCTCCTCTTTGATCCTGGAGGAGAAAGGAGAGAGGCTGTTGACAGGGAGAAGCAGCGCTACAAAGCGAGTAAAGTGTTCATCTCAAATGTCAACTTTTTGCAGTCGCCCTTCCTCTTAAGAGAGCCAAGTAACTGAGCATACCGGGTGTGAGTCAGCTACATAACAGCACTCCTTTCAGATTTAGTGCTTCACTTTGTGACACTTCACTTGGGCTACAAGACAATCCTTCTAAGCACAAGGCCTCACTTTGACAAAATACTAGAGATAGAATAATAGAGAGAAAGAACTCTTAAATTCTCCCATAGAGTCTTTTCTAACCTGTGAAGCAGCGGCTCTAACCAGCCTTCATGGCACTCGCAGTGACAGTCCAGGAAGGTCAGCACATCACCTGTGGCAATGGAGGCCCCTAGCAACCGGGCCCGCACCAACCCCTCCCTCTTGGTGGCTCGGATCAGACGCACCTTCCTCAAACCTGAGATGTACTTCTCCAACGGCTCCTTGAGATGAGCTTAAGGAGATTAAACAAGTAAACAAATAAACCAAAATAACACATCTAACAAGTGTGTGTGTGTAGTTATGTTTCTCAAAATCACTTCTAACATTAAATGAATAAATGGAACAAAGACAACAAAAGCACAACAAAACATTTACAATCTGCCGACATCGTTTTTTAAAGCCGCCAGTAAAGCTTAGTAAGAAAGAAAGGAAAATAGTGTTTGAAAGTGTTTGATACACAATTACTACATTCTGATCATCCATCAGGTATCTTGAAGACTGAAATAACACAGCAGTACTTGGATGGGTTTGAATAATTAAAACAGACTTTGGTAAGTTATCGCATTAATCTGTGGCTCTTAAACAGTCGGTCATATGTTGATTTATGGGATAAGATACAAACATATCTGTACAAAATCCATCACAGCATCTATTTGTTTCTTTGGTAATCTTCTAACATTTGATTGTGAATTCTGACTAGTTTCTCCGCCTCCTCAGATTAAATGATCTGAAATAGAAACATAATTGTTTGGTTTATTTGTTTCATCACTCTGTATTGATACATAGCCAATGTTAGCACAGAGGGAGAGGCAGGCATTGCTTAATTTATAGAGCCATGAGCCAGAATGTTTTAGAGCCACTCCCTTAAAGTGTCTAAGGTCCTTAAATTCTGTCTGAGTACAGAAAACAAAACAATGAATGACTTCAAACTAGAGCACAATGATGCCCCTGATAAATCCCTCTTAAAAAAGCAACAGTTCGGGACTTTTGAAGTGGGGCTGTGTGAGGTACTTATCCATTTTCAGTGTATTACCTACAGTAGATGGCGGGCGCATTCTCAGTTTGTAGAAACAGAGCGTTGTACTGCTGTGGACAGGGGCAGCTGCAAAATGTATTTTAGCCACTCAAAAAAAGGCCCACCGAAATAACTCAAAATCAGTTCAAATTTACGAAATATTTACAATACTTCAGCGCTTTACCTAGCCACTCCCATTTTACAGTGTGCAGCCAAGCTGCATTTGTGCATAGGAATACAGAAGCTCTACAGTTGAGAAAATGTAGTTCCAAAGGAAAAGGCTGTCCAACGGCAAGGTAAAGCTTTGAAAATATTCTAAATATAGTCTATACTTGAACTGACATAGATAATTTCCGGTGGGCCTTCTTTTAGGTGGCTAAAGTATCTTTTCCTGCTGACCCTGTCCACAGCAGTGCATTGCTTCGTTCCGTGCCGGTACAAATCTCCAAACCAAGAACACATCGACCGCCATCCACAGCAGGATAATACACAGACTATTTATAAATAAGTACCTCATACAGACCCACTTCAAACAACCTCAACTATCCCATTAAGTTAATGTAACCAATGAGTGCTGTGTTGTTAATGTATTCCTTTTAATAAACATCACAACATGACGACAAGGAATACACACAGACAAGGTGATATACTACATTTTATGACTGTCATTCCAATGTGACAGTGATGAATAACCCTAACCCTATTACACCATCCATGTAATTTAATATACAGCATACTGTATTACTGTTTTGCATGTGGCATGTATATTCATATGGAAGTTTTTTAAAATTGCCCACACGTGTGACATTGATATCTGTGAGTCTATCTGGATGTATATTAAATTTCCCTTCATCTACATCCACTGTCTCTAACTTCCTGTACCTCTGTTTGACTTCCCTAGTTGCAAACAGGCCACCTTTCTCTACCTGACAAACCACTGACTGCCAGCCTCCTAGCCTGACAGCCTTTCTGTCCATGTTCACAGTCAGTCGGCCAGCCCGCCTGTCCACAGTGCCTCTGTCTGCCTGTCTGTCTCAACCTCCCTCCATCACCCTGTACTCGTACCTCTTTCGCTGTAGTCATCCACCAGCACCACCTCTTTCAGCAGGATGTCCGGCGACGTCTCCAGCACACTGTGGACTGTCCTCAACAGGGTGGACCAGGCCTCGTTGTAGAAGGCGATTACCACGGACGTCGTTGGCAGGGACCGATAGTCATACTTCAGGTCTCTGCAACTGCAATGTGAAGAGAAGTGACATGTCATGACAGTAGGTGAGGCTGGGTGACTGGGTTAAGACTGCACACTGATATCCTGGCAAGAGCAGGTTGCATGACACTTAAGCCTTAAGTGAATACCAAAAAAGTGGACACAAAAGAAGATGTTGAGATAGCCTATAGCAAGGAGCAGGTGTTCAGCTACTCAACCCCAACAGCAAATCACTAACAAGTACTCATTTGAGAACTACAATGTCCCAGTGGCAGTTGCCATTACAGTGTGATATTGGTGTTTTTGTGCAATGGTTGACACCACTCAACCAGATACTTACAGTGGGTTCCATTTCTCTGGCAGCCGGCGGTGTAGAGACACTCTGTCACTCACGTAAGTGTTAATCTGATGCTTTTTGATGCCTTCTTCCTCTTCTTTTTTCTCCTCTCCCTGTAGGTTCAGTTTGACTGCTCTCCCCATTTCGCCCAGGGCATGTATATCCAATGGGGGCTTCTCGTAGACGGGTTTCTTAAGCCGTTCATTTTCCAACTCTGGCTCTCCGGGGGCCTCTCGTCGATTTGTCGCGTTCACTTCCACGGAATTCTGTCTGAAAAAAAACAGATACCCCACTAACGTGACACCAAATACTAAAAAAAGTAACTTGGGTCGACTCCTTCTTCCGCATACTGCCATCGTGTCGCTTCCTTCCTCGGTGGAAAACCGGACTGAGGTTTCATGCCCCGAAGTGCTGCTGCTCTCCCCTGGCACCTACTGCTGATGTGACCCGTGCACTGTAACCAGCCTCGTTTCGTTTCCGTTTGAAGACTTTAAGTTTATTCCGCATTCTTTAAGGCGCGGGGGCTGTAACTGTGACCTTACATTTCCATTCAGTCTACGACATGTCCAACTACTAAACTTTTGAGTTTTTGGCTAAGTTACTTGTTGAGCGGAACCTTGACGTCTTTATCTTGACAGACGTTAGAGTTAGGAGACTCCTCCTCGACTTTCTTTAACGGTGTCCTGAAGACAAGTGTGAAAGGATTAACAAACTGGGATTAGTTATCTCCTCGGATTAGCTAGCTAAAACTACCTAACATGTAACCTTAGGCTCCCACTGGAAACACAACAAATCTAGGTCATATAAAAAAAACCTCCACTGTTTTGTTTAGTTTTCAGCGAGAAAATGAAATGTTACAATTAAAAAGACAAATATAAATTCCTCCACAAGGTTATAATGTGTGTCCACTACTATCTCGCTAACCCAATTAGTAGAGTTTACCTACATCTGTCGGAATAAAACAGTTTGCCTCCCGGTTACTTGAACTTGAAGTTCTAGCCAATTGTCAAGTCAGCCGAGCTAGCAACAACGTTTCCGGTTTAGGAATATCAATGTAAAATTTTCTTGGGGGGTGAATCAAAAGGGCATAAACTGGTTTAGAGATAGGCCTATAGGTTGAGTAGAAGTTGCATTATATACTATTTATATCCTATATACTAGTAAAGACGATGCTAGCTGCAACCACAGCATGTGAATGCTACATAGACTGTAACCGGGAGTTGGAGATAGCCTAGCTCCCGTAACTTGACTCAGATGAAGACGAGGCCAAGGCAGGTAAAGCAACAGGTAAAGCTTTTAAAAGGGACCGGACAAATGTCAGGGGCCTGAGATATAAGATTTTCAGTCGGCTGTTACTGATTGTTTTCCAAATATCAGATGTGGAAATTTGTATATGGCTGGTGAGGGATTAAGCAAATAACTGAGTAACAACTAACCGTTGTCTTTGAAGAATTTATTAATAAAAAGAGAATGACAGAGAAGTAGGCAACTACAACGTTAATCAGCTGGCCCAGAGGTTCTGTCTCCAAGGACAGTGTGGCACCAAGCAAAGGCATGCATAATCATTTACACAGTCTAGGTTTCTATGTTTTGGGGAACAGAGATCCTCTCCCGGCCTTGAATGAACATTCAAGGAGAAGAGATGAACAGTTAAAGGAAAACACTAAACAATCTCACAGCTCTGACATAACCACTACATAGGCCTACCCACATATGTGGACAGATTAATATAATGAGTAGTAGCAATGTAGTAGTAAAAAATCAATAGGCCTATATAATACATGAAGAAGAAGAAGAAGAAGAAAATAACATGCATGAAAGATTAAATGTCAGAGGAACCAATTCCTATCAGAGTAGCCTTTAACGTGACTAAAACAATTTTAACCTACATATTCTCTATAACACTTTGAAACCCCCGTGGGAGAACCCAGGACCCAAGCTTAGAAATCATTTAACTTGGTGGTCTTTGCTGGTATTTCATATGCGGCCAGTTGTCACTCTTATGAAACTGATATGAAAACTCTCGACACCAAAGATGAAATCTGACACAAAATGTATGTTTAAGCAAATTAAAATGCTAAATAATTAAGTCGATCACTGAAGGCGAGAAGGTAATTTGAGTGGCATACTGTTTGATCGAGTATGCATATTGTGAAAACTACAAAGAGACACGGGAAGGCAACAAGTCAGCCGGAGTGTTGTAATATACCACGGTAGACTGGGCTCGCCGTGTCTGTCAGAGACACAGTATTAATGTTAATGCATGAGAGCGTTTTCATTTAGGCCCGGATGATGGATAACATTTTCCATGCAACCGATATTGGTGCAAATGTATGAACGGTAAAATAAAACAATTGTGAGCTGCATATGCACCTTTGGACTAAATTATTATCGTCCCTGTTGTAACTCAACTACAGGCGGGTATAAGTCTGGCATAGACACAAAAAACTCAAATAGGCCTACATTTAATATTTTTCACTCATGACACTATGACTGCTATACCTCTAATAAAACAGTTTGCTTACATTAAAAAACATAGGTTAAACAATGTAAACGGATAGCCTATGTCAAACAAAATCAACACAGCTGTGAGGAATGTCAAAGCATTTACTGGACCAGTGAGAATGAATAGCCTACATTTCAATCGAACCAGCTTTTATCAACCTTTCGCTGACATGTGGTTGATCCTGTCTGCCACACCTAAACTGACAGAATGCGTGGCATGGATGCGGATGACTGCTTGAATATTTGTCTCGCCTAAATACTGCCGACAGTCTCAATGGACGGACGGATGTGAAATACAGCAAGTGCAGCCGCTGTGGAGAAGCACGACCTACAGGGAATGAGGTTGAAAGTTGCCAAACCACTGAATCGATCCTGAAAAGGAAATAAATAAGGTGGCACTCGATAGGGATTGAAGCCAACATATACTGCCAAGCTGTTCCTGTAATGTATGAATAGGCATTTCTATTAGAGAGGCATCTATATTTGAAGTGAAGCCAACAATTTTACAGGTTCCTGAAAGGAAATAGACAAAGTCAGCGCTGGAGGAAGAGAAATTAAACGATGGCAAAGTTGAACTTCAGGTCACAAAAGGACAGCTGCAGCAGCATCAAGATGACACCATAGCCCACTATTTATTTAATAACCATCCACACATAGCCCACTATTCATGGCATTAATTATCTACAGTGTGATTTATTTGGTCGGCAGCCAAACTTAAACTATAGAATAAAAAATAGTTTAAGTCCTTTCTATTTTGTTTTCCTGTGCTTGTTTATCTGCCTCATAAATCAATCAATAAAAGTTACATGGGTAAAATTCTTCAACCCACCTCAATGTTTACCTCTAAAGTTAAGCCTCCACATTCACTGATCTTCCCTACAGTCTTTCAAATGTATGCATCTTCCTGGATACAAGAAACAATTTGAGGGTCCAACAATCTTATGACTTAAAATTGTTTTGAGTATCACTGTTTACTACATTATATGTGGATCAAGGACAAATTTAAGAAATATGCCATTTCATGCACATCTGACTTACACTAATCATTCTCTGAGCCCATAGGCATTCAGAAAACAGTGTGGAAAACATAGCTAAAACATTAATGCAATCTCACACTGTTTGGTCTCAGTGGTTTCCACCATCCACCTGTTGAAATGATTCTCCTGACCTTGAGTCTGTGGCCAGTATGCGATGCGGACTATGGCCTGCCATTAGCGAGTGGCATTTGCTTTCCAACCAGTAGGTGGGGCCAAATGACTTTGAATCTTGCCATCCCTGTCTGAATGGAAGAAGTGAGTGGGCTGCTGTGGAAGACTGTCAGTAAGCGCCAGTCATTTCACACAATAAAAAGGCACAGGTAATGAACCTGCTGCAGCTTAGTTTTCTCTTTTGCTGTATGCGGCATTGCTTATAACAGCAAGGATAACACAAAAGTGTTTACTGTCACACTACTGTTCAACTTACTGTGTGCAGAGCTGAGAAAATGAAACAAAGAAAATGACAAGGCGCATCTGTGGTTAGTTTTTTATTCTTCCGATCATCCCAACAGCTCCAATATTTTTTCAATCACTCATCCCATTTTGCTACCCTCTCCTTTACCTCAAGTAATAATCATCCCTTTTGCATCATCAGTAGTTTTACAGGTGCTTCACGATAGCTCTATCCCTCTCTGGTCCCTTAAACCAAACATTATATACAAAACGTCACACAAAACATGAGTCGTCTTACATGTTTACCTACTGTATCCATTGACTAGCATGAATAGCTCATATTCGTGACTTTAAAAGGACCACAGATACCAAACATTGCTTAGTGATAAGTAGTCCTCCACAAATACAGCTGCTATTCAACAAACATTTCAACAACAGTTACACTGCATCTCTTGGTCCTTGGATCCCAGTAGAAACACCAACAGGGTAGGGGGGGGGGTGGAATCCAAACAGGAGTGTCCGTTTCAAGTACAGTTTACACACAGGAGTCTTAACAAAATGGTCTGGCACAGCCAAGTTGAAGGATTAAATTAAATAGGCGCTACCTTTAAGGCTTTTTGTGTCTAAATAAAATCAAGTGCATCAAGCCAGTGTTGTTTTACTTTTTTTTAGCATCTTAAATGTTCTAAATACATTTTACATCCACTGGCACATTTCATTTCGGCACAAACATTCTTTCAGGACCTTTCAAAGGCACGGTGACAGCTAAGTTTAGAGGATATTCTTAGTTTTACACAAGAGGGAAGAATAGATTACAACATTCCTGTCAACTCACTAAGCCCTCTAGGGCGAATTGCACTTAGTACAATGCTTAATGAATGCTTCCAGGTCCTGTTCAGGCAGTATTCTACCATGAAACTGGTTCCACAGACAAAGAGTTGAGAAGCACTCTAGTATGACCGCAGCGCTCTCTCTCCACCGCTTTCCTCTCACATGATGGGGCATGTTAGGAAGTAGCTGGTTCGGGGCAACATGATGCTGACCTTACATTCCTGGCACATCTCCTTTGAGCAGCCCATCTTTAAATTGGATATTTTTTTGACATCTAATAACAAACAAGCTTGAGGATTTAACAAAGATAATTAATATGAATTGCACATCGAGGAAACATTTTGTAGTGCAGCATGACTTTATATGTGGTTTTCTAGGAAATACTTTCTCCTCAATCTCTTCAAAAGGCACTTGCTGGACAGTCAAATCAGCCTCACCGCTTTCAAGTTGCTGCATTAGATGACAGAACACATGACAATGATGAGACTGCAGGTGTGTGGGTGACTCTGTTTTGGTTGCAGAGGCACTTGGATGAGAGCAACACCAAAGTAAAAGTCTTAAGTTCAGCTGGTCTCTCCTTAAAAAGACCAAATAAACCTCCGTCTTGCAATTGTCATTCTCATTTACATGGGAATAAAAGCGCTGAGTTGGGTGAATCATTGGCTTCAAGTGACTTTTCTTCAGCACCTTTTTATTTGCTTGCCATTCCCATTCAGATTGAGTGCAGACTGGGAGAGAATTGAGAAGAAGTGCAGTGAAGAAGACATCCACTCTAGCAATTGCACTATGGTAAAACAAGGCCACTTGAGGTTCCCTGCTACTTCCTCTCGTCCTCCTCCTACCACTCAAACTTCCACTGCTGGTTTTTGTCTACTGGATTACACTGCCTCATCTGTGCGTCTGTGCGGCCCTCTGGTGTGCGGTAGGTTGTCACGCACATGTCTGACTGGGGATGGTAGATGGTCCCATCCTGAGGGGATATAAGGACAACATTTCGATTAGAGGTAGGATAAGAATATGTGTGAAATTTAGTCCTTAGAGTGTGTAATGTGTGTGTGAACTCCTACCTTTCTGAACTCCCAGATGATACTGGGGGGTTTGAGGTCTCTATCACTAGGGCAGTGCCTCATCCCGATTGACGTCTGTCCCTCGAGGACTTCGGCACACAGCTCTGTCACTGAGTTGAAACGGATCTCCTTTTGAGATGTATATTCAAAGTACTGCAGCAGGAGAGAGGCATCGTTACATGGTTATTTGTTCTGAATATACAGCATGAATGTGTGTGTCTTTGATTTCATGGCAAATAAAATTACTTTTTCCAACCGGAGAGTAGTCACTGAGATTAAAACACTGCTCTGCCTCCTCTCTAATTGTTTTGGTACATATCTCTTTTAACTGTAATCTCTCTTCTTTATTAGGGAAGCCTTTCAACAAGCACAATAGGGCAGTTTGGCATGTTTTTTTCGCCTAGGATTACAGGATGTTTTCCTCTTACTCTGCTGTGGGATCAAGTCCTGGCTAAGCTACCATGTCTGCGTGCATGTCGAGGGATCTCATCAGCAGAGACAGGGTCTTGGCCCTCTCAATCAGCCAGACGTGAACACAAACCCAGCTCTCCCCCCTCTGGTGTAATTTCAACATGCAGGCCCATCGGGACAAAAGATGCAACACTCCCTGGGCTACCCGTTAAACATAGGGTCAGGTAATCAATCTTCATACTTCCCCATCCTTCTCCTCACATCTCATACATCTTTCAGGTGCATCGGGGCCCGTAATGGTCATTTAAAAGACTCACCCAGGGCCCCTGTGTCTGGCTTCAAACTTATTTACCCAGGCTGTGCCATTCATTCTGCCTGTGAGGCTCATGTATCTTTTAAATGGAACGTGGTTCTTATGTGGGCCAGGAAAGCAGGAGCAGGAGGGAGGCCGGTGGAGGGCCCTCAGGTTTTTGTTTCAGCGGGGAGCCATTCAAACATTGATTTTCAGTCACACATGGTGCTTTTTGTGACTGGAGACACCTGATGCGGTGCATCAGTTGGGTAATCAGAGATATCAAGCAGGTTGGAGATTCACAGAAAGGAACTCTGCCTATTGTCTGACTCCAACATTAAATATACATCCTCACAGACAAATAATCTGCTGGTTGCTAAACCATCCATCAATGGAGTTGGCAGGCATTCAGTTTAAAAGTACCAGTGATTGAATTGCACAATATTTTCAGCTATATGTGTTTACAATACCAAACTTAGTTTTGCCTTCATTACATTCAAGTCGTGCTGGACACACCAGCAGAGAGCAATTTTCTGGCGGGAATCAACTGTGGCAGCTCGTTTTAGGGGTGAGCAGAAAGGGCTGACATTTTCAGTTACATCTCCCACTGGGACAAGAGAGGTTGTGACATTGTGACAAGAGAGAATACGTGCACAAGAGAGATGGAGAAAGACAGAACAAAAATGTGGATTGCTTGATGTACCTGGTTGCCTCCCTGGCCGTGGCAGCTGAACAGAGAAAGGTGGGCGCCTGTGGGACTGTGCTCTGGAGCATTGTAGTCAAGACACTCTGAGTGCATCCCCGAGCTGCGCACCTGGCAGGAGGAGAAAAATACATAGTTAGTAACCATCAGCGAAAAAAACAATGCTGAAGTTTCTCTTGTTGGTTTTACTCTCTACAGGCAGGTCCAACTATAAGGTCGCATACAGAACAGCACCGGCAAAGCTGGTATATTCAGTCCTGTCATTAAATTAATTATATTATTATATAACATGTGACTTCACAGCTGTTGTGGTGAAACAAGTGGCAACATGGTGGATTTTTGTTGCTAAGGCCTAAGAAATCCTTTGGGGATCCTCATACACAATGGTTACATCATGGTGGCTGAAACAAATTAATTTCAAAACACAACATTGAGCCACTCAAGAATTTTGTTGGAATAATCCACCAGGTGTCTGGCGGATAATGGTCTTGAGTCCAGCCCAAATGGGTTTCAAAGACTTTGTTTGTCTTGTTTGTCCAGCCTTATCACATTACACAGAATGTTCTTATATCATGCACCAGCATAACACCCAGTTTCAGGTTCAAATTAGATGGAATTAAGAAAACATAACACAACTGCAATGCTGTTTTCTTTTCACTTCAGTAACTTGTACAAATGGGACATGATCTATGATTAGGAATACAGATATGGATAGCAAACACTCACAGCCCCGTGCCAGCCCGGCCTGTCCTCAGGTACATGTAGTTCAGGGTAGACATTCTTCAGATACCAATCAAAACTGTTGCATTTCAGCCTCTCCCTCAGCAGCAGTCGCTCTGAGATATCCCCATAGGTCTCCTGTAATGTAAGCACACAATGAACACCTTTCCAAGATTGGTGTGGATCTGGATGTCTTTCACTGGCAGGAGAGCTTACTAAAGTTTATTAAAGACACACCTAGCTAAATTAATTCAATATTAGAGGCACCTTCAATAAAAAACAAACAATCACACCGTAAAGGTAAATAGTTAAATCCTGGATATCACAGCTGAATCCTACATGAATCTAAACAACCATAACCTAATGGCATCACCAAGTAGCATGTGATAAGATAGCTTAGTTTGCAGAGGTAGGGAACTCCGCCTTAAGCAACTCAAAGTCCAGGACACTCACACACCTTAAATATTTGCACTGCATGAGGGTGAAATGTCACTACTGGGTCTTACAGATATACTAAACTATTTCAGTCACAAACTTAGTGCCCCAGCTAGTGTATTGAGATCACACAACATGTTGCTGAGATAAACAATGGAGAACGCAGTTTCTCGTATGAACAAACAAATAAATAAATAAGATCTTTAATCCTTTTTTTAATCCTTTGTGATAACTCTTAATACATCAAAACCAGTCAACAATAAATCTCCAAATCCAGGACACAAACTCTCAGTAACAATGACTGCTGGGAAAATAATTTAGAACCTGCTTATAATAAATCTGGAAGACAGTAAACTGGTCATCCATCTGTTTAAACATTGTAAAAAAAACTGAACATCAAATCAATATAAGTAACTAAATGCACTTAATGAAAACGGATGACGCACTATTTCCAAAACAAGATAACTGTCTATAGCTCTGCAGTCTGTTAACATATTATGAAAGCAGCTGGTGATCAGGGCCCGTATTTATCAAGCTTCTCAAAGTGCCATTTTAGTCTTAAGAGCTGAGAATTCATGAAATTTACTCCTACTTTTAAACTTAAGAATAAAAACAAGTTATCAAACTTCTTAAAGCTAAGAATCACTCTTACTCTCCCAGTTATTTAAAACAGCTCCAGAGGTCTCTATAGTGGTTAGCAGTTGCCAGTAGAGCTTGTGATGGCACTGTGGAGACAGAGACGTGCAAATCTTTCAGAGAGAGGAATATTGTTTCTGAATTATTTGACGACACACAGGGTTGTAATTAGACAGGGTCAGACAACGCAGGCATAAACTTTTTCGGCGAGTTGGTGAAGGAAGTCATCTCACCACTGACTTTACACAGTAACGCGTTTTTAGTTAAATTGAAGGTGGTGATGACACAGGACAAACGCAGCAGTCCTGACAATTTTGGCCAGTCACATCCATCAATAAGCCGAATAGTCATGGAAACAATTATGGCACTTAGGGAGACAGCTCCACATGCTGTCACGCGTTGCATCAATTCCCAACAACCCTACCCCTGTAAACAGAAGCAAACGTAGTTCATGCAAATAGCAGGCTTCACAGGAGTAGCCTATTTGGGGCATTTGATGGCCCTCATATTAAGATAAACTTTTTTATCTCTCATTTATTAATTTATAGGCCTATATTATAATGTATTCTCTTGAAAATTCTTTATTTTTAAATGTGTGTTGAATATAAACTCCTCTTAGGAACGTCACCATTCAATGTGAATGCATTTGAAAATATTCTTAAAGAAGAAAATCTATTCAGTGATTGGTCCTTGGCTACATCATCATCCAAAATCCTGTTTGCGGAAGTGTCGTAAAACTAAGACTGACACTTAAAATTTAGCCCTACACTTCACTCAAATTAGGACTATGATGCTTGATAACTAACTTTTAAGCACAGCTTTGAGCCAAGATTTTTTTTACTCTTAAGTCAATTCTTAGCAGTGTTCTTATGAGTAATTCTGAGAAGCTTGATAAATACGGGCCCTGGTCTTGCAGTGCTGTGCTCAATCTCCCCCTGACCAGGTAATTTATTGTTTGATCAAAGATCCCTGACATTAATAATGTACTTTTTTTCAGATAGGTGAAACTGAGATACATGAATTTTTGATGGTGCCCAATACTCAGAACCTGAGAGGCACAGCACACGTACCCGCGTGTGCTGTGCCTCTACACATACGCCTGACCCAGTCAGACGGACAGTGTTTCATCATATGTTGACATCTAAGTAGGTGAATCATATCATATAAACATCTACATCGAACATCAAAGGTAAGCCGCCCTGTAACATATTAACATGGTGCTGCTAGGTGTAACGTGGCGTCCCTGCGGGGCTCAGTGTCAGAGAAGGTGTTTTTCCACATATGATTCTGGGAGTATTCTAAGGTCAACTTCTTGTGTTCCTGCTTCTGTCTAGATATACTGTTTACATACTTTTTTCCTTTTATTTGTAACTGTCCTACCTTTCTGGCTGGAGGATTCCTGTTGTAGAAGTGTTGTTTATACGAGTCCATCCAAACCTCTGCAGCTCGTACAGTATTCTGGAGAAAGTTGGGCCGTGCATAAGGGGCCTTTTTTGGGAAGACATGGCCCACATGAGAGCAGGGGTGAATCTCCAGACTGCCCCCACACTGCCACACCTAAGGGGGTTGAACACGACATACCATATATTATATTATTTTTCTTATTTTAGATTAGATCTTCCATTAACCTCCTAATTTTGCTTTTGTATTTTTTGAATACAAATTCTATATTTTTGTGGTTTAACACAATGAACTGTTAAAGACAGCAGCATGTAGAGTACGTGTAAATCTTTCCATGTGGGCTGTTACAATGATGTGCACATATTATAATAGAGAATGAGCAGGAAATGGTTTATTCATTAACCAAGTTCATGGTCTATTGTAAACCGCATGTGTTGAAATGATGTGACAACAACTGGTAACTCTGTCTGTCTGACTTACCTACCAATAAACTACCAGGTAATTTGTAAGATCACAAACAGTACATTTACAATGAGAGCCATTTGCAGTCTGCTTGATCGGATCTGTCCTTGAGCACAGAAAAAAAACTGTATTCTATTTTTGTCCATACAAAAATAGGCCTACATGTCTCCTTGAAGGAGGATACAAATTTTAATATAAATAAAATGATGATATTTGTTGTGCTATGCTAGAAATCCCCTCTAAATGATGAACAAAGATGTGCACTCTTTATCTTCAATCTCACCATGAAAATCCAACCCCTGCTTCTTGTGAGTCATAAGACTACATTTGAAAACAGCTCTGATTTATAGTATAAATTTACATCGTATAATTGCTTGATCTTCCACCATGGAAAAAAAGGGAAAAAAACTACAACCTTAAAAAATGAAAGGCTGTTAACACGGTTTTTCTTAATACTTGGCTGAGCTATGTTCCAATTACACAAGGCGAAATCATTATCATATATCCATAGCCAAACAGCCACTACACGACAGTGCCTTCCATCTTAATTCACCAGGCGTTTTACCCCGCACCATATTTTTTTACTACTCCAAAAACAAGGTTGAAAATCAATTCACTAAACATAAATTATGTATGGCAAAAAAGTCCCCTGTGAGAGGAATTTTTACTTCCACATGCATAACGCATCACTCTGCAAAACAACCCATTCGTCTTCACACTGAAACCACACTCTTTCAATCATGCACACACAATTTGCATGCTCCTGCTACAAACACACTCATAGCCTAAAATCTGTGCCGATTTGATTGACGCAAACAAGTGAAAAGTGACACCGATGTCACATCAGCCAATGCCAGGGTTGCAGTTTCAGGTGTCATGGCTGACAAGTGATCTGACACTGACATGTGTTGCTCTCACGTCAGCTACCCACAGACTGTTTGCTGTTAGATGGATGAATCAAAGGATCAAGGCCATAAAAAATATTATCTTTGGTAATGGATTGACAATTAGCCTCAATTAATTTATGTGTCTGTCTACCTTTATCTCATTCAAAAAAAACAACCTGGATAAATCAATTTTCCCAATATTTTTAAAAAGCCCTTCTTTGGTTTCATATTGCGAAGTGGCATCGCAAAGGTGACTCTGCTCTGTGGTCCTCACTGAAGGAGAACTGAACTCACCCTGAAAGAGAGCTCCAAGTTTTCTCCTCCCCACACGTCCATGCCCATGTCATATGTGCCCAGGTGTTCAAAGTAGGCCTTGCTCACAGCAAATAATCCACCTGCCATTGTCGGAGACCTGGGCAAAACAGTGAAAATACTTTATAATGGTAATTCATTTCCCAATCCTAACAGCTTCCACACAGTCTCTTTTCGATTACACCGCCTTAAGAAGACGTGAACTTCCTTAATAAAAGAAGCATTTAAAGAGCATGTACACCCAAGCTAATAACCATGCTTATTCCACAGGCTCGACTGAAGACAAGGGGTGATTGTGCCTTTCGTGTGGCCCCAAGGAATGAACTTCCCATTTTCATTAGATCATGCCTGACTACTGAGATCTTCAAGTCTCGTCTTAGAATGTATTTTTATTCTTAGGCGTTCGAGTCAGTCTAGGGACACTGATGCTTATCTGTCCTGGTTGCTTCAAATTTCTATTTATTGCTGTATGTTTCATCAGTGTCGGACGTTTTATTATTGCTGTATGTTTTTATGTGATTGGTCTGATTTTTTGTGTTTTGTTGTTTGCAATTGCATTACTTTGTACAGAACTTTGTTTAACAGTGCTTGTTTATAAATGCGCTTTATAAATACATTGACTTGACTTGCCATGTAGTGGTTGCTGCAAGCTCTGGTGGGTAAGACTTTACAATGCTAATTTGTAAAATCATGCACCACAGCTGTGTGTGATGACAAGCACAACAGACCATAGAAAGTGCAACAGACTTTAACCTTACATTACAACCCATAGCAGCATTAAAGCACTGCCTCTCCCCCACACAAGATTTCGTGTGAAGTGGCAGCTTCGGCTGGAGGCAGGGTGAAGTAAAAGTTGATTAAAAAAAAGTTATGGATTGTATTACCATATCTCTGACTGTCTGTGTTGTTTGTTACAGCATTATTGGTGTATAACACAACTAAAAGGAGGATTGATAATAAGAATACAACACATGTTGTCAGTATGGGTTTGTTAAAAATTAACAAAAGTTAATAAATCACCTAGATTAAGTCGATTTATCGACCCAAGTGTTTAACAGATCAGTCAAACATTCTTAGAGTGCAATATAAGTGGAAATGTAGTAAGGAAGTAATAAAGTAATAATAAAATAGAGCTGCGAGCAGCAATGATCGGGATCCAACATTTGACATTTTCAGAGGAGAAGAACAGACGCCGATGTCTTAAGACATTAAAGTGATGAAAGAATTTGGACTTGAACTTGATTTTTACAGCATCACCTTGAGATCAGAGAGTGTTATTATATGTACCTGACTACTGGTTGCCATGTTCAACCCACCTGCAACATTTTTTGTTTTCCAAGATTTAAAGTTTAAGCTTTTAAGCAGAGAAAATTAAGAAGAAAGTGTCACAGGATCCAAATAAAATGGCGAACTTAGAGACTCACTGTGATCTGAATACCTCCATTTCAGGAAGTCTCTCGGTCACCTGGGGATTTAAACGCTAGAACTTCAGATTTCCAAAGTAGGTGACTTACTGACTGAGGCACTAGTGTGAGGCTGCTTCCATACAGGCTTCTCACAAGTTAAAGTAGTGACATCACATGTGCCAGACCTAAATATTTTTATAAGTTTGAACTTAAAACTCTTACAACTTAAAATTCTGAAAACAATCACGCATCATTCCGCTGGTTTTGGGTGTGTTGTCAATTATTTTGATGACATTTAATCCAAAACTTAGCAAAAAAGAAAAAGTTGTGCATACTGTGTGGCAAGACACAAAAGTAAAAATGTATGTATGATGAAAAAAACAGATTGATGTATTAAAATTATTTGGATAACTTTTGATCATCGACGTCCGCACATTTATTCATTTAGCTCACGCTTTTATCCAAAGGGACTTACAATTGCTATACATGTTAGAGGTCGCACGCCTCTGGAGTCTCTCACACCAAAGGCAGGCGTCTTATCCATTGCGCCATCACCACACCGTAGGTGAAGTTTCAGGTCGATGAGCAAAACCGTCTGGGACAAGTTCACAAAAATAGTTTTTTTTGAGAAAGTGATAAAAAGTCACATAATTTGACATTTTTAAAACAGAAGACCATTGAAGCAAAGATGCAGATTGAATCCAGAGATTAAAATGATGAAAGAAGTTTGACTTTAAACAAAGCGGTTTTTGAGATAATTGCATAAATGTAAAGTTGGTTGTAATAGCGACACCATGAGGTCTATGAGGTTGGGCTGGGCAATAAAACAATAGTAATAATTATCGCAATATAATTTTGCTCAATAACAATATAATAAATTTTCAATATATCGTCAATAGGCTAAATGATTGGATTTAATTCATTTGAATCATGAATGGATCAGCACTTAATTTTTCTATTAAGATATTTATTTTGTTGTAATGGACTGAAAAAAGATTTATTAATCATATTTATTGAAAAAAGATTTTATCATACTAGTTTTGAATGTTCTACCTCAGATTTGTGAAGTCATCCACTGTTTGGCATTGAGTGTTTGTCCCGTTCTGACCATAAAGAGTAGTTTAATCACACAATTAACCACCTGGTTTCTTCAATTTTCAATCTGGAGCAAAAGCCTTTAAACTTAAAAAAATTATGATTTGACATTTATCGTGATGATTATTGATATTAAATGGTATAAAATGTTTTTATCGTGATAACATTTTTGGTCATATCTCCCAGTCTTACTATGAGGGCCATTTTTTTGCCTGAGTAGTGGGTGGAATTTGCAACCTACGAACCAATTTTGGTGAGTGTTTGTCCAGCAGTTTTTCCAGAAAGAAAGAAAGAAAGTCCACATTGGTGGATGCCAATCTGATAAAGTGATCTCCCATGTTAAGTATCATACTGTCACCTGATGGGGTCAATGCGAGACTTGCGTCTCTTGCGTTCCACTGCAGGGACTGAGTGCCACTGAAATGTGAGTCTCCAGTCAAAACCTCCAATCATCGGCTCGTCCGTCTGCATATAAAACTCAAAGGTGTTCCAGTCGATGGTGTCGATCACAGGACACACGATGGTACTGGCATTTTCGGCAATCCTAAACACCCAGCAACGAACATAAAATTTCTTTGAGTTTAGATCTTCAGAAAGCTGTTACCCATCTAATCTAGTCAACCCACCTTTCCAGCAGAGGCTCAATCCAGCCAGGGACGCACTCACAGTGGCAATCAAGGAATGTCAGTACATCACCAGTAGCATAGGTGGCACCGATGAGACGTGCCCGGACCAGACCCTCCCTTTTGTTGGTGCGGATAAGTCGCACACGTTTCAGATTGCTGATGTAGTCAGCTAGTTGGGATTTCAGGTAGCCTATTTGTCATAACACACACACACACACACACACGTAACATTAAAGTAATGTTATTTCCTGCCTAAATTAATTTTTGGCCACTAGAGAACAGAAGAAAAGACTAAGCAAAATACCAAACTAATATTTATTGCACGTTTATCTTGTGAGTACATCACATTAAAGTATACATTGTGTCATCAGCACTCCTTTTATGGTCTAAGGACAGATGAGGTCAATACAAGACTTGGTATGCAAGATCCTGTTCAACCAAGTTGGAAACATGAGAGAAAGCTGTCAGTCTTCCAGTCGCTGTCTGGCCAAAGTAACCGTCCTGGTTGGGGAGTGGCATGTCTAGCATTGCATTTAGGCAGGGTGGTCAGAGGAGAGGAAATGATGTCATGGCAGCTCAGTGCACACTGAAGTAACGATGGTGTAATGTCTCCGATAAACAGAGACTAGCTGGGACTGAATACTAATTCCATTAAGACAGACGGACATCACTGGATATAGGAATAGCCTATATCCAGTTTCTGAGACAAAGTAGTATTCATTTAGAGTTAGTACGGTCCACCGAAATCAGTTCACATTTCATTCACTCATGGAGACAGTGAGATTTGGTCGAAAGCTCAGAAAAGCTAGTAAGTGGACCTCTGAGTTGAGACTATTTTGTCACATACTTTTTCCAGGATGAACTTCCACGCGGATGTTCAGACCTGTGTCACATAGATGCTGACACTGCGCAGCTACATTCAAGACACAATACATGCAATACTTCTTGTTTTGCCTTCTTGTATTTCCATTAAATATAAAAGGGCCTGGAGATAAGAGTCCGCTATCCTTCAAGTATGCCTTGAAGTAACTGCACCTAATTCTGTCATTAATATAAGGTGTTCTAACTGGTTTTTGAGCATGTTTTTGTTCTTATTGATGTTGGAACAAATCAGGGGACATTATCTATTCACTGCTCCCACAGATAGCATCTTTATTTCTATATATAGCAGAATCCTCAACTTGTTTTCTTGTACGCTGTCAATGCGAAGACATCAAAGCACCATTGAGGTTTGGTTTGTCCGCTTTGCTGAACTAGGCCAAGACTGCCAGTCATCTCTGTTTCTGAGCTTGAAAGACTTTTTCCCTTCAGTTTTATTCTTACAGACAAATAAATAACACATTTGCTTATTTATCAGAGTAAAGGGTCAGACCTCGGTCACTGTAGTCGTCAATGAGGATGATCTCTTTCAACAGGATGGCAGGCGTGGTCTCCAGGACACTGTGAACAGTCCTCAGCAGGGTGGACCAGGCCTCGTTGTAGAAGGCTATGATCACAGAGGTGGTGGGTAAATGCCGGTAGTCAAACTTCTTACTTCGGCATCTGAGGTGTGTTTGTGTGCGTGGGTGGGGTGGGGGAAGAGACAGACACAGTCGACATAAGCAACAGTACATACTTTTTTTCATATGGCCAGATCAGCTTCAGCAACTATTGAGGCAGGGGGAGTGTCTGGTCTTAATCCAGATGGCAGTCATTAAAACAATAATGAGCCGCAGAAATATGGATGGGGGTGGGGAGGGTATCACACCAGTGAGCAACATACCACAGCAGTGCTCTTGGACAGACCACAGAAACTTGAACAAACAGAGAAGACAAGAGCAGAACAGAGAGAGGGGGACGGGCAACGCTGGATGAAAATTGAAGTGAAAAACTGGAAAATTTAGAGAATGAGAACAAAAGGAGGCATGGAGGGAGAAAAAAAACATGAGAAAGCGAGCCTTCTGTGAGCTCTATTTTTTATGAATCAGTGGCATACAACACTGACAGTGTAACCACTGGCACAGGCTGAATTACTTCTGGTAAGTTTGTAGCTAGAGGCTATAGCCACAGCTATGACACTGTTGAATGTGGGTTGGGGTTAGAACAAATATGTTATGCCCCAGTATTAGCCTAGTCACAGCCAATCATGTATGCTGTTTTCTCTTCCATCAAAAGCACTGTGATCACAGTTTCATGATGGAGAGAGCAGTCTAAAGTGAATCTGCCACAAAACCTGCTCCCAGGAGGACAGTGATGTAACTATGGAGTAGGTGCAGAACTACAATACCACCTCAAAATAAATTAGCTTGAGAGGACATGACACATTTGCTTACAGTGTTGCTAGGCATAAAGAAAAACAGAAACGGTAGCACCCAACAAAAGGAGACCATCTGTTTACTGATTTCTGTGAAGGATGCAAATCAAATCTCACGCCCTAGTGACTAACTTGTAGGGTTAGGTGTTGTTTCAATTTCATTTCACCGATTATGATTAAGAGTCTACTTATCAAATCTGTTATCAAATCTTGTCAGTGCTCTGTGACATTCATCCACCTTCTAGTTACTCTTCCCATTAATGGCTAAAGTGAAAGGAGTTTCTGTACTAGAGGGAGACTTGTATAAAAAAAGGAAAATATGTATTGGAATAATTTGTGGACATCATTTCTTTACCATCAAAATAAAAGGTGAATGTCAACTCATCTGTGCTTTGTACCTAGTGTGAGACGTTGCTACTGTTAGCGTTAGCTGTGTCTGCGGCGTCAATGACACAGACAGGCACATTTTGCTGGGTCGTCTTTTTTAGATAAGCCAAACTTTAGAGCATTTGCTGCAGTCCGCCACGGTCCAGGAATGTAAACAGAAGTACTTCTCGCATGCTTTGTTGTAGGTCCTTGAAGCAGGCCCTGGCAGATAAGCGCGTTTATGGACTATAAAATCCTCACTGCAGTTGCTCTGAGCAACTGCAGTGTACAAAAAAAACAACAAAAAAGAAAAACTTAGGAACCGATAAGCAGAATCAAAATGCACATCTTAACGAATGAAAGGTTCTTGGCAATTTGGTAAAGGTTCCTACTTGGAACCAGTTCTTAATATCCAACCCTGCTGACTGGCAGATCTATGCCAGATGTCATTCACACTCAGCTACATGTGTATAATTATAAAAACATTATCAAAGTAGAACTAGCTAACATATCATCCACAAAACAAGTCTGTAAGCTTAAGTATAGAATCTGTTAATGCAAAAATAGCACAAAGCACCACTGTTTATTGTGTCATGCATTTCCATCATGGTATGGGCAGGCGGACGGCAAAGCACATGACTTCCTTGTCGCCAAAACCACACACCACTTCAACCCTGCCAGCTCACTCCTTACTGCGTCTCTACTACCACTTACATCAGATGTACAAGAACCAGTCATCCCAAAATGCTGCCATGAAATGCAATAAAGCTGCAGGAGAGATAATGTTATGTTGTTTGAATGTTACCCTTGTGTAAGCACAGGGTCTGACTTTCAACCTTCCCGGCAAATTCCTCAGCCCAGTGAGAAAGCATCTTTACAGTCTACCTTTGGATACGTAGGCGTCCCGCTAGTAAAATGATTTATTACAGTTTCACCGGGTCGACCTCGGAGATTCATTTTTCTGTGTCTGCAGCTCAATGTCAAACCATGACATGCAGAATACAATTGAGAATAATGTATAATGTTTTATACTACCAGTATTTATTTATGCCGCAGGAGACTATATAAGGCATAGTCTAGTTTAGTCTTATTTAATGTACAGTAACTTTGTTTTTATTTACTGTAAGAACAGTACTTCTTTGTTTGACACTTGTTTATGCTACTTGTACACTTATCTATTTCTGCTCTTGTCTTTGCTGTTGCAAACCGCAATTTCCCCACTGTGGTACAAATAAAGGTTTTCTTATCTTATCTTATCTTATCTTATCTTATCTTATCTTATCCTTAGCTGTAATCATGAATCCACTGCTAAACAGAATATGCTTAACTGGGGCACTCCAGGGCATGTAAAAAAACACAAAAAACACACAGCTTTTACACAATCGATGGTTCCCACCACATTGATGGACACCACATCTGGGTTTCATTAGGATGGGAGCCAGTAAGGAATAAGGAAAAGGGCAGCGGAAGGCGAAACTACTAATAAAATACATCACACTGTGTTTCATCACAGAGGATGAGCTGAGAATAGCTGTGCACAACAACTCTGGGTGGAATAAATCCATTCAGGCAGAGAGCTGCTCGCACCAGCTTCAATAAACCCTGCAATGCATCATGAGAGCCTCCATCCCTGTTTCAAACTGTCAGTGGAAAACTGATTCCAGTAAAGAGCTCAACTTAATCTCTATTGAGTGATTTATCCCTGACACAGTTGTAGCACAGCTATCAGCTCCCTGCAGTGTTCAAGGCCAGAGATACATACACTGCATGTTTTGGCTGGAACTTCAAAGAAAATGGCAAGCAATAAAAAGTGTGATTTACAAGAAAACAAGTTTAGTCAACTTCAGACTATTCGGCTCATTCATGTTTAGGATGTTTTTTTATGCTACTTACTCATTCATCCTGTGGTCTTGGATGTGCCGATGGAGGGAAATCTTATCACTAACATAGATATTGATGGCGTAGCGCTCCACACTGTCCTGCTCCTCCTTCTTTTCTTCAGGGCTGAGGTTTAGGTGTGCAGCCCGACCCCACTCTCCCGGTGCATTGCTGTCTGGTGGTGACTTAACGTAGAGGGGTCTAGCCAGCTGCCCATCAGCCCCAATCTCCTCTATAGAGAGCTGCCTCGCCTGGAGATTGTGGTCATTGTCTTCCTCCTCTCCAGAGGAAGAGGAAGGGAGAGCAGAGCGGGCTAAAAGAAGGTAGCCCAGCCACAGCAGCCACAGCAGGAAGCCAGCCTTGGCCAGCACGCCCAGTTTTCGAGAGCAACGCCCCCTCATGTTAGAAAGCCCCAGGGAGGCACCGTGACAGGCTGAGCTTAGGGGTGCCCTACAGGACACAAGCTTCTGCAGAACATAAAGAGACACGGGATTAATTTAAAACAGAAACATGTAGGTATTGTGAGACAAATCCAAACATGGCGCTAAGTAACTACCGCTTACAAGGCTGAACTCTCTAATCAAAGCTTTCACAATTAAGTTATTCACCAAAAATCAAAAAAAGATAGTGCTTGCCTCTAAATTCACAAGAGCCCTAAGGACAAAGCTCCAATAAACCAGACCAGTAGTAATCAACACTAACATCATAAATATAATCACATACTCAGGGCCGAATTAAGATGCTCATTAAATACAAATTGCAAAGATGGAAGAGGCTAAATTATGGCTTAGAGTACATTAATGTGCTGAATAAAGTGAGTCTGTGATGCACTCTGATCTGAGAAACTTCATTACAACGGATGCCGTTTTAGTCACACCGCGTCACAATGAATTTTACATGCAGAGGACAACTGTGCTGCTGTATATTTTTACACCTCCATGTGAGGTTTCCACTAAGCCATTTCACACTTGTGCATGTCAGCACCCCCATATTTTGTCTACAAGATCATATCATGTCACTTTCAGCTACAGCTAAAATATGTTCTGGAAAACTTTGACCTGATGATTCATATTGTCAGTGAAGCTTTTGCAATGTTCCTAACCTATACAATGTATCAAAAACACACACAACCTGTTATACAGCATGCCCAGCTCCAGCACAATATCTTTAGAGATTAACACATATTTAAAAACCAAAATGGCTTTAATCAGAGAGTCAGGTTCAAACTGGCCATTTCTTTACATAGAGATTAAGAATAAGGTATTTTGAAGGGTTCTTCATTTTAAGAATCCCATTCCCTTCCATTGAGCCAAACAAAAAGAATTTGCCCAAAAACCTGGGTGGGATATTTGCACAAGGATAGATGCCTTTTTTTTCTTGATTTAAAAACAGGATTAGCTTGGGTTTGTGGACACACGAAGCCAGCTATTTAGACATTTGTGTCTGACAGATCAGCTCAGCATGCCAGGATTTGAAAGAGAGCTGTGGTAAAAACAGACCACTTAGGTATGTTGACACTGAATTAAATGTAATCACATAATTGTGTTGCATTAATATTAGAGCAGGGTGCCATTTACAGTTGTGCCAGCCAGTGCCAGACAGGTTTAGCAGCAATACTGATGCGCACGCACACACCAGCAGTGTTTACCCTTCCGGAGCACAATGATGGTTATTTACCAGTTCTGCAGAAAATGGTTAATCCTGGTAAAAGTTTGACTTTCTGTAACTTCAGAGAAAATGCTGTCAAATAAAAAGGGTGTGTGCCAGTTGAGAGTCTATACATCTGTGGTAGAGAAACTCAATTACATTTTGCGAGTCCTTCAAGGCAGCAGCACAGCCCTTTCACTCCAGCCTGGACCTTGGCCAGAGGACTCGGGAGTCCTGAGGTTACAAAATGGAGACGCCTGCAGACAAAACCCCCTTTTATTAGCTGTCCATCACACCTCAGACTCTCTCTGAATCTGATAGCCTTACTGGGGAGCTGTTTGGAACAAGCAGGAGGGCACAGAGGCCTAAAATGCAGCTTAAATCCTGCGCCACTTTTTGGCTGAGAAGGAATGAAACAAAAAAAAGCGAGGGGAAAGATTTGTCTTTGCTTCCCAGGCTGCAATCTGTGGTGCATGTTTCACCCCGTCATGCTAACAAGACTTTAAAAAAAGAGCCCAATGAAAAAGATGGGCCAGTAATTAACATATACAGACTGGCTACAGTTATGCAGAAGAAACAAACTAGGCTTTACTACGGAGTCACTTGATTCTCAGATGTCACCATTGAGGTATAAGTATGCGGAACATGAAAAAGACTGTAAAGGGACAAAAGTACAAATAGCTGGAGCCGCATGTGTAATGTCCAACAAGTACTTGTGGAACAGGTTATACAAACAGCAGTTGACAAAGCAACACTCCCCATTAACCAGCCCTTTTCAGTTTGTAAAAGACCCGTAAGACAGGATCATTGACTCTTCTAAACAACACAAACATCTCTTTTCTGATTACATTCTGGGTATACAATACTGACAGCAAGTGTTTAAAAGGAGCCAGGCTGCGATGACTGATGGCAGGCTTAATTTAAAAGCTGGGTAGTGAGGAGGTTTTTCCCCCATCACAACGTCTCTGACACATATACAAATAAAACCCACACAGACTTGAACTGTGCTATAACAGTGAGCTTTTACAAATGCTGCTTCTCTTCTCTGGCTTTACTTGAGCAGATCGGATGCAAAAAAACTCCACTTGAAAGCAAAAGTAAAAGTAAATGTCTTTTATATTTATACTGAAGAAAGTGGATCGAGGGCATTATCTATTGAAATAACTCCAGGACCTTATCTCGGTCGGTTTACGAGGTTGGTGAGGTTTCACATTTGTGAGGATAGAGATTGAAGTAAGTGAGTCCCTGGCTGTCAGGAGTGTGCCTGCACTCATAAAAACACAGTTGACCAACAGGTCTTCTCGTCTAACTGATGTTATGATCACAATTTGTCTTAACAGTCAGCTGAGAGGATTGATCTGAAGAACAATGCCAAATCTCAACTTTCCAAAGAGACACATCTACGACAAAGCGACAAAACGACTATGTGTAGCTCAATATTCGCCTGTCGGTTATTTGTAAATCTGCTTTAGACAACTGCGCTGTCAAACCGCCGCGCCGACTGTGTGACTTCACCGGTCAACAAGCAAGGAAGTCAGGAATGCATTATAAGTTACCGACATCGCCAACAGGAAAACTACTTTTAACACAGGATAAATAACAGTTACAAAGGCGCCTTTCTCTGAAGAAAATACGCGCTAAGCTTGAGTTTACCTTCACAACAAGTTACATGTCTCAGAGTTGCTTCGAGGTTTCTAAGGCCGTTGTTCGTCAGCGTGAGTCCGGTTTCCTTCCAGTTAAACCTCTGGCTTGCAGATGTCAGCAAACCCACATCCTTTCCTCCACGTTGGGCGACCTGTCAGAGCAACCACAAAACAACACAGCTTCCGGTGCGGTCTTTCATAATAAAAGCACGACAGGACTGGCTTGACGTTGCACGGAATAAAATCTCTGACCTGGCGTAAGTTATTCGTTGAAAAATACACATAAATATTCACTTAGCCAGGCCACTGGTGAAATGTCCTTTTCCTAACATATAGTGTACCTTTTACATTAGCTTATCGCGTCCTATTAATGTTTCCTCATACTAACTTCCCTAAACAAAAAAAGCAAGAAAAAAACATACTTTATTGTACCTTACTTCCGGTGTTTGTGGCGTCATCGCCTCCATTAGCTTGTCGCAGCACTCTATGCTAACCACTGTTAGCAGTAATATGTGATTTTCCTCTGGCTACCCTGGCTTTATTAGCTGCACCCAAGATTTCTTCTGACTCATTGACTCAATCAGTCAGCCTGTACTCAAAGGCGAAGTTAAACGTTACTTTCAGAGTGTAGCGATGGGACCTAAAAACTTGAGTGAGTTTGTGACAAGTTTTAAGTGATCAAAAGCTAACGGTACAACACTCAGAGGATATCCACATTACTTGTAGCGAGTCTATGAGGTGCTCTCGTCTCGCTTGATTTAAAAATTGTCTCTTGAAAGCAAGGGGGAGTTTTCTCATTGAGTGCCCTCTCAGCATCTCATCTTGGTGCCATAGTTAGTTGAAGTTTATCCTTTTATTGACAGAAGTTTCAATCTGTCAATAAATTAAATGACAGAGCTGCTTAAACAAACCGCCTGTGACATATTTATGAGCTGACAATGTGAGCTAAGTTAGTCTGTGGGTGTTACTATTTGAGATGTCAACATACCAGTAGGCCTACTTAAAGGTTCAGTGTGTAATATTTAGAAGGACCTATTGACAGAAATGCAATATAATATACATTCTGTGTTTTCAGTGGTGTATAAAAACTTCATAATACATAATGAACCTTGTGTTTTTTATTACCTTAGAAAGAGCCATTAATATCTACATACACTGCAGGTCCTCTTACATGGACCATGCCATGATGCGCCGCCATGTTTCTACAATAGCGCACGGTCAAAGGGCTCCACAGAAGGCGTTTTGTCCTTTTTTATATACAGTCTGTGGTTTTGTCACTATGATGAATACGTATGAAGAAGAATAACAAGTAATGTTAGTAGTAGTAGTCCACTCGTCTATTAGATGTAAGAAAAGAAGAGAAATTTGGAGAAATGGAGGTCCACAGCTATTATTTAGCCGACAGAGCATGTCGGCCACTGGAGCTTCTCCTGCGCACTTGGAAAGGGAGGAATGGGTGTTGAGTGATGGTGCATTCTTGTGGTGTGGGAATAATCTTTTTGTCCTTCTTAAGTCTTTACTGTAAAATGAGAAATAAAGTGTACATGGGACGTAAAGACTATACAGAACTTTGACTCGTGCAAAATCATGTATTGCATATACATTATATACAAAATGCCAAACTCAACGCTTCAAAACAGCTATCCACAAACCTATTGGCCATGTCCACTTCTGGTATACAGTCTATGGTTTCACAGTACCAGTCAGAGCCTAAAAGACCTAAAAACAATTCAAAATACTATGCTAGGTAATGCTACCTTCATTGTAGTTATGTAAAAAACAATCTAAACCATCCATCGATCCATCGTCAACCGTTTATCCTGCGTACAGGGTCGCGGGAACGATCTAAACAACTAACTTAATTGTTTATACTCCATTGTGTTTTGGCTGCTGTGTTTCTGTTCTTGCATGTCATTCATTTGATGACGCTTTATGTTATGTTTGTTTAGCTTCAGCTGCAATATTTCCCAGTTGTTAATATTCTTGCCTTGGCAATCCATAAATATGGGGGGTGGACCTTCTGAAGGAGCACTAAAGGTGTGTTTGGCTGTCAAGTTTAAATAGCAACAAGCTTTCTCCAAAATCATATGCCCTTCCCATAACATAATACAACAGAATACGTGTTTATAATAAACACCCAAGTGGAAAATGTTTTTATTTATATTTATCATGTGCTCACATTGCAACACATCAACGAATACAACTTTACGAATACTACAGGTGATTCATTTTTACAGCACATGAATGGGGATTAAAAAATTTTAATTAAGGAATTAAGTTAATTCAATAGATTTATTTATGTGATAGGTCAGGCAAATTAAATATGAGGCATTTCTTTTTTAAGACTACAGACTTGGTTTTGGATGAGGCATGTTTGGATGAGTTTCAGATTTTTCAGCTCCCTTATGATTTAGGGTGTCACACAGTGTCTTAAATCCTGTCTTGATGTTCACAAGAATGCTCAAAGGATCTATTCGTCCACTGCATGAATGCACAATGTGCCACACACACAAACAGCCCTTCCCTCTGTGTGTATGCCATTATAGGCTTGGTTTGTTTTCCCATCGTCTCTAGGTCCTGGTCTGCCCGGACCACACATGCCTGTGTGCAGCCTGTTGTTAAGCAGACACCTGCACCACTTGGTAACTTGCCAGTGTCTTTTTATTCCTCCCTCTCTTTCCTTCTCCTTTCCTTCTCCTTTTCTTCTCCCTAGTTGAAACCAATTGACACTTCTCTCTCTCTCTGAGGCTAATGTGTCCCCATCCGGAACGGAAAGGGTCTCGTTTCCGTGATAGGGATCTGCAGCTTTCACTGCTACAAGGAGGGCTCTTGTACAGGTCTTGCGTTTTCAACCTTTTCTCCATTCAAACTATTGATTATTTTACAAATGCAACATGCCCTGTTTGCTCTTGATTCCTAAATTAGTGGCAAAACCAACTTAATAAATATAAAATAAAGTACTGATTTACTCTTTCCATTGTGAGGGAACAGCCGATTTGCTTGTGCATTAAAAGCAACAGTTTTTCTACTAACCTACAGTACATGTGGGTTTTTGTTAAGGCTTAACCCAACTGGAGCATTGTCCTATTAAATTGCGCTAAAAATAAACAAAAGTTGAGGGGTTGAGGGTTTTGTTGAAATCCATAGCAATTCCAGCGTCTTTGTCCCTTTTAAATAGGGCTGTAGAGGTTCTTGATTTGTTGGTCAGAGGCAGATCACTGGCCTTTGTGATAATCTGCAGTTGGACTCAGCAGCTGCAGAGCTTATGATTTAGATCTCTCTCATTTGATGGATTTAAAGAACATGAGTCAAGCCGATTTGAAGAACAGCATGAGTCAGTATTTGACTCAATGCCATATGCAGGAAGATCAGATGAAAACTGTTCAAGTAAAGAACGCCATCTAGTGACTGTATGGAACACACCCTATTTAATTACACCACCTAGCATAGGAGTAATGCCTTTCCACTTTAATGGGGATAACAATCTGATCCATGCTGATTGCAGAACGGAACAAATACAGTGGGGGGTGTCCTCAAATAACTAGGTGGTTAAATCCTTCTGGAGCCAATTTTGGCCCAAACTGACCAGCAAAACTGGGTTCTGCTCTCTGTCCAGAGTCACCCATATACACGGCCTCCCTCTCTACTTTCCTGCAATATAAGATAACAAATAAAATCTACCCTTAAACATCTTTTTTAGTAGACAATAGCTCTGGGTCCTCTTATCTATTGGATGAAGGGTTCATAGCTCGCGCTGAAAAACACATTTGAGATTGATGCATCACTCTGTGAAATTCTGGTTTCTGTTTCCACTTCCCACTAATGAAAGCCAGTTTATTTGAGCAAGTCATCTAACCTCTAAAAGAAAAAGCAAACAGCTGACATGCATGCTGAGTTCGTCAAAGGACTAATAAAGCGCTAGACCGACACAACAGTGATGCATGGAACTTGTGTCCAGACCTTTTACTTCTCTACAACTCTATCCAATTACAGCTCTTCTCACATCTGAACTGGCTTAACTGTCGGGCCAATCATTTCATTATCTGTGTGTCCTTTGTGCTTGATGTTCATTTACTCTGTTCTTGCAATAAATCATAGTGAATAGAGGTCACATTGTGGTACCAGGCTCCTTTAATTTAATGGAGATGGATTCTGGCCCACACGCTCCCTTAGCTTATTAGCTACCCATAGAGCAGAAGACACACAATGACCTTCAGCCATAAGGAATGAATATGGTTATCAATTAGTGACTCCGATAGTGAAGGTTAGGCCTCTTTTATGACCTTGGTCATGATATGAATGAACGGTGTATTATTCCATAGACCAGTCTGATTTCCCTCATTGAGTCTCTCTTAATTGATAGGTGAGAATATCCATCAGAGGTGCGTCATTATGTTGACAATACTGGTTAATATTTTACATTTTATCCCTCAGAGTGGTTGGCAAGCCAGTCTGTTTTGGAAGTGGGTGTATATATGAGTGGCTTAGAGTGAGACACACAGGGAGAGAGAGGAAAGAAAGTAGGAAAGAAAATTCTGTGGACAAACAAGAAAGAAGAACATTTGATCTTTATGGCCACAACAACGTGATGGATAATTCTTCTACAGAGAATTGTGCACAGCATTTACAATGTGTTGTAATGGTCAGAACTAAGACAGCTGGCACGCCCCTTGTGATTCTGTGCCAGAGACTGCTGCTGTGTGTGTGTGTGTGTGACACATCTCCATCAGACTGAGCATGTGATGCTTTGTGCAGAACAGTTTTTGCATTATGTTGTGCTTTTTTTGCCTGAAGAGTAAAGTCACTGAAAATGCATTTCTTTATGAAACAAACAGCAATCACAGATAATGTTCAGAAAATAATATCGGTAGGTATTAGTTACTGAGAATGTAACACTCAATAACTCAGCTGCTTCATCATGTCTGTGTGGTTGCGGTTTGATCAGATTTCTTTGACCGTGGCCTGTCAAAATAAGCAAACAACCCAACAATTGCGGTCAGATTACAGATTCATATATAGCAAAACTCTAAATTGGACAAAAGTATGTGACAACACCTCTTTCCAACTGATTCCTACCAACTTGAAACCAATCACAAAAGCTCAGACAAAACAACAGACAGAAATCTTTGACTAGAGATGACCAAAGCTCTTCTAAACTGGCAACAAATTTTGTGTTCATCAAGAACAATGTCACTCATAATAGGAAGCAAATTGACAAAATATGGGGAAAATGTATTTGGTCGTCTTGTAGTTCTTTTTGTAGTTCTAAAAATATAAACACTAGATAAAACCGAAGCAATTGCATCACCAGTCAGTATTGCAAGCACCGCTAAGTTGAATCACATAGGGATATATGCAAGATGGCAGCCAACATTTTAAATGTTGTACTCTTCTGTCAAATACCTGTTGGTAAATTTCACCTTCTGATCACATGTTCTTCTTTGTTGCAGTGCTATTAGTTGTCTCATGATATTAAAATGCAGAGAGATCTGCTGTGGCTGAGCAATGCTTCTAATTAGCAACTTAGCTTTGTAGCAGTGGTTGTAATAGATGTGTCACAGTTGGAAAAGCACAGGTGTAAACAATAAAATGAATGTTGGCTGAATTCCATCTATCTACTTTTGTTTCCTTATGCATGCTGGCTCACTGTCACTCTGTTTTACTGGGATCTTTGAAAAGAACAGAGAGTGTGTTGCCCTGACAGCAGTGAAAAAAGGCTGCCTTTACAAGTTCAAATTTTTTTTCACTTGCCTGACCGGCGGCCTCTGTGTCCACAGCGGCCTCTCTGATTTCCTGTCTGGTGACTTTGCTCCATGTGTGTTTTTTTGTGTGTGCGTGTATGGGCAGTCCTTATTGTTGAGCCATGCTTTTAGAGACAAACTTACATAAAGTTTCTTTTGGCGCTGTGCTCTTCCTGCTCTAAAGAAGAAGAATTGTGGTTTTTGAGATCAGTGTGCTGAACTGCACTCTCTGGGGATGCTAATAGTGGATCGAGGACAGTCTTATCTTCGAGGATAAGTGTGTTATTCTTTTAAGTAGTGACTCTGTGTCTGTGTGTGCGTGTGTGTGTATGCTGGATAACCATACCAAGGTTGCAGGACAAAGTGCCATCCACTTGTTTATGCAGGTGAAGTCGACCCGGAGCAGAACGTATCATCAGCATTACAGAGCAAGGGAGGAGAAAGACAAGAGGAGGAGTGGGGTGGGGGGGTTGTCTATGTGTCAATCAGACCACTCAGCAGTCTGTCCTCGCCAGCCAGGGGGCCCAATGGGAGTGTCTAAAGACACACACACATCCACCTCCTCACTTTTCTCCAATCTCTCATCCAGCACCAGACTCCCCAGGCCTGTCCCTCTGTCGTCCAGGCAACGCATCACATTCAGTCCAGTGAGCATCTAACTTGTTTGTTTCTCTTCTGATTCACGATTGGAGGGGATGCGGTGGCAAGAAAGAGACGGTGAGGGAGAGGGAGAGGGGGGTCACAAAAGGGTGAGAGAGAAAACAGAGGAGAGGAGGATGGCATGCAAACGAAGCAGCCTTGCCAGAACAGGCCCAAAGTTCTGAGTGCCAGGCAGAACGCCAAGGCTGCTCCTTCAAAACGGGATCTGTTCAGAAATGAGCACAACTGTCAAATTGCTATAATTGGCTTCTTCTGAAATGAGTGTGACAGCTGCTGATGGTTTCTTCCGGGTGGGGGGGTTGTGATAAAGAATCTTTTCTCTCTCACGCTTTTTCTTGCGGGACATCATTTGGGTAGCAAACACCCAAAGGATTGATAGACTTGGAAGAGTGAGCTGTAGATCAGCCTCATTTGTAGGGAAACAGTGTAATATTTGTAATTAGAAGCAAGGCATTTAATCATCATAGGGAATTATCACCCAGCTGCCAAAGATAAAAGTGCATGTTTAGACTTCAAATGATGATGGTATTTGCCACTGCTTTGTCTTCAATGGAACTCCCACATCGGGCAAATACGTATCTGCCCACATGTGATTCTTTCAGTTTCGAAATATTTAGATCATAAATAGGTGAAGCTATAAAATGCCGTGTGATGGAGGTTCTTTTTTGGTTGTAACGGGTAAAACAAATGGATTGTGTGAGCAAGGTCAAACCAATCAGCAGTTAAGTGCAGCGGAAGAGAGATTTTCAATCATGGGGTGAACACAATTCCCTCCATCCCAGCTGTGAGCACAAGTACACATGCATGCTGAAATACACAAACACACAGACATAGGTAAACACATCAGACACTATAAATCCAGATGTGTGAATCACAGCCACGATGCATGGGGACGATGGGCCCCTGCTGAGCTTGAGGGCCCCTAGTCTCCCTCTGTTTACTCCTGATAACACTGCTGGAATTGTTCCTCAGCCACCCTTCATATTAATCAAAAGCCCTGGGACAATACAATTGTTCAGAGCTGGCCGGCACACTGGTGCTTTTCACCTTTATCTTCAGCGGCTGCAGCACCGAAGTCCTGCTCCCAAATGAGCGACTGGCAACTGCTGGTGCATGACTGAGGAGTTTTAATGTCTTCCTCGCCGCTCAGGTTGTGACTAGCATCGTACTGCAGTTTCTTATCGGGTTTAGATTTGAGAAGTTCCTGACGATATCTAACACCTTTGTCTACCAGTCTTTTTAATGCTTTATTTTGAATTTCATTTTTTTTTTCTTTTTTGCACCGTCCTGTGAGGTGAATCTTTTCTTGTGCCTGGTGATGAACTTAAAATGTGTTGATAATGGAATGGGGAACTTGTGTCTTGACAGTAAATTAAAAGAAAACCCTCCAGATCTTTTGGAACCTCAGCACATTAAATTCACATCTCACTGATATATAACAATCATTAGAGCTTTCTATGGAAAAGCAGACTCTATTGAAAACACATTATCCTAGGCAGTCAGGAAATGCAGCAAGTCATAAGTTTATTTTTTGTCTCCTAACCTATTTCAAAGCTCTGACTAAGGAACACCCTCTTAATTGGCCTCACAACGTTTCTGAGTGAATCTGACAGGGTCTGGTGTGATTTCCCCCATTGAATGTACATTTCAGCCCTTTGTACAACAAAGTAATGATTAGAGTACTGCATGGGCAGAATGCTCGATTCATGTCCTCCCTGCAGGGGACCTCTTTACCCTTTAAAGTTTTGCACAAATTCAGAATGAATGAATAAACCATAATGACAGTGTGCCGGTGGGAGCTGGGAGTTGAAAGTGAACACCTGTCACTGTCAGCAGTCTGCAGCTCCCTGCCACCGACTAACTGATTCACAGAAGGTCACCTTGTGTCTGTAGGACCTGGCCAGGGGACTGGCAGCTGATAACTTAGCACTGGACTATACTTCCACTGAGGATAGAGAGGGAGACACTCATAACTGACCCCTATCTGCTGTCAACTGGAGATTCATTTCTCATCTTTTGAAGCTTGTATCACTCCCTCTGTCCTCTGTTTCTCCTCCTCTGTCCTGCCTGCCTCCCTCTGCCTCGCTCATATTTGCTACCTCAGGAACCTTTGGTCAGTTTTTTACACTTCATCTCCAGCAAGTACAGACTCTTTTTAGCAGTCAAATTTTTTTTTCTCCTCTGCTTTACTTTGTTACCTCATCTCCGCCTGTTCTGTTTCTCCATTTTAATTACTTTTGCCTGTTTCTCATTTAAGACACACACTTTCATTGTTTTGATCTCTACCCTTTCTTCTACCTCCATGACTCTCCCTGCCTGTCTGTGAACGATAACTTTCCATCTGTCTCTGAACATGGCATCCAAAAGTGTGTTTACTTAGCATAAATTGCTTCTGCTTCGGAAATGAAGTCTATTTATTTTCTCCGCAAAGAGACATTTTAATCCATCCCCAATAACTAAAGGGAGCATAGAATTGATTTCACCTCAGGTCTCAAAGCAATGATGAAATATGGGATTTCATTAAAATTACAAGCAAATTCCCCCAAACTACAGGCCGTCAGCCCAGTGAGGCCTAGCATATGTTGACGTTTGGGTTATCACTCCAGCAGTTTACAAGTGCTTCCAGGGGCATCACAAAATGTCTGACTGCCTGTTCCTGCGATACGGCTCAGTGGGTTTACAGAAAATCTGTGATCCGAATCTCTCCATCAACTCAATGAACCACCCAAGGGCATCCCCTAGTGCAAAGACCCACACACACACATGCACATGCAACCACAGGTGCACTGCAGACACAATATGTGCACAAGGCAGATTAAATTGTGTAAATATTTAATGAGAAGGGACTTTGAAGAAACTATATCCCCACTACACTAGTGGATGAAGGCAGATAAGGTTGCATTTACCAGTTCACACATGCCCAACTGGCAATGCAGTTTGTGTTTGACATATAGTGTAATCATTTCCATGACTGTTTCTCTTGGCATATTAATGCACATGAAACCTGGTGATGATTTGCTGTCTTGCAAGCTCTCATAAGTAATCTCATATTGCCTTGCAAGGTCACATCAAAGTGTTCTGAGTGCTTACAAAGCAACAGAATTTGTTTCCATTATGTTTTTATTTTGCCTGCCCCTTGTAGGCAGGTAAAATGTATGCCACTGAAGAAGGCACACATTTTAGTGCTGGTGACGGTTGTTTTGTGTGCTGACGCTGCAGTGGGTGAAAATGCCTCTTGTTCATTCTCCCCCTCAAACCGCTTATTCCATTTCAGAGTGACTGGGAGTGTGTCCTTGCATGCGTTGTGATTATTTGTCCGTGTTGTTGCTCTGCTATGGGTAAACAGACTTACAGTGAAAAACTACATGAACAGCGAAAACAAAAAACAGAAACGGTGGGGAATTTAACCATGTAACCCCAAATCAAGAATTTTATTTACTATTTTCTGAGTATCTACAACCTCAGCGATTTCTACCGCCAGATTATTAAACATTGTTTGAACAACTTTTTTGCCGAACACTTGGGCAAAGTTTTTATTCCTATTGACTGATGTGTCACTGTCGCTCACCCCGTCTGAAACTCAGTGAAAAGTGGCAGCTGTCTCTGAAGTGCCGCCTCACTCAGTTTTAATAAATCATCCCCAGTCATTCTATTCTCCACTTTCTCCCTCTACATCCCCTGCCTCTATAGCTTCGTCCCTTTCACTACTTATCTAAGCCTGCTGCCTCTCCCTACTCGCCGCTCTCTATCTTGCCATTCTGTCTTGCCATTCTCTTTCCCTCCCTTTACTTTCTCCTTTCTGCTTGTCTGTCTTTATCTCTCCTAACTGCCAATCTCCAGCTCCCCCGCTTTATACTTAGCTTCCTCGTCCCTCACTCTCTCTCTCCTTTCCGGCCTCTGTTTAGAAGCTCTTAGAAGCTCAAAAAGAGCCACTTCCTCTGTCATCTCCTCTGGGAGTGCTGGTACATTGAGACTGTTTTAAAAGCTCTGGGTCCTTGGATGGAGTCAGGCACTGTCGGTCCCTCACTTTTGCTAAGTGATGGCAGAGGTATGGTATAATTAATGGAGAAGAACTTCTCTCAAACATTTAAAGTGCCCTTTCTTCAGTATGTTTTCTCTGTTATTGCCATATGCTGCCTGTCTCTCCTCCTTTGGCAGCAAAACATATTATGACCTCGTGAGTGTGATTGGACGTAAAGGCACTTGAATAGACGAAGGAATTGATTACACTGCCACATACTCCATCTCATAAATGACCCCGATGTATATTGGCAAATCCTTCACCACAGTGAGCAAGCCTGACTTTATAAGGCCTTGGTGTCCATTCTTTGTCTTTGACTACATTTAATATGCTGTAATTGATTATGCATCCAACCACACTACAGTTTATTCCTAGGTCTATATCTGCACTTAAGCATGAATGACTGCACATAAATAGTAGTTGATTAGCCCAGAAATGCAGTGGAAGTGATAGCTGTGAGCTGTGATGTGAGATTTAAATCATATCTCTCCCTCTCGAATTTTATTATTATCTTATTCAGAGCACAACACTGACTCTATTTCACTACATTTCACTATCAAAAAGATGTCTGTCTTTTATTAACCTCGTGGCGTGACATTCAGCCCGCGGAGCCTCCCATGTCATACACTGCACACATATCCAATCTAACGCAACGTGACAAGACACCTGTAAAGAGAGGACTTTGCTCTTGGCTCCCTCCCACTCCCGAGCCTGCCTTCAGTCTCTCCTCATCTCCCCCACTGTGAACTGAATAAATTCCTTGACTTGATATAGTTGCTGTAGCATTACCATACCAACTAGGCCGTTAGGGGGAGAGTTTAAACTGCAGTAGCAAGGAGGATAGTTCTCTCTCCCTCAATCTGTAACTGCTGATTGCAGACACAGAGTGCACTGGTGTGGAAAAATATGCGGCACAGCAAATCCTTGTTAAGACCCGGCAATCTGTTAGATCTCAGACTGATCTGTCCTGCACACTTCTCTGGGCGTAAGTTGCAAATGTTTCATTTAGCTAATTAGGTGGTTTACAAGGTTGAGCTTTTGTTAGCGTGGGGTTTAACATATACATTTTTTAATAAACTGCAGAGTGAGGGAGGGAATACAGTATGTCGAGAGGGCAGCAAGCACAACTCACCGTATTACCATTTCATTAAAGGAATAATTCTACGTTTTAGGAAATACGCTTATTCATTTTCTTGAGCGTTAGATGAGAAGACTGACACCACTCTCATGTGTATACTTTATTAGATGCTAGTGCCACCATTAGCTTGGCTAAGTATAAAAACTGGAAAAAGCGAGAAGCAGCTAGCATGGCTCTGTCTCAAGCTAACAAATCCGCCTACGTATCGCCTATGTATCTCACTAGTACAATCTGTACAAATAGCAAAAAGTAGTAGAAGTTACTGCTCCCGTCCAATTAGTTTAGCATATACTTTTAACCATAGACTGTATAAAAAGCCTTAATGCAGGTTGTTGTTTTTGTACAGATAAGAAAACAAAACGTGTTAAGTAGTGTGCTTTAAAAGCGCTGGTTGGTGGGTTTTGTTACTTTTAGACAAAACCAGTCAAGAAATTTCCCTGCTTCCATTCTTTATGCTAAACTAAGCTCAAATGCTGTAGCTTCATATTTAGCCTCCAGACATTAGAGTGGTATCGATTGTCTCTTCTAACTCTAGGCAAGAAAGTTAATAATCATTTTCATGTCAAACCATTCCTTTATTTTACCAAAAAAGAGACCACTGAGATCCTTTGCATTCAAAATGTGAACTTTTAACATCCAAGCCAAGTGGAAGAGGAAACTTTAAAATGAAGGTACCCTGAAGTGCTTGCGGTGAGGCCACAAAAATGTGTACACCAATCACAACATTTCAGATTCAATTCACATTAAGCCTTCCTTAAGGTCAGGTCATGGAACACTCCAGGAGTTCTGTCACAAAAATATTTGGCAGCACTCAGGCTATATAATGGTAAATAAATAATATTGCTTCTGAGACATCTGCAACACGGAGTAAACGCAGTCAGCCAATATCAGCTGCATTCAGCACACAGCCTCCTTTCAATCTCTCTGGTAAACAATCTGGGTGGGGGGAGATTGAAAACAGCATGCATTCGCGCCCAGATTTACATGCCAATCAAGTGACACCCCTGGTTTCATTTTCTCTATTCTAAAGCACACACACTCCCTTATTACAAAGATGCATCACGTACAAAAGAAGCACACCTGATATGCACAACCACACAGCCACTTCTACTCAACCCGCTATCTCTCTACACACACGTCCTCTCCACACACAAACACAAACACACACACACACACACACACATAGTGATCACAGCCAAGCCTGAGTTGTTGGAGCGACTATACAATGTGAACGGTCACATCTGGTAGCAGGAGACACTGTACTGCATTTCTGTCCTCTTCCCCACCCCTCCCTTTCCCTCATCTCTCCTCTTATTATTGAGATGAGAACAATGACAAAGGCGATGTCTTGTCAGTCTCCAACCTCTTCATCTATACTGCTCATTTGGAACCTGGTGGGGAGGATAAGGAAGCATTTTAAGAGGTTTAGACAGCCCATGCATGCCTCCCCACCAACTGCCTGCCTCGCCCAGAGGAACATCACTTGTGACCTTGGCAGGAGTCATTGCTTCACGATGATGTTTGCTCCCTGGGAAAGTCAGAAATGCTGCTTCATTCAAAACAAAACTCATTAAAAACCTATTTAGCTGGCCTTGCGTTTATAGTTTCAAAAGAGTGATAATCCTCAGTGATGCTAACTTTGCTTGAAATGTCACCAAGCAAATGTCACCAGGGAGTTGTTCTCTTAAGGCTGCAGCCATACACTTGATAGGACATGATGACCTATCAAGCGAGTATTGAATGTTAACAGGGAACACTGAGCCCACCCCTTTACAGTCCAAAACAAAAAATCCTAGAATCCCACTGTTATCATTACAAATACACCACGAAGCAACATTTTTTCTGAACTTCTTTATTGCCTTTAAACTGTGAGAGAGTACAATATGTTGATTTTGAAAACTACACTTAGAATGACAGTGATAGGGCACAAGGTAGCTGTAAAGTGAGGTGCAGGGTCGGCAGCTCCACGGTTGGTGGGATCCATCTGTTCTGGGAGCTCAGTCCGTCAGCGGTGGGCAGACAGACCGGCAGAGAGGCAGCTCCACTGGCTGCAACACAAGACACGAGCGGGAAGGAGAGGCAGGACCCATGTCCTGTGTTGCAGCCCCTGGCCCAGCCAACAGGTCACCTTCAGCTCTGATTGGCAACAGCTTATCCACTGTGAAGAGGAAGACAGGGAGACAGGGGAGGGAAATGAGGGAGAGAGGGAGGGGGTAGAAAGAGAGATAAAGTCAATTACAATAGATTCTGTGCGTGAGACAGAGCGTGCAGATGGGGAAAAAATGAGAAGAAGAGAGTGACAGAGAGCGGTGGAACTAGAGAATGAAACAGGGAGCAGAGAGGAAAATGAACGAGTAGGATAATAGAATGAAGGAAAATACTAATGGAGAGCGAATGAGAGGGAGAAAGAGAGCGCCATAAGGGTGATGCACCTCCACAGACACCACATTCATCATCTGGCCAATGAAAATAGCCTTTTTCACCTTGCGAAGAGGCCGTTGGCCTTCCCAGCTACATCTCATATCCACCTTGCTCGACACCCAGAGAAAAACACTCCTTTGGCCCAAATTGCCTGACTAGAAGGTTAATGACTACTAGTGCCACGGGTCCACAGAAAAAGATCTCTCTGCAATGTCCTCATATAGAAGCCCTGTGGCAGAATTGGAGCATGTCATTTGGAATAAATGTAATCATTATTATAGTTGTGAAATGCGTATACAAAAGAAATAAGATCCACTGGGGTGATTTGGGCTTACAAATTTTAAATGTGTGCAAGAAAACTGGTGTTTATGCTGTGTATTGGTCTCATGAGGAAGCAGTTTGTCATCAAAGAGGCAGAAGGCATGCAATCAATCCCCAAACCACCCCCGAGCCTCTCTCTCGTTTTCTACTCGTCTCTCTCAGGGAGTCTGCCATGTAACAGACATTAAAAGGTCAAAGCTGAGTGAACTCTAAGCTGCGTGTACCACAAACAAAGGTGTGAAAATGTCATGGCTTCACAGACATGTCCTCGTATCTGTAGAAGGAACATCAACAGGCAAGACAACAAAAATAATCAACAGCCCTTTTTTCTGTGACATTTACCCCAAATTTCTGATGCTGTGTATTTCTGTCAGCTTCATTTTCCCATCTCCCAGTCCTTTCAAAGACGCTTACATCAGCCGCACTGGTTAAACCAGACTTCTGCTTTTGGGATGCAGTATGGTTAGGCAATTACACAAGTATCTTTCTCTCGCCCAGTTACTTGTATGAAAATGGGTCCAACCTAGATTTGAGACTACAGGGATATGAACTCAGAGGACGGATGAAAGGAGCTGAAGGACGAAGCGAGCAAAAAAAAGAAAATAGAGGAGAGCCAGGGGCAAAATTCAATTCATTTAACCCTTTTTCCTACTTTGAATAAAACACTTCGAAGAGAACACCAGTTTTGAAAAAAAAGGAAAAGACAGTTGGGATTTGAAATAGTTTTTGGGTCAGAGTGAAGTCTTTGGAAGCTTTAAAGGTAACAATGTCAGATGGAATTACACAGATATTTTATCAGAGAGGAGAGAAAAGGCGTCCCTAACACTTGGGAATGATGCTTTTGAAGTATGCTGCCAGGAATAGCTGATCTCCAACCAAATGCATGAGGCATTACCGGCATTGGCTCCTTTTGTAATCGAAGTCACAGTGCATCCCTGCCGTCATATAGGACATTGGACAAAAATAGAGACTAATAATGGATGGCATACTACTGGAAACCGCTCAAGGCAACTTGGAAAGAAAGAGACCACCCAGATTCTACATTAAATCGTTTACGTGAATTGCCTTTCATTACCGCAGCAACAATGGGTTTTGACAGAACTGAAATTACTTTGCCAGACGAAAATGCCGCAGACACAGCGTGCAATTAATGTGACTTGTAATTGAAGCATTGATGTTGAGGAATAAGTCCTACTCATTCTCCATAATCAGGACAATGATCACACAGAGTGTAATGGATACGTGCCGTGCATCCCGTTACCAAAACCTTATCACTTGAAAAAAATCCTCCCTTATTCAACGATTCAAACAATAGACGACCTAACAATGGGCATTGTGGCGGCTATAACAATGGTGTGGCTCCTCTGATCAGTGTGTGATATGGAGGAAGATTTTACTCTAACGGTGAACAAAATGTACATTGTATGATTCCTACATTCACAAGGGAATAGTTTGAGAAAACAAAAGAAAATCAGCATAACAGATTTCCAAATGTTTATATATTAATATCACTGCTGTGTAAACTTGTGCATAATGAGACAGTCTACAGTGCCTAGGCCTAAGTGAAAAAAGGTGTCACATTACTCAAAGCAATTGCTTAGGCTGTTGATTATCACATACAGGTAATCACATCGATGTAACAGTGGTGACAGAGTATGACACTTCATGTGCACTGGCATGCATTCATTTGTATGTGGATGCATATGTGTACATTAAACGTGTTTGTATGCTTGTTGCCACAGAGCCTTCTCTTTGGCTCTGCAACAACCAGTTAGCTGTCTGGGATTTGATTTAAGAGGGAAAAGAAAAGTCTTGTCTGGCAGCCACTGTGGGTGTGAGGCTGTGTGCCCAATTTGTTTACTTTTTAAAAGTAAAAGAACTACCCGGGTGAGTGGGCAACAGAACCGGGAAAGGATGGCGTCCCAGTAAAAAACGTCCAGCCTGGGACCGAACACAGCCTCTGTCAATCTACTCCGACACTACAGTTGACGGGTATGCTCTAGGGATGTCCCGATCATGTTTTTTTGCCCTCGAGTCTGAGTCCGAGTCATTTGATTTTGAGTATCTACCGATACCGAGTTCCGATCCGATATTTCTATAATACTTAAAAAACAGATCCAGGATGTTCCTTATTTTTTATTTAACTCACCTTATTTTAACATTCAACAACTCTGTTTACAAACAGAGCACTTCTGTGACGTAGCTTGAACCATCAATTAATAAATAACATAAATTCTTCATTTTGGAATTTAGTGCAACAGTAAATACAAATATGAAAATATATATACATTTATATCCGAGTCCTGATCGGAAGGTAACGTCCGATTCCGATCGAGTCTGAAACAACGTGATCGGACCCAATTTCCGATCTCGTGATCGGATCTGGACATCCTTAGTATGCTCACAATATCAGCATCTGAGTGTGAAATTTGCATAGAAGCATGCACCCACCACTGTGAGGTAGCATTTTGGGTACGCAGTGGAAACAATAAACGGCAAAAGAGTGACAGACAAGACACTTACAATATGTTAGCAACATTTTAAAATGCATTGTTGAATTAAATACATTTTTTCCAGTCATATATTCCATCAGATTTCCTCAAAAAAAGTGTTAAAATATTGTCCCGTTCTCGTGAACCCAATATCATGTATCATCTCGTCTCGAGAGATAACTGTATCATCAAACTCCTAATCTCTAGTGACGCTGCATTGACACGGCATGACTTCGTCATCCCGGGAGTCAGGGTCTTGGTCTGAGCTGCGACAAATCACAGTTGTACTGTATTTCTCATAATCAAACTGACGTATGCAAGACATGGGTTTCAGCTGTCACATTCCTTGTGTCAAGCCACTCTTGAACAAGACACAGCATCAGAAGTGTCTCGCCTGGGCTAAATACGAAGAGGACTGGACTGCTGCTGAGTGGTCCAAAGTTATGTTCTCTGATGAAAGTAAATTTTGCATTTCCTTTGGAAATCAAGGTTCCAGAGTCTGGAGGAAGAGAGGAGAGGCACAGAATCCACGTTGCTTGAAGTCCAGTGTAAAGTTTCACAGTCAGTGATGGTTTGGGTGCAATATCATCTGCTGGTGTTGGTCTACTGTGTTTCTGAGGTCCAAGGTCAATGTTTTAGAGCACTCATGCTTCCTGCTGCTGACCAACTTTATGGAGATGCAGATTTCATTTTCCAACAGGACTTGGCACCTGCACACAGTGCCAAAGCTACCAGTACCTGGTTTAAGGACCATGGTATCCCTGTTCTTAATTGGCCAGCAAACCTGTCTGACCTTAACCCTATAGAAAATGTATCGGGTATTGTGAAGAGGAGGATGCGATACAACAGACCCAACAATGCAGAAGAGCTGAAGGCCACAATCAGAGGAACCTGGGCTCTCATAACACCTGAGCAGTGCCACAGACTGAGTGACTCCATGCCACGCCGCATTGCTGCAGTAATTCAGGCAAAAGGAGCCCCAACTAAGTATTGAGTGCTGTACGTGCTCATATTTTTCATGTTCATACTTTTTAGTTGGCCAACATTTCTAAAAATCCTTTTTTTGTATTGGTCTTCAGTGATATTCTAATTTTCGGAGATATTGAATTTGGGATTTTAATTAGTTGTCAGTTTTAATCATCACAATTAAATGAAATAAACATTTGAAATATATCAGTCTGTGTGTAATGAATAATTATAATATCTAAGTTTCACTTATGAATGGAATTACTAAAATAAATCAACTTTTTGATGATATTCTAATTATATGACCAGAACCTGTAGGTAAACCCAAGGTTACCTGTTCGGTATCTGTCAAACACAGCCGTTGAATTTTCCCATCGCGTCTATTGACAACTAATATTCAAAGAGGCTTACTAATAGTCAGTATACTGTGAAAGTTGGGTACACCTATAAAGCTTTTCAAAGCTTTTCAAGGCATGTCTTAGAGCACAAACCCGCTATCATTTTATTCTAAAAAGCACATAATGGAAGGCTTTATTATTCCTTGCTATTCCTCTCCTTGTTATTCTCCAGGGATACACAACCTTTTACAGAGACCTTAGCTGGTCCCTCCACTGGGTCCCTTCCCTTGGTGCCTTGTGAAAGAGCCACTGTTCTCTTAGGTTCTGGATGCCGGGATCGTCCTGATCCAAACAAACACTAATTGTAGAACCAACATCTTTGTTCTCCTAAAGCTGATTATGCATGGTGTAGTAAAGTGGTCTGTCCCAGCAGCTCTGCTTCCCGAGCACACACAGCAGCCAGTGTACATACACATGTTCGCATAGGAGCCTACTCATGCTCACTCTGCCTTGTTCAGAGATACACATCTTCTCATCTAAAACTGGACTTTGACACTGAGACCTATAAAGAATGTTGCACTACGGCATTGATTTTTTTTTTAAATAAAGGAGTATGTAACAAGGTTGAATAACCAGATCTCCTCCTTTTGAGTTTTCACGTTTCTTCACTAAGAAGTAGCCTATACTAGGCTACATTTAGGTAGGTTTTGTTGAACATAGCCCCAGAGAAAAATGAAATCTCTTGGCCTGTACGTCCAGTAACAGTTGAGTGACTCAGCCCTCTTCACAAATAATCTCCACGGAGGGAGTAATCACTTCAAATTTTGAATATGAAATCATAGTTATTTCACAGAGTATGTGTAAAACAACATTTCAAAAGCCATCAGACTACTTATTGTGAATGAAGTAGAATGTGAGAGCTGTTGTCCTTAAAGTAAAGTGTATATGAATGCGTGTTTCCAAAGAAGCCATGTAAAGACAATTTCCAACTATTGGACTAACTATCCACGCAGTACATCAAAGCATGATGTGTGTGATAAATGCATCACAAGCATGAGGAGCTTGAAGAGTGTGTACTCTATCAATGATGCATTAATAAAAGATAAATGCTTTCTTAACTAGGAAGCAGAGGTCTGGAAATTGTGGAAATACAAACATGCATGCATACATGCACTGAGACACAGGAAGAAAGACAGAAGCACTAGCTGCTAAAAAGTAGTTAAGAAGCTCAGGGTTAGCAAGACTGCACTAACAAGATGTTTACGCATAACGGACTGAAACAAACAGACTCACTGAGTGACCTTATCACTATTAATTAATAATTCAAGTGGATAATTTCACTCATTACAGAATATAGACAGTTAAGCTCAGCAATGTTCCAGCTGGAAATGTGTAAAGTCAGGGAGTTCTGCGGGGGAATGACCTCAGTAAACAGCCACAGACAAATACATATGATTCACATTAGGGATGCACTGATCTAATACTGATCTTGGCACAATACTGATTCTAATAGCTGTATTGGGTATTGGTGACAAGGGACCCAGGGGTCTGGGGCTGATCTTTTCAATTCAGATATGTGCATACTATGCGTTGCATCTGCAGTCTGCCGGTATGTTCTTGTAGGTTCTTTAGAAGAAGCTAGTCTGGTATTCTCAGTATTGATATGGTGGCAGAAGAAGAAGACGTTAGAGGAAGTAAGGAAGAAAAAAGAGAGAGTGAGGGAGCAAGCGACCAGACAAAAGTACTTAACGTTAACATCAGACTACCTTTTACTGGCTGGCTTGAGCTAAAAGAGCTGAAAGGAAGCAGGATACATGCTGAGCTGGTTTTCTTTCTGTTGTATTAGTAAATAGTAACTTATTAGCTGGCTTGCTATGTCTTGTGTTGTTGCTCTTCCTTGATGTTTGCCTCTGTTAGCAGCCGGCTGAGCAAAATCAGGCGAAGAGGAAGTTGATGGAAGAAGATAAGAAGAGAAAAATAGAGTGACCTACCAAGCAAGACTGTTCCGGATGTTGGCAAGAGCTTTCTGAAATGAAAGGCTGCTAGGCAGATACCGAGCTGGCCTTCTGTCTGTGTACGCACTTGTATTAGTAAGTTATCGCTATTCCTTGTGTTGTTGCATTTGCTTGATGTTTGGCTGCGTTAGCAAATTTGTCGACCTGCTAGTTTTTGATTGTAATTAGTGGTGTGACAAGATCTCTTGCCTGTAACGTTGCCTGTAATTTATCATTGAGGTGAAAAGGTGGCACCTATTTAAAGAGGTTACTTCCCCATACAAAGACACAAAGAGGAGGGAAGACTAAACCATGACTCAGCAAAGATGATATTACATGAGAAATGTTGATTGACAGGAGAAACAGATCTGAAAGCAACACAGAATGCCTGAGATCTGCACTGCATTATATTCTGTTATACTTAGGCTATAGATTTTTTTATATAATTTAGCATTAAAGATTTCTTAAAAATAGTGTTAAAATCTTGTCTCATCTCAATTTCGAGAACCCAATCTCGAATCTCGTCTCATGGGTTAAGTGTCTCTTCACACCACTAATCATAATGTAATCATAACAAATGCACAGCAGTCCTGATTTAGACAGCGGTGAATACCACGTGGAGGCACAAAATCGCACCAAATCTTAAATAATGTTTCTTACATTGATGTAGGTGGACCCTTGAGTTGTTATGGCTGCACGACTGCGAGAAGTCATCACAAAAGATGTCCAACGCACACAACTGACTGCTATCACACATGTGCATGCACTTAAGCACACACACGCTGGCAGCAATACAGCACATTGTGCCTTTTCTACAGGGCTTTCTCAGCACTATTGGAGTTGGTGTTGCGTTTCAGACGTGAGAGCTGCCTCGATGGCGGCTGTTGCTGGGATTGGTTTTCCCTGCAGATGCTGACAGGACACTTTGGGATGTCTCTGCTCCCCTTCAAAGTCCTCCATAGGTGAAAGAAGAAGCCCGTTGGCACCAGGCATGTCTGACCACAGCACAATGGAGACAGGTGTGGTCCTCCTGGCTCAGTGAATAGTGCATTAATACAGGGCTGCAGGGCTGCAAGTTCCATCATCTGTGAGTCAGTGCAAAGGATGACACTTTTTTGGCAATTTTAGGGCTTAAATTCCCACTGGTAGAACTGATTCTAAAAATATGCAGAACTGTGAACTCAAAAGCATAAGCATCCATTGGATTTCTAATATTATTGTGTGCAAATCACACTTCCAAGCATTATCCAGGACTACAATACTGCCTGATAGTTAAGCTACATGACTGATCTCCATAGGATTCAGGTTCCCTGTGCAATACCGGAAAAAACAGATTCATTTATAACTGTGCAGATCAGTGGAGATGTAACCTATTCTTTAAGTCTATGAACTATTTTGGCTCATTACAGATAGAGCATTCATCTGTGTCAATTTACTGTGACACAACAGAATCAGTGAATAAAGCATCCAGCTTACCTTTCCATCACTGTCCTGGCGCCTTTTCATTTCAGCAGCTCGGCAGTGAACGCGGAAAGAAGATACGGTCGCACTTTGAGCACCATTTCACCCTCTCTGCCTGTCTGTCTCTCTTGTCTGAGTCTCCCTCGCAATCGCGAGTCAATTTTGTCCTGCTAGTGAGGGAAAATCCGTTTATCCGTGGACTACACTTACGCGGAGCTGCACCGCTTAGCTATTTCAATCTTGTGTGGAAGCGCCTGCCTGACAGCGCCTGATAAAGTGAAGATTTACTCGTGGACAAAGTGAGGCGCAATCGCTCACACTTTAGCTTACTCCATCAGTTTCTGTAGGCTACACTGCAGGTCCGGTGATTTAATCTCTTCAGTGTCTTGTGGCAGCCCCCCCCCCCTCCTCCCCCCGCTTTCCACAGATGGACATGCACGCATTGCAAAGAAAGACGTATAACCTGTAAAGAATAAACCTGACTTCAGGCTCCACAGCAGCAAAATGTGAACCTATAAATATCCACTATGACTATGATTAAGTCATATACAAATAGACTACAAATAAGCAAATTGTAAACTCTTTGTATTGTATAGGCCTAGCCTAATTGTAATGTCCCATATAGGCTAACCCCATATTTTACTTTAGTATGCCGAAGTTCCAAAAGGGACATAATAGAAAAAATACTAGGATAGAATCAGAGGGTAGCCTATTTCTATTTTAAATCAGGTTCACGTGGGACTCTGATAAATTTGGCTAAGTGGGTGTGATAGCGCTAAATTGTCTGCCTTTGGCAAAATTGGTAGTATTTGTCATAATTGAACGAGATTAACTTACCGGTAGGTAGGGTGCGTATTCCGGGAAAAGATGTGCGTAAAGCGCACCGGTCCGACGATCAGTCTTTGGACACTCTGAGACGAGCAGAGCAGGAGCTGTATTGTCGTTAGTGCTGAATGAAATCCCCTCTTGTGGCGAACAAAATCTCTTTGTAACTTATGTCTTATCATCTCACATCTCTGTTCCACCGGGTGTGTGTCTGACCGGGTTGCTTCTTTTGATATCCGCACCCCAGAGAGTACAAACCGGTGCGCACTCAGTAGGTTCACCCTCCCTGCTGCGGCTGCTTCAAAATATCCAATTACACATTGTAGCGCTCTCTCTCTCTCTCTCTTTCTCTCTCCATCTCTCTCTGAAGAATAGACCCGATGCAATAATTTCCCTGGATAGGCTACCGCAGGAGTTAGGCTAGAGTCGAGTGATACCTCGAGCCCTTGTCGGACGGCACGTGTTGTGTGAAGAAACCTGCTTTGATAGTGCTCTGCTGTGCGCAGGATACAGCAATAATGATGTCAATGTACCCCACCGCCGTCTAACATTGGTAATTCGTACTGTCCAATAAGATCTAAGGAATGATGACATCAAAGGATATCTAGTCAATAGAGCAGGTTGCGCTTAGGATATAATTTTGAGATATCTCAGAAATGCAGTCACGAGTTTGTGTGTGCATAGGCTGTTTAACTTTGGCTGTAAGGTAACATCACTGTCTGGTAGATGAGCACAAGACTCCAGAGTGGGGTTAGACCCACTCTGGTGAAATGAAAAGGCGCCAGGACAAGCCTTTTAAAAGTTCATTTTAAACCAGTTTCATTTTCAGTGTTTTTCATTACGCATTAGTCCACTGTCGTTTTATTTAATTTAATCTTAGTTTATTTTTAAGGACTAACCTCAAAGTAGGAGAGAATGGTCTGTAACAATCTCTTCACAGTGTGCTACAGATGTACTCAATTTCCCATAATGCAATGCATTTACGTCATAATGTAGCGACCCAACGTGAGTTTCCATCGTGTAGCAAACATGGTAGCAAATGAGCGATAGCTTTATCTAGAATAAAATTAATACGTTTTGTCCGTTTCGACTGCAGTTGTGTGCGTTTGAACACTCTTTTAGCCTCCATTTCCACATCTTTGACCAATTAAACGTTTAAGGATAAAGTTTTAACACGGAACTGCAGTGGAGCTCCAGTTTTTGACGAGTCGCAGCAGTAACTGACCGTGTAAGAAGATGAAGACCCCTGAAGGAAAATCTGCCTTTCTGCTAGACGCTTCTCTGCTATATAAAGACACATGTCCAGAGCTATCACGGTTCTTCCTGTAAGAAACTTTTTAAATCCTACAAGAATTTCATATCTGGGTCCTTTACTCTTTCTCCTTTATTGTTGTAATAGTAGCATGTAGGCGCTAGGTGGAAGAGCTGGACCAATGTTAACGACTGACTTCCTACTAATATGACGATAAAACGGATAAAGCAGTAAACCTTCTGCCAATATGACGATAAAGCTAGTAACATTATATTTCTACATACGGATTTAATACTGTTATTTCATTCTGTAGATGATGTTTGCTTGATTTTAGATGGCGCCTCTGTTAACCCTCCACTTACAGGGATCTTCAATGAATTATAAGTAGCGACAAACATCACAGCTGGGCTTTTGTAAAACAAAATTTAAATCGAGAGGAAATATTACTAGTGACATGCAGTAGATGAGACATCACCAACACATAGCACAGCTGTGCTTTGTAAAGGCCCACTCAGTCGTTTTCACAGAAATATTTACACAATGAAAATTGACTTGAAAAATCTGCATGTCCTTTGATCATAACCCAAATACACAAACATGAATTATACTAACAGACATTTTAACTGTAGCCTACCAGAAAGTATCCATAACTGATTGAATTGATGTCTAGTAGGCTTCTCTTCCAGGTTGATCTGTCTTTATCAGGTCTTAAACCACATTCCCACAACACTGTTTATTCAGGAAGATCATTACACTGGGTATTAAAAGACTTGTCAATTTGAGAGTGATGGCAGGAAACTTTGGTGGTCTTTTAACATTCAACCATTGTTCAAAGGGCAGAAAACGTACCTGTGTTTGAAAATTTGGCTGTTGTCATTTAGAGTGTTGCTCATTTTATTCATCTTATGTGTCACGCTCATATTTTCACTTTTTGTAAATTTGCCCATGTGAGGATGTACCAAGTGACATGAGAGATCGTCAGTAACTGATCTATGATCATTGAAATGTGCTTCTTATTGTGAAGTGTGAGGTGGGCACATTTGTTCGGCATGTGTGAGCTGTTGCCATTGATGAATTGGGTTGACTTTACTGTCAGTCTTATGAAGTTTCAGAGTGAAGTTGATTTAATTGGTGAGGTCACGCCACCTTCCTAACAAGCGAGCAACACGAAGAAAACAAAGTGCTGCGAGCAAAGACAATCCTTCTAATCATTGGCTAGGCAAAGCCAGACAGTCTTTAAGCCCTGTCTCTTCTCTTGTATCTTTTGCATAGTTTTCATAAAAGGACCCATACAGAGAACCCAGCTTTTTCCAACTTACCAACTGTCTAATTAGCCTGCTAGCCGGTTGCAAGTCTTAGTTCTTATTAGAATAAAACACAATAGTATTTAATGCCACTATCTAATTTGCTTCATCATTTACAGTTAACTTCTTCGGTTTTGTTGCTTTTGCCAAAATAGGTATTTACTCCATTTTCTTCTGATAGCATATTCTACATAGGAGTGATTGCCTTATTATATGGAAAGCGAAAGCCAAAAGTAATTTCAGGAAAAATCCTCTTAAGCCTCAGTCTGACTGAAATAAAATGAACGTGTGTGTGTGGGGGGGGGCCTGCACACTTACAGGTGTACTTTCTGTGTGCGCAAATCTTATTTTCATTTATATGGATATTAATACACTTGTGTAAAGTGTGTAAAGTGCGTGTGAGTGTGCATATGGACTCTTGTGGCTTGTGTTTGAGTTGGGTTCCAGCCATGTCCCTGTATCCTCCAACTTGTTTTCACATCCACCTGAGCCAGGAAATGTGTGGGCAAAGCCATGAATGGAAAAACAGAGTTTTTAAGAGTGAAACTCCAAGTCAGGGTCATTTTACAGATGTGTGAGTGAGCCAACTACTGCTTTATTTCATTGATCTGTTCCCCAGATTCCCTGGCTATGATGGGCTGTGGTGATAGAGAATGTTTTGACCACATTTAACTATGGCCAGCTGTCAAGCGGGCAAGACACGAATCAGAGTGTTGGGTCCACAGGCTGTGAGACCTGGCTGGTTTCATGCCAAAGTGTCTGGCAGAGAAGACAACAATTAGCAGCCACAGCCAACATTTACACTAAGTGTGATGAACTAAGTGACGGCTGCATTTGATCTTCCGCCAGAGTGATCATATGGAAGGCATACCAGGAGGGAAATTACTGTTAAGAATTAACGCTTCACATTGAGGGCTTGGGCACACAGTCGATCAGTTAACTGAGGGGCAACCAAACTGTTTTTTATCAGCATCCACTCAAATAGCTGGCATACGTGTCGGTCAGTGTGTGCTGATGATGTTTTTTAGTCCTAATGAACCACAGCTGTCTTTCTGTTTTCTTCTGGGGGTTTCCAGTGTCTTCACTTTCTACAGTTATAGCTGTGGTCATGCGTTACTGGAGTGTTTGTTTTGTAGGAGCGTGTCAGTACTCCTACACACTACCACACGTACAGTATTTGAATGCTTGTGTTACTGCCTTCTCTGCCACTGATTTCACCTTCACCTTGTCAGGCTGATGATGACTGACTGTGTGTTTATTTTTGCATCAGGGTTACAGTTTAAGCATTGTTGTCGCTCTTGGTTTCAATAAAAATTGATCAACGTAGAATTGCTGAAGAAATCCGAGGCTCAAAAGAGGCTAGTGATTTAAAAAGCCTTTAATATCGCATAAAATGGTCTTCTTTGGACTGTTTCTTATATATGTTGGTAAGAAGTCACATGATGAGTGTTGCCAAGGAGGTAGTCACATTGTTCGTGTAGACAGATAAAGACAAACCATGTTCAGCAGAGAAAATCACACATGAATCACTAATCTCACACAATGTAAGGCAAAACAGCAATCTACCAATAGAGAAATATAGAGAACCTCTTAATATTTAAGATTTCAGTACTTACAGAAAAGAATGTTCTTTTCTGTAATCAATATTGGCTTTTGATAAAGGTTTTAGAAAGTTAGGGGGAAGGGTCTAGGAGTATGTTAAATAAACGTGACAGCCTGTTTTCATGTGCGTGTTTTTGTCCTTGAATGTGAACTAACGTCACGTTACTGTGGCTCATGTTGCCGGACTAGTGAAGCTGTTTTCCAGTAAGTTCATCACCATAGTTGCATTTCTGGTAACTGGAGCCTCACTGAGTGTTCTGATAACCAAAATATGCAGGATGTCTGCAGAGCAAACAATGCCACAATGACTCTGCTTGTAAATATGCTCAAGTGCTTTGGTTCTGCATTAAAACAATTTTTTTTGAGAGAAAAGAAACCAGACATGCAATTAATTTCATTATTGAATAATTTGCCTCAAATAATCAATTTATTGTTTTGTAAAGCATTATGATTTCCCCAGAGCCCATGTGATGTGTTCAAATTGCTTGTTATTTTCCAGACAGAAGTCTACGTAAATGCCAACATGACTATGTTTGGCAGGTGTAATTTCTATCACATGTACCATCTTAGTATAGCGTGTTAGCATTGCTAATTCACACCAAACACAAAGTATAGTTGAGGTGGATGGGACTGTCAGTAGGTTTGCAGGTAGCTGTTCATAAACCAAAGTATTGGACACATTGGTTGGTGGCACTAGATGAAAGGTCAGGGGTCACCAAAAGAATTACAATTAATCCTTAAGAGGATATTAATATGTGTACCGCATTTCACGGCAAATCATCTGGTAGTTGTCAAAGGGGGCACCTCAGAGTTAGGATTCATCATCTGATAATCATAAATGCCTGTTCAAAACTTTGTGCCAATCTCTATCTAGTAAAAAATGAGATATTTCAAAACGTTGACCTGTTGGTGGTGCTGGAGGAAGAATCAGGGCATCTCCAAAGTTATTAGGATTAATTCTCTGGGAACCCTGTAATTCCTTACAGAATTTCATGGCAATCCATCAAATAGCTGCTGAGAGTTCAGTCTGGACCAATGTTTTGGACTGCCCGAATGACAGACCACCATTACCATCCCTTGAGGCTAAATGATTAATTGATCAGAATAGTTTTTGTCAGTTAACCAATTGATAAATAGATGCATGGTTCAGCCCTAAAGCATAATCCTGTGGTGTTTTGAACTGAACTGAACCAACTGTTCATCCGTCTGTCATTACCTTTGATTTTTGTCAAAATCAGTCACTATTTTAATTTCTCACCGCTAAATCCTTTTGAGACCTCTTTTGGCCTCACCCCACTTATACACTACTTGCTCCCATCTCCGCTTACACTGTAATGCTCATCTTACAGCCCCTCAGTCTCAGCAGGAGCCAGCAGACGTTTCCACCTATGCACGTGAGCTCTAAACTCTGGGAGGCACCTGCTGGTCTCTTTCTCTGCCACATTTAGCCAATAGAAGGGACTCTGCTAATGTGTGCTGTAGAAGGTAGCTAGAGTGTCACTTATTTACACTGACCACACCGCTACCTGAGTCCAGCTGTTGTTTCTGTTTTGCAAGCATTCAGTGAAGGTTTTTCCAGAACACAGCAGCAGTTGCACTGTTTTCCCTGATGGTAGCAATAAAAAGTTGCTAATACTCTTCTTTTTGTGCACTTTGCCTCACCAGCACTTCTGTCTCTAAGTACATTATTACTTTAAAGCCGAAACATAATGCCCCCCACGCTCTCCACCCTTTTGCATCTTTCAGGGCTCTGTTGATTGCATCTGCCAGTTGTCAGCATATCTTCAGTGTTTATCACCACAACTAAGTGTGCACTTAAAAGGAGATGCATGACAAGTATGTTAATAAGATTAGTGTCTTTGCGGTGTACAGTTTCTGAGAGTCAGGGGAGCAATGGGAAGGGAGACTCTGGGAAAACAACATTCCCTAAGAATCCAGCTTCTCTATACCCAGGGGTCTCTTCATAGCCATGTAGGAGAATTAGCTTTTTGAGTGAAGAAAAAAGAAATGAAGAATGTGTTGTTTTATGTAGTCAGAATGTATTTGTCAGTGGTGTCAAGTGATCCTTGATTATCAAAAGTGAAGCAACCACCTCAGGAAATGTATTCAAAGCCTGCTAACTTTCTAAAGAGTACTCAGCTAAGAATGATGAAAAAGGCTTTCAACAACTAATAAAATGTTTCGGCAATTGTTCAAGGCTTTTGAGTCATCATGAGACAATAACCACATAGGCCTCGAACAGCTTCTCTTCGTTTCCAGTATTTTCTGACAGGGCTTCTATATAATCTGACAGTTTAATCCAGTCACTGATTATTAAATTTGCAGAGATCAAGAGACAGTGACTCACACTGTGGGATGAGTGATGACAGATATGTTGCAAATCTTTCTCCACCCTGCCCATACATCTAGCTGCATCCAACGTCACCCAGCGATATAATGCACCATCTCACATATGGAGGGGGGGGGTTGAGAATGCGAAGTGGAGAGTGCCAACAAACCGCTGCCGCCAGACGCAGCAGCAGCCATCGGGTCACCTCCAGATTAAAGTCAACCCCACACTCCCTCCTCCTCTCCATAAACAGCCAGCCGCGTTCCTGCCTCTCCCTGCCCACACGTGCAGCTGGGCAGCAAGTTTCCCTTCATCGATTTAAGCCCAGGGCTAATTTTAGTGGGACTTAGCAGCGGCTTAGTTAAAATGTTTGTATAAATATCTCATTGCGAGCGTTCCAAAATTGGAGGCAGCCTAGCGGTCACAGAGGCGGAGGGAGGGGGGCATTGAAATGGTTTGGAGAGTAGCCCTATATTGTTTGGGAGAGACCCATTTGCTTTTCCGGTTGCATGTTTTCCACTACACATAATGATGAGGGCTGTCTGTGACACGCATTTTTTTCAAATTGGTGTTTCCATCTTGTCATAGGTTTTTAATGTGTTATGTTGCATATTGAAATTATTAAATATGTATTTATGACATTTAACCAGTATTTTAGAGAACCAAAAATGTTTATGCTATATATTCAAGGAAAGTTGTTATTAATTATTTAAACGTCATGATCATCATGTACTAATGGTTTTAACATCAAACTGATTCATTTCACTCTCATCTTGTATCCGTTCTGATCTTGCCTCCTTTTTATTTTCTCTAGGCAGAGGCGTATGAAAGTGAACGGTAAGAGACCTTCACTTCATGGAAGAATCATACTTTTTTATTTACTTTTTATTTTTCATGTTTGTATCAGTGATGCCATAGAGTGTATAATAGCCACAAAGAGCAGAATGCAGTCTTAAGTTGGACCTTGTCATCGGCTTGTCAAGGTTGATAAATCTCACTAAACCCTCAACCAAACACAGTGAGTCTGCCAGATGTCTGAAGCAGACTGACTGGGGGGATCAACACACACACACACACACACACACACACACACACACACACACACAGATCCATACCAGCCAAAACCACATCAGTGATGCCATTTAGTAAGGCTGTTCAGGCTTTTCTCATCCATACAACATAGAGACTGGTTCTTAAGAGAGTAACGAGGTGCTCGTGAGGACAACTTAATTGTTTAGTCCGAAAACTGATGATTTGACATGGCCTAGGGAATAAACAGAATAATGGAAATGTTGTTTGACAATGACAAATATATTGGAATGTGGATTGTTTTTCTGTGAAGATAGAAAAATAGGATGCTGTATTGATGCGCATAGTATCAGTCTGCCATCTATATGCAGCTGTTAAAATGATGATCCAACACTGAACTTTCAACTACTTGTCTTAAACAGATATATCTAATTTACTAGCTCACAGGGATAGAAAACCCATCAACAAACTTCTCATTCTCACCCTCACGTTATCTTTCCACCACCCCAGTTACCGGGGGTATTATTGTGTTGAAAAGAAATGTGCAGAATTGCACACCAGAACATTTGCTTACAGTTGTTAGATAATGTGTCTCTCTCCTCTTCTCAGAACAACCGAAGAAGGTATACCCCAGTCTTTTGCAGAAGACCTTGGTGTGTCCTCACTGTTATCAGTGGCTACAGCCTGACAGTCACCGGATGCGACTGCAGCCCAAGCAGCGTCCGTCAGCGCGGGTGCAGAGCGTCCTGCGCAGGAAAGCCAAGGGCAAACGACTCAGCCTGGTACAGAAAAACCTGCTGCACCGCTTCCAGAAGTCCTCCTCAGTACTGGTGAGAAGATGAAACACTTAGACCCCACAGACCTGGTTATGTGTTGTACTAAACTGCTGCATATTGTCCTTGTTGAAAAAAAACACAGTTTCTTTACCTCAGATGATTTGTGTGCACTGTGTCCTCTAATTTTTTAAAATATGTTTTGTTGTTGTATACTGCTGTTTCATGGTAAGCCACCACTTACTAATAGTATTGTTCCTCTGCTGTACTGTTTGAGCTTTAGTGATCATAGGGACTTTTTTCAGTTGAAGGCTTTGGAATCAAACCCAGAATTTCTCAGTGGTGATCAAAAATGTATCACATCATTATCACATAATTTAATATATCTTGACAAGCCCTACATTGTCTCTTAATGTATTGTTTCCAGTTGTTGTTATTGCTATTTAGATTTATGAAGTAATTTGTGTTCATTTCACAGAAAGTAGCCAGTTTCATTGTGGTGCTCCACTCATCATTGCAGTCTTTACAGTGGGCCCATTAAGCTTAACTGTGAGAGAACTAATGTTGCCAGACAGTGCTTTGTCAACACTCACCCTGTTCTGTCCCACAGCGCTCTAAATTGTTATAGTGGTCTGCTTAATGGATCACACCAGGCAGTGACAAAACGGAAAGCTTGTTTTCACCAGCACCCACCCACTCTACTGATAAAGCCATTTAGATGGGGAAGCCTGTGCTGCCGAGCTTGTGGCAATAGGGTCATTTTCCCCCTACATCAGAGAGCAATGATAGGAGAGAACCACATAAGAGCCCCTCTGGTGATCTGACATCAGCCTAATGAAGAGCAGCTCTAGTGGAAATGCTGCCTCATTAAAATCTGGTTGGATTCATTTAGTATGCAGGTATTCACCGCGCGAGACACTCTGAACCCACGCTGAACCCACTCTCCACTCTATATCTGTTGACTCTGAGGGCAAAGAAGAAGACAGAGATGAAGAGAGGGAGCAGGAAGTAAAAAGGTAGTGAGAGAAGTGGAGGGAGACACAGCAGTGTGAAACAGAAAAGGTGAAATAAAGCAAGAGGGCGGAAGTCAGATAAGAAAGGTGAACAGGAGAAGTCAAATGATGGAATGCAAGAGAAAAAGTTGGCATTTTGTAATATCATTTTGCATGCAGTGAGGGCTGTGCGCTCCTACGTCTGTGGACTGTGGTGAAGTGCAGAGTCAGGGTCTGATAGGGAGGTCATCTGGAGAAAGCATTTTGAGAGAATATTTACATGAAGAGGCTGTTCTGCTCAGTGTTACAAGTCTATTTTGGGTGACTAAATTCAGGTACAATAATTACATTATTAAATAAATGCAGGACCTAAATTGACTGCATCAAGGCTGAGCCACGTGGATTTTGAACATGAAGACAATGAAGAGTAAAAAAGTTAATCAACCTTAATAAATGATTGGGGGTTTTCGCCAATGTTAAAAAAAAAAATTCTCAGTGACGGAGAACATGGTAACCCCTGATACTACTTACTCTAAAAACACACACCTTTCCCTATATCATATAAATAAAGCATAGTCACACATTCATTTATGAGGGACTGGCAGTTAAGTTTAATATATTATTTGGCTCCCTAAAACTATTTTTGATACTACACATGACTTCCTGTTTATATAGGTTATTGCTTTTGATTGGACGATGCTTCAGATGTTTCCTAGTAAATGATTTATACATTACTGAAGTCTTTACTTGCTAAGACATTTATTAAGTTTTAAGTGTGCAAATTGATATAGTAAATCACATGTTTATAACTAGCTAGTGGCTAATGAGCCCTTGGGAAGGACTTTACACACAAACTTGGCGATGGATTTATGAATAAGTGTTGCAACTTAAACCTTTGTGGCTGTCCTGTGTAACTCTTAACCGATTCATCACCTTCAGTCACTCAGTCAGCACATCCCAAGCATGTCCGAGGTATTTTTACCCTCTGTTTTCACGGTCACTCGCATATCATTTACTGGAGGTTCAAGGGGCAACAAGTCAGGCAACGTATGTGAGACGTCATACACTTGTGCTAAGCAGAAGGTTGATAGCGAGGCGATACCCTTAAAATGCAGAGTGGTGGGGCAATGAGATAAGAGAAGGATTGCAGCCTGCTTTCCTTTCTTTGCCTCCCTAACTCCATGCTGATGGATGGAGCACAACAACCCTGCTCAGAAGGGCTCAGCACAAGAGCCTGCATGAAGAGATTAGCCTCCATTTGTCTCCTCTTTAAAGTTAGAAGCACAGGGCCATCGTTAGGAGAACAGCAAAGTCCGATGTAATACCAGAAGTATTTTTAAAACCATTCCGCTGTTGATTTTTATGTCCACAGACTTGAAGACTGCCCAGTGAGATAATGTGTCACAGTGACCATGTACCCTTAATTTGTTTTTTGTTACTGTTTCATCCTTTTATTGTTTGATTTCAGTGTGCAAGAGTTAAATGTTATGGCTTTGTGCACAATATTGTGCTCTTCTTACCGTTAGTCATGTGACATCCTCAGGAAGAAGGGAAGGATTTATCGGCAAAATAAGCAGGTCATATAAAATTGTTGCCATAACCATGCCTGATTAGGCAGGTTTAGACAGATGTTTATTTAAAATAAGGTGTGAGTTTTTGCAGATGCGGATATCCATGTTTGCTCACATTCTCATTGCTCTTTCAAGTGTCAAAACAGTTCTGGGATCTTGCTCTTGAAGTGAGCAAGATGTTGTGTTGCTTCTTTTTTTTAATCTTAGATTTGGATTAGTAGTCTCTCAAGACCAAAGCTTTTGAGAGTGAAATATATAGTCTTCCAAACAATACACATATTGCACACAACTGTGATATATGTCATTTTCTATACGGATCCTTTATCCCAGGCTTTATTTATGGAAAATTTGTGTTGACCTTAAGTAAATGTGTCCCTGTCTCAGCAAATATATAACCATAAAAACATCAGACTTGCAGGAACATGTGACCAGAGGATGCATAATGAAGCGCATACACATGGGTAGTGTACAGTATTTATACTCCAGGGTGTAAATCCCCTTCATTTCACACCATATTGCTCTCCCTTTAGGATGTATATATGTGCACCCTCTGGGTGGATGCCAGTGCATGGTATGATTTTTTCAGCTCTGTGAAGTTGTGTCTTAAGAGGTATTATAAATCAGGTATGTTTATGCATTCTGGGCAGGTTATCTAGCAGTGGATATGGAAATAAGTTGGATTGTAGCCCCAAAAGGCTACAGAGGCAGAGACCCTAAATGGAGCGAAGCGCATTTTCCTCCTCCATCATTCCTCTGTTCCTCTGTTCTCCCTTCTTGAGCCTAGATTTATACTTCCCAGCAGAGTTGTTTGCCACAGGAAAAAAAAGTCGGTTTAGAGCACTCTTTTTTTATACATTAATGTGTTTTGGGAGATGAATGTATTACTGATGTCCTAAAGTCAACAATTTGTAGGAAAAGAAGAAGGGATTCTACCTGGTAAACCTTTTTTTTTCCAAGACAGGTAGATGCCACTCTGTGAGAACAACACGTGTTTTATTCCGAAAACAACACCTGCTTTCAGAATAACAGATTAACCAAGATGGACAAACAAAGTGATTGAAAATAAGTGGTTGAAAAATCCTTCCCTTTTCCAGAAGAGCCATTTCTTCCTGACATCCAACCTCTCTTTGTAATTTATGTCACCACTATTTCTTGACCTCACTGACAACCTCTCATCCTCTCTTCCTTTATTCTTCTGTTTTTTTTTCTTGAATTCTCCAATCCCTCCCAGTCTTTTTCTCTTTCCTTTTACCTCAACACTTCTACCTGACTGCCCCCTGCCCACTCACTGTATCCGCATCTTTCTTCTATCCTCTTTCCATTCTTCGCCATCAGTTCCACCACATCCCTCTGTCATATTTATCTTTACTGGAGTAATGTCGCTGGAGAATGTGCCTCTTGAGGAGATGACAGGAAACAGGAGACAGCAATGTTTAGCTGGTGCTTTGCTGTTTGCTCTTAGGGAACAGGAAATGCTCCGGCGAGGGTTTTGACACCTCGAGGGTGTGCAGCAAATGACAGGATAACAGGGGGGAAGGGGGGCAGAAGGGATTCTGCAACAGCGGTGGAGGCCTTGAGTTTTTTAGATACATACAGGGGAGACTTCTTGCTGGGAAGTAGCTACACTCACTCATGTCCCATGTGTGTACTAAAGTATTTTCAGTATGTTAACACACACGGACAGTAGGAGCAGCAGTCACGGCAAGTCAATTCCAGCTGGCTTAGTGACTAACATCCTCGGGAAACCATAAAGGGCCCATACCTGTCATCATGTTTGTAGCCCAGCTCACTAGCAGGATAAACCCAGTATCACTCAATTAGCCTCTGTGCCTCTCTTCATGTCATTTCCTCACCAAAAATCTCTATTCTGGAATTTGGGCAATCCCTGCTCTAGACTTAACTGTAAGTTGGCTCGGTGTCAAGGTTTGGAAGCCACCACTGTTCGGTTTTTGGATCCTCACTCACCACCTTTTAATATATTGTATATTGCTCCTGGAACCAATTCTGTCAGCACGTGTGCCAACATAGAATGTCCTTATACAAGTTACAGTAAGTGTCTCTGTTCATTGGTTACCTCTTGACGACAAAGGAGCTCCAAATCCAGATTTATCACTGAGCTGTATTGTTTATTCCTAAACCCCAAAACTCCACCTGCACTCAGAGCAGCTGCACCCTGAAGCGCAGCTCATCCATCCAGGGACCAAACGCTTAAAACTATGTATAGATTCATGACTTTAACTGAAGACAGAAATATGCAAACGCACAAGTCTCTCACCTTTTATGTATTTCCTATGTAACTTTTCATGTCACTTGCGGCTATCTTTATAAAACTGTGTGTACCCCCGCTGTGAAGCCTTGTGTGCTCACCTTCTCATCTCACATTCTTCGTTTATAAATACCAGTTTATGTGTGCTGCATGCATTGTTTCTGTGCATGTGCATTACTTATGCATCTTTTCCCCTGGTGTGTCCTCAGGTCAGTGACATTTTGAAAATTAGAAGTGCAGGCATGTGCCCTTATCAGACAATCATGTATGTGTGTTGTGCCTAGTAACAATGTTGAAGACTTTACTCTTTGGTCTCTGTGCTTACAATGAAAATAGAATGTCAAGGTGTTTTAAATATCATAAATGCAAAATAGCGGGGGTAGGTTTCTAGATTTACACTAAACGTGACGGTGTTCTCTGGATAAAGCTTCCACAGATAATATCAGGGGGATTTCAAGAAGCATTTGTTCTCAGTTTATCTTTTATTTTTTTATGTTATATCTGAAAGAACTGTATCAAGCACTTTTCACAGTGAGATGTCACTGAGTCCAGATGTTCATTCAGCAACTCTTGTATAATTTACTGAAACAAATTATCCAAATCCTGATAAATAACATTACTTTTTATAAGCTTGCCAACTCCTACTAAATCCTGCTTGTTGAGGATAATACAGTAAACTATAATTTAAATAACCTTTCCTCCAGCCTTTGCTCCGGTTTGTTTTGAGAAAGACCTGCTTGTGTTATGCAGGAAGGGACGTGACCTTTATCACCACCAACAGAGACAGAAAGAAAGAGAGAACCGGTGATGACATCTTTTTTTAAATGGCAGTGTGTAGCAGCTCTGCATTCGGATCGGGTATCTCTGTGTATTTACTGGGCTGCCTGCCTCCAGACAGTGTGACTAAGTGGCTGCCTGCACCACCACAGCTTGCCTCGTATTGATCCCCCAACTGCTCTTCTGCTTTCAGCTTTATTGTGTTGTATTGATGTGTTCTCAAATGGCTTTTAAAACACATTGCACGCAGATGTTTGTGCTTTTTAGTGCACATAGGCATTTTGAGAAAACTGTCACACAGTCAACATTCAGCACTTACAAACTTCTGTCAGGCTTATATTCAATTCAGATACTCTTATAGGCACCTAATTATGTCACTCACTCTATTACTCTTCTCATCTTCCCCCTCTCGGGTGGTATCGTACTTCCTAGGTCAAATTAATCAACCCAAGCTGACCTCTGGCAGCAGGGAGAAAGACAGGAAGGGAGGTATTTATGGAGCAGGGGCTATTATTAGATGGTCCATCTGCAGAATTGATTTATGTGGGTCTGTGTGAGATTGCATGTCTGTGTATGTGTGTCATTTCACTATTTGTCATGCAATTTTCCATCTAATGCTCGGAAGCAATGTCGAATGTATGAGTTATCTCAGGCTACGGGCACACGTCACATAGAGGTAGAAATGTGTGTTTCATGAAAACGTATATGTGATGGTGTGACACAAAAAGGCCAGGCCAAGATTTCTGTGCTGATTAAGTTTCAGACTTTACGAGAGAACGTCACAGGAGCTTAACTCATTACTCTCCTCTTCACGTTTGCCACAATATTGAGTTACACATTGGGTACTGCTTCGACTGCACGACATGAAGCTGCATAATTACATAGACAGTTGCCACATTTATGAGTTGTCTCTCACTTGCTTACTCATTTAAACATCATATTATTATCCCTGGACATTTATTATTATTATTATTAAACTTACATAGGATGCATGTCTTAGGTCAAAGCTTATAAATACAAGGGTAATTTGTTGGCATGCTGGAAAGCCCTGACTGCCTTTAAACCATTCACTACACACCGTGAGAATTAGCAGATTGGTTTATTCTCTCTTCAGAGGAGGAGGAGACTTAAGTCAACCGTTAGCGAGGTGTAAAATGATTGCACAGGTTGTTGTTTTTTTAATGATTTAGAGGATGAACAGCAGGTGCTGACATTCTATGCACCATGCATGGTTGCCAGAGCTGAACAGGACCTTGATACATGTGTATGGGATCAAGGTTAAATGTATATGTGGCTGACTGTGACAGTTAAAGTTTCAAGTTAACCACAAATGCAAGCATGCATAGGGTGTAAGACAGAAACCAGACAAGCTGCTGTATTTGCTGTGGTTTGATATTGTCATCACAAGTCATGCTCTCTTCCTCTGACCATATGGTGAACCTGTTCTCCAAACAGAAATTCAACTCTCTGCAAAAACAATCACCCTTAATGTTGCCCCAGCTGTGTATAGATGGTTGCTGATCCTCTTTCCACCTTGAAGCTCCAATATGTCGCCTTTGCCATATGCTTGACCGGCCACTGTGTAGGTCTGTTTGATGCCAGGACAAACAGCCCAAGATAAAGAAATCAAATCTGTCTGTGGCGCCGGTTCACGTGTGTCCCTCCAAAGTACATACACTACATGTCAGAGGATTAGCGTAAATTAGATGGGTACACGTGATGGGTGGGATTTTATTTCTATCATGACTTGTCTTCACTATGCAATAACCATACCATCACTGTTGTTTTGGAGTGGACAGTGTCACTTTGTTGATGCCTTCATATTGCTAAACACTGACATGCACACACACACTTCACTGGGCAAAGGTTTTCTTAGAGCCTGTCATATCAGTGCTTCATTGCAGGCCAGCTGATGATGGTGGGGCCACTAGTGGTAACTAAAGGACAAGAGGATAAACAGCACGAGGTCATTCTAGCTGTAAACATCCATCTGCAGCCAGCTGTCTATCTCTGTTTGATCCACTAAACTATAAGCCACACACTCTATTTTATTTTTATTTTTTTGCTACAGTGTTTTTTCTTCTTCTTGGCAATCATTGGATAGTGATCGGAGTTGAAACCGGGAAAATCTAGGCCGTCACCTAATGTCCACAGCCCTAATCACTTACAATGTGTGTTAAAGCTCTATTTATAACAGAGGAACAAATAGTTTTTGTTTGAGTCTTCCCCACCAGTGTACTGTTTAAATCTGATTAGATGAAACTTAGATCATCTATAGGGGGAAATTGGGTCATTACGTCAGGAAATAACAAGTGGTAGTGATGGTAAGGTTCTAAATAACAATAGAGCAAATACAAAGTTTGAAATATAACAAGACTGCTCATCACAAAACTTCAGAATATGTTGAGATGGATGGATCGATGGATGTAAACATGAATGCACTGATATTTTGAAGGATGCAGTGTGTGCATCACTGGCTCTAGGCATTGATCCATTTAAAAATATGAGTGTGGCTTATCACTGTCTGTTCACATTATCAGGTTGTACGACAAGTGAAATGTGTCACGTGTAGGTGTCTGCTTTTGAAATCATTCACTTTAACAAACATGGCTTGTATTTATACATTTTTCACTATATAAATTGACTTGCATGTAACTTTTTAAAGGACCAGTTGTACATTTTGCCTGTTGCCTGCAAATATTATATTCTGCATCAATATAAATCAGTTACCAAAGCATATAGTTAAAAATGGCTTTTAGGGCAATAACTGGTTTCAGTGCATTCCAATACAGCAGGAGAATCATCTAGCAGAGATTTTAAGTTCCTTGAAATAAACTAAGTAATCCATCACATTTAATATTTTGTCAGTTTTAGTTTTGTCAATTTGTAAGAAAGAATGTTTTTTTCCCCCCAAACTTTCCAAGTTGGTGCATGCAGGGACTCAGTTTGTGATTTCGAACTCAGTTTCCAGTTTTCCACAGTTGTTCATGACTTGCAAACATTATTTTAACTGTGAAGATGTATAGTATTAATGCTTACTAATCCTCCAAGGAATAGAAGAGGGCACTGTTAAAACTTTTAAAGCCATACTCTCCTATACTCCTGAAGTCGGATCCTCCACTGGAGTGCAGCTCTACCCTATAGGCTACCACTCTGTTTGTCTGAAACACCTATACATAACCAGATAGTGTTGCCACTATAACATTCTTTGACAAAGATCCTGCAAGACTAGCGTGTTCCTGAATGAAAACAGCTTTAGAATTGCCAGCTAAATTTATCCTTGGTGTATTATAAACAGTCTGTTCCAGCTTTATCTGCACCATCAGCATAGCTGCTTAGACTTGTTATGACTCTTTTTTTTATACGATTGCAATCATAATCGGTTTGAGCTTTGCTAAGTTTAGAAGAGTACCGGTTATTTGAAGGTCAGGAGAGATAATGAGTTTGATGAAAAGGGCTTTTACTGTTGAAGGTTCACTTTGAATGTGAAGCTTTATTTGCTTAAATTGAGGCTTGCCTATTTAGCAGTTAGAAAGAAATTGGTCTTATACCGTTAAAAAGATCATAACTCAGGAACCATACAGGAAACAAAAAAACTTAACTGTTGTTGATGACTTTCATATTCAGCTATACGTTTCCAATATGAGGAAGTTACCTCAAATACCATAAGTCAAAACCATCACCAGCAAAAAAATTTTATTTGTGCTCCACTATGAATAATATAGTTTATCGTCTTTCACAGTAAATTTCAACAAGTACATTTTGTGTACAAACAGGAATCATTTATCACATGATTTTGCATATAGACATATGATAAATTCCACCCGGAAATATGGGTGAGCAATGTCCTCTTATATCTGTTTTCCAACCTTCACAACCTCGCTACATGAACAAACCAATAGAGTGATGGAGCCAATCCGTTTACAACTTCAAATTAAACTCAGGTATTATTTACCATTTTGAAACCTATGTAGTATCTTTAATGCAATGTTGTGTTCTAACGGTGCAAATTAATAGGCTATTATTGTTATTGGGAAATTTTAAAATTAAAAAAAAAATTTAGATTGTGGATCCTCATTGTGATTAACTAGACTGTGATATTATTTTCTGGCCAGATTGCCTACCCCTACATGTAGAAACTGTTTATCCAACAATATCATGCTCAGATGAAGTCCAAACCTTTTATCCTATATGGTAAATTTTGTTTGCAAACATAGATGTGTCTTGGTGAGAGTGTCATCACTGACACAGCTGCAGCTGAGTGCTGGCTGTCCCACAGATTTGACAGTGCATTGGTCAGTCCTCCTTTGAGCCACACCCCTGTGCAAGGATGGGTGGGCTGGTTGCTGGGCTTGGTCTGTATAAATCTGGACATGCAAGCTCATGTAGTAAACACTTGACATACGGTCACGTAGAAAGAAAGAAGAACTCTGTACTCCTGGTGCTTCGAAATCCAACTCGCCCACACTCCCAGATAGACACCTGTCAAAATCCGAAATGGCTACCTTCGTATCGGTGAGTTTTCCATCTCATCAGTATTCAGGACTGTCAACAGCTTGGCTCAGACTTGTTGACCTGTTCCGACCAGTTTTAACCTCGTGAAACTCTGGATGGATTGTGTCATTAATGGGATTTAAGTTACTGAGGGCTGAAAGTAATTTTGAAAAGAGTTTTTAAATGACAGTGAATGATACTTAACACTTTTGTACTGCATTTTCTAAAGTGAGGAGTGTATTCTCCAGAGAGGAAAGCATAATTGGCTCTCCTGTGCAAGAGTTTTATTCTCTACTAAAGTTGCTTTAAGCTTATTTGTTCAGAAAACAAAGAAACAACAGTAGTGACTGATCTGTGAAACCACAGATTTGTGCTTCACTAACTTCTTATTAATTGATTATCTTACATGCACTATGTCACAGACATGTAATGAAGTTTCACCTAGTTGCATGCACTATTCCTTTTTATTGGAGGATCTCACAACCCGACAGTTGGGCCTCATAACTCTCACTCTCGGTGTCTGCATGCTTTGCCTTATATAGGGTCTTGTGTCATCTGTGCCAGGTTTTGCTTATAATTTGTCACAAGAGGCGCAGGACAGTGTAAACTCGACTGAAGTGCCAAAGTAATTGTAGTTGCAAAAGATTCAGAGAGATGAACTGGAAAAGTTTGCTGCCGGCACTTATAGGACCCGTACCCTGAATAGGTGAAACTGCATGGCAACAGCCCCTCCTTGCCCTGTTCATAGGCAAGTCAGTGTTTCCCATCCTGCTTGAACTAATCCAGTTATTTTCATATGTGTACAAACATTCAAAGGTAAGATAATCTTGGGGATGTTTGGCAGGGCCAATGGGAAGAGCCTCAGCTGTTGAGTGAATCATCTCCTGTCATGAATTTGCTTCCATTGTGAACTATTTTCTAAGCTGTGAGATGGCAATAGATGTGCCTAAGGCTTTGGTCTGGCCTGCGTCACCCAGGACATGCGAGCACTTCTCATTACAGCACTTTTGCCTGCTACAAGCGCAGCAAATCCTGCACTCTGTGTCCCTGAGTTCATTCTGCCACTGCGGTCGATGTCCAGACTAAATCACAACAAAATTCCTGCTTGACCCAGACGAGACAGACAGTTGTGGCTAGACTGAGTTTGATGAAAAATAACATTAGATTAACATCAGTTTGTAGATAGATTGGTATTATACAAGAGTAGTTTCAACAACCTTTCAGAAAACTTGCAGAATTCCTTTTGGGGATACCTTGCATGCCTTCATCTCAAAACTTCGTTATGTATGAAAGGAATATAGAGGCAGGCCATGCAATATTAATGAATATGTTCCTTCCCTCTCTTTATCATAGATGGCCACCTGCCACACTTGCAATACGACAACCAGACACAAAGGAATGAACAGGGACTTTATAGCTACCCTCACTAAGACGCACAGCACACCAGGGAGCACTGGCAAACACAAGACCCCACAGTCAGCCAACAGAGCCAACATGTCTACTCCCAAGACTCCTGGCAATGACAAGACACCCGTTCATACACCTAGGTAAGTTATTTATATTTAGGTGGCTGGTATAAATATCCCCTGAGCTAAAATGTAAGATATCCACAACTAAACTTGGTAGGTGTCACAGACATCCGAGAGGATGATGTGTCAGGCAGGTTAGGATTTGAATGATTAAGTTTCTATTTATTCAGCATAAAGACAACTGCATGCTCTATGGGTGGTACGTGTTGCTATCCATGCTTCCCGGATCGTGTACTTGTTGACAGCACACTTTTAAAATTTCCTGCCAACCAACAAAATCTCAGGTTACTGTATCTTAACTCGTCATCCCCTTTCTCTTTCTCCTCCCCTATCAACCCTCTCTCTTTCCCACCAGGTCCTCCACCTCCTCTAATACTCCAGGGTCAGGCTCAGCGTCCTCCAAGCCTGCCTCCAAACCAAAAAATTGGGTCGTCCAGCGTCTCAGCAAGATACTCCTGCGAGAGGACAGCCAGGGCAGCAAGAAGGGAGGCTTGAAAGATTTTCTCTCCTCACTTTGAGTATCCCACAAATGTACCTTGTATTTTATGTATTTTAAACACATATTGTAACCTGTTTACACCAAAGGATGAGGGGGAACTTATGAAAGTAATTTTGTTTTCCTAGCTGGTGTGGGAAGGGTTACAGTTTGCCCACCAACACAGCTCTTGCTGGGCTGTTTGGAATGGCACTCCTAATTGGGAGCACTGGGCTGGTTGTTTGAACTATTAATCAGGGCTTCTGCATATTCTGACAGTCGGAGGAGAAAGCTTATTTTGTCTAATTTAGCACATGCCTCATGTAATCTCCTAAACTGGGGATGGTAATTTTAAGTGGAATTTTAAAGTGGAATAATTCAGTATTTATCAAATGGCCAAAACCTCGCCCAACTTTGAGCTGGCTGTCCAACTTTGGCGTCTGTGGCATGACAAGCTGGTTTACAGGCAAATATCCTTCTCCATTTTGGATATATATATCATCTTCATACTACTTGATGTTAAAACTTTTGTATCTGAAGTTATTTACTCGCTTTATTTTTTGGCCCTCTCCAGTGGGATTTCTGTGTAAATTCATTTGATATGGCACTAAACATGACAAATGTATATATGTTGTTGCCACTGTACTATATTTATACATATATAGAAATGATTTTGAACTTTGACTGTGCACAGTCACCAGTGAAGATATTTGTAATTATCTAAAATGGGACTCGTCAGTTGCTGTTTACATTGATTAGGCACATCTGCCTAAAACCTGTACAGAAAGACCTATTGACAGTCAATAGTGTCAAGACTTTTTCTTTCTTTCTTTAAATATTTTCTTTGGCTATTTGTTTTGAAAAGGTTACTCTTTTCATATTTTGTTAAGAGCAGGGATTTAAATATATGAATTTTGTACTGCCTGATTAACTACCTGTTTTCCATTAGCTAGTCAATGAACAATGTGTTTAAATCCTGAAATACCTCACATTTGTATTCCACCTACACTGTGATTCTCTGAAATAAAACCTTGTCAGTCTGTGAACTGTGCTACTTATTCTTACTCTGAGAACACAAATGAGTGCTTGAAAATGTCTCATACTGCAACTATAGTTTGCAGATTTAAAGTCAATGTCTGCAGATATGGATGTATGTAAATATACCATTTATCCAGCTGCAATTACTGTGGATGTTTTACACCTGCCAACCTTGCAAGTAAGAAAGCCAAACTGTGTTGAAGAGAATTATATTCATCCCAAAGAAAACTTTCTGCCAAAGATGTACAATCAAAAATACATACATAGTGAAATAAAATTGAATGAATAAAGGGGCAGTGGTAGGTTAGAGAAGCAAGCTTGTTCCTGGGAGGTTGCTGGCTTAATCCCCAGACCTGCAGGATAAAATCTGGGTGTGCCAAGCAAAAACAAGTAGTGCTCCAGTGGAACTGCTCAGTGGCCTATAGATCAGTCTGTGGTTTGACTGGGCAGCTTCCAGGTGTGTAACAGTGTGAATGTGATCAGGGCCTTCCTGCAAATGAGCAGCTGGTCTCAGTGATGTTCCCTGAATAAATAAAGGTCTAAAGTGCAGGACGAAAGGTAGGTGCACTTTAGTTGGGATTCATTTATTCCCCAGTACACCTTCCCTAAAGGAGGCCTTTGTGTCCCGCTATGCCAATACGGTAAATAAGAATCTGTGCTTAAATGATAAAAGTAATTATATGGTTACTGTTGGAGAAAATAATTGTCTGCTTTGTCGCATTTACATAAACTTTTGTTTTTCTAGTGTGAGAATCCATTAAAAAGCAAGCAGGCAATCCAGCAGCCCCTCGTGTGTTACTGCGCATGTCCTGCAGGTGTCGCTGGACTTTAACTAACCAATTCGGCTGTACAGGAAGTAACATTACTGCAGCGCCAGAAGAATGTTGTTGCTAGTTAGCAGCTGGCTAGCACGTTGGTCGGTGTTCTTTAAGCCAGCAAACTATCCCTGAATGCAGCATAATTCATAAGTGAATGCCTTTTCTGGGTCACAGTTCGTCGATATCAGAGCAATGTCGGACAGAAAGAGAACAAGAGAGAAGGAAGACAGGCGAGACCACAAGAGACATAAGACATCCAAACAGGATTTGGAGAAACTCAAAACACAAACGAAAAGACTCAACCAAGATGTCCAAAAACTGAAACACGTTGAGACGTTGTGAGTAACGTTAGTGAGAGCTTAGCTGTTTCAACTTGCAAACTTACGCATTAATAATACATGTAATTTACTAGTTTCCTCCCGTAACTGCAAGGAATCCACTTACCCCAAATAACGTTACTTGCTGTTTGAGTCTTTAGGATTAACTGTGTTAACTAGTTATGGGAATGACAGCTAAATAGTTAATTATGAAGTTACGTAAAGTAAGACACGTAACCGTATTAACGTCATTGTTATCCGTCTTTCATGCAGCTACGAGAAACCTCCCCCGGGATTCATAAAGGTAACGTTACTCTCACTAAAATCATTTAGTGAATGCCAGGAAACCATGAAGAAACAGATTGTTTTGGACCTGACACAAGACATGTTCAGAGGTGACGGTTGCTGTTGCAGGAGCACCAGGACAAACCAGAGGACTGTATTCCTGCTGAACCAGGAAATGAAGAAGCCAGGAGCTTCCTGGCTCACGCCCCCACCAAAGGGCTGTGGATGCCACTGGGGAGGGAGGTGAAGGTGATGCAGTGTGAGTACACAGTAACACTCATTCAGCAATAGAAGCAGGAGTTTGCACTTTGAGCAGTGGTTCTAACTGGGGGTGGATGTGTCACAGTGGGAATTGAACCCGACACCAAAGGCCTGCATTTTTCATATCCACTGCACCACCCCCACTCAGTTTTGTTTTATTTCAGTAGCCCATGTTGTTAAAGATTGATTAAAATGAAATCCACTTTTGCACTTTTGGGTTGAACTTTTTTTGGGTTCTAAAAAGTTTGAGAACCACTGACGGAGAGATCAGAATCAAAACTTTACATGTGCACTTCTTTTTTTAAAAAGCCACTGAACTATATAATAAATACTAAGTTCCTTAAAATGCTACTGTAAAATATAAGTTCCTTAAAAATGCTTCTGTAAAGTTTACTGTATTGCACTAATGTTCTAAAGGTTATTGCACAACATATCAGTATAAGTATATATAAATGCATTGATTTAGTGCTACTGTACTGTAGTACAGTAAGTATTGTACATAATGTCTCAAGGTTTTTGCACAAGTGTGACCTGTCTGATTGATAAACAGATATTGGTCCAGTTCTGAGCGTTTATGATAAATTGTGATGATTATGACGGGGCTGTAGTAGGAAAATCTGGGTGTTTTTATAGAGTCTAGCTTAGTGATTACTCTTGGAAAAAAAGCTGTTTTCAGTGTGTTCTGGGCTCTGTGGCGCCTTCCAGATGGCGGCAGTGAGAAGAGCTGATAAGAGGGGAGTGTTTCAACTTTCAGGATGTTGCTAGCTCTGCGGAGGCAGCGTGGTCTAAGAAAATGCTTTCATTGTCATGTACACATACATGTACATGACACAAAATTAGTTCTTTGCACTTTATCCCATCTCTCAAAGGAGCAATGGCAGCCGCTGTGCAGTGCCCGGGGACCAACTCCAGGTTTTTTTTATCAGTGCCCGGTCAATTGCACTGACTGAAGAACTAACATGTTTTTAATGGTGGAGGAAATTGAAGCACCCGGAGGAAACTCTGAAGACGTCTTGCAGTGTTTGCTGGGGGAGTCTGATTTCTGGGCTATTTTTGTACCAGAGTCTGGAAGTTTTTTTTCTCTCCTCCACTGTGCAGTTTGTGTACCATGCTGTGATGTTGTACGTTAGGACACTTTCAATGGTAAAAGGCATTGAGCAGCACTGCAGACACGTTGTTTTTCTTGAGTGTCTTAAGAAAGTAGAGCCGCTGTTGACCCTCTTTAGCGTAGCATCTATGCACCTATTTGCTCTGTATGCGTACTTGGGCTGATCGAGATTAGAGGGAAGGTTGGATTTTATGTGTTTTAAGACCAGTCTCTAAAAACACTGTGCCACTTACTGTTGGATCTGCAAAGATTGTGGCTATCCCGCAAACCACCTGGGACACTTCACACTGCTCCAGAGGTGAAGAGAGGATGTTAGACGAGAAGCTCATCTTTAGTTATGCATTTCTGTAACCTCTATCCTATGATACAGCCTCTTGCTTTAACAATGTTTTGGATTTTTAACATTTATAATTTTGAATTCCTTATGCCAGTGTTGTTAATTTGGTCTAAAGTTTCCTGTTGTTTATAGTTGAAACTCCTTTTTAATTGTTTTGGAATCAGCACTACACGAAAGGGTTGGGCAAAAAAATTATAAAAATCATTGCAGTAAAATTTACTCTATAAATATAAAAAATGTTCAATTAATCTTCACTTTAGTTAATTTGAATCACAAACAAATCAGCACTTAATTTTTCTATGAAGATATTTATTTTGTTGAGGAAAAAGGACTGAAAAAAGATTTTACTTAATTCTACCTCAGTGTGGTTTCTTCAACTTTCACTCAATGCATTTTGATTTAAAATCTCTTGAAAGGTCTTTAGCTATGCTGATACACTATGAAGGTACACTAAATACAAATGAAGCTTATTTTCAGCAATAGAAGTTACAGCAGCACTTGTAGTTGAAGAACTGTAGGTGGGAGCAAACCTCCACCATATGTGGGCAGCGGCCTTGATAGGTGATAAATGTAACCACAAGAACCTGACAATTAACTCCACCGCTATTGTTATTCTGACTAACATGAATGGCTAGAGATTAATAATGGCGTTGGAGAGACTACCTTCTGTATCTTCAGTCACACGTAGACTGTCATTATATTCAGTGTCCATTCACTCCTTTGTCCCACTCATTTTCATGCTGCATGAACAGCCAGGGACTTAGGAAGTCAGCACGCGCACACATGCACTCGGGCCCTGTCCACAAGTTGGCATTTGTTCTGCAGAATCTGAGCATGACTCGCTCTGCTTAATCCTTTGAGAAAACGTTTGAATAGGTCATCCTGTTCAAAGGAATTGAGAGATGCCATACTGAATGTTATGGACATGGAAAACCTAAGTAAACGACTGTACACATCTACTTTTGGAGGCTAAACAGACATCGTGTGTTCTCACTTTACAAAGTTATTCATGTAGCTTCGCTGCCATTTGAAGTGCAGAAGATTAAAACTGTGAAATTTTTTCTTCACTTCTTGTTAGTGATGATTTGTTTGAGGAGGTCTGTCTTTTATTGTGAGACATATATTTCGCAACACCATCACTACATGAGCAGGGAATGTATTGTTGTGGGCTGTGTGCTCCCGTGAGGGTGGGGGGGTTTCATAGAAACCTACAGTGAATAAAACTAGTTTTGACAAAATCACTTACTGTCTTTGCTCTGAGCTTTGAAACACAAATTATGGCCTTCATCAGTGAACTGGTACCAGCATGATAAACAAGAGGGATGAAAAAACTGACTCCCTGCCTTGGAGGCAGTCATAAAGTCCAAGTATGTCCATTCCTTGATTATTTATATTCCTTTAGTTTTTAATGCTCCACCGATCAAAATAATCAAAACAGCTCTTCATAAAAATGAGTCCAAGTTGTGAATATTGTCATGTGAAGTCCATTGCTCACTGTCTGCTAACTTCTGCCACACCTTTCTCTGCTTCCTGCATCCTGTTGTTGGGTATGCTTGTTTACATTACCTTGCAGCCTGCAAAATAAAAAGGGCCTAGGCTGTCTGTTGGAGCTAAATCAAATGAATGATTTGTAATTGATATGTTATTTGATATCAGCATTTTTATAAGAGTAACATTCACATTGGTTGATATAAACAGTTGGAGACAGACACCTGTTTTGTGCAAAAGGAATTAAAGGGTTGTCCCAAATATAGGTAGGGTCAGTTCAGTGATTTTACCAAACTGTTAACCAACTGCATTTGATATATTTGATAGCAGATCTGAAATAATATGCCCCTAACGTAAAGTACACAGATTGATATTTGTTTCCTTTGCTGCAGGTTGGAGATGCAAGCGCTACGGCCACAGGACAGGAGATCGCGAGTGCCCGTTCTTCATCAAAGGCAACCAGAAACTGGAGCAGTTCAGAGTGGTGAGTTTGTAAACTGCTTAGATAAAGCTAGCCCACCCATAGTTATTTAGAGAAGATATGAGAGAATGGTCTATCGTTAAAGAATGTAGGTCGGGTTGGGCCAAGGTAAAGGAGCTTTGACAGAGACAAGTTTGTGTCAAAGACCTGCTGAGGATGGCAACATAGTTAGGACACATTTAGTTTACACTAAGGAACATGTGGGAAGCAGACGTCTTCAGACAGCTTGTTTCAGTGCGTCTGTAACGGAACAATACCTACTGCAGGGACACACAGCCTCTGCAATGATTACCATAAATGCAACTGTATCATATTTTCCTATCGTCTTGTATTGTCACAGGGAGGTTTTAAATAAAATGCTGATATAGCAGCAGAATCAGTACAATGGTTGGAATGTATAAAGTTGACAATCTTCTTGATCTATTCTGAATAGGACCAACTCTTATTGTAAATAGGAATGACTCTTATCTTCCTTTCTTTGATAATAAACAGTGTGCGTTTCATTCTTTTAGGCTCATGAAGACCCAATGTATGACGTCATTCGGGAAAACAAAAGGAATGAAAAAGAAACCAGGTACATATATTGACTTTTTAAGACGTGCATGTTGTTCATATTCTTTGCTAAAAATTTCCCTGAATATTTTTTTACTTTACTAGATTGAAAGGACATACCAACAACAGATTTGAGGCTGCTCTCAGACAATTAGATCAAACACTTGAGAGCCTGCAGTTTTTTTAAATATATTTTCCCCTAGCAGAATGGGACAATCTCAGATGACCTGGAAATTCTCTCATGGTGGCTAATTCTCTGTGCCGGTTTCTAGCAAATTGTGTTTGACACCAGATTGTTTGAATTTGAGGTTTGCTTACTATGAAGGCTCACCGTAGGGGTGTGTGTGTATTTTTGCATGCATTACAAAAAGGTTATTCAAAGGCCAGTGGCGCTTTGAAGTCTCAGTTGCGTGTTTGTGCCACATTCATTTTGGCATCTTCTTTTAAGGGGGAATTGAAACATTCCTCTCCTGGCGAGCTCACCTTCCAAATGCAAATACAGTTATTGTGTCTCAAGGTGTCCTTGAGACAGTAGCTTCTCATTTTTATGCAACATTTTAGAAATTGGCTGCCTCTATAATCATGTTGAAAGTTAAATTTTTAGCTTATGGAGATGTTCCCTATTGGGTATGGGACGCCGGCCGGTTATTTTCTGCTGTGCGTTCTTAAAATGGCTTATTGTGCGTTGCCAAGTGCAGTGGTGGATGTAGTATTCAGATCTTTTACTTAAGTAAAAGTACTAATACCACACTGTTAGATGTTGTCACAATTACCCAGAGCTCAAGGACATACATTCACAATACTTGTTTTGTCCAATAAACATTCCAAACGTCAAAATTATTCAGAATGTCTTAAAATTATTCAAATAACTAAAAGGAAAAGCAAGAAAAATGATTATCAAAATAGCTGCCAATTTTCTCTTAATTGACTCAGTGATTAATTGACTAATCGTTTCAGCTATTCTTCTACTGTTGGGTAGTTTAATATTTAACAATATATTTTAAAAACTCTACAAATTATTTGTTTGTGACAATATTAATTTGTAAATTAACTAGTAACTAAATTTGTTAAATAAATGTAGTGGAGTAAAAAGTACAATATTTCCCCCCTGAGAGGTAGTGGAGTAAAAGTAGAAAGTGGCATTAAGAGCAAATACTCAAGTAAAGTACCTCTAACTTGTGCTTAAGTACAGCACTTTTCAAAATGCGTTTGAGGAAACAGTTTGAGCTGAGGGAAGAGAATGTCTGCTTTGTGATGCGTTCACTTTGAGGACAGGAGGTACACTTTAAGAAGTAGCGTGACATCCTAAGTGTTCAGGTGATCATTCTGCTCCGTGAGATCAGCACCACGATAATGAGGCCTGATGGACTCCTCACAAGAGCATGACAGCCTTTTCTCATAGAAACACATTCATGGCAGAACGGTTTTCCGGATGTCCTCAAAAGAAAATTTAATTTCTGTTATTGTAACTCTGTGATGCCAGCTCACTTCCTGAGCTAATTTAAGGGCATGTAGTTCAGTGGCCTACAATACGGAATCAAATATCTCTTTCCCCACCCCGACAAATGTTTTATATTGCATGTAGCATTGTGGTGCTTCCACCCTCATTCTGTGATGTGTTGATGTTTTTTTCCTTCTTGAAGCTTATTTGGCTGTGGACACGTAGATGTATTCATCTGACCTAGTTAGGGAGCAGCTGGAGTCACCCGTAGTCTCAGTAGTGCTACCATTTACCAGATGTTTAAGTAATTACCTTTTTACTTATTTTTACTACTATTATTCTGATATAATGGCTTTGAAATTGTCCCTGTCTTTTAAGAGTTAGGTGAAAGTTAAGCAGTAATCGTTCTTTCTTTGTGAGTATTATTTGTCAGTACAAACATTTTTAAAAGTCTTCTGAGCTCGAGCCTTGTAGTTGAGCAACAGTATGACCCCATTATCCAGGAATGTCACAGTGTGTTCTGAAATCGTGCGTACACCTGCAGTTTAAAATGTTTGAAATTACTGGAAATATGTGACACAAGTAGGCACTGTGCAAACTCCACACAAAGGCTCTCCAGATGCTTGCCAACCTGGGCATCCGTGTCAGCATCAGTTTTCCTCCCTCTAGTTGACTATAATGCCATGTCCTCTTCCTCTTCTCCTCCTTGCTCTTCCTGTTTCTAGGATCCAGCAACTACAGCAGCTGCTCCAGGACACCACCTCCTCCAATTCAGACAGCTCCTCCTCTTCCTCTTCCTCGTCCTCATCTGACCACCATCGCAGCAAGAAAAGGAAGAAGAGGAAGGACAAAAAGAAGAAAGACAAGAAGAAGAGAAAAAGGAAACGAAAGCACAAGTCCTCTAAAACCAGCGACTGCTCAGATTCAGATTGAGCGTGTGGAACATATGTGCTATGTACTTGGAACGTAGGAAAAGACCGCAAATGAAGTAGCAGCAATGGTAGATCTTACGCAGTAGTGAAGTGTATTCTTCAGAGTGCCTCAGTAAGAACCGCACTCTGGAGGCCTTTCTAAGCCTTTTCTCTGCAGGTTGAACCCCTTAAACTGTAAATCCACTGCGCATGACTTCTCCCAGCCATTTAATTCTCTCAAAGGATGACGCCTTGCATTTACATAGACGCTGTTAGATCACACAGCACGGGGTCATATGGAACAGCTGCTTGAGTAAGTGTGTGTATGTATGCCTTGGTCCATGTGTTTTAAAAAGCATTAGCCGCATGGGGAATGATACTGAAGTCATGAAATGAGCCCACTGATGTAAGAGATAGTGTTCTTTTACGGGGTCTAATAAGATAGCATGTCAGCAGATACAGTATGTTATTAAGAGATTGTAGTTTCCACCATTTTTTTAATCCCTGCTTTTAAATACTTTGATTGTGGAGTTTTAAATACAGAGAGGTGGGGGGAAAAAACTCCAAATTAAATGTTGCAAGTACAGTAGGAATTTGTCTTCCACAAAGATTGAATGTTTGGATGCTTGTGAGTGTACATAAATATTTTGAATTATTTGAGGTTGGAATATGCTTGTTAGCTCTGGAGAGAGAGAAAAAAAACCCACAGCAATGGGGAAAGAATGTATGTGAATATGTTCCCTTATTCTGAGAATAAAGATGGCTCTTTTTCTGCAATGATTACCCACTTCAAGGCTGTGAATACAAAGATGTTGATAATCTTGAGTCTCAACTTAATATGTATGATGCTGTCTTTCATGTTGACGGCTTAATCTATTGAGGATGTTGCAGTGGAACTCCACACACAGAAGTCTGATCATTAAAAAGTACACGGCACAGCACTGTGGTGACCTTCGTGAGAGCCGAAAAGACAGCTTTCTTTTCATCTTGTCCTGCTTCATAGTGTTTTTCAAAAGTCATTCCACAGTCTGGAACCTACACAAGGCAGAGCGATCCTCTCTGTGCTGAGCTGTCATCAGCAACTCGTCAGATCCAGTTCTCAACCAGCAGTACATAAACAGTGTAAGAGGTTAGCCGAGACCAGCAGCTCATGGTAGCTATGCTTCACAGGAGACTTTACCCCTTTAGGCCAAGTCTCGTGTGAAGAAGTCTGGCGCTTCTGCCGTTCATAAGCAGCACATTCCCTGTGGAAATGAACTACAAACATTCCCTCTTCTTAATGACCCTGATAAAGACAATTACAGTAAACCGACAGGGAACAAGCAAACGAGATTTCCATTTAGATTTGTGTCATCGGCTGTCTGAACAGCTCAAATTCTGTAGGGAAGCGTGTGTGTTTACGTGAGAAATCCATCAAAGGTTGGCAGATTATACAGCCATGAGAGCATTTTAGTTTCTGATTGGGAGCTCATTATCTCCTCTTTCTCATCTTCTTTCTGTGGCAGCTCTGTCCACCCCCCTCTCTGGTGCTTTGACCAATAACCAAAGATAAATCAGCTTCATTGAAACAGTCTGTTCCACGCTGACTTCTCTCTCTCTCTCTGAGTAGAACAATGAATCTCCCAGATGAGATTCAGTCACAGGCTGCTCAGAGGGAGGCTGTGCCACGTAGAGAGAATTTGGTCAGCGAACAGTCTTTATTGAAGCACTCTGTCTTCTTGGACAAGGGACAGGTCAGATTGAGTGCCAGGACAGACTCACTGTGCAGATTGTGTTAGAGGCCCAACACATTTGTACAACACTATGTAATTAAATCAGTATTGCTAGAGCTCTGCATTTCACTCATGAGCAATAATCATGTTTTGCCTTATTTTACGTGATATCATCTAAACACTAGATGTGCAGATGGGCAACCAGTGGTTGTGAAACAAAGTCTGTCCAAAGCCAAGTGAGTTACACAATCAGGTTACAGTGAAGTCCACGCATAAAGGAAAACAATCTAACCTTGTGTGATCAAAAACAAGAGTAAATGGTGTTATGGATGCACATTGTACTGCATAGTGATTCTGCACTTTACTGAATGCTTCATGCAGTACTTTTCAACCATGTGGGCTGGCTTAAAATTGCCCCACTGCCTCTTTGCTGTCTCACATAAAGTGATTACATCTTCTGTGAACCCAGCCAATGTAGGCTTGACTGCTTTGAAGCAGCTAAGGGAACAACAAGAAAGAGTTAAAGAAGTGAAGTTTTGTTTGTTTGCTGCCCCACCTCCACCCCCACACCCAACTCTATTCTATCAAAATGTAATCTTAAATAGATACCTCAAAACACTTGTCTGCTATACACCCTGAGTTTAATGATCAGTTTGCCTTCTGTTATTTTTGGATCAGGCCTGCTTGCTTTCAGCCCATGTGTGTGTAGTCATATTAACCCTTTAGCAGAGGATACAGGCTGTCATTTAAATTGGCAGACGTTTGCATCCTGTGTTTTTCACAGAGGGGGGAAAAACAAACCAAGAGAGAGGAAGAGAGAGGAAGAGAGATTTCTGCTGGGTGTGGCGCTCCAGATTATTTATCAGGACAGGGCTCCTGTATTAATCCTCCTCCTGCTGAGTGGAGTCAAGGATGAGCTGCAGGGCTGTCTGCTGTACACTATTCTCTCTCTCTCTCTCTCTCTCTCTCTCTCTCTCTCTCTCTCTCTCTCTCTTTTAATCATAAACAAACACTCTGGGTTTAATATCACAAGCAGCCTGTAATCAGTGACAAAATTAAGGGGAAGTGGCCTCATGTGGCTCAGTTCTGCTGTACTGATCTAATCCTACATCCTGTCCTGAAACTATAGCATTATGTCGGCATGGCCACTGCTGAGCTACATAAAAATGCTTCCCAACATAATGTAACATCAGAAGGTTGTAATCCCACCCTCCAAAGAGTTCTGCGTGTTTGCGTGGAGACCAGAGAGCGTTCAATAACCATGAATTATTGAAATCATTGCTTTTGTTTGCCTTTCCCCTCCTGGCTGCCAGATTGGAGGCAGTCGCATTGTTCTGTCAACCGTCCTCGGAGAGAAAAGATATCTTCAGCTTTTTGTTTGCTTATTCAGATAAAATTTATTGTAAATCCCCTTCACTCACTGGTCTTCATCTGTTGAGACAGTGTAGGCCAGGCTGCTGTCCACTAGGGGAGCTCAGTTGCAACATTTTAATACGTTACATTACACATTTACGTACACATTTTCCTAAAACCTAATTACTGCTTTTAAAACGTGGCTACACATGTATAGCCTACTATATATGCAAATTGTTTAAAAAGTGCATTACTGAACATGTATGTGGTGAAATCAAATTTGTGTTGTTGTTTTTTACAACTTCGCCTGCATGTTAGCTCATTTAACACATATTTATAACCTTTCTTGAAAGCAAATGTTGATCTTCTCAGTACTATATTAACTAGTGCTTAGAATTTTAGTGTTTTGGTGTATTAATTTGTTCATTTGTTAAAGACACATAAAGATGTTCATAAAAACATGCGGAGATATCAAATCCTAACTTCTAGATATAATTTCTGAATGCTGAACAATTTTCACATTCTTTTTATTCTCTTAAAATCCCATGTCTGCCCCCGTGTTTAGCAGATTTTACATATATTCCATTTCATGTTTTCTGTAAAGCACTGTGAATTGCCGTTTTTGAAAGGGGCTATACAAATAGCCTGTGTGGCATGCCTTGCCTACATCCCATATGTTTAAGAAACCATAACAGTTCATTAAAAAAGTAATAAAGTTATTATCAAATTAATAAGATAACCACTGACAAAAGTCTAAATAAAACCACAGAAAGCACGCCTTGTTATAGCAAAAACAAATAAGGGTCAGAATGAAAGCACACCTGTTTTTTTAATTATAACTGACTGAATAGTAATAAGCTACTTCACTTATTACTCTGATTATAAAAGTCAAACATGCCTAACTGATAAAAACAAAACAAACAGGGACGAACAAAAGGAAGGTAAGGTGATCTTTCCAACCGGGCGTTTCTGCTGAGTTCACTGTAAGAAATTACTCTACTGAAATAGTGTTTTTTATTTGGATGAAATGTCACCATCCACTCGTTCTCCTACTCGGTGAGTAGCAGCAGCTCTCTGTAAACATGCATCCTCTGTCTGGTATCACCAAGCCAGCCAGCAGACGGCAGAAGAAAAGAGGAAGTGGAAACATCAGCCCTGTCTCTCTCTCTCTCTCTCTACGGCAGGAGAGAGAGGGAGGGAGAAACACCGCTGAGTGACACACACACAGATTCACAACACACATATACAAACTCCGGACATCAGCGCTTTTCAGTGGAAGAAGTGTCCTCGCTCCGTCAGGTTTGTCAAAGCGTTCTTCTCTTGCAGACATGTTAGCGCTGAGCAGTATTTTACAGCTTCTCTCGCGTTTGGTGCTAATTCGCGGTGGGTTTTTTGGGGGGTCGCTGCGCTTTGCCTCAGCGAGCGATTCTATCTCTGTTACATGGTGGAGAGATAATAAGTGTGTTTCTCCTTGCATTTTCTCTCTCGCCTCGCCGTGTACCTCCATGCCAGTCTGTTACTTTTGTGAAGTGACCTTAGTTCCTTTGGGCGATGTTTTTTTTATTATTGACATCCACGTCAGATGAAAGCATCGCAGCTCACTCCGCTTTCACACAGAGACACATTGAACTGCAGTGGATTTAAAACTGCCTGTGAATTTTGGTTCAAGCCGATGCTGCTGCTGCTCCCCCGGCTTGTTTGCTCAGTGCATGCTGTTCGCTCAGTGCCTAAAAAAATAAAAAGCAAAAAGTGGTGCGTTTGTAGATGCCTCCGTTTTCTCCCCCCACTGCTAATTAAAGAGCTGCTTTTTAAGGGTGTGCGGTGTGTAACTCCAGCCCAGCGTGCTGGCCACACCGTGGGCCTGTGATTAGCAGAAGGGGGGAGAGAGAGAGAGAGAAAACCTCTGTAGCCTACTCCATAACATATAACCAAGATGTCAAGATTAGTATAATCTTGCGGTTTAACTCTCATCCACTCATCTGAGGTGCTTAACATACCTGTCCCTCTTTTCAAACCTGTAGTCTACATCAGGAGTTCCCAGAAGTTTTCAGGTGACACCTAATTCATGTTTGTTAGAGCAACACCTCAGCACAGGTTGGATATGTCTTTGGGTTGAGTTTTTTTCTGTTTTACTTCTGCCACTCCAAGACAACTAATACTGAAAAAGTATCTATAATTGTATGTATGTATGTACATATATGTATGTGTGTATGTATGTATGTACATATATGTATGTGTGTATATGTAGGCCTATATATGTGTATGTGTGTGTATAATTGTTTTAGGTGTCACATGTTATCTGCCACAGCCTCTGTTATCTCTTCTGTAATCAGAATCAGAAGGAGCTTTATTGCCAGTTAGTGTTTTGCTTTGGTAGTAAAATACTCTTCTTTTTTCTCTTTTGTAGTGCAATAAGTTTGAATATCATTTATTCCTCTTTATGTCTTCGGCCCCACAGTGGTCCTTAAAGACCCTTAGTCACCTACATATCCCACTTTAACATCCGTTGCTTAGTGATCACTCAGTAACCATAAGAGACCACAACGGCATTGGGCTCCGGCCCACAACTTGGCGCGGCTCTGTCTTCCTCACATCAGTGAGGGGCTAGGCTGTCGTCTTCTCTTGGTCCCACTGCCCTTCCAGGCCATTTCGGATCGAGTGAGAGTCCATTTACATGCCCTGTTAGCCACCAAAGATATCCCTGTTGTGATTGAGCCACATGCACACCGGAGTCATCATGTCAACTCCACAGTAAATACAGGCAAACATAACCTAGATACATAGGCACAAGGACATGTGCAGCAATGTTTCAGACACAGACAGCGCTCAAGAGCTTCATTACAAGGGATGCATGGGGTGGAAGTTTTTGTTTCAAATGCCATTCTGGGGGTATCATCTAAATTGAAAGTTAGAGGTTCCTTGTTGTAGTTTTCCACAAGGATGTAGTGCATTACTTGATGTGAAATCTGAGATTCTACCAGGGTGACATACTTCAACTGAGAGATCCCGTGTTGCATTGTGAGGTTTTGGCCTGCCTGTGCTCCCTGTCTATGTGGCTGTGGTTGACAGCGGGTTGCGAGATTAATGTTTGGTTTTAGACTCAGGTCTGGCACAGCTTTTAGCAGTCAAGGAACGCAAATTTCAACTCTTGCTTTGGAACAAACCGCTAACATAAGCATGCTCTCCCATTAAACTGGTATGTGAAGTTTTTGTGTGCGTGCACAGCATTGGCCAGTAGCTGTCCAGGTCAGTTTTGAAGCGTGCCAGAAACCCTTATATTTCAGTTTTACAACCACCTGAGGGACCTTTATGTCAAAAGGAATGCACACACATGCGAATACAAGTTTTACTAGCCACAGTAAACCTCAATTTCTCTTAACTGGCTTTCCCAAATGTGTATTTCTTTATTCCTACTGGGTCTGAATATTCAGCGATAGTGTTACAACACAGGAGTAAAAGTGAAAAGTGAGAAGGTAAAATACAAGAGTCTTGACTTAAGTCATAAGCCAAATAAACTGATGAAATTAAACTTGAGCGCTTTGGCGTTTTGTTTTAAATAGTGAAACATAATCCAGGAAATCAGATTAGCGGAAAGAGGCAGAGATGGAGAGGCAGCTTGGAGTACTTTTTGGGAGAGGATGGGTGCCTGCCCTCGCTTATTGAGTTACATCACATGCGAGATCCTGGTGTGTATCTGTTTGACACTGCCTACTGTTTGGCATCCTCTCTCCACCTCCTGAAATGAAACCACGCCAATTTCTGAGCTGTGTTTCTGTCTCCTCTCGCCTGTCAGAGCCCCTTCCCCACCCTAGCTGCTTGTTATCTCTCTCTCTCTCATTAGCTTTCCCGCTTGCTTTCTCACACATAGTACCTCGCGGTCCCTCTCATTTTTTGCTTCTCTCTATCCCCCATCTCCTGCTCTTTCTTCTCATTTGCTCACTAACATTGCAGCACACCCGCCTCTACTTTCTTACACTCCATTCTTGCTCACTGAGGGAAATGGAGGTATGTAAGTTGTTTTCTCCTTGATGGATGCCCGGCCTGCTATCTCACCATCTTAATGAACTCATTTCCCCTTTTTCTCCTAAAAGCTCAGAATTGTTACACTGAAAAATTAAGTACCCAGGAGTTTCCTGTCATCTCACTTTTGATTCAGTGTGTTTGTGCTAACAGCCATTGTGAATGCCTATAGAGGAAAAAAACATTTGCTATTTAATGTACTGGTATCCTTGCTTGCAGTACACACTGGTGTGCCAGTCCTTCCACAACTTGGGGTTAGATTAATTTGCATTTCCAAATGAGATGAATGTTGCCTTGCATAATTGTTCCCTGTGGTATGAAGTTAATTAAAACAGCATGTAGTTACTGAAGGTGCGATGGGAAGGTGCCAGACAGCCAGAGCGACATAGGTGGATGAGAAAAGATCTAGGTGCTGCTGCTCTTTAGTTTACTGATTGTTGCCTCTGGCTAAATTCAGAGCCAAGCAACTCTTTGACTTGTGGAAAAAAAGATGTAATAAATAAGAGAAACTGATGTGAAAAACTTGAAATTGTTTGATGACCAACTGTGATCTCTTCATGGTTGCGTAAGGGGAATACTCTCACGACTGTACGACCTATTACCCTGCACTCCTATAACTGTATATGTTTTGTTCCACACGGCTGCAGAGTCCCATCGATTTTTAGAATATGAATCAGTTTAGGCTGAGTGCATCCACAGGCGTGTTTTTCAGTCCAAGTCTAGTCTAGACTGTATGCGGACTGAAGCAGCCCTAGATGACCCAGAAACTGATATGGTTCCCCCTGCATGCTCGCTCTGCCCGCTGCATTCCAGCTGTGGTACTGCCGCAGAGCTCTGTAAATATTAGGTGAGAGGTTAGCCAGCTCTCTTGCTCTATGTGTGTGTTTGTGGTATTTAGCATCTCCCAGCTAAGAGCCTCTCAGCCTCTGAGCGTACTGACCCAGTAGGATAAATGCATGGTCTAACCAGTATATCCCCACTCCAGCTGCACGAGAGGCTTGAACTGACTTTACATTTTAGAGTCGGGTGCTTTATAAGGATTGCCCAGTTGTGAGAGGGTGTTAGGGTCTACTACACTGCATGCAGCTATTGTAGTAAGATTGTGCATATGTGTCATCACACCGTGCATGATTTGTGTGTGCACGTGTGCTGCAGAGATTTTCAGATTCTGTGTTGCTGTGTCAGTTTTTATTTTTCTTGCCTGCGTCATTTGCACAGTAGCTGCATGCTGGTGTTTCAGTATGACCCAGGTGCTAAACACAGGTTTTCTTCACCTGTAACCTAATTATAGCTTTCCCCATGTGTATGTTTGTGTATGCACGTGTCTCAGTCCTTCAGGTGGTGTGGGTCATCGCTTGATCTCGATGGTGCCTGTCACGCTCCCCTGCCCGTGTATCACTCCATCCCTCCTTCTGTACATTTCTTCATCCATGAGTTCATCCATCCAGACATCCGTTGCCTTTTGTTTTTCTCCCCGTCTCCCTCTCTGTGAAAGTTTGATCAGGTGGTCTACCAATGCTTGATCAAGCGCACACATGGATCATTGCTAAACTCCTCCAGTGGCTTAGAAAGGATCTCAGGTGTGAGTGTGAATCCCTTTAGGACAGACAATGTGCACCTCCCCTGACGGTCTCACCTACTACTGTCTTCAGTGACTATGAGTCATTGGAGGGGCCCTGTTTTTTTTTTTCAGAAACATTGAACCATTAGTTCATGAAGGATTTTGTCTGATGTGGTAGTGCTTTGTCTGTTTGAAATTAGATCTGGAGTGGTAAGGGATTTCTTCTGTGAAGTGTGTGTTTGTGTGTTATTTTAATTTTTCACACAGAAAGTTTATGAACTGTGAGACGAACAGTAACACCCCAAATGTACCAGATTATAAGGGCAGGCGGGGGTGTTATGTCCCCTGGAGCACTTATACCATGCTTTATGATGCTTGCAGTTTTAAATGTCACAGAATTTTGTTTTTGTTTTTGCTGAACAGAAAAGACCTGCACGTCTGCTGCAGTATATACAGGTGAAAAAGCATGAGACAAAAAAACTAGGAAATTAGTTTCACTGCTTTGCTTCACTTACATTAAAATAACAAAGTAAGTTCAGTGCACATAAAGGGAACAGGCATTATCATATTAAAAGTACTAACAATTTCTGGCGCATTCATTTCACCTCTATCTAAAGGGAAACTCAACCTGTTTTACACACCAAACTCTGTTGACACTCAGTGATGTCAGTTGAGGCAGTTTATCTTGATTTTTTTTTCAGCCCTGTGTCGATATCTCTGGATCTGCTGCATCGATTTTAATAATTTATTAAAACTGTCCATTGAGAGTCCAACAATGGACAATGTTAGGATTGCAATGTTAAATTGGTGCAGCACTCTTTTACCAGCCAGCCACCCAAGGTTTGCAGGACTGTGCCTTTAACGTCCAGTGCTGTGTGTCCTGAGAAGTCCTCGAGGGCTTAGGGCTGTCCTCCTGTAAAATCAGCAAGAGCTTGAGGGCTCTCTGCTAAACTTTCGGAGCCCTTTATGTGCCCTTTCTGTAAATGCTGCAGACTGTGCTTAAAGGAATTACCCACACAATGTCCTTATGTTAAATATGTGGATGACACGGAATTTTAAATTGAAAAACCAAGATCATCATTTTTATTTGATTAAAACATGGTGTTTTCATCTAATTGATAAAGCAGCATTACTGATGATATATACAGGCGTTATAAGGAACTGTCCGGAACACATTAGCCTCACACTTGATGCTCAATGCCAGTCCTAGTGATGCGGACACTAGGACTGGCACCTTGGTCAATTCAGTCATGCCCATAACTTCATAGGGTAGACTACTACAAAGAGAACATGGAGAGGGAGATTAAAGGGAGCTTTTTTCCAAGTTAAGGAAAGGTCTGAGTGATCATGTCTTTATCTTTTGTGTGTATGCATATATTTGTTAGTGTGTGTGTTTTGTGAGCTATGAGTCACAGGTCCAAACAGAGGTCGTCCTCGTCTCCTCTCACTGTGTCTTGCAGGCGCACACACAGCGATGATCGTGTCAGCGCCTTCCCTTGATGACAGTGGACAGCACGTACAGATGACTGAAGGTTCAGTGAGGTAGACCGGGAAATAAAACGAGCCTGTTGTTTTGCCGGAAATGCGAGGCGGGGTGTTTCTAAGAAACCTACAAACTTATTTGCCTCTCATTTTGCACTTACATTATTGCCGACATACTCTCTCTCTCTCTCTGTCTCTCTCTCTCTCTCTGTCGCTCTCTCTCTCTGTCTGTCTCTCTCTCTGTCTCTCTCTCAGCGTCTCTGTCTCTCTCTCAGCGTCTCTGTCTCTCTCTCAGCGTCTCTGTCTCTCTCTCAGCGTCTCTGTCTCTCTCTCAGCGTCTGTCTGTTTTCAAGAGTCAATTTAAGCAACAATTATGGAGTCCCAATTTTCTTGACTCGCTTAAGACTTAATTTTTCCTTGCAGTGACTGGAAAGGAATAAAAAAATACAGTACATGCTCAGAAGACGCTGGCAAAATATGTATGTGCATCTATTTTTTATAGTCCTGTTGTCTCACAAGCTTCACTACAAAAAAATGGACACCTTTTTCAGATAGTAGTTCCCTTTGTTACTTTCTCCACTTCTTTTGCTTATGACTGCAGCAAACTTGTTAATTGCAAGTTATTTCTGTCCGGCCGGACTAGAGGGTAGTGAAGAGAGATGTGCCGTTGTTACACAGTAGTTATGTGCACTGTAAAATAAGGAGTCCTTAGAATGACCGGATATAAAAACACCACAACAACTCTGAAATGAAGATAAATTCATGATTAATATATGGGCTGCAATTAAGGATTTGAACCCATTCTGTCACGATGCAGGCTGCCTTTGCGACATCAACGTGTTGTTTTCCATTAGCATCGCCGAGGCTCCCTCTAGAGAGAGGAGACTCGAGGAGGAGTGGAGGGCTTTCTCATAGCATGCCAAGGTCAGCCGGCTCGCTCGTTCTCTCTGGCTGGGGAACTGCAAGCCTTGGATTGAAGGTGTGTTTCTTTATGACGGGGCTGCCTCTGAGGGTCTGAATAAATCAAACACAGAAGGACATTCGGGGGAAACAAGACGCTTTGATATCTCGCTCTCTTGCTTTTACTTTGTTGTCACACTCTTTGTCTTCATGTCTCCCTTGTAAGCCTTTGCTAGCTGATGATCCTTTCCTTCGTGTATCATTTTTCTCTTGCATTCTCATCCCTCCATCACTGTGTCTGCCTCCTGTCCATCTTTCCACTCATATGTTCTCACCAGAACCTTCCATCTAAACAACTGCATATTCATATTGCCCGGTTTCTGCCCCTTGCTGCCCACACATTGATTCCGCCGCAGCAGTGTTGGACCTACACAAGGCTCCAGTGGTCGTCTGTCCAGCAGCTCAGTAGCAGCCTGAAGTGAGTTTCTGATGACGCTGACCTTCTAGTAGAAACAAGCCTTAATCACCCTCACACCCTGATGCTGTTATGCCTGTTAGCAACAAGTAAATGTTATCTGTGGCTGGCTAATTTATCTGGAAAACAACCACTGCAGGAAGGAGACTTCTTTTAGGGCCCACCGAAGCCTTGCTCCGAAGTGTTGATGCCCTCAAAGAACAACAGGTGAAGCTTAACCAAAGAGCTCATGGATAACTTATATTATCTTTACTTTTAATTTTTCAACTTGCCCTCATCATCTTTCAGATCCTTGTGTCTATTTTGTGTCCACAGTGTTTGAAGGCATGAACATAGAGGTTTTAAATGTGATTCTGTTAATTTTCCAGCGGTGTCCTTATCAGGCATGTCAGACGTGTATAAATGGGCATTCATACAGACACTTCATGAAACCTTTTTGTCTCTTTTCAGCCTGATGAGGTTGGGAGCAGAGCGTTTAGGTATGACACTGTTGGCTCACTTGAAACCAATATTAAAGTGTAATAAAAAGCTCAGTATTTCAGTGGTGAAGACACTGATGGCACAACCAGTTTGTTTGCTTATCAGTGTTTTTGCTTCTCGTCATTCCTGCCAGCTATATTGTTGTGTCTATAGACGCAGGCGTTCCCTGCCATCTGAAAACAAGCATCAAGGAGTGTTTTGTTGTCTCTCAGACCCGCATCATTGTGTTGAGCTTGGGATTCTGTTGCGGTTTGTTGCCTGAGCAGATTCCCCATCTGTGAACCACCTGCCTTACCCTGTGTCACCCTGGCTGGTCTGTGCTGGCCACACATCAGTGTTGGTGGATGATGTTGTCAGTGTGCCTAGACTTTATCTTATTCCCTAAATAACATGGTACAGCTCAGCTCAGCTCAGCATGGCTCTCTATTCAGAGAAGAGAGGTATTGTAATGGCAGACAAGCTGAATTTAATGTTGCCTTCGGGGCTTGTTGCTGTGTCTGTTCTTTTGTTGTCTGGAGTGGAAACTTAACGCACTGTATTTTGTGTGTGTCCAACTTTTCTGCTTGCACTTTCTAGCCCCAAACAGTGCCATAGAAGAAAGGCACAGGAAATACCAATGGCATTTTTAGTTAGCTACCAGATGAATAACAGTCTTTAGACATGTGGTGAAGTTTGTTACATACAAAGCAGGAGGTTTCAGAAGTAGATCTTACAAATGAACACGCCTCCTCTGAACTGACGGTTCTGAGCCACTTCCTGCCAATATCTGCATGTGAACCGAACCATTTCCTGTTGACAGGGTGTGAAGAGAAAGGTCATGACGTGTATGCACAGCTCTACAATCCAGTTTAATGTGGTTATCCATTTTATGTTTTTCATTATCATTCACAGGGCAGGCGGACAAGTGAAACATGTCATTTCTGATGTTGGTTTCCATGTACTCAGTGAATAGATGTATGGGGGTCTGCTATGCACTGATTACATCATCCAATGACATCGTACCCACAGCAATGAAAGCCTGGCCTGAGGAATTCCCTCCACTTGTGTTTGTCTTCCCCCCCCCATTCTCTGTTTCTCTGTGCTTCACATAAATAAATGTGGGTTACATGCAATTAACCCATAAAAGGCAAAAATGAAGTTCTTTGAATTCTATGCCCCAGTCTATAAATAGCCCGACTTCAGCCTTATTTCAACTCTTCTTGCTGCTGCTATATCACAAGCGAAGCCCCCACCCACAGTTTTACTATAACTTCACAATAATAAGGCAGCCACTAGCAAAACCCCAATGAATGGCTTTGTAGGACTCACAAGCAGGATGAAAGTGTTTCAGCAGCGGCCGGTCACCACACTGTTAGGGTGGAGGCCGAGCTGGCATCGGCACTGGCTCGTGACTGACCAGGCACGCAGGACTTGAGGCTGTCAGTGGGTAAACATAGGGAAGGGAGGGCATGAGTGTAGCATATGGTTAAAAAAAAAGACATGGGGGATAAATAAATAATAGGAAGGCTGTGGAGAGTGGGAGGCTGAGAGTAGAGTTTAGTGGTTGGCAAATTAATGGGTGAGCCAGAAGATTGGCCAACAGGGCATCTGTCAGGAGAGGGGAGGGCATTGTGGTGAAAGGGTGTGGCATGCGTGAAGTGCAGGTTGGGCAAAGAGTCTCAGTTGGCAAGAATGAGCAAAAGAACAATGACAGGCCTCTATGAGAAAGTACTCTAGAAGGCACGAAAGACAGAATTACATAGAAAATATTTAGAAAATTGGCTCCGCTGTAGTATAAGCATGAGCTCATGTGTTGTGGCTGTGTGTAGTGGTGTGATACTGATGAGCCATTGGTGGTGGGGATGAATAACATTCTGCCTCCAACATTGCACTCAGTCAGCATGGCGGATAGGCAAAGAGCACCCAGCAGGGAGGAAGAGACCGTTTTGGTGAAGCCACCCAAGACATGTGTGCCGGTGGGTGTGTGTGCATGTGTGTGCGCATGGAATTAAGGGTAGCTTGATGTATAGACACAGCTGGGAGGGGGGACGGAGAAGACAGCTGGCAGAGCAAAGGGTGAGTGTAACGAGGAGTGAGTGTGACAGCCACAGTGACTCCTTTGTTCCCACTCACTTGTGCCAGTCACAGCGAGTAGATGGCTGATCTGTGAAGTGACTGAACCCTTTCACCGCACCTAGACCAGATACACAGTCAAGCTTTACACTAGCTCTCTCCTGAGCGTGTGTTTGACTCTATACCAGAGCCTGGCTACGGCAGCAGGAGTTTTCCACAAGAGAAGCTATAACCATCTTTCATAATGTCACTGCTCCTGTAGAACGCTTATTACGCTTGTGATGATAGTCATCAGCTGCTAGCATAATTGTAACGCCAGCAACATTGAACAGTAGCATGTTCACTATATGCTTAGGTAAATAGTGTTGTTGAGGGCCGGTGTTCTCTCCTGAGTTATGGTTTAATAAGAAGAGTAATTTTTGCTCTGGTGTAGAGGAGCGCTGGATGAGTGCAGTAGTCCTGTGTGGCTTCTGGAGGAAATGCAGCTGGTGTGTGTGTTTGGTGTATCAAGGTGCACTTTGAGACAGCTTATTACACATTTCCTTTATTAAATCGTGTGTGTGTGTGTGTGTGTTCATCTTTCCCAGCACAATAATTTTCACTCCACAGAATGCCAGTGGCCTTTAAATACACAGACCAATGGATGGAGGATGTACTCTATAGCTGTTTCCTCTCTACTATTAAACACTACTTTTTATCTCTGAAAGCTCTACACTAAAGCGTCCACTCTCTTGCCACCATTTAGCTTTTTTTTTTTTTTTGGGAGTTCAATAAGCCTTTTCAGCGCCTGACTTCTTCCTCTGAGTATCTGAACCATTTAGTTCAACTAGGACAAGTAAAAATAGCCACAAATCAATTCCAAATGTTCCCGGGCTCTTCGCACATCTCGATCTAGGCTAGAACAACCCAATAGGGGATAGAGTGACATGGCATTCAAAGCTGGGCAGAATGACTGGCAGACTGACACTTTAAAGGAGGGTATGTTCATTAAAAATGTGACTGGTAGCAGTGATTCGGGCCTTGACACACTTTAAAAGCCATTAAAGAGGCAGCAGCGGATTATGGTTTGTTGAGTTATGATGATATGACCTTTTGGTTATTATATGCTTCAGTGGAGTTGGTAATCCTGAGCTATTGAATCTAGCTAAGTGGAGACCATGTTTCCATTAAGAGATGTATATGACGTATGCAACACTTCACGGCAGACCCAATTATCGATAGCACAGAAATGTCACATACTGTACACACACTGTAAAGTGTGTGATTCCACAACAGAGATGGAAAAAAGACCTGCAGGGCTAAGGAGTAACATGCATTCATGATCAGGCGGGCAAAGAGCAATCATTTTATTATTTATGTACAGTGCATTCATACCATTTAAAAAAAAAAAAAAAAAATCATTGTTCATTGTAATTAAAGTCGGCCCAGACACTGATTTTATCTTTGCTTCATCCCTAATATTAATGATTGAGTTTTAACATATGAGGTTATGAGCTGCATGATTAATTTTTATATCTAGTCACATCTTTTATGTCTCATTATTTCATTATTAAATGAAAATGATTCTGCAGTATTTGCAGGGAGCAGCAAGGAGCTCCATTGCACCAAAACAAGCAATCCTAATTTCTCCTCAATTTAAATTACCGTGTGTGTGAAGAGGAAACAGATGATTCCAACCCCATTTCTGACAAAAAAACATTGTGCTTCTGCTTAAACGTTGGATTCAAAGATGATGATGGCATTTAAACTTATGCGCCATATGTTGCACATGTTTCTACAATCACGTCAACAAAAAACATTGATCTGACAGTGTTTCTAAAAATGATGAGAGAAAATTGTAATCTCATTTCTGACGGGAAATATCGGGTTCACCCTGATATGAAATCGTCTAAAGAGCAATTCTGGTTGTGTATGTTTATCTAAACGCTGAACAAAATGGATGCCGGGATTTGCTGGCTCAGCAATCATTTGCAATGGAAATTCCCTGACCCGGGATGCCCAATCCTTCACATCCCATTTAACTTGATGGAGCACATGCGAGCACTGCCAGCACTGTGAGCAGAGGGAGTTAAGCCCCTATAATGTAACAAAGCAGGTTTGAAAAAGCTCTCTAGTCATCAGCGAACCAGTAGCCTTTTAGTTTTAAACCCCACTAAGACTTTTGTAGTACTCTATATCAAGAACATGCTCCATGTTTCATAACATTTGGTTGAACTTGCAACCAGTGGCAGGGGGATACTTCAAACCTACCAGACACTTATAATCAAATTGGAGATTATATTACATCATGTTTGTTTGTGTAGATTTGCCTTATTGATATATTTTTCAGAAGAAAATCCATACTTTTCAGAACTGTTTCAAATCAGTCCAAACTTTGCCATACAACATTATTTATCTATAAAAAATAAACCCTTATATGATGTTTTTCTAATTGTTACAGTTAAATTTAAAATCCTCCTTTAACTGAAAAAATAGGTTTTGCTTATTGTTACTTCACTCGGGCGACATTCACTTCACTTTCACTGTGCAGGATGATGTTTGTGCAGTGGGTTTGACACAAGATGTTTGTTTTTCACGTTCACCTGCTGAAAGGGTAACTTTCTCTGTGCTCTTTTAGTCTCAGATAAAGACATGTAGGTACGATTATGATTTTGTGACGTCGAAGTACCCGATTGTTTGGACACCAAACGTGGTAATTCATAGATTCTGGAGTTTTAACGAGGGATAAAGTGTAGGTATACTTGTACTAAGACTTTTGAAACTAGTGATAAATAAACTTCTTTGTGGAAAAGCTTCATCAGACACAAATGTTTTTTTTATTCTACGCAGATATTTTAGCCTTAAGACATGTAGGGGAGTGATGCTGCATCCTCCTCAACAAGCATCGAGAGGTCTGGCAAGTGTGCTACTCAGACTTCATTTTTGAACACCTTACATCATCTCGTTTCTCTCTACAAATAGACACTTGTTTTTCTCTACTCATAGATAGTTGTGGTACAGACAAAGTTCAGTTTTGAAACTTAGAACTGTTTGAATCACAAATGAACTACAGCGCAAAGTATTGAAAACTGTCAAGAAACTGTTGGTTTTAGATTTATTGTCATCTGTGTGGGAAACACCAAGAATCGGTACTATGAAATTCTCCCTAGGCACTCCAAATTTTTAGGTCTACAAATACAAAATTAGAAATAAGCAATAAGCAATATGCAAGAAATAAAAACATGTAATTGACATTTGGTGTAGACATTCTGCCAGCATGTGTTCCCAGGTTACAATCTCTCCCTCTGTGTTAATTAATTTTGAGGAAAAAAAACCATAACATATGAAGCCTGTCACTTACCATAATTACTGTATTCTGCTATACTGCTCATGCTCTTCAGCAGAAAAGTTGTCTTTTCTCTGTAAAATGAGTGAAACTAAGCCTTTAGCCACAGTATTGTTCTTGCGTAATCCCCACTGCTCTATTCTGGGATTTAGACATAACTCATGCCTGGTCGGCAGAGTGAACGGCTCTTTTTGTGGGTTTGTGGGTGTGTGCAAGTAACTTCCCAAAGCACCTGCCCGTTTGGTTTTCAATTAGCACACAGAAGAAGACGTACCATCATTATTTTCCTCGTGAACAGCGTTAATCCATTTAAGGGATAGAAGATCCCTTAAGAGCTGTATTTGGTTGGATGGGATATGATAAAAGGCAGTTTTCTGTCTGTCGTCTTCTGTTTGCGTGTACATTTGTGTAAGCATCTTTTCCATTACAACCTTTTGCCCCCACCACTGTCTGGGATGTAATTTTAGCACTTTAAGGAAGTAGGATTTCAGTCCTGTAAAAAGAAAAAAAAGTAGAATGGAAAGACACTTGAGCTTGACCCTGCAGAATTGAATTGTCCAATTGCTACTTTTGTAAAGATTATTTTTTTTAATTTAGTAACAGAGTTTGGTGGCTAAAAATGCCTATCATGATGCTGTGTTGAAGAAAAGTTATTGATTTGCCCTACAGTAACATTTGATTAATTACATAATGTGAGCACTGGAGATAGAAATAAATGAATGCATGTTTTTTTCAATGAAGGCTTTATAACCTGAACTGTCCGTGATTTTATAGACAGAAGGCATTTTATGTTTATGTGGCTGTTTGCCTTCTCTGAAATGCACCCACTTGGAATGAGAGGGGGTGTGAGAGAGAGAGAGAGAGAGAGAGATGCTTGGATGGCTTCGCTGTTCTGCTGGAGTAGTCAAGGTCACTTTATGATGGAGGCGTTTTTCTGCTTGTGAATGAAGAATGCTGTGCTGGTCCCCCCTGACACTACAATGCCTCCCGCCTCCTCCAACACTCACTCACACACACATACAGGCCTCACAGTTAGACAATGGGACTATAGACCTGTTTCCATGACTTCCCTCTCCGGCCAACCAAAAAGCAACATTCATCCCCGCCTCAGTCATGTGACCTAACAGGTTTTTTGTGTGGTCTCTATCCATCCCCTCTATACATTCATGCCCACATATGCGTCCATGCGTGCGTGCACATACACACACACACACACACACACACAAACACGCAGGGGTCCAGTGAACTTTTTCAGGATGGTTTGTTTCTTGAAGCGTGGCCCCAGAGGCTCCAATCATTGTTGTCTGCAGTGATCAGTCAGGGGGAAGCTCTAGTTAGAGCATTCCCTGATCCCCTGACTCTACTGCTTTTGAAGAACTGCACTTTGATGTGTTGTTTCTCTACATAACAAACTGTTATGTCGTTGCAAACAAGGCACACTTTTGTTGTGTTTCATTTGACTCTCTTGAGCTCGCACCAGCTTTTAGCAGTTGTTTGATAGTTTTTGATATTGAAAAAAGGGACCTCAGCTTAGCTTTTGATGGCAAAGACGGGAAAGAATGTGTCTCTTTCTTACCACTCTTTAATCTTTTGTATCTCCCATATGGAAATATTAAGAGAGAGTACTTTAATTTTTAAGCTCATTTTTAGTCTGCTATAGAGAAAATATGAAGATAGAATATTCATATATGTAAAATCCTGCAGTGCAAGAGTTCAGACTGGTTTGTCAAAATATTCTTATCCATAGTTTTGAATGTAGAATTTGTTTTGCCAACTGTTTGCCACTTCTTCTGGTAATTTAGGAGGGTTTGAATTCATTGTTGCAATAGAATGAGCTTTGACTAAATACAAAATGTGATGTTAAGGAACAATGGCTGAAATCAAAACAGTAGTTTGACATTTTGGTAGAATTTGCTTGTTCACTGTCGTGCGAGAGTTAGATGATAAGATCAATATCGTTCTCATATTTGACCTTTAAATATAAGGACACAGGCAACAGTAGCATAAAAACTGAAAATAAGGGGAAACAGCTAGCCTCACTCTGTCCCAAGGTAACAAATGCACCTTTCAGCATCTCTACAGTTTGGTAATTATAAATAATTTGCTAACCCATACAAAAAGTGAGAGAACAACAAGTTGTGGTTTCATGGGGGTTATGTGAAAGTCTATTTCTTGGCTGGGTGTGTTGACTTCCTGGATTCATCTGCTGGTTGCCAGTCAATTTTTTTCACACACAAACAAACGAGATTAAACATGTTAATTAAGTGTGTTTAAGAGGGGTTGGTCTTGATTTTGTTACCTTTTGGACAGAACAAGCTATTTCCCCCTGTTTGCAGTCTTTCTGCAAAGCTAACCAGCTGCTGCCTGTAGCCTTGTTTTGAAAAAACACATATGAGAGTGGTGTTGATCTTTTCATCAAACTCTTGGCAAGAAAGCTAAGCATATTGTCCCAAAATGTCAAACTATTCATTTGATACGCTTTTGTTTGACGTGTGATTAATTATTTGCTACAAATTCCACTCTATTGAAAAACATAGTCTGCAGCATTGTGATATTCAGAATGTTCTTAGAACATAAAAGGTTTCTGACCACTAGACTTTTTTTCCTTTTATCAGCTGAAACTCTTGTGTATTTATAAGTTGAAATTTAAATCAGTGTAAATTTCTACCAAAATAAATAACATCCATACTCTGCATGGTGATTAGATCCATACACTGCTGCTGTTTTAAGTATTGTGACACAGATTTCAGTCTGTTCCTTTAAGCATCCAGACCAGTTTTTCCAGCTTCGTTCCTAATAGTCCAGCTGTAAGTTGATTACACCAAAGACCCTACGGGGCTGCAGCCAGACCAGCCACTGCAGAGTCTTCTGGGGACGCACATAGCATAGCTGACATTCTTATCTCCCTAACCCGCATCTCTAGCTGAGGTAATTTAATGTTTGGAAAGAATTCAATCTGAGGTCTGTAAAAGCCTGGAGAAGATCAGAATGGATCTGGAATGGTCTTTGCGGTGCCTTTTATGGTAATTCTAGCTGTACTGGCGATGTAGCAAATCCTCATTGCTATCTCAGCCCGCTTACCACTAAAATAGATACTAATGTCTATTCGCTGATTGCATGAATCAGCATGCGCACAGTATCCAACAATCCAACAATCCCTGCAATGTTTGTGTTTCCCGTAGCTGCAGGAATTTGCGAGTTGGGAATGATGTTAAAATCATGGAATCAGACTGCATATCCATAACTTAATCCTCCTATATCTGTCAGCTGTTGGACAGATGCACTATGGAGAGTGGGTGTTTGACCTGGATCGGCTGCTTCCAACAGGGCTGAGAAGCCTGAGAGCAGAAGGTCACACCGTCAGTGACTCACTACGCCCGTGGGCTCTCTCTCACACTAACTCACTCACTCACCACTCACTCACTCACTCACTCACTCACTCACACACACACACACACACACACACACACACACACACACACACACACACACACACACTCTCTTTTCCTAACTGGCAGTGAAAAGGCTTCCAGGGTAAACACCTAATTGTGCGCCTCTTTTCTGTTTTTAAGCTCTCACTGCTGACCTTGATGCTGACTGATATTGAGTTATGTAAGGTGGGGGGCATGTTATTTTTAAATCTAAAGAGAAAAGAGATTGTTGTTGAACAGAGCACATAGCCTATTGTGTTTCAGTTAGTGAGGCAATGGAGGAAAAAACAACATGTGTAATAGTCACCTTACGTAACGCTCTTGAATACACAAGCAGTAAGTGCAGAGGATTAAAATATACACACTGGAATATTTTAATGGTACAGGTAATGTTTCATAAGCACTTAAATATCCCCAAATATCATGAATTGAGATTGATCAGGGAACAGTGACGAACCTCAACAGTGAACAATGTGTCACCATGTTAGTCTGCTCACTGCTCTGCGTTTTAAAACACTAATGTTGGTTGCTGTAAACACCCAATAGATAAATAAAAATCCAAATTCATTCAGTCATCATCACTCATGATGATGATAATGAGATGAGAACATCTTTATTAGTGATCAGGTTTGTCTGAATTTCTGATCAACAACGATTACTTTATTGTGCTCTCCCTCACTTTGTCAAATCACTTGTAGTTATTGCACTTCATGTGTTCTCAGGCAAGTCGAGTTTTTGTTTAACACCTTTACCTTCTTTGTGTTATTAACATCATATATTACTTAAAGGAATAGTTATTTTTGGAAGCTATTTTAGGAAATACCATTATGAGAAGATCAATACCACTCTCACATCTGTATGTTAAATATGCAGCAGGAGGCGGCAGCTGGTTAGCTTAACTTAGCATAAAAACCAGAAACAGATTTTTTTATTCAGTCCATCAAAACACTGAGATGTAAAAAATGTTGTTGTTAGAAATGACAAATTAAGGCGCTTTAGAGATGCTAGAAGACAGAGCAGGACTATCTGTTTTCAGTGTTTATGCTAAGCTTAGCTAATAGGTTAGCTAGCTTCAGCAGCGTATTTACCGTGTACACGTGAGCGTGGTATCATTCTTCTCATGAGAAGAGCGAGAAACAAGAATGTGTTTGGTACTTGAGCTTAGGTGGTCATAGTGTCCTTTGAATTATTTAAGAAGATTTTTTTCTTGTTGTATTACAGGCTTGTGGTGCAATAGTTTGTATAACATACTGCACTTAACTAAGTATAAGCTCGCTGTTTTAGGCATTTTTTTGCCACCTATATGGTATGCAGTTGTAAAACTGCTGAGATAAAAGTGAGGAGTCAGCAGCACATTAGTCTGTGTGATCACATTTCAATTATTATTATTAACTATCACAGAGATGAGAGGACTCTTGTAGTGAGACTCAGCAAACCAGTGTTGCTCTACTTGACACTTCGTGCAGTAAGATACACCCAGGACTGTTTAGTCCAATTAAGTAGATTGCTGTAGCTAGTAGGTTGTGTACCTATGAACTTTGGAACTGTGCTCATCACTGCAGGCTGTGGCTGATAACTCCGTATAAGAGGTGCAATTAGGACTATGTTTTCTTTGGGGGTAGTCTGTTTTTAACTCCTGTTTTTTTGGCTGGAAAATAAAGGAGGGATTATGTCACACATACATGTACCATTTCTTGAAAAGGCCACACCCTCATCACAGTGTTTTGAATTGACATCTGTAGGGTTATCATGCTTTACTGTATGTTTTGATGGTTTGCAGACTCTCTGACCAGCATGCACATGTGTTGATGGTGTTGACCTGGTCTCTCAACTGCAAGCTGATGGAGGAATGGTCTGCTGAAATTACATATAGTCCATGATAAAGGCATTACAGGTCATTCAGACTTCCTCCTCAGACGGAAGTCTGGCTCTCTCCAGTCACCTCTGTATTTCTACAGGCTAATAGCTTGTGCTTATGCATTTTAATAAAGACAACAAGCATATGTTACCTTAGCAGCCAGCCACAGTCAGTTGTTTGATGATCAAGGCCAAAAGAGATTCTTATCGTTATGTTTACAGAGTGCTTGTGTTGTTTTGGGCAGCAGGATATTATGTGATCATATACTTGTGAGGTATTGTTTTGCAAGGTGATGTGCAGAAACTAAAATGTAGCCCAGTTTTCTCTTGCCGACTGGAAATGCATGGATCATAACTGCTGGAGTTTGATGATTACAAGTAAAGAATGTTTCTACTCTTGAAGTGGAATACATTTGGATGTGGTTTTGAATAATATATGAACCCCTGATGTGTTGTGGAATTATCTTTGCCTGACAACCTCCTCTGCAAGCAGACTGTGGGAATGTTCATTCGTTTTATGTTTTGAAAAATGGGAAAGAAAATCTGTGCATAAGAAAAGAGTTATAAAACAAATGGCTGACGTCAGCACCTGCCTATTATTATTCAGCATCTGCATTTACATTTTTATTTTTTCGAGATTTCAGCTGATGTTCTCATCTAGTTTGTTGAGTGTTACCATAAGCTAAAATTTCTGAATCACCAACTTTACATGCAACTGGTAGTAATGTGGGCCACAGTCAGAGCCACAGCTGACTGATAATAGTCTCTCCTCAATAATATAAACAATAACAAAAACAGTTATTTTGATTATCAGTCAGACTGTTGATAACATGTTTAAAATGGTTTCTAACTGAGAAGAGAGACGGGGAAATTATTGTTTATCTATCAGGTTTCACCGGATTGCAACTACCTTTTGAGGTTTAAGTTTACACTATGGTTATACAGCTGCACAAATTTGAATATTTCATGCCTTCTAAATAAAACAATCTCCTCCAAATCACTGCTATTCTAACATGCAAGATTCCCTGTTTTGCCTGTCAATAATATGTGATTTTCAAAAACGTTAAGCCTTTCTGTTTGTTAGTAGTAATTACGTCTAACAGTTGTCTTTCAGAAACTGCTTTTACTCAACCAGCCATGCATGAGGCTGAAGATCTCCTGATTGTCGGCTGATGAACAAACAGCCGACAGTTTGAGTCAAGTTAACACTCTGCCCAAACTCTGATCTGCTGCTCTTTGATCACCTTTATGCCCTCTTAATTGTTTGATCCTTATTCATGGAGAACCATAACTGAGATCATCTTGAAGTCTTTAACATCTATGATGACAAACAAGACAAGTATTTACTGCAAAAAAATCTAGAAATGTGGTACAACATACTGTAATTCACTTATACGCTGTATAGCTGTGTGATCAATGTGTTCCAAGTATATCACAAGGATATAATTAAATACATTGCTTTTACTTCACATTTCTCAGTGCACTGCTTTGGCTGCAGAATTTCACTTTACACCTTTGTTTAGTATATATAAATTTTTGGCAGGCCTTAACTATGGCTTTGATAAAGGGGGGTGTGGTGTAAATTCCTCAGCAGTGTTGTACCCAAACTCACAGGGTTAAAATTTTGACAAGAGCAGCCGGTGGAGGGAGTGTAGAAGGGGGTAATGAGGGGGATTTGGAAAGGTTGTCGACAGGGTAAAGCCTCCTGGATGGGTCAGTGGGGCTGAAAGACAGCGCAAAGGCAGGGTTTCACAAGGGAGCTGAGATAGTTTAGACAGATTATTAAAGCTGTGACATGGAGTTGGGCAGAGTTCCCAGTGAGCTCTCTGACTCAGCATACTTCAGTTTCCCCCGACTTCCTTGTGTAGATCACAAGAATATCTTTGCTGTCTAGCAAGGAGTCATTAAGGTCCTCTAAACTTTTTCACTTCCTCAGGTCTCCATGGCACTTAGGTTTGGCTTCAAGCCAAACTTATCTGTGTCTACTTTCTCTTATTTTTCGCAGCTTTGCACAATAAGGATATGATATGTTTCCATTAACGTATTGGTTTTTATAGTGGTTTGTTTTGTTTCTCTGGCCGCTGTGTTGAAATGTTTTTCTACTTGGATACTTGTCTTTCTAAGGCTTTATGGGATCTCGTGTCCGAAAGTTAAAGTCCTGGATGTCTGCACTTATGAGGCTTATACGAACCAAAGTTGACCTCAGCCTGGGTGGAGTAAACATCTGTTTTTGTGTGATACAGATGGCCTGTTGAGCGCTCAGTCTTAGATGAAGATGTCATTGCCTTGCTCAAACAATAAATGTTTAATTTGGGCATTTAGGCTCTTAGCTCACAATCAGGGGTCTTTTGTGACAGCGTAAACTTTGACTCACTCTGTTGGCATAAATTGTAGACTGTTCTGATTCTCTAACATCAGAGGTGACTGGAAGGGAAGTGAAAGCGTTTGCTGCGTTTGTGGTAATCAACTATTTTCTGACCGTCTTTGAACAGTATTGCATGTAACAGTATTAAACGCAACATTAAATCTTTCTTGGCTGGTGAAGTGATAACATGATATGATGCATTTATCCTTACATATTGAGACTTCCCTCTTGGTCCTTTCGCATGTGGTGTGTGTCACGTCTGTTGTAGGTTAGCTGCCGCTGTGACATGTGTGGTACACTGAATAAGACTTTGTGAATCGTTAACGCAATAGATTAACATTTTAGGAAATAGACCTATTTGCCTTCTTGCCAAGAGTTAGATGAGAAGATTGATACCATTCTCAAATGTAAAGCTACAGGCAGTTAGCTTAGCTAAGCATATCCAAAATTCACCTGCCAGCAACTGCTCACTAATTGACACAATATATCATGTTTGTTTAATTTGTACAAAAGTGCAAATGTGACAAGTTGCTCCAGGAAACTGTGTCCAATAAGTGTGTGTGTGTTAATTTACCAGGGATGATCTGGATGCATGATTTGTCTTGATTTGTACATATGAATCTTAACTTTTTACCTTAACCGCGGCAGTCCCTTTTTGCTCGCTGTCATTTTATCTTTAAATTTTGCCGCTTTTTCACTGGCGGACCTGTTTCCTCTTTTCTCGACAAACGCCTACTTCCTCCTTCTGTCTGTCTCTCTCTGCACTCTTTTGGTCGCAGTTTTGCCTGAGGCACTGCACAAACTTGCTGTGAAGTCTTTGTCTGTGGCTTATGATGCTGAAGACACTTTGCTTGTAGGCAGATACTAAGGTTGCTTAGAAAAGAGCTGCCTTCTTCTCTACTTTTAGCAGTTGTTTATACAAGAAGCAGGTTGATTGAGAGAAGAATTAACAAGCCTGTTGCCTGTCAAGTTTTCCGGGTGAGTCCCCACGCCTTCATAGTGTTTTTTACTCTTTCTGGTACACAGGATGCAGAAGGCCTCAGGGTGCGGCTGTCTGCACTCTCCTGCCTCCTCTCCTCTCCAGTGTGTCACCGCTGGGCATGAATGTTGTGGTTAGATGTTTGCAGTCCAGAATAGTGAATGTCTTACTGTACATGCTTGTTGGCTGTTTTTAGATGGGACTCGGGTGCAGGTTTTCCACATCCAACTCAGAGAATGGAAATGTCAAAGAACGGATGTGTTTTAGTTACAGTTGAGCATTGTGGCCTCATGGTTTGGAGGGGATGGAAATGTGGTTTTAGTAGTTTATGATTTTGGAAAGGAAACTTAAACAGCTGATAAATCTGGAAAGTATTTACCTGGTAATATTACTTGGTTCCTTCACATTACACATTATGGGTTAGTTGTCTGCCCGTAGGACTAGTTTTGCCTTGTATTTCCTTTTCCTCTGGCTAGTGTCTTCATTTTTTTGTGTCCTCATCTCTAAATGTTCCAGCATTTTGATTATCTGGCTTTACAGAGTGCCATCCAAGTGCCTCTTAATTGTTTCTGACTCACATGTTTACCTCAAATTGCTGGCTTGCTCTGCTCGCAACACCCTATTTAGGCTTTGCTTGTACTTGCTCAGCAATACGCTGTAGCTCCATGCTTCATTTGCTCTCCTGTGTGTGCAGATTTATGTATCCAGACACATACACACAGTCAATTCAGCTGTATGCATTATGTGCAAAAGTGCAAGAGTCCCCTTGGTGTCCTCTTAGCTGGCTCACAGTCTCAGTAGAAGGTCAGTTGGCTGCTGTTGAGAGTTAGAGTTGTTACGAGCTGCAGGTATCGACATTTGACAGGATATCCTGGTTGCAGCAGTGAGAACCAGGGCGGGTTTGTAACACGAGTCACACAGAGAGAAGTTGTGATGCTTGTTGGCCTAATCTCCAAACTGCAGAGGATGCCAAACCAAATACATTAAAAAAAAACATATCCTCATTTGATGCTTTGTTTGTGGGAGGAACATTTTTTGGTCCAAGGGTTTTCTTGGTATATTGTTTGTATATACATGCATGTAAAGTCTCTTGGAGCCTGGCACTTCCTCCTTTGGTTGAATCTAGAAGCCATATTTCTAAACCGTGACCCCCGCCTTCCTCCTTTTTCCTTTTGTCTTCTTCCTTTATTTGTAGCTGTTTTGTCAGGCCTTTGTCTTAGAGCCAAGAGCTTTTCCTGTGGGCCGGATGTTGGGTGTGCGTGTGTATTTGTGTGTGTGTTGGGGAGGGATTGGGCATAACACCATAGCACTTTTAAGATTCTTAGTTTCAGTGTACTCTTTCTGTCATGTTGAACTCATGGGACCATGGTTTGTTTTTGTGTCAATTTTCTTTAATATTCTCAGGGGCTACTTCTGTAATTGCCAGAGGCTAAGTGGAAATATTTTGGAGCCCAACTAGCCAAATTAATTATATTATATTATAAAATACAATTTTACAGTTTGAAAAATCTAAAGAAATTATTGGCACTTATTGAGTCACTTGTAACGCCTGAACAATGTTGCAGTGAAAAGTCTGTAAAAACTAGCTAACCATTGAAATAGATAGCTATAAAGTATTGACATATGGTTGAAGTTTCTGCCACTGTTATCAGTGCAAATGCAAACTTAACCAAACCAACCTTAACACTTATAGTGTCATCCATTAACATCCATTAACATCCATTTTTATATACACTTTAATATTATTAACAATAAACTAATATCCAATTTAATATCAATTGCAATCAACACATTTGGAACATGATGGGTGGTGTTGATGAGGCAGTGCTCAAGTTCATCTGAGGAGGTACATCAGACAAGTTGTACATGAGTTCTAGGGCTGAACAATTAATCGTTTTCAAATTGAAATTGCTATTTGAAAGAACACGATTAGCTAATCGTGAAGATGGCGATTAAAATGCAGATAATTACACAGCCATCTGACCCATTTAAAACAGTCATATAGTTACAGATTCATTTCGTTGTTATCCTTGTGTGACAGATCTCCTCGCCAACCACACGCGCCATGCGCAGTGAATATTGAACTGTAGCAAAACTTCAATAAATAAAAAATCACAAATCGCAATATCTGGCAGAAAAATCGCAATTAGATTTTTTTTCCCCAAATTGTTCAGCCCTAATGAGTTCTACACTCCTAAGTTCTACCTGGACTAATAGAGTAACTTAGGCCCCATCCAAACTACTCCGTTTTAGTTAACAAACTGAGAGTTAAAAACAATATGATCTCCGTCCACACCTGCATTTTAGCAGCGTTTTAGAGTTGATCTCAATCTACATTAAAAAGACTGAAAACGCACAGCTAGGGCTCAGGTACACTGTGCATGCGCGTGCCAGTGTAAACATGAAGCAGATGGTCTATTCCGTAGTTAGAGAAGATTTGGCAAAAGTAAATAAAGAAAGAATAAATAAATACAGACGAAGCATCAGACCATTTTTTTCCCCATGAACCAATAACGAGGGCTGTTACTGAATGTAACATGGGAGTGTGTCGGCGGAAAACAGACTGGGAGTCGTTGCAAAGTAAACGGCAACATGCACAGTACAAGTGTAGGCAGGTAGTACATAATATTTTAATAAAAATATGATGTCAGTAGCGTTGTGTTTCTGCTTTGCAATACCCAATCAGAGAGCCGAGCGTGAGCGTCTGCGTCATCTATCTAAAGTCCTCCGTTTGCCCATCTTCACTAAAACGCCCTTGGGAGCGAAACGGGGTTGGCAGCGTTTCAAAACTTCTGCGTTTTAGGTCTTCGTTTTCGGCATTTTAGTCTGGACAGGAGGTGCAAACGTAGCAAAAGGTCTCCGTTTTAATTTGAAAACGCAGTAGTGTGGATGGGGCCTTAATGCCCCCATTTAAGAATCTTGTTTTTTTCTGACCTCCAGTGGTTTACTTCTCACCTTATTGCAGTGACCTATTTGTGTACTCCCACCCATCAGTGTGGTCAGAGGTGAAGCAAGCAGTAAAACACTGCTTTTCAGATTGATGTTAAGTTAGTCTTTGAGTGCGTGCGTGTGTATTTCACACATGCCGATACTTCTCCTCATGGGTGTAACATGACCGTCCTGGCTAGTGTGTGTGTGTGTGTGTGTAGGCGTGTGAAGGCGTCACGCTCTGCACCATGTTGGTAGCCTTTTGTCTCAGCTCTCAGATAAAAGACGGTGCTGCTTTTGTAGTCTGTCTCTCTCACACACACACACACACACACACACAACACACACACACACACACACACTAGCCACACACACAACAGGCCCCTGTGGCTAGGCGGACCCTTTGTAGAGGCATCAGATGAAGAGCTAGAAGGGGTGCTATTGAAATCCACCTAGCACATAAATTAATACAGACACACCAAACACATGCATAGGCACCAATGTCTGCATGATAATTGTTGAAGTCTACATAATAAAGCATGAGTATGTACTCTCTCCAACACTCAAAATCGGCATGATATTGTGAAACTTGATGGTTCACACACACTTTAATCACCTTAGCTGCCGCATGTGCAAGTTTAAGAGGATTAATTGTTACACTTAGAAAAAGAGTGGCCTCATGCTGTTGCTTGCTTCATGGTATGTGTTTGCAAAAAGGGCAAAAAAAGATTCATTTTTTGTTGCTAGCATGTTTGGTGTCACAAATTTGATTACATGCTGTTGCTGTCTATGACAATTATAGATTTAAAAACCATAATAATTACAGCCACAATAATTACAGCTTGAAATGTAGGTATAAAAATTAGGAATATCAAATTGTCAGGCTTTCTTAACAAGTACAAAACTTTTCCCAGCTTGGGGCTGCTTGATGAGATTGAGGTTCTTTCTTTATTTCTTTATTTATGATCATTTTTCATAAACTGTAGAGTAAAAAAATAGAATTTTGTCAGCAGAAGTAAATATTTGACCTAGTGTCAGTAGCTTTTATGAAGAAGACTTCTGTAAACATCTTGTTGGAGATTAATGAACGGTTCAAAGTAGAACAGGAGCATCACTACAGAGACAAGAAATTATGTTAGGTACATATTTTAGCTTAGCTTTAGCTTTAACCGTCACTTTTACCAGTTAAAATGACAGGTCACCGACAACTCCAGCAGAGTGATGTGTCTTGTCTCAATTTGAAGAGTCACATTCTTGCAGTAAAACATTCATTCATATCTGATCAATAATTTAGGCTTATCCTCTTTATAGTTTTGAAACAGGGCCTCTAGTATTTGGACCAAGTTGCTCTGGAAAAATAAGGTTTAGTAGCTACAACTCTCATTTCAATGTGATAAATATTTAATCAACATTTAGATTCAGACCAAAAACACTTGATGTGATAGGAGAAAAGAGGCATCAATAAAATTAATTTGTGGTCTGAAACTTAAATGCATCATGTGTCGGAATTACTCAGGGAGAGCCCAAGGGAGGTCTCAAGAGTGGCGTTTAGCATGCATCAGGCTGACTGCTCCAAATTAAGTGTCAATTAAATGCAAAAGACTGAGGTCATTTTAAAATTAACTAAAATTTAAACCGTGACATAGTTTTGAAAAAAAGAAGGATGACAATTTAGTAAACGGCTTTTCTATGCTTAAAGTCTGAGGTTCTTCAGGGCAGAGTGCTGGTTGGTCCGTAAAAGAAAACTGCTGCCTCACGTTCTCTCACCACATTAGGAGCCCTAGGAGGTGTTGGCAAGAAAGGATGTGCTTTACTGAGATCACCTTCCCCTTGATTTTCGTGCCCCCTTCCCCATCCCTCCTTCAGTGATTCCTTAAAAAGTTTGAATTACACTTACTTAAAAGTGTTAAACTCCCTTAAATGCAGCATCTACAGTTTCTTTTCACCTTGTTATGGAGGAATGTTTTAATTACCATTTTCTGAAAGCCATTAAATGCAATTACAAATTGGCGTTGATGGATTCTTAGTACAACTGAAAATAAAATGAGGCAAATTCCATTAATTCCACAGTTATACTTAAGTATATATGACTTACACTCCAGTAGTACGTTCCTCTTCATTTTATTTTGTTAAACTGCATGTTGTTTTGCATATTACTTATACATCCATCTTACTAAGTTGTTTTTAAATTCACTTCCAGGTAGGTTTAGGAAGTGTTAAGTTAAGCTCCCAGATACGTTGCTCTGTATCTTTCTTTCTCTAATCCTCTTTCTCTCTTATTCTCTCCTCTCAAATTTGTATGTTTCTGTTTTATCATCTTTTCTCTTCACTTGCTCTGTTTTTCCCCTTTTCTTCCTCTCTCTTGCTGTCTTGCTTTTTTCCTCTGTTGGATTTTCCTCCCTTTATCTTAATCTATTTTTAATGTCATTATTTCGTGTTTACTGCCTGTTTCTGCCTTCCTTTAATCTCTATTACCGTTCACTCCCTACCTCCCTCTCTGTCTCCTCATGTTCTCTTGCATTTCTCACCTTCACAGCTCCATCTCCTCTCTCTTTCCCCTTCTCCCACTGCAGATGATGTGACCCCTCTCATTACACGTAATTAATTATTGAGGTGAAACCCAGCACTCTTGTGCTGTCCAACAAATCACAGGCATTCTCTCCTCCTCTGTTTCCTCTCCTCTTACCCTGTCCCCCCATTTTATTGATGGTTTTGTTCCTTAATTTCGACCTCTGGCAACAGATCAGATCACAGTGTCTGAGGGTAACATGAGATCTATTTTTTCCACTCTTGTGGAGCTAATACTGGGGAATTCTGGCCACTGTAACCCAGCGGCACATGCCTCTCTGGTTACAGCAGGTGGTCGAATGCTTGAAGACAGATTAACTGCACATATTCACAGATTACAATACCTTGATGGAGTGGTTTTATGGTTTTGGCAGCACATTATTGCGTGCAGTACATTAGTGCAATTAAACCAATAGAAGGATTATATATGTGTGTCAAATGAATAAAAAAAGAGTGTGGAGTCTGTTTAATGGTTTATATTGCCTGATTTATGGTCTTATTTGGTCAAATTCTGCAAAATATGTTCTGAGGAGAGAGAAACTTGGCAAGAAATTGAGAGGAGATTGATGAAAGCACGAAACGTCGGATGTGGTGGACAAAATTAATGAGCAGAGGAAAAGGGGAGAGGAAGGAAGGGAGCAGAGTCAGATTCTGAAAAACTGTTCTTCTGCAAATAAACAAGATGGAGTGAGCTCTGTGTCCCGTTAGCTTGTTTAACACTGACAAAGTGAAAAATAAACACACTTACTCACACTCAACTACACCAGGTTGCAGCAAATCACCTGCTCTGACATGATGAGCTCTGATAGCACTGCAAGGTTTCATTTACACTGTAAGGAGGTCGCGTTGAGATGACTGAGTGACAGTCTGGGATTTCATACACAGCCCCCCAGGCTATCGTAAACACTCATGATGACATGTAGAGAGTATATGGAGACAAACCCACACACACCTGAGAAATATCCCAGTGTGAAACCTTCTGCCCAGAAGTTGTTCCTTGGAACAGAATGTGTTGACTGCAGGAAAAACATGTTGATCAAATGAGCGCTGGACAATTTGGAGCCTGGCTCATGGTGTGCTGGTGTGTTGAACCGCTGTGTCTCTCAATTACTTTTGAGCCCAATTTCAAGGGATTTACTGTGGTTGTCAGAGGTGAGATAGGTGTGTCAGAGTGTCTCCAATCAATAAGCCTCAAGGTTGTCCATCTGAGTCATCTGTAGTTCTCGGAAGATAAGGTGCTCAGTACACACACAAACTCACACACACGCACTCGCTGTCTTTACTGGAAAGCTAAGTCCTCTGTCAGTCTTTTGACTTCACACAAAGACACATTTCTATTGGTTATGACACCCTTGTTGCACAGAAAACTGTATGCATGCACATATGCATTAAGTTGAGCCAGTGTGACTGTAGATTTTGATGAATGTTTACAATAAAATCCAACAAATAATGGATTTTAGAGTCTAATACTGGAGTTTGCAACATTGAATAACAATATATCTGTCCATATTCCTTTGTATTTTACCTCCCAGCAAAAAAAAACTTTTGAGAAGGACCCTTGAATATTTTCATTTTTGTATTTTAAAGAACTGTGACCAACATATATACTGAGCAGGATATTTTACAGTTAAAGAATAAAATACTCACTGTTTCGAAACTGCCTCAAACATATCTTTTCCATTCCTGTGCTGCAGTTTCATGTTCCTCATCCGGCAACATATACACAGAATCTGATTAGCCAAAATTGACCGATATCTCATCCAGGAGATTTACAACAATTTACAACAGATAGCTTGGGCATTATTTGTAGTGTTTTCCTTAATTTTCTCTTCAAAATAAGTTTGACTAACCTGCGTGCTTGTTTAAAACCTGCCTGAACATCTTTGTGCTTATGTATTTAGTTGTACTTCTTTTTAGTATTACATTCCCATGTCTCTTGATAAATACAATCTTGGTAAATACAAAGCACTACTGATAGGAATAAACCCACAAAAACAAGGTGTCATAAACTAAGATGAATCTTAAAGGTTTGCTTTTTTAAGATAAAGAGTCTACAAACATCCTAGCGGGTCTGTGAGGGTCCACTTAATTGACTGCTGTTCCTAAAATCAGCATGCTGACAGTGACAATGCTAACATGCTGATGTTTAGCAGGTATAATGTTCACCGTGCTCACCATCTTCGTTTAGCTATTTAGCATGCTAACATTCACTAATTGGCACAAAGTGCAGCTGAGGCTAAAAGGAATGTCACTTGACCTTTTCCCACGAATTCTATAAAGACATACTTCCAGGTCATGGCTTTTATATATCATCTGTGTTTTCACCTCTTTTGACTCTGACCAATCTCCAGTTTCCAATGTGCACCCATGAACGTTCAGAAGTGCAGAGGTGAGAGGTATGTCGTATGTCCACAATACCGGTTTTACCGGTGTGTGTGTGTGTGTGTTTGCATGAAAGAGGAGCATTGGTGTGTCTGTTGCTATGCATATAAAAAAGGCTGCACATGGTTGCGAGAATCAGGGTTTTGTTTGTGTATTTCAATTGTGTTTTGACCAGTGAAAGAACATGGCAGCTTTTATTTCTGGTGTCTCTTAGCACCTCTCTTCTGTCTCTGACTGAAACTGAATGTCAAACGAATGCTCTTATCTCACTGTTTCACCCTGTCCCTCCCTGTCCTCTCTCTGGCCATTGCCTTTGCTTCCAGTTTTTACTTTCCTTAGCATCTTTTTTCTTGATTCTTCCGCACTTCTTTTAAAAGATTGATTAGGTATTGCACCATAAAGTTTGGGGTACTTGCCAGACACTTTTTAAACTCCACACTCCAGTTTAATAAGAAGACTTTATGTTAAAAATATATGTCTCCAAGATATAGCCTGACCAAGACTGTTTGGTTTTTTTTTATGTTAAGAGAATTTAAAAACATCCGATAACAATAAATCAGCCCACATGTAAATAACAAGGACTTTTGATAAGATCCTTTAAGTGTGGCTACTGAGAACTTCTCACCAAGATACTGTATGTACTGTGTGAACCATTTAAGAGTTAAAAACAAAACTTCTCATCACTCTCTGGTCGACAAACTATAAAATGGTGGCTAATATCTGCAGATATATTGGTCAGTCAGGCTTTACTCCACAATACCGGTTTTAAAACATGATCACCCACCAGCAAAATGACAGAAATGCTCTTAAGGTCTCATGGAATTTTTAGAAGTTACTTTTAGCAAAAATGTTGAGTCTTTGTACGTGTGGAAGACCTGCCCCGAGAGACAGATAAGCTCTGCATTGATATCTGATGGGACTTTTACTGTGCTGAGTGTCTGTCCAATTCAAACCACAAATGTGAACCTTATGGAAGTGCTAGATGAGAAGTCAGGGGTCACCAAAGCTATTCCAATTCATCCTAAAGAGAACATAAATGTCTGTACAAAATTTCATTGCAATCCATCCAGCAGTGGGTGAAATATTTCTCTGGACCAAAACGACCGACCAACCAGCCGACTGACATTTAAATTCCTAGAGCCACGCTGCTATAGTATGGCTAAAAATCTTGACAGTCTTGACCCTCCACAGTATGTCTTCAATCAGTATTGAGAAGAATGATAACACAGATGACTAACATGCTATTGTCTGTAGGATATAACAGAATAAATCAATCATTCACCTTGCATGTAGTCTGTATGTTTGTTCCAGCAATTAGTCTATTACTGTTTGCAGGATTGTTCGTATGTGTCCGTCTCTGTGTTTTCTTTCCATTTTGTTCTCTACGCACCTCTTTCACCTCTGTGTTTATTTAAGAATTGGGGACCAGAAGCAAATTTTTTTCCGCATAAGGTTTCAGAGGGGAGAAGCAGGAGGGAAACAGAGAGATATGCAGCTGCAAGGCAAAGTGCCTCAGAAAGTATTTAACATATATTACAAAACCACTCTAATCTTCAATGAACATACTCGTTCATATTTCAGTGGTGAAATTCAAAGCAGAGGGGTGGAGTGAGTCATATTCGGGGAGTTGTGACAAACGTGACTTGAGTATGACACGCACTTTGGAAAGAAAGATACATCCACATCTTGAGCTATTGATGCAGCGGCTGCCATGGCAACGAGTCCTTGAATAAAGGCTATGTGGATCATTATGGGGTGACTCACACACAACGCCAGGCCAGTCTCGTTATGTGATATTATCTTTAAATTAATCCGTGCTCACCAAACACATGTACACATGTGTAAATGTGTACTGGACAGGAGCACACAGGTTGCAGATATGCACACACATTTCTTCACTCACTATTTGGCCTGTGTTCTTACACACATGCTGTAAATATCAACATTCACACTATTCTGCTCAATAGTTTTCTCCCAGGAATTAACCCAAGCCTGTCTTTATGCATTATGGATTGAGATTAAATATGTAAACAGGCTTCGCCACCAGGAACTAGGATGATCCAAGCTAGACAAGCTAGAAAGGTAAATTATTGATGCCTTCCTCAGTCGGTTTTGGGGATATCTACAGCACATTTTCCACTTGATAACTGTGCACTGGTGGGTTTCATTAGACCCCCTGGAAGCACACACAAGTGGCTTTACCTAGCTCCCCTTGTGTGGTTTGGAGTGACTGTGATGTGGCTGTTTTTCCACCATGGGGCTTCTAACTGGCTTATTTTAGAAACCGCAGGGTTTCAGGTCAGTCCAGCTGCCTTTTCCTCTCTCAGATATTGTGTGTGTGTGCTTTATTTTTATTTTTTTGTGCCCTCACAGGAGTGCTGTGCACAGGGCCAGAAGCCAGGGAGGAGCCCCCCAGGATTACGTGTTCAATATTTGTGTGTGTGTGTGTGTGTTTGCATGAAAGAGGAGCATTGGTGTGTCTGTTGCTATGCATATAAAAAAGGCTGCACATGGTTGCGAGAATCAGGGTTTTGTTTGTGTATTTCAATTGTGTTTTGACCAGTGAAAGAACATGGCAGCTTTTATTTCTGGTGTCTCTTAGCACCTCTCTTCTGTCTCTGACTGAAACTGAATGTCAAACGAATGCTCTTATCTCACTGTTTCACCCTGTCCCTCCCTGTCCTCTCTCTGGCCATTGCCTTTGCTTCCAGTTTTTACTTTCCTTAGCATCTTTTTTCTTGATTCTTCCCCACTTCTTTTAAAAGATTGATTAGGTATTGCACCATAAAGTTTGGGGTACTTGCCAGACACTTTTTAAACTCCACACTCCAGTTTAATAAGAAGACTTTATGTTAAAAATATATGTCTCCAAGATATAGCCTGACCAAGACTGTTTGGGTTTTTTTTGAGGTTAAGAGAATTTAAAAACATCCGATAACAATAAATCAGCCCACATGTAAATAACAAGGACTTTTGATAAGATCCTTTAAGTGTGGCTACTGAGAACTTCTCACCAAGATACTGTATGTACTGTGTGAACCATTTAAGAGTTAAAAACAAAACTTCTCATCACTCTCTGGTCGACAAACTATAAAATGGTGGCTAATATCTGCAGATATATTGGTCAGTCAGGCTTTACTCCAACATTCCCCATGATTCCCCATGTGCTCCCCATGATAATTAAGCTTACCTTTTTGTATGTAAATGGAGGAATACCCCTTTAAGCGAGTGAAAATTGTCAGCGGAAGTAGCTACGTACTTGGTTAAGCTGTTGCTGTTGACTCTCGCTATTGTGGCTGCCACGTAACTGCCCTCACTTCAGTGAAAGAGGGATTGAGCTGCTTTGTCTTACAAACTACGAGAAATCTTGCACTTCATTACAGTGAAAAAATCTAAAAGGATTTCCACATTTCTCCATTGGAAGTCCTACCAAGAAGCTGCTACGTGGTTGGTGTTTTTTTGCTCTGTTTAAATGACTGAGGTGAGGCAAGGTCCCAGTGAAACAAAGTGGATCTCTGGAACATTGTAACTTTTCTATTCACTCACCTGCTGTGACCTCATTAGCAGTTAAACGTTGATTTGAATCACTCTTGGGTGTATCTGCCCTAGTGGCATGTCCTAATGTTCTGTGTGTCAACAGCTGCAAATTAAATTAGGCTACCGCTGAATAAAAAAGTAATCTCAGAGGACAAATAAAATCTGTTTGTCTGCTTTAGTTTGTATAAGTGGGTGTTAGAAATTGAGTGTGTTTGAATACGATTTTAAGCACCGGTGATCTGCAGGAATTTGCATGAAGTGCTTAGTTTTTAAGGTCATGTTTTTTTGTCGTTTTGTTTTTAAACTGGAGCATGTTTTAGCTGTGGGCTAATGACAAGAGATGGAAGGTTTTGCAGATGTGGTTTCTATACTAGCACTGATGATGGACCCTGATGCATTGCGGTTGGGCAACATGACCTCAGATGTTTTGGGGGCATGATAATATAAGGTGCCAGTGTGTATATGTTGTGTGTTACTGCACAAATATAACAGTAACCTGGTGTAAGTTGTTCTATACTCAGCTTCTAAACCTTTAAATGCTGTATGAAAGTGAATAATTTGTTTGAGTTGTTCAAATGCTTTGAATGCAGATGTGAAGTTATCCGTTCACCTCTTGTGCATTTTTCAGCACTTCCCTTGTTGACCTTTTCTCTTTAGTCATATGTAATATTCTGTGTATGTGGGGGAAACTAATGCAAGCAAACATCTCAAATAACTAGCCCTAGTTCTTGACTAATGTGCCCTTTTTTCTGTTTCTTTCCTCACTTTTTATTCCCATCCACCTCTGTTTTCCTTTATCGCTTTCCATCCCCTCCTTCTCTCCACTCTTGTCCTGCAGGTTTGGATGAGCTACCTCCAGTAGAAGTGACAGAGGTGTGAGGCGGCAAGACCCACACCAAACACGCCACCCCACCCCCGACCCCTCACACTACCCCGCCAGCCATGCCGCCACCGGCAGACATCGTCAAGGTGGCCATTGAGTGGCCGGGGGCCTTCCCCAAGCTCATGGAGATAGACCAGGTAGGTGTCTGAGCACAAAAAATGCACATTACAATCCACAGAGACTAACATTTTTGTCTGTGTACACTGTGCAGGTTTAAACACCATCAACTCAGTGAATGTTTTGTCTGAACACATTATTCTGCTGTTGTGTATACAATGAAAGTAGTTCAGATGTGTGTGGGAGTAGTTCAGATGTGTGTGGGAGGGTGGGTGGATGTGACCAAGGGCTGATGTACATTGCACCTAACTATAATACTAATTACCCTTAGGAAGTGCCTTAATTAAAGATGTTTAACAGGCAACACTGTCACTGCTTTGACGTAACTTTAAAGATATTACACGGTGTACAATTTAGACCTCTGTGGTGACAGAGGTCTAAATTGTACACCAAATTGTGACATGAAACAAGTTACATTGATCCAATTACTGTCACAAATGTATGTCTATAGAATTATATTTTTCTGATTTTGTAATGTAGAGTGACTAAGAAATATTATTTAATGTTGATTGGTCATGTCAGGCCAATGCCAGGTCTGTTTTGGTCACCATTAGGGCAGAAACGATCGGTCAGCTGGCCTATGTGCATATAGGTTTGGCTTTTAATAGCTGGTCCCATTTTGGATCCAGTTCCCGGTTGGCCAAATAAGATTAGCTTAAAGGTTTACAAATCTCATATAGAACAAACATATCAAAACATTCTCATTTTAAGCTTGCCCTGACTGTCAATTTCAATGGTTAAAATGACACAGGCTGAAGATTGTGTCAGCTGTAGGTAATTAACGTATGATGGTTAAAGTGAACTTTGCTGGCTGAAAGAAGGTGTTAACATTCAGCCAAAGATATTTTATGCTCATAGACTTAATAGCTTTGATTCTGCATCTCCAGTATTTGGAGCAAGCAGTGCGTAAATAATAAGAAATTAAAGTAAGAAGTCTACACTTGTTAATACAGTTCATCTCTTCTTGCCCTTATCTCATTTTCTGGTGGTAGCTACAGGTTACATTATTAAGGCTACCACTAAAGACTGTAGTGTTTTAGTGTAGATTACAGATCTACACTGAATCTTTCAGTTGGAGTTATTTATAACTTTAGTTACCTTAGAGGTGCTAAAAGTAGATTAGAATCAATAAGGAATTTGATACTAGATTTGGATTTGATAAAATGTTGTCAAACCTCCTCAGTGCATCACTTCAAATGTCATTGGTTTACATAATGTGTTTGCTGTAAATAGTGGACATTTTCAACAATATTAGAGTGCGTTTTGCTGATACTAATGCAATTTCTGGTGTTAAAATCCTTATGCTGATTGCCTGATCAGTGTCTTCTAAGAGAGCAGGTCTGCCAACAGAAGGCTCAGATATGAAGCCACAGAGAAAAGCCATACAGTATGTCAGCGATCATCAGGGTCTTACAAATAGTAGATGACATGCTGAATAAATAATTAGTGCAAACTATGACTACCTCGTGTGTGTGTGTGTGTGTGTGTGTGTGTGTGAGTGTGACTACCTCGTGTGTGTGTGTGTTGGGCCGGAGGGTGACATGTTTACTGTTACGTTGTTTGATTACACACACTGAGTAAAATGGCCTGTTCTCTGTGTGTGTGACTCATGGATGGGCTAATGATTGTACACGCTATGAGTCACCGTGGCAACCACAGCTATGATTGCCCTCCTGAATGGATGAACCACTGAATGAAATATTGAAGTACAGAGTACATTTGGATCTGGGTTTGCCATGTGGTCCTTTAAGCACTTAGTGTAGATTTAGTGATGCAGGTTTTGTATATAATGAACACTTATCAGCAGGTCTTTTGCAGTCTAATGAAAGAAAGTCCTAGGCCTTTCTTTTGTCTTTACTTCTTGAAGCCACCTCTCCTATACTCCTTCCTCCGCTTTTTTCTAATTCTCTTATCTTCCCCTGTCATCTTTCTCTTGTTCCTCCTATCTGTTGCCTCCTCCTCCTCATCCTTCTTTGCTTTCTCTCCTGTTCATTCCCCCTCTCACTCCTCCTCCCCATCTTTTGTTGTAACTGTGAAACTTGCGCTGTGCCGCTCTTGTCCTCCACCATCGGCCCCCACCTCATCCTCCTCCCTCTGCATCTCCTCTGTACAATAGGCCCTGCAGCAGCATATGGCTGTCTGAGTCATGCGATGGGGAGTGGGCTTCAGCTGCTCACGCTGTCTTGAGACCCAGGGAGGGAGAGTGTGTGTGTGTGTGTGTGTGTGTGTGTGTGTGTGTGTGTGTGTGTGTGTGTGTGTGTGTGTGTGTGTGTGTGTGTGTGTGTGTGTGTGTGTGTGTGTGTGTGTGTGTGTGTGTGTGTGTGGATGCAAATTTTGTGCGTATTTTTTGGTTTGTTCTCGTGGGTACAACTCTGCATAAGTGAAATTGTGTGTAGGTGTGTTTGTGTGGCGACATGCATACTTGTTACAATTCATGCATGTGTGTTTGTGTGTGTGCTGATGTGTTGACAGCTCTGTCTATGTGTGTATACTTGTATCCATTTGTATGGAGATTCATGCGCTTATTTCTGAAGAGTGTGGTTAGGTACATGTGCGTCTGTGTGTGTTTGTATTTGTGCGTGTGTGTGCACACGCACATAAATCACACAATGATTCCTGTATCTCCCAAATATCTTTAATGCCCCATAGGCACAAAAGTCCAACATTTGTATTGGAACGCTGGGGAATTGGTATAAGTGCAGACAGTTGTAATAAGCATTTTATTGTTTCTGTTTGTCAGACATGCAATAGAAAACGGGGGTGGCAGGGCTGATGTCTGCAGGTAGAAAATAAGTTTAAAATAAGCAAGAGAGTTTAAGTCAACCTGAAGGGAATCGAACTGTGATAATCTGATTTCAGGCAGCAGGGATGCACTATAGGACGTGATTTAGTAACTTTAAGTACGGTATTTCATATAGTATGGTGTGGCAGTATAAAACTAAATAGATTTTGTGCTACAAACAATTTTGATGGTTATATAGTTAAAACAGCTTCAATAGATTTTGTGCTGACAATGTTTGGAAGTGCACCACTTTTGTATTAGATTCTATTTTCCTATGCTGTCGTTTTACTGGTGTGCATTAGATTATACAGATTACCAGATAAAATCTTGTCCATGCCATGTTTAAGCATTTTGTTTTATTTATAATATACTTCTTTTTTATAACACATATATTGCGAATGTATGAAGCATTTCTCATCTGATGAATTAATTTCCCTTCGTTGATATACACTGTAGTGTGGAGGATAATCGCCTGTAAAAATACTAGTTCTGTTTCTGCTGCAGTTGAATGTGGTAGTTAAATCAGAGGAACAAAATGTGTGAGAAACCCAGAATAAGAATTAATTAATACATTTTTTATGGTCTCCTAGGGAAAATGTGTGTGCATACATAATTACTCTATAATAGCAGCAAAATTAAAATGAAAGTGAAAAGTGGGAAAAGTGCAGTAAAATGTATCCTTTTTGTGTAGTAATAGTTTAATAGTCTGTAATGAATGTCCAGACAATGCTGCTGTCAGACATCGGTCCTGGTGAAGTCTGCTTGTTGTGTAACTGAATGATAACAGAAAGAAAGCGATTAAGTGTACTTGTTATCCTCCTAGTTAGAAAGGAGACTGTTATGTCAAATAAGAGCAGCTCGAGAGCTGGAAAATGGTTTAGAATCAGTAAATCTGATTTTAATCTGATTTTAATATAATATGTTTTATTATATTGTAGATTTTTGCATTTCACATTAATTTTTACCAATGCACAAGGTGAACACTACTCATGTACCTGGTGTGTACTTCTTAGTGGCTGCAGTAATACTGTGTAGTGGAACTAATAGTAAGGGAGAGGAAGGTAAAGCTGAGGAAATATAACCAAAATTTATTTGTTTATTTATTGAACATTTTCCAACAATGCAACCAAACCACTCCCAGTGAATTATAAACTAAAAAACAGACAGGCTGTGTATGGTTATCTTAATAATTAAAATTGATGTTAAATATACTAAATATCTGTTGCACACAACTGTAACTGTAGCACATAACAAAAATCTCTTAGGTCTATACCAGTAATATGTGTTTTTGTTGATTTTTTTTTTACCTATTATACATTTAAGGTGTCTTGCAGATGTGGTAATACCTTTTTATATTATTTCAATATCCACACATTTAAATGTATAAGGTAATTAATAATACAATTCAAAACTGGAAAAATCTTGATCATTTGAGAGAAGGAATTGCTCCAAGCAATGCTAAAGTGGTTTAATGTCTTTTGAAATACTGCGAAAACTTTGCTATTTCTTTGATGATTGATCATTTTTTTGGAGTTTGCTCTAAAAGCTTCAGTAGATCTAAGACATACAAAACATTTTGAATATGAACCTAAGTTATTCAAGTTCTTGTATGTTTGTAAAGAATATTTTTTGCATACATTTGATTTTGTATCAATATTTTATCATCGGTAGAAGATATTATTCATATTTTCTCCAGGTCACATCAATACAATTTTTTGTTTTTTATTTTTTCGATTGCACAACAACATAAAAGAGATAAGACCCACGGAGCCTGAGGATGACAGCAGTGGCAAGCGAGCAGATATTAAGTTAATACTGACTGGCACTGTGTGCACACACACTCCTTATATTTGTCACACCCCCCTCCCATATGCATTTTGCTAGCTTCATTTCCTTCAATCCCTCTCTGTTCAACAACCACTCTCCTGTTCTCTCTCAGTATTATCATCCACTCTCCACCTTTCTGTGTTTGCTTTTGCTTTCCCTTCATCTTATTCAATCTGCTTATTTCTCACTTTTTGTTATCTTCTGTTGTCACTTTTGTTCACATAACAGCCCACCCTTTTCTTCTGTCACATCTCTGTCTTTCTTTCCCTGTCATATATGCCCACCATCCTGCCGGCGCTATCTTCTTTCTGTAAAACTCCATCACTACAGCTCATGCTCTTTGAAGCAGCCTCTCCCTCTGATCAGGTTAAACCCCAGTGAAGCCACAATACAATGGTATTGTCCGCAATGCTCCATACATTGTGTAAAAAGATGCCTCACAAAATTGCTGGGGTGTGTTTGGTTGTAACTGTGTAACTGTGCACCTGTGTGTTTTGATGTTAATGATGTTTGGTACACTGTGTCTTTTAACCATACAGCTTGGGTGTCTAGCAGGCAAAGCACTGGTGGAAGTACTGTATTCAGATCTTTTACGTTACTTGTAAAAATAGCTATATTATGTCCGAAATGGAACAGCAGGGGACGACTATCCTGACTACATGTCTCTGTTATGGGTCTGGCTCCCAAAATGCTGGATCCTAAATTTCCCAAAATGCAACTCAAAAGTGCAAACTCCACCTCCGGTTTATTAATAGTTAATAGTTAAATTAATTAAATCTAAGGATATTTAACTTAAAATAAATATGCCAACAGCATTTAGGAACTTAACTTTAAGATTATATTTTATTTTGGCAAAGTTCCTTTTTTAAACGCAGACATATTTAAAATGTTGGCATATTTTATTAAATGGAAACAAAGGGTTAAAATCATGTTTTGTATGGAACTAGTGACACTTAAACTTATTGTGGAACAGCACTTGAGTAAAGTACTTAGTTACTTTCCCTCACTGTGGCACAGAGTTTCACAGCTGCTGATCTGGAAGCTTTCAACAAGAAGAATGAATTAAATGGTTGGTCGGTGATCCCACATCAGCAGTGGAACAGTTAAATACAGGCTCCTCAAGAGGAACCTCTCATTGTGCCAGTCCTGTAATATACAGTAAAATAATTGCAGCTCATTCTGGGTTGACAGTTGTTTTAGGAAACTTGGACTGTTTCGACTATAGACTAAATGTAGCTGTGGACTAAATGTAGCTTTTCCTTTCTCCACAGAAAAAGCCTCTCTCAGCCATCATTAAAGAAGTGTGCGAGGGGTAAGTCTGTATTGGTTTTTGAAATGTGTCTGTGCACAAATGGATGCATTTAGATTTGAAAAGAATTCTCTTAGGGTTTCTTGCAAAGGCCTTCTCGCTCTATATCCATACTTAAATCATATTAGATGTACTTTACACAAGATGTTCTCCACTTTTAATACAAATTATGCAACGTTTTTCTCTCCATCCAATGGCTTTCAGGTGGTCCTTGGGGAGCCATGAAAACTTTGCACTGCAGATTGCTGACGCAACAAATTTCTATATCACAGAAAAGGTTTGGTTATCTGTTTTTACCTCCAGGCTGCACTATCTAATGTAAAATTATATGCCTCAAGTGCTCACTAACTTCTCCTTTTATCTCCACAGAATCGCAATGACATTAAAAATGGCTCAATTCTGCGCTTGACCACCTCTCCTGTAAGTTTTATTTCTTTGCAAAATGTCCTCATAAGAACACTCTGACCATTGTGGATGCACAGAGAGAAAACCCTTTTGATTTTGATTTTTTATGTCTTTGATAAACACACAGTACTTGTCTTTTTGCCCTCTGACACCAATGCATATTCCTCCTCCTCCTCCTCCCCTCTGTCTATTCTAGTACCAGACTGCAGTCCAGCTTCATGAACGCATCCAGTCATCCAGCATGGATGCCAAGCTGGAGGCTCTGAAGGACCTGGCCAATGCGTCACGCGACATCACCTTCGACCAAGAGTTCATCAACCTGGACGGCATCTCCCTGCTCACTCAGATGGTGGAGAGTGGGACCGAGTAAGTCAACTTTAGTTAAGTCCATTTGTCTCTGCAGTGTTTTCCTCCTTTCAGGCTTGATATTAGACTAGACTAAAGTATAGTACGATCCAACCAAAATGGAAAACTTTATATTAAAATGAGATTCTGAGATAAAGGTATACACCTTTTTGTTTGGTCAAATTATAATAATAGCCAGAATTTCCAGTTCCAATTATTTGTAGCCACCAAATGTTTTGTTAATGTTTTTTGTATCTAGTTCTGATGCGTTTGCGAAGTGATCCGTTCTAATCCAAGTCCATTGTGGCTTTGGGCAATGAATGTCTAGCTCTTAGTAATCAGGTAGAGTTTTAAGCCAGGGGGTCTGGAGTTGCACTGTGCATTCTTATCGCTTCAGTTCAAAGCAGCTGACTGACCTGCTCTCAGTTTAGTACACTATTCAAATCACCGTATAAAGCTGGATTTATGCTTTTGCATTGGGTGTTATGGCTGACCCGCTGGAAATGCCTTTGGCTTGGGAGCTGATTGTTGTTCAGCATATTTTAGGATTTAATAGCATCTCTGCAACACTAGCTAGATGTGTTATTATCACGGTTTGTTGCAAAATTCATTATATACAGTACTAGTATATGTAATGTTGTTACTTTCTTACATTCACCTTGTGACATAGGGTGACAGTGGGAGCATTTCTCCTGTCTAGCTACTGAAAAGAAAACTGCAATCATTACTAGCCGAAGTAATCTGTTAACATTTCTTTACTACCTTGCTGATAGTGTGGCAAGCAAAGGTCTGCATTGGGATAAATATCTTATAGTGTGTCAGATTTTAAAATAAGTCCTGTGTTCTGAAAAGGAGAAAATCAATGGGCCTTTCTTCAACTTGCTTGATGTTGTCTTCCATCAATTACCCTGACCTGATCAGTCACAGTTCTTTCTATCTCCATGTAGTATCTCTGTGGTTGCACAGTTACATTTTTGAAGAGGTCTACGTCGACTTTCAGCTTGGCTTGAGAGGGTACCTGCATGGGATCCACAGCAATGCTGTAACCCCATAACACACACTACACCTATCATCCAGGTGTAGTACTGCCAAAGAGAGAAGAACGAGCTTGTGAAGAACATGCCCAACAGCTCCTGTTTGCCTTTTTTGACTACGATAGTGATATCACACACAACTGCACTGGTTTCTGACTGTTCAGCAGATCCAAAAGCTCATTGTGTGTGTGTGTGTGTGTGTGTGTGTGTGTGTGTGTGTGTGTGTGTGTGTGTGTGTGTGTGTGTGTGTTTTGGGGGTGTAGGGCCATGGAGACCGTCTCAACTGAAGGTTAAAGTGAGGACATTTTTCGCTGAGGAGGAATTTCTCAGCCGTGATGCCAGTGGGAGGTGTGTGTGTGTGTGTGTGTGTGTGTGTGTGTCGGTAATACTGTGTGAGTGCAAGGCTTCTGCCAGAGTAAAAAACCCAGAGGAACGCAGTGCAAACGCTCAGGCATACACATGCATGCAAGCAGACACACGGCACAAACTGGCAGGGAGGGCAGCAGCAGCCGCCAGCCGTCCGGGACTCTTTCATTTTTTGCCTCATGCAACTCTCATTATTCATCCCTTTTTAACCGGCGAGAGGAAAGACAGATTGAAGAATTGTTTGCTTGCATAAACAGTGGGCTCAGACACTGCCATGTTGTAAACAAATGCTCACGCAAGGTCAAATATGCTCCTAATACTGCACAGTAAAATCCCCAACACTTCTGTGCTCCTGATTCTTTTGTATGTACAATACATTAAGGGTCACAGCAATTCCGGCCATATATTTAATGTCTTCTCCTCAGCAGAAACTACTTAATGATCTCCTATTTCTGGTTGTGAGACAGCAGCGCCTCTTGCATTACACTCACTTACACTCTTTGACAGGAAATCACTGAAGCCGCTTCTCCTTTTTTGCATATAATGTTCAAATTAGGAAATATTTGACACTGTTTGATCATACTGCAAGGATCCGACGCAGCAGCACCGATGTTGACTCCACTCTGCTCCTGGCTTTTTCATTAAATATGTTTTTATGTAAATTACCATCACATCAGTTATTCAGTACTGGAGAGTTATAAAGTGGCCTCTGCATGCCTTTGTGTATGAGTGTAAGCGATAGAGAGAGCAAGTGCTTCTGCTGCATCTCAACAGAAGGAGCTTATGAAACACGGACGCGCAGATAGGTATCAGCGTCTGACACACACACAAACACACACGCTCATTAGTGTGCCTGCCAACCAACTTGGTGAACTGTAATTATTCAAGAGGCTCAGTGCCGGAGACTGTTGAGGGCAGAGCAGTGCTGTGATCTAATGCTTCTGCCAGAGATGTTGTACTGTATTCATGTGGAAATCAGTTGGCCAGCTGGCTGCTGCATTTACCCACAGGAGCTCCACAAGTCAAAGGCGCCCTCTACCGACTAAAACGTGGAACAACTTATTCTTAAAGTGCTTTGACACAGTCAGCATTCAGAATGTACAGTGCAACTTCAACCAGCTTAATAAGAGGTGTTATTACTTTCAAAAACAATGGAATTAGGCATTATAGTTTTTAGTTTTGGTTGTATTTGCCCAGGTTTAAGGTATCTGTCTCTTCTGTTCTGCTGCCACCACAATACAATAGAGGTGAATGTAATTTGGTTTAGAAAATTCACTGTGAAAACAAATTTTAAAAATTAAAAAGCTAAAAAAGCAGAAGTTTTCTTCTACTAGCTGTCACACATTTTTTTCCATGGGACTATTTTCTACAGAAAAAATTGTCCCTATGAAAACTGACACAACTACCATTTGAGTCTCCATTTGTGTGCTTATGTGTGTAATTTAGGTGCTTCGCATTTCATTTCAACTACAATATGGATGACTTTATTAAGATGTGAAGTATGCTGCAGAAATGTAACACAGGTTACAGCACATGCTAAGGAACAAAGTACAGCATTTTGTTCTCTTCTCTCACTAAATGAAATTGTTTTTTGATCATTTCTATGCGTTGTCATCTCTACCCAAGCTTGCTGTGTGACAGTAAGTTTGGCAGCAATCTGCTTTTTCAACTGTTTCTGCTTGGCATGCTTTTAATGTCTGAGCTTACCGGTTAAAGGTGTGTACTATAAGTCAGTGTGGGAACGTTTATGTTGAGTGAAATGTTGACATTTAATTTCAGTTTGCTCATTTTTGAATTTATACAGTAAGAAATAAGAAATAATTTTTATGCTGTGTAATAGATTGGACTTGCTTGGAGTCTGGTCTCTTCTTTCAAGGACATTTACACATTAACTTGTGTCCAGATTGTGATGTGTGTTAGTCCCTGCTCTGTGCTGGCTAGGACTTAAAGGTTTGGTTGTTTGTTTCCCACCTTTGACACCAAAGTTTCTCAAATCTTTGCAGGCGTTATCAGAAACTACAGAAGATTATGAAACCCTGGTAAGCCAATCCCCTTTCCCTCCAGCCGGGTAACGTCATTGGCTCTATGCTCTTCCTAACCCGCTGGCAGAGTCTGCATGATTAAGACTCTGACCCCAGTGCGTTATGGGAAATTATGTGTGGATAACACAGCCACTAACAGGCTTCCAGTTTGAAATCAGTGTCACACTTTTTGCATGTGGTTTTGGGCAACAGACTTAAATGACTTCCTATTTCTGCAACACAGACTGAAAGAGAGCCAAGATTTATGTTTTTTTAAACTAAACAAAATAAGAAAACTGTGCATCTTCGGAATTAAATGTATAGTACAGCTACCTGTATTATCACTTCCAGTACAAGTCAGTCCTAACCCTGAACTAAATCTTGGTGTTCTTTACAAAATGGTGCAGCTCTGGGTGAGGGGATTGTCTGTGGGCTCAATGTGAGCCAGTGATTCAACTACTCTTCTTATTTTCTCTTCAGCATTATTAGCCAATAGCCTCTATCGCCCCAGGAACATCATCCATCAACAGCATTTCTTTTACCCTTTCTGCCTAAAATAATCTATCCTCTAATGTAAGCATTCAACAATCTTGTAGTGTTGTGTAATTTACTGCAGTATGTCATCTAAATGCCCAGTACCATTTGCAAAAGCCCTTTCATCCTTCGGCTGTGGGTTACTAATTGCAAATTTGACTTTTCACTAATCTCCTACCAGGCTGCAATACTGACCCATGATGCTCTCTGTTGATCTACTGTTAATGTAGGTTAATCAGTTAGTTCTTCTCAATAAAATATGTTAAGATACATTATGTTTCATCTTGGTTTTAGCCGCATGCGTTTATATATTTTCATGTCATCTTCAGACAATGCAACTTAGTAAAAACTTAAATGTTGCATAAAGGATGATCAAACAAAAGGTGGTTCTGCAAAGCCAATCTTAAGCTTTAGAGGTCAGTATTATAAAATCTACTCGTGAAGCCATCTGATAGCTTAAAGCTAAAACTGTCTATTATATGATAGGTAATGTGCAAGTTCTCATAAAGTAGTTCCAGCCGTAATATGTCTTGGATATAACAGCTGTTTAATGGGTTCCCTGCTTTGGCCTCCTGTGACTCAGTGATTTGTTTCTCTTGATATTTGTGTAACTGCATGACTTCACTCTATTATGTAGCTTTCTGGTCCTGATCGAACTCTGCACTGTGCTCCCGCTGGCCTTCTGATGGCTTCTCCAACGTCAGTCTGTCTGCACTGCATTGCAAAACTCTTTACCATTTCTCCCTCCCTCGCTGTCTCTGTTTTTTCTGTCTCTCTCCAGCAAGCCTGGTTGCAGCATTGAACTTACGTTCTTCTGTCCCCTCTCCGTCACCTCCCTCTCTGTCTCTGCTGACCGCTCATTCCTCGTTATGTTTGCAGCTATACACTGGTCCATGCCATCTGCTTGAGAGAAGTTTCCTATGGTCTGTATGTGTCTCTGTGTGTGTGTGTTGTCTTGTAGTTTTGGCGACCTGCTGTCCTTCACTCTGACGGCATTCGTGGAGCTGATGGACCATGGCATCGTCTCCTGGGACACCTTCTCTGTGGCCTTCATCAAGAAGGTCAGCGGAGAAAATTTCTTGCTTATCAGGGCAGGTGTTAAGGGACTCTCATACTGTATTTGCTGGAAAAGGTTTGATTCAACAGTCACACTGTGGCTTTAAGGCCCTCTGTGATGAACACAATGTTGGGAGCCAACCAGTGGCATTTCCTAAAGCCTTAAAATAAAAGTCTTAAAAGTTTGGTGATGATCTTACTGTAATAAAAGCTTTTAAATAATTTGCATTTCACTTCTTTGCGAACAGTGCTTTGGTCAGCAAAACATATAGCAACATGTCATCAATGTAGAAATTCTCCTAAAAGATAAGCAGTCAGGCTGACAGAGTAGTCGTCAGACAGCAGAGAAATCTACAGTATTTGAAGACATACTGTAGGTGGAAGTGTTGTTTACAACCTCTCAAGTTAAGATATCTCTATATTTATAATACCTTTTTAGTGAAAATGTAGTATGTAAATCAAATAATCCATCACAACTGGATTTATTTATCTACTCAAGTTTGCATCCCAGTTTTCAGAACATGCTACAAACATTTGTAAGAGATATTCCTTTTGATGCATAATCAGCTGTAACTCTACACAGGAAAGTTAACTAATGGAAAGTGGTGATTGGTTGTTTAACCTTAAATTCATACTCCCAGGTGCCAACGGTCTAAGTCTTACATATTATACATTATTTAATGTTTTCTGCAGATTCCTTTATCTCCCCTGCTCTGTCCCTCCTGCAGATTGCCAGCTATGTGAACAAGTCAGCGATGGACACAGCAGTGCTGCAGCGGTCCCTGGCCATCCTGGAGTCTATGGTGCTCAACAGTCAGGATCTTTACCACAAGGTGGCGCAAGAGATCACCATTGGACAGCTCATCCCCCATCTTCAGGGGTAAGTGGATCAGCAAGGCTGTATGTATGAAACTATTAGTGCCTCTTACACCATAAGCAATGCATTCCAAACCATATCAGTTGGCGGTAATAAAGTACTTATAATAGTTATTCTCATTGTGTACTATTTTCCAATCCCAGGACTGATCAAGACATTCAGACCTACACTATTGCTGTCATCAATGCTCTTTTTCTCAAAGCTCCTGAGGAGAAGAGACAGGTGAGGTTACAGTGTGCACACACAGCATTTCATTCTGTACTGCATTCACTGTACTGTGCATCATTTTTATGATGCAGTGAGCTTTTCATGGTACATTCACGTTATCACATCAGCATTTTTGTATTGTGACAGTGTACTTTATGTGTATTTTTTATCTAAGGATGTTCATGTGTTATAATAACATGTCTTCATTTATAGAGTAACAGTAAAACAGTGTAGTATAACAGTAGTGATTTAAGCAAGTGTAAAAACCCAGCAAACCCCCTATTCCCTACTCATCTTTCTCTCCATTCCTTGCTGCAGAAGTGACGTTTTTGCTCATCCGTGCTCTCATTTCTTCTCTCTTTCTCTCTCTCTTCTCTCTTCAGCTTTCTCTTACCTATATCGTGCCCTGTAGCTAATCACACGTTCCCTCGTGTCAGCACCATAGGGTCCAGCCATGTGCCATGGCATTAATATTGAATGATCCTAACCCATCGCTCTTCTCCTATGCAGCATACACCGCTGAAGACACGCTATGGAGTAATAAGCTTCACAGTGCAACTGCGTACAGGATGTTGCAGTGCTTCCTTTACTGAGGCCAAAATTTGTAAATGTTTCAAATGCTCAAATCAGATTTACATGGTCTTTTGGCAGCAATTTAAAGCAACTTTATTGGGTTGTTTTAGGTGATAAGTAAACAATTTCTCCTTTTGCTCCGGTGCCGGCATGTGTGGTAATATACATTATAGCAGACGGTTTCATTTCCTCAGAGAGCGCAGTTTTAAAATAATGTTATAATGTGATGTCATGGGACAGCGCCTGTCAGGTTAATTTATATGCAGATTGATCTCAAATACAAGCGAGGGGCTAATGAATGATTTGGGTTCTCAGTTTGTGTGTCTTAAAGGACAGATGACAGTGCATGTGTTTCTATGAGTGTGGTAAGGACTCAACCATATGTAAAGGTATTAATGTGGTCCCCCCAGTCTCTCGCCATTCTGCTGACTCCGTTACCCACCCTACCCACCCCCCGTCCCTCCACAAGCTGCACCACTGACAGAAAAGGATTTTTTAACCTCCTCTCAGACTCTCATTTTCTACATTCACTCACTCACCCTCTCTGTCTCTGACTTTGTTTCCTCACTGCACACGACATGGTAGTTTGATGAGCACATTGTGGACATCCTAAATTGTCCCCTGACAGTAAGTGCATCCTTGATTAGCACACTTTGTAGTTTGTACTGTAGAAGACATCAGTAAGTGCATTTAATATCCTTTTTTTAAGATTAAGTTCTTTTTTGGGATGGCTTTCTTATGTCACCGCATACTTTGCGGTGTGCCATGGCAATTTCTGTTCATTTTCCCCGCATTCATTTCTCATTAGAAAATAGAGAACCCTAAAAATAATTTGTTGGATTATTGTTGTCTCATTTTTATCTTTCTCACTCTCTCTCTCTCTGCTCTTCCTAAATTCTGACTTTATCTTTACGTCTCCCTCCTTTTCTTTCTCCCTCTATAGGAGATGGCCCACATTCTTGCCCAGAAACAGCTGCGCTCCATCATTCTCAGTGTAAGTCTAACCACGCCCTTCTCCTCTTTACCTCTCCTGTGTCTCCTGCTCGGTCTGTGTTTGTCTCTCTTTATCTCTCTTCAGGTTTATGCCCTCTGCATCAGAGTGATCAGAAAGGAAAATGACACCTGCCACTTCTGCCTCTGTCTCATGTCACTGGTTATTCTATACTGTACTTACTTTCTGACACCTGTTCCCTTTTCTCTCTCATCCTGTCCCTTGTGTTAAATCTAATTTTCCCTCTCCTGTTCCCTCATCTGACTTACGCTTTCTAATCCTCGTCATTCACTCCCAAATCCTCTTATGCTCCTTTGTTATCTCGTACTGTCTTCCCCCAAAATCCACGCCTCGTCTTTCTGACACCAAAACCCATATTCTCCCTTTCACCTTTGCACGCTTAACACCTTCACCCTTCTCTTCCATCCCCCCTCCTCCCGCCTCTGTTTGTCCTCCACACCTTGTAGAATGTGATCCGGAGCCCTACACCCATCAATGATGAGATGGCCCACCAGCTGTACGTGCTGCAGGTGCTCACCTTCAACCTGCTGGAGGACCGCATGATGACCAAGATGGATCCCCAGGACCAGGTGGGTGCAGACAGGAGGGATGGATGAAGGGATAGACAAATAGGCACATGCCCAAATGGGAGTGGGGACATCATTATCTTCAAAGCAATTTAAAACAATTCATAATCACAGCTGGCTTTTGCAGCTTTATTCAACCTGAGACGGTTAGCTGTAGTCTGGCTGAGTTTGTATATAAGATACGGCAAAAGAATAGCAAGTCTTATTTTATATTGTTTTCTCTATGTAGCTTATCTGAAAGAGAGTCACCGGTTAATAAATAATTTCCCAAAACTGAAAATACTAGTCCATTAATTTAAATAGCACTACAGATATATTGTACAGGAATTCATGGAGAAAGCATTCTAGATCTATTTTATTACCAATCACTCACAGGACCAGGAGAAATAATGCATTTGTTGATACACATTTTGTGCTTTTGTGTGATTTAGCGACAACAGGACGGTGTGTTTTGTCAAAATAAACCACGGTGCCTATGTTCGTCATTATGAAGGAACATGTCACCTAGTGTGATGTTAGCTGCTTTTGGACAACAGTGGAACTCTATGGCACAGAGGAATAAGCTGTATTTGGCACAGACAAAACTTGTTAGTAGAATGAATTCATTAATTTCATGGGATTTGTTGACAGAAAGAGAAATATACAATATAACTAGACTTGTCCTTTTAAAATTGGCAAGACAAAATAGTAAAAATTCAGAACATGTCTAACTGCAGCCTGCATTGCACAAATAACCTTAGACCATGCAGGTGCACAAAGAACAATTCCCAATGGAAACCTTTTCAGGAAAATAGAGAGGTACATCTCATAGGAATCTTCCATCAGGACACCCGAGCATGATGCACCTGTCAGGAGTCAACAATCATTAATCTTTTATTCAGGAGGATGTGTGGCTGTTTGGGCCTGATCCGGCTGAGTTTCAATGATTTTAGTTTGGCCAAGTAATAAAAACAGTGGAGAGACATGGCTGTTGGCCAGATTGCCTTGGGCACTGCAAGACCCCAGACAGCTGAGATGAGGCTGAAGCATTCTTAAATTATAAAATGGTGAGGGGAGGAAAAGACAGATGGATTTATGAGCAGCACTTTAATATTCTTCTCTGCATGTGCAGGCTCAGAGGGACATCATCTTTGAGCTGCGGAGAATTGCCTTTGACGTGGAGTGTGAGCCCAACAACAGTGGCAGCATCGAGAAACGCAAGTCCATGTACACCCGCGACTACAAGAAGCTCGGCTTCATTGTAAGTTTGTCATGTGTTTCACGGGGTCTCATGAATACAATCATTCGCTGATGATATTCTCTGGCTATCTCACTCACTCACTCACACACTCACTCACTCACACACACACACACACACACACACACACACAGAACTCAAAACTGAGACAAGAAAAGAAAACATGAGCGAGCCTTTCCACACAGGACAGCTGTTAATTGGACATGATTGTCCTTCACTTGAAAATCTGCAGATTAAAGCATGTGTGTATCTGTATCTAGGCCTGCCCAGTGAAATTGGTTTTGAACAATGGTAGAAGTAGTAATCACATCCTATTACATAGCCTCAGTACTAAAACAGCAATTATTAAAACAACAATTTTACTAGACAAAATTATCAGCAGGAAAGTTTAGAAACAACATGCATAAAGCATAAGAAGTAAAAGTACTCATTGTGCAGAAAAATGGCCCATGTAACTGATTTTTTTCTTATAAATGACATTATTAGATTGTCAATACTGATGCATCACGTAGCATTTTACTGTTGTAGCTGGTCGAGGTGGAGCTAGTTTTCACTACTTTATGTGCGGTTACGTGTTTTAGTTTAGCTGTACCCAACCTGTGGGTCAGGCCACCTCCAAAGGTAAGCCTTGATCAGTTATTTTAATGAAACCATCTGAGAAGTTTAAAGCAGACATTTCTCTTTGGCCTAACTGATAACAATTCGTGCTTTTGTGAAACATATGGCAAGGAGCCTGAAGTAGACAATGGACTTTTTTGTAAAGGGGACTATAAACAAATAGGAACCACTTTTTTAACCACTGTATAAAAGTGTGTTGTATTTTTTAAACCACTTTCTTGTTTGCAAAATCTTAATCTGAAAAGTAACCACAGTAGTGACTCCAGCTGTTGTATAAAACAGCATAAAAGTAAAGTACAATTACCTCAAAATGAAGGATAGTAATTGAGTGAATGTGCTAGTTACTTCCCACTACTGGTTTTGAAGTGTTTTTTTTTTTTTTGGGGGGGGGGGTTCTGTGTTCATGTGTCTAAATGCTAGTTCTGTTATTCATTCTATTATACTGTGTTTCCTCCTCAGGCTTTTTAATCTTCACTCACCCACATTCTGCCTCAATTGTATTCTGTTTAATACATTCCTTTTCATTCTCTCATCTCCCTACCTTCAAGCTTTTATATTTAACTGCACTATCTATGTGAGTGTGTGTGACTTTGTGTTGTATGCAGTGGTCTAACTATAGCATAAGAACTTGAACTAAAAACACTGTGGCTCGGTGTAAGCCCAGACCTGTTTCGGGGCTCTTCCCATCCACACTCACGCTGCAGTGTGCTCAGTAAAGATAAGGACAAATGGACTGCCTTGTCTCCACTAGTGTGGAGAAAACCCACCCTTAAATCCTTAGTCTGCTTTCCATGCTACACAACATGCAGATATACACACACACACAGACACACAATCATGCTGTTCAAACACACACACACACACATACAGAAGTCATAATTCTCTGGATAGACCTTATCACTTCTGAGATCATTTGTTTGCCATCTAATGCCTTCAGGTTCTTTAAGTAGGGATTGTTGCACATGCTGGAGTATTTTTTACACGCCCATATGAAGGTATTTTTTTAAGATATGCATGTGCCTGGGTGTCTGTTTCTGTTTTAAGCCTTTAAGTCTACTTCCTGTCAGGCAGAATTACAAAAACTGATGAGCCAGATCTCTGTGTCCTCCATTCCTCTTTCATCCTCTGCTTTCCTTCCTCCTCTTCCTGTTGCTTTCCTCTTCAGCATCCTGTCTCATCTTTAAAACCCAAGATGATCTTCAGAGTGATGTGTTTGCATGTGTATCTGTGGATTTAATCATCTGTCAACCGAATCCTCTGCAATGTCTGGGAAGAATTAAGTATGCTAGACAGTGACAGCACAGGCACCATCTATCTGCACATCCCATGCAATATTCACATGTTATGGGAGGTGGTAGTGAAGACGGTAGGGCAGTGGTTCTCAAACTTTTTCACGGACCCCTAAAGTGACATGAATTTGATCAACGACCCCCATCTGATAGGTTCCTGGCTTTTAGATGTTAAATTCCAAAAATTGTATGCAATCCATGACCAAAATAGTCATACTTTCAGTCACTACGTTACTTATGGAATTATAGTGAAAATAACACGATTCTCCCCCCTTTTGCTGGGGACCACCTGGAACCCTCTCAAGGAACCCTGGGGGTCCCCAGACCCAACTTTGGGAACCACTGTGCTAGAGGACCAGGCTTGTTATCGCCAACATTTGTTTGTTTTTTTCTTGAAAGTTTGGGTGTTGGTGGTTTTAACCCAAACTACTAACTATGTATGCTAGAATTTCTTTCTGGCCACTTTGCAAAGCAAAACGTTTTCTGGACAATGCCAAAACATAATCCATCACAGTGAACACATATTTTGAAGTCAGTTACTTTTTGAAAAATCTCCATAGACATCTTGACATCCAGAGAGTCAACCGCTGAAGAGGATTCAAATGGAACCCAGAAAACAAACAAAAAGCACCCATGTGAAGGTGGTAGTTTGCTTTAAAGGCCTTCAAAACATATTTTTTTCAATCTGTTTTACTCTGAGCAATGGTGTCAATAAATAAATAAACTATAAATAATAAGCCAAAGTTAGAACTTTTTTGGTTATTATACATTTGAGATTTCTGTATTTCTGTTTTTGTCTTTGCATCACAGTTTTCAAGTGGGAGGGCATATGTTGGAAAAAGCTGAAAGCTGATATGTAGTCATATACCACTTCCCTTCACCAATCAGAATTTAGCAATATTTGAATAAAAATGTGGTCACCGTTGTGGGGTTGTATACTTATGGTGCCAGGCAACTGTCAATTAGATCTGATCAAAGCACACAGTCCTGACATAGAGAATTTTTGAGGGTTAAATTCTTAACAAATAATAACTAACTTTTTTATTGACGCTCACTTATTTTGTTAGGAATATTAATGTTAACATAAAAACCCTCAACCAAGTTTTCAGGGGCTTTAAAAAGTTTACCACCATCATCACCTGTTACAAGAAAACTATCAAGCTTCACTATCCACTTCTCTTGTTCAACAGCAGGAAACTGGATGTACTGTGTAACTCCCAGTTTGATTTCCTGTCTGCTGCTTTGTGCTGGGAAAAAGAACACATTTAGCATGTTATACCTAAAAAGAATAAAGGTTAAAAAGACATTTGATAGTACATGTCTCCTCACCCTCCTCAACCTCTGTCTTTCAGAACCATGTGAATCCAGCTGTGGATTTCACCCAGATTCCTCCAGGCATGCTGGCTTTGGATAACATGTTGTATTTTGCCAGGCACCACCAGGACGCCTACATCAGGGTAAGCACGCACATAAACTTCCATATGTAGTCATACAACACATAGACACACGAACACACAAACACACACACACACACACACACACATACATTGCTGTGTTTCCCCTCCACTTCCTACCAAATCTTCTACCCTCCAGCTCATTCACTTGTTTGCAGCTTCTGGCTCTTTCACAAATTTTGTTTCAGCTAAAACTGCATTTGATGAAGTTGCTCAGCCCAGACAATAGAAAGTATTTAAATTCCTTTCAGTGTCAGTCCCTGAGCAATGATGTAATGACTTAAAGCATTTTTGTCATGACAGTCAACATGATTGTAGACTGTATATAATATATTCCCCATAGATATAGAATAACTGTAGTGATTGTCTGTAATGGGATGATATTTACAGGTTTGGTGAGTAGTGTGTTTGAGTTTCCACGTGTAAATTCAGGTTGGTTTGAGCCACTTGGTTTGGCAGTTGTCCAGCACTCAATCGTAATTATTGTGTATTTGTATCAACTGCAGGCATGCAGCAGTTTAATGGCCACACCTGCAAATCTGTGTCTGTGTGCGTGTTCTCTGTCATAATGTTAGTGTGTAAAGTGAGAAAAGAGATGTCGTCGTAATGCAGACTCAGCCCTTATCAGTCGACCAGAGGGAGAAAACACAGCCTGCAATTTCCCAAATTAAACTGTCACCAGCTGAAATGATTGGGACCTTGATGGCCTCATTTATGGCACACTGCCACCATCCACATAATTAGAGTGATTTCTTTCCTTTTTCTTTTTTTTTTTGCTGTTGAGATTTTGAGATTTCATTTATGTATTTTGGCTTCCGAGCAGGTGGTTTAGAGGGTCAAATAAGGTCAAATAATGACTAATAGTTTCAGCCGTAATGGAAATGTTTACGGGATAATGACCTTCAGTCTGACAAGCCAGCATGGCAGTGTACTTATAACCACAAAGCACTCTGAGAGTAATAAATACATTTATTATTTAGATTTAACAAGATTACACATCTTCAAAGCTCCTGTCTTTAACAACTCCTATTTATAGTGTTAAACATGACACTGTGGCAGACAGCAACACATGCCACCAAAACTTGTTGACATTGACAATGAACAGGGTAAATGCAACACTATGCAATATCACAGATTATTTATGTAAAAGTGTTAATCTCGATCCAGATCTACATGCTATTTTTAATATGGAATAAATTCCAGGCATATGTACAAGAATGAATTGACCCAAAACGGATAACCACTGAGCCATGAGGAGATACTGTCCTGATATTTCTTGTCTGGCTTACTGGATTGTCTGTGTTTCTAGATCGTCCTGGAGAACAGCAGTCGAGAAGACAAGCACGAGTGTCCATTTGGCCGCAGCAGCATCGAGCTAACCAAGATGCTCTGTGAGATTCTGAAAGTGGGCGAACTCCGTAAGTCTACATAAGCAACCCAACACACTCGCACACACATTCCACATTTTGTGTACTGATGCCGACAGTTCCTATTCATCTCACTTCACTTCTTTTGCTCGCAATAACTTCAGAATGAGCATACAGACAAAGAAATAGATGAGGGACTGCTTTACCCACAGAGGTGCATATACCGTGCTTGTGTGCACAAAAATACAAACATCCACACACACATACTCATAAGTACTCATTCCCCCCCCTGTTAAGATGAAAGCAGCCATTATGCTCAGTAATTGTGCTGCTGGGAGTTCATTATTTAGTGATGCACCTCGCCCCCATTGAGCCCCTTTCAGCTTAATATACCCGCCTCTGGGAGGCACACTGCGCACAGAAAGAGATGCTGTGCCCACCTCCACTCCAAATTGATGTGCCCTTTTCATTTGTCTTTACTCGTTTAAATGGGCGAGTTGGTCTCAGTTCCGCTCCAGACTGACCCCTGCTGCTCCCTGTAGGGAGGGAGACGACATTCTTAGCTCAGTTAAAAACTGATGTGCCCTTTTCATCCGCTCATGTCTTTTTTTCTTCTTTTTTTTCATGGAGGATTTAGACTTGGCTGCATTGCAGGGTTCTTCACGCGGTCTGCAAATTGCAGCAAGGACATTAGATTTTAGTGTCCAGTGTCCAAATACTTATGGAAATGTCATCCAGATGGGTTTTTTTCTGTGCAGTGTTTTTCAGGGCTTTATTTTTATTCTGAGTGTCTAGTTTGATCTTCTCTCATAGTGGACTGAAATTACTTCCCTGTAGTCTCTCTTGGAAATATCACTTTGACCTTATTCATATCAAAATGCAGATTAAGCAAACGGACTTGTCCCAAAATAGGGACACATCTTTATCTCGAAGGCTTTTCTAAGCATGTAGTTGATGGCTTATGCAATAGAGCTAAATCCCTAGGATGGATGCCAGGCCATCATTATGAATAAGACTTTGTTTTTGAGGGACTTGTTTGCTGAAACAAATTGAGCCAGAGCAAGTGCATGATTTCACTTAACATACTCAAATGATATGAACAGACTATGCAAACTACAGATTGTGATCTGCCTTGTTTCAATGATAAATGAAGCATTTTACAACTTTTTCCATTAGCAAATAACATTTTCTGTTATTAATATTATTGCTGTTGTTGTTGTTGCTGTTGTTAACTTTGTGTTATGTTTTGACTATTGAGTGAGCTGGAGTTGAATCCTAGCAGTGACCTTGACTCGTAGTTCTCTGCCTTTTTATTCCCAGTGGCTATATATTGTCCTTTTTACTGAGGCTGTTAGCCCAGGAGACTAAACCTACCATTAATATTTATTGTGTGTGTGTGTGTGTCTGTGTGCATAAAATGGGGGGAGAGATGAGGTGAATATATAACCTTCAGAAAATCACCCATCTGTATTAGGTAACAGGACATACACCTACATGACAGGATTCCCGTGTACACAAGTAGGTCATCTGTAAGCACGCAGTTAAAAATGATATGCAAAGGCAATAAAATGAAACAAATTCCTTGCAGGAAATCACTGGGGACAGAAGGAAAGACAACTTTTTGATATATATATGTTCACTGTGTCCCAAATCCTAATGTTCCCATCTGTCGCTGTCACAACTCCAGTAAATATTTGCACAGACTCGCAATCACAGAGCATTATATGCATCTTATCCATGTCTTATCCTTATGGGAGAGGAAGCCAGTATGTCCCAGAGTAGTCATAAGCTGCACTGCATCTTCTCTTGTAGAGAGCCAAGTGCATTTTCATAGACACCCCATTAGCACTGCGTGTATTAACATGCATTAATGAATGTATGAGTAGGATGAATGTATCATGGGCCAGCCCGGTGTTGTAAATGCTTAGTGAGTAACGACCGGCCATTAGAAAACGTGTGTGTGTGTTTGCACACGTGTGCGTAATGTAGGTACATGAGCGCGCATTTTCTCAGTGGAAAGCAGGGAGAGAAATGTGTCTCAGCTCTACACCAACTGCCGTCATTCAGTTGACCTTTCGACAGAGAAACAATGAAATACCTGACACTAATGAGGATGTTGGAGGGTGTGTCTGTGTCTTTGTAACGTTTTATCAGTTTTGATAGTGTGGTATCTGAGTCAGAATAACATTAGAAAATATTCAAAAATGAGAAGAAGTGGTGCATTATGTGTAATGATAACATTTCAAGCTGGGGTTTTTTTCCTGTCCTAAATATAAAGTCCATCAGCCTCAGCTGTACTTTGTGTTTTGTGCTAATTCGCAACAAACATGCTAACATGCTAACATTAGATGGTGAACATTATAGTACATATATTGTGAGCATGGTGTAGAATGATGATGGGGGCAGCAGATGTAAAATAGCCTTTTGGCTAATTCTAGCACATTATACATTTATTTATGAATTATTAGTGTGCATTGTTCCTGTTAAATAAACCACAAATAAATAAATACATTTTAGCATTTAAATTTGCATAACTACATCCTTGCAAGGCTGTAGATTCTTGATCTAGTCTTGTATCACTGAAACTTAACAGCCTTTATTTGAATCTTGTGAATAATCTTAAGCCTAAATGCTGCATGAGATGCAAAGCGTGCTAGAGGTGATGTAGCTGTTGAGGTAGCTATAGCCACTAAATTTTTCATATTGCAGAGCAAAACCGTGAAGCAAAGCTGCAGTTGGGCACTTATTTAAAAGCAAACTAGAACACAAGCACTGTAATTCTCCTTTAAAAAGTCATCTTTGTTCCAGAAACAGTTTCTGTAAAATCTGTCCAACTCCCTGGTGCCAGAAAAAAAAACATTAATTTCAGCTTTATTTTAAATGTTCCATTTTTCTTCTTCACATCCCTTTGTGGATAAAGGCAGAAGAAAGAGATAGCAGATTATTGGTGACGACTCATTTGCTCTCGGTGTCTATGTGAAATGCCAGTACAGCCCTGACAGAGGCCAGACACTCTCTTCTTGTTTTCTCACGGGGATGACACACTGATTCTGGATTTGCCGGTAGCTGTTGAAGTTGCTTTTCTTCCCCGCTCGCATCTTCATGCTCTCTTTCTAGCTTAATTTTTTTTATACCTTTAATTTTTCTCACTCTCTGATTCTTTCTTTCAGGCTCCCTCTTTTTATTTTCCCTCTCCTCAGGTCTAAAGAACATCTGTCCCTCTCAGACTTGTAATCCTTTCACATGCTTTAATGCTCTGATTTTCTCTTTTTCTTTCTTTTTGACAAAAATGACACAAATAAATGAGCAAGTAGCATCTTTTTTTTGTTGTTTTTTTTAAATAAAAGAGAATCCACTCAAGAATCTCACATATGCCATTCAATGCTCTTTCAGGTCAACGAATTTCCTGCTATTCCAGTTTTCCATTTAGTTCTATGTTTGACATTTTCCCTTTAGGCTGTTGGTGAGATATTTTACTTCTATGCAGATGTGGACTTCAGAAAGGAGGCAAGGGAGCTTGTGTGGTTGAATCAGCTGTCAGTTCTGCTAGATTCTACATAATTCATAACACTCTCCAGTTGTCACTCTCTCTGTCCCCTCTCTGTTTCCGCTCTCTCTCACCTTCTTCCATTAATTCTACACTCTCTTTCTCTGTCTCTCTCTCTCTCTCTCTTATGCATTTGTTGTTGCACTGCTTCAGATCCTAAAAGATTAATTGTCCCGCCATGTTTCTGCTAGAACACTGGGCTTGCTACAATCTGTGTCTATGAGATGCCAAGCAATGCTGTTTTTAGACTCTCCTGTTTAAGCTAGCCCATGGAATATTTATGAAGTTATTTAGAAAGGGCCAGGCATGGTGAGTAATGGCCCTGCTTGGTGATTCACGTTGTGGCATCTCGTTGCTGTGATGGAGAGCTGGGTGGCGAGCCGTGGCAGGTCCGGGCATGGATCACACACACACACACACACACACACACACACACACACACACACACACACACACACACACACACACACACACACAACTGAAAAAGAGACCAGACCTGTACATGTACAAGCACACACATTCACGCATGCGCACACACACACACACACAGAGGCAGGTCTGAGCAGGCTCCAGACTGATAGTCACGTGATGTCCTTAGATTTGTTAACTGTGTCTTCCATCAGAGAGCCATCAGACAAGGTGAGAACAAAGGGCCATGTTCAGCACCATAGACAGCTCCATAGTACATCTTGGCTCACGAGTGTGTAGCAACGCAATACATCATGTGGATTATTTGGATTGATTTTCTATTTAGGTGTATTTATTTATTTATTTTATGTTTTCTCTTCTCAAGGACACTATTAAACTTCATATCTTCCTTTTCGGTTGCATAGTTATGATGCTTTGCATCAGAAAATGACAACACAACTAAAATTGAAGCATTTTCAGCCCAAGCTGAGTGAGCTTAATTTAGGTGCCATGTGTATATAGTATTTTTAGATCAATTGGTAGTCTCATATAAACAGATGTTCTTGTGTAATTAATATAAGCAAATAAGATAAAGACTGACATGATTGACGGCAATAATCCTATGCTAATGATATCTTTGTTTCTAAAAAAGTAAATCCATATTTCCTGTAAACTCTGTTGCTCCCTGTCAGAAGAGGATGTTGCAGCTCTGATTCCTTATCATTTTGTCCGTTTTTTCTCTGGCTTTTGACAATAGTGAGTAATAGTGTATGTTTGAGATGATTTGTTTTTGTTTTTCCAAAAACCCAAAGATGCCTCATCACCTGATGTTTTAAGGGAATCTAAATCTCAGTATCTGCTGGACAAAAAACAATACAACTTGACAATAATCCCGTATGAATGAGTCCATAACATATTTTGGGTAACAAGTAATACTGGTCCGGAGCAGGTAACCAGCCTATCACTGTGTCCTATGTAGGCACTGCTGGGGTATGTGTGTATACAGTATGTCCAAACACAGCAGGTAGTTCATAGTCATCCAAACTCATTAACTGGACAACCCCCACCGTAATGACATTCCTGAATTGCCTGCTGTGCTGCGATAAAAACACAGACTCTCTCCCACCCATACACACACCTGAGAAATGCCACAGTATGAAATTGAAATGCTGTGATATGTTTGGACATAGTGCATGACTGAGATATAGTTTTAACACATACACACATACTGACATGGACTGTACACACTTGACATAACACGTCAAATGGGATGTCCGGCCGTGCAGTCATACATTGGGTTCGAAGAGTGAATAGCAACCGAAAATGTCATAGATTCTCGGACTTTGTAATAGGTTAAAATGTGCACATTAGCATATTTTTGGGCACATGCACTTTAAGCCTAGTGGGAGATGTAGTTGCTTAATACTAACTAAGTAAGCATTTATATATGTTTAAGAAAAGGTGCTCTAAGGAAGTAGATTTTTTCCAGCCCAGGCACTCTAACATATGTACAGTCAAATTTACATGACTTTCCTCAAACTTGACAAGGATGTGCATTGGAACTGAGATATGGAAGAAGAGAATTTAGCCAGATTGTGTTGAAATTATGGTTCCGCGGATTGTGGAAGTGAGTGGAACTTATGTTTGCACGACTATAATTCATGTGGTGACATAAAAAATGAAAGTGCTCTGTTGCTAGCAAGGCTATTTTGCTAGCCTGTACCTTGTTTATTTAAATTTCCTGTATTGTCATTAAAAAAACAAATCCACTTTTGCTGGGGTTGGAGGTCATGAACTTGTTTTGGCTTCTGAAGGGGGGCGTGACGGACAAAGTTTGAGCACTCTGCAGTAACTCAACATGACTTCAAGCACATGCAGCTGTAGTTCTGCATAACTATTAAAATCTAAAAACATTCACCTTTTAAACCTATAGGGGGTTAGTGTTTCAAACTCAATATACTTTCAGTATCACTTCAATTGGATTAATTACATTTCTGACCCACTGAGAGAGAGGTTTTTTTTCACACACGCTGACAAGTCATTACATTATCTAGTAATTAATATGATACATTAGCAGTGGTTGGGGCAAAATATGAACCAGATTTTTATACAGACTTTCTAAGAGGGTGTTACTTTTCTGTATATGTTTTTAAATCACTGACAGTTCACATACAGTTTTATGAAAAATTAAGGATGGGCAGGCTGAACTATATAGTAGTGCATGAAATATACTTTTCATAATATGTTTGTGTCCTGTCTCATTGATCATTTTCAGCGGGATCTCTCTGTAAGCAGTTGCTTCCACCAATAAGGTATCAGTGGAATTTATGTCAGAGATCAAACATTAGTATGCTTACATTAGTTTTAGCTGAGCATTAGCTTGGAAACCGATCACATTCGAAATAACTTGTTAAGTCTCAAGGTTTTAGCTGCTAATCCCTCCCGTGAGTCTCCCTCCATGAATCATGAACGAAGTGTATGAGGAAAGGCCAAGCGTAGAATTCCAAGTATCCCTCAAGTCGTGACATGAGGATCTATTTGGCAGTCAGCAACCATTTCACACAGTTGTCAGTTGTAGCCTTGTGTCATAGGGGGAGCGTTCTTCATGGTTTTCCACTTTGTAGCCTCAGGCATACACCAGCAAAAGGTCTTTAAATTGGAGTGCACAAATAACAGCAAACTTGACAGATGAGTGTTGAGAATTTCAAGTTTTGAGTATCCTTGGAGTTTTTCAGACAATCCTGTCCCCCGTCAACTCTCAATGACCCTTAGTGGACTGAAGTGGCGCAGTGGATCAAACACGTTCCAGCCAATGACAGTGCTGCCACTCTCATTTTACTTGCATGTTTTCTCCAAGGAGCTCCTTGGATGTAATTTTCGATCTCACCAACCTGTCTCCCTCACTTACACCCTTAAACTTTTTCCCCCTGAAACTACGAGTTCCCAACAAACTGAGGCTGTTTCCCTGAAAGGCCACTTACTAGTAGATCTTGTAAAAGGTGAAATCAGACACAACATTATCCTTTCACTGGATTTACACACACACATTATTAAAGTCCTTTAGGAGGAGGCTTGTTTTCGGTAGGAACATTCCTTCTTATAGTATAGTTTTATTCCTATCATTTTTGTAATAATATTAATAATAATAATAATTTTGTAATTCAAGTTTTTTTATTTGAAACACAAGGCATATTACAGTAAATCATTGACGATACAGAACACAACAAATCTTAGCACATCAAAGTAGCTAATACAAATAAAATAAGATAAAACCTATGAAAATCAACAAAATACAAAAAAGGTGTGAATTTCTTTATGCAAATTACAGATTGTCCAAATTGTTATTCCTTGCAATTCAAAAGAGGAAATGTCAATAAATAAATAAGTCTTTACCATTCAGTAAAGTGTAGGCTTTGACGTTTCCAATGGCTGAACAATTCTTGAAGCAAATTCAAATTCTTCTTTAGACTCTGCGGTAGCAGATCTAATAAACACAGGAGAGGAGGGGGAGACTTGCAGCGATTTATACCCACTATACCCAGAGCACTCAATGAAGGACAGTGCATGCTTCATTATACTGTGGACCTCAGGAAGACAAGCTGTGATTTAGGCCACAGCTAATAGGAATCCTAACAGATAAACAAATAAACAAAAACTTCCAACAGTTACAGTTTCATCATCCCTGAGTCTACTTTTAACTGGTTTGTGATAATACTTGTGTCTAATTTTTTTGTAAATTTTCCCACTGCATTTCTAGATTTAGAATAGTTTATGCGAATATGCAGGCTGTGTCCTTTCATGCATGCTTGTGTGTGTGTGTGTGTGTGTGGACATATCTGCGTGTAAGCTGGAGGATTTTCTGTTTTGTTATGATTAAACAATTCTGTTTCTGCATTCGGACAAGTCTGACAGATTGTGCGTTTGTTTGTGTGAGCATGACTCACTCTGTCTGATTCAAGATTTCCCTTTAGAAAAATGTGGCAGGGGTGCATATTATAGTCCATGTCTTAGCCCCCATATCTGATGTATTGAGATGTGTTTTGTATTTTTAATAAATGCAACGTGGGGCAGCTCAGACTTGATAGAAAACTAACAGCTAAATGCAGTTGCACAAGCCTGATTGAAAGCAGATGTACTGTTAAATTTTTGGATCCATATCTCAGCCCAGAGCACTGATGGATTCTCTACATGCCACATACCTCTGTCTCATTTTTTCCACACCCTTTCTGCTGTTCTGCTATCCCTCATTCTCCCTCTGTCCTCTAATGCGTCTTGACCATTGTTGGGGACTCATGCTAAAATGGTTTAGTTACGTAATTAGAAACCACGGAGGAAATAAGGCTTTGACTTTCCCCTGTTTTCATCTTCATCTAATCAGGGTTCGTCATATGCTTCACTTCCTCCCTGAAATAAAATACTTGGTGTAAATAAACTCAAAATAAATGAAAACTAATTCAATACCGTAGACAAACAGTAGTTTGTTTTGTACTGCATTATACAGCTGGAGACTTTATTTAATGATCATTAGGGAAGAGATACTCAAATTGGAAAAGCGAGTACAACCCAGCAGCCCTGCTGTTGTGGCCCAAACATTAATAGATTTAGTTTCACAGATTCCAAACACCAAAATGTAATGTCTCTGGTTTTTAAATTGCATTTTTGGCCCAGAATCTACCCTTACAGGGCTAGCAAGATGTTCTTTTGCTTGTAAGCTAAGAAATGCAATGGTAATATAATGACATGATGACATGTTCCAGTGTTGTACCCTGTAGGGTGATCTTACCCACTCTTGAGTATGACATAAATTCAAAATGGCAAAAAGATTTCATTTCCATTTTTCCCAATTAGAGCAGCACAGTCAATGAGAAATTCATTAAAGTGATTTGGTTTGCTTTAATAAATGGCATTCTGCAAATGAGAAGTATACAGTCAGCCTGCTAAGTCATCTCGCCAGCCGTGGTTTGCATCTCTGTGTACCTGCTGCCTTGGCATCCTGCGCACACGCCAACAGTGACTGGACCGGAAAGATGGTGCTGACGTTGCTCGCTGGTCACACACACTAGAGCGCGCACATACACACACACTCCCCTTGTCACAGTTGGACATCAGGGCGTGCTGGTATTGTAATTAGAGTGAGGATGACACTTTTCACTGTGTATTCATCATGTGGCATAGCTGCAAGGTGACTCTGGGGTTTGTTTCGCTTACTTCATGCACACTCACGGACACACATACACACAAACAAATACACACTGGACCTTGACAGATGTCAGGGTGGCATTCAGCCCTCCCGTCTCTCTCTCTCTTTCTCCTGTCTCTCTCTCAGCACATTCACACAGCTGCACACACACATACACTTTTAACACACACGCTTAGTCACCTCTCTCATCTCCAGAACTCATTTATGTGGTGGCCAGTTGAGTAATTAGCTCCGAGTTGACGTCACAGAGCCCTCACGTTGAGTAGACCTTGATATGAGCGTGACAGGCGACAGCTGTCCCACACTCTGTCACGCTTGCGTTCACGTACACTCAAACCGAGCCGCACATTTGCTTCAGGGAGATGAAAATGACCCCTGACCTCGGCCCAGCCACACACTTCCCAGGAGATGGATGGATAGAGAGAAAAGGAGAAGAGAGCTCTGTACACCGTCTGAGTTGTCTTGCCGTCATAATGATATTATGTGATGTTGTGGAACATCGTTGTACCGATGTGTCTAATTTAGTCTGCAGCCAATGACCTGGAACTCCTCTCAGCCTGCAGAGCTCATGGCGCGTTCATATCAAATCGTTCAGCCCGTAATCACGAGCATCCGAGGCGGGGAAAACATAAGCCTTCCAAGTTGTAATTCCAACTAAATATTGTGAATTTCAACATAAGTAACATAAGTGTCAACAAACTTTTGCAGAATGGCTGCAAATTACCATTGCTGGCAGGTAGGCTACATCTACCTAAAATCCAATGTTAACACTAATACAATCGATTCAGCTCATTTAAAAGGAGCTAAATGTTCACTTTTATCTGTTTTTTTACGCCAAATATATAACAAAGCAAAATTACGGCTATATTAAAGGTTGTGACTACAAGGCTAGCACTGGGGATCTAAGAAATGTGCATTTATTCTACTGACATTGTTTGAATGCAGCAGAAGTGCAGAGAGATTCTAACCCTAACCCTCCACATGCCACATACCTCGGTCTGGGAAACTGATGAGTATTTTTCACATTACACATGTTGAAGATAATGAATCGAAGAAAAGTAATAGATAAACGGACAATAAAAATAGCTGCAGCCTCATTGTGACACTCTTTCACTAGCTCGTGTGTCATGTCCAGGGGGACATATAGACAAACAAAGGCAACCAGTTGTACCACCAAATCAGACCTATTTGTCATGATTGTGCTGTGACATATGGCTCCAAAGTATTGCACCATGAAACATCAAGTTCTGCTGATCCGTGTGGGCATGTGGTCTAGCATAATCTAAACTGGTCATCATGGTGTCCTGTTACCTTCTTTATGGGTGGCACAGGCTCTGAACATCTGGCTGTGCAGATGGATGAAAATCAGACAGGACAAAGAAAACTCATTATAGCTCATTTTCCATCCATCTAAGTTGTCTGCTGTGCGGACCCATATGCTTGGCCAAAAAGAGTCATAAATCGTGACTTAAATTGAGAGAGAGTTCATATCTACCCTGCTGTTTCGCAGCGTGTCATCCAGTTACAGAGCTGTGTGTGTGTGTGTGTGTGTGTGTGTGTGTGTGTGTGTGTGTGTGTGTGTGTGTGTGTGTGTGTGTGTGTGTGTGTGTGTGTGTCCATGGCAGTGTGATTTCCATCCATCGAAAAGTGTCAGACTTGATCTGTCCAGTCGTCCCCCCATCTGCATGATCATGTTCGCCTGCCTTTGGGAGAGAAGGCTGTTTCTCAGCTGAAGGAAGGAGGAACCAATGTGTCAGTGATGTTACAGAAGCATTTTTTCCAAACTACAAAGACAAAATATCTACTTCTCTCTGTCATCAATCATTATCATTTTGCTTCATCACTAGGGTTGGGTATTGTTTAAAATTTTACAATACCAGTACCAACACCAGTACCCTTAAAGTGATACTGATACCTATAGAGTACTTCATTCAATACCTTGCATAAAATGCCATCTGTTGAAGCCTTAGTGGTTGATTAGTAGCCTATCATTATTTTTATTGTTGTTATAGACAAGCAAGGAGATCTATTTTGTTTTTTCTTGTTTCAAATAACTGTTACATAAAAAGTATTGGGAAATTGTATAAGATCGCTAATTAGGTCATCCTCACGGGTAGTATCATATGGGGAAAGATACTGCTTGTAAAAAAAAATTATATTTGAATGAAAGAGGAGGAGTTAGTGACCAAATAAGTTGTGGGAGACTTAAGGAAACTTCAGGTAATTTTTTGATACGAGTGCTGAGACTAGATAACGAAAATGATTTTGTAAACTTTTGATCGTTAAACTTAAGTGAAATATCTCCGTGAGAGATTTTTCCTTTGTTGATGAGTCGCAAACCTCCTCCAAAATGACAGTAACAAGTATAAAACGAGAAAGGAGTCTGTTTAAATAAATCACTTAACTAAGACCCACACACAGAGGAAACGAGAGGCTGCACGTCCAGCTGATCAAACCAACTACACTGGAAGTAGCCACAGAAGCAGCCAGAGGCTCTGTGAGTAAAATCAGCTGATTGTTGCTGCGCCACAAAAGCATTTAATTGATGTGATGGAACTCAGCGATCGATCAGTGACGTGATGTGAATAGCAAATAAAAATGTGCAGAGAAGTGTTAAATGATATGAGAAGATGAAACCAACGGAAAGCCAAACTTGTAGTGATAAACTTGCAACAGTGACGAACATGTCTGAGACCGCAGCCGAAGGTTAGTGGCTCACTCATGGACTCAGCACGTGCAGGCCTTTTTTTTATACAGTTTACGGTGCAGGCACGTAAGAAAAAGTAGGCGTGCTCTTCTCTTTCTTTCAATGTGTTGTTTGCGTGTTTGGCTTCAAGCAAAACCATTCTAGTAATTTTTTTGCCGCAATCTGGTTACAAAAAGTATTGATACAGTACTGGTTTGACTGGAAATGTTTCGATTCTACTTGATGCAGGGCTGTTTCGGTCGTTACCATAAAGGTATCTAGTGGCGATACCCATGCCTAGTTATCACTGACAAGCGTTGATGTGTATTGTTGTGGATCCATACATTGAACTGTAGGTGTGTTAGCTGAAAGTGTACATGCCATGGATACTATTTTAGGGAATTTTTGAGGGCACTATATAGTGTGTAAATTTCACACTTGGTATTCAGACTCTCAGATATAGTGACTGACAGTAAATAGTGAAGTATTTAGTTAATAATTTTGGTTACAGGTACAGCTATTGAGGGAATTTTTGTCTGAACTTGTGTCAGCTTCATCCATGGCACAGTGATGACAATTTGTGGGGTCGACAGTAGTTTCCTAATGGTTCCCTGTTCTCAGTTTCACACACATTAACACACACCGAGCCTCAGATTGAGATCGTGTGCAGCCTAATGATTTGGGGAAAGAGTAGCATGGGGCTTGGAGTTTCTTTTCTTTCTTCAATACAGACCTTCAACCAATCCAGCTACTAAGCCCCCATCAGTCAGTGTGATGGGTGGTTCAGTGTTTTATTGTATAGCAGATGGGGTTTTTTTCATCACTGTAGCTTAAGTGTCAGTCAGAATAATGCTGAAGCATCGCTCTGGTACATAGGACCCAAAGCCGGTTTAAGGCAAGCAAGGCTTAAAGCAATAGTTACCTAATCACAGTAACATGACTTTGCACTCACACAGTGCCATGTCCGTTCAGGCGGATCATTTTAAGTGCATTTGTGCAGTGGTGAGAATGATTCAGTTGTGACATTTCAGCTAGCTGGAAAGAAGCTGCAGTGCTGAAAAAAGGAAATATTATATAAAATTGTTGATTTTATTGTCCTCCATGTGGACTATTCTTCGGAAAACACTATAAATTCAAACCGCTGATCTTAGAATTTTCTATTTTGAAATCTTAGAAGCACTGTGAAACTTATTGCGGTCTGTTGGTATTAGGATACCATTGGTTTACTCTGTATCAGTGCATTGAATTTGAAATGGAACAGAAACTATGAGATAAAAGTGCTGAATTTCAGCTTTAGTTTGAGTGTTTGCATTCACATTTAATGAACCAATGTAGAAAGCGTAGCCCTTCTTAAACAAACCCTTGAGGGTAAAAAAACTAATGTCTACGAGTTGAAATGTAGTGTGATGGAGTAGAATGAAAACTATGTAAAATGCTTTCCTAATACAGACACAATATATGTTCAACACTATAGTTTAATTTTTCCCATAGAATGACACCCCAGCCTATTCACCTCAGGACTCTGCTAAAATACGAGCAGCTACACCCAGATTTCCCCCTCTTAAATTATTTCCTCAGCCTGGATGGATTATGTTTGTTTGTTTGAAATATTCAGAGATCCACACTTTGGGTAAGTTGGCAATAAGAGTATTACAATGCAGAACATTGTTTGTGAACTATTTCAAGCATCAAAACACTATAGTTGTGTTGTTGTTGTTTTTGCCTCATCGCTGTGCTGCTTTAGGTCCTGCTGAGCCCTGCGAGAGGTAATAAAACTGTCTGCAACTCAGCATGCCTTGCAAAACCTTGAGATGGAGAAATTTCTGCAGAGCCACATGAGACTGCTCTCTGTCTGTATCTCCCAAATAAGCCTTGACATGTAATTCGACTCACCTTGCCACCTCAGGGCTTTGTTGGTCCTATCAATAAACAGCCCATTTAGCTCAGGGGTCACTCCAAACTTCAATCTGCCCAACAACTTTTACCAGTTGGTCAGAAAGGGTATTTGAGTAAGGAAGGATTTTATTTTTTAAATTCACCCTTTTTTCTGCCCCTGAGGGCAATGTACTCTTGACTAGGCAGCTAGTCAGCATCTGTTTTGGCTCACCTCCATTAGATTCCTGATACTACTGCAACTACAGACGCTGGTAGCATCCAACTCCCCTTTTTTTTCTCCTCCTCATCCCACCCCTTTTAACTCCCATCCATTGCTCCAAATCAAGGCTCAGGTCACTGTGTCCGAGGCCTGCGGGCATCTCTCATTATACTGTGAAGTTTCAATTGCTGCTTGACCCCTTCCCTTCCATCCAATTTCTTGTGGTTGCTTGTGGTGGGCCAGTGCCCCTGCTGCTCTGCTCTGAAACTCTCTAAATGAACCAACCTTTGGCTCAAGGCCACCACTCATCTCAGCAAGACGACAAGAGGGAGATGAATTTAGTTCAAATGAATGTCAAGCCTTGTTATTCTACCTCCTGGTTAATACGGTTTGGGCACTCAGGAGCCCTAGCTTTTCCTCTTTCTCATTCTTATTTCAAACCCACTGTCACACAAATAGTGCGGATTGAAATGCTTCAGTACATTTCTAATCAGGAAAATAAACCACCCCTGGCTTCGGAAAATGAAAAATCTTAACTTAAGCTGTAGGAACAGTGTTAGCTGGTCAATTTGTCTCCAAGGGATCTTTTGTGTTTGAAGTTAAGGAGGAGCTTACATTTTCAATAACACATACAGCCTTCCTTCGTTGGGGAACTGTATCTCATTCTCAGTGGCTGTTCCTGTGAAATTACCTATGAACACATCAACTTCCTGACCTTAATGTCCTTAGTATAGAAATCAGGACATTCATCCCAGGCCAGTTAGATTATCTCCCATGAACAGTCTGTCACATCTCATATATCTCCTTTACTTCTTTAAAATGCTGTATTTATTATATGAATCTAGCACGCATAAGCCTGAGGTATTATTTTTTTGACACTAAAGTGCCAGAATGATCATGTATAATAATCAAACACTCATGTCACTTTTGAACATTTCTGCAGCAGTTATTTGATGACTTCATCTCTAACATTTTCTAGCAAAGAGATGTTTTCTTGCAGTGGCCGTGTGTGTGGGCAGCTCGTCCCTGTTGTTGTGCATTACTCAGGTGTTCAGGTCCAGGCAAGAGGCCACATTCCTTCAGGCCCAATTACATATTTATAAATTGAAGGCCACCACATGGCATGAATCGTTCAACAGAGAAGAAAAGTAAATGTACCTATTCTGGCCAACTGGCTGATTTTTTTTTTTTTAATCGATGTGTCGTGTATGTGGACATGCAGTGGAGTGAGTCAGGATCACGCTTATTGGGATTAGATTGAGTGAGCTCTGATTAGTGCAGTAGTAAAATACAAACAGAAAAATCCAGTCTATGCTCAGAGTCACTGATACGGTGTATGTATTAAGGAATAGTTAGATATTTTGGAAAAGAAGCCTTTTCATTGTCTTGCTGTGAGTTAGATGAGAAGATTGATAACACTCATGTCAGTATAAGCTGGAGACAGCAGTTAGCTTAGTTTAACTGGAAGCAGTGGGAACCAGCTAGCTTGGCTCCCTAAAAGCTTCACAGCTTCTCATTTTTACATTTTTGTACAAACTAAACAAGCAGGATATAAAGTGTTATTCAGATAGTTTTAGAAGGGGTAGTGGCTATTTGTCCTCCAATCAGATGAAAAGAACAAAAAATAAAATAAACTCAAAATCAAATGGCCACTGAGGCACTTGAGGAATGAATCTTACGCAGGGAGAAATAAGTCCAATGTCCAGGCAAGCATAGTGTTAATGCACTTTATTTCCATTTTAAGCAAGCAAACGAACAAATGGCAAATGTATAGCTAGCACACTTCCTATAAAGGTTAACAGTTATCCTTTTTACTGGAAGCAGTTGTAAACTGTGAAAACAATACTTGGTAACAAATTCAATGATAGTGATGACAAAGCTATAATACCATAAACAAGAGTAAGACCAAACATATTGCAAGAATTAATTAGCACAGTAACAAGGAATCTGGATAAGTATAGGAAAGGTGTGAAGTTTGTTACACTGTCCCTGAGGTATCGCCAGTAAAGAGGAAATAAAACACACTAATTCAGAGTAAAAGTAAAAAGAGTCAGATATTATAATAATGATAATAATAATAATGATGATGATAATGATAACGATAATAACGTTATCCCAAAAAGACTAATTTATGAGCAGTAAACTCATTGTAAAAAAACAAAATTGTTGAATCACAAGAGTAATAATAAAACAAGTACTTACAGATAATGTTCCAATAAGGGCACTGGGGGAGTAGCTGCAGTGTGTACAGTTCAGCGTCACTAGGCACGTGGCCCGGGAGCTTGCATGAATGTCACAGCCTACATAAGCCAATGGATTTCACGGGAAATCCGATCCGATTTCTTCACATAGGAAGAAGCTTACAGGCTGTCATAGTTAACCAAGATTGTAGGTAAATGGTTCATTTTTATGTGAGGTTACAACCTTGTCACAAATAGGCCAAAAAATGTGTTTGTGTCATTAAAAAACTAAATATACCCCATTTAAACTACAACTGCTGTGGAACCTAGCAAGATAATGTTTACTTAAACCAATTGCTGGTTACAGAATAGCTTACCTATTACTTTGTAAATTAGAGCATTCATGCCACTATATTACAGTTGCGTATGACTTAAATGCAAAGTCATTTGTCTTATGTCAAATTAATTGTCACCATAAAATGGATTGCTGTCAATAATCCAATAGGGTTCATTCACTGGTATCAGCTTTCATTTGAACCGCTGCTCTACTGCAGGTGACAACTTCTACTCTCTTGTATCCACAGCCAGTGAAAACTGCCACGACTTCCACCCCATGTTCTTCACCCACGATCGCTCCTTCGAGGAATTCTTCTGCATCTGCATCCAGCTGCTCAACAAAACCTGGAAGGAGATGAGAGCCACAAGTGAAGACTTCAACAAGGTACACTGTGTGTGTGTGTGTTTGGGAGATGGGAGAATGAGATGAATAAAAAACATCACTCTGTCCTGTTTGCATGGGACATCCCTATTGTAACTAGGTTTTGGGTTTGTATTGTATTTGCACTGGAAAATGAACAAAATGAAGTGCACTTAATGCCAGTATGCTTACTAAATTTCTGTTATTTTTGAGTGTGTTGTTGCTGGATTCCTCACAGCTGGAATAGGAACACATTGTAGATACAGAGTCAACAGCTCCAAGAACTTTTCAAAGTTCCCAAATTTCAAATGGGCAGTAGCTTTTTCAAAGCCCCTGTTTGTTTTTTTTTATAATTCAAAGCTGATTTGGGATTTGGGACGCAGCTCATGTCTTTGGCTAATTAACAAACATTAAAAGAACTGAACTCATGAAGATGCAACATCATAATAATTCATGTCATTCATTTCTTTTGAAATGCAAAATGTGACATTTGCTGTTAGAAAAACTAATGTTTTAATATTTAATGGAAACAACCTATTTAATGATTTTATTTATTTATCTGTTTGTTTCACAGAGACCATACAGATAAACATTGTTGCACACAGATGAACAGTGCAGCAGTAACATAAATAAATAAATAGTATATACGGTGTGTGTGTGTGTGTGTGTGTATGTGTGTGTGTATACAGTGTAGATATAGATATGTCTAGGTTAAACAGCTAAACAATGATCAGACTAAAGATAAAACCAACTGTGTACATGTGCATATGCATGTGTCTGTCTGTTTGTGTGTGCATGTGTGTATGACTTTTAAGTAGGAATACAATATGTAAACAGATTTTAACGGTGAATCCAACAGTCCAAGGTGTTCTGGCTTTGGAACTCTAGTTCACACTTGTTGCCCCTCTGGTCAATTAACATATTTGGGGCAAGGTCATTTACACACTGAAAAAAATGTTTTTATGAATGCAAACTCTAAGAAAATTGTCAAAACTTATAACAAATGATATTTTCAAAGAACTTGGCAGTGGTGCCTATTCAGTGGTCTCTGATCCATTACTAATCACAAAGTAGGATATATGTGATGAATCACAGATGATGAAGCATTGTTTTTACTGAATGAGGCAATTTTGCTTCATACAGAATTATGGCACAATAGGGTTTGTGCCATAATTCATTGACTTTCTGTTTTAGACACTGGCTGGATGCACAGTCACACAGCTCACTCTTAATTACAGCTGTATATCATATCTCAAATTGTGTTAGTTATTAGAATGATAGTAATGGTAATACGTATCAGGCCTGATTAAGGTGCATAGACATGGAAATGTTTTTTTTTTTCCGTGTTTACACAGATGAACATGCTTTAGGCGTTTCCTTTTCAAGGGTGCCGAATAAGAAAGGGAAGTGCATACACATCTCGGGGGCCTTTTACATTTAGAATTTTTTCCAACATTTTTTCCCCCTCACTGATATGAAACATTAGAAACATTGGCTGGGCCGCTGATTAAGCTACTACATCTTCATTTGGAGCTCATTGGAGTCTGGATGACAATGAAAAACATCCGGTAAGCTGGCTACTGTTGACTCTGCTTACAGAGGAAGTGTGTGTGTGTGTGTGTGTGTGTGTGTGTGTGGCGTGCACACAGCCAGACAATGATAGTAATGAGGTGTTCATGACAGATATTGTATGTTGTGTATTCAATTGGGCATCAGATGTAGCGGTCAACAGATGCTCTGTCCCTTTTCCCTGATTTGTCAGACTAATTATAATTATCTTATGGAGTCAAACACCAAACAGACTGACACAAGCTACAAGTCACTCTGTGTCCAAGCCACTGTTTACACAGTGTTTTTTTGTGGTCGAAATCCTCCGCTCATATTTACTGGCATTGAAACGTTTTTAGCGCACAACTGAGCCAGTCCACACCTCTACATTTGCTCTGCAGTTACTTTCTGCAGTTGGTCCTTATGTCATACTGTAATTGCTAATTCAGCCACCAGCATCCCCAAATTTACATGAGTTCGCACATCGTATTTTTGTGTTTGTGAATGTAGCAATGGTTCATGTGCATAAACGAAGTGACGCTGGAGTTGGGTCATCCACTGTTATTTCGCTAGGAGTTAAATGATGGAAGTCGGCAGCGTGGGTTTCATCTCTGTCATTACAAACAGAGGTTGGTGCTCGGATGCAAGGTTGTGAGTAAAGTCTAGCTCTCAACTATATGAGTAACATGAAAAATGTATTTGTTATTGTTGTATTGAGCCTTTCTACAGAATCTTGAGCTACTGCAGGAGGATATAAACAAATAATCATAACACACTATAGTCAAAATGAAAATCAGACAAATCTAGTCATCCTCTGTTCCGCTGTTGTTGAAAAATGTTAAATTCAATCTATTGAAGTTCTCATCGCCATCTGTGTATTTGCATTTTCCACTAAAGTGGAAGTTGTAGAGTAACTTCTGAGCATGATTTTATCTTTAGTTTTATGAATTAAAAGCTGAACAAAGGAGATTTTCAATGTAACAATTTGTCATTTCTGTTTGTGTAATGATCCAAATGTAATAATAAACTAAAACTTTTAGTTTATTTAATGATAGAGATGGTGGCATCACCCCTGGAATATCTAATAGGCTTGGAATGACTAGCACATCTCATGTTTAGCCATATTTCCTGGTTCATCTGGGGGGAGAGAATTCAACACGCATATCGTACACACACCTTCCCTAGGAAGCAATCTTATTATCAAATCCCATCCTTCACATCCCTCCCTCGAAGGCAAGAGTCGGTTTCGATTGAGTTGGGATAGATAATGCTTCCCTTCCTTCTCCCCTCTTCCCTCCCCGACCTCATCTTTCATCACACCGTACCTTGGGAGAAATTCAGCAGCAGCTTGTCGATAGCAAGTCTGTTTGGTCTCAAGGGCTTCCTATCAGCTAAATGGTGCATGTGGTGCTGGGAGCTTCCAGCCTCTAATGCAGAGTCTCAGCTTGTATCTGCTCTGAACTTAGAAACACTCTCAAGACATCAGCCACTCTGATGATGCCTGAAAGTTGTCATTTTTTACCCATTTCTGTCAACAAGAAACTGACTGCACATTTCATAAAGGAAAATGTCTAGATGATAGAGAGGTGGAAGGTGTAGCTCAATGTAAATCCCACTGAATCCTGAGCATTATCATGAGCAAGTAAAAATGAAAAAAAATACTTTGAAGTTAAAGTGCTTTAGGGTAAGTAAAGCAAGTAATTAAATAAGGAGATGAAGGAACCTGCAAATCACAAAAATCTAAATAGGCAGAGATATAGAGAAATCTGTATACACACATAGAAAATAAATATATATGTGTAGCCATATATTTACCATATAATATATTAAACTTATTTGTCTATAAGGGATGAATAACTATTTAGGATGAATAAAATATCAAGGGGACGTAATAAAATCAAATAAGGGATAAAATTGTGACATTCCACAAAGGTAAGAATATTAATGCAAGTTTGTGCCAAATATACTGATTAGTACAAACAATAAACGTTGACTCTCCTAATGATGAATGGTGAAATGTCCCCTGTCGAAAGGGACTAGGATCAGTAATATATAATAGTAATACTGTCCATCCTATTTGCTCTGATTTGAAGCACAGTTTAGGAAATTAATCATATGATTGATTCTTGGTGTCTCAGTTGACTAAGAAATGTATCGTCTATGGCGTTTTAATGAAGAATGAGTCTTAAGTAGTCATCAAGTAATCATATGCTTTCGTTTTTGGTAAGCATTGATCTCAAAAATTCTACAGAAATAATAACAATACTGGACAAAACAAATCTGAAAGATTTATCAGTTAAATCAACAAATTGATTTGTCAATGAAATCCTGTCAACTATAGTTGTAAAAAATGCCCTTTGTTGAGTCCATCCCTGCTTTCTAGAACAATTATCCTGGCTGTATTGTAATAGGACTAGTCTGTAACTGTAATGTGTAAAGATATGCATTCAATTCCTCTACACTCAGTATACAAGGATATATCCTCTTTGTTATGTGTGGGAGGATAATAAACTGTGTCAAGGATAATTCTGAGGGCGTCCACTTCAAAACACGGTGAGATTTCCCTGCAACTCCCACAGTCACTGCTGCCCAACACTGACGGCACTGAGCTTTCTGATGTGTGGAATACTAAAACACCTCGTCTGGGTTTTATCAATGTTTGGATGTGCGCGGTGCTGTGGCCTCCGAGTGTGTGAGCATTTCTTAAACGCTGAAGGCGCACTCAGCCGCTGGCACTTCACGGCTGACTGAGCATCTGCCCTGCACACAAAACACACACAGGCTCTTACATGCATTTATGCTCATTTAAGACAAAGGCACAGAGGCTTAAATGAAGCTTAAAAAACGGCGTGGCACTTAAGCGCCCACACACACATCATGGTTGCACCACTATACATTGTCTTGTTTGCTTTGTGAATCTAGTGTTCACTAAGAGATGTGGTTATGGAGAACAAGAGGTGTGTGTGTGTGTGTGTGTGTGTGTGTGTGTGTGTGTGTGTGTGTGTGTGTGTGTGTGTGTGTGTGTGTGTGTGTGTGTGTGTGTGTGTGTGTGTGTGTGTGTGTGTGTGTGTGTGTGTGTGTGTGAGAATGTATGTGTGTGTGTTTAATGGAGGCAAGTCTGATGCTCCCAGGGCACAGCTACGACCGTCAGGCAACCGTTTCCCCTGTTTCCATAGCAACCCCTGTCCAATTACCACTGCTGCGCTGCACTACTATGGCTCTGCTTCAGAAAAATGGAGCCACTTCTCCGCTACATGTGTACACGCTTGTGTTTTTGTACATCGGCGCTTGTGCGCGTCTATCAGAGACTCGGTCTTGTACGGCCGCCTGTCGAGTCTTCATCCAAACGTCTGCGCTGAGAGCTTCTCCTCCTCCACCTCCCCACCAGAGAAGAATAAGCCTCCATCTCTCTCTGTTCAGGCGTTTGGAGGGGGGGGAAATCCCTCACTGATGTAGCGGCTTGCAGCCACTCATGATACCCCTCCTCCTTCTTCTCCTCTTCTCTTATCCCCCCCCCCCCCAAAACTATCATGTGATCTACTTGCTGCACCACCATTGGTGTCTCTGATCGTGGCGTGTGTCCAATCAGGGCATAAGCCCGGAGATCAACATAAGCGAAGCAGAGCAGCCTGGCTGATGCTCTTAGAGTCACGGAGGGAGGGAGGAAGGCGGATAGGGAGGCAAACAGAAATATCATAGAAGAGAGGAAAGAGTTTAAGAAGAAACAGGGAGAGTTTGTTGTTGTTGTTTTTTATTTAAAGGGAACATGCCAAAAGAGAGAGTTAAACAGGAAACCTAAAGGAACAAATAGCCAGAGGCAGGGAGAAGAGAGAGAAGGCAAAAGGAGGTGGTGCACGCGCTGTGTTGACAGACGAGTCTTTCCTTATTGTGGCTAGTGCTAAAGCTAACTGTCCACAATCAGCCACACCACCTTTCCAAAGGAGCCATCTGCTTCCTCCATCCATCCTTCCATCCATTCCTGTCACCCGCCGGCGCTAAAATCTCCTTCTTTGGCAAAAGCACGAGGATTCATCCGTCACTGTGGAGAGTATCACACCACACTTGGAAACATGGAGGTGACATGTAAGTACAAATAACAGAAATGAGAAAGAGAGAGTGGTTCTGAATTAGCATGGATGGATGGAGCAAGGGGAGGTGGTAGTAAAGGAGGAAGAGGGACTGTTTGTGTTGTTGCCTAGCTGCGGAGGAGGAGGAGGAGAGGGAGGAGGATGGGGAGGAGAAGAAAAGGCAGGGAGAGATGGAGAAGACAGGACAGGGGCACAGTGGACGAGAAAGAGGAGGGACAGATGGTGTAGACTCAGCGAGGCGTAAGCAGGTTAGACAAGGAACCAGATCACAGCCTTTTCATTAACACACACACTCAGTCACACAAATATAATTTGCTGGATTACAATTTCACCCTGTCTCACAAACGCACACCCACATCTACATGCATGCATACACACATCCCCTGTTCACCCACCCCCCATCACACTCCAGGCATCCTCTATTTTGCAGTGTACAGTGTGTGCATGCGGTGGGGGGTTGGTCTTTGTTGTTGTGAATGGGATTACTCCCACATCACTAACACCCAGCATTTGTCACCAGAGGAATTCAATGCCCCTACTACTGATCTCCACTCCACACTGTCTCCCTCGCCTTTGGATGAGCTTCAACCACTGTTTTAGCCAGAGGGGTTTGACACAGGATTAGAGTAAGGTCACCCCCAGACTGTAGAGCAGGAGTCTGTGAAATACTGCCAGAACCTGATTCCATTAGTTTTGGAGAACACGCAATATAGTTGTCTTCACTTACGGTGCTGTCCTTTTAAACCTCGTTTGTATGAAGGAATTATGTCTTGGCCACCAGTTGACCTGCTACATTAAATTGTGCTGAATTGTTTTATAGATTAATCAGTCAGTTGACAAAAAAATAAAAACAAGTGATGAATTATTACTCATTCATCGAGAAAAAATGCCAAACATTTGCTTGCACCCACTTCTCAAATGTATGGATTTGCTGCTTTTCTCTGTCATCTATCCCTGAAAATTGAATGCAGTGCAATTAAAAAATGTTAATTTGGGCTTTGTAAGATGTGATGGCTTTTTTTCACTGTTTTGTTACATTTTATAAAGAATTCATTAATCTATAAAAGGGCAGATTAAAAGAATAGTTTAACTTTTTTGAAAATGAACTTATTTGCAAAGAGTTAGATGAGAAGTTTGATACCCCTCTCATGTCTGTTTGTTCATTATGAAGCTGGAGCCCCAAGACAATTAGCTTAGCTTAGAATGAAGACTGGAAATGGGGAGAAAAGGCTTATCTAAAGGTTAAAGAATCCACCTATTATCACCAAAGTTTAAAATGACCCATTTGTGAATTTACCAGGGTGACAGGCTATTCTTGGCGGGGCCAGGCTAACTGTTTAAAGTCTGTTTAAAGCTAAGTTAACTTTCTCCTGGCACCAGCTTTATATTGATAATACAGATACAAGAATGGGTTTTAATCTTCTCATTGAACAAGCTTATTCCCCAAAATGCCATTCCTTTAATCAAGAGTAAAAGTAGACATTAATTGCAGCCCTCTTAATGAATACTGTTCCCTAAATGGCAAGCCAAGTTCAATCACAAAGATGAACCACCGTTGTCTGTGTCAGTAAAAGCAAAAGACCTTGAACCTGGTCACCCATGTCACAGTAAGCCTCCAAGCACAGGTGTAAAGCAAAGCCTTTTTTTTATTGGCGTTTGCCATCTCTGTTCTGTTCTGGGGTGATACAGAGGAGAGTAGATAATCTGCTTTGTTCAACCATGTTGAAGACTGACCGGTCCCATGTGGGATTATTCACAAGGCAATCCTCAAAAGCCTCAGCAGCACCAGAACGACCTTCTCATCAAGTACGTCACACATCACTCTGTGTGTAGCTAAAGAATATATTTGACATGGCGTTTAGCTGCTATTCTAGTTTTATTTAAGGCTGCTCACCACAAATCAATTAAGGACACTTGATGCAAATCAATGCAAATGATTTCTGGCTCTGCTCTTTAGCCACAGGACAGTTCCTCTACTTTCCCAGAAGGTTAACATGCACGCATACATGATTAATTAAATGAGTGCCAGTGTGTCCGTTCAAAAGTGATGCACAATAATAATGTGAGTGCAGGTGCCAAAAGGTTTTTGGGCGGGTGCCACGTATGGATTCCAGGAAGCAGCTTGGGACAGTTGGTGAAAGCGCTGCACACGCTGCCATATGCCGCTGTGACTGCTGCTGTCGTGCTTTGCATGAAGCAGTACATCCATGACTCGTATCGGGACACTGTAAAGCAGCCCCTCCCCCACTCCTCTCCTCTCCTGCTATGAGACCTGCTGTTTTCCTATTCCATACTGGTTTTATTTACCTCCCCAACTCTCTGGATCTTTCTAGACTTCTTTCCTTCCCTCAATGTTCTATAGTTCTTTCTTTTGTCTTTCTCTCCCTCCTGTGCTCTCTCTCTCCCCCATTTCCTCCTCCTCATTCTTGTCTCTCGACCCCCCTCCACCTCTATTGTTGAATTCAGAGAGGCTATTTATATCTTTCTCCCTGGCTGCCTCACATCCCACTCCCTTAACAAGGTTTGCTTTATTGTTTTTGCACGTGTGTATGCGCACTCGGACAGTGCGTGAATGTGTGTTTGTTGTGTGTCAAAACAAATTGGTGATTGAGTCCTTGTATGGGTGTGGGTGGTTTTATGAGTTTGTCTTTTTTTGCTGGGACTTTTTTCTTCTGCACATTAGTTTTTCATGAGTGTGTGTTTTGTGTGTGTGCCTAAGGGGTGGGGGCGTCTCTGATCTCAGGCAGCGTTGGCCCACTCGCACTGAGAACGCCAGAGCTAAGCTCACTAATCAGACCGGCGAGATCATCGGCCAATACCATCAAACCATCAGAGTTGTATGTGCAGAGATGCAGAGCAAACATTTTGTTTTGTTGCGTGTCAAGATAATGATACTGTTGTCTTGTCATGACAGCAGCTCACTGGAAATCAGCAGGGGAAAAGATGAGTAAACTTAAGTTTTCTTGTCTTTTGATTTAGTTATTTATCTATCTATTCATTTATTCATGTCCTGTTTGTTTATTGATAAGTGAGTTTACATTTCTGTGATACTAATCTGGGTGTGAAATTGTTTTTATGCACTGCAGTTCAAACAGTATAGTATGTACTTTAGATTCCTTGCAGACAGTGAAAAGTCTCCACAAAGGCTCTAGTGTGTGGCGTGTCTTATTGGATACTCCCTGGGATATGGCTGTTGTAGGCCTTATCCTTAGTGTCATATAATAATCCAGGTTTGATGTATCACTGCTTAAAGCCAGGTTTAATTTCTCACACTTCATCAGTCAGTATGAGGGTGAAGACAAACAGATCTGGTACTCTGTAGTTTTCAGTTTGTGAGTCATGGCATTTCTCGATGGTCTTGACAGTCCACGTTCCTTCACACCACAACAAAACGGCATGAGGTATTAAGCAAAATCCTCTGTTTGAGTCTTGCCTCAGTGTGCATTATGGCGGTGTCAGACCAAACACTCAAGAGTGAATAAAGTTGCATTGCAAAATGATGAGCAGCACATACTTATACAAAGCAGCTAACTGGGATGAAGGGCTACATCAGACTGTAAATAATCACAATGTTCATTTTTTGACATGGTGTCTGTGTTCTCTTTTTTCTTTCATCATTTGAATTGTGATGCAGACATCAGAGTACTCACCCCAAAACCTGGTGGAAGCTCTGCACAGTGTGCACTGCTATGCCTTGTGGAGCTCTTTATCTATGCATTCTCAAACTTTTAGTGTGAAAGCCATGTAACTGGCCTAAAGGGATGCTCTGTGCATTATTCATGGAGAGCATGTGTGACCTCAGTTTTCCAGACAACTTCAATGAGATCCAAAATGGCATTAAAGTGGATTTTCCAGCAATGCCACATTATGGGAAGACTCTAGGAAAGGGATCGTCCCTGATGAGTTGTCTCATAATGAAATAATACCTGTTATGATGTCCTTGAATAGATGTTTAATCATAATCAGTTTACTCATCCCTCTGGGTCAATTAATGCATAATGTTCATATTTCCTGCATCAGCTCTGTCATAAGAAAACACTCATTAATGCAACGCTGTACACAAGCCAAGGTCAGCACATGGCTTTCATCAGCATTTCTTGACTCGCAGTAAATGGTGATTTCCCAGGCGACTTTGCTCTCCAATCATCCATACTGGCCGAGCTGTACCTCACACTGAGCTGGTTGTTGAAAAAGAGCTCCTCTGACAGTTTGTCTGGGCATGCAGTTCTAGCACTCTAAATATGGCAACAACGACAGCTAGCAGCAACAGCCGGCTTCGACCTGCATCACAAGGTAGGATTGATGGAGGGAGGTCTCCAAATAGCCATAGCAGCATACATGGCAATATTGGGAATTACATGGAGTAGCCATTACCAGTTTTGGTTTGTGTGTGTTGGTGCTTGTTCATATACTGTACTCTGTGTACATTAAATGTGTGTATTGTATTGCCTACAATACAGTGTGTGTCTCTAGTAATGCTGTCAAACAGGTCCTTGAGGCAGTCAGAGAGAAAAGAGTTGCTTTTCACTGCACTTTAAAGTTACATTTAGCACTTACCACTCTATTTTATTTTATTGAGATGCCCAGATACAGTGACTCCTTACATTCAAACCATGGGGCCTAGATACATAATTGAAATTTTAATGGATGAAAGTAGTGCCTTTCCACTTAGTTGCTCTCAGCAGACTTAATATGGAGCCATGACAGGGTTGTCAAGAGTCTAACAGAAACGCTGAATATACTAAATATAATCTGGGAATCTGGCTGGTGTGGAGCATTCACCTTGTGTTCTGTTATGATTGTCTCTTGTTTGGCATTTCATACAATACATATTCTGTGTACAGGTGCAACCGCGTCAAATATTTGGTGTTATGCAGTGAAATATCATTATTAAGGTTGTTTTTATTAGTGATCTGTTTCATTTTGTCTATAAAATATTTTTTTTTACCAAGTTGATTTTTCACATTATTTATTTTGTTCTACCAACAGTCAACAACCCAAAGATATTTAGTTTACAATAACATAAAATTGAAAAAAGCTTGCAGTTATCAGTCTGGCAATTTATCTTAAAAAATGATTGAAATAAAATAGTTTCACATTCATCTATTAATCAACTAAAAATTAAATTTAAAAAAAAATTGACCATAAATGAAATGAATTTAAAGCAATGCTGATAGACAGTCAACAGTTGTTGCCATGTGAGTTTCCCTACCTACCAGTCAGTCTGAACTCAAGAAGTCCTTTAGATGAGGGACAAAATGTCTTCAAGTATCTTTAACCAACTGTAGTTGCCATGATTTTAACCTTCCTTTGATGTCGCCTGCTACATCTTACCACTATTAATGTTGCCCAGTATGCGATCTATATTCACTTAGTCACATTCCCAGCCTTGCTAGTGGCACTATTACCATCAATGGAGATAAAGTTTGTCTCACGTGGTTGCCTTAATGTCATCTCATTTGAAATTACAAATGTCTCTGTAACCACCATATCTACGACCCCGACAACAGCTGACATGCAGAGCAGCGTGGGCTGTTGTTTCGGGAAAAAAGCTTCTTTTTTTTTTGACCAAGCCAGTGGGAAGCATTTGAAGCTCTACACTGTGCTGTAACCAAAGAAAAGCTGTGGCGCGTGTGTTATCTAGTGCCTGTCACACGGATATCTGTGTTTTGTTGTGCCTCCCCAAACGTCATCTCACACAGGCCACGAGGGTGACGGGGAGCAAAATCTGGCACAGTTGGCATTGTTGGCATTGTTGGCATAGATTAGTGTCACTATCACTTTATAAACAAAAAACAGAAGTAAACAATATCTGGTTGCCTACATAGTGAGTGGACAAACAAGGCTCGTCTTTAACTTCTCAATACTTGATTTGATCCAGTACAGACTACACTGTTACTTATATTCCTGGTTGAAAGGCCAATTTTTTAGTCTGTTAGAATATATAATACTTTAACAGCTTTCATAATAATTAAACAGCGACAATGGAAGCCTTGCTTTGGTATTCGAGCTGTAAATCTTGCTCATTTATTTCAGTCCTCTTCAAAAACACATTTTTGACTCGTTATTTAATGCATTTTTATTAGCTTCAAAATTTAATACAATCTGTGCCAGAACAGCTCTCTTTGTACTGCATGATAAGATGCAGGCGTCCTTTCATGTCCATCTCTGTGGCATTGTTTTACTTGAATGACATCATGGTAAACTTTGAAGGAGATAATTATTAATTGAACATGGAACATTGTTGCAAGGAGGGAAATGTAATTACCATTTCAATAAGAGGGAAATGGATGCCCTGTATTTTCTGATGCTTATTAAAAAACAGGCCCTGATAGAAGTGAACATGTGTACTTTTTGTGCAGTTTACGTGTGTGAATGCTTCAGTTTGTATGTGCGCAAGCATGCGTGTCTCCTTCAAGGCTTTAAATGCAGAAACACACTTCACGGCGCTCCCATTATCACCACGTGAGATTGACTTTTTGATTGCTTTCAGGGTGTATCAGCTAAGTCATTATTCTGTGATTACCAGCTTATTATTTGCCCACCAAAGCCCCTCCACAATCTCCAGATTTCACTGCCAGGCTTGAGTGGCGGGTGAGCATTTGACTGACAGCTGGTAAATGATGTCATTAGCGATCTCTTAGGCAAATGGAGCAGCGGCGACAGTCGATTGGTCGGCGTGAGGAGGACGGTAATTTGTTACGGCTGATGCGTTGTCCATGATGGATGGCGGGTCGACTCCAGGAAAGAGGAACTGCCCAACTGTCCTGTTTGAGGAGAGACTGAAAGATAGAGAGCAGGGACAGTGTGGCAGACATGTCAGTGTGGCCAGCTCTTCATTATGTGCACTAGATGGCTCATGGGACAGCGTTTAATTACTTTTGCTGACACTTGCTCTGCTGTGTAACTTCCCTTCCAAAGAGCCACAAGAAAGAATGATGACCTGTTGTCTGAAAAAGATTAGGGAGCATGAGAGGGAATGTAGAGAAAGACTGAAACAGAGATACATCTTGGATCAACAGTGCCGACTAAAGAAAAGAGCTTCCAAGATGAACAACTCTCCGCTTAGAGTGTGTAGAGTGCAGCTAAGATGACGCCAATACAAAACCGAACCTAAATTTATCCTAAGAGTGAGCTCAGCCGGCAAAGTTTGTATTAGCACTGACATCATCTCACCTCTACCAAGGTGCTCTCAGAGCAATCAGCAGATGAAAAAGAGGGATGAAGATAAAATATTCATACTGCCCCTCCGCCCTGTTGCAAAAGGACCATGTGTTCATATTAAATGTGATGAATATTCACGGTGTTAATTAGCATGAGTGCAGCCACATGGGCCAACAGAATTGTTTTCCTGCCGAAATGACGTGACTCCAAACAAGGCATATTAATGAACATTCCCCAGAGATGGCTCTGCTGAAACACCAGGGCTAAATAGCAGTCGGTCTCAACAACAAGTTCTGCCTTAAAAATCTCCTGACATACAAAACATGGAAGTTTCCTGCCTTTTTTGTGATTTAAGGGGATAGTTTAGGGGAACTGCAAATGACACACTAAAACTATGGTTATTAAAACTCACTCTTTGCCATACTGTCATATGATTTCCTTTGCTTTTAAATAGCTTCTTAAGGGAAGAATGTTCCTTCTAGACACTCTGACAGACCATTTGTAATCTTAATGGGAAAATAAATTAATTTGAAGCTTAATTATCTGGATTAAAGATGTGTGTACGTGTATGGAAATTTATGATGGGCAATTCTGTGAAGTTGTGATTAAAAGTAGTAGACAGGAGTGATAAATCTCTCGTAGCATGATTGCAAACTGTGGCTTCATCCATTTGTCTGTACTTTTTTTTCCCAGCTCAAACGGGGGGGAGGTGGGGAATCTGCTGTTAGCTGGACACCTGTGTGTTCCTCCCCTCCTCATGAAAATGTGGCATGCATATTACAGAGAATCACAGACGAGGATAGAATACACATAACAGCCTTCCAGTGAGATGACATCCAGCAGTGAGCGACAGGTAACATAAATATGTTCCTGGCCGTTTCAGCTGAGGGAGGAATGGACAGCTGTCTTTATGGATGGATAAACCAATAGAAGGATAGGAAGGGAGAAAAAAGCAACATCTCCCTTTTTATAATGGCTACCACAACACTGCATCTCATCCCAGAGACTCATCACAGAGTCACCTAGAACAAGTCTTGATGGGTGAGGACTGAAAGTGTCAACCCTTGCCCTCTAGTGGTTGGTAATTTTTGTGCTGGCTTTTACATTTTGGTCACTATGTTACGCTACGCTTAGCATCAGAAGTGTAGGAATCAAGTGGAGGTGGAATGACGTACAGCAACACTTGATACTGTGCTGAGAGCATAGAATTTACTTTTTATAAATGGAGATGGTGTCAGCTTTCTGGTCTCCAAAGAATTTTAACAATGATATTATGCTGTTAATATTGTGCATACAGGGACTTTATCTCAGACCAGAACAGAGCTTCTTTTTAAACAACCAAGATCCTCATCTCAACGTTTGTCTGTCTCTGTCAAAGGCAATTTGAAGAATGTACTTGTGCTGAATCACTGATGTTCTGTATCACCCCAAATTCTCATTAGATGTGGACAACACCAGGGGAAGACCTCATCTCCACTGATGTGGGTCTGTGTCTGAGCTTTGAAGATGAACCTGACTACATGGTTAACACCATGACTCTGATTCTTGAAAAGCATCAACTGAGGATTCTAATGATTTTCCATATCTGGTCACTCATATGCACTAAAGCTCATTATTTCAGAGCTCAGCTTACGCTGAAAAGCCACATGCTTGTTCCTCTAAATAACTGTCTATTTGACCAAACCACCTCTTTTCTGCAACTGTTTTTTTCCCAAGGTCAATGTGTTGGCCATTTGTTAGAAAATACATTGTGATGACCGCCTCTGAACATATTTGCATTCCAAAAGCTAATCCCTAGATTAAACTGTGTAATCAGTAAAAGAGAGAGAGAGAAATGGGTTAATTCCTTTGTATGGTTCTCTCACTGTGCATCGCCAGTGTCCCAAAAGGGGACCTTCGGCCCAGGCCGCTTCTTAATGCATTTTTACACAGCAAATGCGAAGCTGATTCAAGAGGATTAGCCTCGATTGCCTTTGTTGTCTTGAGATTTTCATATTTTTTGGTGCTGGTTGGAGGTTAATGCTGTTCATATCTAATTTTCAGCAACTCAAATCTTCTATTCTTATTGCCTTCTCCCCTGACTAGTCTGACTAGTGAGAGTTCAGAGGTTAGCAAGTTGATGTGTAATCACCTTGCAGTACAAACAGCAACAACAATATTACATAAGACTGTATTAGGGATCTTAGCGCAGTGGGTTTTGGTCTGATTGTTAAGGTTGAGGAGCCAAGGTGAAACAAAATTGTCCAAAAACATCTACTTTTCTGCCCACGCATAAGCACATACACATCCATTAAATATCATCCTGAACTTTTATTGTCTCTCATTATAATAGAGTTGGCGTATTGTGTTTGTACAGGGTGGGAATACTTGTGTGTCCTCAAGCAGTTGGTCATCAGGGTAAGCAGAGAGTAGAGAAAAAGAGTAAAATCAAAGAGAACACAAGAGAATTTCTTTCTGTCACCATAGGATGATCTGATTCAGTGAATCAGCATCTACAGGCTCAGAGGTGGCTGCTAACAAGGCTGATCCATAATCAGGGCTGCTAGTCACGTCTACCATTACATCGCCTGCAGGAACTGGAACAGCTCAACATGGCCAAAGAACTGTTATGAAGTCAAGTTTATTTTTTAGCCGAATAAGATCGTGTCCCAGCAGGATTTACAGGCCCACATCAACCCATGCTCTCTAAGCTACTCTTAGTTTTGAGGGGAAACAGTTGCAGGTGTTGTGTTCAGCACATTAGGAATTATGTTTGCTCTCAGTCAAGCCCCATTTGTGTGGGCTGAACACCTTCCCAAATAATCAGTCTTTGAGTTAAATTTGTCTTCAAATTCTAATTACGCAGAATGCAAATCCGATTTTCAGTGCAAAGATAAATGGAAGCAGCTGTCATTGAAGGTTTCAGCTTAGGACTCATTTTCCTGAGGATCAAGTGTATGTGCAGAAGGATGAGGAGATTTCATGCTTTTGGGAAGAATCAGCGTTTTGTTAACTGTGTTAAAAATCTGTGTAGTCCTGTCATAAAGTAGCTCAAACTAGGGTTTAATCATTTTAAAATCTTAATGAGTTTAAGTGTTATACTGTTCAGGTTTTGTTTGGTCACTGTTCAGAGCTCAAAGACCTGAGCAAATGTCAAAGCAATATTAGTGCAAATACATACATACATACATACATACATACATAAAAATTTATTATCCATTTATTTATAATAATCATATATTTCTACTAAGCTAGAGTAGCTATTCTAAACTAATTGATACTTCAAGTGACAAAAGAGTTTTCAGTGACCTTACTTATGTCTCCCTTATATTTATATTTTATTTTTCACCACGTTGAATGAGTTGAATGCCGTTATTTTTCATCGGTTGACCATTGTGATAATTTGATCCCTTTTTTTATGATATTTTTTTAGTCTGTTTGTGGTTTGTGCTATTTGAAAAGATTGATATTGTTTGCTATCACTCCCTCCTGATGATGATTCTATATAATTACTTTTAAATGTGCGTGTGCAGCTCAGCAGCTTCTGTGTGAAGACTTTAATTGTCTTCTGACAGCAACGCATACACGCCAGGCCTGTGGTTGTCAAAGTGGGATTCGGGGACCCCAGGGGTCCTTGAGGGTGTTCCAGGTGGTCCCCAGCAAAAAGTGGAATAGTTTTATTTTCGTTCAGTGTAATTCCATCCATAAGTAACACAATGACAGAATGTATGACTACTTGGGTCGCAGGTTTCACACACTTTCTTTAATAAAACATCTAAAAGCAAAAATTCCATTAGAATGGGGACTTAGACTGGGACAAAATTTTATCAAATGGGGGTCTGTGGTCTAATTTGTGTCAGATTAGGGGACCTTGATGTGGAAAAACTTTGAGAACCACTGCGCTAGGCTAATTGATCTAGACATGCAAGGATGTGTTTTGTGTTGTTGCGGAGTGCTTTCCTATTGTACTTATCCCCTGTTGATCACAAAGACCCCTCAAGTGGGATTGATGACTTGGAACACTACTCATGTCATGCTTCTGCAGCAACAGCCAGACTAATTGTATTAGCTAGTTGGGGTATTACAGGCACGTTCTGTCATGCATTTCTCTCATGCAGGGCTAACAGTTCACTAGCCACTGTTGAATTATTTTGCTTTGCTCCTTTTTTCGTAAGACTCAGACACTAGTGTACCAGACTGGATTACAGGCTCCAGTTCTAAAAATAAAAAAACCCCACCATTAATCCTGTCGGGATCTGAACAGAAGTTTATACGCTCCCCTGACCCCCAGAAATAGAAAGGGGATTAGTTTTGACTTCCTGACTTCCTGTGTGACTATGGGTGCGGTCGAAAAGTCATTTTTGCATAGGAAGGTTGCTAACTGAGTGAAGTGAACCGGAAGTATTTCAGTGGCAGCCATGATAAGAGCTGTTCGAATTCCCTAAAAGCTAAGGAAAGGAGGCTCAATGCTTCCTTTCACATCTCCTTTAGCATAGGGTACACCGGACCATCCTTTACGAAAGGAAAGGAGAGAATGCCGTCCCACAATTCCTTGCGGCAGCAACATTTAAAGCGACGCACGTTCTCAAACTCAAACAATAAAATCCCTTGACCACATCTAGCAAAATCCTTCTAATTCAGAGGCACATTATGATAAAATAAGACTTTATAAGACTCACAATTACCTTCTTTCTTTTGGTATGTTTTCTTTTGCCTTTTTTGCAATCTAATAGTTTTCAACACCGTTTTATGTTTTGGGTTGTTCAAATAAACCATTAGCCTAAGTGTTTTCTACAAAAATAAATAAATAAACCAACCGTGACGGATAAACTCACCATGTAATTTACCATTGGCTATTAAGCCTTTTCTCTCTTATGCCATAACTTGCTATATGCATATTTCCTAAACTGTCAACACTAACTGAGACCCATGCGAGATGTCTTGTAACGTGATCAAAGTGAGAATAATGTTGCAGCGTGTAGCCTCACGTTATGTAGCCTACTGCAGCCTTCAGCAAATTAATTTTACTTCAATCACAGATGCTGACACTCTCTCCTTAATAAAGGCAAAGATTAAGCTGCATAACCTCTACAGTAGGCGTTTCCCACACACTGATTTATTTGTGGCGGCCTGCCACATTATCAACGCTGATTTTCGATTGATTTTGTTACTATTTAAAATGGGTATAATCGTGATGATAGAGATCCGCGCAGCGCATATATTCCCTCAGCATCTCCTCTCGCCCCGTCGCTCCCCCTGTCTCTCTCTCGGCACAGTTACGCTATCAATCTGTGGGAAACAATTGGGATTCATGTTGATAAATACGCCTATGGGTGGGCAGGAGGGTGAGTGTGAGCAAGCATTCTCAATGTGACAACCCTGTCCATTATTTACTGACTTGTAGGCTACCTTATCTGCCTTTTGCTATCTTTGTTATTAAGCAATATATTCCACAGTGTTGTCCGCCTTTAGATGGCCTGCATTACAACAACATGGAGCGCAGTGTCAAAGATGCGCTTTTTGTAGTCCATCTTCAGAACATTGTAGTTTCATCGGCAGGTCACGTCAGTAAAATCTGCATCGCATAATTACGTCGCTTAGAAAAGAGCAGTCGGATTCTCTTAGACCCGCTGTCCTCTTTTCCTAAGTCCTTACAGATTCTTCTTCACATCTTTCCTTGACCTCATGACGTTTTCCATCTAGGTCAAGGAAAGGAGGTTAGGAAAGGAGATTTTTTTGACTTTTCGACCGCAGCCTATGTCTGTGGCCAATGCACACACACACACACACACACACACACACACACACACACACTTTCTGTGTCCTCTATGGCTCCTGCATACATAATGATCTCACCTTGCCCTCCTCTGCCTCTTCTCCTCTGCAGGTAATGCAGGTGGTCAGAGAGCAGATCATGCGAGCACTCACTCTCAAGCCTAATTCCCTGGACCAGTTCAAGAGTCGCCTGCAGAACCTGAGCTACACAGAGATTCTGAAGATCCGCCAGTCTGAAAGGATGAATCAAGAAGACTTCCAGTCCCGCCCCATCCTGTGAGTCAACCAATCAATATCCAGTATTGTGTTTTTGCAGCTTGAAATCCAAAAGGGTCACTCTCTCGCATTTGTCAAGGGGTTATATTAGTTGTCTGATGTGTCACACAAAAGCTTGTTAGAAAGTCAAGGTGGCAGCAAAATGCTGTACTTAATTTGAGTAATATCTGCTCTAATTTTATTCATGTATACTGTAGATTTAACAGCTTTGTTTGCTGGAAAGGACCCTCTGAATACAATAAAAAACACACTTTTTGTAGAGCTGAAGAAATTGCTCAGTGATACTCTTGTTGTTAATTGTAATTTCTGATCAGGACTAAAATGAGTCCATAATTTGCATCTACAAAAAAGAGCTGCAGTCATAAATATGCTTGTAATTACTTCTTTTTTTCTCTCCTTTCCGTTTGTTAACCAAATGCCTGGCCTAAAGCAGGTTGCACCCATCCCCTCCCCTCATGACTGAAAATATGCATTCAATTCAAATTGTCTGCAAATGGCATTCCCAGTGAATGCTCCATTAATGACCCTCAAGCTCACTAAGCATGGAGAGCCAGTCTGTAATAGATCATTCATTGACTGATCATGGATGCAGGCTCTGTAATGGAGAACATTGTTTTGTCCTGCCTGTATTTAATGGAGTAGCCAGCACTATTGAAAAATCGTTTGAGCGCGAGAGCTTGCCCCTCTGAACAGTAATCAAAGCTGAGCCAGGAGCTTATTGAATCGATATTGGAAGGGTAGAGACCAAACTTTAGCAGTCAATTAATCCTAGTGGAGAAAGCAGAACAAAAAGTGAAGGAAGTTGCAAGAAGAATGTGCCCTAAAACAATTGAACATTGTTCAAAAAACTACGTGATATCACGTTTTCTTTAGATGCCGTTATCTTGTTTATCTTGTTTAGAATTAGCTTACAAACAGTTATTATGTATAACAAATGTATATTTCAATGACTGTTTCATGTACTGGGGGGAACTTGGGGGGAAAAAGAGACCAGAACGCACCCAAGTTCACACCCAATCAGGTGGTTGTCAAACAGAATTCTGGGAGAAGTAGGCAATGAGTAATTTAATTAGACGCTGAAATAAAAAGCCACATTTTAACATTTTATCACAGAATGACTGCTGGAAAGCACTGAAGATCACAGGCTGATGAGGCTGTGTTCAACAGCGTGAGACTGCCCAAGGGTGGAATTTTCCTTTAATCAATATGGTACAGTCATGACTTGTAAACATAATGAGCAGAGCATGTCAGGGTGCAGATTTAAAGGTGCTCTGTATTTCCTGCTACAGTTGCTGCTAGTTTTCTGTTACAAATTATTGTAGTGCAACTATTGTGGCTTCAGATCAAAACTGTGTCTCCTGTAGAGTTCCTGGTTATTTTATGTAATTGTCACTCCTGTAAGCAGGTCTTGGAAGGGATTTTGCTGTCATTAGTTAAAATGCAGTTTTTGCAATGTATGCGGAAAGCTTTGTATTTACTGAAAGTTGCTTACACCAAAAAATAAAATCAACACCACATAAAGAATTAATGCAGCAGGTCAACTCAGAACTGCTGAGGATACACTTCTGAGAAAATGTTAATACAAACTTAATTTTAAAGCAAACCCAAGAAAATTATGGTTGTGGTTTCACTTATTTATTCCCATGTCCACCTGTGCTTAGAGAAATATTTGCTGGTATTCTGTTTAGGTTCTGTACATTTCTACAAAGCTGGAAATGTTTTTTGTGCCTCACTACTTTCATCATTTGAACACCTGAAACCAACCAGAGTGCTTCCTTTTATAGAGGTCTACCAATACAGCACCTCAGCCCTTTAATTGAATTGTCTGTGATTTTCCGCATTTGCTGGAAAGAATCGGTTTAAATTGAAACTGGAGCTACTCCCTCAGAAGACAGTGCAGCCAAACCATCTGAAACTCTCTGACAAAAAAGTCTCCTGCTAGGGTCTGCGTCAGTCAGAGGAAAAGCGCATGAGGCGGTAAAGCCGAACTATCATCATCCATCCTTCCTATGACGAGACCACGCCCTCCCCTCTAGATGTTTCTTTAAAGATGTCAGGGTGAATGTCCAACCACAGATCAGAGTAATGACCGGAGTCACTGATAAGGCAAACACATAGACAGCGAGGGTGAGCGGGGAGACAGATGAAGGGAGACAAGAGCGGATGAGCCTGAAGGAGAGCAGGAAGAAGGGAAAGATGGACAAAAATGTGATCAAGGACACCAGCAAGGGGAAATATGATAATATGTTAGATGTGCATAGCTTTTATTTGTCTAGAAAGTCTGAAATCCTGTCAAAGTCTGCATGTTGCTACAATCAAAAAAGAACAAAAAGTTCAACTGTAAGAGAAAAGACTCCTGTAAAATGATGAGAAATAAAGGATTGTTAGCAGCGGCACTGCTCGGGCAAATCCTTTACATAATTCATGTTAACTTCATATTCATATGCAACACAGACACACATACATGTAAATGAATAAATGAAAGTATTCAAAGCAAGAGCTGAAGCAGCACAGATTTCCACTCATTAGCTTTTTGGGACGTTACATGACACATTTCTGAGCGTGTGCGTACATGTGCTTGCATGTGTGGAAGTATATCTGTGTGCTTGGCATTCTCTGTTACCTCCTGACAGTCATAATCCAGGGGATTTTGCTAGTCAGATGAATATTGCACGCTGCCAGAAAGCCTAGGAAATGTAAAAGAATTAAATTCCAGGTCTTAGTGAATCTTGTAGCTCACTGTCTGCCAGCTCGCCACATCTGGACTGGTGTGTTTTACAGAATTTACAGAATTCTATTAAACTAGGGTTGTGTGTGTGTGTGTGTGTGTGTGTGTGTGTGTGTGTGTGTGTGTGTGTGTGTGTGTGTGTGTGTGTGTGTGTGTGTGTGTGTGTGTGTGTGTGTGTGTGTGTGTGTGTGTGTGTGTGTGTGTGTGTGTGTGTGTGTGTGTGTGTGTGTGTGTGTGTGTGTGTGTGTGTGTGTGTGTGTGTGTGTGTGTTCTGTTTTTCTAAAGGGAGCTGAGAGAGAAAATCCAGCCCGAGATCATGGAGCTGATCAAACAACAGAGGCTCAACAGGTTGTGTGACGGAACCTGCTTCAGGAAAATCAGCAGTCGCAGGAGGCAAGGTGAGACACACATCACTTGCGCACACATTTAAACATACTGTACCCACAGATCATAACCATGCACCACACTCTGCTGGCTTAGCGAGGGTCATTCTTCTGTGTCCTCTCCTGTCTTTCCCTGTCTGTTTGTTCTTTATCCCTCCTCTCCGCACCCCGGGCTATACGGTACGAAGGGTGTAGTGGAAATAAATAAATAAAGCAGTGAGTCTTTTGCTGAGACATAATGCAAGCAGATGTCGTGTGCACAAAGTCACCTATACACATACTCTTTTGACTTAATTTAGTGTAAGTATTAATGATATTTCTTCTCAGCGATACAGTGGAGGTGAGAGAAAGGAAAAACCCCAGCAGCCAGCTGATATAGGAGCGTATTCGAGTCATTCAGCCTGATATTGTGTTTCACACTCACTGCCACAAGACAGAAAGGACAGGAAGGGAGGAAGATAGTAGAGGTGATAGCATTTAGTCTGTATAATATACTGCTCCTTGGTCAAAGAGGATTTAGTCTGGTTGAGACCTGATCCCTTCACACTTCTTTTCTCCCTCTCTGTATATATGCACAAATACAAATACAAGAAATAAAAATCCCTGTGGCAAGCTCAGGCTGTGGGCTGCTTTGTTGTTATTGCATTACTGTCATCAGCCCCCCTGAAACGAACTGTACTTCCAATAAGTCAAATCAAATTGAGCACAACCAGGTGGATTGTATTTTTTCTACCGACGCCAGTGTGCTCTGGCATTTGAACGCCTGATCACAATTCGTCTTGGCAGCTGTCATCCAGATGCTGCTGTAGCTGGATTAACGGAGACCACAAAACTGAAAAGAAACACAGGAGTGGATGAGGATGTGACTTGAAAAGATGTTGCAGGACAGATGTTCTGGTGGAAAGCATCACCCTGGATCTGATCGTCTTTGCTGCTTGTGGTCGCCTGAATTGTGTTTTTTTTGGCTTTTGCACAATGACATGCTGCGGATATTACTCATTACTACATCGTGGCTATTATTTTGGAGATCCTAGAATGCTTGTCAAAAGAAATAAGGACATGTAAATGCACGCACTAGCACTCGTACTGAACACAGCATTAGCCATTCAGGAGCAGTACACTAGCACATAGTAGTATATAAAGCAGTTCATGAGCCTCACTGGATTTAATTTAGCCTGTAGGGTTATATCTCCTTTAATCTGCTGCAACAGCACACTGACTGCAGGGCGAGTTGTCTGCCTGCTGCAAGCTAGATGCAGCTGTCTTTGCCTCTGAGGACTCTTGAAGCAGTCAAGCCCTGAAAAACTGGTTTTCTTTCTATCTTTCTCTTCATGCATGCGAGAACGTACACTACCTTAAAATGCTCCTTCCTTCATCCACTCCCACTCACTCTCTCTCTTCCCTCCACCTGTATGTGTCTATCCTTTGCCCCCTCTCCTCTCTGAGCCTTTGTTCTCATGCTGGTACATATAGTACATTCATACATTGACAATGTGAGGAGCACATTATCTTAGAGAACTCCGGGGAGCTGTACAAGAATAAAAATGAGCCCTATAGCAAGTTTAATTTTCACTTGGTGTTCACATGAAATGAGAAGTTACATCAAAAGCGGGGTGTTGCATACATATCACTGAAAATTTTTTATTAGTGTCATTTTTATCTTGTCTTTTCTACATGCGTCTAACTTTCGCTGTGCTTTTATTTCTTAGAAGTGTTAACTCCCCATCTACTGTTATGCGTCTATCTTTTTTACATACATAAACTGTGCTTCCCTCCATCTCTCTTTCTCCCACTTCTCCCTCAGCATCTTGTACGACTATTTCAAAGTCCTCATGCCTGCAGGGACTCAAGTACCTACATCAAATATTAATTTAGCTGACTTCAGTGCATATTCCTCTTCTCTCTCTTTCTCTCCTTGCCCTCCAAAGTGCCAGTCTGCCTATTACAAGGGGATGCTTCTCTCTAAAAGCTCAGAACGAGCACTACCTGTGCAATCTTTTAAGTGCAGGGTGCTGGCAGGTGACAGCACTTGGTGCTCTGGAGTGTGTACTTTGTGTAAATGCTACCATAAAGCAAAACTAAAATTGGAAATTTCCTTCTCTTGAATCTTCTCCCACGTTCTGGCAGCTGAATCAGCTTAAGACAATGATAGTTTAAGTGATACAAGAATGAAACTCAATCCAAGATAGAGACACAATGTCTCTGAGCCAAAGGGGGAACATATGTGCTTGTACTTAGACACACATGTACACACAAATCAGTTAAGCACAAAACAGTTGATAGCGTCCTCTCCCAAAACACCCCTCCCCTCACAGCTGCCACACACATCTCTATCTGCTTCCCCGTGGACTGGCGCCACTGTGCACCAGCCTGGCACCGCCAACTGTCTATTTTCAGCAATTAGGCTTTGGACTGTGGCACCCGTGCACACGCCAGCCAGACCTCCCTAGTCTGTGCCCGCTCACTGCCAGCTCCGTCTCGGTGCCCACCTTGGCAGGGAACCACTAAAGAACACCAGGCTGGCCGCAGAAGCTACAGACACAGCTGGTAGTTAGAGGCCTCCACTGCTGGGGGATTGCATATCACACCAGCCAAATAAAAAACCACACTCGATGTGATCAGTAATTATGTCTTCTTCAAATTCTGTCCAGCCTTTGACAAAACCTGACCAACACGGTGATGATAAAACCTGTTTCAAAAGCTGCGTTAAAACTTAGACTTGAGTGAAACTGTTTCACCAACCAGAATTCAGTTGTGCTTTATTTTGACAGGATTTATTAGTGTGCAGGTGTTCCGCTTTTTGTTATTTCAGTGTATTTTAAGCACCATAATGTTAAAACTATTTGTTTGTTTGGTTACCTTTTAAGCAGAGCCTGTATTATTTAAATTAACATGCTGTAACACCAAAAAAATGTCTTTTTTTCATCATGTCAAATGGTAGTTGGTGCTTCCTTTAGGTAGAGTAGACATTTGGGGTCTGGTGGCTCTGCTGAGGATCTGGTACATGTTTGAATTTTGTTATGCCAGGTCACAGTTAAGGTTTCATGTTTGAGCCAGAGAAGAAAACCCTGGATATCCTTTTGTGATTTTTACTTGAGTGTGTATATTGTTGTTGACTCATTGTTAAAATGATGAAGGCCAACTGCCTGTTTTGTTGCCCATCAAGATCCCTCCCTCTTGCCAAGCATCATGGCCCATCTGTGGATTTTCCTCAAGGCCGTTTTCTTTTTTTTGCTGTTGTTTTTTTTTTGCCATGCTAATTTTCTCTCCTGTCGATGACTCATGCAATCCCATATGATGCCTTATGCCAGCCGCTGAATTATTTCATAACTCCTCTAAATCTGTCTCTCTTTCTCTCTCTTTTCCTCCCCTCCGTTTTCCTTTCTTGTCATGTTTTCTTCCAGATAAGTTTTGGTATTGCCGTCTGTCTCCAAACCATAAAGTCCTGCACTATGGAGATTTGGAAGAGAGCCCTCAGGGTGAAGTACCCCATGACTCTTTACAGGACAAATGTGAGTGTCAAGTGAAATTATTGATAGTCTTAAGCCACTATGGGTGACACAGTAAGTATTTTTATTGCACTTAATATGACTTGCAGCTAACGTAAATATGTATTTTCTACAAGTCTACAGTCTCTATCTGTACTGTGTGTCCCAAAACACAGTATCACCAGTGACAGACAACTGTCATTGACACTGAATGTTGGATTAAAGAGTTGGTGTTAATATCAGTTGTACTTGCAATGCTTGCACAGTGCCAGATATGGGGCGAATTTAAACTTTTAATCACTTGAATAAACCAGCCACCCATCTGGGTGACACAGTTGTCACAGAGATGTTGTTGTTGTTGTTGTTGTTGTTCACTCACTTCTGTCCTATCTGCAGTGCCTGTGGCTGATATCAAAGCTGTTATCACCGGCAAAGACTGTCCTCACATGAAGGAGAAGGGAGCCCTGAAGCAAAACAAGGTGCGTGTGTGCATGTTTGTGTGTACACCCACACATGTGTACACGTGCGGGTGGGCGGGTGTGTATCCAGGCGAGAGATTGTGTTCCCGTGTGCGTGAGAGTTGCATAACATGATGTCAGTTACATAAATTTGCTTTGGGAAATAACACAATAACTTGCGTCTCAGTGCTCTGCACAGAGAGACTGGCCCATCGGTGACGTGTAGAAATAAATCACAGAACAGTCCTTTTAGCTGTGGACACAAATTTCTTGAGAGCCATGCAAAGAATGCTAACATCTTTTCTTTGCTGTTTAAATTTGAAAGTAACACATCGGTGTGCCCTCTGCGGTGCCTTAACCAGGATGAAAGAGCCGTTTTGTCTGTGTATGTCTGTGTACACATCAGTCCTTCCTTTCCTGTACTTCGCCCCTGCAAACCTTCGCCCCCCCTCCCACCCCGCCACCCACAGGACTCTGATATATTGGATCTTGGATAAATGGCTTTGAAGACAAAGGAGCACGCCTCCTCCTTGCTTTGTCTCCTTTATTACCTTGTCGATAAGCGCAGGTCTAGGAGAAAAACCTGAAGGGGGTCTGCGTGGCGTCTAGCAGGCCTGCCCCAGCCTTGTGAATGAGAACACAGACACATTTCATTAGTCAGTGTTACAAGGCCAGCCAAAGTCACCTCTACGGCCTTTAGAGCAGCACTGGCATGTGGATCATTTGTGGGACACTGAGACTGAGGTGGGAGGCTGAGGTGGCAAGCAGTGTTTTCAGATTGTGTTTCCAAAATTCTTCCAAACGTATTCATCATAAGCAGTTCTTAGACAAATGTCATTATTTTTTATGCTATTCCATAGATATATATCTCCCATAAGTATGTAACCAGGGCCATATTTACCCCGTTTCTGACACCTTCTGTGCTTCAAGACATGTGTGATATTTAGCAAACAGGTGCACCGGCCTGGAAGTGCAGTTTGCCTTTCATCTATGCCGCATTATGCATCTCATTACGAAGCAAATCTTTCTGCTTTATAGACATGCATTTTTAAAGGGAGGACCATGAAAATGGCAGGGGGAAGTGTGGATGATTACATGTTCTGTATTCATACAATTTGCAAATGGTCCAGTTTGTGTGGAAAATCCTCTGCATCTGAAGAGCAGGTGCAGATTTGTGCAGCTATATAAAAATAAGGCTGTGGTGGGGGAAATAAGATTTAATTAAGCAGTATTTTATTGAAATCTCAATAACGGACAATGCACTGCAAGAAAGAGGATCTGCTTTTAATTAGATAAAGCAAAAAAAAACTATTAAAAGAACATTGATAACTAAACACAATTTACTTTTTATTACACCAAATAAAGAGCAGAGTATCTTTGTGGCCATAAACTTGAACTGCTAAGGAAGCTGTTAATGTACTGTGGGGATTACACTTAATTCATGACCAACATGCTCACAGTGCCAACTTGCTGATGTTAAGCAGGTATAATGTTTACCATATTTATCATCTTAGTTTAGCCAGTTTCCATGTCAGCAGTAGGATTTAGCTCAAAGCACCACTACAAGCCGCTAGCATGGCTGTAGACTCTTAATTTATACAGCATTTTATTTTGTGGTTTTTCCATTTCCATAGCTTAATGTCAGGTTTTAAAAACTTATAGTATTAGTTATATAAATGTTTCAATGAATAAAGAGCATGTATTAAGTAATAGATGTACAAATTAGTGTTTGTTGAATTGAGTTTTGGCAGTAGTAAATGTTTTGATTTCCTATTACTTCAGTCAAAAACATCTTTTCTGATCTGAGCCCCTAGATCTGAGACAAATTGCATCTTTTAAACTGTCCCTCATAAACTGCACCTAGGCTGCAGTCCCAGTGTCTGGCCACGTAATTACCTGCTGCCTTCGTAAATCTGACTCTAATTTCACGCAAATTGCAAGCAAGCATTTAATGAATTGCTTTCATGTTTACAAATCTGGCTCTCTGTGTCCCTGTTCTGTCCTCACACTGCATTCAATTTATTTCCTGCAGTAGCCCAGAGTAGAATTTGAGGGAATAAACCCGAAATCATATCTTTTCACATCATATTCCCAGCAATCCTAGGAGTTTTCAATATCTAGTGTCTGAGGGCATCCAAGGTATTTCTCTCTTTGAGTTCTACCTCGCTGATACCTGATGAGTTGAGGTGCAACTGATGTAGCAGAAGGTGAAAAGAACCGAGGAAGAAAGGAGAGGGAGATTGCATTGTATGGCAGCATTGCCAAATCTAACCTGTTTCTTCTTCTTCTTGCACCTTTTTTTTTCTTTTTACCTCTCCATCCCACCTCCTCTACTCTGTCGCTGTCAATGTCTCCTGCTCTCTCTTTGCACCATTTTCTCTTCCTCACCCCTCCCTCTCTGCCTTTCACTCTGTCCTCTCTCCAGGAGGTGTTAGAGCTGGCCTTCTCTGTCCTCTATGAGTCGGACGAGTATTTAAACTTTATTGCTCCTGACAAGCATGAGGTAAGCCAACAGCAGCAGCCCTGTGGATGTTGACAGTGTCGGACAGAATGAACATGTGTGATCGCACATACAAAGAGGTTTTTCTCACTCTAGTGTAGTTATTTTAAGCTAATTGCATAAAAAACTATAAAAGAAAACTATAATAATAACAATAACAGAGACTGCACAGAGACTTGAACTCATGCCAGTCTTAAGTCACAAAAATAAGGACTTGAGACTTGACTTAGATTTGGCTGCTTTGAGAATTAAAGATGTTTACATTAAATGTACAAATTTAAATGACTCAATGCTGAGTCATTTAAATTTTTTTCAAGTGAAAAAAATCCAATATATCCATGTAACACTTCTCCTCATTGATTTGAAACATTGTTTGTCCTGCTTCAATCAGCCCACATTCAGGTTACATGTATTATTGATAGCCTAATACACCATGGTATAAATAGTGTCAAATCAATGATGGTAGACAAATTTTTGTTGCCTGACAGAATGTATGTTGTCATATCACCCCACCCCACTCAAAGATTTTGTAGAACAGCCCTGCTTATAACTATAATGCTTGGCAACTTGGCAAATAGAGTATTTTTGTTTTTGATAGATTAATAGATTAATATTACACATTGTACACAGAGGTCTAATAATTATCCTTAGACTTCCTCAAAGGATAATTCACATTATTTTGTCAGTGCTTGAATTTTTATACATAGAAGTTTGTATTTAGGACAAGAGAGAAGAAGGTATCCCTGCTCTATTTCTCCTGAGTCACAGTGTACACAAACTTTCCTCCCTTGGTGGTTAGCTTCTTTTATGCCTGCATGTCTCTATAGCAAGTGGAAGGTGGAGTCTGTACACTGTCAACAGCCTGCTTGAGTCTCAAAACATATCATGCTTAATTATAGTTTGTAGACTTTGGACACATTTACTTTTGTGTTTATGGCTTCAGTACTGATTTGTTTTAACTTTGGATCTCTCTGCAGTACTGCGTGTGGACAGATGGTCTAAACGCCCTCCTGGGTAAGGAGATGACCAGCGATTACACCAAATCTGATATGGACACCCTCCTCTCCATGGAGATGAAGCTGCGTCTCTTGGATCTAGAGAACATCCAGATTCCTGAGGCCCCGCCCCCAATTCCCAAAGAACCTAGCAACTATGACTTTGTTTACGACTGTAACTAGACGGACGACCCCATAAGCCCAAACCCACCCAGTACCTACTGTACTCACTGGACCTATCCCCTTTTCTTACAAACTGGAACAAAAACAAAACCGTATAATATTTAAAAAAAGAGCTGTGATTGAAAGAAAAAGGATCTATTCAACCATTTTCCTCTTGCTTCTTGCTAGACCTTTATAAGAGAGAAAATGGTGCATATGAATAGGCTCACTGCACTTGGGGGACTCTGGGTTGATGCAGAGTCATCAGATTGCCATGGAGAGGAGAAACCAGTAAGTCTTTGGTTGGCCTGTGGTTGGTCGTTCTGCGTCTTCTTCCTTACTCTCCTCACGTGTCTGATGTTTTGAAACATTCACTTCTTCTTCTCGGCCGAGGTGCCAGCTGTCATTTTGCTTGAAAATTGTTGTAGACAAATGCTTAGAAATTCTAATTTGATTCAGCTTCTTTGTTGTCTTTTTTTATGTTGACTTTATTATTTTTCCTCAGGGCTTTTGTTGGGGGAGGGATGATGGTTGTGGAGTTCAGGAGCAGGGAGGGACGGGGTTTTGTGTTTCGTCATCAGCTTTCAAGAAGTATTTTCTGTCACATTCTCACTTACAGTATTTGTGACAGCTAGAAGTTTCATAAGAGGATGGAAGGAAGGTTTAATTAAGATGAACACTTCATGAAAATAGTCTCTTATATCCACTCTGTCCTGCTACACATATACCGAAGACTGTTAGAATAAGTCGATACTCAAAATCAAGGCACTGTACTACAGTAAAAAGCCTTTCTTTTAAATATTCTGATGTTAATGTCATCATCCCACTGCTGCTTATGTGCATATTCTACACACCTTACAGTGGCTTTGCCAAATACAACCATAAAAGCACCACCATTGTGAAACACATACAAACACACACTCGTCTCTCCCTCATTTGAGTCTCTCTCGTTGTAATGACTGCTGTACACAACATTCCTAAGCAATATTTGAGCTTTTTTGTTTATCATTTGTAAAATGGTCATAATTTTGTGATTTTAAAATTGTGAAACTGCCAAGTAGTTGGTATTACAATTTAGAGGGTGTTAGTGTTTTGGTCAAGGGAAGTTGTCTTTTTTTTGTGTGTGTTCAAGACTATATGGCCACAAAATTGAAAGTTTATGTATTTTTTTAATTTAAAAACAGATCATGGTTATTTCTAGTATGATTTATATATGTTCCCCTTCCTATTTAATACCTTCAGATGTTTTTTTTCTTTAGGATTTTTCAAAGCTCCTCAAAACTGCTGTTTACATTAAAGAGTTAAGACCCGTAACTGCTTTTTCCTTCTGTTCCTCTCTTCATTCAGGAACCACATGTACTTTTCGTCATTGATTAAGAAAAACTAGTCACTGCAGAAGTATAGTGCCCACCCACATCTGGATTGTCTTTGTTTAGCTCTTTGGCCTGCTTTAAGCAGCCTACATTTAGGTTGTTTGTATTATTGATAATCACAAGTAATCTAAATCAAACATTAGGTGCGAAAGCACCTACTAAACTGAAAAAAAATCTGAATCTAGACTGCACTGTAATACTATTGTCTACTGCAAACTACAGTAAACTAAGTTACAATAATGTACATGAACAAAATACATGTTGAAAAGAATGGTTTGATTACAAATAGCTGTAACACATAGATAATATAAGTATGTTCCAAGGTTTCTTAACCTATTAACTTTGATAATTGTACCTTAAATTCATTTAGTCAGTGACAATCAGCTTGTAGCAAAGGGAAACAGAAGGACTCTTGCAGCACTGCTTGGTACATGCCGAAATTATTGGCTGGTCATTCAAGGTGGTCCACATCACACCTCATGGTTGGGTGGGTGGAAAGGGAGGTGTTGTGTGTTTCTCCATCGCACCGCCTCTTCCTCTAGAGACACCAGGTGTATTTCCTTCTGTCTTGCTTGCACAGAGTGCAGGTGTCCTCTGAGCTGCTGCCACTCCATCCACGGCAGCATAAAACATGACACTGGCCTCAACAGACCCAGATAAAACTTAACAGCATTTGATGAAAATGCCTCGGTAGCCTCTGTTGTATCACTGTGAGAGCTGTCATTTCTGAAAAGACACCCTGCTGGAAACAGCTCAAACTTCATTCTTGCATCTTTATCAAAGCTACATTTCTCCTATGCAAATCTCTCCGTTTAGCTTAAGTTACATTTTCAACATGTTAAAGGGGGCAGAAAATGCTGTTTGAAAAGCTAATAATAGTTTAGATTCATAGAATGTGCTCAACATCTCAATGCTGCAGTAAATGAAGCTGAATTTGAATGCCAAACTCATTTAGATCAATCACTGCAAAAGCTGACATCTTTCTTAAATATTTATGTGGAAAACAAACTGTCAAACTTTTGATTTATGACCCAGAATGAGGGAGGATCTACCTTTTGTTTCTAAACTGAATATTTTAGCTCAGTTTCCCTCTCTGTATGCGCGTCCTTGGTTTTGGTGCCTGGGTTTTCCCATTACATGCCTGGCTGTGTCACAGGATATTTATTTCCCTGCACATAGGTCGTAACAGTCCCTTACTCCTCGGTGTGTGACACCATTTCCTGCTTGACAGCTCTATCTACCACCCAGCTCAGGAACTTCCACTGAGCTCCGTCTTCAGGGGAAGATTGTTCACTCACGAATGGCTACTGATGCCCCTGTGCTCATTAGAAATGGAAGTCAGTGCCTAGGAGCATCTGTCTCACACTCTCTTGGGCAAAAAAAGAAAACACACTCTCTTGCCTACCACCCAGTCTTTCATACACTCACCTTGTCTCGCTCACACACAGCATGCAGATGTGTTGACAGTCACACTTGGCTCCACTCCGGGGAGGGGGAGGCTGTGGTGTGTTGTGGGCCGAAAAGAGCCGGTCTGTGAAGTGGATTACTCACTGGAGCTGATGGCCCAGATGAAACTATTAGCCACTCGTTAGAGGGAACAAGACAAAAAAAAAGGAAAAGAAAGAAGAGGAATTCAGCTTAAAATGGGTCAGACAAATGTAGAGTGGGCAAAACAATTTAAAAAAATAAATAAATAACAGCTCTGCACTAGATATGAATACATTTTCATGAGATTTAATTTAGATTTTCTACATATGTACAGTATATCGACCTCCAACATATGTACTACACAAAACAAACAAGCTCAACCTCATTATCTTGTTTTCAACCAAGTAAAACTTCATCTCTTTGATCGGGGCACAAAGACTCAGCTTCAGATCACCAATTTAAGGACTAGGATTTTATGTACTCCCAGCTTGTAATACTTCATTCCAGTGCCATAGTGTCAGAGGGGTATGGTGGGTTTCAAGGCTTGAACACAATGAAAAAGATGGTGAAATGAATATGAATCCCATATCAAATTAGACATTGAATTTTCAAAATCAGCCACATACAGTAAGTGAGTCAAATTAATGAAATGAATACCAAATAACAGTGTATACATAAAATGTACAAGAGTAAAAGAAACCACATACCCAGCTGTTGCATCAGTTCTGAACTGCAAATGTAAGTCTCAAATATCATGACGTAAGGGACTGAAAGGCACTCAGTAATTCAGCCTCAAAAATAACTAAATCTTTTATCAAGTTCTCTATCAGACCACAAGACATTAACTAAACTGATTTTTTACTGCAGGACAATGGTGTTCCTATAATTTTGTCCACTCCCTGCAAACCTTGCTTTTATTGAGATATCGATCCAGATTTGTCAGACACACACTAATACATCTCTGTGGGAATATGATACAAGGTACGTTTATTTATTATACAACACAAAGTTGTATAATGATAAATACATTCATAAATGATATAATTTATAAATAAATAAAACAATATATACTGCAGTTATAGAAGTACATGATTTTGGGTAGTACCATCATTTTTATGGTGGTATCTCTTCCCATTATGATATGGGCAATATCATGCATAGCACAAGGTCATCCTATTGACCTATTGCGTTAAGTAGTAATAGGGGTGTAATTTAGCCATGTAAGTTCAATATTCTCTGACTGTAGCAGCGTGGTAAATATACTCAGTAAATCACACATTACAGGTAAAACTATGGATTTACTCCAGTTAATAGAGAAGACTGAGTAGGATAAGTATGATTATTTAAGAAAGTGAAGTTTGTGAGTTTAGGAGGAAAACTAATACATCATCTGCATAAAGACCTGTGACTTGTGGTGTACATTTTCTGTTTTTATTTTGTCTCATAGCAGCTTGTAATGGTTCTTTAAAAATGGCGAAAAGCAAGGGAGAGAGTGGGCAACCCTGCCTGGTGCCCCTCTGAAGATTGATACTTTGATCATTTGTCCTGACAGAAGCTCTTGTTTATGTGTGTGTGCGCGCGTGTGCCAGCAGTGTGCTTGACTGCTTGTGTGTTAGACAGCAGTGATAAAAATCGAGCAGCTGGTCAACGTCTAGGCTAAGAGAGAGAGAGCAACATTAACAGAAGAAAGAAATAGTGAAACCAAACCAGACGAAAACACACAGAACATTATCGGACAGTCTAGTCTGATAACTACAGTACTGTACTGTCGAGACGTGCATTGTATTTTAATCTGCTATAAATGGCACGGAGTAATGAGGAGGAAAGGAGATAAAGGATATTAATCAGATTGATGCAGTTCACCTGTTGCTGGGTTTGTTTGTTTTCTAGTAGAGCCAGGGAGTAGTGTCTCAGCCCGAGACAGATGGCAATTGACAAAATGTTTACTGCAATGACAGCCCGTGATCCATCTTCAGTAAACTTCTTCCTTATTGGAAACAGGATTCTGTGTCGGTCTCCCAACAAAACTGGTCATTTGATCTGAAGTTAGATCCCTTAGCTCTCTGCCGCAGCCCGGGCCTCGCCACAATGGGCCTTGGCCTTTGGTTGTTGTCAGGTGTTATGCCGAGTTTTGCCTGCCTGCCGAGAATTGCATGCACCTCCAAATACTGTTTTTAAACGCTATAATATTCTTTGTGGGGTTTCATTTTATGAACGTTTAGAGTATTTAATATTTTAATACACTTACCAGAAGTACCATTCCTTGACATTCAGTAAATATGTGGTGATAACTGCGTTTGATCAATGAGCACAGCAAAGTGTCTGAAAAGGAGCTAAAGAGGTGGATGCATAATTCGGCATAAAAATTTAGCCTACGTGCCGAGATTTGCATCCTCCTCTTTTCTCAGCATAACTGACCGTTATAACCCGCGAGGTGGAATTCGTCTTCTCAGGTGGTGGACCCCGTAGAAGTCGATGTTCTTCACGGTGTCAGCCTGTAGCTTCAGCTCCTTTATGATGAGGTTTTTTACGGTCTTCTCTGGGACTTCGTCCGCCTGCTCTGGAATGCCCGAGATGACCATTGTCCCTCAGGCTGCGCGCTTAGAGATCGATGATTGTTTCTCTCTTTTTATTTTCTGCCGAGACCCCAGGATTTAACCGACCCTCTGAGTACCTTGCTCTCCAGGAGAGCCTGCAGAGCCTGAAACTCTTTATGGAGAACTTCTATCAGAGATAATTGGGCATCAAAGCTGGACAGTTTCTTTTCTATTTAGTCCAGGATGTCTACGAAATCCCGACTGTGTGAGGAGACTGCTCCAGGTGAGTCTTCATTGAGGTTTCTCTTGCGCTTTCCCATGACCACTCTGTGAAAACACTGGTCAATGTAAAGTCTAAACACTCATCTTCGAGGTTCTCCAGAGCGCTGGGATTCTTGCAATTGGTATAACTTTAACTTTGGCTTAAATTGGCGGATTGTCTGATTAATGAAATGTTTGTTTGGCTGCGCGCCGCCATGTTTGAAATTGCAGAAAGTCTCCTGAGATTACACAAACTCTCACCGTGTCATCTCCTCCACCGTCTCTCCTGTTGGTGACTTTAGCCCATAGGCTTAATGTACACTAACTAACCGATGGGGACTCATGTCACCGTGAGGGACATACATTGAGGTCTCCACAGGTGCAGACTGCTTTTGGAGGGTTAGGAAGGGTTGAAAATTAAATTAACTTCACCCCGGTGTTAGGGTAAGAGGCTAGGAAATGGATCATGTTAATACATTTTATTTATACACGCCTTTCAGAACACTCAAGGTCACCTCACAAAACACAATAAAACGACAGTATAAATATATAAATATAAATCAATAAAATTAGCAAAAAAGCTAAAATTACAGTTCATAATACCAGTGTACATAAGCAATCGGAAACAAAAGATTGATGTGGCCAGATGGGCCGGGGGGAGGTGCATACTCTTAGCTGTTGGAGAAAACAATGTTGCAAAGTAGCTATTTATATGTACTTACCATATCTTGATTCCGTGAGGTACTCATTGCCATCGTATCTTTGTGTGTTTCCATGCACACACTCCTGTGAACGACAGGAGAGAAAAGAACTTGGCTGGCCTCATTACAAGTTCTCCAAGACTTCACGCACAGTATGTGACAGCAGCCGGAGGGCTGCAGCCAGCAGGGTGCAGCTCCTCTCCTCGTCCAGCAGGCAACACTAATCAAATCAGATTAAGGCTGGAACTGATTAAATGGGCACGCGTTCTCCCACAACAGGCTTTCAGACAAGTTGGCATGGCATCGGGATGAGTCCGCCTTCTGCCCTCATTAGTGTCCACTTGATAGTGTTTGCAGGGTCACTTCAACCAATCAAATAAACTAACAAAAAACACTTCCTACTGAGGCAAAAGTTCCACTTTAAACTATTGACATTGAGTTCTGTAGATTATCAAGGGCATTGATTCATTTTTCATTGTTGCAGTGTGAGCATCATAAAATTGTATTTACCTCTATATTAGGGTGGAAGCAGATATCACAAACTCTATGGAAATAACACAAAATTTCGAATTCAGAAAATAAGTTTTTTGTTATACAGGTGAACTAATCCTTTTTAACATTTCTTGAAGTTGGAATAGATCTTGTCCTTCAAAGTGTCTTCGAAGTAGGGAAGGGTTAAGGGTGAAACCAAAACAAACAAAGAAACCTTTTTTCTTTTGAATCGAATGCACTGCCATAGTTCAGCCGTTCCCTAAGGGTGTTATTGACAAAATGTCATCTTACTCGAGTAAATCACAAATCTAATGGTGCCAAAAGAGCAGCTTACAGGGCAGAGAGAAAGAATTGTGTGAGACCTATTAAGTTTTCCTCCTCATCATTTATATTGACTTGTTTTTTCAGCTTGTTCTCTCAGAGTCTCTCATTACTGGAGACATTTGTCCAATGTGGACCCGTCACAGGCCTCGGAGAGGAGCTCTGCTACAATGATGGTATTGATTACTGGAGGGACAGATCCATATTGCTTGTACATTATTATTCACCTGATCCTAGAGCGATAGTTGTCAGTCAGTGTGGAGCAGACTGAACAGTGCTGGGTGCAGCATGTGACACATCCAGGTGCTGAGTCTGGAGTTACTGATTAATAACTCAGACTTAAATCTCAATAGACCACAGATACATAAATGTTTGTGTCTTATTTAAATCGAAATAAAATAGGGAAGATTCTGGAAAGGCCCTGAAAACAAATTTTCTCAATCAGCCTTTTATGACAAGGCCAAAGAAGACCCATTGAGACCAAGGTAACAGTGCTCTGTTTACATATCATACATACAATCATTTTAAAATCATAAAAACAATAAAATAATGTCAACCATCAATAGTCATATCAAAGGACCTACATATTGTTTCAACTCATAAAATAATACAGAAAAAAGATACATCTATAATCATCATAACATATCAATAACACATTCAAATTAAAAGATGTAATGGTCTCACTATTTAAAGCATTCAAAGACCTCAACATCAAAGTCATATAACAAATCTTTGCATTTCCCCAAAGAAAGGGCATTCAACTTGGTGGTCCCTTGAAACTTATTCAAAGCTCAAGGACCTTTAGGAGCATTTTTTTTCCCCAGTTTGGTTTTGACTTTAGGGACCTCAAGAACTAACCAATCCTGGTTAGGAGCAAATGGCGTTTCAACAATGCATTCTAAAATGATCACCAGTGATGAACTAATGATGAACAGATTCAGTTTCAAAGTGGCAGAGGCTGCGTGCATATAGATATTATTGGCATTGTCAATGACTGACAGACTGTACTAACAGCTTTCTATTTTCACACGAAAAAACATGATCTATTTCTGAAGAGTATCCTAAGTTTCAAGCTTAACGTTTCATCAGCATGCATTTTGAAGGACAGATTTTTTTTCAGTACATACCCCAAGTTACTTGTAAGAGGGACACTCTTTCAGTTTCAGAGCCATCCAAAGTCAATTTCCTCCAAAAAGCAGGATCTAGAGAATTGCATATATTTTGTTTTTACTCCTAGAGCTTAGACAAGTCTAAGCTTAGACAAGTCTAAGCTCTAGAAGTGAGCGCTGGATCAAGTCAAAAGCTGTCTGCAAAATGGATAACTCTCCTCCCAATTTAGGCAAATGAATAAAGCACATGTATCCAGAAACCCGTCTCTGAATGAACGCTAATGTGGCTCCTATTGATGTGTGGTCCATGATGTCGAAAAATTCTACCTTAATGCAAATTGATAGCTTCTAACCCTACTTCCAAAGTGCATGCAAAGAACTGCAACAGCACATTTCAGTAGGCATCATAAATCGTTAGAACAGCTTCTCTTCATCTGAGAGCTGATTTTTTTTTTTTTGGGGTAAATGAATAGCCCACAAGACAGAATAGTAGGATGATCCTATTTCTTAAATATGATCCATCATTGTTGAGAGACTGTGTCTCAAAATATGGTTTAAGCTTGTAATCTCATTACTTTTGTAATCTCATATTTGTAATTGGATTACTAAAGAGTGAATATTGGATTTAGTTAACAGGTGGCCAGAAACACGTGATGTGAATCCTATTGATTGTTGTGTCGTTTATGTACGTCTCTAAGTGAAAGATGGGACCCGGCTCCTGATTTATTTTGGGAGACTATATTTTGACAGAATCATAGGATGATCCTATAACGCATTTGTCAAATATGATCCATCGTGATAGGGAGACTGCATCGTAACGACATCAGACCCTTCAGAAAGAATATTTTCTTAAAACATTTTAGCAGTTAATAACACAGAAACGACTAGGTTCAGGCACTCAGTCTTTCTGAATATTTGATGCTTTTACAGTATTTAAGGTTTTTATACCAAACAATGTAAAATTACGTGCACACATACCAATCATAGGTCAAAGCATTGCTATATTCACTGAATTAAAAAAGCCAGAAGTGGTACTAAATGAAGAGCCGCTAGGGAGCCAGAAGAGCTTTTAGAGCTGAGCTGAGCAAAATTATCTGTCTCACTAAAAAACAGCCAGAATTCACATCATGTCATAACTGTTGGATGTGAAAATGAGCTTTAAGGGTATCAGGACGTATGGAACAGCGAGTGGCATCCTTTTACTTGAATCCACAACTCAAATGTAAATTTAGTTTCTCAATTTCCTGTGGTGTAGAAATAAGTGCAGACTTTAGTCTTTAGATCAGCTTTTTAGTGTTCTTGGTTTGGCATATAGAAACAAAATACAATAAAAACAACCTTAACAGTACATCATGAAACAGAACAGAAACAAACTGACTTTATTACCTGACTTTGTAAAATGACACGCTGTCACTGCACAATAGGAGTCAGTAAAAGCTAAATAACATTAGACACAAAAAGCTAAAGAGGCCTTGTGATAACATGCAAACTTAAGACATTGGCATGTTATTCATATACCATTTTGTGATACCTGGCAGAGATCTGAACTCTACAGAGTACACTCTTCCAGTTTTATCTGCAATCGCTTGCCACACTGAAATAGCTCCAGCACCATGCACTCTTTATAGTTCCATATGAACTATATCAATACATACATAATCCATTGAGCCTTCTGTAAGTGTATGTGGAGGCTTCCAGTGTATAACCAGCATATTTTGGTGGCAGTGATGCCCATTAATGGAATACATCTATTTTTTTAATCTATTTATTATCTATTTAATAAGGCTGTATCATTGAAGAATGGTGGGAGAGAATGGCACAGCTAAATCCAGTACACCAGGTAGAATAGAAAATACAGAAGTCCTCCAACCTAAACCACAAAACAGGTTGGTTGTACCTATTTTACCTATTACCATTCCTTCCCGTACCAGTCTGGAAAAAGACACATTTTTCCAGGAAAAACGCCTAAAATAACATACCTAAAATTAATCAGGAATTACTCCTCAACCATTTGGACTAGATGCATAATTCTCCTTTGAAAGATCAGAATGTAAATCCATTGTAAAATAACAGATTTATTTTAGCATTACAGACTAAATGGAGTTGCAATAAAAAAATATTTTCATCCTCATAGTAAAAAAGCTATATTTTAATGCAATAAAGCATCAAAACCATCATCAAATAGATTATAATGCAACTGAATATCTTTTACTATAACTGGAATGCAATTGTAACTGTAAATGTGAACTGTGATTGTCCATAATTTGGCAATATTTAATGTTTAAATATTGACTTTTAATGGGAGTTATCTTTAAAACACTATTCACGTCCATAAAACCACGTTCCAAATAACATAATGCTTCCAAAACATTGAAATACTAGCAGTGAATATTGATCAATATTCCTGTGACCAAAAGCACTCCCATGCTTTACGGGCATATAACTTGAGGAACATCCCACAGGATGCTTATAACTTCAGCCATGTACAGTGATTACAGAGCATTGTGATATACAGTCCCCTCCAAGTATTGAAACGGTAAGACAATTTCCTTTGTTTTTGTTGTTCACTGAAGACATTTGGGTTTAAGACCAAAAGTTGAGTATGAGACAAGAGTTCAGAATTTCAGCTTTTATTTCCTGGTATATACATCTAGATGTGTTAAACCAACAACTTAGGATATACTACAGTTCTTGTTTGTTTCGGGGTGTTTCTCCCTTCAGTCTTGTCTTAAGGAGGTGAAATGCATGCTCTATTGGATTAAGGTCAGATGATTGACTTGGCCAGTCTAAAACCTTCCACTTTTTTCCCCTGATGAAGTCCTTTGTTTTGTTGGGTGTGCTTTGGGTGATTATCCTGCTGCATGATAAACTTACTCCTGATTAGTTTCAATTCAATTTTCTGTAAATTGGCAGACAAAATGTTTCTGTACACTTCTGAATTCATTCTGCTGCTACCATCATCAGTTGAATCATCAATAAATAATGAGCCTGTTCCAGAAGCAGCCATGCACACCCAAGCCATGACATTACCTCCACCATGTTTCACAGATGAGCTTGTATGCTTCAGATCATAGGCAGTTCCTTTCTTTCTCCACACTTTGGCCTTTCCATCACTTTGGTAGAGATAAATCTTGGTCTCAGCAGTCCATAAGATTGTGTTTCAGAACTTTTGTGGCTCATCTCTGTACTACTTTGCAAATTTCCATCTGGCCTTCCGATTCTTACTGCTGATGAGTGGTTTGCATCCTTTGGTGTGGCCTCTATATTTCTGCTCTATGAGTCTTCTTCCAACAGTGGATTGTGATAGCTTCACCCCTGCACTGTGGAGGTCGTTGGTGATGTCACTTACACATGTTTTGGGGGTTTTCTTCTCAGCTCTCACCATATTTCTGTCATCAACTACTGTTGTTTTTCTTGGCCAACCTGTTCGACATCTGTGGCTCTGGTCGATTTTTCTTGTTTTCTCAGCTTGACAATGACTTGCTTTTTTCCCATAGACAGCTCTCTGGTCTTCATGTCGGTTTATCCTCTTTAACAGGAAATGCAGTCTTTATTGGTTTGGACCAAGGATGAAAACTTAGACTAGTCATACAGAGCTATTTAATGTTTGGACAATCAACCTAAAAGGTTGAAAAAAAACACCTGGGCAACAACAAACATCTGTCAGTCACATGTTCCAATAGTTTTGCTCACTTGAAAAATGGGTGGGTTCAAACAAAGGGTGGTATATCCTGAGTTGTTTAACACATCTAGATGTGAATACCAGGAAATGAGAGCTGAAATTCTGAGCTATTGTCTCAGACTCATCTTTTGATCTTAAACCCAAATGTCTTCAGTGAACAACACAACCAAAGGAATTTGCCTTACCATTCCAATACTTTTGGAGGGGACTGTAAGCTTATTTAGATGGTTGGTGTTTGATGTGTGTGGATAAAAATGGTTGGTTTGAGCTTCTAGCTGAGCGTCCTAGCTCCTAACATCATGGTTTGGGTTAAAATAAGTACATTATGTAAATCACATGACTGAATCACATGAATCAAGTGACTTCCCATATGTGACAGAAGGCAGTAGCTATTTAATTTAAAACTTAAAATAACTCACTATTTATTTGGCTTCACATGGGGCTCAAACACTGTTCTCCTGTGTGAAAGTCCTGGATTTGACCAATCCACCTCCTTAAACGAACTTTCTCACTATTTTTTTTTTCTGCTACAAAAAATATAAATGTGGGTCATAATAACGTGCTGAACAAATGACCTATGAGGCTGCACAAACCTCACCCCAAAAAACCCTCACATCATTGCATCCCCATATGCATATGCACATAGGAACCTTATTTTATCCCAGTCATTAAGAGGGTGGTAAAGGTAACATGGAGGAGAATATGTCCATCTTAACAATTGACACACAAGCTTGTAGTGATTTTGGGAGGTAATGCCTTTTTTTTTTTTTTTTTATAGAAGCGCTGAAAGTTTTATTAGGTCAGCCCTCAGTTTGACAACTGGAATATGTTGGGGCACTAAACTAAGATCCAGTTCTGATAACAATGCTGATTCTGTTCTCTTAATTTGATTCTCATTGTTTTGAGATTTTACTTTAATATTTTGATAAAGTTTCTCATTAATACATACTAAGTCATTTGTGATACTAAGCCATTGTTCCAAGAAGGTTTCTCATCATAAACAAGATTTGGTTTGAGGAGAACACTAGATGAGTAATGGCTAAAAAGATGACATACTTGTGTAACTGCATGTTAACGGCTTAAACCTACAGTTGGTAGTTGCATTTTCTCTCTGGATAGGCAGATGAGCAGTGGCTGTGCCTGTTCCTCCAGCAGCTGCAGCAGCTGCAGCACCTGCAGCCCTAGGCCAGAATTAGCAGGTTGAAATGATTGCATTAACCCAGACAAAGATCATCCCAGCACGGAGGGAAACTGTGATTTATTGGATACAACTCTGAAATTGATTTCCATGTCCACCATTAAACAGTTGTTTAATCGCCGCTATCTCAGTATTGAATCTGAATGTCCTACCATCACTGTGGTGATTGATTGAAGAGACTGCCACAGTCAGTCAGTGTTTACAAGAGTTATACAAGCACAAAAGGACTAATACATGTCTTAATAGTCTGCGAGACGAGTAGCCTGCCAAGATGCATTCACTCTGTATGACTGAAAAAATATTTCCTCTGATTAGAGGAGATCAAGTTTTTTTCTGTGTCACCGATTGTGAGATAGACGCATAAAAAAACCTCACCACAAGGTCTATTTAGTAGCTGTTCTGGAGCTTTCAGTCACTGATTTATAGATGTCAAAATTTCCATTTTTTCCAGAGCACTTCTTGGTCTTCTATTCTGGCTTAAAAGCTGCAGTTCAAAGTTCATTCTGGATCTTGTATACCAAACTTTTTCAGAAAATTTAGTTATATTTATAATGTTAAATAAGTCTTTCCTCGTTCTTAAAGTTTAAAAAAAGATGTCAAAAAAGTACATATCAAAACCTTTGTAAGGGGTGGTGATGGCGCAGTTTACTAGACACCTACCTTTGGAGACCTGAGCAAGACACTTAACCCCCTACTTGCTCTAGGGGTGTGCGGCCTCTGACATATAAAGCAATTGTAAGTCACTTTGGATAAAAGTGTCAGCTAAATGAATAATTATTATGTGAACTGGGAAATTCTTCATCATAACTGTGTTTGTCTTCCAATTATTGGGACAAGAGCAATGGTGTCTGTATTTATAAAATGCCTTTTGTGATATTCCCACATGCAATGAAACATACCTTTCAAGAAGAAACAAATTCTAACGGTGATAAAATGGTCCCGCAGTCACCTGTCATCTCAGCCTCTCACTCACTGCTTTTAAAAACGTATACATTTTAGTCAAACCCCAGCACAGCATTTCCATTTTTGATGTCCTCTACATCTCTCTTCTGTTTCCACTTTAACACACATACACACACACACACCGCACATCACTATCTTTTGTTCTATTTTGGTGAAAAGCAGCCTCAGCAAGTGAACATGTCATACAGGTCTTTTGTTCTGCTCTGCGTCGCTCAGGATCTAAATCTGGTGAAGGTTGACACCTCTTGATGTTGATGATGTGGCTTTGAAGAAAGCAAGAGCACCAGTCAGGAGGGGGAGATGATGAAGAAGTGCCTTTTTTAACGTGACAACAAATGAGCTGAACTTTGCCTCGGGTGTCTGTTTAGGGACCGTGAGGTTAGCTCCTCTAATTGCTCCTGAGGTTTAGAAAGTCATCCTATGTTTGTCAGTGTCGGGCTTTGATAAAGAACATGTGGGCGAAATGAAAGATGGATGAGGACCACATAAAATCTATGTCTGATACCAATACATCTTTTAGATTCCCCCACTGCCTGCCCCACCCAACCCAAGGCTGCACCAAATTACACAAATGCCTGATAGGCAGTGTTGGGAACTTACTTGAAAAAAGTAATTAGTTATAGTTACTCACTACTTGTTCCAAGAAGTAACTGAGTTAGTAACTGAATTACTCTGTAATAAAAGTAACTCGTTACCAGGGAAAGTAACTATTTGCGTTACTGTTAAAAAAAATCTCTGCTGCTTCATCGAATCTCTGTTTAGCGCGCGCTGCTGTGTGTGTGTGTGTGTGTGTGTGGCGCGTGTGCTGGCATGTGTGTGAAAGCACTGGCTCTGATTGGCTACCAAGAAACATGACTCTGCCTTAGCCAACATAATCGCTGGTTGAAAGGCACCCGAGCTTCTCTTGTCCCTCGTCTCTCCCCGCCGACAGAGTTTAGCAGGCAGGAGAGAACGGGAACAGGTGAGTGCCACGTTGCGCCCAGAGAACCTGATATGGAGAGCGCAGCGTACCGGTCCACTTCAAGCACTAATTACCTCGTTATTAACCCACCTCCTGACTAGCTGTGTGAGCCAGCTGGTGCTTTCGGATTACACAGTTTATTACAAAGTAACGCACCGTATTTAACGACCAGTAGGCTAACGTTAACGGCGTTGTAACGACGGGAAAAGTAATTTGTTAGATTACCCCGTTACTGAAAAAATAACGCCGTTTTTTTAAACGCCGTTATTCCACACACTGCTGATAGGTAGAGGGAAAGTCTTACAACCAGGTGACCTGATGGGTTCAAGTGAGTGTTAGCAGGCATCTTCTATTCTAAACACTCTCCCACTTGGTGCTGCCCCTTAGCTGACCTTAAAGTGTGACTTGCCTGGAGATGACGAGCAGAGAGTTCCAATAAGACATCACAAAATCAATATTATTGTTACATGGAATAAATCCAGTTTAAGCTCTTTCTTTCCTGTCTGCATGTCCTCCAGACAGTCCCATGAGACAGAAATGCTTCTCATCAAAGTCATAGATGTCATTTTTGTTTGAGATTCTTGAACTAACAATTCTCTTTTTTTCTGTGTTAGTCTTATCACAGGTGTGTGAGAGATCAATAAAGGAGGAGAGAGAAAAATGTCTTCCATTGGGGCTTTTTTTCATGCTGCATTGTGTGGGATTGACACAAGACTAAGGCGAGCCAAATCCAGCCCTGTGCGTCTATATTTACCACTGCAGAACCTGCCAGTGCCTGTGTGTAGGATGACAGCAGGCATAGCGCTTCAATAGGAAAATATTGTCAAGATGGCTCTCTGCAACAGCCAAGGAACAGGCTGAAGACTACTGTTGCAATATCAGGTAAGACCCTTAACTGTTTAAGATGCCCTAGGACCCTTCAGTCAAGAGTTATTGAGATACGGGACCTGCAGACAATTTGCTGGTCTGAAGGTTTAAAACCAGAAAAGACAGAAGGAGAGCTTTAAAGTCTGTTTAAAGCTGTTTCTTTTCTTTCACCTTGCCTGTAGATTGCTCCAGTTAATTCCTGCTAAGGGCACATCACATGCTATCTTTGAAGTTTGTCTAAAATATGGGTTAGCCTTCATATAAATCTCTGTTTCCTCAACTGCTACAAAAGTGAAAGTATAAACATTGTTGCTGATGTTCACAAAGTTTTTTTAGATTAGGTGTACCATTCCAGCACCGTTAGGGCACTTAAACTGACTGTAAAGGCACCCATGGCTCAGATTGATGTTTATTAAGTTTTGGCTTGACTTTCAAAATTAAAGTCTATGAAGTACATGTAATCATCTGCTCTCATGGGTTATGTCTGAGTATGAGTTACATTTTGAATACAGGGTTTGCTATATTAGTGAAATAATGTTTAAATTTCATGATCTGATAATTTAGGTGTCAGTGGTTTATTTTCTGCAAATATAAAAAATATTTGTGACACACTTGTCGACATACATGAATGGATACAGAAAAGGAACTGAAATGGTGGATTGATATGAAAAGCAAAATAAAACATAGCACAAAAGACAAAAAGCTGAGCCATATTTTTCATGTCCATAATATTCCCTGTAAATCATCTTTGGAACTTAAGATAACCAGGGTGTAGTATTCATATAAAATATAGTAAACCTGTATCCCAGGACACAAGCAATGTTTTTCTGTTTGTGCAAACATTCATTCCATTCACTTCAGATTGTTGAAAGAGAGAGAGGGTGATTTAATCTCTTTTGATGCTCCACTGTGTCATTTTGCCTAATATGCTGATTAGTGGACCTCACATAGCTGAACAATGCTGCTAATTGGCATTCAAGCCTAATGTGACACACCTGCCTAACTCTGTTAATAATTGTGTTTCTTACCTCTAATCATTTGTGTGATACTGCAGATTAAACCTTAATTCAAAATGTGAAGGCACTATTATCCCAGCTGGTTGTTCTGGTTTTACTGAAGTTTAAAATGGGATTTTCTATTTACAGCCAGATACTCCAGTTTCTAATTGTTCTTCTTCTCATCTCTGATAACTTTAATCCTCCTCAATTTACATTTATATGTGAAGGGTGGATATTTCATACCACTGCTGGTGGGGCTAAAAAAATATTTTTCAGAATTAAAGTCAGCCTGAGGGTCTGAAAAAAAGTAGGCAGCACACCAAACCACTGGGAGGCATATGACTGGGGAGGACATAATCTTTCAAAACTTTCAAAAAAAAAAAAAAGAATTGCACTCATAGTAGAGACCAAGAGCTGACAGACAACAGTGTTATATGTAACAGTTATATTTTCATTTCGTAAAATTATTGCTAGGGGCAATTCAGTAGTCGCTGGATATTGGTAGGGACATGACTCCTAAACTCTTGGAAGGCATTAACATACAGTGGATAGAAAAGGTCTACACACCCCTGTTAAAATGCCAGGTTCTTATGTAAAATAATAAGACAAAAATAAATCATGTCAGAACTTTTTCCACCTTTAACGAGACCTATAATGTGAACAATACAATTGTAAAAACAAACTGAAATCTTCGAGTGGGAAAAATGAAAAATAAAAATCTTACAATAACCTGGTTGCATAAGTGTGCGCACCCTCTTATAACTGGGGATGTAGCTGTGTTCAGAATTAACCAATCACATTCAAACTCAGGTTAACTAGAAATCATTACACACCTGCCATAATTTAAAGTGACTCTGATTAATCACAAATAAAGTTCAGCTGTTCTAGTAGGATTTTCCTGATATTTACTTAGTTGCATCTCTGAGCAAAAGCCTTGGTCTGCAGAGAGCTTTCAAAGCATCAGAGAGATTGCATTGTTGAAAGACATAAGTCAGGAGATGGGTACAAAAGAATTTCCAAAGCATTAGATATACCATGGGACACAGTGAAGACAGCCATCAAGTGGAGAAAATATGGCACAACTGTGACTTTACCAAGAACTGGACGTCCCTCCAAAATTGATGAAAAGACGAAAAGAAAACTGGTTAGGAAGGCTTCCAAGAGGCCTACAGCAACATTAAAGGAACTGCAGGAATTTCTGGCAAGTACTAGCTGTGTGGTACGTTTGACTATCTCCCATATTCTTCATATGAAAGGGCTATGAGGTAGGGTGGCAAGACAGAAGCCTTTTCTTACAAAGAAAAACATCCAAGCACGGCTAAAGTTTGCAAAAACAACATCAAGTCCCCCAAAAGCATGTGGGAAAATGTGTTATGGTCTGATGAAACCGAGGTAGAACTTTTTGGCCATAATTCCAAAAGGTATGTTTGGCGCAAAAACAACACTGCACATCACCCAAGGAGCACCTTACCCACAGTGAAGCATGGTGGTGGCAGCATCATGCTTTGGGGCTGTTTTTCTTCAGCTGGGCCTTAGTCAGGGTGGAGGGAATTATGAACAGTTCCAAATACCAGGCAATTTTGGCACAAAATCTTCAGCTGTCGGTTAGAAAGCTGAAGATGAAGAAGTAGTTCACCTTTCAGCATGACGACCCAAAGCACACATCCAAATCCACAAAAGCATGGCTTCACCAGAAGAATATTAATGTTTTGGAATGGCCCAGCCAGAGCCCAGACCTGAATCCAGTTGAACATCTGTGGGGTGATCTGAAGAGGGCTGTGCACGGGCGATGTCTTCTCAATCTGACACATTTGGAGCGCTTTTGCAAAGAAGACTGGGCAAATATTGCCACGTCAAGATGCGCCATGCTGATAGACTCCTACCTAAAAAGACTGACTGCTGTAATAAAATCAAAAGGTGCTTCAACAAAGTATTAGTCTAAGGGTGTGCACACTTATGCAACCAGGTTATTTGAGGGTTTTTATTTTTCATTTTCATTTTTTCAAAGTTAAATTCGGGCGGTGCTTTGATAATATCAGAAAAGATATAACCCAGTGACTGTAAATGGGAAAATTCAGTCAGACAAGTAATGCAGGCAATATTTGCACAAAGAATTTTGTTTAATTTTAACAATACTTAATTAATACTCTAACATTGTACATATTTACAGTAATTACATTTCAAGTAGATGAATGTCTCATTCATAGTCAAGTCAGTAGGAAACATTTAAAAATTACATATTAAATTGTCATCAATGCTCTGGAACTGTTAGCCCCACTGATTGTTAAAAGTTATTAATTATTAACATCAAAATAACATGTGTTTCAGACTAACATGTCTGATCAAGCTAAAGTCACACGTTGTCCAGGTTTGAATGTGACTGAGTGAAGAGATTTTCCGTCTCCTGTACCGCCAAATGCTTCATACCTTAAAACAAAAAAAGATTTATTAAAACAGTGTTATAACTACTCCGTGAAATATCTTGAAACTGTTCAAAATTACTATAAAAATTCCTACTTTGATTAGATTAATGTAACATAAATAAGGATCTACATTATTTGTTTTGTTTTTTTCTAACTTTAACAACATATTTATTCATTCACTTGACACAAGAGACAACTCAGCAGACTCTGTCATTTATATTCTCCAGCTCAGCAACAAAGTAATTCAACTTGATAAAAAAAATGCTGAATACTGTGAAAGGAATTATAATGATTCATATTCCTCTATTGCTGCTACTTAGCAACAGCTATGAAACACCAATTTTTCAAATGTTTTCATTTCCTCCTGTAGATGTAAGTGACTCATTATATGCTTTATAAATTTCATAGCCAATAAAATTCATAGCCTCGCTTTTTTTCCAAAAATAAATGGACAGCTGTGAAACAATGTCTTTACTTCCTGTAGATTGAACTGTTTTTGTTACACTGGTTTTGTACATCAAAATAAATGTCATTTGTATGCAGTGCAGTCCAGTCTAGTGTCCTCACACTCACAGTTTTGTGTATCTGTTCCAGTCGGCTTTGCTAAGAGACGGTCTGGTTGCAGCCAGGGCGGAGATCACATGAGCCGGACGCAGCAGCAGCAGGCCTGGCTGGCTGGAGGCTGCGTGCACCCGAATGCAGTCCTCCTACATAAACACAAACACACACAGTGTAAGCGTAATCATGCACACAATAACTTACATAAGCAATCTACATTATACAACACTAGTATATACAATAGCCATGAGTAATGTGAAATAGAATAAGCAAGTTTTAAATCAATAGAAAATTCAAATGAAATATATCAAGTACTATAGAATGTACCCGAATACTAAATATTGCTGTATTGACAATGCACATACTGCTACACATTTGCACAGATGTAGTCAGAGACATATGTTTCAGCCTTTTTCCCTTCCGTTTATGTATCGTAGCATGGCAGTTTGAGTGTGTGTGTGTGTATGTATATATAAATCTGTTAACTGTATTTATTTTTTTAACCTACGTCATGCATATTTTGTGTAAGTTGTGTATGTCCTGTAACTGTGACTTTTATTTTTGTTTTTATTTTATGTAAACCGCTGATGCTGCAACTTACCTTCAGGGATGAAAAAGTATCTATTTATCTTGCTGTATTGAACAAAGCCATATAGAAAGCGATAAAAAAATGAAAAAATTAAATAATCAGAATACCCCAGCATTTAGATATTGTCTTGTCCACTGTTGTCACTTACGTTGCCTCTCCTGTAGTTGTTCTTGATGTTATTAAGGTCTTGTTGTAGGCGCTCCAGTTGACCCGGACTGAGCTCTTCATACCCGCTCCGGAGGGAGGACATGTAGGCAGGTGGGAGTGAGCCACAAGAGTCACGAACTGACGCCCGTGTGAAGTCATGTGTCACAGAGTTGGATCCAGAGACGCACTGGGAGTTCTGCAGAGGAGAGAAAATGGAACAGAAACAAAAAAACATTTGGGAGAGAAATACCTGTTTCTAAACCACTGAATCATTATTACAGAAGCCTGAGTTAATGTGTATGCATACTGCGACAGGTATTGGTATCATTGCAGAAGACTGAAGTCAGGACAGAATTGTAAAAAATTACATGTTGTAGTTTTAGTTGGGAGGTATGTGGTGTAATGATTTCTCAATGGATTAAACAAACAATGTGTGAATTATATACCACTCTGCTTGATTAACAATGTATGTATAGAATTATATTACATACATATGTCTGTTTTGTAGGAACTGCTGCATTGCATTTTAAGGATGGGGTGGGGTTTAAGACTAGGTTGATATTTCAAGAATATTTTGATGTATTGGTTAACTATGATTGTGCCTAAATGAAAATAAAATAACAGAAAAGACTTTCTGGGTATTTTGCCAACAGTGCTCACCAGTCCTGAAATTGGTGAATTCCCGAACTCTGACTCGTAGGAGCTTCCAAAGTATAGTCTCCAGGCGTTGCTATGATGTTGTTCATCTTCTGCTTGAAGCTCGCTCGGCTCTGGGAGAACCACGGACTGGTCCAGGACCATGCCTGGGTCTCCCTCACCCACTGAATCATCTGAACCACTGCTGGTGTTTGGGAAGATCATGGAGGACAGGCTCATGTCGCTGTCAGAGGTCAGCTCCTGATTATCACCCAGAAACAGAAAATTTAATACACAAGCATGGGCTGTGAGGTGCCCAAAAACCATATGAATAAGCAAAGTGGCTTCACGGAGGTATTGCAGTTTCAGATAGATTAGATTTAAGCTCATTCTGCCTCTGGCAGCCCTTGCTGTCTAACATATTCAGTCATATCATTGTCACCATGGTTGGGGATAAATTTGAATTATGTTGTAAACTGATAATGGACTAACCAGAAGAGCCACTCACATGCTGAAATGCATACAAACCTCCTCATTTAATTAGCCTTGAGGGACAAAAATTGCTGGGCTGCTTCAAAATGAATCATAAATAATTTGAAAATTGACTGGCCAACAGTTCCCTGCCTTTCTGCTTTGCCTAAGGCAAGTCCATTTCAACACAATGAGGTCCTGAGTAACTGTCTTTTCGCTACAATACACTTACATGCGGTGTGCTGGAGCCCAGGCTGTTATGGATAGCCTCCAGCTGGGCGTTGTAGAGCAGGGCCTTCAGGTCTGCCCCGGTGAACTGCTCAGTCGATGCTGCCAGCTGCTCCAGGTCCACGTCAGCAGCGAGGACGATGCCAGCGCTAAGAGCCCTCAGGATCTCCACACGAGCTTCCTGGAAATATTGTCAATGATTTGATTTAATACCAAAAAATCATCGCTGAAATTTTTCTTTCTTTTAAAAGATTTCAGCTAAGAGACATGTCTACATCACAGTGTAGTGTTAGTCTTATAAAATGATGATTGGAAGTGATTGACTGATTTCAGTTCAACAGAACAACAGTGCTTTATTTGTGGATTTTCAGTCAGGATTTAGAGCTCATCATAGCACAGAGAAAGCACTGGTGAAAATTACTAATGACCTCCTAACTGCATCAGACAAAGGACTTGTCTCTGTATTGGTTTTATTAGATCTTAGTGCTGCATTTGATAACAATGACCATCAGATCCTATTACAGAGACTGGAAGATTTCATTGGCATTAAAGGAAACGCTCTTAGCTGGTTTAAGTCCAATTTGTACATGTTAATGATGAGTCCTCCATGCATGCCAAAGTTAGTCATGGAGTTCCACAAGGATCTGTGCTCGGACCAATCCTCTTCACTTTATATTAGGCAATATTATCAGGAAACACTCCATAAACTTTCATTGTTACGCAGATGATACTCAGTTATATCTATCGATCAAGCCAGATGAAACTCAGTTAGCTTAGCTTCAAATGTGTCTTCAGTATGTTAAAACCTGGATAACCTGTAATTTTCTAATGTTAAACTCAGATAAAACTGAAATTATTGTTCTATGGCCTAAGCACCTCCGTGACGCATTATCTAAAGATATAGTTTCCCTGGATGGGATCGCCCTGGCCTCCAGCACCACTGTGAGAAATCTTGGAGTTATCTTTGATCAGGACATGTCATTTAACTCTCACATTAAGCAAATTTCAAGGACCGCCTTTTTTCACCTACGTAATATTGCAAAAATCAGGAACATCCTGTCTAAAAATGATGCAGAAAAACTAGTCCATGCATTTGTTACTTCTAGGCTGGATTACTGCAATTCCTTATTATCAGGCTCCTCGAAAAAGTCCATTAAGACTCTTCAGCTGATCCAGAATGCTGCAGCACATGTTCTGACAGGAACCAGGAAAAAGAGATCATATTTCTCCTGTCTTAGCTTCACTGCATTGGCTTCCTGTAAAATCCAGAATAGAATTTAAAATCCTTCTTCTCACATACCAAGCTCTTAATGGTCAAGCACCATCTTATCTTAAAGAACTCATAGTACCTTACTACCCCAACAGAGCACTGCGCTCCCAGAATGCAGGGTTACTTGTCTTCCCTTTCCCCGTAGTCGTGTGCTTTCTTGTCCCTCTCCTCTCTCCTCCTATCACTTCCTGCAGGTGTTCCTGGCTCTGGACCTGTGGAGTCTGGATCTGTGGTTGCGAGTCACCTGCTGCCCCTGTGTTCCTGCTCGACGCCTTCTGCTACAATTACAACTACTGTTACTAGTCCCATTGCTATTATTACTGTTATTATTATCATTAACATTACAATATTATCATTAACACAACTATAAATATCTGTACCATTTTTCATTCAGTCCATAGCAACATTACCTTTACTGTCTGTACCTCTATGTGTATACTGTGTAGACTACCTCCCTCTCTCTCTGTGTCCTTCTCTCTCTCTCTCTAGCCCTCTCTCTTTCTCTCTCCCTCACCCCCAACCGTTCGAGGCAGATGGCCGCCCACCCTGAGCCATGGTTCTGCTCGAGGTTTCTGCCTCTTAAAAGGAAGTTTTTCCTTGCCTGTGTCGCCTAGTGCTTGCACTTGGTGGGAATTGTTGGGCTTCTGTAAATAACTTCACAGTACGGTCTAGACCTGCTCTTTATGAAAAGCGCTGTGAGATAACTGTTGTTGTGTTATGGCGCTATATAAATAAAATTGAATTGAATTGAACTGAGACCAGATCAGGAGGCGGGCAGTAGAGAGACTTGTCCAGTCGTCCAGGTCTCAGCAGGGCCGGGTCAATAAGATCTGGCCGGCTGGTGGCTGCAAGCACATATACTCCTACAAACACAAGCAAGGATTTTTAAGTTCTTAAGGAAGTTTGTCATTTAGGGAAATACCTTTATGCATATCCACTTTCATGTCTGTCTGATAATATGAATAGGAAATATGAAGCTGGAGTCAGGAGACGGATAGCTTAGCTTAGCCAGCTGTAGGCAGGGGGAAACAGCTAGCTTGACTCCGCCCAAAGGTAACATAATCAGCCTACCAACACCTCTAAAGCTCACTAATTATGTGGACAGAGTCTGGCTAGCTGTTTCCAGTGTTTATCCTAAGCTAACCGGCAGCTGGCAGTAGTTTCATATTTAGTATACAGACATGAAAGTTGCATCATTTTTCTAAGAAAAGTGAATAAACGCATTTCTAGAAATTTAAAAACCTGACTGCTGCACTGATTAGTTAAATATGTGGATTCTCATACAGAATATATAATATGTAGTATACTGGTATATGACCTACCCTGCAGTCCCTCCACACCATCCAGCTGGGTGAGGAGCTGGTTGACCACACGGTCGGTTACGCCTGTGCTGTCGTGGCCCCTCCTGGGGGCCAGAGAGTCAAACTCGTCGAAGAACAGGATGCATGGCTTGGCAGCTTGGGCCCTGGAGCAAACACGGGAATGGAAATAATTGCTTGAATGGTTAGTGGAGCTTACAATTACTATAAATATTTGATGTTACTCATTATAACTAGCAACTATAAAGGTCTGCTGGAGTCATAAGGAAGTGAGAGTGTGAAAATGTTCATTCACCTGTGGAAGACATCACGGACTCCCTGCTCACTCGCTCCAATGTACTTGCTCAGAAGTTCGGGTCCCTACAGAGAGGTAATTTTGCTGTGTCACTGATGATACATTTGCTCTGATTTTTTTTAAAAAGACAGTGCTCTTCTTTGACTACGAGAACCAAATCTACCTACCTTGATGCTGATGAAGTTCATACCACTGTCTTTGGCCACAGCCCTGGCCAGCAGGGTCTTCCCTGTACCAGGAGCTCCATAGAGCAATATTCCTGAGCGATGGCGGATAGGGAGACTGGAGAACAGGATGGGATACTAAAACACACCAAAGACCCACACTCAATTACTAAGATTTTTTTAAAAATTAGATTTTATCTGTGTAAAAAAATATCTCACATCCATGTAAACTAAGAAAATATGGATCTGTCTGACAATTTACTGTATGGTGGTTATTTTTTGCAAGCAGTTATTATTATAGTCATTTTCATATTATTAAGCCAATAAAACTTTAATCAAGGGTAAACTTTGTTTGGCCAACAAGGTGCTGTGAAGAAGACAACAATAAACAGTGAACACACAATAACTTTGAGGTACCTCTACTGTAGTGCACTGAAGTGGACTTTATTCTTAAAAGGACAGTGTAAGTGTTATAATGTTTTATGTTGTGTTATGTTGGCGTGTGGCGTACTCTGCCCTGAAGGCCATGGGTCAAGTTTGGAACAAAACAATAGCAACAGAAAGACTGAAAACTACGACGCCTGGCAGCATCAAAAATGACAAAACACAAATAGATCAAATCAAAACATGCAATCACAAGATAACAAATACACAACGTGGAAGTAACTAAAATGTAATCAGAAAAAAGTGAAGTTAAGTTGGAACTTAACAGGGAAAACCTCTGTTATAAATGGGGAAATGATCTGCTGAATCATTTATCACCTCTTTCTATCAAACATTGTGTTTATGAAACACAATGAAATAAAACGGATCCATTACTTGGAATTTAAAGTTAATTGAATTAGTGATGAAATTCCTTGTTAATTTGACTTTAAATAAATAAGTTTTGGATTAAAGTAAATTGGAGTTCAATTTTTCAATTGTCTACATTCATCACTTAACTGGTATCACTCCTACTTGTGTTGAGATTTTAAATAGCTCATCTTTACAATAATCAATAGCAATTATGGTAAAAAGATAATTGGTGATAAATGCATTGTCATCACATTCACATTTATTATTTAATTGTATTACCTCTGTTCCTCCTGGTGTTTCTATCTGACTGAGGACACACCTGGCTATTTTGTGATTAGTTACACTGACCTTAGCAGGGAGCAGTATGGTGTCCATTAGCTGCTGTCGCACCTCCCTCAGCCCCCCCACCTTCTCCAGCCCAACTCCACTTGGGGTGTGGAGGTCTGCACCCCAAAGCGAGGGGGGCGTAAATCCCTTGAGAGCCTGCACAAAGTCCCTCCACGACAGACACACACCTAAGAGATATGTAACGCAAAAAAAAATAAGGTGAAGGTGGCATAATAAACTAGCATTAGCTTAACACACCTGGAAGTGCTTAACTTTAAATAAACAACAAGCAACTTTATTACATAGCCAAAGTCTTTTGGTACCCTGGTCACTGTTTCCTCTTTGCACAGTGTTGGCGTGCATGGCCCGTTCCAACAGTAGTCCTAGGTCTTGGGGCGTGTATCCTTCTGTTTCCTTTGCAACAGCTTCCAGGTCTAGAGTCTGTAAGGTCTCCACAGATAGGCTGTTTTTTCTGAGGATCAGGTGGCGCAGGATTACTGCTCTTTGAGCCTATAGGGAACAGCAAACAAGATGGCAGTTGGTTTTTACTTTTTACCTTACCAGTGAGTGCATGTCTATGTCTATGTCTGTGTGTGTGTGTGTGTGTGTGTGTGTGTGTGTGTGTTGACCTGGTCTGGTGGCTGGATGTGCACAAAGCCCTGGATGAAGTGGGACCCCTGCACCTCGGTCAGGGAAGAGTGGAGGGAGTGCTCACTCTGGCTGGTGATGATCAGACACACTAGACTGGAGTGAACTACCACCTCATCCACCACATCCTTCAGACCTGCAGCCACAGACAGACAAGAGGAATCAGCTTCAAGGCCTAGAATAATTTTTAAGCCTATCTGTGAGCATGACATTAGAAATACAAAATAAGAAGAAGAACAAAATAAAATGGAATGTTTTACTCTGGGCAGTGTGCTGCTGCAGCAGAGCCTCTGGGCCATGCTCATGTTCTGGTGAGTTTGGTGCCCCAGTAATATGGTCCAGGTCATCAAGGAGAACAACAGAAGGCTGCCTCCACTCTGCCTGTTCAAAAATATCCTGCAGCATCTGTCTCACTCTTTCTGTCCTTTTGCCTGAAGAGAAAAATCACAATTCCTTTAATGATAAATCCATTCAGCTAGTTTTCTTTGACACAAAGTATGTTCATGGAGTTAATCTGTTAACCTTGTAGTTTATTGCAGTCCACCACCTCCACATGTGCATCCAGATCTTCTCTAGCTTTTCTACAGAGGGCTCGAGACAGAGTACTCTTTCCACTTCCCTGTGAGGATACATAGCAACAAAATAAATGTTACATATTAAACAAAACAATATTGTTAGGGATAAAAATGCATTAGAGGATACTGTTAAGTTGCTGTCTGTCCAACGACAAAATCAGCACTCTACATCACTTCTTTAAAATCATTATAGATATTTTAATTTAATCTCTGTAACATTTAGAAATATTTGTGTTGTGATAATGTAAAAAGATACCTTAGCACCAGTGATGAGTAGAGCTCCTCCTCTGAGTCCCCGCCCAGTCGTACCAAACTCTCGCGAGAGGGGACTACCCAGAAGGCTGTGGGAGATGAACTCAAATCCAGTCCTACTGAGCTCATCTATCCCACTGGAGAAAGACAAAGGAGTGAGACATATAGAGAGAAATGTATGCTGAAAAAGATACACAAGGTAACAAATAACAACAAACGGACCCAAGAATACTGAGGGAGGGAAGCTCTGCGTTGGGCGCTTCAGTGACAGATTTCACAGCTGTCACGGGCACTGGCTTTCTGTCTACCTGTAGGTGACAGGCAAGTGTGAGCTTTTTGAAAACATGGCACCACCACAGAGGGTTTGACAGATTGTTTAATATATCATCTGCATGATATTATCATGATATTATCTACAGGATAAAAACTGCATGCAGCAATCCATCAAGCATATACAATATTAACATGTGTACCTGTATGTCTCCCTTCTGGACAACAGCAGACGCTAGTAAAAACAGTTGGTCTGGAGGATCACTCTCCGGTTCTGGTTTCAGCACAGTTAAAGCAAACTCTAACTTTGCTATAAAAATGAAATAATAAAAATAAGAATGTTTCATTGCAGCTCTAGGTACTGTATTTAAGTAATGCATTTTAATGTGTGCATAATTAGAAATAATTTTAGTCTCTTTGGTATTTAGTATATTGGTAATTTTATCAGACAGCCATCTGTAGATTCATAAAAGAACTTATAAAAGAAGAGTACAAATGAATCACCATCAGTTCCATGTAGGAGGATGTTGCCAGACCGCGCAGTCAGACAGGCTAAAGGTTCATGACTCTGAGTGTGCAGCCAACCAAGGAAAGCTGTCTGGATATCTTCATCATCCTCCTCAGGCTGAAGAAATCACATGGACACAAAGGAAAGGGGTAGATTAAATCTTACGCACCACTGACAAATTAGCGATTTGAGGACTAACAGTTGAATAAATGAAATGAAAAAGAATCTCTTTACACCACACTGTAACCACAGATGGCTACTCCACCACTCACCAGTGGTTTCAGGGGCTGCAGGCGAATAGAGGATGCTACTTTGATAGGTGATTTGACTGGCTTAATTCTAACTGTTGAATGTGGGATGATATTCAACCTCATGGTCAGGGGCTGTGGGATCTGAAAATCACATTTTTTCCAAGAGATATTTTACAGCATATAAAGAAGCAGAGGACCCTTATTAATCTAAGGTTAAAGTAGATAAATGGATCAAGACTGCATACTCACCCATACTCTTCCACTATGGATCTCTCCCTTGCTGTGAGTTATCTGCTTGCCTCTCAGCTGCTCAGTACTATGGCACACCACCCTGACCACCATGGCTTCCTCTTCTTTCATCTCCTCTCCGTCATCCACAGTAACAGCAACTTTACTAACTCCTGTGGCCTTCTTCTTCTCCATGGCCTGCTTGGCTTTGTCCCTCGCTTCTTTAGGGGAGAGAACTTTGGAGAGCAGGCCATAAGTCACTGGAGACTGACCTCCAGGTAGCCCAGCATTCATCCCATGGCTCCAAGGAAATAAATGAATGACAGCAGTTGCAACGTGGCTTATAGTGGAAATAGAGTCTGGAGGTGCACCGCACACTCTGTAAATAGAGTCAGTAAGGAGGGCAGGGACTTCAGGTACAGGTGGCAGCTCTTTAACTGGGTCATAAGTACCCATTATCATATAGCGTAGCAGGCTCTTCAGGTCGGCTATGCCACCCCACTGGTGGCTTTGAGGGAAAGGGGAGGGACTTTCTAATGAGTGTCCTGATTGGGAGGATAGATCCATACTTTGCTGTCTGTGGAAATGCTGCTTCTCGTCGGTTCTCACAGGAGACTCACTCAGGTCGCCAATTCCAGCACGGCTCTTAGCGGAGACAACTAGTTCTGTGAATTGCTCCAAGCGACCATAGGGAACAGATGGTAAAAGCGATGCTGCATGGAGTTAAAAAAAGATCATACTATGTTCATTCATATAGTGCGTGGATAGGACCTATACAGAAAATTTTATCATAAGCAATTAAACTAAGGCTTAAGTTAGTAGGCTTAACTAGTGGAAACCACAGACCCACAATGTGTTTTAGCATTTTTAGGCTTACATATTGGAACATTACATTTTAGTCTTCAAGTTTTTCAGAGCACTGACACAAACTCTACAGGCATTTCTCAGTTTGGAAGAAGACAAGGCAAATTTAAGACTATTTGGTACCGACAAAAGACAATAATTATCGTATTAACTGACCTATTCTGATGTAGATGACTGTGTGGCTGTCCACCCACACAGGAAACACGGCATCTTGGAAAACCACTCTGATCTGATCCAACAGCTGCTGCTCCAGTGCGGCACTGTGGAGCTCCTGGGGGTGTCAGTCACAGAAAACAGATGAAAAAATATTGTTTCATGTGGTTTGGGGCCACAAATCTGTTCTTGGTGTATTCCTATGCAGTGGCAGGTTATTAAATTTATATACTTTAATAATGCTTGCTGTACCTGGCGCAGTGTTTATAGCTCATTTAGAATTGATAGTTGTACCCAAAGGAGTGCCGAATGGCCCTCTATCGGAAACATATTTATTAGTTGAATATAAGGGCTCTGTGTATAGTCCAGCCTTTTAACTGATGTACTTTTCACTTTTTTGGAGTACATTCTTACGCAAGTAATTTTACTAGTAGTCTTTCCATACCTGGCTATAAATTACTGTAAGTCACTAGGCTCACCCACCAAGATTTCCCAGTCATCAGATGACAGAGGCTCCACAAACACTTGATGCACAGATGAGAACTGGTGACATGGTCTCAGGAAGCCCTGAGGGAAACCACACAACCAGTCAGTCAATAAAAACACCTAGTCTGTAATCACTGTCAAAAAACTGTCAGGATGTATCATACAGAGATTATGAACTGTTGAGGTGGGAGACAAAGAGCACAAAACAAATTACCTGCTCTCCATCTTTCAGGCCCAGCTTTTCTCCCAGTTGTCGACACAGCTCCACTTTCTGGCTGTCCAGGCTGGAAGAGGTTCTGCTTAGAGTCCAGCTGAGGAACACTGGAACTCCATTGCCCCAGGACAACTCCAAAGCCTGGGTCTAAACATGCAAAGGACAGTTTTTGTTGTATGTTTTGATTGCCATGGCACTTTATCTATTAAACTTCTGTTAATTAATCTTCCTCCTTTTTCTGCCAGCAAACATGTTCTCCTCATTTTGCACAGCTCAGGCAATCAATGACAGAACTAACAATTTTGATTCCTTCCGACCACAATCTATACCAGCTTATTCGTGCAGGATCGCGTGGGGTTGCAGCCAATCCCAGTTGATAGTGGGAAAGAGGCAGGGTACACCCTGGACAGTTCGCCAGAACAACCACTCACACTCACACATTTACACCTAAGAGCAATTAAGAGTCATCAATTTTCCTTTCAACCTGTATGTCTTTGGATGGTCGGAGGAAACTGGAGCACCCGGGGAGAACCCACACAGACATGAGAAGAATATGCTAACTCCACACAGAAAGGCCCGGGACAACCAAGGTTCGAAACCACCTTCTTGCTGTGAGGCAACAGTCCTAACCAGGGCTGAGCCAATAATTCTCAAATAGAAAAGGAGAAAAGTTTGTACATTTGTCATAGGGACTATCTTGCACTCCTTCAAATTATACCACACAGCTGTCATCTGAAAAGATAGTGGTCTTTATTGATTTATAAAGATGCTAATAGACCACAGCAATACAGGATGCAAGACCATGCAGTACCCAGTCTCCTGTTCCATCTCAAACATAAAGTTTTGTCACCACCAAGTGAGATTGCAAGGGAAGTACAGAAATTGTCAAGTCAAATTGGAATAATAGCTGAAAATACTGTCATCTTTGATAAGAATGTTTCATATCTGCTTACCAATATGTGTTAACAGAAACTATTGCCTAAATTTTTATGAAACCAAATAAGAAGCTACATGCATTAAATCTCCCATTTCTTCTGCTGACAACACGCAACTCTTTTCTGCCCCCTTTTGTTGACGGATGCCTCAGTTACCTGTCAGTTAAGTGTGTCCAATTTTCTGGTAGATCACTCGGAAGATATCTTCAGTAGGCGTTTCACTTTATGTTAAGAGGCACGTAGACATAATGAGCCTAACTTGCCTTGAGTAATTTTGCAATGTAAACAATAGGAGACAGCTTTGACTAAAATGTGACTAAATGAAATTGACAGCAATATTATGTCAGTGGGTTTTTAAAGGAAACGAATAGCAGATGTTAACATTTTGCAAACAGGCTTCTGCCTGAACTGTGTTTAACCACACTAAACTTCCACTAGCTAGCTGGCACTGACAGTTAGCTGAGCTAACTAACTTACCTCGTTCAGGGAAAGATGCGACACCAACTTGGAGGGGAGATGAAGAAAGCAGTTTTTCGTGTTGCTAAAAACAACAGTTACGGGTTGGATGCCTTGATTACTGAACATAATTTTCACATAGTCTGTTCTCTTCTTTAAATGCAGGCTGTAGGCTGCTCTGCTAACGTGATATGTGTAACAAACTCTTACTCCATCGATGTGCTCTGAGAGTGCACAGCTAGACCAAAGCAGGTGATTACCGAGCCCAGCATTTTTCAAAACAAGATATTACACATGGACACGCAATTAAAGCATACGTATTCAAGTGAGAATAAGCTCTTATTTTGAAGTGCGTCAACCACAAAAATGCTTTCCGGAAAAATGGCGGCACCTTTTAGAAACAGTTCAGGCTGCTGGGGCGTCCCAGAGGTTTATAAACACCACGAACAGCGGAAAGCATGCATTTCTCGACCAAAATATAGAGACGGAAGGAAAGCGAAAGCTGTTAAGGTAAGACTATGCTAAGTAAGAAACACACAAAGGATCTTAATCTGTGTCTCACTGCGACTCCTACCTAGAAGGTAAACGTTCATAACGTTGCCTGGACAATAAAAATAACCTAACGTTAGTGTTGCAAAGACATTGTAGAGCAAGTGTTATTACATTTGTCTTGTCCTTCATCAGGTGTACACCATCAATTTAGAGTCTCGTTACCTGATGGTCCAAGGGGTCCCAGCCATTGGAGTTATGACAGAGCTGGTCCAGCTGTGTGCCCTGTACGGAGCTGTGGAGGAGTACAGGCCACTGGACGAGTACCCTGCCGAAGAGTTCACGGAGGTCTACCTTGTCAAGTTCCAGAAACTCACGAGTGCCAGGTTCAGAATTTAACATACCTTGTTCATTATATATATTGCTGTGGCAAAGTTGAAAAAACATGCTAAATTATTTTGTTGACATCTTTTCTCCTGTCCAGAGCAGCCAAACGACACATGGATGAGAAAAGTTTCTATGGTGGTGTGCTGCATGTGTGCTACGTCCCAGAATATGAGACAGTAGAAGACACCAGGCTAAAGCTGCAGGACAGGAGGAGATATGTAAGAAAGGCTCTTCAGAATAAAGGTACACTTTAAATAATATAGACATACTCCTAAAGAAAACACTAATAAATTTATATGTGATATAGGTAGGTGCATAGATACTTTGTACATGGGGCTGAGCAAAAAACTAATAATTATCACAATATAATTTTTTCTCAATAACAATATAACGTGTTTTTTCTTTATTGTAATAACATTTTTGGCCATATTACCCAGCCCTATTTGTACATATACTTATATACTTTATTGTATGCAGTTCTTATACTATCAGTGCACTTTTGAACTGCACTCATATTTTCTGTAGATTTTTTGTTTTGTGTGATCTTTTGTCAGTTGTACATAGTTGGATGACAAAGTAACCTGACCTCGACCTATGTTATTTTTCTGTAATGCTATAATGTTACAAAGCAAAAGAAAAGGAACAGAAGGAGGCAGTAAACAAGGAGCACACGTCATCAGACACAACGGCCTCCACATCAGAGGCGAACATCACCAGACATGATGAAACCGCTGACAATGACAAGACACAGGAGACCTCAAACATCAGCCATTATTCCGGCTTTCCTCTACTGCCATTACCACCCCAGGAACATCATTACTATGGACATAAATATCAACATGTGTCTATACCAACAGAAGACAAAATGGGAACGTTACATAATGCCATCATTGACACAAAACAGGAGCTAGTGCAGAGTTCAAGCTCCAGCCAAACCTCTTTGGACAGCGACCGAAGCACAGAACACAGACTGATCTCAAATCAGTCTTCTGCAGTCAGATTTGTCCCGCGGACGACACACTTGGAGAACAGGAAACGTAAGATGGGAGAGGTTGTGGAGCACTCACCGGCTGTTGCGACTACAGATAGTGAGCCACTTATTGGGCCAAAGCTACCACAACCACCTAAACTGGACATGGAGGATAAGTCACTGAACACAACTGTAAGCCTGATCAGGAACACAATGAAACAGGTAGCTGATAATTTGATGTGGAATAAAGAATTTAACAAGTTCTTCACTGTGGTCTAAATGCCTGTTTTCATGTCAGTAAAAACAATTGTGTATTTTTTCTCAGGTGGGATCAGTTCCTGACCTCAAACCAGTGGAGAAGAAGGTGAAACCACGTCGTCGTATTTGATCAAGCGAGCTGCCTTGACGCTGGACTTTATGCATACATTACAACTACTTCTTTGGAAAATGACCATTCCAAAGTTTCTCTGTTCAAGTTTGTTTTTTGTGTTTGCATCACAATACATATTCTTAACATTTTTATTAAAGACTAGGCAACTGAAAATGATATCTTCATAGTTCCAGTTGCTCCTGAAATACACGCTGCTCAAATGACTCGATACTCTGAAAATAGAGGAAAATACAATGTCAGGTTAACCATTTATGGCTTACAAATTTAAGTTATTATAGTTTTTAAACAGCCTTTCATTTGTGATTACCGTGGTGTCAGAGAGGCATGTTCCAAAAGCCTCAAGTAATAGATTCTCCTCTCTCACTGCCTTTTCAAAGTCATCGAAAGATAATCTGCCATCGTGGTCATGGTCCTAAAAAAAAATACACAAAAGTGTGTTTGTAGCCAGTAGTGTTGATACATTAGTGAGATATATGTATAGACATTTAAACCAGTAGGTCAGCAGCATCCATCCCCTCACCATCTTCTTGAGTGTGATCTCCACCAGGTCTTTGATTCCTTCATCAGGGTCCTCCTCTGTGGGCTGTCTGATGAGGCTGTTCTTCAGCATGTGAAACATCTCCTCTCTGGAGATGTAGTTGTCACCGTTCAAGTCATACACATGAAAGCAGTCTGAGCCATGCAAGGAGGGAAGTGTTATTACCTGCATTACAGGTTGTAAAAGTGAATTTATATTTGTGTGGGTTGAGAGCTTACATTTTATTTTTTCATCCAAGGTCCCTCGAAGAATAACAGACAGTCCCTCAATCCATTCTCTCATGCTGACAAAGCCATCATTGTCTTTGTCAAATGTCCTGAAGACTGGAGGACATATAAGTAACATGTTAATCACCCTGCATCCGAACTGCTGTTGGTTATTGGTAAATCTTAAATGTTTTGTCCCTCCAAATATGATACATTCGTCATCCTGTACACTTGTCTGCAGCATCAGAGTGCCATTACCAAATGTATTTTTTTTATATATAGGTCGAGCAATAGACAGAATACCTCCGTCCATGATCATGTCGTCAGTCATCCCAAAGATGTTGTGCAGTATGCTCCTGAACTTCCCTCTGTCCAGGCCGTTAGCTGCTCTTCCAGGGATGGACGGCTCCCCAACAAGCACGTTAAACTCTCGGATGAGGCACTCAACCTCTGTTTTATTGACTGGTGTCGTTGGAATAGTAGTTATATTAGCTGTATGATATTTATATTTTGTTTATACTTGCATGCTTAATTAAAAACAACTGAACGTAGGCATAGCGGCAGGTGCGCCTGTTGGTACAGCAGACTAGCTTAGCGTAAGATACCGTGCTTACATAAGTTTTAACTGAATACTCACAGTGCTCCACTTGTTTTGAGATAGTTTCAGCGAGAGTTTGTATCAATTTTCTGTTCATAGCGGACATTTAGGTGGTTTTAATAGGTGGGAAGCCGCACAGGCACTACGTCCTCCGACAGGGGCGGTGTTGACATACCGTCGCTATGGACACCGCGTGGGGGTAGGCTATAACTTGCACAAATGAAAATGGACAGCACCAAACAGCTGGCTTAATGCACACAGGGCTGAAAGTATTTTTTAATATTTTTTATTCTACAGGTGTGATTTCATTTCTTTCTATGGTTAGTTTCAAATCTCCAATCTCAGCCAATCAACAAAGTTTATTTCATTCACCCTATTTAAAATGTGAAGTGTAGGTCAACAATATGAGTTTGGTGCCCAGAGACTGTCAGAGCCACTAATTTGCGAGAATGGTAATAAAATTCACAATTTTATATCAAGGTTAACATAAGAGCCCCGTAGGTCGGACTTTTAACCTTTGCGTGGTCAATCAGATCAAGTGAGAAGACGCTCTACATTTTGGGAGGAAATATTTTATATATTTATATATATGTAGCCTACATTTAGTTGTATGTAAAATATATATATAATTTGATGATCAAAACCACAATTTACAATAATTCATTTACAAACAAAGGTATTAAGCAGTTTTTTTTATACAGTATGGGCACATTAGCCTTTTATCCTAATCCCATCACAGCAGTAGGCTACTCAAATCTTATGAAGTCATGTTAACTGAACCTCTTCTTAACACGCTCTTCATGCTTACACCCGGTTCAAAGTGGGAGTTGCCAAGTCCTGTATGTTTACATAACACTAAAATAAATCATTTGGGACAGAGTGGAGGGCTGAGTTCATCTGGGAACTTTTCTTGCATGTCATCCTCCATCTCTCCCCTTGTTTCCTGTCTGCTCGCTACATCTTCTTAAAGACAAAAATGCATACTATTACCTGCAACCTGCCTATAGTGTCAAACTTGCTGTGGACACTTTTCAGTGTTTCTGGATACTCCAGTAGGATGAAGGCCGTCCACTCTCAGCAGGTGGGTGCGCTCCTTACTGTAACGAGACAGCCAGTCTACTGTAGGCTACAGCTGATCACTACCAACTCTAACGTCCTGGCTAGGCTTTCTGTCGTAATCTCTGACTGCCTCGTGCTGACGTCATTTTTGCCAATATGGATCGCAGAGTGATTGATGAGACCGGTGACACCGGTGGAGTTACCCTGACTGAAAGACTGATTTAGGGGGTAACAAAATATATATATTAAAAATCAAAAAAAACTAACCTTCACTGTGTAAATGCACTTCTTGTTTAAGTCCATGTTGGTCCCTGTCTTGTTTGTTCTCTGTTAAAGTTCTCTGCACCGCTGCAAAGATCTTCTCTGCAGCCGCTCTCAGCCGCTCACTGATGAACAGCCTCAGCAGCTGCATCTGAGACGTCTTAAACAACTGTCAACAACTGTTCATGTGTCAAGTTACAATGAAATATAAACTGACTGCATCCGGCTGCAATCTTGAAAATAAATGTACTAATGAACGAGTAGGCTACATTGGTTTACACTTCTGTTAAATTCACAGGAAATCTGATCTAACTGATTATTGATCGTATTAATTTTACAGGATATACGGAGGCTATATAACCGCATTTCGGACTGGGCGAAGTAGCTGACTACCTAGACCTAAATTAATTCTACAGGGATCCAAAAGGGTCCAAATTAATTGTCAGTTAAGTTGCAGTAGCCTAACCTAGGAATCTCAAATTAGTAAAACAAAAAAAACATTTAAACAATCAAATAAAAATACGCGATCCCAATAGAGGGACCCCTATTATCAATATATTATATATTGATTAGTAGGCTAGGCTAATAAACACTGAGTATCAAAAACTTGTTTTTTGTCTGACAAGATATTTCTTCTTACCAGGCGGCTTTTATGCTAGAAAATTTCAGTTGTTTCAAGTTTTTTGGCCTTATATAGCAAGTGAAATATTCTTGTTCTGTTGGCAGATAATTTTTCTTATTTTAAGTAATATTTCCCCCATTTTAATGCTTTTTTTCTTGTTTTGGAGAGCTCCGTTTTTCAGTGTATCAAAGCAGAGATTAACACTGGTAGACTACAGGAGCTCCGTTGTCTGGTGTCAAATCACCAAAAAAGATGATGTGATGTGACTTCACATTTAAAGGGATTCATGACTTAAACTGGTTAAGACACAGCACTATCTTATCGAGACTTTATTTTGGAAGCTAAATAGCTCCGCTTCCGGTTTCAAACCGACCCGATGCAGGAATGTTAAGATCTCCGCCTGCTGGGCAGGAGTTCTAACTCTTTAGATAAATGCTTGAGAAGTAAAAAGAGTATAGAAGTCTGGCCACACGGTCCATCAAAAGGAAAAAATAACACATGCAACCACAGGCCTAATCTATCCCATCCAATTACAGAAATGACACCTCAAAATTTTAATAACTGTCTGAGTAATTAAAATACATGTTCCTTAAGGGTGAAAGTGATTAGGCCGATTTTAAGAAGTCTGGGAAACAACCTTAAAGAAATATGTGGTTATTTATTTCTTAAAATTATTTCTTCATATTTGTCAGCTTGATGTAGTATTTTTATTTAATAAGTTAAGAATACTGGACGATTCATCAGCTCAGGTTTGAAATTTAATTAAGAAACTACCATGGATTACAAATGCACTTTTGTCAGACAAAACACAGACCGAACCAAGACATACAAGTAAAACATTTGAAATGCAGACAGATTTGGTTTCAAAACTAAATATTTCTAATCTATGCCATTAATTTACAATATTGCACCTCTACTGCCTCTGTGTGTGTGTGTGTGTGTGTGTGTGTGTGTGTGTGTGTGTGTGTGTGTGTGTGTGTGTGTGTGTGTGTGTGTGTGTGTGTGTGTGTACAAAGTGTGTCATTCAGGCCGATGTGTGAGGTTAGTTCTGATTGGTAGTGTCGTATCAATCCAGTGGTTTGGGTTTTCGATCATGGAGGTCCACACAGCAATCTCCTCTTCGGTGGAGTCCATCCAGCTGACAGCCTCCCCATAACTCTGACCTGCCATGAAAAAACACAATTATTCAATATTTATATTAAAGAAATTCACCACAATCCACACACTGAGAAATGATGCTATGCTTAATGAGGCCATGGAAACAATCCAAACAACCAACCACTGTTCCTGTATGTACATACAGTATACATATACTATATATTTTTGAATAAGACATGAAAGTCAAGTGTTTGTGTTTGGTTTTCAGTGTAGGCTCACGTGGAGAAGCTTATGATTCTACCAACAGAATAAAAACCAAGCTTAAAAGCTTAAGACACAATGCCTGACAGCTAAATTGAGAAATCACAAACAACAAACAATCCCAAAAGTCTACAGAAGTGGGCCTATCTTCTGAATACTACAACGTTATGTTGAGAATCTGTTTTTAACAAGCAACATATCATCAAAGTTCCCACCACTCTACTGACATCATCTTCCTTCAGGAAACCCACAATGAGACAGAGGTGGCTGCTCTATCAGAGGTTTGATCTTGAGTGCTACTAAAGCAAAAGAACAAACAACAAGAATCTATATTGAGGCAAACTACTTCACAACAACTAAATTATCTTAAATAAGCATTGTTTTTTTAGCAATGTACAGTAACATTGAGACACTCACAGGCAGAAATGACCTTGCTCTGATGACATGGCCATCTGAAATGCCTGAAATGCCAACAGGACAAAATGCAATGCAATGTGAACAGCGGGACTGAAAAACTGTCACCATACCACTTCAAAACACTTAAAAGTAAAGCATAAAACTGCTTTTATGGCACCAGGGACAAAGCTGACTATGAAATTAACCAACCAGTCAAACAAACCCTTTAATGTCCCATTCCCTGATGCAGAAACGGCTGCCCTCCAACAAGGATCTCTAATCACAGCTTAGCACAGGAATTGGGAGGAGATGCTGGCAAAGCTGAATTTTACAAGGAACTTTTTGTCATATAGAATCAAGTCTGCAGACACCTACTAACTTATAGAAGGCAGCCCAAGACAAACATGAGTTAATTTAAAAAGCCAACAACAAACAGGATCTGAGAGGTGCTTGATAAGAGGTCCTCTGCATAGACCAGGCTGGTAACCACAAGGACTGCAGCACAGGAGAACTAACTGTCCCTAATCACCAATACTGACTGCTGCTTTCAGAACAATTTAAAGATGGGAGCTCTGTTCCCCTATCTGGTTGCTTATTATATCATCTGTCACAAAGGGTATCAGTTGGCAGGTTTTCTTAATGGGGACATTATTAACAGCTCACCAGTTCCACAGCTGAGACGAATCCCTCCTAGGACGTGCATTTTTAACCCTTCACGCTGCCAGACAGTAAGCTCAGCACAGGCGTCTCTCAAGTCGCTGGTGTGAAAGCCATCATACACCATGGTGTGGTTGTAGGTAGGGCTGATGGAGCGCTTTGCCACCCGAGTCTTCTGGCCACTCTGCCGACTAGCATCTGGGAGTATGTAGCTTGTGGGGTGAAAATTATGAGACAATTAAATTCAGATTCAAACCCAGATTCAGTGGGATATTGCAGGAGAAAATATGACATGTATGTATACATATGTAAATATGTATATACACACACACACACACACACACACATATATATAAGTGTCCTTTTCTACAAATAAAATTGCTGTCAGGATGCATAACTGATATCAGGAAATATGTTACAGAGTGGACACACCTTCTAACAAAGGAGTCTATAGGGCCCCCTTTGTTGGATAGGAGACCTTGAGCCTCCCGAAGCCAGATGTGAAGCTCTCCTGTCAGAGGCAGACCACCACCTTAACACACACACACACACACACACAATGTATGAGACACATATGATTGACGTAGGAGATAACTTGTATCCAAGATGTGTGTGCTCTGCTCACCCTCAAATCCATCTGGAATGAACTTAACAGAGAGCATAATGGTCCCACGACTGCTAATGGAGTCTGGACTCAAATGAACCTGTGATGGGGGCAAAAGGGTGGGGGAGAAAAGAGAAAAAGATAAAGGAAGAAAAAAAGACACAAGAAGAGAGAGAGAAAAGCAAGGGGAAGGGAGGCAGGAGTGTGGAAGCAGGAAAAGATTATGGTTACATAAAACCTTAGTTGAAATTCACAGCATGTCTTCCTCTCCCTTCAGCTCTCCCAGACACAAGAGGCACTCCTCCCTGTATTCTGTGTCTCCAACAATGCTGCAAAACTGCTGTCACACAGACACTCAGATACTAAACAAGTGTAGTAGGTAGAGCATCATAATATTTTAGTAAATATTTGTCTGGGATTATTCAAACTCACAGGCTCATTTATATGACTGCATGATTGTGTATTTGCATGCAAATCATTCACGTCTACTCTTCCCTACCCGCGGCTGCAGGTCCTGCCACAGCGGCTGAGTGCAGGTCCAATCCCACAGGCCCAGAGACACCTCCACCTCCCCCAGAAACACGTTCCTCCCCAGGGACACCGCATGCCACACAGACAGGTTCAAGGTCCGGCTCCGCAGCTCTCCGATCCGCACTTTATACTATAAGATGAGAACCAGAATCAGACCGTGCAGGACAAAGCATAACATGTTCTCTGCCACCATAAGGGACAAGATATAAACCAAAAATTTGGCAATTTATTGAAAGGATCTTCAAGACTGGAGTGACTGCAGTGCATGGTGCGGGACACGTGAAGGAGTGCTGAAGGACAAGTGGCAGATTTCTGTGAAGGCTGCCACTTTATGTAATATGTAAATTAGAGAGTCTCACTCGGAGAGTCTGATCATAGACTGGGTTTAGTGTCTTCTTCTTCACTGAAGTTTTCTTCTTACTGTGACTCGACTTGTCTGGCAAGAGATAGGCTTTTACATACCTGTGAAAAATGCAACACAGAAGACATTTTTGACTGATTTTGTATGTGACGTTGTTGCTGGAAGATGCACTCTCACATGCGCTTTCACTTACGGATCAGAGCGGTTCTTGCGTGCTGATGCAATATCCTCGCAGCGACACACTTTGACTTGCAGCTCCTCCTTCTGGGTGTTGTAAACCAATGAGAATTGGATACGGCCCCTAACCTCCACCGCTCCAAAATCCCCCGTACTGAACAAACTCATCATGCTTCCACTGAGCTACATAACACACACATACAGACACGCAGAACAGAGATCAGCTCTTACGTCATTGTCTAGAGCTGAGTCATCTTGCGTCGTTAATCAAATGTGCGTGTGTGTGTGTACCGTGTAGCCGGACTGAATGCTGCCGGTGGAGCTGCTGGTTTTGAGTGAAGCTGGATCTGCCTCCGTCAGGCTGCTGCTTAAGGAGTCAGTGTCCTCACTGTAACCGTTGAAGGTTTCCTAAACATGCACACATGTGCACACACACACCATTATTCTCAGAAACAGCATCACTACTGATCATCTATCAATTGTCACCCTCTCCCTATATATCATGTCCTTTAACTGCTTTATTATGCTCTACTATTGCATGTAAAAAGATGAAATGTGTGATTGATTTAGACATTTAAATCTTTTTTAAAAATGTAGCATAGTCAGTGTCAGTGGAGAGTCTTTGATATGAAGTGAAATAATTGGCCCGTTCAAAGCAGTGTATGTTATAATCACCTCAGGTTCCTCTGATTGGCCATTACTTTTCCTTTCACACTCTATGAGGAGAATGAGGAGTTGTTAATAATAATAATAATAATAATAATAATAATAATAATAATAGACAGCCAGAGAGGTACAAAGGCACGGAGAGAGAAACTTCCCTACCTTTGGATGACGAGGAACTATTTCTATGCAGGAGAACCTGGAATTAAAGAGGACTTATTAATATTTAGATTTTAAAAAATTCAAGCACAGAAAAATGAAACAAGTGCACATCACACAGACCTGTGCAACCGGTGCTTTTGTTCTGGGTGTGGGTGTAGGTTTTGAACTGCCTTGACTCCTGAAAAAAACAACAAATATTGTAAAATGCAGCTACTCACAATGAAATTATATATTCTTTGACAGGCACTCTCATTAACTCTTCAATCTCTTCTTCTTTGCTGTCCGTCAGTCTTCTCTCAGCCTCAGGTGACGTGGTGTTGTTGTTGCTGTTGGAGGTTTCCCCTATCTCTCCATTAAACAGTCCAGCCAGTGGCACATCTGTTGCAATGACAACAAGCACAGAGCCATCACTGCGATATCCCTACAACAGTAGGAAAAACAGCCCCATAGGCCAGTAGCACTACACTAATAGTAGCACTACATTAACTGGAAACTGACCTCTGCTCTTTGTCTTCCTGTGTTGTATGGTGGAGTGGACGAGGGCGCAGCCAGACGTCCGGTTGCGATGGCGTTTGCTGCGCTCTTCACTGAACCATGCCCCCGAAAGAGTGCGCAGACGTGTCGGGTCTGTCCCTGTCTCCTGGAGGAACCTGCAGCGTGACACATGGCCAAGTTTAACAGCAAACAATCACATACCTCCTTGTGAGCAAAAGTCAGCTGATGTCAGCCTATGTCACACACTAAACAGTCACTGCTGTCACTGCTAACATACAAGCTATACTCAGCGTATAAACGACAAAGACATGAGTCAATTCTACTAATGAAAAAAACAAACACAATGTTTGACTTGCCAGGTATCTATCTACATTAACAGGCTGTTTTATACCATTTCTCTAGACCACCCTGACAGTATAATAATGTATCAGTCAATTCATTCACCAATTAACCAATCTACAGAAAATGAAATGGCAAGAATGTTCTTTCTCAAACATGAAGATTTGCTCTCTACTCTGGGAAAGTGTGATCCAGGTTCACAGTGTGGCAGTTGATGTCTGGGCATGTGACTGAAAGTTTGGGAGAAACAAAGCTGAATGATGATGCTTTTTTAATAATGTGTTCCTTTATTTAACCAGAAAGGTCCTAGAGATAGAATATATCTTCTTCCAGGGAGCCCTGGCCAAGGTTCCCTATAAAAGTAAAGAACAAACATACAGAAGTACAGACATATAGGGACCAGGGGCTAAAAATCAAGGCACATAATGACATGATAAAAGCAACATTGTTCCGTCAAAACCTATTTGTAAAATATTTTTGAACATGTCAAGAAAGGGTAAAGATTCCAGGTAAGCCTTGTATCTAATTCCAAGCATGCATTATGTGAAAGGAAAAGGCATATTTACCCAGCTCTGTTCAGGTGTTTGGGACCATAAGGAGAATTTTCTCTGATGATCTAGTGTTAGTAGCTGGAACTGGAGTAATATCTTCGTAAACTGGATAATTAGTCCATTGAAGTCCATTGAACCATTTATATCAGTTACAGATACTTGCACTAGTTACAAACTGCAAGGCAGTATCATAGACTACATCCAGTTATTTTAAAAAAAGAAAATGCCTGCATATAAAATATAAAGTACTTTGGACCAATATTTTTCTAGCAGTAAAAGGAAAAAAAAACAAAATGGCCTTTTGGAGGTTATCAATGGACACCAAAGGCCAACTTGTCATCAAGCCAGATGCCAAATTGTTTGTACGAGGTAACCCTCTCTAGGTTTAGTGTTAAGACCTTTCAATAAGTGGAGATGAACAAGAATGCACAAATGTCATACATTTGGTCCTTTTAAATTTTAAAATGTTTATTTAAAAAGTGACTGCTTTAAGTAAGTAGTCAGTAAAGAATCAATTGGCACTTTCACACAGCATAAATAATAATGTCGTCTACATAGAGGTGTACTTTTGCTGGATTTAATCCTACACCATGACAATTTATATAAATCCAAAATAAAACTGGTCCCAATATAGATCCCTGGGGAACACCCCTCTTTGGTGTTAGAGGTGCAGAGTAATAATTTTCTATGAACATAAATCAAGTTCTCCCAGTCAAATAATTCAAAAAACAATTTAGCACAGTGTCAATAAAACCTATACTTTTGAGTATTTCAAACACTTGGGTAAATCAATAAATTGTGATTTATCATCATCCAGAGCATTAATAATATAATTTATGAATGATACAGCTGCAATTATAGACTTTAATTAAGATATAACCAACTTCTAAAACGTTAATGGTAGTAATCACTTTTGTAAAAATTAATTTAGTGCATTTGTTTCTTAATGGCCTGTACTGTACCCGGTCCTTGAGATCATTATTCTTTTAGCCTTGGCTCATGCCTTATCTCTTTCTCTGAAAGAGAATGATTTAGATTCATTAAACCATCAGCTGTCTTTACCACTGACTCTTAATTCTCAAAGGTGCATACTTACTAATTAGGTTCAAGAAGGTTGTTGTAAAATAATGCCAAGTCAATGTCTACTTTTTCACAGACAAGGTCCAGGTCACTGTTATGCAGATCATGCAAAGATTCTTCCTTACAGGTGCAGTACATTATCCTCTTATCACATTCTCTGTTTGTGCTCTTTGAATGTAATTGTTACTGCAATTCCACTCCTTTCATTTGTCCCCTGTCTGTACATAGTGTCTACTACTGGACAAAAGTTGCACATAAAAAGGATAAATAGTCACCTCTGACCTTACACGTTCTTCATCAAGACGACTCAACTCCAAGTCACGCTGTAAGACCTGCAGGATGGTGGACTGCTCTTCTTCTGTCAGGTGGTTCAAGTCAAGAGTAGAGTCTGCCCGCTCCTCCTCCATCTCTGAGTGAGAAGCAAAACCACAGCCCTTAAATAAACACACCGCACCTCTTGAATGCTTGCTAAACCAGTGCTTTCTAACCTTTTTGCCCTATGGTCCCTTAAAAAGAAGCACAGTCTTCAGATAATTTTCATTTGTTTGATTAATGTTTGAGGCCTGCAGAACAAAAGGCCTGAAAATATGTTAAGAACACAATTTAAGCTGCCATTACCTGGTTTGACACATAAGAAGCATGTTAGCATGACTGCTGCACCATAATATAATTAACATTAGTATTTGAGTGCATGTGGCCACTGCCTTTGGGCTAGTTACCGTTGAGTGTGATTTTCCTGTCCAAACGGTTAAGACTCTTGCAAACAGGATATGCATCTAGTAGGCCTACACCACAGCTTTCACAACCTGAAACCTAAACCAACACAAAAATAGAATATATAATAGTTTTCCTCATAACAATATTCCTGTAGTAAAGTTTGCAGTAAGAGTAAGATGGCTGTAATATTTAAAGCTATATTTTAAAATATTATTAATGCGTCTTGCCATGATCATTTATAGGAAGTCTCCCTTTAGTAAAAACAGGCCCTTACAGAATTTTCCTCATCATGAACACTACGCGAAAGAGGACACCTGTCGCCGCTTTCCTCCTTTTGGATCAGATATTAGAAACGTCTCCCCAGTCACATTCATTAAAAAATACACTGAGATAAAAACACAAAATTCCAAATTGTGTTACCTTACTTAACAGCTTCCGCAAGTTCCATCGGTGAAAAGTTTGGCGAAAAGTTGTTATGAGTGCGGTGTGTGTCGAAGTTTGTGTACAGAGTAAATGCAGTGAACACGCCCTCCAGAGGGGCTGCGGTCAGCTGGGAGCTGGGCATGAGGCGGAACAAACAGAAAATCCACGGGTGTGTGTGTGGGCGCGCGTGTATGTGTGCGTTTGACTGTGTGAAATGACTCACACACACGGATGTTTTACCGAATGGCAGGGTGGAGGTGGGATGTAACTTTCCTCCTTCCACACCTGCTAAACACACACTACAGCTGCACCTAATCTACTGTACACACAGAGACACACATACAAACAGAGATCTCTGCTTGCTTTATAGAATAGCTAGCAGCACATGAAGCCTGCCTGAGCTTTAGTGTGATAATATGTGTGCTAGACTTCCCTTTATCTCATTGGAAATGTGTTTGTGTGTGTTGGGGGAGGGTATTCAGAGTGATTTCAGAGGGAAAGGACCTGTATTCAGTCCTGTCCTTTGTCAACAGACTTGGATGAAAGCCACAGTCTGCCCAGTTGGGAAACCTTTTTGTATGGGTTTTTTCAAGCCTGTAGCGTCCTGGCTCAGACAGAGGCTGGTGTATCCAGCCAGCCATCCTGCTGCCCCCCTAAAGGCCTCCACCAGTGCTGTAGCCTGCTGCATGCTGGGAATCCCTACTGACACCCAGATATGTGAGGATTAATAGGTTATTCTTATCTGCAGATAAGTAAGTATCCACAGTCTCTAGTCGCACCCAGGTTAGAGCCGAATCAGTTCAAACTCTGCTGGCATGGGTAAATACGCACTCAATACATAGCCTACTGCACAGTCACTTACTGTGATTAACTGTTACCAATCATTCTTTGCATGCAAGAACGCAAACTTGACACAAAGACACACAGAAACAGGTGTTTATCTTTATCCAGGCTCCAGCTTTTAAAGCATTTTCCATTCTAATGGCATCACAAAAAATCTAAACATTTCATATTGATCAACATAGCCAGCATTAGCATGAGCAAACAGGTTCACATCACATATCTTTGAACTGCTATGAAAGGGTTAAAGCTGATGTGTGTGCAATGTAAATATGAGCAGTCAAAACAGAAATTTCCTCCATGAAAATTAATTTATCAAAAAGGCTCTGAGTTATTGACAAGTCAGGACGACAAAACACATATATCAGGGGAGTGTGTAGTTGTGAAGCCTAAAGGTCCAAGGTACAATTACAACTACTATTGAGCCAGATGTTAAATAATAAACTCTATCTTTCTATGTTCCCAAAAATCAGAACCTCTAGGAGGTCCTTAAGGTCAGCAGCTCAATTATATAACTCACTGCAAGTTATCAAATGAAAGAAATATATAACATACATATATATTTTATTTTTTGGATTCAATAAAACACAATAATAAAGTTATGCAGCTCCACATAAAACTCAAAAGTATTCGTAGATGATGGACAAAATCTCCAGGGTCTCATTTTAGACTATTTTAGTGTTTCTTGAAAATAAAGTTTAAAATGCCTCTTATAACCTTGTCTGACCTAATGTCTACATGGTAATATATCAATCTTTCCCACAACCACGCTGCACTGTTTACACAGTTGAAACAGCTCACTTGATAGTTGCTTGTTGTTTGTAGGTGACAAACACACAACAGTAATAGTAGTATTGGTGAAAATGTATATCGCTGAGAAAATCAGATCCTTTTTGTTCCTCATTTGTGAGGAAGAATTTGTGAGTGTATGTGTGTAATACCATCGGCAAAAATATCTCTGAAATATGAATACTATACAAACACAGTGAACACATGCACAAACACTCGTTACACAACACAGTATTGTGAGAAAAATGTCCTCTTATAATCACACCCATCCCCCAGGGGTACACATGAGGAGTAAACCAAAAATGACAGGGGCTCAGAGAAAAAAAACTCTTGTCGTCACAACTCGATGAGTCACTGCTCTGCTGTCCTCCACCCTCGTCTGTTTGTCCTTCATACACCTTGTCTTCACTGTGGCTGCTCTCTGTATGAACACAGACATCATTTTGATATAGACAGATGGAGTTTGTGATCAGAATACAATCTAGAGGGACGGAAAAGGTGAATCACGTTGTATACTGGGTGCTGTCGATCACTCCTGCCACTAGAGGCTGCTGTTGCACCAACAGACCATCACTTAACATGGTGGCACAGACGCATTGACATGCACATACTTAAACTGATGCAGTCACGCTAAATTCTCTGTCCTCTAACACCTACATGCACAAACTCACATGGGGTCATAGTTGCTCTGCTCTTTGGATTTGAGGAAGCGCATGGCGAAGAAGCCGCCTGCCTGCACGCACAGCACGAGTATGATGCCGCCAATGAAACTGGACATGTCAAACTTGGCCTGGGAAAATTCTGAGTTGGTGCTGCCTCCATCACCTGGGGAGACAGGAAAAGAAGAGTTTGATGGGTTCATAGTGAAATTACATGAAAGCAGGGTAGGGTGGGAAAAGAAGAGAGTTTCAGATTTGTTTCTGAGAAGGCACTGACAGGGATTTTTACTGGTGGAAATGACATGGCATTGGGGAGCATTTTACTCAGCCCTTATGGGAATAATAAATGTCTGACGCAAGAGAGAGGGGAAGGGGTGGTAGAGTCAGTGCAATTTACCTGAGTCACTTTTGCCTTCTCCCTCAGCTACAGTCTCTACAACTGAAATAAAACATGCAGGAGAAATAAAAAGTCACAGACATTGCAGAGAAATATCTTGTGTTCATTTTGGAGTGGATTGTTTGGTACCTGTGCACAATTCAGACACTCTAGTCCAGCTACAGTTCATGGCGCTGTCTGCTGAGCTGCCCTCATCAGTCACACACATGCCTGTATCATTACCTGAGACAGAGAGAGCAAGCATTTTAGTGTGTGCACGGGTGTGTGTGTGTATCATATGTGTGTTCCTGGCATACTAAATAATTCAGTCATCTTGTACAAACCAAGAAAGCTTATGTTACAGCAGCTATGATGATTGAATTACTATCAGAGGTCAGGGGTGTGTAGTGTGTGTGTGTGTGTGTGTGTGTGTGTGTGTGTGTGTGTGTGTGTGTGTGTGTGTGTGTGTGTGTGTGTGGGCATGCGCGGTCACCATCTGGACAAAGCCTCCAGACACAGCCTGTCAGGTTGAGCATGGAGGCTCCGACGCACAGGTCACATGACTCTGCTTGAGAACAATCTGTAGGAGGGACAAAACTGGCAGTCAATTGGCAGTGTCGCTTAAAACAAATTGATTGGCCAATGCACAATTATTTTCCCACAGAAACTTTCTAGCAGCTTAATTATTGCAAGGAAACGCCTCCAGTCTGGACAATGTCAGCATAGGCAACTTACTAAAGTGAGGGAAATTAAGTAATGCCAATCTATCAGATTCTCAGTCCCCTTCATATTTTTGCTTATTGTCAGCTTGTGAGAAATACTGGAGAACAAGCCCTCATTACATGTAATAAGAGTAGAGATATTGTCAAATAAATATTCTTGAAAGACACAGAATCAGACTCTGGTGGAAACAAGGAGCCACTGAAAAGGTGACATGACACACCAACATGTTTCTGGTACACTCATGTGGTCATACAGTATAAGAAAATAAATTTAAGAGATGTGGATGGACCCATACCTGACTCTGAGGACACAGAGGGTCCCACTGCTAGAAGCAGCAGTGTGGAACAGAGGACCTTCAATACCAGCTGCTGCATCCTGAGAGCCACAGAGCACCAAAACCTAAAACTGACAGCTGGAAACCTTGATGCTTGGTAAAGAATTACTATCAACAAAAAGTTTTTTAAACAAAACTATCTTCGGTAAATCCTCAAGAGGGTATCCAATCGTGGCAAATGGGGATATGGCTCCTGGCTAGGACACAGAGGGAAAGAGAGGAAGACAGAAGACACGGAGATCTGTGTAACATGAGCGACACCAAACTTGATTGCCTGGCAACGAGCTGGCCCACCTCAACCCTGCTGAAATGCACACCAGTTTGGATGGACTGACACCTGCTTATTTCAGCAGGCATGTACACACTCACCTGCATTCACAAAGATGTCCTTACAAACGCCATCAACAATAGTTTAGACACACTAATATTTATAAAGTAATTTAGGTACAAATAATTTACAATCTAATCACTTTTGTAGCCCACAGGTGTAATTTCAACATTATTCTGCGTTTTCCTTTCACACTGCTCAGATGTTTAAATTTGGTGTATGTTCTAGGATAGTGGGTCCCAACCTGGGGTGCTGGGACCCATCAAGCGGTCCTAAGTTAAATGCTAACATCAGCATGCTAACATACTGCCAATGACAATGCTAATATGCTAATGTTAAGCAGGTTTTAGTGCTTAAATGTTCGACATCTCAGTTTGGAGTGTTAGCATGCTAACATTTGCTTATTAGGGCTAAACATAAAGAAATTACAAATTTGCATGTCTGAACCAAATGCTATGGTAATCCATCCAAAAGATATTTCAGTTTGGACCAAAGTGGTGAACTGACTGACTGACAGACAGACAGACGTGGTGACCACCACAGTCACCATGTAAAAATATTGTAGGCCTACATCCCCGTTACAAAACATGTGATATTTTTCAGGCCATTTTCTTGTGAAATACTGGATGCTTCCTCTAAGCTTCAAAAATCCTTAGACAAACTCATCAGAACTCATATTCAATTCAAGGCTATAACATGTGATAAGGGGTCTGATGTAGACTCAAACAAAGAAATTTTCTTAACAGGCATCTGCTGGGAAAGTCGATTAAGCACTTCATCAAAGTGCTCATTTTAATCAGGGATGTGTCTGATAATTAATATTATGTATCTTGTGTGATCCAGTCCAATTAATACAGCTCTAAATATAGCTACCATAGGTGTGAACATCGTTGGTGTGGGAGGTAGAACAGTGTGACTATGTACAGTAGACAGCCTGTACGTCAATCCTCTATTACTACCTCACTGACTGTGATGAAGTGCTGCCTTGTCACTTCTTATCATCTCAACCATAACTGATTTCTCTCTGATTAATCTAACATTAATCATCACAGATATTATCACAAATAAGTTAAAGGTTTGAAACACATTCTTAAAGTCACAGCAATGTTACATAACCTGGATTTAAGGCTACATCATCTGGACACTAGACAGAAGGTCTGATGAAGACCATTATTGAGTACATTGATAACTGTAAGTCTGATTGATACAGATAGATACACTGAGTCATTGCCCTGGGCCAAGCCCTCAAAATCAGATGCATTGAGCCCAGAATCACGACACGCTTTTCAGATTTATGCACTGAATTCCACCACCACCAGCACCCCCTTCTCCACTCACACCGACGTGGCTCTTTAACTCCCACGTCTCATATGCTCTCACACATTGCCTGGGCACATCTGTGCAGCTCTGCGGGGCGGCTGGTCTGTGTGTCGGCGTGCGAAAAACACACAAAGGGATATTCCGCAGTAGAACACGATTCCCTCCTCCACTGCTGGCAAAAATCGACAAACAAATGAATACTGTTGCAATTTACATCCCACGGCGGCGAGACGACCTGTTGGTCTTAATAAATACACGTAAGATATTAATGCAAGAAGATAAAAAAAGGAGTCCATCATAATGGGCTATAGTTTTACAGACGGAAAGTCTACTGATATATATTACAATGTAGCTTCAGTTTAGTTTCCTGCTATGTTTGTAAATGCTATCCTTCTTATTTGTATATAATGTTTTTACAGTGGTACTATAAAATGTGTTATGAAAAATGGGGCATGCAGAAAAGGCATTTACGGCTGTAATTGTGCACATATTTGGAGAAGCGGGATATTACAGGCTGTACTTTTTTAACGTGACAATCGCTGCACTTCAGATCCTGTAAGTGACGTAGGAGGAGTTTATCGGCAGGAAACGTTTCCTAATATGGCTCGAGCTACAGGAGATCCCCCCTCCCTCTTAACGCATTAATATGCGCGACCACGTAGACAACTGTTCAGCTCATCCTGCAGCACCCACGCTCACTATCAAACCGGGGAAGCCATGAATTCCCTGCTGCTGTTATGATACTGCAAGGGGCAGGGGCCCGTATTTCTATTAAGGGATGCATAAATTTAACAAAAAACGAATCAATACAATATAACAAGATAAATAAATGTTATTGCTGCTTTTGTTTGAAAACAGGACCCCTCACCATCTACATCGTAACACATATCCTTATGCATGAATTGCTTGCACATGCATGGTCCTATAAGATCACATGTGTGAATTTCATAATGTACAATTTGAATAAATAATCAATGTGTCAGAGAGGCGTTTATTAAAGTGTGTGATTTATTTTGAGGCTGCTGTTTGTGCTGATGTTATATTGGATTAAGTTATTTATGATAATCATCATTATGTAAAGGCTATGGGTTAAGGTTTCTGCTAAGTTCTCCAGCCTATACATTAATAAACGTCCAGTACACTAATAATAATAATTGGCAACATATAAGTTGTAACCGGGTTCTGCGTGTGGAACACAACATAGCATGTGGAACACAACAATTATGTCACTTTTTGAGTAACATTGCCCCTTTTCCGTTCATTTAGGGGGATCGTTTTCACTTGACGTGTTTATTTCAGAAATGACTGTTGCTCTGCAGGGCATCTCCCCATGAGTCATCCTGATGCGTTTCAGCACCGTGGAGAGCGCCAGCCCTGAGCTCTGTCCCCACAGCTCAGAGTTCTGCGCCAACACAAAACAATACCCTCTCATTCAACCATGCCTCTGGGTCTTATTGAGAAAACGTGTGTGTGTTTGTGCGCGTGTTGGAGGGGGGTGACTATTGGTGGTCATTATTGACAAGAAGAGAGAGAGTGAACCGCAGTGGGAGGGGCGACATAGATGCCGCATTTTTCTGAATGAAATTACTCCATCTACCTCCCCTCCCTATACTCTCCCCGCATCTTCAAGCCGACCCCTCATTGGTCGAGCCTCCCAGTCACTGACGTCAGGCAGGCTCTCTTGTCGATGACTCCGCGCGCAGGAGCATCCATTCTGCCTCCCATAAGCGCTCCGGAGAGACTGAAGACTAAGAGATGCAAGGGACGCCGAGTGAGAGTTTGGAGCAACTTTGATGAAGACCGGAGCCCGGAGAGGTGTGACACACACTGGGACTGTCCTTCTTATTTAACCCGGTGCTGAACATCACTACGGACGGCATCGCCCAATCTCCATCATTTGGCTTGGATCTTAAAAGAGGAGACAACAAATCTGTTTAACTCAAAGAATCACGTTAATAAGGTAAGATGAATAACCCGCCTAATAATAGACTATGCATTTATAGGTGTAGGCTATGTCGGGGGCATGCTCTGTGGTAAAACAGTATTACACAACAGGGTCCTCCGCACCAGGAGGTGGGATATACCTCCTCACTCTGAGACGTGAGAGGGAGGAGGATGAAAGACTCCTGGCGCTTCCAAAAGAAAAATTATCTTAAAATATTACAGTTGTGGTACCTTCAGTAGGCATGCAGCGCATTTGGACACGTGCTAAAGCAGATAACATACCAGAGACCACAAGCATAACCTTGTAACAGGCGAATTCCTGAAATAGTCTAGGCTATATGTAGCTCTCTTATTTGAGATGTAAGGCACTGCATGGTACAAACTGTCCGAGGTTCACACAGTGTGGCTTCCCTGTAGTTGAACAACATGTTTGGACATTAACAAGAGGGAAAACTCCGTTTGTACCCAACTAACTTAATCTGGAAGTGAGTTTACAGACTTAACCTGCCACACCATAAATTATTTTAACGATGTTTGGAAGCATTTGGAAAACAAATGGTGGAAAGCGAAAGCCAGATTAAGAGCGGGTGCTTAAAAACATCTAGTTTAATTCAACGCATTAATGCTTTAGTAACTGAATCCATCACGTTGCATTAAGCCTACATATTGGTAAAATATATGATTTGCGTGACTTCCCGCAAGATGGTGACGTCACTGACATTACCGTTACCAGCAGGATTACTGTTTTTTGGTGGTCACTTAATAAAAATATAGGTCTACATAGTTGCACTTCCAAAATTGGCAATTTTGGAAGTGCAACTATGGAAAATTGGCCTAAAATTATTTTTTCCGTCATAGTGCTTGTGTTTTGTGGTATATAGCCTATTTCTTCTTTGTGTTGAGCATATTTTTTATTGCACTTTTTTCTTCTACTGACAAGATGGGTTCGGACTAATGTCAACATTTATCTCTTTTTTTCTCTTGCTTAGGTTGTTTGCTGATCAGCCATGATCCTGAACACCTCTGACCTGGGCTGGGATGAGTCCTCAGGTGCAGACCCCTTCTTCCCCCTTGACAAATCGGATAGTTCTCCTCCATATGAAGTCCCGCCCCTCACAGTGTGGGGCGTTGCACTGTGTGTTTCAGGAACTCTCATTGCCACTGAAAATGCAATAGTTGTCACCACCATCTTGGCCACCCCGTCTTTTCGTGCCCCTGTTTTCCTGCTGCTGGCAAGCCTCGGACTGGCCGACCTCCTGGCAGGTGTTGCTTTGGTCCTTCACTTCCTTTTCCTGTTCTGCGTGGAGCCCAGTGATTGGTCAGAATTGCTGATCTCAGGACTGCTGGTGACATCACTGACTGCCTCCCTCTGTAGCCTGATGGGTGTTGCTTTGGACCGATACCTATCTTTAAGCCACGCCCTCACCTATGGTTCGAGCCAATCACGTCACAGAGCCGCCATCCTCCTGCTGTTGGTCTGGTTGGGTGCTTGTGTCATTGGGGCGGGACCTGCAATGGGATGGCACTGTCTGGGAGAGCCAAACTCCTGTTCTGTAGCACGACCTCTGACCCGGACATATCTGTCGCTGCTGTGTGGTGGCTTCCTAGTAGTTGTTATGGTAACCCTGCAATTGTATGGTAGTATCTGCCGTGTGGCAAGGCGGCATGCCCACGCCATTGCTACCCAGAGGCACTTCCTCCCTGCCAATCAATCATATGCAAGCAAACACAGCAGTGGGAGAGGCTTTTCTCGGCTTATTCTGGTCCTCAGTGTATTTGTGGGCTGCTGGATGCCTTTCTCCCTCTGGGGGCTGCTGGGAGACGCTTCCAGTCCTCCTCTGTACACCTATGCCACCTTGGTGCCGGCAGCAGGCGGCTCGCTGCTGAACCCAATACTCTACAGTCTGAGAAACAAAGACATTCGCAAGGTGCTGCTCCAGGCCTGCTGCCCCCATAGATGCACACACAACACACAGATACACTACCCTGTTGATGTGTAGACTGCCAAATCTCACCAGACTCAACCCACCACATCAATGCCAGACATATCACTGTATGTGTGCCAAATACGCACATAGCTGCACTGACTATCGTCCAGATTAAGAACATGAAGTCTCAAACACACACACAGACATACTCCCACATGTGCAAGCTCCAAGAGATGAAATCCTGCAAATCAGAATGTCCTGAACTGTCCTGGCTGGCAGCTGTCTTGGGACTAAAGACTAAATGTACTGTCTTGTATGTATGTTGTGCCTCATCCTGTCAATTGTAGATCCACTCGATCAGCAGACTGACACAACCACAGGTATGCTATATATATCCCCACTCATAAAACGGTGGATTTAATGACCATCGGCACTTTAAGACGAGAGGGACGGGTTTAAAATGTAAGCCTATCACAATGTAATGACATATGTGATCCAAAGCCCAATTTTATTTACTTGAATGTCTAGAACATCTGAGAATCTATTTTGCACACGCTGTTAAAGGCACTTTGAAATGTACTGACCATATGTTCGTGTTGCACAGCCTTTTTGAAATGAATGAATATTTTATACTAATGAATAATAAATATACTTTTTTTCTACTGGGTAATGTCAGTACTCTTCTCTTTACTACTGCCGAGGCTTTTAGTGTGTTTGTCTCTTTCTATCTCTCTCTTTAACTCAATTAGGCCCAGACTGCTGCTCTCTATTCCTGCATCCTAAATTATTTGGTGGCTAACGCAATCTCCAATATTATTACCAACACTCTGCTGTCCTTTAAAACCTTCAAAGCAGATTGGGTATGAGGATGTAGTGATTATGCAAGAGGTTCTTCTCTGCTCATTTTCTGAACTTTTATCCAGTTGATTCATGTTCACACTCCCTACGCAGTCTGCACCGAGATAGGTGTCCAGCACTGATAAGTATGGAGGATGAGTCATGGATAAAGCATGGGCAGTCTTATGCCAAGGCTCGACACATTGCAACATTTACACTATGCAATCTCACAGAAATGAAAACTAAACAATCGCTGTAATTCACTCTTATCTTTATTGAAATAACTATAATCATTGGGAAATTTAAGGCAGGAAAAGCAGAACTTTGGCTAAGCATGCTGCTGTGATTGTGCTTTAACACAGGCCGATTTAAAATAAAAAAAGGCACTTGAAATGTGGCCCACACTACACATCGGTCAGTTCTACGTTTGTATCATCAATGGCAGCTGTTAATCTTTTTGGAAGAAGCTGATTGGTGACCAGCGTGGATAACCAAAATAAATCTACACTGACACTGAAATGCAGTATAAAAAAGGCACTTATCAGGCAGCAGGAAAGGCATATGGCTAGCTGATTCTACACAGAGCAGTGATCAGAGCCTATTTCATCCCCCGGGTCAGAATAAAAACTGCAGGAAGAAATACGTAACAGAGCTGAAACACAGTACAAAATGAATCATAGTATTTGTGTTAAATGTCTGCATATGTTCAATATGGAGATCTCATCAAAACACCCCAGGTGTCTGCCATGAGCCGATACTTCCCCTATTACATGGAATAATTCATTCATGAATTTGTTTACAAGTGACAACCATGTCTCATCCACAAGTCAATTGTTCCCATGACAACCGAGGAAAAAAAAAAAAAAACACTGAATACAAAAGTGAGGGGGGTACAAGTAATAAAACTGTGCTTTAAAGGGATTGCAATAATTATCTTAAGTTCATATGATTCAATATGGAATATAAATTTTACATCTATATCATATAACCTATAAATGAGCAAGAATGTTTTGACGTCAACACCTTGTGTCTTTCCGCTGAATACATACAAATACTGTGCAGGGAAGAGGTGTGTACTCCATCTCGGTTAACCTTTGTCATAATATACTAAAGCAGATAAAATCAGACATTTGGCCAGCAGCAAAGGGCATCTGATTCTAATGGGATGTGTTTACGCAGACTCGGCAGAGAGACGTGCATCACATCACACAACACTCTCACATCAATAACAGCGCTGTGTCATCCAAGGCACAGTCACAGTCTTTCTTAATCTTTGGACTTTTGAACCTCTGAGCATAATAATTTTGGATAAATAGAAATAAATTGGCCAAAGAATGTGATTTGTAATAGGTCACTTGTACCGACATAGAACATGGACCCCTGCTTCACTGGTACTTAATACACTGATGTTGTTTACGGTCCGAAGAAAGACAGAGGTGGTAGTGAAGGTGAAAAGGGATGACGATCACTCGGACCACTGGTCATCGTCAAACTCTGACGGTCGTCCTCACTGTCACTGCACTCCACAGCAATGCGACGGGACAGGATGGCAGCCACGTCATTGCCAATGTGATCCCTCTTCTCCTGCTCGCGCTGCGCCTCCACCTTACGCAGGTTAAAACCTAAGAAGGGAGTTGGTGAGTTACAGTGAGCATGTGTGTCTGACAAGATATGCATAATACTTTGCAAGCAGTATTCTGTCATTGTAGTCATAGATTCAGGGAAATATTACTTTACAATTTTGACATTATATATCTTAAGCAATGCAATCTGTTAAGTTAAAGGTTTTCTAATCATTCATTACTACATCTTGTAGTAATACAGGAGCTACCAGATGAGCAATCTTTCTTCTTCCTGCTTATATTCTAAATAATCAATTAATTAAATAATATGAAGGCTAAGGGTATCTCTTATATCTAACCAATGCTGGAAGATTCAGAACAGTTCCCTTATATGTAGATATTAGTAGCACCAGCAAGTAAAAATACTTTATTACAAGTGCATTGAGAATTTATTTTAAGGTAAAAACAGATCATTATTATTAGCTAAATGTACTTAAAGTACCCTGTGGAGTTTTTGGCCACTAGTAGCACTATGCAGCAATGTTTTGAATGGGTTTTCCACTAATTGACAGCTGACAGCAGTAATGCACCTAGAAATGTGAAATTTTCGATCTTTTTTGTTTAAGTTAATGTGTTGCTCTATACCACTGTATTTTCTGCAGTTTCCCATCAACACAACATCAGAGTCTATAATAGTGATTTGTTCAAAACATTGTTGTTTGTTCAGCTGTAAATAATTGTTCATTTAACATTTCAGTAAATAAAGAAATGTTAATTCTGGTTTTAATTTGTTTTGTTTTTTCTCTTAATAACAAAAAGAACCGATGACAGTACAGAGTACCGGATTGATGAGCATCGGTAAGAGTAGAAATACCATTAAAATCTTAATTATTACCTGATACCCTACAATCTATCATTTTTATTCAGCCAATCAGGAGTAAGGAGGTAGGGTCTTACCTTGTCGAATGGCCTGCAGCAGGTCACTGCGAGCATCATCAACAGGCTCTGGCGGAGGTTTGGGAGCAGAGCTGGGAGCCCCACCACCACCAGAGGGCGGAGGGTGAGCAGACTGGTTGAAAGAGGAGGGAGGAGGGCCAGGGGGAGGTGGAGGAGGGGGAGGAGGAGGTGGTGGACCACCACCTGCCGGCATAGGTGGAGGAGGAGGAGGAGCAAGAGTGCTCATAGCTGGTGGAGGAGGGGGAGCAGGTGTGGAGGGATACGAGTTGGGTGAGGAGAGTGGAGGAGGGGGAGGTGGGCTGTCAAAGCCAGGGGGTGGTGGGGGAACCCCAAAACCAGAAGGTGGAGGAGGGGGAGGAGGTGCAGGTGGAGGAGCGAGGTTGGGGCGAGAGTTGGGAGAGGTTGGAGAGGTCACGGGGGGAGCAGGAGGTGGGTGGGTTGGACTCAGCACGCTTGCACGCTTCTGAGATGGCGCTCCATGCTGTCCGTCATTATACCTGCAAGAAGACAGTGTGGACGTTGAAGATGAGGATACGTTACCTTTCTGCAATGCTGGCAGCTCACGGTCAGATTAGTTTCTAATCTATTTTTGCTACAGTTAAACGCTTTAATCTTAAGTAGGGCTGAAGTAGTAAAGGCCTTTATTTCTCAGATGATACCAGGCCTTTATTTTGAAGGTGACTTACGAGACAGGTCTTTATTTCTAATTCTCTTTGTTTGATAGTATATTTGATGTTGTTTGTATGTTTTAGCATTAAGCCTCCTTGTTTTCTAACCTGATCCCTGATCTGGTTTTGGTGTGTTAAAGTTAACACTATGTGCTGTAAATAACAATCTAGTTTTAAAAAATATATCATTTTAATTATTTCCAGAAAAAAATGATCACAAATGTAATGAGGACCCCCATGAAAACGAGATGTTTCATCTCATGGGGCTGATCCTCTAATAAATGTTAATAAATAAATAAATAAATAAATAGCTCCTATACATTGATTTAAGGGTAACTTCAATGTTTTTTAACCTTTTTCTATGTGACTAATTGAGAGGTTTTTTTTCATTTTCAGGCACTGAGCCAGCACACTGCACTCGGCACCAGTGAAACAGGACAGCAATGTAATCCTTCAGGCAAGTGCCCCGTCAAACTACGTCACTGAAGTCCTTATTTTTGCCACTGAGAAGCTCAGATTGTTGTTAAGTGTCTGAGATAGACCTTTTTTAAAAAAAAAAAGATTAAAATCCTTTATGTTTAACCAGAAACAATCCCTCTTTTGCTCTCATCAAAGCCACCAGACTGCATCAATAAAAATAGTAATTTTACCTTGAAGAAAAAGGAGTTACTGGTGTACTGGCGCCTTGGTCGGTCAATTTGTTTGTGTTGTGGTACTTTGTTGTGTTTGTGTTATTGTGTGAATTTCATGTTTTAAAATGGTTAAAAAAAGTCATGCAATGACTTTACAAACAAACCAATCGAGGAAGCGCTAGACCAGAGAGGTATAATTACTAAGTTTTGTGGCTTGACGAGAGCAATTTCTGGTTAAACACAAAGGTTCTTACTCTTTAAAAAAAGGTCTATCTCTGAAGGAGTCTTTTCCACAATGTCATGAGACACTTATAGTAACAATCTGAGCCTGTCAGTGGCAAAAACAAACCCTTTGTGGACATACTTTGCCAGGGTTCACTTGCCAGCAAATATTATATTCTGACATTTATCTTCAGACATTCATTTAGTGAACCACTTCATCAACTAGGAACAGGATCCAAAATCACTTTGGTAGGAATAAAATAATGAATAATAAAAGACACAATACTAAGCTTTACCTACATACACAAATCTTTGTTCACCTGAGTCATCTTTTTTGACCCATTAAAATATTGGTGTCCGGGACACTGTGAGTTACTACTTTATTAGTGTCACACGCACAAGCCTGCAGTCTTCAGTTCTGGGACAGAGACGACTCCACTCATGGCTGTTTTCAACATGCGAGCAACTGAAAAAGGCTAAAAATGAGCTACATGTCACCTGTATTTGTCACCCAGCCCTCCTTGAGGATCAGTTTAGGACTGCAATGAAGCTACAAACATAGCTGTATGTTTATCACACAGGGAGTGTGTGTGGGCGCATGTGCAAGATGCTACTTACGCCATGTCTGGGGGTGGAGGAGGCAGGAAGTCATCCGGGCCAGTCGGAGAGAGAGGGGAGCTGGGGTCGTAAGTGTAGGAGTCGGTACTCTGCTCTAAGCCTTCAGAATTGACGCCATCTCCAGATCCAATACTGCCATTCAGACCTTCAGAAGAATTCCTTAAAACAAATTTAAAACATCACAATTGTCACAACACTACAATAAGTCATCTCTACGGTTTGAAATCTGGACATGACCTTTATCAATAACACCTAGCATCTACAAACCTAATTAGCTGTTGTGTGTCATGTACTGTTTGTTTATTAGTTTGTGAAAAATAATCCTGAAAAGATTTAAGACGTCACAAATCATAAATGCATCGAAAGCAGCCCACACAACAGTGACACAGACACTTGTGGTGACTGGTTCACAAAGCTATTAAAACAATACAGTGCAGTACACTGCTGTAGGAGATCAACTGTCCTTCAGTTTAACAACTAGACAGAAAAACTTTGAATATTGTGACTGAGTACGTCAGCACGGCAGATCAAACAACACAGTAATGAAACACAGTAATGCAAAAATTGCTTTTTACTTTAGCAGACAACGTAGCAAAAATGTAATTATATATATTTTTTTCTGTTGTTTTTCATGTGCTTATTATTGTATTGTTTCTTTAATTTTTCTATTAAATTTAATAAAAATAACAGCTGTAGTATAAATATACAGTGAGTTCAATTGTACAAATGTGACTAACTTGCTCTTTTACTTCATCAGATATTTTTAGATACTTATTTTTACAAGTTTACTGTGATCATTATATGTCACATGCAAAGACACAAACATAATCAACCCTAAGGCCCGGTATGACTCACAGCTTTGTTTACTGCAATTTGCCAATGATAGCCAGCGCTACAAACGACCCTACTGACAACATTCTCAGACAGGACATACCACCCATATCACTGTGTACAGATTGGTTGATAAGACAGGGCAGAGTGGAATTCAGTATGTGAGTGCATTCTGCACTTTCACTGCGTTAACTTCAGAGAAATAATGAATTCATTACTTTTTGCATTCAAATGCATTCAAACACCTCTGGTTGTGGATGATCACAACTCTGCAGCAATGCAAACTCCCATCAGTCTGTAAATACTTCCACTTCACTTCACTCAAACTCTCAACTTACATCATATCATTCTTTGGCTCCACAAACTCCTCCCCCATCTTACGGCGTTCCCATTCATCCTTCCTGGTCTTGATCTTTCGCGGATTGAGTGTCCGTTGGTTCAGGTCTTTCTTCTCCTTCTACTCAGATAGGAGACAGTGAAAAGAAGTCATGGAGGGTTGGATCCAAATGCTTTCAACTGAAGCGACCAATGGTGTATGGTGTTTTGTGAATGAGCGTGTTCAAGTGTCTCACTCTGTGCTTGCGTTTCTCCTTCATGATGTCCTTGGTGTCCTGCAGCATCTTCTCCTTCCACAGGTCAAAGAAGTAAGAGGGATCAGTGTAAAACTTCAGGGCCTCCTTCCCATCATCTCTGTTGAAAACCATTTACAAATATTACAGTTACATTTGGGTGTCAATTACTTTGCTATTTATGTCTGTGGACACAAGATAACATAAAGTGTCTGCTGAGAGGTCTTAATCTGCCTTACGTGACAAACCAACAGTCATAGAACTTCCCTTTGTAGCTCAACAAAAGAGACTATTTTTTAGAAACATGCCATGTTCTTTTGTCACATACTACCCAGAATGCAAAGTAATCAAACACATTTACCATATTCTGTATCTGTCATGGGCAAATTAATGCAACTTTCACATTCAAACCAGTCACAGAGTCTTTTATAAAGTATATAAAAAGATAATTGGAGAAGCTTACACTTCCACTCTGCTTATCACTGATGCCACTGCTTACTGATTACACAGACTTCAGCCGTTATCACCCCACTCTCCTTCTGTTCTGGTTTCTAATTAATCATACTTCCCATGACATGTCATGCCTTGTGCATAATTATTATTCAAGATCTCACTGTTATGTATCAGTTGGGTTATGACACTTATGGTCATTGTTTTTCCCACAGAATTTCTTCAGTGCTGCTTTGATTCAACTGAGTATACTTGCAAGCATAGCCATTTCCATTTTATATGAAATGATCAAGTCCCTTTTGCTATTAAGTGTGTCTGAGTTTAGTGTGATTTATCATTATGTTTGCTTGTTAGCTCGTTAGACCCACATTAAGATAAACAGCCACCATTTGAGACCCACTCCTTGAGGAGGTTGGAAGCATATGCATCACAGAGGTAGGTTTAAATAATGTATAAAAAAGAAAATAGCATGCATGCACGTATCCTCTTAGAATTTCTTGCATGCCATGCTCCAGTGAATGAATACGAGCCATGGGTGTGCATCTGCTGAGCCCTACCGGTATTGGCTGAGGTAATTGAGCGGTGGGGGCGGATTACAGGTCATGTAGGTCTCCTTAATAGGCATTGGCAAAGATGGCCTGGTGAACAGCTGTTGGTCCTGGATCTGATCGCTACGGAAGGCCTTACGAGTAGTGATGGCCTGCAAAGAGACTTAGAAAAAAACGGACAGATTAAACAAAAAAAATGATGTTGAATATTTATTGCACCTAAGTGGAAAAGGTATTTTTATTAGGAAAGTCATTTTTTTCACACCTGAAAGTCTGCACCAAGGTCCGAACCAAAGTTCATGTTTTGATACATTCAGTTAGTTTTGGTTTGGTTTTACACTGCAATTCTGTGACCGCACTAAATAACTTAAATAACACAAGAGACCTGCGTCCTGTCGTCATTATCTATGTGGGCTGCGTCTCCCTATACTTGACATTGATTGGTTTATTAAACAGTTCAGCGGGTATCTTAGAAATAGAAAATAGAAATTAAAATGGACATATGCATGTTTGCCCCCACTTTATTGTTATTATTATGGCATTACTAACTGCAGCACCAACTATACTGAAGGCTAGTTCAAATTCGCAAATAACGTCTTTGTTGTGCGAACATTATAAGGTCGCAAACAGGACAGGAGGAGTAGACAGCAAGCGATCCTTCTGCACCTCCGTTTGAAGAAAGACCAAAGAGATGGGTGGCATTTTGCTTCTGTTTGAAAAGATGGGCTACTACAAACGGCAAACTTCCTGTAAATGTTCTGAAAGTCCGAACCATCCAAAAAATGCTTTCACACCAGAAACAACTAAATCCATGGTTCAGTTTGATCCGGGCCGAGACTACTTCTTTTCATCGGACCAAATTTCGTCTGTTTGGGGAGGTTTCACCCCTGCAATTCTGATTCGGACCAAACTGAAAAGTCCAAAAGTCCAGACCAAACAAGGTAGGTGTGAAAACCCCCTAATTTTCAATTTCAATTGGAGTCAGCGTTAAAGCGGATTTAAAATAAACTGAAAATGTTAAGTTTTATGATTTATATACGCAAATGAACTACTCTGAACCTAACATAAAAAGTAATAGTAACAAAAACATGTGGGCATACTTACCCTCCTCTTCTTTGGGGTCCAGTTGGGTGACTTTAACCTGCAGACGATCCACTTTTTCGCCCAGTGCATTTACTCTGATCGCAAATTCTCCAGCCTGGTGAAACAGCTCTCCGAACACATCCTCTGCATATTTGCCTGCACACACACACAGTAGGATTTGCATCAATTAAACTGTCTCGTACATGTACAATATACGCATATTCTAAACTGCATTATATTAAACATGTTCAAACGCACACACGTCATGTTTCATTAACCATTCACACAACATTTTAATGATATTTAATTAATATAACCATAATGACACCCAAACAAACACTCACTGAGGCTGCCGAGCTGGCGGATGATGTTGGCCAGACTGATATTGGTGACACATTCCAGCTCACTGCGGATGTTGGAAGGGATGGTCTGGCGACACACGTGCCGCGGCTCTATGTTCCTCGTAACCAGAGGCATGATGGCGTGTTGTGGGTGGGGGGGGCCCAACCCTGATGGGGAACAGGAGGTGGGTCATTTGAGCCAAAGACATACACAAATATAAGAACATGCTGAGATGTACTACCATGTATTACATACAGATACTAATAAGTCTAGTGCTTAAATAACTGCGAGTTCAATTAGTCTACTGGCAAATAGTTATCAATAACCATTTTGATAACATATGATAAGCATCTCTTAATGTAGGATTTGCTGTTTTTTTGGTTTGTTTTATGTCACAGTAAATATAACCTCTTATGGTTTTGGACTGCAGGTTGGACGAAAGAAGAAATTTATAGACATAACACTGGGTTCTGGGAAATTAGTTGATATTTTCTTTTACAGATTTATGGATTTTTATAGTTACTTAATTCCATCTCTGAATCAGTCACATGTTCATGTGACACCCAGACACGCATGTATAAATAAACCCTAGACCATCGACAGCTAAAGCAGAAGTAAAACTAAAGCCTTGGTCAACTCAGCAAACATTGCAGTGAAACTGGAAAATTCAACATTATAAAAGAGAAAAATGGGTAAGGAATGATTTCTGCACCGTTATACTTACCAAAGTGTAAATATTTCAGATTACTTTGCACAAATCACAGACAGTGTGTGACAATGTGAACTCCCCACACAGAGCAGTAACTCTGCATTGCAATGTGGAATCTGTTCAGTAAATGACTACTCCCCATAGGCGCTTAGAGATTTGCAGTGACTGCAGACTCTCCCTGCTATCAACACAGTGCAAACTGGCAGAATTCAGCTTAGTGTAAGTATACCCTGCAGTGCTTCCTATTCCCCATTTTGGTTGCCTAATTACACGTTTTTCATGTTAACGTCGGGGCGTCAGATAATAGTGAGGTCATGATACAAATTTTACCGGGTGGTACTTTTCCTTGGGTTGACAGGCACATTGTATCATTGTTCTAAAAGATTTATCAAGTTCTTCATTAAAAGTCGTGTTGTAAAAATCAACTGTATCCAGCAGAAACACAGCCCCGCACTGTGCGGTACATGTTCGGAAGTAGCACTCTATGTCAAACTGACAAACTGAAATTATGAAAGGTTTTACTAATGAGTTTACTATCTCGGATAAACTCTGAATTTTTTTCCTAGATAATATACTACAAAAACACGGCAAACCAGTCAGTTACACTTTTACGCCCATAACATTAGCCAAAACAGGCTACAATGTAACTTGGGATCTCGGCCTTGTCAAAGCAGGAAGTAGCTTGTAGGCGCCTCTTATCTCGAAGGTACAGCCAAACAAAAGTAATGTTTAATCCTAGATAAACTTATGAAACTATACTCATTAAACATATTTTACTTACCGTTAAAATTGGCAACTTTAGGCTCTCTCTATGCAGTCTGGTTCTTGTCCTGTCTCAAGATTTCCACAAGAAATGTTGAACGGCACTGTACACTGACGAGTTAAACGCATCACAAACGTTCCGGGATTGTGAACTTCTGATTGGTCGAGCGTCTGACTTCCTCAAAGATGATTGGTTACTACGCCTGTCACCTGTATTTGCTGAGAACAGGATGTGGAAAATTCAACGTAAAGAGCGCAACTCCACCCTGACTAGTGGCAAACATCTGTCCGCAATTTGCGTAACGGAGGGTGGAGGCAGAAGCACATTCCAACGTGCGCTCCAGCGAGTTGGAACGCGTCCGAGGAATGACTGGCATTGGTCTATATGAATAAGAGCTTACTGTGAAGAAAAGCACTTAAGAAGAGCTTCGCCGGGTGAGTGTTAAGTGCTTCCTTCACCTCAACTCAGCCCGTGCAAACTGGTAGTACACAGGGTTTATGGAGGGCAGAGACAAACACTCTCCAGTAAAGGATAAATCATTTATCCCAGTATAGGGACGTGTGGGAAATGGTAGCGTTGAGGCAACCTGTTTGCTTGAATGTTGCAATATGAGAGAAATTATAGTCTTGTCTTGCTGCACAGTGTTACGCAGAGATGCTGAACGCAAACACTGTAACTGAATTACTACACTTAAAATGTATTAGAAATTCATAAACTTAAAATCAGCTATCGCATAAATCAAAATTACATTCATATACCTGCATCTACAATACAGACCCTCTGTCCCCTTTGTTTTCTTCTTTCAGAATAAACTTTTAAATGAAGTCATGAGTTGTTACTACATACCTCTACATACACTATATCAAAGGATGATTGGGGAAGGTTTGCATGAGGGTGCAAGGCGGTTAATTAGCTCATCTACTGCCTTTCATTCAACATTAATCTAACACCCTTTTGAATAATTTACATATCAAATGAAGTGTAGATCATTGTGTCTGCCAGATGCCACAAACGCCAACGTAATTTACAGTATCAGCTATGTATAACCAAAAATCTTCATCTTCTTCATCATCTTCTTATGGAATTACAACCTGCAGGTATCAAGGTTCTCCAAGGCCATACAAAGAGTAGTCAAGGATTTCTGGTTGTTATTTGATGTTTTATTGTGGAATTAATGCAGGTTTCATTGTTTTATTCTTACAGTACACAGTAGAGTGCAAAAAATACATCACTATAATGGACAAATTTCTATATTTTTCACAATAGGCACTGTCAGTGGCAGTATAATTGTGAGGGCAGGAGGTGAACACAGCCCTGACCCCGGACCAGAGAGGTGGCAGCGGTTTCATTCTTTGCGCTTCAGTTGCACAGAGCTTCAACCTTCATCTGTCCTCTCTGTACCTCAAACTCCCTCCCCTCACTCCTCATCACCTCTGTCTTTCATTCTCTTTTTCTCTGACTGTCTCTTTTTCAGCCCAAGGCTAAACTCTCTCTAACTTATACAAGTGCATCATCACTTGTAATAAGTGTCTTCAGAGTAAAGAATTATTGCACATTAAAGCAAAAGGACTTCAGATGTACACAAATACATTAAACAATCTGCAGAATCTACATTCGAACTACAGGTGGATCAAATTAATGTGAAAGGGTTTTAATAAAATCGCAGGTCTGTGATTCAACTTTTAAGAAATAACAATATGTAGTCAAATTGTTATATTATTTCACTGCTGTCCAGTTAAATCAACAAGCCCTCATTCAGCTCCATGTTTGGTCAAATTAGCCAGTATTATGTACATGAAAAAACAGTATTTCCCGCTGAGGGTGGAGTCATTAAAAGGCAGATCTTTCCATCTCCACTAGAGGGCGGTGTCATGTTAAGAACTGCGTGTGTCTGTAATGACAGGAAAAAAGTTAATTGTAAAAAAAGTGACAACTATTTAGGTTTGACCTTCTTCTTCTTGGCTGAAGACATCCACAATGTCAGGTCATGTGTGTCCACAGTCTGTGCATTCATGTGTGAGTGTCAGTGTCTCGTGTTGACCCAGCTGAGCGTGTATGCGCTCTGAGCATTTTTTACTGTCCGTTTCAGGACAGTGTGACCTTCTCCAGCAGAGCTGTGGACAAGCTTTAGTCCAGAACCTTGGAGACCATGTAGGACACTGTACCAATAGCGGAGCACTTCCTCATCGCTCCCGCCCACCTCAAAACCTGCCCATTGCAGGTGCACAGTGGCAATCAGATGATGGACACTCTGCAGAGTTCCCGACTCAATCCAGTTCTGGAAAATTCTCCACTCAGCACTGAGCAGGTCAGCATACAGGAAGTGAACCTAAAGAGAATAGAGATTCAATTTGTCCTGTATAATGCACAATAATGATCATATTTTCACAATAGCAATAAAAAGTACAGTGTGTTTTACATATAATTTACTTACAAAAAAGGTAGTATTTGCTCTTAAAAGATAATTGAGAGTCATCCTAAAAATATCAGGGTGAGAGAAAAGTTTGTTGGAATTGACAAGATTTGTAAAAGTTCTGTCTATATCCAGTACAGTTTTACTGTATTTTTAATAAGAACATATGATGTTTTTTTCATGTTATGCAGCCATACTGAAAATCAAATTAAAATCATTATTGAATATGTATATGTCTTAGAGCCAGTGTTGTACAAGTTACTCAGAAACTGTAATAATATCAGTTTTACTTATTGCCCAAAAAAAGTAATAATATTACTTTACATATTACTGGGTATTAAAAGTAACTAGTTACATATCTATATTAGTGTTAGTAGTTAGTCGTTATCTGTACATTTCTAAAAGAAGTATTCAGTGATTTTACCAAACATACAACGTTGCTTAGCGCCACTTTCTCCCAACGAGTGCATGCATCACTGGCAGTAGCGCTCAGAGAGGGACTTTCTTTTTTCACAACCTAAGTTTCACATTTCTGTGCTGCTTTAACAATGCTCCAATAAATTACAACAAAGTTTACAACAGACAACAATGTTCTTTGCATCTTAGACTGAGACGCAATAATGGCAATACTTCCACCTGTCCAAAGAACGCCTGTCTCCCTCCTCCTCTAGTCTTCCTTCAGCTTCTTGGTTAACAGCTGACCTGAACAACAAAAGGTCCGGTGCATTCACATCAAGTATGGTGCGTTCTGTTAACGCAGGAACGTGGTGTTACTTGGAACAGTAACTGTAATATTATTACTGCGTTGGAAATTGTAATCTGTTACACTACTAGTTTCTGGGAAAAGTAATAATATTACAGTAACACTGCCCAACATTGCTTAGACCATTTCTTATAATGTCAACCAACACAGAGTCAAACTGTAGGTATGTAGTTCCCTCTTGTGGCTGCGGGATGTAACCGGGCCAGTGTGTGGTTCACTCACTTAAACTGTTTCCATGGCAGCCAGGGATGGCGCAGAGCCCTGTTGCTATGGGAACATACAAGTAAGAGAGATTTGTGGGTATACTGGGTCGAAAAGACTCTAAGGTATGTTTGTTTGGCACTCTTTCTCCAACTGTCTGCGTGTCTTACTGTGTGATGTCCCAGAGCTGCCATGATGTCTGCCAGTGTTTGAGAAACACCGCCCAGGTTGCCTCTCGTCTTGTGCCTGCGCTTCCTTGGAGCTCGCCACTCCAGCCACATCTTGTGCTGGTTGACCACGCCTCCATCGCCATGGTTACTGGCCAAACTGTTGCCAAGGTGACCACCAGATGCATTGGAGTTGCTGGGATCAAAACTGTGGACTTCACACCCCAGCCCTGACACGGTCTTTAGAAAGTCTGCATCTTCCCCATCCATACTGGAGAGACGAAGACAAATACAAAACGAGACAGGGGAGCGTTGAGGTGGTTTGAAGATTGTTGCATGCATGATTAAATATGCATTGCGTTGTTTATTCCAACTCCGCCAGTGATGTGAATGCATAAGCATCACAGCACATGCACATGCACATCGTATACAGACATATGGGCACACCTAAAGGAGTATGCAACACACGGTCTGTCTGCAGCTGGAAGGAGCCAGTCCTCAGCACACAGCTGCCAGTGGGGTGTATCTGTAAGGGGCCGTGATGCCTGAGCCTGGCCTGGAGACAAAACCCTGGAGCAGTTGAGCTGGGGATGGACAGGAGAGGAGAGGTCACGTGAAATGAGTTGAGTAAAGGTGTGAGAACAATCTTACTCAGAATTAGTATTCTTCAAAGAAGAGAGGAAGTTAAAGAAGAAGTTTGGTAAAAAGCTTGTCTTGGGAAATTTGTGAGAACATACACTGAGTGGGATTCTCTGGTAAAAATTTACTCTTAAATGTGAAATTCAGTTGATGATAATCATTTAACTTGAGACGCTATGACAGTCATTTTGTCTTATGGCAGGTATTGAGTAACCACACAACAAAATCAACACAATATACTTGGTTTAATCATTTCCCTCCCAGTTCTCCAGCTCTCCTTGTTACGCAAGTCTTAACCCTTGTATGGGAGTTTCTAGTCTGGAACTCAAAGTCCTCACTGGCTCCAGATTCTGCAGGATTCTGCTGCCAGGATACTGACAGCGCCTGACTGATCATATTATTGCTATGTTAACCCCCACACTGGAAGTATGCAGTTGTAGAAGTGAAGTAGTTGAAAAAGTTAAGTTTTTATTGATTACTCCTGAGGCTTGGCAAGCTCTAACTCCTGGCTGCAGTATCTGTTGGTCCCTTATGAGCCAGAGTGTAGCTTGAGATCTTCAGGGAGGGCCCAACATTGTGTTTCCCAAGCTGAGGGTCGGGACCCCACCAAAGGGGTCACAAGATAAATCTGAGGGGTCACAAAATGATCACAAAAACTGAAAGGAAGAAGGAAGAACTTACTGCTACTCTCTAACTTTCTCTACTCGCTCACAATTTTAGCTTTTTTCTCATGAAATACTGGAGTTAGTCATTGATCTGAAATGGGACGTTTTGTTTAAATTGCTCACAGCTCACTGTCATAAAGTGTCTTATATGGTAGTTGTGATGAGGCGTCATAAGCAGACATCACTTTTCACAGGGTCACAAGCCAAAAAGATTAGAGACTATGTAATACGGTATACCAAATTCCTTTATAATTTTTACATTTTATTTCATCTCAGAGTTTATAATTGTTTCATTGTGTCATTTCTCTCTGCTTGTCTGTAATATTGACTGGCAGTCTCTTAAGTATGGTAAAAAAACAGTTTCACACAATTAAAAGGTGCCGCATAGAGTGAATATGAATCAGAAATGACTGGGAGCCTTTAAAGTGCATTTCACACACTGAAGCACTTTCACACCTTTTCAAACATTATTTTTTTGTTTTCAGTTTAGTGAATGACAACTCGCTGAAGCTAAGATGTATTTATCTGACAGCACTATTGTGATGTTCTGTGTAGCCCACCTTTGGCCTGGTGATATATGTGATGATCCGATTAAGTTCTGCTGTGAAGGACGGTTTGTCCGCCAACCACGGCTGCAGCTTCAGTGATCTGGGTCCCATCTGGGGAACACGCACACATACATATCAATATATTGATCCTACAGCGCAAGGAATACCAACACTGTCATGGGAATTTGGACGGGATCTGAATAAAGCATAGCTATGACAGTAATGTGTGCAACCCCTGCCTCAGGTATGAGTGCTGAGGAGGCAGGTCACAGGCTCTGACCTCTGTCCTGCTGATAACACATTCGCCTGAGGCACTGTAACATACAAACACACACACACACTCAAAGACCCCCAAACCAACTCAGACTGAACCCTGTGGTCACCATGGCAACCTCAGGATGGGGGGGCGTGGGGGGTGTTGATGATTCACTTGTATGAGTCAGAGAGAGTTTAGCCTTGGGCTGAAAAAGAGACAGCCAGAGAAAAAGAGAATGAAAGACAGAGGTGATGAGGAGTGAGGGGAGGGAGTTTGAGGTACAGAGAGGACAGATGCACCCACACACTAAAACACAGATGAAGGTTGAAGCTCTGTGCAACTGAAGGGCAAAGAGAGAAACCGCTGCCTCCTCTCTGGTCCGGGTTCAGTACTGTGTTCACCTCCTGCCCTCACCTGTTCCAATGTCTGTTGCAGAGCTGTGCACAATCTGATCTGGCTTAATAAATAAACTGGACGAGGAAACCACAGCAGCAGGGTATGTTTTCATCTCTAAGCTGAGCATTACCCCATCATCTGCAACCTACTTAGCCTACTCTCAGTATTCAGTACATTTTAAATGTTTAATTGGCGTTAAGGTAAGCATTATGGCATAAAATTAACTGGGGTATAAGAGAATAGATGACGTTTTTTCACCTAATATTCAATATATATCCCACTGTTGGTGAAAATTTTTAATTCCCCCAAAAGTCTTAGGCTGGTAGCTGATTCACTAAATAGCCCTATCTGTTCTTTAGCAATTATGCAATTCAGAAACATTTCAATTAAACTTTTATCTCTCATGCAGTTATATTTAGCTTACCTGGCGCGAGTGCGTCTCGTTCTCATCCTCATACGCTTGTGTCCCCTCCCTCCTTTCCCCATCTTCCACCTCTACCTCCTCCTCCTCCTCCTCCTGCAGCCCTGGTCGCCGGGACGGGGATCCCCGCTGGCGTGAGTTCCTCTCCGGTTCGATGCTAATAACGGAAAACGCAATCGCTCTCTCCGGCTCTTCACCCTCCCCCACCCTTGCAGCTGGAGGTAACCGTGGCCCGACGACGAGGAGCTGGAGTGCGAGGAGAAGTGGGGGGACTAAAAGGAGTAACGTTATTCCCGAGCGGATTGGTGGACCACCGCGGCCCCACCACCGCGCACAGATCCGCATACCTTCCCCGTGGAGACACCGGGGAACATCTCAGTGGCGGCGCCAAGTGATTCAACTTTTTTTCTGGAGGGCAGTGAGGAAAGTCCCAGCTGAGAACACCCCTCCTCCTCTTCCCTCCCCGACCTCCTCCTCCTCCTTCTTCATACCCCCAGGGGAAAGTTGTGATGACGAAGCGCATTCCTCCGTCAATAAGGTGGCCTTATTGACACAGTTTTATTTATTTAGCCCATATAGACCTAGGCCTATAGCTAACTCAATTAACCTATAGCCTAAATGCGGGCTTAAAAAAACTTTTACTTGGTCAGTGGGGAAACAGGCCAAAAACTCACATGTTAATGAAAGTACTTAGGTGTTGTTAAGCCAAATGCTTTTACTTGTATAAAACTAATATGTTAATATAAAGAGAATGAAGAAGAAACTCTCACAAGTATGAGCAGTGACTGTGATATCACTAATAGGATTATTATTATTATTATTATTATTATTATTATTATTATTATTATTATTAATAATGTTGAGATGACCATTTTTAATCTTGTGGACAGCAACTAGGTAACCTCAACTGGGCTACTACTTTTGAGGTAGGTAGAAAACTTACATTTTATGCTAGGTTTTACCTCTTAAGTTAGACCTCTACAAGTCAGAGGGAAATACTGCAGGTTTTTGATGCACTACATTTATTAGAAAGCTACATGACTACTTGCTTAGGAGATTGACATTTTACATAGGAAACTTAGTTTATAAAATAGATTCATTATACAACCCAGTGGTGCATAAGTTGTTAAAACTAGCTCCCTATTGACCAGTTACATTCAAATGCTGCTTACATGGTAATGGATCAGTAGTCAAACAATGTAATACAAAAGTTACAGGGGCTATTCTGCCACATAATAAATACTTAACCTTTTGCATTAGGCCTAAGTAAATTTTGATAATAATACCCCATGCTTTTACTTACTTAAGAAATGTTTTGAATGCAGGCTTTGTGCTTGTAAGGGAGTATTCTTACAATGTGGTTTCTACTTTTACTTAGATAAAAGATATGAATACTTCTGCCACTTATTGTTGAGTATAATAATGTTACAGATTATAACAGAATAGTGGTGTTAAAGTTGCTAAGAGTATGGGTTTTAGTTGCCTGTAGAAAGTAGTCATTTGTATTTAAATTAAATGCTGTTATTTTGTAGTAGAAAAGAAAAGTCTGAAAGAGAGCTGTTGCTCAGCACCCTTTTCTTCTCTGTCATGTGTTGTTGACAGTATGCGTCCCCTTCCTCCATACAGTGGAATGTCACAGCAAACACATTTCCTCCGGCCATGTCTGAGTCTATTTAGTCAGCCTGTTGACAAACTGTACACAATATGCAGCCAGTAAACTCCCCCCATCTGCTTTCTTTCTCTCGCTCTGCCTGTCTGACACACACACACACACACACACACGCAAGCAAGCATACACTGAAGCTGCAGATGTACAGTATTTGCTCTATTATAGCAAGTTTCCCTGTGAGGACATGAAATGAGCATGGTGTCCCTTCCTGTGAGCTCTCTGGTACCACCAGCCTGTACACTGTGCCGTATTACATTTCCTTATTTGGAAGAGGAATTTTGGAACAGTACATTTTTGCACATTTTGTTTCAGCGTTCTTAAAACCACTCCAACTCTTCTGATTTCCTTAGTCTGGTTTCTTTCTTTTCCCTCCAACAACCCCACCCCCCACCTCCACCAACCATTCCTCTCCTCCCCTCCCTTTCTCCCTGTCGAATTGTGTCCTTGACTGAACTCTCTTGCTCACAGTCCCAGACAGCCTGGGCAAAGCCCAATACCCAGGGAACACACGCACATACAAACATGCTCACACCTCCCATAATCCCTTAAAGAAGCAGTATGCTATGGACAAGATTACCAATGGCAAGAACAGAATGTGTATTTAAATATTTTGCACCTCAGATACATACATGATATGTAACAGACAGATATACAATTTTTTTCATCACAAAAACCACCAAACAACACAAGACCACAGAAAAAAGAAGGGAGAGAGTGAAAGAAAGAATGAGGCCCCGCAAAGACTTTGGTGTCTGGGGAGCTTCACTCCTTTTTGACCCCACACACACACACACACATACATAAATGCACACATACACACAACTACATGCATTACTGCAGTCACGCAAACACACCCTCCTCTGTCTCACATTCGCACACAGAAAACAGGAGTCTCTTTGGGGCCGTTGTGTGATTTCAATGTCTCTTTCCCTTGTAGTTAAAACAGCAAAACACAGGATGTTGGGTCTCCATGCTGCAGTCCTCGCTCCCCCCCCCAGAGCAGAGAAACCATGGCAGAACACTGAGGAGGGCTTGTTGATGATGGACCTTCAGAGGGGGCCCCTGGCTTGGAGCTGGAGTCATATGTACAGATGCTGGTATTTCAAGAGCAGAAACTGGTTTAGTCCACTTTTCTCTTATGACACACAAGACAAGGAGTGCACAGAGCGGGACATTTGCTAGGCTCATGGTATTTAAAAAGTTGACTTGGGCTCAGATGCGGTTCAGGTTACGGCACAAGACAGAAATGCAGGTTTAGTGTAGGTCGAGTGCAGACCATAGTTGCTGGTTTAGCAAAGGAGGGGAGGTTGAGAGAGAACAGAGGCAAGATACAGAAAGAGAGAGTAGAGTGATGCTAGTATGTCCTAATTGCAGATGTACAGAACAGGACCAGAAAGATTTGGTGACACACAGACATCTGGGAAACAGAGTCCTCTATGCATCATAGCAGGACTGAAAGGGCTGAGGAAATAGGTTCGTCTCTATCCGTCAGAGCCTGCTATTCATCTGTCAGCTCCTCTCGGCCATTCCCTCATTCCAACATAGAGAGTGAGTGAGTGAGTGTACACATGTATGATGTGATGTGTTCATGTTTAGGTAGTGGCTTAATCTGCACATGCGTGTCTGTGTTTGTGTGCATGTGTGCGTGTGTGTGTGTGTGTGTGTGTGTGTGTGTGTGTGTGCATGCTTGGGTGTTTAAATTGCAGTTGATCTTGATTGTCAGTGCTGGAGAATTAAAGCTTCACTGTCCAAAGCTGGCAGCTAAATTCTCACCCTTCATTTCAGTCTCTCACAAAGAAGTATCCTTACCAAAAAAAAGTTTGCAAATCTGTAAAAGCTTGAATTGAATGCACCTGAAAGAAAAACAGAGAGGGAGGAAGGGAGAAAGAGATGAAGAGAGATACAGTAATATGAACGGCATGCTATGAATTTAATGAACTAAGCTTTGACTCTATTTTATCAGGTCATACTTATTTACATATACAGTGCTCCTACATACTTTATTGTAATTGTGTGTATTACCCTATATGGTGTGATTTGGTGACAAAAGTAATGTGATAAGTAACATGTACACTGTAAGCTATTGTTGTTGTTACTTGTACTTTTTACATGAACTTTCACAGCTTGAACATGTTTTGAGACACAAGCTACCATTAAATACATTCCAATCCACCTCAAACTAGCAAACATGGACCTAGAGAGTACCTGGAGAAAATAAATGAATAAACTGGAATTTAACAGGACCTGTTTTTAAACCAATTACATAAGGCTGTTTTGTGAAAGTGACAAAAATTCATGGTAAATGTTAATTTTAATTTTTCATTTACTAATTACAACTACTAATAGTGCCTCATCATCTAATTAAATATCAAGCAATGAACAGCTTTACAATTTGGTGTATCTATTAACAGATTTATTCATTCATTTGTGATGTCTTTTTCGTTTTTATTTAAATTATATATTATAAAATTATGGGTAATGTTTTTATTGTCCAATTAAATATCAAATCATGAGCTGCTATCAAAACAAAAGTATGATCATCCTCAGTAATTAAACAGTCCTCTGGAAATGTGTAGTAGTGTTCTGGTGGTGCTCCTTGGTTTTAAGGATGACCTTATTTGTTCAAAAGGTGTAATAAACTCACCTGCTGTTACAGGCTGGTGACGCTGAAGCTGTCGTCATTGGCTGGGTCCAGGAGTTGGCACAACACCCCACCTCCCTGAGCGGCCTGGGAGGCGAAGCGGTGTCCTATGCCCTGGTAGGACTGGTGGGACAAGGAGAAGAGACTAGTGTCCTCCTGATGGGGCGAGGAGTCCAGGGGAGGTTTGGAGTATGGAGATTGAGGCAAGGGGCCCTGGCGGTGGCCTGTGCTCATAACGTGGGGTGTCAGATCCCGCTTGTGGGAGGGCACGGTTGAGGGAGGGCTGCACTCCTCATAGAGCACAGGTGTTGAGTGGGAGTGGAGACTGGGACTCTGGTTGGAGTGTGTATGGGAAGGGAGGTGAGAGTTGGGGTTGGTGTGTGTGTTGTGGTGGGGCTGATTGTTGGTGTGGGGGTTTGAATGGGAGAGAGGGTTACTCTGGAGGTGTGAGCTGGGATGGGTGTTGGTGTGTGAGCTCAGGTTTGCGTGGGGCTGTGTATTGTGATGGTGAGCGTCATGGGTAGTCGGATTCATATGTGTGTGCGTGTTCGCATTTGGGCTGGCGAGCGGATTACTATGTGTATTTCCATGAGGACTTGTGTGCGGGTTGCTGTGTGTGTGCATGGCTGTATTTGAGTGTGTGCTGTGTGAGTGGGGGCTGGGACTGCCACTGTGCGATGTCTGTCCGTACCAATAAGGGGAGCTGCAGTAGCTGGGGGAGTCGTACTGCGAGAACTGTGGGTCTTTTGGAGGGGGACGGTGTGAGGGACTCAATGCAGTGCCGCAGTGGGGTGTTACTCGTGGTGAGGGAGAGCAGGAGGGGGAGAAAGTCCTGGAGGGGACAGGGTGGTAAGACTGGGGCGGAGGTGGGGTCGGCTTTGGAGGATAAGGGGGAGATGAGACACTGGGTGAGAGGGAAGAGGAGGACTCTCCAGGGTATAAGGCTGGATATCGCTCCTCAGAGGAAGGTGTGGAGGGGTGGGCAGAATAAGGGGAGGGGTACTCACAGGGCTCCTGGAGGTAGGTGGAAGGTGGTGCAGGATTGGGAGTGGCCAGGGGAGAGAGGCTACTACTGTCTCCGCTGTAATAGTCCAGCCCCTCATGGAACAGCCCAGAACCCTCCGGACCTCCAACGGTCACTGCGCCTCCCACTCCAGGTGTGGAGGCAGCCTTGCCCCTGCCTTTGGCCCCTGATGGCCGCTCTCTCTGACATGGAGACAAACCCCCTCTGCCTCCTCTAGACCCTCTGCCCCGGCCTCCAACCCCTCCCCGCTTAGGTCCAGGAGTAGGTGTTGGGGAGGGACTGGATGGGGAATCAGAGTGTAAAGCAGAAGCACCTTCTTTTTCAGATTGTGGTTCAGTCCGTTTCCTGCGACCACGGCCAGGTTTGCTGGTTCCCCCACCCTGGAAGAGGACGTTCTGGCTCCAGTTGTACGAGGGCCCTGAAGCACTCTCATGCCAATCCATCATCAACTTCTCCAGGCTGGACAGACTTGATTGACCCCCCTCTCCACTAACAGAAGCGACCTCATTCTGTCTGTAAAGGCCACCTGTGGAGCTAGGTCCACTACCAGTGGCTGCAGAGCCAAGATGTGAAGAGTCAGAGGAGGATTCTGACAGACTTTCAGGAAAAGGTTGTCGCTTGGCCTTCTGGGGGGTGTAGTTTGAGATATCCAAGATGTCTTTGGACTCACTGGAACCATATTCACTGTAGCCGTGATACTGATGCCCAAAGCTGTCTGTTGACCAGCCACCATAACCTTGTCTGAAAAAATAAACACAACACAAATTATTAAACACACAAACAGCACTTGAACAAAATGTGTTGAAATAGTTAAATTTTCAATGATAATGGAGCACATGGTGGACATGGTGAAATTTAAAGTAATGTGCTGGAATGAAACATTTATATTGAGGAATTCATATGTTTTTGATCCTGCTGTAGTCAGACTTTTATTAGTTTGTACTTCCAGTACTTTTACTTGACATAGTTAACATTAAATGGCATTTAATTAAAAACCTTTCATACAAAGTCAGAATTGTGTCAGACATTTATAAATTTCTGTATTACTTTGACAGTAGTTTGTTATGATCACAGGCCACCACAAGTGATTTACCTGTAGCTCCACTGATTAGAGTTGTACTGTTTGTAACCATCTGGAGAGGAGGAGGAGCTGAATGGGCTACTTTTGGCCACAGACATGTAGCCTCCACCTGGTGATGTTGGTCCTGTCAACTCTCCCCGCCCCATGGAGGAATGACCTGCTGCAGGATATCCACTATAGCCTCGCTTGGCTGCTACCTGATAGCCAGAATAACCCATTTGACCAACAGTGGTGGCCTTGCCAGATCCATATGCAAAGCTGCAGTCCGAGGATCTCTGTGGCACTGCAGGAGAAGAGGAGTAGGCAGAGGAGAAGTGGCCATAAGAGGCAGGGTGGGGGGAGCTAGGAGAGTGTGAGAGAGATGGAGGGGTGGATTTGGGATAGGTAGAAGTAGTGGGGGATATTTGGGCCAGGCTGGCATAGCTGTATGGAGGCCTGGCCGAGGAGCAATGTGTCTGGGAGGAACCCTCCACCCCAGAACCTGCACCCTTAGTGCCCCACTTTGGGAATGCAGGGGACCAGCTGTGACCAGTAGCTGGACTGGATGGCTCATATCCAGGGGTGGATGAAGCTTTGAGGGGGTCTGACTGCGAGGAGGAGATGTCCAACAGGTCTGATGAATCATCTGAATCGAGGAGTGAGCGGAAGTATCCGGCAAACAGGCCTTGTGAGTCCTCCCCAGCTGCCCCAATCCCTCTGCTCCCTCCTGTGTTGCTGTAGGCACCTCCCCTTCCGACCTCGCAGGAGGAAAAGCCCCCCCTTGGAGATCCACAGAGCTGATACCCACTCAAACCTTTCTCCTTGTCCTCCCCCCAGCCACCTGCCCCATTGGGCCAGTCCTGCCCCATGGACACCCCCTCCCCTTTAAATGCACCATTTTTTCTCATACGTCTCTTCTTAACAGTTTTCTCTCCCCCAGGCTCAGTTCCTACAATGCCCCCTCCCCTACCAACCCCACCTCCAGCCTTTCCCCTTTTCCTAGGTAATCCATGCTCAGAATGGGGGCTCGGTTTCCGCTTCTTGCCAATGGATTCAAAGAAGTCACTGAAGGTGCTCTTATTGCGTTCACTGCCCCCAATCCCCCCTGCTGCTCCTCCACCTCTTCCAATGCCCCCTCCTCTGCCGCCTCGGGGGCGTCTATACCCAGTGAGCCGGTGGAGCAGTGTGGATATTCCAGGGTTTTCCAAGGGAGTATGGAAGCTTTCTGGTTCACTGGGTGTCCAGCAGCGAGGGGGAGAGCTGCGGCCAGTGGCAGGTGGCTGGCGATTTAAGAAGGCGAGTTTGGACAAAACATCCCCATATTCGGTTTTCACATCATTAGTATCATTAACATAGGATGGGTAAGGGGATGGGAGCTTAGTCCGACGGCGTCTCTGTGGCTTCTTCGGCTGGTCTCCATTACCACCAGCAATCCCGGCATTCGGAGGCTCTCCGGGTATTACTGGCAGAGCCTGTTTAGGTGGCCGTCCCCGCCTGCGTTTGAGAATAACAGGCAGTTCTCCAGGAGGGAACATCACCATAACACTCTTCCCATTGTTCTTCATGCGGAGAAGTGCAGTTGGCTCTCGAACTGCCTCTGAGCCCTCCAGACCTCCATCGTTGCTTTTCTCTGTCCCTGTAATTGTCTCCATATTAGAAATCTTGTAGCTCTTCTGTCTGCGGCTAAGGCTGACGGGAATGCGAGCCACCTTAACAACAATCTTCCTCACCTGTAAGGCAGAGGCCAACACACAAATTGTAAAATTGCAAATTGTATAAACAACATACATGGTACAAATTTGTGGGTAATGTCAAGGAGTAACTACACTTATTTGTAACTATAAATTAACTTACGCCAACAAAACGCCCACGTCTCCGGTTATTGGCAGGAGATGCCCCGAACTCCGCAACAGGTTCCTCCTTTACAGTTAGCAGAGGTGCAGGGATGCTGGATGTGTTTGCAATTGGCAGATGAGGGGTAGCACGCTGAGCCATGGACTGTGCTGCCTGGCGCTTTTTCATGACACTTTTAGGACCTGCTTTATGGACAGATTTTGGTGCAGGCCTAGACCTGGATTTAGGTCCAGGTCTATGCCCAAGTCTAGGCCCAGGTTTAGGTATAGTTTTAGGAACAGGTTTGGGTACAGTTAGAGCAAGAGCGATGTCCGTAGGGCAGGGAGCCGTGGGTAGAACAGCCTCCACAGAGAATGCACTTCTTTCTCACCAACAGCTACCTCCTCCTCTTTAACCCTCCAGATATTCTCCTCCAGTACTTCATCCTCCTCCTCTCCTCCCCTGTCCCTCCCTGCTCTCTTCTCCCCTTCTTCTATGCTTCGGCGTAGGCGGGAGGATTTGCGCAGGTGACAGGGGAAGCGGGGACGTCCAGAGCTGCGGAGTGCATACTTCTTCTCAGCCTCCACAGGAAGAGGGGTGGGGACTGTGTTTCGGTTTGGACCAATAGGGACTGGACAAAAGGTTGAGGGCATATCTGTCTCTGCAGTGAGGACTGAGGCTGCCAGCTGATTTGTGGAGGCAGGGCGATTGCCATGTGTCAAAGACAGGAGTTGAGGTGAGGTTGTGTGTATGGCCTCTGGTGTGAGAGTTCTGGCGTGTTCTGGCCCTATAGAACGTGTTTGTGTGTTAATATCCATGAGTCCACAATTATCCACGTGTGCATGTGAAACAGCCTGAGCATGCACATCTGGGTCTATGTGCGTTTGCATGTTTCTAACTGTCTCTGCAAATGTGTGTGTCTCAGCGGTAGTGTGATTCTCCGTCTGCCTCCGCCGGCAGGAGCTGTGCCCCAGCCTTCTCTGTAGATGGAGGCCGTTAGCCAGGGCGGAAGGAGAGGGGGAAGGAAAGTGGTCGGAGGTCACCGGTGCCAGTCCATTGTTAGAGGGATCCTGGGTCCCCTCCTGGAGCCCAAGCTCCCTGGTCCAGAGCTCTGGCCCGACCAGCCCTTCCACACACGCTTTTTCCTCTGCCTGAGACCCACCACAGCTCACTGGAGCCCCAGATTGGCCTGAATGTAGGTGATCTGACAAGCCACTCATTCAGTGGACAGTCTTGCTGGTACTGAGAAATGAAAAATAGGGATGTTTTCTGCTGTATGAATTTCTTTCTTCTTTGTAGTCTTCTTCTTACAGCTGGCAAGACGATTCAAGGACCTTGGACAGAAATAAAAAACAATTATCAACTGGATAGGAAGTCCACAAATAAGTTAACATTTCCTTGTTCCATTTAAGATATGTAACATAAACTGCTTGACACTAAATGTAGTGGTCTTTCTAAGGCCTCAAACAAAGTACATATAAAAGTAAAAAAAATTCCATCACAAATGAAATTGTGGTTGTGTGATAGAATCATCAACATTTTTGGCAATGGGCCATAAACCTAATCCGTAATGCACTCTACTCTATTAACTGTGCCACCCACACAGCAGCATTACAACATTAGATTACATTTACCATTCATATCCTGCTCAATTGGTTGCTTTTACCGAATGGTTGTGGCGGTGATTCTGATTTTGATTCTGAGTTGAGCCTCACTCTGTCTGCCTGACTGGCTCTGTTCTGCAGGGGATCATTGGGTCATCAATACTGCAGTGGAGAGCTCACATACTTCTCTCTCTCCCCTCTGCTCCTGTCTTTTGCCCATGGTTGCTAGAGTGGGAGAAAGAGAGAGACAGAGACAGAGACAGACAGATAGACAAAGGAAGGGACAGGGAGTTGAACAAGGTGGGAGAGATGGTGGGTGGGGGGGGAGAAAAGGAAAGGAGGAGGGTGGAGCAGAAAGAAAAAGAGAATAAGAGATTAGTACATGATGTCACAGCATGCATCAGACCAGACTAGAATCAGTATTTTGGTGAGGGCTGCACCATCTCACATCAGACACAATTATTTTGGAATGACTTGCAGTATAAATTTTTAAACTCTAATTGTAGTATGTGGCATTTCATTTCAATATACACCAGCAGATTGTAGGTACACATGTAAGCCAAACTATATCTATGCTACTGGATTTTCAATGTGCTCACTAACACACACTGTGTATCATCACTTCATGTTGTTGAGCAGACTCACAGAGTCATGTATTGTTCATGGGATTGAGTGAGTTGTGCCACATTTTTCAATCTCACCATACTTGAGTGAGTAGTTGTACATAAATGTATATATAAATTATGATAAACAATTGAGTAGTCGGGAAAAGCACACACACAGAGACACATACTGACATTGAATGCCACAACTATTGAAATGCATTACAAAGCACTAGACTTGGAGGGTGCAACAAGAACGTGTGAATAATCGCAGCCACCAGGGGGAAGCAGAGAGGTGATGAATAGAGAGGTGTTAAGAGGATGGAGAGATGAAGGTGACAGAAAGACAGGAACGATGGAGGGATTATAGAAACCCAGAGTGAAGTACAGACAGTCAGAAAAGCCAAACAAGTCTTATGAAATCTGGACCACACGTGCTATCAGACTCACACGTGACCATGCATGCACACATTCAAACACAAATGCAAGCATGCGTGCCACACTTACACACATACACACACTTGCTCCAACGCTGTAGTACACTCTCCACATACAACACAATCCTGTCCATCCTCCAATCTCTCCACCTCCCTCTCCAACATATGGCTCCGATTAGGAAAGAGGGAGAAGGACAGAGAGGGAGGGGAGGGGGGAAGTGAAAGACATTCAAATGAGAATGTGAATGGGTGAGAAAATATGAGAGAGGGCAAGAGACAGAAGAAGTGCAGGGAGGTGAAAGACGTGACTGAGACAGGGAAAGGGTGGTAAGAGAGGGATAGACAGAGACAGACAGGTTTAAGTGGGAGGGAGAAAAAGTTGAAGGAGGTGAGAGGAGGAAGCAGTAGAGTAAGATAAAGAGGAGGACGAGCGCAAGAGTTTTGCTGTAGCAGAGTTTAGGGATGCACACATGGAGCAGACCGACCTCAACATTCTGCTGCTTTGAGAAATGGCACAACTGGGACAGACAAACATGAAGATGAACACACACACACACACTCACACAACACATACTTTCTTTAACCCCCTCACCCGCTCTCTCCCATGCCCAGTGCTGTCTCCCTGCCTCCTTCCCTCCCTCTCCTCTCTCCCATTCTCGTTCTCACCTTCTCTCTCGTCTAATTAACAGCATTCATTAATTAAGGCTCCATCTGACCGGTGTGTGAGAGAAGGAGAAGAACACATGCTTTAATTAAACATTGCTGCACATGTGCTTACACATAAATGCACACAGTGTCACTCAGACATACACACACACACGTAGAAACACACAAAGACACATTCAAATATGCCCCCACAGCTTCATCCTCCCACACACTCACACATCGATTTGCACATAAAGACATACATGTCTCACACACACACACACACACACACACACACACACATAGTCATGCACACAAAACAAAGACACACATGCAAATATCTCTCAACTGTGCTCAACAGGGGGCATTCTGACAGGGCTTAGATGCCAGCCAATCAAAGGCTCACACTATGATTCATTGTTTAAGCAGACACTCCTGGCATCCATCAGCCGCCATTCCAATATATTCACCGTCATACGTAGGAAATGCGTTTTGGTGCATTTTACTGTGAATGGCTCGGGGGCTTTGGAACACACAGTGGCGTAGTATTGTCTCTGTGAAAACAGCCGATGGTGTGCACATTGCTCCCACATGATGATCTGTTGAAACTGTTTCACAAAGAGCAGCTCTCATATGAATGATTTTGTTTGAACATTTGTGATCTTGTACATTTTTCATCTGCAAGTAAAAAAGTTATTTGGTGCTATTGACTCCTTACAGAAAAGGCAACAACGCGACATGCCACAGAGCGTATGTGCGCCCATGCCAGTGTGAAATCAGAGAAGAGAACCTGTCATTTTCCAGTTTGGGCAGTTGCCCTGTTGTGGATAGTCTGAGAAGGAACAATCATTCTGTACATGGTAGCTGTACAGCATATCTATTCTCTTCCCATCTATCTCACTGCCACAAAGGCTTACAGACTCACAGGCCTGCCAGCAGCAACCCTCAATGAGGAACTAGACCCTGCGTGTGTGTGAATGTGTTTGTGCTCAAACGCGTGTGTGTGTGTGTGTGTGTGTGTGTGTGTGTGTTGTGTGCGCGCGTGTATGAGTGTGTGTTCCTGGGTGTGTTTGTAAAAGCACTCACTGAGCTCTAACGGGTGTGCAGTTGTTGCTAAGAGACAGGCAGCAGCACCGAAACAGCATGGGGGGGTTGGGGGGGTGAGGGAGGGGGACATGGAGGGGAGAGAGAAAGAGAGAGAGGTAGCGAGAGAGAGGTGGTGAGGGGAGGAGGGGAGAGCTCCACAGAGAGGTTTAGACAGATAAGAAGAAGGGGGGATAAAACAGAGAGAGGGACAGAGAGGGAGAGACGGGAAAGTGTATGTGAGGCCAGGAGAGAGAGAGAGTGAGGTGGGGAGGGGGTTCCTCAGAGACTGACACCATGCAGAAACTCAGCTACCATCAGACTCTCATTCCTCCACACCACCTCAACCCTGACGCAACCTCAACCTGCAGCTCCAACAATCTCACACCTGCACACAACACACAACTTCTTCTACAAAAAAAATCATTAATCAAAAGACAATCAACAAAACTGTTGAACTGAGAACTTGATGAATACCTGTTTTTAAGTCATCATAAGGTTTTTTTGTTGGAAAACAGTGGGGGAATGCATGTCATGGTGTATTCCACATGATAAACGTTTGTCCGACTGTCAGTGAAACATTATACATTACATGACATTCCACAGCATCACTTTAAAGTGGCCAAAGAGTGACTGTAAAGTGTAAACCCTTACTGTGCGTAGTAATCAAAACAAATACTTAACCATGAATTGCAGTCCTCTGAGTGAGTCTATATGGTTTTTTTGCAGATATATTTATAATGTATATTGGTGTGATTTTATATCATATCGTCTTGAGTGATAAAAGAAACAGACTTTGTTCATTTTCAGAAGCAACGCAGAATAACCTTCATTTAACACGAGCACAACCTAAACACAGCTTAGACGTTTTCTTAAACTGATACATTGACATGTTAAATTCAAAGGTTTCATTTTCCTTCCCACTGTGGAAAAAAGTTTTCAATATTTACACAGTGCTCACCCAAATTGTGCAAAGTTTTAATTTGACGAAATGAAGAAAAAAAAACAGAACTGAAGTTATAAGGTCTTGCCTTGACTGCAGTGCATTGTAGCCCAACAGGCAGTAACACTGAGCAGCTAATCTAAGCACATTCAAACTCTTCCACCAGACATGGGTTTTTGAGAGCTTGAGGTTTAAGTGAGCCAAAGGGGGCTAGGAGTGTTATACACACATATCGCACTACTGGGGCCAAAATACTTACACACAAATTACCACCAACGACCCTCAAAAACAGAGCTGAACTTTGGGCTTTGGTGGGCTATAGCTCCATGCACACACACGTCAGTCAAACAGAGACCCCCCCCCAATCAGACTCGCTTTCAGTCTGACCTCTCCTCTCGTTCTCACCCACTCATATCCCACCGTTCTGCCCACCCCCCACCCTTCCCAAAAAAACTCCACCACCACCTCCCCAGCTGCAGGAAATTCCTAATGATCTCCATCATCAGTGTGTGCTGTATCTCCTGCCAAGAGCAAGCACATGCATGCACACACACAGCAAACACGCACACAAAGCATTTAAATGAACAGAGAGCAACACATAAACCATATGTGCAGACAAACAAAAAGGCAGACAGACATTCAGACAGACAGATAGACATCTAACGTAAACAGACTTCACACAGACCAGATACAGTGGCAGCTAAGCCAAGGATGCACACAGGGGACTGGGGAAGTAGCTCGAAACACTAGACAACACAAAACAAGGACCCCCCACCCCCATCTGACTGTCTCACTATCTGACTGTCTCTCTCCTGTTGTTTCTGCAGGAACCTACATGCTGTAGTTATTTTAAGACGAAGAGGACTGTATTACCCCTTTCCCTTCCTCCTTCACCCCCCCTCCTCACTTCTCTTCCTCAATGCTCCCTCTCTCATCCCCCACGCACACCTCCCGCCCCCAGTCTCTATCCCATAACACACACTCCCACTCCCCAACACCCCTCCCTCATCTTCAACTCAGCCTGACACTCTCTCTCTCCTCTCTCTCTCTCTCTCCTGCAGGCAGTTTCCTGGCGCTGCTGATGGCCGCCCCTCAATCAGGTCATGTGACCAACCGCGCCAGCTGGGAACAGCTAGGAGTGTGCACATGTGCGCATGCAAAAATACGTACGAAATTACACACAAACAAGAACGCACAGGGATACATCGGGAAACACACACAAACACATGCAAATAGGGGAAGATGAAACCAACCACTTAGGTGCGAACACAGAAATGCTCCCACTTACAGTTCATGCAGGTGCACAGTGAGCTGACATGTACACACACTGAGAGAAACACACAAGCAAAGGCGCACGCTCACACTGACGCACACTCCACGTAGTCACACTGGCGAGAACTCACAGGCGCACTTAAAAACCACACATACTGACACACATAAACACAGTCACGCACTTCTACCACACACACAGAGGACACACAAACCAGATGCTTGGACCCCGACACACACTCAGACCTTGAGGCCAGTGTTTTGGAGAGGGGCCTCTGTGCTGCGGCCCTGACTTCCTGACTCCTCCTCCTCCTCCTCCCTCCATACTCCTGCTCCACAGTTGCTGTGGGAGACGCTGCTGCAGAGCCCGTTGCCAAGGAGAAGGCTGCTGGCTGTTTGAACAACAATGGCCGCCTTGTGAACGTTCCAACTGTAGGTACTGACAGCTCATCAGCCACAGCCTCAACGTACACACCGCTCAAGGAGCACACACAGCCACACACATGCTGCTCACGCTACACACTGATGCTACACCGCTGTACCTCTCAGAGTCTTGGCCTCAAGCCTGAGCGAGGTAACACTCTCAGACACAAACACAATCAGGCGTGTGCACACAAACACACACACACATCTGTGCACGCTCTAAGAAATTATGACTTCTGCTGAGAGGATAAGAAACCCTTCCGTCCCTCTCTGTCTACCTGCTTCTCTCGCCCATCTCTCTCTCCCTTTCTCACACACAGACACACTCAGTGCGCAGTGCATTCATCCATCTTCCCCCTTCTCCCCGACTACTCTCTGTCTTTCTCTCTTATCTCTTTCTCTCTCCTCCCCCCTCCAAAGCCTCCTGATTTCACTCTCTCACTTGCTCTTCACTTGCTCATCACTGCCTCTCTCTCTCTCTCTCTCCCTCTCTCTCTCTCCCTTTCCATCTCAGGAAGTGTGTGTTCTCACTCTCACGCACACATGTGGAGAACGCACATTCACACAGAGAGAGAGAGAGGAACACTCAGTCTCTTTCTCTCCTGGAAGGTAGCGAATCTTTTTCGTCCCTTGGGGGCATACACTTCCTCAGAGAAGGAGGGAAAAGGGAAAGAAGAAAGAGAACTCGAAACAAGGGTGGAAGAGGAGGAGGGAGATGAGGAGGAAGGGAGGGAGAGAAGAAAGAAAAGGGAAGAGGGTGAAAACTATATTCACGGCGGGGATTTATAGACAGACCCCTTAGTGCTCTGATTATCTGTTCATATTGATGGGACGACATTGAAGCCACACTGGTGGAACGTAGAGACGGCACTGAAGCCAAATTGGGTAGAGGGGGAGATGGGTGGGGGGGTGGAGGAGAATCACTAACAAGTCTCTGCTTATCCTCTGACTCAATGTTTTTAACACACATACTCGGACACATGTATACGCACACTCAAACTGCTGCTAAAAACAAAAATAAGTCTAATACGCTGACGCACAAGGATGGCAAAACAAAAAAATCTGACATACTGTACATGTGTAAGTATGCTGATCAGCAGATAGATGTGTGTGTGTGAGTGTGTGTGTGTGAGAGAGATGGCGTGTATGTGTTGTGTGCCAGACACCGAGAGATGCTTTTGTGTGTGTGTGTGTGTGTGTGTGTGTGTGCGTCTGTGTGTCTGCGTGTTTTCCCCATCTCTCGCTCCTCTTTAATAATTGAGCTGATTCTGTCCAGCTTGTTAGGGAGGTACACAGCAGCTTCACACTCTGTCTTTCCCTCATTCTCATCCTCTCATGCGCTCTATCTCTCCCTCCTCATCCATCCATCTTATCGCTCTCCCTTCATTTATCACTCCTTTTTCTTCCTGACCCCGCCGTCCTCGCTTTCTCTCTTGCTTTCTCTCTCGCTCTCGACTCTCCGTCCCTTCCCCCAGCTCTCCTCTCCCTCTTTCTTCGCAAATCCCTCCTGTTCTTTGACCTCTCCCTCGCCTCTTGCAGTTTCACCCCCCTCCACCCCGCTGCCCTCCATCATCCCTCTCCTCTTGCCTCCCTCCCCCTATCCTCCAGGAGGTGAGAGGTCGAAGCTTCCTCTCTACTGTCAGACTCAAACCGGCTGCAACCAGCCCTGTGGGGGGTGGTGGGGGGTGAGGGAGACAAGGAGAATGAGGAGGTAAGTGAGGAATGACATATAGGAAAGGAGGGAAGAGGTGAGGGAGATAAGTGGAAGAAGAAGAAGAAAAAGGGACTGACTAAAGGACAGATACGGGGTGGGGGGGGGCAGAGGGGTTGAGACAGGGAAGGGGGCGAGAGAAAAGAGAAGGGGAGATGTCTTCTATTGAGTCAGTGTCTTTGGCACGGAGGAGTCGTTTTATGAATGTATCGTGTGGGAGGTGACAGAATGGAGCATACAAACACTGCTTACACTAATGCTAAATGGTTGCTGTGTGTGTGGGTGCATCTGTGTGTGTGTGTTTGTGTGTGTTTGCCTGTGTGTGCGCGTGGGAGTTGAACCACGTTTACCTGCCTGTGGCGAAAGCTATTTCACTTCAGGTGACGATTAGATTAATAGGAGTCGTAAAAGACAGGACCCTTCACTCCAAGGACAAAGTAATGACTAATTATTTTTTTGCCAGTAGCTCCTTGCATAGTGGAAAATATTAAAAGTTGTAAAATATTCCTAATATGTTCTATTACTCAATATCTAACCAAGCAGATTTTTTCACTGTGAATAGATGTGAATTGTTTATATGAATCCGTGCCCTAAAATTATGTTCTCGTGTATTTTGGGAGGCATTTCAAGTGCTGAGTAATAATGGCCTGACTCATTCACAACGCTGGTGTAAAGTCCCTTTTCCTGAATGGCAGTAATATATCTGTTGTGAAGAGTTCAAAGGGGAGTACCAGAATGATCTTCAGCTGACTTTCACACAACCTCTGTGACCAAAAGAGAAGAAAAAAAAACCTTTGTTCATTTGACAAATTTTGTGCACAGCTAGAAGCCAAATTCATGAAATGAGAGGCTTTGTAGCTGTAAGGAGAAGCCGAAGATTGTTTTTGGAGACGCGTTTGAAAAGACCCAATCTCTGATAGGATATCCTTTCTGATTTAGATTACTAAAGCTCAGTCTGGTGTTTGTGTGGTCTGAAAATTAAGGTAAAAAGATTAATGATAAGACCCCAAAGAGCTTCAATAACTGATTTTGTCACTCAAGCTAACTTCCCTCATGTTTAGACCTGATGCATCAATAAACTGTCACTCTTCTAAACCGCTATTCAACCATTCAACAGGTTGCACCATCCCGATAACTCAAAACTTCCCATAACACCAGGACATCAGAGGATGTCAATGGATGCACTGTACTGATCAATGTTTGTGCATGTGTGCGTGTGTGTGTGTGTGCGTATACATGATTATGTGTGTCCATTCTGTCTTCTCCATCTCCATGACGACCTCCATATCAAGAGGACGTCTGACTACAGCAACCTCACATGCTGATAGGTAGAGAGAGAAAAAAGGTGATTGGTTGAGCTGTCGGCTGTCATATCAGCAGGGTGTATCTTTGTGACACACACACATGTGCTCGTGTGCGCACGCACACACACACACACCTGCACACACACACACACACAGCTTGGCTTGTCTATGCCATCAATCCACACGCCTACGAACTGCAGCAAGGCGCAAACAAAAGGTACTTCCACAGCACACACACACATACACATAGAAGTACACATGTGCATGCATACACGCACATACACACACAGGTTTGAGACGAGATGTGGTGTGTTAGGTGCACTGACCCTGCCAATGAGGACAGGAGGAACATCAACGGAGCTACAAGGCCGTTGCTATGACAACTAGCCCAGCTCACACAGGTAGGAAGCACAATAGGCCTAAGCTGTTATATGTTCACGTTCTCTCTGTTTGTCACACACACACACACACACACACACACACACACACACACCGGGCAGTGCACTCAAGACAGGTCTGACAGACAGCATGCCAAGGTAAGGCCATTTCCTTTTCATTCCAGCATTCAGAGGGCTGAAATTATTCATTATGTCCATGTGGAACCGCCAGTAAGAGAACTCACTCTTCAACCAGCAGCCTGAGAGAGTGAGACTGTGTATGAGTGTGAGACAGACAGACAGACAGACAGACAGACAGACAGAGCATCACTCTGCATACTAAGGCACCTGCACTAGGGCAGCCTGTGCACGTCTCTGAGGGGCCCTTAAATAACGAACTGTCACTGCCCAGACATCGACATTGACTTCCCTCTGCCTCTCATCCTCTCCTCTCCTTCAGTTTCTCATGCACTCTTTCTTCCTTTGTACTCCCCTTCCTACTCCTTCCCACTAAGCCACAGACAAGAGCTGATAATCACCACCATGAGTACGCCGTGTCTCTCCAGCACACCGGCCCTGTTGCCACTGCAGGATGTGCTGCTGCTGCGTCCTGCCTAACTGTCCTGACAACTCAGGGGGCTGCCGGGGCTGGACGGATGCTCACCACGGGATTCTCTGTTTCTCCTGTAAAGCAAACATCTGTCCATCGTCAGGTGCTGGGCTCAGTCAAACCTCTGGTATGTGTCATTGGCACGTAAATTCAGGATTAGAAAAGTCCCATCAAACTCACCCCGTTGCGGAGACAGCAAATAAACAAAACAAGTGTGTGTGCATATGTGTGTATGTCAGCAGTGTGACTGTAACCTGGGGAGGTACTGTATACTGTCTCCCTGCCTACACTGTATATAAATTCGGTGATAATGAGGCTAATAGGTGAGAAGACTGTAAATACACAAAAAACAGGTGGGGCTACACAAGGTTCATTGCGCGCACATTCAACCACATTACGTGAGTGCGTGTGTTTGAACATCATCATTTAAGATCTCACCACACACGCTGCATGCCCACAGTAAAAGCTCAGATGACCCAGCAGCACGAGCAATAGCCTATGAATGCAGAGCTACGTCCGTGAGCGGCACCGATGAGGTTAATGTAAAAAAAAAAAACTCAAATAGAAACGTAGCCAGAGGTGCGCAGCACAGCTGGCTGAGCGGACAGTAAGCAATTTTTTTTGGTGTTGTGTACTCAAGACACTGCACGCGCACTCACCAAGGGAGTGAGAGAGAGAGTCTGGGGGCTCGCGCTGGTTGCTGGAGCTGCTGCGGTGTCAACGCTGGCTGGCTGGGCGGTGGGCTCGCGCGGCTGTCGGTGGCGGTGCTTTACTCCTCTCCTCACCCGGGTCACGGAGTCGATGCCTTGACGGCTGCAGCCGTCAGCGCGCAGCATTTCCCCTTCATCTGGGCTCCCCGCGTCGGAGGGAGATAGTCCTCCCACATCAGTGTAAACGTTGTCTCCTCCTGCCGTCGCGCGCCTCCGTCTCGTGCGGCTCAACGGAAAAACCGCTTCTCTGGCTCACATCAATATCTGCACCCAGAGAGATGGGAAAGCAAAAACAAAAAAGGAGAGAAAAAAAATGTGGAGCAGGGACGTTGGTTCACAGTCTTGTCCCCAATTAAGGTGCTGACATAACCGCGCTCGAGCCCTGTGCTCCGGTTTTGGTGACAGGCACGGGACTTCCCAGTATGCGGGAGGCGAATATCGACCGTGCGCCCGTGCGTCTCTGCCTCTGCAATTCCAGCTCTCTGTCTCTCGTGCGCTCCAGTCTCCACTGTGCCTTTCCAACGTGCCTGACTGTCAAAGCCATCCGGGCACCCGTAGCTGGCCTCACTTTACACCCCTGGAACTATGGGAACAGTAGTTTACTGAAGACTGGACTAGAGATGGTGTGAATGAGGAAGACAGCGAAAGGAGAGCGAGAGACATAGAAAAGAGTGGGAGGACTGATAATATCTGCCAGTGCCAGAGATGCCAAAACACGAATAATATCATATTATATTTTCCAATTAATATATTAATAAGTAAGCTGTCAATATTTTGGTAAATTTATTAAGTCATTTGAACAACTGATTCCATTTTGTACCAATTTTCTTTAGTGTAACTGGAAATGTTGTATGCTGTGGCATACAAAATTATGAAATTTTGCTTGAAGCACAAAGCGTGAAATAGAAATATTTCCTCACATGAGCCATATAAATTCATTAAAGGAAAAAGTTGAAAAAATTAATAACAGCCTATAAATTTTAAGACAGACCAAAGGATCAGTCATTCCTGTACACTAGCTATATTTGTGTGTTTTGCATGTGATGGCACCTGGCTTTAACATTACCTATAAGGAAACACCAAACAAACACATAGAATAAGAGACGAGTCCCAACCCAGAAAAGATATTTGATCTTTATTACAATAACATGGCAGGGGGGTTCACCACACCTAAATGCAACACATACATTTAAAACACTATCCTTCCACTTACACTGTTCTTTCCTCTTTATGTGTAACATTTCACCCTGCCCTCCCAATGGATGAAAACTGTATATATGTTAACTAGATATATAATTCTTTGTGATGCACAGATATATCTGCGTTAAATTAAAACAACAAAAAAGACAGTTCATACAAAATTGTCATACAAATGATCAGACAAACAAAGCAGTCCTCACCACCTCTCAGTATTACATTTAAAATCTAAAACAGCCCTTAATTTGACCATTTTAAGGCACATATTGGATCCAGTTGAAAATCAGTTCCCCTTACAGGTGATGGACATGGATCAGTTCATCTTATTAAATCTTACTTAGGAGGGTCTGTGGCTATGTCCATAATCTACTCAGTTACCATCCAGGTTCACAGGACATTTTTCCATAGACAGTATTCCAACTGAAACCTGTTGCTGCTTCTATTATTTCTGTAACAACATATATCTGAGATAAACAGTTGGCCTACTAAATCTCTTTTTTCAGACAGAGAAATCAAAGGAGCTTGAACATATATGGCAGCTGAACAGATCGAGTACCAACTCGACATCCCCCCACCTCAACACAACCATCTACGTCTTCTTTCAGTTCCTTGTTGTCATGGTTACAGAGTAAAGCAACATTACTGCAAGGCCTGACCAGCAGAGCTCCGACTCTGCTCTTCAACATGGTGGACTGATCTGTCCTGAGCAGGCGGCGGTGATCAATGACCAAAAGGAGGAAACTGTCTTTAAAGAATTAAACAAGGCAAATGATATGTATCTTAATATTTGTGTGTGCATGTACAGTATGTGTGGAACAAATACAATGAATGCATGCACATGGACAATGACATGCCTATCAGTGTAAGTGCATGTATATATCCATGCCTGCCTGTCTGTCTATCTGTCATTCTTCTTTTCCCTTTATTGCTCCACATCTGTCCTACACGTGTGTGGTCACAGGTTTTCTCCGGGCTGGTACTGCGGCTCTGTGGCGGTGAAGTAATCCTCCAGGAAGGACTGCAGGTACTCAAAAGTGTGCCTCTCATCGGCCTCCCGCCTCCAGCACTGCAGCATCAGTTCATGGAGCGAGGCGGGGCAGCCCGGGGCACACGGCATCCGGTAGCCCCTCTCCACCTGCTCCAGCACCTCACGGTTGTTCATGCCTAAAGGGATTGAGAAGGAGATGGGGAGAGGGTTGGATTGAAAAAAAACACTTGAAACACAAAAAATCCAACACATATTGGATATGGAGAAAAGTCTTTTTTTAAATCACTAAAACAGTAGTGGTGGGAATTACACAAGTACAATGCAAAGTTGACATCTCGCTGAAATAGTGCAACTTTATATGTATGGTTGCAAGTGTAATTTTCTTATTTTCTGCAATATAAAGGGCGTTGACCTGAATGAGGTGAGAAGAAAGTGGAATAAAAAATGTGTAACAAAGTTTTTAGTGTCAAGTTTATATGTAAAACTGTAAAACAGCCACAAACTGGCAACAGTCCTGACCATAAGTATTATCTGTTTCATGATTTTATTATTGTATTTCATGTATTTATTTTTAAGAATTTGAATCTACTGTTCACCTTTTCTTAAAATCTTTTTTATGGTGTAGGGATTGCTGTTACTTGATCAATCCTTCTTGATCAATCAGTATCCTTCTAATTTTATGTGCTCTTGGATCATTCATTATAAGTCTGTCTTACAGGATTCGTAGCGTCTGTTTTTGTGTTGTATGTGGTGTTATTTGAACATGACACTACTGTAAAAGAGATATCAATTCCTTGTTAAAATAAAAGTTATAATATCATATGATAAAACTTGCTCTTCAAATCTCTTTACATTAAGTTTAATAGAAAATGAAACTGGAAAATTACTGCAATAGCAAATAAGCCACACATTTTGGAAAATTAGCAATAAGATAAATCATTAGGATTTATTGCAGCAACAGTTAAGGACATTAAGGACATACCAGTAATGTTTGGGCAAGAAAATGGCATAAACTGTGCTAATTTGCACAGCAGGGTGTCAGGTGCATAAGAAAAGGTCTTGCCTTTCTTTCCCTCTGCTTTGGAAGTACTTTTGGGCAAAACTCCACCCAGTGCTGTAATGTACTTTGTTTGTATTTGAAAATGTAAGTTAACTGTCACTTTTCCAGGCTGTAGCAACTAACGAAAAAGTATCTAATCCTGGAGACTTTTCATTGCAAAGGATGATCAACATGTTACTGCAAGAAACTGAGAAATACTGAACAATCACGTTTTATCCAGTACCTGGGTATGGCACCCGTCCCTTAGTGATGAGTTCAGTTAGTAGGATGCCAAAGCTCCAGACATCTGACTTGATGGTAAAGCGTCCATACAATGCAGCTTCTGGAGCCGTCCACTTGATGGGGAACTTCGCCCCTGAAACCATGGCAACACAGAGAAGATGCATAATCATATAATTAGGATAGGTTATGTATAAAAATATAGACATGGAGGCAGAGGCAGGCACATTTAATCATCACATTGTGCAACAGTGGCCTTCGTCTCTCTCTCTCTCACACACAAACACTTAATATTGCATGCTGGTACCTTGTCTGGCGGTGTACTCGTTGTCCTCAATGAGCCTAGCCAGGCCAAAGTCAGCGATCTTGCACACCAGATTGTCTCCAACAAGGATGTTAGCTGCTCGCAGGTCACGGTGGATGTAGTTCATCCTCTCGATGTATGCCATTCCAGCTGCAATCTATAAACACAAAGTGATAAAAGAGCTGAGATAGACGGCAAGTTTTTCACTGTGCCTCTGTTTCTGTGTGTTTGTGTTAACTCACCTGCGCAGCCATGTCCACCAGCTGAGGCAGCTTCAGACTCTGCCCCTCCCCATCTTTTAAGAAGTCCAACAAACTTCCTGAAAAACCAAGATTGTAGCATCATAATTTGCCCCTTACGTTTTTTATAGTAAGACATATCTGCTGTATATCATGGCATGTACAAAATATATATTTATTAATTATTTTTATTAACACATCTTACTGCCATCTTTTGTCTCTTTCATTTTAGTTTTTAGTGATATGGAAGGAATGTGTTACCTGACCCAAGGCCGCCTCCACAGGGAGGTCAAAGGTCATGCTCAGAGGAAGAAAGAAAATCCCTAGAATTGGTATAATTCAGTGTTTTGCACCACAGGAGGCACAGGGGCTTTAACTGTGGTTTTTCAATTTATGAAACATTTCCCTGATCACAATACCACCCTAATGCCAATTTTTTAATGATGGGTAAATACCTTGACTGTTGAAGGTGATGTTTTTGCTCCTGTTTGTCTGTTTGGTACTCAGCAGGAAATATTGAAAATTTGTCGTTTTAAAGAATGGTTGAAAGTTTGGACAGTTTACTCAGCCTGATACCTTGGCTCATGAACTCCGTGATAATGTAGATGGGTTCCTCAGACACAACGGCGTAGAGCTGCACCAGCTTGTCATGGCGGAGTCTCTTCATGATCTGAGCTTCCTCCAGGAAGGCCTCAGGGGACATAGTTCCTGGCTTCAGAGTCTTCACCGCTACCTTGGTGGTACCGTTCCACATGCCTGGCATACAGACAAGGGGACATTAATGCACACATAATACATGAACACACACAGAGACATCCTGCGCAGGCATACAAACCAATTTCCTGGCACACTGACAAGGTGATGGCTCTATGGACATACTACTTATACAGGGACACAGACACCCACACATAGAGTTGTAAATATCAAAAAACAAGGGACATAATATGCAGGCTGTAATGAACACACACATGTTGTCAAACGTCTGGTGCATGCAAATGATGTTTTTGAGAGCATGCATGACATGAGACAGGGTTGTGTTAGGAAGGAGGGAGGGGGGTTTACTGGTCTTACATCAACACCAGCAGCACCTGAGTTATACAGACAAACTGCATGGCTCAGAAAACCCAACGTGGTCAGGGAAACTGCATGGCATTGTAAATGAAAATAAATCATGTGGGAATATCAAGTGATACTGGGAAAAACATCAAACATTACTTACATACACGGGCATAAGTGGCCAGCCAGAGCCAGACATTTAGCATTACCAACAATCTTTGCTACAGGACAGTAACAGACACTACAGAAGACAGTTCTGGACAGAGAGTTCTCCCTCTAAGCCTGCAGAGGGTGTCAGAGGTTGGCGGTGTCATTCTCACCCATCCAAACATCTCCGAAGCAGCCCTGTCCCAGCTTCGTTTGCATAGACAGCGTTTCCCTGGACACCTCCCAGGCATCCCGCCCAAGGCCCATAGTGAGCGGGGTGCTGTTGGGACAGGGCATGGTCAGGTAATAGCACAGCCCGTCATTGCTGCCTATTTGGGGGAGGAGATGGGAGCCAAGGAGGGTGGAGATGTAGGAAAAGGAAAGAGTGGAAGTGGTTGATGAAGATCAGAGGTGAAGTGATGGGCGGGAAGATGGAAGAAAGAAGGGTGGGGGGGTGACAAAGAGGTGACGTGAGATGATGAAACATGCACATGCAACAACAGGGGAGGAGGGGCACAACTTTGCACACCTGGATGTAAAACAAGGCCGCATTTGAATTTATTTGCTGCTGCCTCTTTGTAAAGGTTTATTAAGGATTTATTAAGATTTATTACACTGCTGCAGTTTTTTTCAACACATAGCATTTAAAAACTGGTCTAGACTACATCAATCCACAGTGTGTGTGTTGTCTATGTGTTTATGTGGTCTGATCCAAAGGTATATTTGATGCCGGTTGACATACTCTGAACTACACAGACAGATAAACAGGGCTTTACAGTATATGTTTGTGAGAGTGCAGGTGTCTTGACACCACAAGCGTTTACTGTTCTTGTCAACTGAACGCAACAGACATATTATATATACCTGCTCATCTTTTAATACTTTTTTTTCCAGGTGTGCTCCTGCTGTCACCTTCCCCCACTGCAACACAGTCCCACCATTCCTACCCATCCAGACTTCTCCAAACTGGCCATTGCCCAGTTTCTTAATCAGCTGGAGGGATTCGCGGGGAATCTCCCACATGTCCTTGGTCTTCACTGATAAGTCAGCCAGTTTAGGCGTGCCCCGCTTACAGCTGCCAATCAAACGGCAGCACAGACCCGCTGCTCTCTCTGAGAGAGAGAGGAGAGACAAAGAGACAGGCAAAGAAGAAAGGGAAAGAAAACAGAGGAAAGAAAGCAACACACGCAGAGATAAAGAAATAACAAGACAGGTTGCTTATGCACTTATGCAACTGACAGGTTAACCAAAAACTATATGATAAAGGCACAAAGAAAATGCTCCAAAAGAGACATAAAACACATTCTGTGTGCTGTGACCAAAACTCTCAGGTTGTTTTTGATGTCTTGTAAAGTCACAGACTGCAGAATGTGTTATATCAACTTATGCCACTAGGGGGCAGATATACACTGACAGAGAGCAGAGGAAGTGGAGGGTGTGAACCCTGCTTGTTGCAACTACTTGTGTACAGTGCAGTACAGATTAGGAAAAAAAAATACTTAGAGAATCAAAAGTAAAATACTCAATAGGCAGAATGGCCCCTCTAAGGGTTTTGTTTTATTGTATATATATTACACTGGTAGATGGTGGAGCTCAATACTTACTGTACTGATGGTTAGTTATTTAACAATACATCATATTTTATAAGCTGATTATATACTTTTTATGTAAGTTGTGAATCTGTAAAGTAACTTGAAACTTGTCAAATAAATGTAGTACAGTAAAATGTTCAACACTTCCTCTGAAATGTATTAGAGCAAAAAATAGCATCATGTGCAAATATAAACTACCTCAAAATTATCCTTATGTATAGTGAAAGTACTAACTCTCCACCACTGATAATAATTTAATTAGAGGAAGATATAAAAGATTTCTTCTTGCAGATGGTCAGAGACTTTTAGATTTAGAAATTTTAGATGAAATCCATAGATGCAGGAGCTTTGGAGCTTGAAGGTGCATCAGAAAATGGCAACACAGCAATGTTTTCATTTTGAAGGAGAAGCAGAAAAAAAAGAGGATGAATTAGTTTCCCTGTGCGTGTGATTATGTTCGTTACCGGTGTAGTGCTGTACCAGCTGTGGCACAGTGTCAAACTGTGATCTCGTGGTGATGTAGTAGCCACCATTGTCTAGTTTGCGGATCTTATAATGCTTGACGTGGTCTCCCTTGTTGTCGTCCCAGTCACGGATAGACAGAGAGTAAGCACCTGTGAAAGAGATAGGAGAGAAAAGGAAGACCGGGTGGACAAAGGAGGGAGGGGTGGATGAAGGAGCATAAAGTGGGGGAGAGGTGATAGGTAGACAAAGAGAGAAATTTAATGCTTTCACATGTTTGGAGCAGTAAGAAGAGTGTGTGTGTGTGTGTGTAGCCTTCTCACCCTTAGTGGTCTCACTCTCTCGTATGAGGAAAGTTCCCCTCTGGTTACCATGGCCGAGCAGCTGTCTCTCTGCATCCTTCCTCCCCATCTTCCCAAAATACCACCTGTCACCATGACAACAGCACACAGGTCACAACAGCAACAGCACACACCATGTGACCTTTGCCCTCAGACTATGTGTCAATTATTGAGAAAATCTTTCAACATAAACTAAAATCAGCTCCTATGTTGCAGCACACGTAGTGTGTGTGTGTGTGTGTGTGTGTGTGTGTACTCACTCTTCAGCCTGTATGGAGTCAACAGGAGCTACGTAGTTGGAGGGGATGTAACCTGAGTGGCCTGTGTCCAAAGAGCGAGCCTCCCACCAGTCACCCTCTCTGCAAAAAACAAACACAAAACCTCAGTTTGCTCATGGAGATGAAAAACATTGGAGGTTTGGAAATCAGACATACGGTGTAACAAATACAGTCAGCTCACAGTTTTGGTATGACGCTCGATGGGGGGTTCATAGTTTTTTTTTGTTTTGGGGTTGCTTTTATTGTGGATAGGACAGAGAGATAGAGGATTTAAAGGAGAGAGACAGTACAACTTGAAGCAAAGGGCCGCTGGCCAGAACGCAGGCTGCTGCAATAAGGTCCTAGCCTTGTACATTGCTTCGGGCGCACTACCAAATGAGCTAGATGCCCCAGAGGGTTTATAGTTAAATACTATGTTTGTAACTATTGCAATGAAAGTACTACTTCTTTAAGTAGTAAAATTTAAATTTATGCTTTCAGGTTTCACCTGTCTTACTTCTATAAATTGTTTTATATGTTCAAGTGTATAAATGGACAGGTCTACATTTAAAATAAACTGAAAAATAAAAGGTGTCAAGATGTAAAATAAGATTAAAGAACATAGGTGTGAACTTGGCTGGACCATCAAACACCTTTTTTGGCCACAAAGCCAAATTTAAACATTATCATTTAAACTGATTTTAGATTTCTAGAGTAGGACAAGAACATTGTTCAAGAGCAGCCGTTGATGTCGACATCGCCAAGCAGCCGTTCACAAGGTTAATATGTTACATTTAATTGCAGCCTGTTGCTCTTAATGTATGCAAACAATATTAATTACCTTTTGGAAGTCACAGCTGATCTCATTTAACATTGATCACATATAGCTAACGTGCATGCCACAAAGTATTATTACAGTCATTTATTAAGTGTTTCCCCTACATTTAATGACATTCGTAAACAGATGTTTTTAAATGTATTTGTGTACATTTAAACTTACGTATTGTTGATGATCTGGAATTTCTCTCCTTTCTGAAAAGTAAGGTCATCTTCGGTGCGAGCATCGTAGTCATACAGAGCTATAAAAAGGGTGACTCCACCACCTGCATACATGTTTGCACGTACCACACAGTTAACCAAGAGTAACACACATTAGTTTATACCACTGAACTCTAACAGCAATCTAGGATTATCTTTACTGTTCTAAAGCCGAGGTTCATGTTTGTCTGTCTTAAAACAATACTCACATATCCGCATATACTGTACATTAAAATCATTAATGGAGTAAGGATTCCACCTGTCCATACAGGCTGTGAAAGATCTTCCTAGCACAATTCAAATGTTAGAGATGGGGACAAAATCCACAGTCAGGGGCAGTATGGACAGAAGGAACCATTACAGCGATTAAAAACTACTTCAATGTGCATGTGGGCATTGACAGACAACAGAAGAACCTATCCTTGAAAATTGTTTGAGGAATCACATTACAGCATATAATTTCCATATTACCATATTGATTTCTTTGATTTTAAGACCACCGTCACACAGTACAAAAGACATCACTGAGAAAACACATTTTATATATAGAAACACATGTCACTGAAGTAGTGCTAAGTTCACTTTGGCCTATCATCAATTCAGGGCAAACTTTCCTTATTAATGAATATGTTGATTTTCACCTTTTTAAATCTAAATAATATTGTAAAAACATTTTACTTGGGTCTCACACACACACACAAACACACATGCACACACAGTCCTACATGTTATGCCTCCAGGCCGCTGGTGTGTGGTGGTGTTGGGGAAGATGGTGCTCGATGTGAAGCCCTTGTTGAAGTCTGGGATGGTCTGAGTGGGGTCGGGACAGTAACGGCCCTGATTCAAGGCTGCAGACAACCCTCCATCTGCGTTGCTAGGAGACAGATCTGTAACGTCTATTGCTGCTGCTGCTGTTGCTTTGGCGGACTTCTTCTGCTTGCAACAGGCACACCCCATAATAACCAGCACGGAGACGGCGTCTGTGAAAGCAACCAGAGTTAACGATACATGCCACAACTTTATAAATGTCTATTTTCCTTCTCTTTATTGCCACTTGATGCAATATCATAGTGATTAAAGCTGTAGACTATGCAGTTTATAAGAGCCTTTAACTGGTGTAAGTACAGTCTAATAGTACAAGGTACAAGGTTGATTTATTTGTCACAATACAACAGGCTATAGAGTGAAACTGAGTTTGTAACTCCCTTCTGCTATTTAGCAATGTACATTACTATAAAAGTAATTATAAAAATGGTTAACAGAATTAACTATATTCATTGGAGTGTAGCGCTATTAGTAGTAAGACTACTAATGTAAAATGTTTCTTTACAGAGATAACAACATAGGTTAGTTTAGAATAAAAACAAGGAATTTACTAATTTAAAATTAACTTTTTAAGGGAGTGGTCAAAATAGTAATATCCATATTTTCAGTATGTGCCCTAGAAACACCAGATTGTACGTTTTCCATATTGCAACTTGATAACATCTTTCCTCAGACCAACACCGCCTGATAAGCGCTCTCATCTTTTTATTTTTATTATAATTAATAGAATAAGAAATATCAAGCCCAAGCTGCAATAACCCTGGTGACATCACTAGGACATTACCAGGCTGTTGTTTTTTCAAACTCTGGAAAGCTCCTCCAGTCACATAACAGAAGACATTATATAACTGAGCAGTACACCTCAGCAGCAAACTGAACGTTGTGTTTAAAATCAGTGGAATGTCCCTTTAATTAATCAGTAATTACATATGACTTAATTAATTACAGTATCACCGCTTATCACCAAAACCAAAAATACTAGAATCTAGTAGATAATCACAATATTCAGCACAAGAAATTCATTTTTAGCAAAACTATAAGTAATCAAATTCCTATGATTTCTGTCTACGCAACCTGACACTTCAAACAAAAGCTTGAAAGTGAAAGCAACACACGCCGACAACATGAAGGGGTTACCCGGGTGTAAAATAGCTAGAGAGAACTGCAAAGAGAGAAGTAACAAACTTTAAACAAAAACTCAACTTCCCTCAAGCAGTAGATGGAGGAGGAGGAGGAGGAGGAAGAGAGGAAGAGTAGTTGGAGGCGAGGCGGAAAGGAGAAGTTAACTTTTTCTCACCTGATGTCTTCCTCTGTCAGATCATCTGTCAATCACCATCGCCACTAGAAAAAAAAGAGGGAGGAGGTGAATGACATGGGGTGGAATGAGAGAGCAGGGCAAGGGAGGATGAGTGGCAGAGAACCAGAGACAGAAAAAGTGATGGAGAACGTGAGGGAAAGGCTCAAGGGCGGTAAAGCGTGAATATAGACACGCATGAAGGGACTCATGGTTAGACAGAGAAGTTTGAAAAAAGCACAGAGACAGCCCGAGATAAGGAAAGACAGTGAGACATGTGAGGTTAGCCACTTCCCTTTTCGCTTTGCAGTTTCTAGAGGGGGTTCTCAGTCATTCTCTCTGGTCAACAGCTGTGTTTCTGTGTGTGTGTGCGCGTGTGTGTGCGTGTGTGTGTGTGTGTGTGTGTGTGTGTGTGTGTGTGTGGGGTTTGTGGTTAAATATGCCTGTAAATATCATCATAGGACACAGGGGTATCTGACACAAAGAGACAGACGGTCTAGTGATGTGAAATGTGTTTCACAAAGATCATTGTGGCGATCATTGTGTTCTCACATGTACGCAATCCTGACTTCCAGTTTTGAGACGGAAAGCATTGTTTGAGTAGATTGTGTGTTGACAAAGCAAAAGCTGGTGCCAACATCAGGAGGAAATAATATAAAGAGAAGACTGTAAAACATTTTAATTGTGTGCAGAGGTGCCTGCATGCAGTCATCCACATTAGCTTTCAGTGAATCTGAATATCTTTAGGTTTTGGACTATTTGTTGAAAAAAATAAGCTATAGCGTATTAGTTGTCCGCGCAATTTGATGGGTACATTTTTCTGACATTTGATGGACATTTCAACTGAGAAAATAACTGGCAGATTAACCTATACTAAAAAATATTTTTAAATGTAGTTCTACATTAAACGTTTAGGTCATCTGGAGGCTGTAGTTTCTTATATTTAATCTGCTGTTGTTGATAAAATAGGGGTGGACAAAATTTTAGAAATACCTGTCAGTATAACGTAACACAGCTCAACAGCACTGCCAACTACAGCCTCCAAAATCTCCATGAAGTTTCTGAATAAATTTACATTACAACCTTCATTATTGCAGGCTGTTGTGTTAGATGACATTAGTGTTAGCTACTGTGTGTGTACCTAATAAACTGGCCACTGAGTGCAGAGTGGCCCTAGGATTCAAACTGGCAACCTTTCAAGCTGCAGCCTCCCCACCTACTGAGGAATGTGAGGGAAGTCACACACAGGAAGAACAATACAGGTTACGGCAGGGAGCGGCATGAAAACAAAAAGTAATTCACTTTTGTTATGAAAAACCATGAGAGCTCCCAGTGAACAGCGTCAGGCTTGTCCCATCCACAACACAAATTCCAACAGAAGCTATTATGGGATACATCCAGAAGAGTCTAGAGCAAAGTATGCAAAAATGTTACGTGCACACAAGCGCACACACACACACAATCATTTACTATCTGTTCGGCCATCAGGAGAGCTACAGGAAGTTAGCCCTGTTAGAGTTTCCTGTCCACCCCTCTGATGGCTCCCCCCTTTTCCTGGAAACTGAGGACAGAGTCCACACACACGCACACACACCAGGCAGCTGCAGGGCCACAAACACACACACACACACACACACACACACACACACACACATCTTCCACTTTGTTGCTGTTTTTCTCTGCACCGTGCCCACACCCCTCCAACAATAACCTTTCATATTCCCTCTATCCAACCCTTGCACCAAACCACAGCTGTTTCTTTCTCTTTCAGATAAACCTTAGAAAGGAGAAGTGACAGAAGGGGTAGAAGAGGCCTCCTCCCTTTCATCTTTATCTGTCCTCTGCCCCTTCTCTCATCACTTCTTTTTCTGCTTTTCTAAGAATGGCAGATCACCACAGACAAGATAAGCACAAGAACAGGTATAGGTCTTAACACACATACATACAGAGGACTACTTGCAGGAAGGTTATTGTTCTCCTAATGGTTCCTGTTGACCAGATTTACCCTGCTCTCCTCTGTCTTCCTGTCTGCACACAGAAGCTGTGGTAATTCTTAAAATCCACCTAATAATTCAGTTGACCTGAGGTGTTTACACCATCGTCACACTTAAAGTCACACATACAGAACAGCACACGGCCCACTGAACAAAGTCTTCACTGAGCAAGCATGCACAAAGAGATAAAATATGCAATTGTGCACCAACATACTGGTATATAACCTGTCATGGTGCAGAATTAAACACAAACGTACATGTACAGTATGTGCTAATATTCACCATTGTCTGTTTCTGATAACAAATTGGGTTTCTGTTTCAATAAGCCACCAGCCTTACTAAATACTAGGGTAAAGTGTGCGAGTATGTGACTGTGTGGGTGTGTGGTTGTACATGGAGGTTGGCACACGGCATACTTGTCGCTGCTTTTTAGATGTGTGTGAGACATAAGTCTGCCTAAATACTGATCGCGCCACAGAAATTTAAGAACAGCCTCTTTCAAGAGGCAAAGAGTTCCTCTTTGCCTCTTGAAACCAAGTAACGAAAATGCGCTACAGTAAGTAACAAACACACACAGCTTAGCTTAGTTTCAATTATTTAAGTATTCAAGGTGATGAAAGTTAAAGTGATATCCATACATTAAAAATAAGCAAACTGAGTACAGAGTTTATAGTGTCATTCATCTTTTCTAAAATAAGTTAACCCTCCTGCCACCAGTTGCAAAACCTGCATATGGTGTAACAACAAAATGGCACAGTCATTATTGCTATAAGACGCTAGTGTCATTAAAACTCGCCTCTTACCACAGTAAACCCCAAAATACTTTACCAGTACATCATTTAAATTAAGACCACTTTTTCATCTGTTTGCTGTTTCAAAACTAAACTTCACTTCACTGGTTGGCTGCTGAAGGTCAAAGCTGATTTTTTTATAGCAGCTGACAGAAGAACTAATTAGAATACTCTGTGAAACAGAAGCAGCTTCCTCTGGTGGGGAGAAGTAGGGTATTGGTTTGTGATAAGTCTGTCTGCAACAGCTGGCCATTTTACAACAGAGATTAATACTTCATATTTATTAGATAATACACATCAGAGTGTATGCCATTGACAGTTTTTCAAGTGGTGTGTCATCCAAATTACAAAAAAAATAACAATTTCTAACCTACCTCTGGTGGTACGAAGAGATGAAAATACTTTTTTGGGTGTTTTTTTTTTGGTTTTGAAATATCCACCTCCACCGAAATAAAATGGAAGTGAATTTTGAAGTTCACAGAATTCACTGGAAATACTTTCTACTAAAAAGTTGTTGCTAAGAAACCTGTCCTCTGTATGTTCAGTGAATTTTCCAGAGTGACAAAATATCTCTGGAAAGAGTTGTCTCTCAATGTTGTGCCACAAATTTAATTCACCTCCACTGTATTGGGTTGGAGGCAGAAATCTTGGATAGCTGAAAGCCTGGGCAAATAAAACCAAACTATCTGCATAGCTGTATCTTTGTTTTTTGGTATTTAGTTAACCGAACCTTTGAGAAAAACCTATTGAAAAAGTCTCATCAATTACGTACAGTAAGAAGCAAAACTGCAGTCAGGCACACAGTATACTGAATGTACCCAAAATAAAAGTACTCAAGCCCAAGCTCAAGTAGTGTTATTTTGGACCATTAGAACTGATGCATGTAATCAGTACTTTAATAAATCATATTTTATACACTGTTGGTTGTTTTGTATGTATGTATGTATATAATGTTCATCTGAATTGCAACTAATACCTCTAGTGGTGGCATAAATGTAAAGTGTAAAATCTTCCACTTAAATGCAGAGGAGTAGAAGGTTAAAGTAACATAAAATAGAAATATCCAAGTAGTAAAGTAGTACTTAAATTACAGTCCTTGAGTAAATTTACTTTGTTACTTTTATACTACTGCAGAATACTATTTGTATATTCTATAACAATATAAAGAAACACAAACCTACAAAGCCTTAGCAGGCATTCTTATAAAATCACAATAACATCACCTCCATCGTCATACTCGCAAAAATCCAAATCCAAATGACACACCCTTTCCTGCACAGTGGACCTGCAGATAAGCTGCTCCCAGTGGGGAATTCACTGCGGGAACACAAGGCACCACACACAAACACACACACACAATTTTTCAGATCTGTAGTTACTGTACTTCTACACCAGCTCTGTGTTCTAAGCTCAGACTTCCTCAAATCCTCCTCCTCTTTTCTAGTTCCTCCATCTCTTTTCTTACCTTTCTTTTTCTCTCTGACTCTCTCCCTCATTAGCAGGAAGCCCCACAGGATGCAGAGTGTGAGTGGAGCAGGAATGATAGGACAATGGGAAGGCAAGCTGTCACCCAACCCTCACACACATAACACACACTCATAGAGTTCACACATACACACACACACACTCAGAAAGGACCGGGGGGTGTGGGGGCAATAGAAAAATAAGGTGTCTTGGTCATCAGGACGTCCTGTTTCCACATGAAGTCATCATATCCTCCAGATACACAGGACTGAAATGGCTCGTTGGAAGGGACACATGAACACTTACATGAATTGAGTATCTTAATTTAAGCGGTCTGATCCTGTTTTTTAAACATTAGGGGCTCAGGGCCTGTTCCTATGTGAACAAGAAGAAGAAGAGTCATAACAGTGGCTGAAAACCACAAAGCCCCTGATCAAAATGACTGACTCAACTGACACCATCCATCTAGGGGTGTCTGCGGGTGCTACCATCAGGCTGTAGGCTGCTTGGTGGGAAAACTGTGTGATGATGGCAACATCCATTTCAAACAGCCCCCACTCAACCCAAAAATCTTCAACCCCCCCCTTCCTTCCTGCCTGCCTAGTGCTGAGGCTAAAGACAGGAACTGACCTCGTAAAGAAACAGGAAGTGATGAAGTCCGTCCTTGGACAGCCTAATCTCGTTTTTCCCCATCCCACCCGCATAATTCCACAAAGCCCCCTTCCCTTGAAATGTGTAGTGAAAGAAACACGAATGATATTCATTTAAAGGAAGGTAATGGTGGGAGGTGAGTGCAATCTCTCTTTTATGCAATCTCTCTGCAGCCTGGAATGGTGAAAGCATGAACACCTACACCAGTCTGACCATGTTAAGGCCACAGAAACACCTCAGATGGATGGACATGTTAAGGAAACATCCAGACCTGCCTTTTCCTCAAGGTGGCTTCCTGTAGGCCTGTTGCCAAATAAATCAGAGTCACGTTCACTGAAGAAATATACTGGCTCTGGAGCAAATTAAACAAAGTCTTTCACAGACATAAAGCCATAAGCCTAAATCACGTTTGAAAGTCAGCGAAGTTTGACAAATGTGCAGTACACAGAAAAAAAACCATCCAGTTGATGCCTGATGAATCAGCCAAATTTGGCCACAAATCCAGATTCTATTATAAGTTATTCTTTGACCTTTTACATTTCATAGTAAATCTATTATTGTTACAACCTTTTACACATATAAGCCTTGCTTATGAATAATAGGGCTCTGACTGGAAGAGATCCCACATTAAAGGACATGTGACCAAATAATCGGGTAAATTCCACTTTTTCAATAATGCAACGTTGGCTGTTTGATTTCTAAATATCATCCTCTGTGGTATCCGTCCAGCATGAACAGTGGAAGTAAGCTACTGGCAGCCGCACTTAATTAACTTCTCAGAGGCAGCTACCCAAACTTCCTTTTATCTAACACTCCAAAGTTACCCAATTTTCACAACAACTGAAAACATTTAACAGAGTTCAGACTTTTTTTTTAAAGGTACAGGGTGCCCTGGGGTTGTGGGCTGCTCAAAATACTCATCTAGGTTTGTTTGGCACATCATTTTTATCTTCCTCGGTTAAATATACACTTGAAGTTCTCCGAATGTAGTCAGCACTTCGGGCGACTTCCTCCACCCAAACAGAGCAAAGAAGTAAAAAAGTTCAGTTAAACCCATTTAATAAGCAGTGTTGGAAAACTACCTCTTCATATGCATCATCCTTTACGTGGAGTTCCCACGGTTTGCTGGGGTAACTTTTCTTCAAACACCACAAACCATTGATTCTTTAATACTATAAAGTAGCCAATATCATGGTGCATCATTGATTTGATAAACAGTGCAGACATACCTGACACAAAATCCGTCGTTATCCCGGGGGATCCTGGAGTCAGGCGCACGGCACGGGAAAGGAGACTCGCGGGGCGCACGGAGAAAAGCCGCGCGCTACTGCGCTGAGCAAGTGAGAAGTGAGCGCGCGCCTCATCCGGAAGGCTTGGGGAACGGACTTCACGCGCGCAATGAGGTCCACCCCAAAGGAACGCGCGCGTGCAGTGGACAGTGGACCTATTACATTAACAGAGATTATTTAAAAACTACCTTTATCTATTTTTTAAGTATGGATAACCAGCCCTTTCTGCCAATTTATGGATAATATATCCCCAGTAATTGTTGTCCTGTTAAGTATAATTACGCTAATTCATGCATCCAGCTATGGACACGTTGTCTTATATCTGGTCGGAGTGCAAGTGCAAGATGCGACACATTCGCTCCCTGGTGTGAGCTACAGGAAGACTGAATAAGATGTGTGATATCCGCGTACAAACTACAAGCGTAGGCAACAATCAAAACTATGAGACGGTGTCTCCTTTGTAGTGCTCATTTAAGACACGTCACATTATTATTCTGTTAGCTATTGCTTTGATGACGCAATACATAATGGGTTAACACCAATGGTTTATCACCGGGCCATGCATTTTCAGATCTAACTCAAGAAAGATGACAACTGTATTGACACACTATAACGATTCACCTTGAAGAGTGAGCTGACTTTGTGAAGAGAACTGTGGTGAAATTTCACATTTCTTCAAGTCTTTGTCTCCATCTTGTGGCTCGTCAAAGAAACTCTTCCACAGGGATTGCGTGTTTCATCTGCATTGACATTTCCGACAAGCACACAACACACTGTTTTAATTTTGATAACAAAGTAACTTTTTATTGTATATAAAAATACAAGTTATCTCAGCTTCTGCGTGCTGCAGACGCAGATGAATGCAGCACATGATGTCATGAACAATCACTGTGGGTGACATGACTCTGTCCTGAACAGACCTGTCAAATAAACAAGACTTTTGCAAAGGAAACTTGAATCATGATGACCAGACCTAATTCCACCTGCATACCTTGCATGTAGCATGTAGATATTTTGACATAAGACATTCAGAATAACATGAGGCTCAAGTGAGGAAACAAAACCTGATCCATTTCAGTGCAAAATAAGTAACAAATTTTAAATATTAGATATCCCAGTCGCAAAGCAGCTTCAAAACATTAACACTGAAACATAAGATATGCATATAGAAAACATTCAATGTAGTGTACGTGTGCAGGATTATCAATCCATGTTGTGTTGTGAATTGGGCTGTGGTACCGTCACAGCTGGCTCAGCATTTGCAAAATGTGTGTGTGAGAGTGAGTGGGTGTGTCATCTCATGTAATGTGTGATGGCTCGTAAGGTATAAAGAAGGGCTGCTTGTAGCCGGGCTTCCATCACTATTAGGTTTGCATGAACCTGCAGAAAAAAAGAAGAGGAAAATAGGATGTTAGTCCCTACAGGTTACTAGGTGACACATTTTCAAGTCCTGTCTATAATGCTTCTTCTCTAATGACAAATAATAAAGGAAGGTAAATGAGGAGACAAGCTGAAATGTCAAATGATTTCACTTTTTGTTGGGGAGGTGCCAAAGAGAGAAGACACAGTAAAACGTCATAGTCATTGCGGCTGAAGAGGCCCGATCAGTTGGTGTTTGAACTTGCTCGTACCTTTTCTGAGTGTCGGAACCGTCTCCAAAAGGCGTGGTAGATGCGTGCCGTGGTCTGCTCGGGGTGACAGGCCATGGTTTTGACAAACACCTTCAGAGAGCGTTCCAACAACACGTTCACGCTGCCGTAGTCGTAATCATCATAGCTGCATGGGTGTGGTGATAAAACATTAGCGACAGAGCAGAGACAAAAAAGCCATTTCAAACTTAGTTGTTTAGGTGCAATTTTTAAGTGCAACACTGACCGTATCCCGTACAGACAGTGGATGTAATTCCACAGAGCTTTCCTCAGAGTGTGAGTGTCCACACCTTCATGCATGGCCATCCTGTTGTAGGTCAAGTTGCTCACAACCTGCAGTGGCACCATTTAATCTCATTATAATATGCTCAGTCAATCATTAATTAACATATATGCTAATCTGCAGTTCAGAACAAGATGCCAAGGAGTCATTTCATCATGTGGTTACCGGGACGCTCACTTCAACCTGTTTGTGTTTTTCCACAGATTCTACTAAATTTGGTTACAAAGAATTTCCCAGTGTGTATTGCTGATCTCGTTGGTCATCTAACACGCTACACAACGCCAATAATCTTGCTTGTGACCCTTGATACACATGATTACACACTCTCTGATTACAAAATGTGCTTTAATTGTAAAAGAAATAATAATTTGAACAAAAAATATTTAATGTGGGAACAAATAAAACGGAAACTGAACAAATTAAAACTGATTTCATAGGGCCCTAGTATGGACAGTTACAATATTTATATAACACACTCAATAGTGTCATGTTATCCACACATCAGTGCTTCAGCTTCTTATCAGATTATTGGTGTATATTAGTGTACTTCTAACTAGGTTAAATTTGAAGGTACCTGGAATTTTTCATCCAAGAGCTGGCCCATGTCTGGCAGCAGTCTGTTGACCAGAGAGAAGCCGTGGTCCTCCCATGAATAGTCCTGCACACATCAGACATCAAGTCTATAACCCAACGCAAACAATTAACAGGCAATGTGCACTGTAAATAATAATATTAATTATAATAACTATATTAGTTACACTAACCTACATATAACCTGGGAATGTGGGTCCCAGAAATGCTCCAAACTTACCTGGGCTCTCATGGTGGGCGGTGACTGCTCCCCTCTCAGGGCAAAGTCCTCGTATCTGAACTCTGGATCCTCAACCAGGCGCAGCACCAGGTCAGGCGGTGCTCCACGCACCACCGCTAAACAAACACGACAAAGAGGAAGTAGTGAGTACACAAATGTCATCCAAGTGAATGACAAGAGTGAGCACTGGATAAACAGGCGTGTTTGTACCTGTTGGTATGCTCTCGCTCCTCTCCCTCTCAAAGCGAGTAACCATCTCCTCCTGCGTGCACTCCTCCTCCTGCTGCTGCAGCTCTACCATCCTCTTCATCAATACCTCCACCTCCATCACTCCGTCAACTAACTGGAGAAGATAAAAAAAAAGAAGAGCCTGAGGAACAAACTTAGGTTTTGTTTGTCAACACTGTGAAGTGAGCCGTGTCTTCTATTGTCACTAAACTGGTGTGATTGGTGAAACAAAACTGGAATTAAACAAATACCTCCTTCTCCTAGTCCTGTGGTCATTATTAAATTTAGACCTGTGGTGAAGAACAACTGTTTGACTCACCTCTTGTCTGCCGTTCTCATGAGCAGGGCTGTTAGGGCTACGAGGGAGATGAGTGGGTGATGGAGGTTGGAAGGTATAACCTCCAATGTGGTCGGGTTCTGGGTTTAAGCCGCAGCCCCACACTAAAGAGCAGAGTGAGTGAGCGTGTGCCATCAGGACCACAGCATGTATGAGTTCAGCCAATGACCAGCGAGGCTCTGCTCCGGGACAAACCAGCTCCTGCAGGGCAGAGGGGAGGTTGGTAGGTAAAGGATGTAAAGAGAATTTCATCAAAAAATACTTCATCAATAAATAAATTGCCTACCACAGCTTTCCCTTATTATACCGCGTCAACAACAGGTCAAGATTTTAATTTATCCAAAACTAATGACATTCCCATCAGCCCCAGCTGTACTTTGTGTTTAGAGCTAATTAGCAACTCTTAGCATGCTAAGACAATAAACTAACTTATAAACAAATACCCATCAAGCACCACTAATGTATTGTTTTTATAGTATATATTACATTTATATCCTTCATGTGTGGTGGAGGTAAACAACTAGCTTGCTATGGATTGCTGGCATGAAGACTTACATGATTATACAGGCTGAATTTTGAAGTTGTTTTTTGTTTGTTGCCTTCATTTAAACTTCTCCTGTGTTTTAAAAAACACAGGGAGAAGTTTATTTGCATGACAACAGTCAGGTTCTGTAATACAGTGTAGCAAATACTGTGTCCACTCGCTCTTTACTATGTAAGTGCTGTGTGACGCCACTGTATTTAATATCCGCATAGTGTTTGAGTGTCTTTATCCACAAAATTCCCACAAAGGAACAAATGTACACTATTTTCTGCGTAAAACAGAACACCACAGTGCAATGCATCACATTTTAAAGAAGCAAAACTACACCTATCACTGATGCTGCAAAATGATGATTCAAAATGTCCAAAACATGAATGTAATGTTGCTTGTAAAAGAAACTATTGAGTGTTTAGTGAGGGAATCATTTCATTACATCATTTTACTATTATATGAGAACAGACTATGAGCAAAAGAGAACGGCAGAGTGTGTAGGTGTTGTGTCTGACCTGGATGTGCTGTTGTGTGATGAGCCAGGGTCTGTGTGCCAGCAGCTTGTTGAGTGTTTGCAGGCTGCGGAGTTTGGTGGGAGCGTGCTCGAGGCCGCTCAGCCAGCTCTCCTCCCCTCCAGCCTCTAGGAAGCCCGCGCTGTGCTGCTGCACCAGGTATGTGCAGTGGTGTCGAGCCGCAGCCTGAGAGACATCGGGGAGAAGAAAAGCAAACCAACATGACACCCATTCCAAAGCTCAAACAGTGGTCTGTGTAACAACTATATAATGCATAAGATACACATAAAGGGCTTCAAGGTAAATGCCGCACAATTGAACTCTTCCTTCTGAAGATCATTCTGAGTCTAATGACTGGCATTTTTGATGTAAAAGGGCAGCTAATGTGATGTGTATATGAGCAATGAGAGTCATTAAATGTTTATAGAGAGGATCACAGTGTTTGGCAGACCTGTCAGTGGCTCGCTATAATATAGTAGCTGGATAACCCTCAAGAAGAGAATGACCTGCCAATGCATCAGTGCTGTTTCTCCTTAGAACAGGATCATTCAGTTTTTCCTAATGTTTAGGTTCCTACAACCTAAAACGTTTAGAGCACAACTTTTAATATGTATCAGGTGTGTCTGAAATCCACCCCATGTTCAGTTAGTAATCACTCAGTATTCAGAGACCTGGATTTCAGCCATAGCTGTACAAACTATTACCCAACTAACAAACAAAAGGTGCATTTGTTTATCAGGTGACCCATTTCGCAGCTGCAGCACATCAAACGAACAGGAAGTTTGATTGGAAGGGTCCAGTGTTGACAGAAGTCATTATTGTCTGAATGTATTGATTTATTGTTCACTACAGCTGAACTGACTGTGGCTATAAACGCTGTTGGCTCCAGCAGAGAAACAGCTTTTACAGAAATAAACTGTTTAACTGCAATATTTGGTTTTGTCCAACTACCAGCGGAGGCAGGAATAATGATGTCGCCATGAAGGCAAAAATCATTAGATTTGCGTGTATAAAAGGAAAGAAATCACAAAAACACTTTGGCCCTAAACTCCTTCACAAAGACAGGACATAATAGCTGTAGAGTCTGCCATTATTTTTAATATAAAAGCTGTTAGTCATGCAATAACCTAGCTAAAACATTAAAAGGATACACTCACTGTATCTGTAGCCTTTCACAAACCAATTACAGGCTTTAGAGCGTTTATAGCTGCTGTTATTGCTGTCTCACTTGACACAAAAGCATATAATATAGAGGCAAATAAACAAGACAAACACATGTTCACAACCACTTTAACACTTATGAATTAGATCAGAAAGTAATAACTGTTTTGACATTATGATTTAACCTGCAGTGTCGCTGCTTGCAGCACTGAGCTCTGCACACCATGATGGAAAAGCTGAACAACAATATCATCCATTTATTGTAAAAGGATAGGATTTATTTTTATACATCTAGTCCAATAATGGTTGATTGTGCATGTACAGAATACACAGAGAATCAAATGGTTCACTTTTAATGAACACTGTTTAACATGTTCTTACATCTGTCATGATCTAGGAAATATAGTGAAACATTAAGAGACTATCAATAACCATGAAGAGCAAATACGCCATTTGAACTACTCTTTGATTGTATCTGTTTAAGATATAGTTAACGTTCTACATTAAGGAGTGTACTTGAGGCTGTTGCTGCAGACACTGGTCTTTAAAAATTATATATTGTGGTTTTCTTACCATAATAGCAATGTAGTGTCTCCAGTGACGGGGCAAGGGCCCGTCCAGCTCCAATAAAGCATGCTGGGTCCTCAGGAAGCAGCTGAGGTAGGCAGGGTGCAGCGCCATCACCATGGTGACATGGTCCACACGACCCAATGAAAGAAAAGATTCGATAAGGATGTCCTGGTCTGGCCCTTCTTTCAACATCTGAGGAGTAACAGCAAGACAAAACATGTGTTCAAACTGACAACAGATTCCACAGGTTATATTTATACTACTAAACGTTTGAGGACACACTGGCAAGGATTCGGTTAAAGATCTTTCGCTTATAGCCGGAAATAAGCAGCCTTGAAGGGCTGACACAACACTCCCACTTTCTCCACTGGAAAGCTGGGAATGAGTCACATGTTATGCAAACAGCATTTTGAGCCATCAGCTTTGGTAACACATGTCTGGTGTTGCTTCTCTTGATGACATGGACATGAAGCAACAGGCACTGCAATATTGCAGCAGAATAGTTCGCTACACTGCTTATACTAGCACTGAATTAGACATTTGCTAGCAAGCTTCACAAGTACATGTATTTATTTTTCCACGGAAAGAGATTTATAGTAACAGCTGGCACAAACACATATGCACAGATTTGACTGTTTATCATGACGCCAGCCTGCAACGAGCCAAGCAAAATCTCGAGTTTAGATCGGGAGGCCAGCTGTGTGCCGTTCTGAAATCAACACATCTCCAATATGAGCAGTTTCATCAATAAACATTATATGGCAACAAAGAAAAACAGGTGACCAAAGGCAAACATGCAATTTGAAACTATTGCAACACTTTACAAACCTGCATTCAGAAGACAACAAAACTTTTGGAAATCTCATCTAGTGGTTAATATGTTTAATAATGGAGCCAGTTTAATATTTGTGAATTAATGTACTTTTAAAAACAAGCTATACAAACCTCTTTTGCATGGATAAAGGCACTTGGACCTGAGGCCAGAGCCCGAGGTACTTCAACTCCTTGTTCCTAGAGTTAAGAAAACACAGAAAGTTAATTACACAGTGAAATAACAATAATTCTGACAATTATCATCTTGTTTAATCATTTGATATATTGAATGTCAGAAAAATGCTGATTGTCATTTCCAAAAGCAAGAGGATTGACAGTCCAAAACTTAAAGGCTATAAACTATTGGAGGCTATTATCACATTAAACAAAGAAAATTCTCACAGCTAAGAAGCAGGAACTATGGAGTGTTGATCAACATATTGATTAAATCAGCAACTTGTTTCAGCTTTACAGTGAAATATCTAAAATATGTTTAGAGATTAAACCCAGCCAGCTTCAACCTCGTTGGACTTACTTGACTGCAGCAGCTGTACTGTAACTGGAGAGACAAATTATGAAACAACGTGCGGCCCATAAAATCTGTAACCAAACTCACCGACGCCATCGGTACACCGGCAGCAGAACAACGTGCCTTTAAAAGAGGCGAGAGCCAAAGTGAATCTGCGCCACACGACTTGCTTTTTTATTTCTAGAAGCTACAGCGGGCTGAGAAAAGACTCGGGGGTGTGTCTACTGTGTTTTTCAGGGCACCGGGAGGGGGCGTGTCCGGCCTGCTTGTTTGTGCCTGTTCACACCGCATCAGGGTCTTGCATCACCTCCCACAGTTCAACGTCTGATGAAATATCCAGAAATCTGATAGAAAATGGTAATCTGCTGATAACTATGGCTGATCGATTTGCAGGATCATCATGGCTATTAATCATTCATTCACCTAATCTTGGAATTGCATAAGAAGCAAAAGCAAAGGTCCTTTAAAATATTTATTTAAGATATTTCTTGTAGGAAAATAGTGCCCCACTGTCTTTGAATTGAGTGTTTCTGTGCTGCTGCGGGTCTGAAGACATTATGAAGCAGTAAGGACTGTGCCCAGTCTCCTAACATTACCTGTGCGGCTCGCAGTAGCTCGGTTGCTTTCCCCCGTACATCCTGCAGCGGACATGATCGGGACAGCCGAAGCAGATGGAGGAGTGTTTGTTTACTCAGCCGTTCCGAGCCGGGCTGGTCCAGTCCCAAACACAGCAGAACCCCTTGACTCAGCTCGTCTAGAGCAGCCGCTCGCTCGTCCTCGTCCCTGCTGCACAGCCGTGCTAGGCTTTTGACAGTCGGGCCAAGATCGGACTCTGACTCGGACTGGTGGCGACATGAGCGGCCAGGGCCAGACGCTCGTCCCGGTGTGTTTTCACCATTAGCCTGACAGGTGAAGCCCGTCACGGGATTACTGGCCATCTCTTGTGTTGGTCCCGAAGCACCTGGGTCACCTAACGTTCCTGCTAGCTAACGTTAGCTTGATCCAAATCCACCAGGTGTCCGTCGCCTGTCTCCGTTCACTGCGCAATCATCTGTCCCACAAATCATTAACGCCGGAGGACCACCTTCAAAGCTCTCTCACTTCTCGTCTACCTCAGCGAAAGGCCAGCCTGCACTAGCTCCCTACGCTAGCCTAGCAATCAGATGCTTTAAACTTGTTTCAACAGCGGACCTGACGACGACTCAATGAAAAAACACACACACACACTGTCAGCCAGTGATCTGTAGGACACCCAGATAAAATACTCTATTTTAAAGTTTAAAATGTTTTCATAAGGCATCTAAATGTTTTTTAGAGACTTCAGTCGCTGGTTTCGTTCAGCTGTTGAGTTTTTTTCCTCCTGTGCGCACGAAACTTTTCACTAATGAGCTGCGGGGTGCACTATGGGTGCACTTATGCCGCGTTCCAGACTGCTCGGAATTGGGAAATGTCCAAGTTAAATATCCAACTTCTGACCCCAAAGCGTTTCAGGTGCATCGTGGTGCATGACGCCAAATATAAACAATAAACAATGAACGTGACAAACTTATATTTCTTTGGCAAGTTTATGCACAGTTAAACCCTCAGCAGTGCACTTGGTGTTAATTAAAAGGATGGCCATTTTATTAAAAACAAGTACCACTCGTGAACTCTGTATCCTTCTTGCTACATCAGTTGGTAATCCTCAAAAGTCAGCAAAAGTTGTAGGCTATATTTTCAATTTTTTTCACATTTCTGGGCATTTTTAACATTTTCCTGAAAAACGTTTGGGAAGATCTGATACTGTACTACTGTAACCTGCTACCTATAACACTGACAAAATATTTCTACATCAATTTACACACAGAACAAGTTTTACTATTTGATACTAGTATGTATTACTTTAATTTAATACTTTACCTTTCAGTTTATGGTTTACCATTTAGGCTACAACGTGTGTTCCCATGGGAGCTGCTTTGGTTATTTGACGTCAATCGGCCGCTACTCGTGAGGTCGGGGTACATATTCTCCGAGTTAGTAGGAAAGTAGGAAATCCGACTTCAAGTGGCGCTCCATAGTACTTTTTCTAGTTGGAGGTCGGAAATTTCCAAGCTCCGAGTTGCCTGGAACGCAGCACAACTCCTCTCAATTGTAAACACTACCATTTCACGGGTAGGAGTGTGCTGGTTTCGCTTCTATCATGTGTTGGTGGTTTACTGGTTGTATTTCTTTTTTTAAAAATGTTATGAACTGCATAATTGTATGTTACCACGCTGTGGTAATTGAACGTTTGGTAAATAATGTGTTGTTACAATAAATGATCAAAATTAAGGGCTAATTGATTAATTTTGTGTCAAGATGATTGAATGATTTTAGTTGATTTCCGCACTAAATTACTTCGATGGGAGCACTTAGGAGTTAACGTTTTCTTGACAGGGAACCCCACAAATCCACAATAAAGTATGGATTCAACTAATCTTTGTCATCTGGGACAAATGTACTTCAGTACTTCAAAGACTGCAGGTGGAATTAAAAGTGCAGAAATCTTTACCACTGCAGTGAAACTGTTCACCGTTTTCTGGGAATACCTATCAAGTCCTTGTGGTCCTTGCAGCCCACATTTTGGAGCCAACGACCATAGGAACATTGTGTGTGCTTTTTTAACTTACTTTTATTTAATTAATAATTAAAACTCTGTATAGTAAGAATTGTTTTTTTTTCCTCTGTGTGCATTTGTGTCTGTGAGGGTAATTTTGAATACAATAGTTTCACAGGTTATGATATGTACTTCCTGAATGACCTTTATTTAGGAAAATTAAAAAAACATCAATGATGTACCCCTTATCAGACATATCTTATATTAATTTACCTCTGTGTGTGTGTGTGTGTGTGTGTATACATTTACACACCATATACAATATTTGTGTGGGAGTATGAAAAGAAAGCTGAAGCCTTCAGATGAGAGAGGTCAGAGAGGGAAAGATGATAGAGAAAACAAAGAAGTGAGGGTGATGTGCTGCTCCATTTGACATGACAAGACACAGTATCTACGGCATGAGGGGAAATTCAACACTGTGGCAGCAACAAAGAAAAACCCTTCAGTGTACCGTTTCCCTATGAGGGAAGACTTTTATTAACAAACGCACAGACTGGCTATGGGAGGATGACCTTCACAGTGCGCGCGCACACACACACACACACACACACACACACACACACAGGCATGGTCCCCATGGCAAAGGCGCTTTGTGTCCCAGGAGACCCAAGGGAGGAAGAGGTAAGACCAAGAGAGGAGGGGGCAGAGGTGGTTGGGGAGAGCTCAGGATACAAGCAGAGGTCAGGACTCACACACACACACAGCAGTTCCTCTTCAGCATTTTACAGGAAGTAAAAATTGCATGTATGTGTGTGTTTCTGTGTGTACGTGGGTGGGTGTGCAGATGTATCAGGAAGAGGGGGGTGTGAGTCCTCAGACGATTTTGTTCTCCAGCAAGGCAATCCTCTTCGACATACTCTCTAGTGAGATTTTGTCAAGGACAGCAACAATGCAATGCATAATATGACAGAGACATTAACACCCCCCCTCCCAACATCATATTCTCACACCATTTCACTCATGGAAAAGGATATATTTTTTTGTTAGTGCCTGTAGGGCATCTTCTACTTTCTTCTGGAACTTTACGAGGGAATCACATTCGCAAGGGTCCTCCTCTGTGGGAACAGAAATCACAAGTTCAAGTTATTGTACCAGTATGTATAGTGAAATAATAAAGCAAGTATTTTAATATCTGAATTTAATAATCATGTGTGACCTTTACAGATGTTAATCTGCAGCTTCTTGGCGATCTGGGTCATAGTCTTGAAGTCGGCAGTGTAGAAGTAGTGCTCTGCAGTCGGCTCAGAGGCGATCTCCTTCAGCTCATCCTCCACCGCGTTGCCCACTCCAACAGCATACATCTTGAAACCTGCAACATAATCACACACAAGTTGCCCTCATTACAATACGTTTTGTACTTTTACTCCACCCATGCATTAAGGAGTAATCTATCCTGTCCCTCTCACCTTGCTCCTTGCACTTCTTGGCGGCATCTGTGATGTAGTCCTGGCTGCGTCCGTCGGTGAAGACAATGCCTACCTTGGGGACTCCAGGACGGGCGCCCTGACCGGAGACGAAGCTGTTCTCTACCAGAAAGCGGAGAGCCTGGCCTGTCATGGTTCCCCTTTCCATGTAGTCCATCTTCTTCACGGCATCCTTCAGGTCTTTCTTGTTATTGTAGCGGCCCAGGGGGAACTCCTGCAGGAGGGAGATGAAAAACATGACGTTGATACAGAAGAGAAGGACACTGATTATTAGGACTAAATGCCAAATACATACACGTACCGATCTAACTGTGCTGGAGTACTGCACTAGTCCAACATGAGCCTTGGTTTCAGAAATATCCAGTTTGTCGATGATCTGGTTGATCCACTTCTTGACCAGCTCAAAGTTCTCAGGACGGACACTCTTAGATCCATCGATCAGGAACACCACATCTATCGCCGAGTTGCTGCAAGCTGATGATGTCAGACACAGAACGGGGCATGTTAGTCTGGGAGAACAGTGACTGTGCTTGGATGAATACCTTCATTCCCACACACTCACCACTGCAGCTGCGACCATCATCCTTGAGGGTAAAGCCATCTTTGCAGGCACACTTGTATGATCCGGGGCTGCTGATGCATACCTGCTCACAGTCATGATCCCCAGTGGCACACAGGTCCGACACTGTGTGTGTGCGTGCATGCAGGACACACACGCACACAGTAGAATATATGTTGAGGCACATACACACACAGGGGGGGTGGTTGGGGTTAGGAGGAGAGAATGAAACTATGTCAGTTTGAAAATGGGAAACTAGCATTGATTTTTAATGATCCACTGCGACCTGCAGTTGACCTGAACAATTTATACTTTTGAGTGGATGATGCATGAATCCAGTGGATCCTTAAAACAAACAGGTGGAAAATATTGGAGCAGCCTCAAAAAAAGAAATTTAAAGAAGATCCGTTGGTGTGTTTCTAAATGTGAGGCACAGGCTCGTCCAATAACAATCCAACACTACGGTCATGCAGCTCTGCCCTTGGATGAAAACATCTGCAGCGAGATTGGCTGCTGCAAATTGAGTGGCAGACAGCAGCCAAAACTGCCGCAGACAGGGAGAGCTAAAGGGCATCACTAATTGGAGGTTTAATGATTGTCACTAATGGATCGGTAATTACAGAGAGATCAGTCTCGCCTCTCGGTTATGTGAGAGTTGACTGAAGAACAGGAGCGAATTTCGTTCCAAAAGGTTGTTCCTGCCCTAATGCCCTCGTGCACTGGGGATATTTAATGAGATGAATGGTTGAATGATTATACTGTAGTCGTGTTGAGGCAGAGTGGAGGACAAAAGGGAGAGAACAATACATTGGAATGAAAAGATGACAGTCCTGACACCTTACCCTCAGTATAGGGGGGCCAGCAGACAGCTCTCTCCCCAGGCATGGTGGATAATGATGATGACCCACACAGTGACCGTAATTCTTTGCAGCCATCTTTGTCGTTTTCCATCAATAAGGACTAATCCCTGTTTTCTCTGTCCCCCTATCATTAAACAATAATCATCTTTCCTTCTTCCTCTTCTCTCGACCCCCTCCAATCTTACCACAGAAGGCCTCCTGGAACTTCTTGGTGAGCTTCTCGATGACACTGTAGCTCTCCACGTAGTCCACATGGTCATCCAGAGGATCGCTGGCCATCTGCTTCAGGGTACTCATGTCCACACGTCCCACGCCGATGGCAAAAATCTCAATACCAGAATCCCTTGCACGCTGAGCCACATCCTTCACGTTGTCCTGGGGACGCCCGTCTGTCACAATAATGGCAACCTTTGAAGGAAGAGGAGCAAAATTAGATTAAAAAAATGATCATAATTATGTAACATGTTGAATTGCATGGGTGAATGCATGTAACTGTGTGTCTGACCTTGCTGATATCAGGAGATTTGACACGAGCGCCTTCGCTCTCACTGAAGGCCACATTCAGGGCAAACTGGATGGAAAGACCGGTCATTGTTCCAGTGGACAGCGGCTCGATCTTGGTCACAGCCTTAATCAGTCCAGCTTTGGTGCGATGTGTCTTCAGAGACACCTACAGTTGCACAATAGCAAGGTCAGTGATAATACTTTGGAAAGTAAATGAAAACTTTGCTCGGTGCTAATGAAGGCTAGCAATGCCCCAAACCTCATTCTTAACACGGCTAGCATAATTCACAACTCCCACACGGGTGGCGTTGGGTCCAACATCCAGTCCCTCGATGACCTTGGCAAGGAAGACCTTGACCTGCTCAAACTCTGAAGGGCGAACGCTCCGACTGCTGTCGATGATGAACACAAGGTCTGTGGGACGAGTTTTGCACAAACCTGCCGCTACGCACATTAAGGAGACAGAAAGGAGATTATGTATTCATATCCTAATAGTTTGTATAACAGCTGCACATCCTCAAAATTATCCGGAAATGTAGATGATAAAGAAAATAGGCTGATGAAAAACGGAGAAAGGGGGTGGATGGATGGGAGGAGCATGGGCCGAATGGAGGTATTGAGTGGAAAAGGGAGGGTGTAGGGGATGGAGGCTGGTGAGAAAGTGTGAAAAACAGGATACAGGGAGGGGTGGAGAGTGGCGAGGTGGAAGAGAGATGGAGAAATGCTTGGCCAAAAAAAATGATGAAGGGCAGAGAAAGATCAAATAAGAAGTAATCTGCTTTAAATATATTAAAACTTGTTTTAATATATTAAATATATTAAAGTTTTAATAAATATATTAAAACTTGTTTTAATATTTTATTGAAACTTAACTAAGAGTGACTCTTAGATTATAATAATAAAGTATGACAACTGAGCAAGATGACTATGAGATGTGGTTGAAAGCTCAGAGAAAGTGGCTTTGAAGGTAAGATCATTTTTTATCAAAATTATTCTTGTAACTGTTGAGTTGAAAACACCCGTTGGAGTTACCTTTTGAAAGACAGAAAACTGTGACAGTGTCTGGTAATACTACAGCTAGACTGTTTGCAGCAGGGAACATGTGTTGAATTTTCAGTGGAGGTCCAGGCACTTGTGTAAATTAACTGTCACTAAAACTTCCAGTGTCTGTTTAACTTCACTGATCTCCCTTCTCACCCTTCACCTCTCTCCATCCCTACAGCTTTTCCTCCTACCAATTTCTCCACCTCTACTCAACCCCCCCCCCCCACACACACACACAACACACAGATTTACTTATGTCACTTTTGGGGACATTAAATAGACTAACATTTATTTTCTGGAGACTTTCCCCAACCACTCCTCCAAATTCATCTTTTTCCATATTGGGGACATGACTTGTATTCTCAATCAACTAGTCTTTAGTCTGAAATGTGTCCCCGAAGGCAGCATAAGTCAGACACACAAACACATACACACAAACAGTGTACCAACTGCCACACTCCCTCCTGAAACAGTCACTTAAAGTGTGCACGTACAACATCCAACCACCAGTAACAACACAAAAAACTCTGCTGTATTGCTGACTAATGACTCCAAATCTTTTAATAAATAATTTCCCAGAATACATACAAAGACACAAAAGACTATACCACATGCAACTAGTTCACACACATCATGCCTCCATGGATATCTGGAAAAGACTGACCCCAGACCTGAGGGATAACCATGACAATAATTAAAGTTAGGTCCTTCACTAAAAAGGCTTTCAGGGTAATATAATAATATTTTGAGGATAAGGAGTGAAAAACCTGTGTTAGATCAGTATCAGGTATCACACCATCACAGAGTCCTCATCTGGCATTGTAGGATCAGCTTTAGGGGTTAAAGGTCATCATTCTTACCCATGGCAGCAGCCGTGCGGATGTCCACAGTGGCGTGAGCTCCTATGAAGCAGAGGAGCAGCAGGAACAGCGGCGGGGTGGGTGTCATGGTGACAACGACAGAAGACAAGTAAACGCGGGGATCTGAGCGCGTCCGCAGACGGTCCTAGACTGAGAAGCCAGAAAGCAGACAGAGCTGGGCGAAGGGAGTTCCAGGTGAGGGCGATGGCCACAAAGTGAGACTGAGTTACTCTGAGCTGCAGGTTATCAATGCAAGTGCTTTACACACACAGCCCACAGACAGCCCCCAATACAGCTGCAGTGTGTGTGTGTGTGTGTGTGTGTGTGTGTGTGTGTGTGTGTGTGTCTGTAGGGAAGTAAGGGAAATACCTGCCCTGGGAGGACCTAAAATGGAAGGCAGGGAAAGACAAACACACCTTGATATGGCTAGGATGGACAGATATTTGTGTGTATGTGTGTGTGTGAGTGTGTGTGAGAGAGAGAGAGAGAGAGAGAGAGTAGTAGAATTTGTGTTGTGTGAATGTGCATGAGTACCTGAGTGTGTACAGTATGTGTGTGTCTGGCTGGGGGTACAGGAGCGGCTGGGGTTTGGTGTAAAATGCGCGCCAACGCAGCCGCCCCAAGTTGGATTTGACCGAAGCTCAAATAAACACCAACATGAATTCCTCTTTTCTCCCCGTGTTCCCTCGTATAGCAAACACACATTTATGGTGCGGAAGTGAAGGAGAGCCACCTTACACAGCCTGCAGTGTTCCCGCTGCTCTGCACGTTGGGATCTGTGTGTGTGAGTGTGTGTTTTCCATAAGCATGCATTTCTGTATAAGTATATAAGCCATTTCCTGGATTCTTAAGTTCAGCTCAGTTCAGTTTTTCTGAATTATTCGTAATATTTTGTGTTTTTCTGTCACTTGTTTTGTCATTTTCTGTACCATCTTTGCTACTTTGCATTTTTGTAGTTTTTTAAAGCCTCAGACTTGACTTAAAAATATTTTTAAGTCCAAATTTATCACAAAATAGATAGCAAAAACATACAAATAGAAGGTAAAGATTCCCAGGTTGTAGCCAGATCGAAAAGAGAAACCCATTTCCTCCTTTCACTCTGACTCTTCTTCCCGCCTATTTCTCTATTACGCTCCTCTCCACTGTCAGTTAGGCAGCGGGCCCCAGAGGAGTAAACACAGTAGGAAAACACACTTTCATCAATGCATTCACATACACATCTTTAATCTCTCTATGGAGTCCACATACACATTAAACAGAGACCCCTCTTTTCCCCTCTCAACATCCCGCTCCACCCGACCCAACCCTGCATTCCTCTACACCTCCCCTTCATCCTCCTCCACACACACACCTCCATCCACACACACGACCTGAACAAGCCACGATTCAGGGGGTAGACTGGGAGGGGAAGAGGAGCTGGGGCTCAGGCTGTACAGTAACTAACCAGACAGATTTCTACTGAACTGAACAAGCTGGAAAATCAACAGTGTCTGTGTGTCATGGTGGTGATGGATTGGACATGAAACATTCGAGATGTTATTCCTGGACATAGTGTCATCTCTGGCATCGGGCTATTTGGCAGAGAAGACAGACACACACATACACATATTCGTGCAAACATATACAGTACATTCACAAACACACACGCAGGTTATGTAACCCTGTCTGCTTGGCAAGCAGGACAAACACAAACAAAAGCAGGTAGCTGGATGAGCTTTACCTGCATTCATCAGCATTTGTGAGCTATTTCACAACGCCAGGAAATTATTTTTGATGCTCTGTTTACACACGATTACAGTTACAAAACAACAGAGGACTGTTGAGATGTGTAAGTTACGAAAATGGGCCTTAAATGTGTCTAAACTGATGAAAATGGCAATCTGCTGTGTATTTAACATGTTACTGCAGTTTTAGAAGGTCACTTCCAATAAAATCCATATATATTATTTATATTTACGTTACACCTTCAAAGTAGAGTTGCTTTTATTTTTCAGTTAATCATTTAGTCTAATGATTAACTTAATGAGTAGAAAATGTTCAATGAGACATCTTCACATGTCTTTTTTTTATCCGAGTAAACAGTCCAAAACCCACAAATACATTTTACAATAATGTAAAACTGATAAAAGCAGCACAGCCTCTGAATGTGTGTGTGAATATGTTCTCTGACTTTGACTCTGATGCTTTATCCACAGCCTGAAAACAATCAATCAGAAAATTAATCAGAAATTCATTTTGATAAATAGTGATTTAAGTCCATTTTCAAGCAAGATATTACTGGTTCCTGCTCCTTAAATGTTAATTTTAACTCTTTATCTAAATTACTTTAATGATAGTAAACTGGATGCTTTTGGGTTAAGACTGTTGGTTGGAGAAAACAAGCCATTTAAAGACGTCACTATGAGCTCTGGGAGGAATTTTTGTAACTTTTTTCTGACATTTTACAGACAACAGATACAATTAATTGACAAAATAAAAATTATTAAACTTATTAATAGCATATTAACCAATAATGGAAAAAGCCTTAATTGGCTTTTTCCATTATTGGTTTATTTTTGCAACACTGACCACTCAATTTGCCGCAAGAGTTATTTTCTGTTATCCCTTCACTCCTCTTCCATTTCCTTTCCAGTAGCAACACAGAAATCTAATATAAAGACATGGCATATTTGCTTTTTTACTGAAAAAGGAAATGTTCCTGTAAGTCGTCTTTCACTGCCAACAGCCAAGCCACCTCAGGGGGCTCAATTTAGAGAACATTCATCACAATAGTTCTGCCAGAGCCATAGAGTAAATGAAACAAGTCTAAAACAAACAAATTCCTCCATCTCAGCCACACTGCATACGATTAGGCATTTTTATACAAGGCCACAGTCAAATAACGGCTCTTCCAGTGAATGTTTACTATCAACATGGTGAGATATTTTATCACTGTCAAATCTGGACCCTCCACTGTTTGTCTTCATTTTTACACATTTAAATAAATAAATCTATTCACTCTATCCGATAAGTTGTTGATCTCCCCAGCCACTCTCCCTCATATTCCCTGTTTTTCCAAACCCAACAAGTCTATTTGTCGTATCTATTCAAAACAAACCAAAAATCAACACCCTAATGGCATCTGAACCAGAGAAGTAAACGACTGGAGGATCTCCAAACCGTGTTTCAGCTTTGTTCCACAACAAACATTATTTTCAATCAGTTATATCAATAAACTCTATCCAGTAATATCAATAAACTCCATTACTTGACCATATCGAGAGAGGTTTTCTTTGACTCTTTTCCGTCAGCATGCGTGTGTGCGTGCACAGTCATCGCGTTTGGGAAGACTGCAAGGATTTCGTGTTTGACCACATCCATAAATATTGAAACAAGTTCCCTTTCTTCAAATCTCAGAATACTGAGTAAATATTGACATGGCGGACTGAAGCATCCCATACCTCTGCTTACACCCTCACGTATGCACATACATGAAAACATACCACACACACACACACACACACACACACACACACACAGGTGCCCTCTGAGCACTCTCTGTTCACACCAGGGAAGTCCTGGAAAAATTAATTGCAAAGCTAAACTGACATGAAGCCCTCCTCAGTCACACATGCAAGCTTACTGACACATGAATATAAAGAAATCTGACATGTGGACTTCACAAAGAGGCAGATACACAAAGTTACCGAATTCACTTACGCACAAATAAAAACTGAAATCCAGAGTAAAAACTTCTCCACACTAAGTCTGAATAGAGAGCTCACACTAAGGGTTTCATTCCTGAAATGAATGTGTTGTGTGTTTCTTTATGCAAGAGAGTTTGAAAAATTTCTGCACTGCAAAAGAAGTTTTTATGTGCGTGTATGTGTGTGTTTATGCTGCACTTCTCCTGCCAACAGTAACAGCTCAGTAGCCAGTGAGCAGGAAGAGAGGGGGTTCATTAAAAACCCAAATACAGCAGTTACATAACCAACAGTTCTGTTCATCCCAGAACCCCCGGTGCTACGAACACACTCCTCCCTCATTCCTCATCTTCTTCTCCCTCCCACGTCTGGCAGAGTGCTGGCAGAGCCCACCCATCAGCCTCTTCTCCTCCCATAGCAACAGCTCATCTCAGCTCTCCTCCCTTGTTCCCAGACCAACACACTGCCCCCCCCCCTTATCTGCTCCCATGGTCCCTGCCACCTCCTCCTCATCTCATCAAACAGTTCCTTCTCTTACTCCCACATCATCATCCAAGCTTCACTTCAAACTTTACATACAGCAGGACTACAAACCAGGAATATTAACTAGAGTTAAAACAAGATACTTTTTTGTTGAAAATGACACGCCGGTTCCAAACGTGGTCCCAAACGTCTTTTCTATTCTCTGTCTGCTCTTTCAGTTTCATACAGGGATCTGGTTTCCACAAGCCGTTACAAGTGACTTGCATACTAAGAATAAACAGAGCGGATAGTGCAGTAAGTGTGTGAACACAGCAGATGGCAACACAGATTAAGGATTTGGGCGGTATCAGTGATTGTCTGGGATACCTCTACCCTACAAACGCCTCTGTCCTTTTTCTCCTCCAGCGGATTAGCGATCGTCACACATCCCCACTGATGGAGGAGCGTCTGATAAACATGCTGTTAAATAAATCCCAGCATGCTGTCTTCTCACACGAAGGAACAGCGCCCCCTTGTGGCCCAGACAGACAGACCGGAAATAAACCATATAAACAGCACATTTCTTTTAAATCAAAAGTACCCAACCCCTGGGCCAGGGACTGTTCCCTGGAATATTTACTACTGGCCTTGGGGGAAACCATAAGATCAAGGTTATTAGTCGACAGCCTACTTGAATTTCCCTTGGGATTAATAAAGTATATCGATCAACCTATCTGTGAGGTCATTATCCTGAACATGGCAAAGCCTGTATGTGCTGCATTTTCTCTAATCACTTACTTACCTATATTTATCTACAGATGATCACAGGCACAAAGTAACCGGTCTGTCACCACCACAATTTTTCAGTATTGGAGAATGCATGAACCTCTGTGCAGGGCCACAGCCTGACTGTTCCAGAGAGGCCTATGTGTACTTTTTTTTTTGGGGGGGGGGACATTTTACTTACAGCATTTATAGATTGTATCAAAACGTTAAAAAATAAAGTATCATGTAGATGGATGCAGATATAAGGATATTTATGTGCTGTATTATAAAATATTTGTCAACTAAAACGTATCACATGAACTGTTTGACTATGTTGTTATTCATTATCTATTATACAGCAGCTTAGAGGAGTTATTGTTCTCAAATAAATTAATAAACACTCATGTCTGCTTACAACTATATCATAGTGTATTATAAACCATTTACTAAATGTTTATTTTTTGCTTGTAAATGTGGGGACTTGGTAAAATGTCCACTCTCTATTGCGCTCTTTTGCTCAGTCTTTCTCTGTCATTTTCTAACTTATAATGAAGGCTTAATTGTGCGTTCAGAGGTAATCATGCCTGAATCAAAATCTTCATGATTTGTGAACATGCATGAATATACTGATGTGGAGAACAATTACGGTTGGCAATTAAGCCACGGCCTTCTCTGTCCGCTCTGCTGGTCCGCAACACAATTACCTCAACAAAAACCATCCGCAAAGCAAAAATATGTCAGAAAGCAACAGAGCAATGACTATTTATTGCAGCCAAGCTAAATGCAGCCCAACCGAGTCTGCTAACATATATCTGCTAATATGTCTACTGAGAAAATCCTAAAATAGTAATACACATGGAAAATACAGAAACACTCACATTTAAACAGGATATATTTACACTGATACGTCAAACACACACACTCTCTCACACAAACAAACATATAATCAAAAATGTATAGGGGAGAAGTCGCAGTGGAAGTGGCTGTGAATCTCTCGAGGGCTGTCATACTCTATCTTGACACAAGGGGGCACTGGAGGGCTTTCTGGAGAAGCAGGGCTGACCTGAGAAGGCAGCAGAGATGTAGCCTTGGTTGGAGTACTCTCTGCTCTGAGGCAAGAGGGACGCAGAGAAGAAACAGGAGGAAGGACAGTGGTGCTGCTGCTGCTGGTGTGTGTATGAGTGTGTGATGAGCACTGGGAGTTTGCATGCGAGAGCCCGTGGTCTCCCCGGGTGAAGAATGAAGGGGGAGGCACAGTGGTGGAGGAGGGCTGCTGGTGATCTCGAGCACCTCCCAAGTTGGTGGGGTAAGTTGGAGGGCACTGAGCACGCTGGTGGATGGTTGGTTGAGTGTACATGCTACTCCATGGGTACGACTGGTATGCTGTGATCCCACCTGTATGTAAACACACAGATTCAAACAGAGATGTCAGCTTTATTAGAGGTAACTTTGCTCAGGTTCAGGATCAAGACCACACCTCAAGGCATCCTGTCAAACGTCCTCTACATTGGGGTATTTTTGTGGCTCCATAATAAATCAAGTAATATCTCATTTCAGTGACTCACCATGATGACCGGCCGACTGCAGCAGGATCTGTCCTGCACTCTGGGACTGGAAGTAGGTGTGTCCTCCAGTAGAGTAGGTCACCATTCCAGTGGAGTTTCCTCCAGGGCCAAAGGTCATGTAGGAAGTAGGGTTGGAATCTGGGGGGTTAGGGGTGAGGTAAGGGGAGGGGGTGAGGTAGGCCATGCGGGGTAGAGATGCTTGAGGCTGGTGCTGCGGCTGGCTGGTGGGGTAGGTCTGGAGCTGGTAGGAGAACACGTTGTTCTGCTGGCTTGAGGTCAGATAGTCGAGCTTCTCCCCAAAGTCAAAGAGAGAACTGAGGATTATACAAAGAAGAATTTAGTCACACACACATAAAAATAGTGTGTTACTACAGAGATACCTCTGTGGTCATGATCTGCTCTGATACAACCATATCTCTCTGATACAGTGTCTTTTTATTGGCCTGTTCAAAAACTAGGGGTCAAGGAGATACACAAGTGGGTGTTTGGTGAAAGCTGAAGACTGCACTGTTAGCAAAGCAGTGAAAGGATTAAAAACAGTGTCTCTAGCCGCAAGAGGGAGGCTAACAGAAAGACTTTTGGAACCTTTGATATATACAATGATTATTTTGTAAATGACTCACATGAGCTAGCTGAGTTGTCATCACAGCATACTCTTAAAGGGTCTGTTCACCTAAATTACAACAAGACTTAGGAGCATTCATGCACAACCTGGGACAGTGATATTCACCGTAATTCAAAACTCTGAAAGCAACATTGAGACAAAATGTCCCAGTTACTCTACAGAACTCTCTGTTTTGTGTTGGCTTGCATTGGGGGTTTTAGTGCTGTGATCATAATTGCAGTCAAACAACAAAAATCATCTTATACAAAGCAATCACTGACTGAGATGTCTCCCAGCATGATTTCTGAAGTATTTCAGAGTGCCAGCTGAAACAGACTCCCTACTATTACAGACACTGTGAGGCATCATTATATGCTCGTGTCTGCAGTCTGCCAACCCTCTGTCCTCCTGTCATCTCGTGTTCTCGTCCCTGTTCAAATCATCTTCTAGTATTCATGTCACAGTCGAATGTGAGCTGCACTGACCTGGTATCAGTCTGCAGAGACTGGGTCTCACGATGGGCCAAGGAGGAGCCACCCTCCAGAGCATCCAGGAACAGAGGTGGGGTGTGAGCCAGGGTGTTAAGGAGAGGTGGAGTGGGGTTTGTAGGGTTATAGGTTGTTGTGAAAAGTGGGAGACTGGCTCGCCGCAGGGGGGGAGGGCTATGCATGGGGCGGGGGGTGGTACTCTGGTAATCCCCCCTGAGAGGAAAGCTGGTGCTGGTCCCCATCTTTCATTCTGGATTGACCTTGGAGATAAAACATAGAGATTAAACATTCACATTAAAGCAATACTGCAGTTTGGATTCTGGGGAATTTTACTGTCTCAACATGCAGGGTGAGTTCAAACTGAGCTCAACTCAAATTAAGGATTCTACGGAATCAAGATAAAGTTTCTCTTAAACAAAAGAAAATAAACCAAAGAATGATGTTTAAGGGACTTAATGCCTTCAGTAGGAGCTCTCAGGCAGCACTTCCTCTTAGTGAATATAGCTATACATGTCCTAGCAGGACTGAAAGTTGGAAAGAAAACTAAACCAGTTTAAAATCGTTGCAGGATAACTTTACGTTTCTTGCTGAATTCCTCTGCCTCAGTATCCCCACTGTGCCAATGCATCGGTCTTATTCAAATGTACAAGGCCCTTCACCTCAGCATGCACAACCATTAGATAGAGTAACTGTAAGATTATATTTTGTGCTATTTGAAAATTTAAAATGTTTATTTAAAATAAATTGTTAATGCTAGGCTTCTGAGCAAATATTATTAAACCCTCACCTGTAGAAAAAGTGCCATTTCAGGTCAGGTCAATTATTTATATATCCCAATATCACACTTTCATATTTTCCTGCTACTTGATAACATAGGCATTCATGGATTACATTAATCTAGTTTAGTTTCACCATTTAGAAAACCCTCTAGTTTCACTCAAAGGCATCATGACTGTGGTTCAGGGAAATAGCAGAGATCCTCAGACCTGGACTGCTGAGGCTGGCCAGCAGGTTGCCATACGAGGGCGGAGTCTGGTTGGAAAGGGTCGGGTAGGAAGGTGCCACAGGAGTTAGCTGGGGCATCTGGGTGGCAAAGTGCCCAGTAAAAGTGGGAGGTCCCTTACTGAAAAAGAGAAAAAAACATAACAATAGCTATAGAACAAATTAAGCTAAAATGTGTAATACGTTATTTGTACCATGTGAGGACTAAAAACTACAAAAACAAATGAGGACAATACTGTAATACCTGTTAGTTTCCAGTGTAGAATTGAGTTGGTGATGTGGGGGGCTGCTGCTACATCCAGCTCTACCTGGTCTGTGTTCAACCTTTGCTGTGATGGAGCGCTCCACTTTCCTCCACTTAGCCCTGCGGTTCTGAAACCAGACCTGAGACACAGGAACATGGAGCGAGAGATAACATGGATGTCAAGAGAAATCATGGAGGATGGTGGCAAAAAAATTGAAGGTGATGGAAACAAAAGGTGAAAAAAGTGAGTCAATGTCGAGACAGGAAGTGAAAACGTTACTCCCTGTTTGCAAATATTTTATTTTTACTTACACCAAATAAGCAACGTAAAGGAGTCATAAGGGATATGTCATAATCAGAAGAGCAAGATGGCTGTCTAACCATAATTCTTTGAGGTGTGACACCAACTGAAGCAGCGATGACTTTCCTCTTCTCTGCGTCAGGATAGTGGTCCTCTTGGAACAAGGCTTCTAAATGCTCTAACTGATCTGTTCATGCACACAAACACGCACCAAACACAGGTCACCTGTTTGCATAGTCAGATCTGAACACACCTGGACAAACTGACAATTCGGTTACCAGTACTGTAGAGTGTTCGCGTTTTCTTCTTTGGCGCAGGCGGCAGCAGGCAGCTGTCCACAGTCTCTAACCCCGGCAGCAGAGGGAAGCTCAGGGCCCGGCCTCGACCCCTGCCGCAGTAGCGGATGGAACGTCGGGTCGAGTAGACCTGGGTTATCTCCATCTGCCATGAACCAGACAAACATTATCTCAGTCAAATTCAATCAGCTAAATATTGATCTGATTGACCGTGTTTTTTCTTTTAAAAATTGTCTAATTGTCAAAAATCACATTTATTTAAAGCTGAATGCAATTTTGGAGGATGTGGAAACCAATAGCCAACAGGGATGTTTGCCTGCCAGAACACTGTTAAGGTGCAGCAATAAGTGCAGAGTTGAATGTTTCAGCCCACAGAAAGCAATGCTTTTCTGGAAATAAAAGTTGGTTCAGTCCAAATCATTAATTTCCAGCTATCATCTCTGTATTTCTCATATGTGACACTGATAGATCTGTACTCTAGGATGGCATGTAAAACTGATCTGCTGTTTTTCTTAATTAAAACAGGTCAGTTATTTGGTTTATTAAATATCAGAAATCATTTGCCTAATGCAATTTCCAAGATAATGTCTTCAAATTGCTTCATTTGTCTGACAGACAGACTAAAACCTAAAAGATATTCAATTCATAGTTTAGTCAATCCATAACTCAAAACAAGAAAAAGCAGCTAATCCTCACATTTGGGAAAGCAGGGACCATCAAATTGTTGTTGGAGAAAGGCTTAAACAATGAATTAATAATCAAAAAAGGTGACGATTATTGTCGTATCACTCAATAGATGAATCGGTTATTTGTTTTAGCTGTATTGTACTCGACTCAGACTGTGTGTCACTTAGTAAGGCTCTATTGAGCCCCCCCCACCAAGACCAGCATGATGCTCTCACAAGCCAAGCTGAAGCAAATGTCTTGCTTTGCTCAACTTTATCTATGAGAAACTTCATGTAGTAGAAATACGTTCAGATTTAGTACACTATAATGTTCACAGTTCAACAAGCGTGAGCAAGTGATTGTTATAGAGTCAGTGTGTCGTCACCTCGAGAGGCTGTGGACCCTGATGGGGGAGACTGTGAGGTAGAAGGGGGCTGTGTGGCCTTTTTGTCCCATGGGTCTGAGGAGGTGCAGCTTGGAACGGGACTGGAGGTTGTGAGGAGTACAGCAGGGGAATGGGGGCTGGGGGGAAATACAGCCCTGTTTCCCCACTACACAGGTAGACTGGATCAGACAAGTCGCAGCTGTTCATCAGTCCAACGGGAGGCCCCGAAAGAGCCGAGCTCTCCTCTGAGCACCTCCCTGAAGCCTCCTGTATCTGACTCTTCTTGTCTTCCTGAAACCGCTCACCAGCATCTTTTAAAGCTCTCCTGTTTCTCACTCGCTCACTTAACTTCTTACCGCGCCTCTTCCTACTCTTTTTTTTCTCATCTTTCTCTTCTAGACTTTTAGTGTCTTTGTCCTCTTGCTTATCAGCCATTGTTCCCTTCTGCACCCCTCGTGCCTCCTCCGTCCCCAGCCTACTCTCTGGCTTCACCTGCTCCTCCTCTTCTCCATCTGTCGCCATCAGTTCCTCTTCTGACACAACAACTTTCAACAACAATAACTTTCTTTCTGCCTCTTCATCTTCACTCTGATTAAACACTTCCTCCTCCTCCTCCTCTCCTTCTCTCCTCCTCCTCCTCCTTCTCATACTCCCTTGGCCGTTCTTTGTTTGCAAATCCTCCAGTTCCTCACACAGAAGACTTGGACAGTCTGCAACAGAGTGAAGTGAGAGGATGAAAACCAGACCTGGAGAAAAAGATTCATGAGCTGCCTTTGTCTTGCTTCAAAATAAGTTAGATTTAAAATATATGAATCACTTGGGTCATCAGACTCTTGTGTTCTTGCTGTTCCATAGTTCATTTAAAACTGCCTTTAGTTGCTGGAATAAGCTCCCTGATGACTTAGGCTGTGCTCAGACTCTTGTCACTTTTAGAAGCAGCCTTAAAGCAATTTGCGTGGTCTTTTCAGTGAAGTACATTACGTCTTTTCTAATAGAATTATTTATGTGTTTCTTTCTGTGTGCTTGTTGTGAATGTCTATTATTAGCAGTAGTAGTATTTTCTTTCTCTCCTTCTTAATCTCCTTGTGAAGGATGTTGGGTTTTCCCCTGTGTGTGTAATTTGATATATACTGTAAATAAAGCTGGGAGGCTGTTGGGTTAGGTATCTCTGTTTTTTCACAATAAAAATGACAACTACTCAAATATGTTTGTACTTCTGAACCTTTTCATAAAAAGGCTCGCCAGACACAAACCAGTTAATGAGCCCCCGTTGGCATATGTTGATTTTTTAAAAATAATAAAATAATATGTATAGCATTTTGGTAAAGGCCCCTCTGACACAGTACCATTTGTAAACAGGCAGTATACCACTGAGCTCATATCTTTATTTATTTTTTTTACATTTTTTGGGAAAGTTTAAGGGGAATCGTCAGGGTTAAGATACCTAGGGGAAGCATATGAAACAGTTAAAAATTTTTGGTATATTATAGACTGATTCCAGTGTTTAATTTTGACTGTCAGGCCAACAAAAACTAAATTAATGAGGGACTCCACCAAAAGTGTGAAGAAGGCTTTGAACTGGATAAACGTTAATATTGTTTTCTTCATTGTCTAAAAATCTGATGATTAATTAAATCTTTTGGTCTGTAAAATGTAAGGGGAAAAAATGCCCATAGGAATGTTCCATTTTCAAAACACTTGTTTTGTCCAAAACGAAAACATTTTTACAATCATAAATCCAGCAAACATCCACATTTAAAAAGTTGGAACAACAGAATTTTTGGCACAAATATCCTAATGCAGATTCAATGAATCAACTCATTGTTTCATCTCTACTTTGAACTGACATTCAGACCTGGTGGGTATAATGTAACTGAAATTATTTAATTAAATATTTAACTGTATAAATAAAATGTGCCAAGTCTAAATAATTACAACTTTTTAGAGACCTGTTTATCTATTTGCTATGGCCATGTTTGCAACGGTTGTTACATTCCCTGATAAATAAAGAAAATATATTTTTTATTATATTTATTTGAATATATTTATTTAAATTCATTTAACTTGGTCAGTTATAGAGTTGGAGCCCCTGGAGGCTTTAAGGATAAATAATTTCACTTTAAAAAGTGCCTACACCGTCGGAAATAACTTGATAATGTTAGATGAGTTATGTCTTTCATATTTCATAAAGTGACCTACAGGTTGAATAACGTCTGATAAACGTCATCCTCAGGAGGAGCTGCTGCCTGCAGTGACTTAATTAGTGTCCCAGCTGCGCAGCGCCTCGTGCCACCTCACCTGACAGTTAATTAACTCTGGCCGGCTAGCTGCAGCTAAACTAGCTAACCTGTCCCCATCTACAAACACAGGGTCGTGAATGTTAATAACATACTTTTAAATTCTGTAATGGTCTCTGAGGGGCTGAGCAGCATGGGGAGCTGACCTCACAGGAAGGGTTATGAGCTTTAAATGCTTCCAAAGTTTTCTTTCAAAAGGTTACAAAATGACAGAAGTTGAGTAAAGCCTGCCTTTGGTCAGCCTCATGAAAGAAGCAAGCCAATAAGCCAATAAAACAATTAAATGTCAGCCTAAATGTCTTACCAAAATCTTCGGCCAAATCACAGTCGACGTCCATTGTGGTTCAAGCCAGTCAAAACCAATAAACTTGTACTAATAATCAATTAAGCCACGTACGGTCACGAAGCGAATTGCTCCTGGACTGGAGGCTAATGAGGTTGATTGGTTGATTACCTCGCTCAGCAGCGTGACAATTATCGCGTGAAGGGTGAAACTCAACCAGCCAATCAGTGACCAGAACAGGTCCAGTCAAAATCTGTACAGTCTGAGTCTGATTTAAGAAAAAGTTCTTAGTCACTGAATATGGCTGAATATCTGACTGTTTTACTTTTTAGTTGATTAATTTGTTGTTTTGGCCACATTTCCTATTCACTGAGCTGATTATCTATGTCAAGCAATAAATTTAATATATAGCTAAATGTACAAAAAAGATGTCAAAACATAAAACACCTGTAAGCATCAGGAGGTTCTTATTTATTTATTTTAGTTTGTATCATCCTAGTCTCCCTGACATGTTTATATTCACAAGTTACATTGTCTGTTACCTGCTGTGTACTTATTTATTTGTATTTATTTCAAAGAATGTGTTAAAAGAGAGAAAAGACATATAAATAAATAAAGTCCAAGTGTAGCAGAATTTAGGTTATTTCTATCCTTTCTCAAGAATCATTTCATGACCCACCAGATTTATCTTGTGACCCTTTGGATGGGGCCCCACCCACAAGTTGGGAACCACTGAGCTAAACTACACTGCATGAACTATTAGGTATGTAAATATTCTGTAGGAATATTTACTTTTATGCACATTTTATAAACTCTAAAGCATATAAACTTGAATGCTCATCAGAGTTAATCATTTTCAGGTGATATGTATTTGTGTAATGTGGGAAGGTGTGGCAAAATGAATCACACCTTACATCAAGGTGTGCATAATTATTAGACAGCGTCATTACTTCAGGTAAAAAAGAGATTTCACTGATGCTGAAAAATCAAAAATTGTAATATGCCAGTCAGACAGATGCAGCTCTTGAAATAGCTAAACTTTTGAATAATGTCCACTGGACTATCAAATGTTTTGTTGCTAATAGTTAACTGGGATGCAAAAGCAAATGAAGAAGAAAAGGCAAAAATTAGCTGCAAAAGACGTGAGTAGAATTAAACGTGAAGCTGCCAGGGACCCATTATCCTCCAGTGCCACCATACTCCAGAACTGCAACCTACATGAAGTGTCCAGAAGTACAAGGTGCCAAGTACTCAGAGACATAGCCAAGGTCAGGAAGGCTGAAACAAGACCCCCACTGAATAAGATTCACAAGTGGAAGCATCAAGATTGAGCAAAGAAATACCTGAAGACAGATTTTTTCAAAGGTTGTATGGACAGATGAAGTGAGAGTGACACTTGATGGACCAGATGGATGGGCCTGGGACTGGATCACTGATGGACAGAGGCCACCACTTCAACTCAGTCGTCAGCAAGGTGGAGGAGGGGAACTGGTTGCTATCATTAGTTGGACCTTTTTGAAGATGGACTGAAGCTCAACTTCCAAACCTACAGCCAGTTTCTGGAAGATACTCTTTTCAAGCATTGGTAAAGGAAGAAGTCTGCAGTTTTCACGAAGGCCACAATCTTTATGCAGGTCAATTATCCATCATGTACATCCAAGTACTCCACTGCTTGGCTAGCCAGCAAGGGCCTCAAAGATGCCTAAATAATGACTGACCCCTTTCTGAGTCCCATTGAGAACTTGTGGGCCCTTCTCAAACATCAGATTTACCGTCAGGGCAATACACCCTTTGAGCAGCAATTGTGAGGTTGTTAGTGAACAGATTAAGAAACTGACAGACTCAATGGATGGAAGCTCATGACATTTATTGCAAACAAGGGTGGTCACTAATTATTTTTGAAAGGCCAAAAATTTTGTGTTGTTACACTTATTGGTGCCCACCTCCTGAGCATCAGTGACATCGGTGAGGTGAAGTGAATGCGCAGAGCCCAAAGGATACTAAAGGACAGTACCCACCCAGCCACAGTTTGTTCACCCTGCTGTCTTCCGGAAAGAGAAATAGAAGTTTCTGCTGCCACACCACCAGACTGCAGAGCAGCTTTTTCCCCCAAGCTATCAGACTCTTAAACTCTAATTCATCCTCATCCTTATTATTACATATAAGTTTATTTCTGTTTACCATTTTTTTATAATAGATTCTTTATTAATGTATATTGTCTGCTATGTAGCAGAAGGAACTTACAAAACTCAAACTCAATTTCAAACTTGTTATATTGTGACAATAAACCTACCTGCCTAAATTATTGTAAAAATTGAGAATAATGAGAATAATTATATAGAAATTATTTAGGTAATTTATCATACTATCTTAATAATTCTGCACACTTATATATTCTCCTGAGCAAGACAAAACTCACTTTTCCTTAGTTAAAAATTCAGGTTTGAGGTTCAGTTATATTTTGGATTGACTGATGTTTGTTCAGCAATAAAAATTACAATTTGCCTAAGTGTGCACACTGTGTAAGTCTATAAAGTTGTTGAACTCAAAGCTACACAACAAAATGCTTGCTTGTGTATTGATGCATCTGTATTAACAAGCTAATAATGTCATATATAATATTATATATTAGTAACAGGCAATTTTTACTTTTGCTACTTTAAGTGCATTTTGCTGATAATTCTTCTGTACTTTTACCTAAGAAGGATTTTAAATGCAGGACTTTAACTATCTAATGGATTATTTTTATATTGTGGTATTGATACTTCTACTTAAGTAAATTACCTGAGTATTCCTTCCACCACTGATATTCATAGTACATCTGTTTGTACTCAAAAGTGAATCTCAATTATCTCTTTATAACTTCCATGCTATCACTGTAATGTGCAGTAATGATAACAATTCTGAGGCACTGATCTCAATAAAATTGACTATTGGATTTTTTTCAGTAATGTTTTGTAAGATTGGGTACGCACAATAAAAATCCATGTAGCCTATAATTAAAACTAATCATACACCTGTGAATCATATCGTCATAAAATTATACTGTAGCTTAATAAAAGACTACATTATTATGAAACTTGAGTCATTTAATGCATTTTAATGTGTTTTGGGATTTCAGTGCAGGTTGACTCAACTGTTAAGCACTGATGGGCTGCAGCTTATTCAGATGATTTATTCATACATTGATGTGTCCTAAAATATAAAAACACCAGAAAGTATCAAACCTTTTTGGCTTGTGACTAGCATTGAGCAAATATTTGGTTGAAAGGAGTATCAATTTTTTACAGTTGTGAACTGTTTTAAACAGTTTTCTAATAAATATGTCAACTTCTGAATAACCCATACTTATTTCAGTTAGTCCCGCCCATTTCGAGTAGGGTTACAGATACAGATAATTTTATTTGTTGAAAAGATACATATACAGATACAGATACTAGTGTATTCACTGATACCTACTTGTGACCCTGTTAACACAAAGCGTCGTCCCCTTACAACCACTTGTCACCCAGTTGTGACCAGACCAAAGTTTTATTGAATAAAAGCCTGAATGGGTAAAAAAAAATATAAAAGCATATACTATATATTTGTGGAAAGTCTGGGGGAAAAACATGACTTTGTGTAAATGAAATAAGTTTTTGCACTTCTCTGATGAATAATCTTGTGACTCCTCAGACTTATCCTGTGAATCGTAGCGGTGGTCCAGTCCCCTAGATTGGGAACCACTGCAGTAAATTGAGGATAAATAATGCCAAACCTTCAAGCTTCTTATTTAACAAAAGCTTAAAATGGGGCAACTAAAAGTCTTTATTAAAAGTATACATATAATAGCTCACTATTGGTTGCTCAGTTCTATAGGCTGCAGAGCTCCCAATCCAAGCTAATGCATGTCTTTTGTGAGAAAGCCCGGTTAAAATCACGTTTGTCTTGCCACAGTTGTTCCTCTGTTACCCACCAGATGGGGTACTGACTGGACCAGGCTCTTAAACCTTCTTCTGGCTACTCCAACTGTACTTCATCTTTTACTCTTCTGTTCTACCCCTCCCATACAGAAGAATTCTCACACAAACCCCCCCACCATCCTCCCTGTGAGGCACTTTTCCATATCACCAGCCTACTACCAAAGGCCGGGACAGCTTTTTGTCTTCTCTGGATCAGGGAAAGGCCATGCCTGGCACGCCACTACATCAGGTGACCTTGGTTTCATCAGGTTTGAAGCAAAGAATGTAAACTGAAGCTCTGTTTAGAACAATTTCCTTTCCTGTGTGCTCACAAATCCCCACAGACAGTTTATCTAATCACTTCATAAGTACACTTTTTTGTGATGACTTAAGAATAATAATATCCCTGGTTGTTCCTCCCTTGAGGGTCTACTGAGTTCAGCAAGTGTAAATTGGCTGTTAAGAGGCTGCAATCATACCTATACTATAAACAGTAGCTAGTACGCATGTAATGTCACCAGGTCAGAAATGGTATGAAGGCCAAGCTAATGCTGCAGTGTGGCTTCATCTGAGTGAACAGATTGAACAAATGGTAGGCCTCAAGTTGGAGTTCAATCCAGCACCAGGGTGGGTTGTGTTGAGACCAAGGATTGAAAGGGTCACTTCAACTTTTATTTTTTTTCACTTGTAACTTCTGATATCTAGCAATGCAAACTGTTTTGTTTATCTGTTCCTGAGATTTCTTCCTCCAGCCCAGCAAAGTGGAGACAAATAGAATTTCATTCGTAATGCTCACAGCATTCAAAATTACATTTAAATAATTAAACACAAGTGTCTTTCTTTCCAGCAACAGTGTCCTGGTTAGATTATTTTAATTTAGTACATTATTCCTGCTGTTCTAAATGTCCTTCAGCCCATTCATCCATTATCTATATCTGCAGGTACACCCTGGACAGGTGTAGGTATATTAATGACCAGAGCGGGATTACCTTGACCCCTAAAGGCTCCAAAAATTCCCAGGTTCAATGCATGTTAATTGGTTTTGGTTATTAGAATAACGGTGCATTTGTTAGGAAATTAGCACAACTGGTACTGTTGCCTAATCTTTTTAGTTTTGCAGGATAAATCTGTGTCAAAATCAACATTATTTTTGTTTATATTGTCCTCACACGGTGCACATTTCTTAATCAAGTTGTTTAATCAAATTACACAAACTGAGCCCCAAAATGTCTGGGACACAGTAATGTTTTTCCAGGACAGGAGTAATGGCAAGTTTCTACAAATAATAAGGCTGCAAGGTGTAGTCTGGTGCGTGCAATGTAATTTGACACTTTTTCATTTTCTTACCGAGACTGAGATGAAAAGGTTGATGCCAACGTCAGGCCAGTTAGCTTAGCTTAGCATGAAGTCACCTACCAGTACATATGAAGCTTGCTCCACCCATCCAAAACGTAGTCTGGCACACGCCGGCACATAACCACTTAAAACCACAACTTGTCATATTTATACATTGGTCTTTCAATCGTGCCATCTAACTCTGGGCAAGAAAGTGAATAAGTGCTTTACCTAAAATACCAAAATACTTCTTTAATGGGAACATGGAGGTGATAGGGTACATACATACTGCACAGAAAGTGTTTGGTCACATTTTTGCTCCAGTTATGTGATTTTTCTTTGTTATTTTGGTAATTCTTCTTCTTCTAGTCTGTGACCAGACCCAGTTCAAATCGAAGTTATCGATCATGTATTATTGAGACCAGACTGGACACTAACAGTAGAATGGAAAATGACAGGTGTTTTGATTGATCCACTTAAAACTGAAAAAGACAAGAGAGGACAGATTTACCCAATCAGGTTTTTTATTTGGAACAGAGTGGCAAATTAGTGACAGGGCGGTGGCGTGGAGGATCCGCCTCCTCTCGCTCACTCAGCCAATGACAGAAACTCAGCCTTAAAAAAATGCAAATGTATAAAAACAGGAATGGGAACAGCAAACATAGAGTTGTGTAGCCTCCACTGGGCTTCACACACACGCATACCTACACTCACACACATACAAATTCACCCTCTCTCTCACACCCACATGTCTTATTTGGCTACGCAGGCTTAGATGGGTACAAACACACATGTTTACACTCTGACAGTCACTTTAGAAAAGACAGTACGTGTTAAGATCATTCCTGCCTGTGAGAAAGTGATGTGTTGTCTGTCCGTCTGCCCTGAGGCAGAGAGACAGACAGGCAGACAGACAGACAGTGAAAAGACAGTCAGTGTGTGAAAGCCATTGTGAGGGACCAGCTGTCCCTCGTTCAGCAGTGAACAGACTAAACACACGCAGACACACAAACGTCGACAGGCTAGTCAGTGTACACAAAAGTCTGCTGTGAAATACCAAGGTGAAGCGCGCATACACACACACATACACACAGGTGGCAGGTTTAGATGAAGTGTAGACACACACACACACACATGCATATTCTCATACTGGTGAGGGGACAGGTGACGTACACACACAGGAGTGGAAGAGGTGTGTTACCTGTCTGTGGAAGAGCGTGAGAACTGCTGGAGTAGGTAAACACACACTCAACCATAGTACATTCCAACTTTAACTCACCCCTCTTTTTCTTTCAAACGCACAGAAACACACACAGGCATCCACACACACACACACACACACACCGAGACTAGTATAGTTTTGACTCCCATGCATTTTTGTTCTACAGTACTGAGTATAATAGAAGCTACTAGCCCAGTCACACTGGTGTGGTTATTGTTACAATCTCTTAGATAGAAGCACTCCTGTCTCCTCACATTCCCCTTCGCAAACCGAATCCTAACCCCGTTTCCCTGTTGTCCCCTCCCCCAAAAAAAAGAGTCCAACAGCAGGCTAAAGTTGACCCCATGAACGCCAATTCTGTCTCTTTCTCCTCATAACCATAGCTTCAATGAAATCAAAAGTTGTGATTTTGACCGAATTAATGCTTGTGGGAGCAACTTCCTGCGCGGATTCACGCTTCCTGTTTTTCATTATGGCCCCTCTCGCTTCCCAGAGGCCCCGCCCATCCCCAAACAGAGAGCCAATGGTGGAAGAAAAAGAAAGTGAGGCATGCAAAAGGTGTGTGTGGGGAGTATCGGATGACGTGATGACTTGACTTGTAGTTGTGCTTTTACACAAACAGACCAAACTCTAAACCAACCAGCAACTGATCCATAACTAATCAATAACATATTGAAACAACCTGATCTCGCTTGTAACACAAGTGATGACTATCACAATGACGATGATGATGATGGGTTTGATATGCATTTGAAAGATATGATTTACAGTATATTTCAAGTCTGTGTGGTGTATTAAGATGCACAGCAAGTTTATATTTCTGCACTTCAGTGTGTGTGTGTTTATGTGTGTGTGTGTGTGTGTGCGTGTGTGTGTGTGTGTGTGTGGCTGACGAGAGCACAGCTCATCTAAAGTGATGACTGATGTGATGAATAAAAACTCTTCATGATCATGCAGATGGTTAGTGATGCCAGAAAGGATACGTTGATATTTACATATAAACTTTTTTTTTTAAAACTGCTAAATACACATCCTCCTGTTTAAGTATCATTATTGTTATTATTATTTCGGTATTATTATTATTCACCACCCAGCCCCAAAACATTGATATATTATTGGTTATTATTACTATCCGTAACTAGTCTTTGTACAGCTTAGAGGAGCAGATGGGCCGCCGGCTTGGCATGAGCAAATGTCTATATGACCAGACACTGTTTCCACAGCGGCTCCCGGACGTTGTGAAACACATCGAGGGTCGAGCACTGTTTTCTGGTTGGCCGAGCACAGAGAGAGAGGTCAGAGCCACCTTCAAGCTGACACCAGTGTGTTTGTGCATATGTATGTGCAAGTGTGTGTGTGCGTGTAAGGGTTTGTTTATGTGGCTATATGGATGTGCGTTTACGTCCTTGAGCACCACAGGGATGGAAGGCACAAAAGAGACCTTTCCTCTCACCTTTGACCCTGGGCTCTGTGCGGCCAACCAGATGCTCTGTGTTTTTTGGGGGTGAGGGGCAGAGTCAAGCCCACCACTCTCTTTTTCTTTTGTGTCTCGCTCAACTCGCACCGCCCCTCTTCTCTTTCTTTTTAGCCTTTTCATTTGCTCCATAAAAACAGAGGAGGAACTTTTTTTGTGCTGGAAAACACAGGTTAAGAGCTTGTGTTTTGTTTGTTTTTTTGCCGTTGTTATTTTTTTTTTACAAAATAATCATATCATTACATACAGAACAAGAGAATCTGCAGAATATTGATAACAACATTTACTTTAAAAACATCTCGTGTTTATGTGTTATTTTTTCAGAATATATTTGGATTTTTTTCTTTCTTTTTTTTGTCCTCTTTTTTGTTTTCATTGAAAAGAAAGTTCCAAGTCTGCAGAGAGAAAGGCGCTCTCAGGTGTTTTGGAGACGAGAGGAGAGAGGGATGAGGAGAGGCGAGCAGATGAGGGGGAAGCGACGAAGAAGAAGAGGAGGAGGAGGAAGGGGCTTAGAGTATCTTTCTCTCTTCTCTCTCTCACTCTTTCTCTCTCCCTCGGTGTGCGGTGCGTCTCTCTGGCATACGAGTGTTATGCGTAAAACTCCTCCTGCTTGTCTGGTTTCTGGTAGGTGACGGTGGCCTGTTTAGGTTCCTCCAGCGTGTAGCTGCCCTCGTCCTTCTTCTTCATCCTGTACACCAGCAACATCACCAGGAAGGCAGCAAACAAGGCACCCACCACTCCTCCCACTATCACGGCTAAAGAAAGACAGAAAGAGAGGTTAGATATCTTAAAAACTTTGCAGAACAATACAGATCAGATCCTACAAACACAACATAAACAAACACTACACACTACACTACATCACTACAAACGCATTGTTTCAAACACACCTAGTATGAAAGCAGAGCAAAGCTACCACATCATCACTATCAGCTAGCTGCTAAGTCAAGACTGATGAGCCTGAATGTGCCAGCATACGTTCTGTGCTGGCAACAGCTTTGTGCTAAATCGCAGCCCTGCAGTGCTACATAGTAGTTTAGCCCGATGGGGCCCGGTGTAACCAATCTGCAGCAGCTGCAATTTTCCTCCTTCTTCTGCACACATCGCTAATGACCTTTTGCTGTGTGCGATAGATTAATGTGTGGTTATCAAATGGGAAGGAAAAAACTTTCCCTTGTTAAGCTAATTGGTATTGACGCCAAAACGGAGAGCAAACTGTTCATTACACTTCTACTAACTATTGTTCCCATTCATTGTGTGTTTACTTTGTTTATTTCATTACTGTCAAAGTCAGAGTGCATGGCCTGGGGTATTTAAAATAGTAGAACTTTTCACCATGCACTGTCACTGCAAAGGTATTCACCACTCTTGACTTTTCACACCATTTCTTGTAATTTTATTTTATTTTATTTAAATTAGTTAGATTTTTTTGTCAGATCATGCAGTTTTTGTTATATTGTTCCTACATATGTACCTCTACCATCCCTGATTTTACTATGGACGACAATTGTGATATTGGACATGAGAAAAATTAATGAAACACTTTGCAGTTTCTTCTTTTTAGCAGTACTACTTTTCCTTCAATCCATAATATCAGATCTTTATTTGCATCACTGACTACAAGATTTTAAGCCATGCTCGCAATGTGGTCCATGGATGCCACTGTCATTCAGCCTGTCCACATTGGTCCAGACTAAAATGTCTCAACAGCTATTGGATGGATTGCCATGAAGTTTGGTCCATACATCAACGCTGTTCTCAGAATGAATTGAACTTTGGCGACCTCATTACTTTTCATCAAGCATCAAATACTAATGGACCAAAACTAATGAAATTCCCATCAGCTTCAGCTGTACTTTTTGTTTAGTGCTTCTTAGCAAATATCCACATGCTTAGAGGCTAAACTATGATAATGAAAACATTATTGCGGTTAAACATCAGCATGTTAGCATTGTTACTGTGAAAATACTAACATGCTTAGCATGCTAATATTAGCATTTAGCGCCTAAGCCTAAGTACAGCCTCATAAAGCTGCTAGCATGACTGTAGACTGTTGTGTTCTTGTTAAAATATTGACGTGCCCAACACATTACTGTGAAATATTGAATAGATTTGGGAATGAAAGGAAATTTTGCAATAGTTTTGGATGAAAAACATTATGAAGGAAACACAACTGCAAAGTACCATATCATTTTTGAAATATTTGGCTGGGGGAAAGGCCTGATTTAAACAGAAATGTTATCTTTTATTGGTCAAAACTTTGAAATCTTAGAGTCTTAGAGAATGCACTGAATTAGTGCGAAAAGTCAAAGATTGTTAATACCTGCAAATTACTGTATATCCCATGTTCCTTGATATGTTACTTCCACAGATGAAAGTGAGTGACTACATATGTACAGCACTATCTATCTATATCTATCTATCTATCTATCTATCTATCTATCTATCTATCTATATATATATGTATATATATATATATATATATATATATATATATATATATATATGATTGTATGAGCCTGACATATCCAGTTGCAATTTGGTTCTATCATAAAGATAGTCTAGTCTAAAGTCTGTTGCCTCCTGTTCTTTACCAATGACCAGGAAATCAGCGAAAACCACCGCCAGCAGTCCCCCAATCAGAACAGCTAAAGAAGAGACAGAGAGCCAGTCAGGTCAGGCAAGTTGGCTGCTCCCTCACTTTCTACAACAGCTCTTTGGGATGAGGAGAGAGGGGCACTTGAAAAGAAATTGGATTTACCCAGAGGGAAAATGATGAGAAAAAGAGGGGAGAAAGGAGGGGTTGGATGACCCAAGAAGAGGATTGTTTGTTCTCAACGGGTCAAACAGGGCTAAGTAGCACATTCACTTATCGTGATGAATTTGCACTACGAGGTAATGCCAGTTTATCTTAGCAGCTCCCAGAAACCAGGGAAAGAAGACAGGAGGCAACGGGGAAATTTAATCTGTTGATCTGAGAGTTGACTACCAAGTAGTATGTTTGACAGAAAGGCAGACAGACAAGATCAGACAAACATGTAGTGAGACAGACAGACACAAAGCTTGATGACCAGGACACATATCTGGAAAAACGTACAAAAAACATTATTAACATTGACTTTACTGACAGATACCTACCTATCAAGACCTCTTTTCTCTCCAAGATGTTCTTCTGTGGCAGCTGGGCGGCAGAGCTTCCTCCATCCACCGTGTTGCCGATCAGATCAGGATCCACTGGCATTATACCTCGACCAAGATCATTACGGCGATCATCACGGATCTCGAAATCTCCACTTGGTCCTGCAGCACCCACATCGTTGTTACCATCCTGAGAGAGAGAGAGAAAAGTAAGATAAACTCTAATCACATTTGTTCCATGGAGCTGCTACACTAAGACTTATCCAAACCAACACAAACAGAGAACTTTCCATGGCACATGTTCGCCTTTGAAACAATGGGCCTCTATATGTTCTGATTGGTGGAAAGTTGCATATTGTCCAACACATATATACACACTTCATAAAATCTGGCAGCTTAATTACAATGTGGAAAACCAGACAAATCTAAATTCATCATGCTTTAATGCAGGACTGCTGCAAATAAACAGAAGCACAGCAATCAGAGAAATTACTCTGGTCTGTAAATTATTAAGCTGTCAGAGTTAAAGAGGCAGTCAGAAAGAAGGCTGAGTGTCAAACCCCAACAGTGACCAAAATGAGTCCATTAGAACAGAGTAATGAAAAGGCTAGTATGTGAATACTTGGTCAGTTTTGTGATCTTATTCACTCATTCTTTGATCATAGTTCCTTATTTAAATCATTATTTTGACTGTATTTTTTTAGGCAACAAAAACTGTTCTTTTGCTTGTGTTTATGCTACATTTAAAGGGTAAGTCTGGCAATATTCTATAAAGAAGATTTGTCTATGTAGCCCATACTTGATACAGCTTATAAATTAAAACACGTAAATGAGCCACACTGTTGCACTGGGTTACATGCAGGGTTGTGAATCTTTCAGTATCTCACGGTTCAATAACAATTTCTAACAAATCAAATTGCAATTGAGTACATTGGGGTGCTAAATTCTGGCTCTACCCCACTCCGCTGTCTGCTGAGACAGGCAGAGTGGTAAAAAGCAGCTTTACGACATGAAAGCAACTCTGAGTGATGTGTGTGATGTGAGCACAGGCATTTGTGGAGTTCCCAGAGTACTTGATTTTCATTTTGCTTGGGGGTCAACGTTACTGTGGGTATCAACTATAGTAATTTTAATTTAACACTTCTTGGTTTCAGCTTGACAAATGTGAAGACTTGCTGCTTATCTTTTTAATAATTTTGACTTATTATAAATTATTTTGAGGGTGGGCTGTTAGTTGTAGTTTGCATTTTCTGCATTGAGTACATTTTCCTGATTATACTTAGACAGTTTTACTTAAGTAACATTTCCAATGCAGTTCCATTACTTGTACTTAGAGTAGTTTTACTGTCCAGTATTAGTAGTGAAGTAAAGGATCTGAGCATTTTCTCCACCCCTCTCTGTTTATTAAGGTGAACTAACACTTAATAACTATATTTAAGCTTACTATATTTCCTAACAAGCTGATCCTCTCCCTTTAAGGAAGGTGGACAGAGCACAGCTGTTTTAGGAAATTGCTGAGCCTTTAAAAAATAATACTATAAGTATTTGTGAGTGATGAAACAATCTCATAAACCTATTAGTTTATGATCTGCATTTAAAGATTAATGTCTACAGTTGGAATGAATGGGCAGGTGTACAGGACAGGGTAGGGAAGTCTGAAAGCATTCAGTAGTGAAAGTATTGAAGGTCCAGTGTGTAATATTTAGAAGGTTCTATTAACAGAAATGCAAAATAATCTATAGGGTTGACTCCGATAGTCGAAGATTCAATGCTTCGATGGTCAGAGCCTGATTCAACTGTCAAAAACAAGGATCATGCCATTTTGGTGATATGGGGGTGTTCAACGTCTGATTTTACATAGAACTACCAGTTTTCTCCCAATAAGTTAATATACAGCCTATTACAATATACATTTCAATGTTTAATGTTGTAAACATGTAAAAAAAAAAAAAAAAAAAAACTTTCAATAAATGTTTTTAAAGAGCGTGAATAAATCCCAAATTGTAACCCTTATGTGTGTAGTGGCAGTGGAGGAACACTTGCTCAAGAGACAAAGCTCCAGCTCCTGTTGTTCCAAGACTTTCGGATAATTTATCATCGTTGTTTAACCACACAAAGAATATTATATTTTTAAACAGCAAGCTAATGGAAATAGACCGTGAGGTGCATGAAGTTGTTGACAGCACGGCATGCAAGCTAAACTCTGCACAAGACCCTTCAATGGCAGGCGAGACGGGGAGAGAGAGAGAGAGAGAGAGAGAGAGAGAGAGAGAGAGAAAAGGTCAACAATAAGCCTCAGTTTAGCTTTAGCTTGCAATCTCCACGCACAAAAACACACATTATTCGACTATCAGTCGACTATAGGCAGGACTTGACGATTCTAATTCGACTGTGTAAATTCTTAGTCGGGAACCGTGCTAATAATATACATAACTGTGTTTTCAGACCTTACATTATGAACCATTATGTTTTTATAACCTTAGAATGAGCCATTTTTATCTAAATACACTGCAGGGCCTCTAACATGGACGTCGTGATGTTGCACTGCTATATTGCTACAGTAGCCCAAATGGACAAACTGCCCTACAGAGCACATTTTGTCACATGAATACATATGAAGAAAAAGTAGTAATAGTAGTAATAGACATATTAGCAATAATGGTTTATTAGAAGAAGCAAACATATTAGCTAATAATGGTTTATTAGAAGTAAGAAGAGATGTGAAATTTGGACAAATGGAGGACTACAGGTATTATTTAGTACAAGAGTGTGTCAGCCACCATAGCTTCTCCGCCATGCTTGAAAAAGGGAGGGGTGGAGCAGTGACTTGAGCAGTTGGTTGCAATTCGCAACCCTAACCACTAGATGCCACTAAAACTTACACACTGAACCTTTAAGTTGACTTGTGCGTTGGTTTTGGTCCTTTCATGGAATTTGTTCAGTGCAAAAAATATAGAATAATGCTAGTCTTACCCTTTAACTTTTGAGAAAACTGGCTTCCTTTGTTAAAGTTTCATTCCTTGATCACTTTCTTTCTGAAAGTGAGATGAAAAAATTGATACTACTCTGTTGTTTGTACATTAAGTACAGAACTAGAGACTGGAGACAATTAGCCCAGCTTAGCATAAAGACTGGAAACAAAGGGAAACAGCTAGCCCGGGTTTGTCAACTCAAACATACTCTTACCAGCACCTCTGAAGCTCATCTACATGCTGTATGTTGTTAAATTCATACACAAACAGTAATGTAACACCAATGCTTTGTGGTGCTATAAGTATTACTTGGGAAACATCAGCTTGGTGTAGTGATTCCCAGAATGACGTTGGTGTCTGGGTGGACAGGTAAATCTACGTCATTTTTACATAGCTCTGAAGCCGTGTTTCCATCAAAGTTTTTTAATGCACATTTTGAAGCATTGGAAACGGCAAAAGTTGAAAAAAATCCCTAATTTTGCAAAAAAAGTTTTTACGCTTGCTTAAGGTGGTTTCTGGTTTTGTCAAAAAAGAACAAATGCCCTAAATGGGAGATGGAAACATTTTTTTTCTGAATAAGTTCTGATGTAGCAAACTTGTAACTCACGACTGATCACCTGTTTCTGCTGTTGGTGTCTTGCCCGGATGTGCAGAGTTCTGCGTGACAGCTGAGAATTTCATGCAGCTCGCGGTGGGTAACACTTATTTGTGCTGAGAAAAGAGGTGGATGCAAATCCTAGGAGGTAGCCATCATCATCTGTTCTGCCGAATTATGCATACACCTCTTAAGGTCCTTTTCAGATACTTTGCTCTGCACACTGATCAAACGGGTTATCGCCACATATTTTTGCTGAATTTCAATGAGTGCTACTTCTACTAAGTGTAATAAAATATTAATGACTATAAACGTTCATAAAATATATAGTTTGAATCATTTATCACCATTGATGAACCCCACAAAGGATATTATAGCATTTAAAAACATTATTTGGAGGTGCATGGAATTCTCGGCAGGCATGCAAAACCCAGCATAACACTGGATATTCCCATAACGTGCGGAGACATGGCTGGTAGCAACTTGCCCTCTTGAAACACATTTCTGAGGACCTCTCTCCATTTTTCTAAGATCACTGGCCATCACGTTCATGCGACTGGTTTTGTTTCTGGTTTGGAACACATATGTCTTGTTTATTACAGCCATGTATAACGTCAACTACTGACATAACTACGCTTGCCGTAGCCTGGTTTATTCGCTCCAAACCAGCTGATGGAAACACATATTTCACAATTTCTTTTTTTTCTTTTTAAAGTATGCTTAAAATTTGCATGACAATTAGATAGAAACATGGCTTGAGTCCTCATTCCCCTATGAGACGGGAAGAGGTATTATTGGCACTCCCTGCTGTGTGGTGTTTTCTTTCGTGGGTTCAGGGTTGGAGATGATGATGAGGTCAGACCTCGACACCACATATTGGCACTGTTCATATTCTTTATCAGCGTAATAATGTGAGTTGGCTAACTGAACTAATATTTTGACTCTCACCTGTGTAGTTGTGGGCTGCTGTGGGCGGGTTGTTCTCTCTGTTGGCACTGCCTGAGTGGCTGTCGTACTTGGAACCCTGGGCCTGAAGGGGAATCTAGTCTTGACAGTGGTGGTGGTGGTGGCAGGTGCAGCAGTGGTCTGCTCAGGCGTGGTCTCAGCTGTGGTGGGCGTGTCTTCCTCTGTGGTGGTTTCCATGTCGAATCCTTCGTAAAACGATGTAGGTTCGGTTGACAGGTTGAAGTCCTCTTCTTCTTCTGTGGTGCTCAGGTCATCCGAGCCCGCAGAGGGTGCTGCACTTTCCGCAAGGCTGATTGCCGGGTTGGTGGTCACCACGGGGACTGCAGCAGGGGATCGTGGGGCGGCTGTGGTCTGGGCGGCGGCCCTGATTCGCTCTAGCTCTCTCTCTCTTTCAAGCTCACGCTCTCTCTGTCTCTCTCTCTCTTTCTCACGCTCTCGCTCCCGCTCCCTCTCTCGCTCCCGCTCCCTCTCCCTCTCTTTCTCCCTCTCCATTTCCCGGACCCGCTCCCGCTCTCTTTCCCTCTCTTTTTCCCTCTCCAACTGTCTTTCCCTCTCCAACTGTCTTTCCCTCTCCAACTGTCTCTCCCTCTCTCTCTCCTTCTCCAGTTCCCTCTGCCTCTCTTGCTCTTTCTCTCTCTCCCTCTCTACCTCCATCTCAGTCTCCTCTTTCTCTCCTACAGAGAACACACCACTCTCGCCATCGGCCTCGGTGGTCAGCGGGGTGGCGGTGGTTTCCTCCGGGTTGGGGCTCGGCTCAGCTGCAGGTGAGGCAGAAGGAGCGGGTCCGGTGGCCTGGGTGGTGGAAAGGAGGAGGGGCTCTTCCGTGGTGTAGGACACACCCACCGATGTCGGCCTCATGCTGATATCAGGAACTGGAGAGGAGAGAATTTTGAATTAAGAAATGACTTAATTAAACAACAACAAGCAGAGGAGGCAAAAAATTAAACCTTTTACACATCTCACTCAGTCACACATCCTGTTCATCTCACAGCCCACACACTCACACTCCCTCACAAACAGTAAAACCACTTGTTCCCTTTTCACTTCTCCTTATAATAAACACTCACTGTTTTTTTGAGGACACATGCATACATTTCACAGTGTTGATATAGTAAATATAGTGCACTATATAGTAAATGTGTCACGATCCTGTCCTGTGTGCTGTGTCTTTTGGGTTTTTGTTCTGTGGGTTTTGGTTTTGTAGCTGCATGTTAGTCTTGTCATCTGTTCTGTTTAGTTCTGAGTTTATTCTTGTATCTCTTAGTCTGTGTTTTTGCATTTTCCTGATTTCAGTTCTGTCACTGTTTAATGTATCAGTTACTTACTATCTTGTCTTGTCTAGTGTTTTAGTCCCCAGTCCTGTTTTCCAGTTGGTTCCGTGTCTGTTCGTACTCCGTCCTGTTTGTCAGTTGTCATGTTTCTGGTCTTGTGTTCTGTTAGTTCTATGTCGCAGTTCATGTCTTACAGTTTACTTCTGGTCTGTGTTATTTTGCCCCATGTCTACCTGAGTTCTGTTTAGTTCCCATCTTCAGTCTGTGTTCCTTGTATTTATTTGTGATCTGTTTGCTGGTGTCTGTTCCTCCTGTAGTTCCTCTGTTCCTTTTGCTTTTCCACTAAATACCTTGTGTTCCAGTTAATGTATGGTCTTGTGTTTTGCATCTGTGTGTGTCTCTCTCTTTCCCCATGCTGTCTCTCTACCTGCTTCGTTAGCCCTGATCCCACTCACCTGTTTTGCTCCCGCCCTGCTCGTTAGTCCCATATGTGTATATATACCTGGTGTGTCTGTTTAGTCCTTGTCCGGTCATTGTTCAGTGTGCACAGTAAGTTCCAGTTAGTTGTCCTGTCAAGTCTCATGCCCTGCCTTGCTGTTGAAGTTTGCTTTTTTGAGTTCTTTTGGATTGCTAGTTTTGTTTGGATTGTTTATTACTTTTGGATACCTTGTTTTGGACTCTCTATCGGCCACTCTGCCAGAAGTGTGCTCGCCTTTTGTTAAATAAACCTTTTGAATTTTACCTGCTCCACTCCTCCGTGTCCTGCATTTGGGTCCCCACCTGCTCTGCCCTGCACTTCACGCACACAAGCGTGACAAAATGGGAAGTCATTTTTTTAGCACTTTTGTCTTTATTTGACAGGGACAAGGTGCCTGGCAGGATTCAAACCAGGTATGTTGCAGTTAAATAGCATAATGCCACATATGCCGCTAGCCTTCCATGATGGCCCTAAGTCAGCTTAATTTTGAAACACTTCTTCACTCTGGTTTGGACTTCTATCTACAATAAGCTGCGATTTTTTTTCTCAGTGGATGAATAAAAACACCTGCCTTGTAGCTTAGAGTAGACAAGAGAAGACTGAGTTCAATGATGTAAGCCTGGTAGAGGTCTGTGTGGCAGTCTGGTTAAAGGTGTAGTCAAGCATTTAGTAGTGTCCTTCCATAAGGATGGAGAACCTACGATCAGCAGATAAGAAAAAAGACTGGACAAAATCTGTGAGGCAAAGGCCAATATGTCCTGACTTTTCGTCCCTAGTGTGAGTCAAGCTCCCAAAAGGCTGGAACCTACATTTCTTGTAATGCAAACAATGTCACTTTTTTATACAAGAGCCTCCTTGCCTAAACACCCATATCATTCAAACTCCACACCCCTTATTTGTAACACAGGATTTCTGTTATTAGTGAGGTCTTAAAGCCCCAGCCCAGGTAACACTGATTACATCCCTTTTACAGCTCGACCGACACAGTTTTTTGGGGGCCAAAGGGTCATAGGGGCCAAACTGGATAGTAGACCTCTTACCTATAAACTACACTTAGAACAGGCCAATACTGAAAGCTATTCTGTATGTGGGCTTCAATACCTTTTCATGAATAGATTATGTTAAAAAAAGCCTTAGATTACAGTCTCGGCAACTGAACATGTAAACAATTACACATCAATAAATACTTGCTGATAGAATCTGTAATGCAGAGAGAGTGAGAGAGAATAAGCATTTGTAATATACCGTACACATAATCTGCCATAATAACTACTTTCAATGTAGCATATTAACATCTAGTTTATCCCTTTACCAGGACTCTTCATACCTATCCAAAGCTACGAGAAGCCATTTCTCAACCACCATCCGGCTCTAAAACAGGCCATCTATCATACAGTGACCTACAGGAAATGCTGCTGTTGACTTGTTAACTGTTTACCAAAACTTGCAAGATTTCACACTAACATTACAGATTTGAAAGAGGAGCTAGATAACTTTGTGTGGCAGGAAGTCGTGTTAAATACTTGTCCAGCTCACATTTATTTACATGTTCCCTCTGGTTTGATCATTTCTGATGCATCGAATGTTACGAAGTTACTGTTAGGATTTTGGGTGTTCATGTTTTTCCTGTTTTAGTCTGTTTTAATGGGTTTGGTTTTGGGTTGTGTTTTTCTGTAAGTTTATTTGCTCCGCATGGTCTTGGTCCTGCCCTGCTCGTTACCTGTTAAATTTTTGATTGTTCTGTTGCGTCCTCATTCTCATTTGTTGAGTATTCTGTCCTGCCTCAGTGTTTCCCTCATTTTTGGATAACTCTGCCTGCTTGGATTTACCCCCTTTGTTTGGAAATGTAAGCCAGTCTCTTTGTTAATAAATTCCCTGAACTGCATCCTCGCTTGTGTCTGCATTTGGGTCCACACCTCCACCTCAATTGCAACTGCACTCAGCCTTAACCTTGACAGTTAACAGACAGTGCTTCACAGATATATTTAGATATTAAGTTAATAAGCGATACAAACTATAGTGTTTAACGTTGGCGCTCTTCCACTGATAGCCATGGCATTAGCAATGTGCAGCGTTAGTTAGAAGTGATGAACTACGAAGAAATGAACCGTTTGCTAGAACTGCCACACTGTTTCAGAAAAAAACTCGTCACATTTGTCAACAGCGTAACCTCCATCATCAATCACAAATCATCCACCAGCCCTCCACACAACTAATTATTTTGTTGATTTATTCCACCTTTACCGGTCCTTTTAACTTTCCAGGTGATTTCTTTATTGTTTTGATGTATGAGTGTTTTCTTTAAATATTCAAGAGGCTGCTGTCAGTCATTTTAAACATTTTCATGGGTTTAGAAATGTCACAGCATATACCGTAGGATATTTATGCAGCAAAACTAAAAAATGTATTTATAAACTTGACAGGACAGACAGAGGAAAGTCTGCAGAGGAAACAGAATTCTGCTTTTAGCTTCTAAAATAATTTAGACGCACTAATGGAGCTCAGGATTGATCCGAAGGACGGCTGCTTTAGTCCAAACAGTTTCACTGTATGAACCTGGACTGTGTGTGAGGTCTTTTGGATGTGGAGAAGAAGACAGAATATTAATTAACGTTAGATTCTGACCGATCCTGTCGGTGTGTCATGATATTTAAATATGAAGTTATGCTGCTGTGCCCCGTGTGTAAATGCGCACAGCATCTCTACTTCACCCTATTTCACACTCCCCGAACGTCACAAAATGTGTTGTCTAAAGCTCTGTTACTGCACGCACAAGGTTTTCATGTGCTTGTGGACACTAAGCGTGGTTTTTCTAGTTGAAATCAGCTGCACATTTAAGTTGATTGTGTTATCAGTGTTTTTTATTCGAATGATTTCATTTATACTTACATACATCGGTTCAGACCTCTGTGACCTCATACGACCACTCTGTGTTGAAGGACAGAGTGTAAGTGTGTGCCCACACAGTCTGTCATGCGCGCATTTCTACTGTACAGCACCCCTGAGCGAAAATATCTTCCCGCGCACCTGGTTAGCAAGTATGGTCATGAATGTTTTCAGGAGAGGAGAAGTTTCTACATGCTCAAGTAGAGCATGTTATCTGATTGCCTTGTGGTGGATGTGACAGGATTTGAACTGGGGAACTGCAGAGCATCCGCTGGTGGGCAACACTCACTGTTTTTGTCATTGTCATTTATTGGCTATTTATTGGTTATAAATGCAGATGCTGATTTAAATGCAATTAGCTCTTATGGGCCGATAAATCAGTTGGGCTCTTATCACTATGACATCACCTGGGTGATTTTTTTTACTCGACACAGCTCCTACAGATCCACTGATATTATATATAAACTGTACATATAAAACATAGGCTGAGACTTCCCATGACTGATCTTTATGTGTAAGATTTGGAAAGCCAGTGGAGTGCTCCTTTAAGGGAACAACCTTCTGTCCCCTCTCTGTGATCACTCATTTTAAATGTCAATATAACCAATCATACAGCACAGCTATGTTTGTTTTGTCAAATGACTTTAGGATCATAAAGTAGTGATTTTATTGACGACTCAGTGCAGCAATCAGAGCCGCAATCAAATTCCCATTTTCTGCTTGTTTAGCTGTCTGACAACAGAAACTGGAAAATATGTAAATGAGAACAACTATGGTAAATTGTGAGTTCAGCTGTGTGGAGAGCAGGAGGTGGCAGAACAGAGGTTCATCCAACTGAGACCAGGCTGTCTGTCCCACTCTGAGGTTTGTTTCCTTTTGTTTTGGACTTTAAGAGTGGATGGAGATTTTTATGAAAAATGAGCTGAAAAGGCTGATGCATGTGAACCGCATAGTCTTAGAAAGAAAAGGAGAGGAGAGAAGAGGAGAGAAGAAAAGGGAAGGGAAGAGAAGGGAAGAGAAGAGAAAAGAAGAGACGAGAAGAAAGGAGCGGAGATGGCGGCGCTGACTGATTCATTTTCTTCTTAAATCTCATAATAGTATTATACCACCTTTCATTTTGTTATAGCACTGAGGCTCCCTCGGTTGAAAGAGAAACAAATTGAATTTACAGGCACAAAGACATGGAGGCTGACAGAGGAGCTGGAAAGGATAGCGAAATATGGACTCAGACAATGCAGCTTCTGTTAAATTTATCAGACGCCTCAAAATGCCACATTTTGAAAGCAGCAGCGACGCAAAATGCCCATCAGTCTGTTGAAAATGAGCTTTACCTTTGGAATCAGACGGCTCTGTATCACGGTTTGAGATAAAGCAATTTGCCAGGCTGCTCTTTCAACCACAGGGGGTGCCTCTGCTGCACTCTCCTGCTCTGAATTGTAATTTATTTTGAGCATGCTCGCCACTAGCGCATTGCCTGAACCGAGGGCAGCCCTCAATGAGTCATGCTTAATAAGGAGAGCCATGCTCAGGCTTCAACAGCCAGATCAGAAAATCAGCCTGAATTACACCAGTGTGATTTACGTTAAGTAGGTAATTCCTACACACGCAGACAGCCAGCCAGCCAAACGCAGACATGCGCTCAGAGATAGGTGCACATGGCTGCTGGTATGCTTGTGATCGCCTGTGAACTGTGTGGACTGTAATCTGATTAAAGTAAATCAGATCTGGGGGAATCAAGCCCAGGTTGTTGCTGGTTTGCAAGGGTGTGTCTGTGTTTAAAGGTGTTTCCAATAAATCTGTATCAAAACCTGTCTTTCAAGCCAAACGGCGTGTTTGCATTGTGTGACTGTGTGGCCTTGGTGCATGTGAGTCTGGTGAACCGAGCGACAATAACTCCAGGACACGGAGGGGGGTCGGGTCTTCAGGGTCAGCAGATTGAAACCCAGCAGCTGTCGAGTTTGAAAGCACCAGGCTGTGAGTGTGTAACCTCACACGCGCGCACACATACACACACACACACACACTGAAACACAGACTCACAGCCAGAGCCCGAGCCCGAGTAGAGGTCCTCATCGTCGTAGAACTCGTCTCTCGTCGAGCCATCATCATCAATAGACGGCGACCAAGTCTGTCCCTGTGAGAGACACCGAGGAGGGGGACACAAATGATATGATGATTAGAGTTATTCGTCATGAATGACCTGTTTGATAGATTACATGCACACACAGACATGCACACAACTGTCCAAGAGGAGGTGCAGGCAGCTTTATGGTGGACAGGGTAACATCTGTCCGTCTGTGGCTCTATGGAAGAGCATAGTTAATGAGTTGATCTAAAGCTGGGATTTTGGCAGAGGAACATCAAAGCCTTTAAGAAGAGAGAGGTTTCATCCAGTCTGTCTACGTGCGAGTTACAAGTGATGCTCAGCCTGTAAAGTAGCAGAGTATAAAGAAGCAGTTAACTTTTGAACTTTAGCTGCTACTCACAATTCTTCCATCGTCAATTCATGTGTAAACTGTTTTCTTTCTGAATTATAAATTAATTGTTAGATGATAAAATTCCCAAAGCCAAAGGTAAAAAATTCTAATGTCTTATTTTGTCCAAATAACAGTTTAAAAGCCATAAAACAGGAAAAAAAGCAAGAACCTGACAGTATACAGCCATGCTAGCAGCTCTGTAATGCAGTACTTAGACAGCAGTTCTTTGAACTAAATGCTAACTGTAGCATGACAACATACTCACAATGAAAGTGCTAAGATACAGACCTTGAGCAGGTATAGTGTTTACCATGTAATCTTAGTTTAGCATGTTAGCATGCTAACATTTGCTAATTAGCACTAAACACAAAGGCTGATGTGAATGTCATTAGTTTAGCAGGGATTTGGTTATGAACCAAATTTCATGGCATCCAACAGTTGGAGCTAGCGCGGCTAAAAAGACCTGTCACCATTTTGTAGAGTAAAAGGTAACGATGTTTTGTCTGGCCAGTAGTTCAAAACAGAAAATCCTCACATGTGAAGAGGTGTAAGAAACAAATATTTTGCTTTATAACATTTATTCATTTAGGCATATAAATTAATTAGATAATCTACGATCAATTTTGCTGTCAGTAGTGAGAAGGATAAAATCCATTTCTTCTGAATGACTATTGCTGTACAGCTTTACAGGTGCACTCTGAAGGCTCTCTGCCTGTCTCTCATTGATCATTTCACAGCAACCGCCCTGCTCATCACTGCACTTTAATCCAGGCCTATTTCATGTATGGCTGTGAGGGTAAAGCATGAGTTTGCTTGCCGACCTCCGTCAGGGTCAGGTACGAGAGATTAGTCGCAGATCGTTCGGGGGTTCAACCTCTGAAGTGAGTGACCTCGGCCTTCGGTCACTTTGAGGCTGATCCCTCCTCTCTCTTCATTCATCTCTCTCTCTTTCTCTTGATCTCGATCCCACATCCCTGCGATGTTTAAACACACACTTAAGCGCTCACCCATCACACAGGGTCAACTAATACTGCTATCAGATGCATGCACTTAAGAGACACCGCCTGTACTGCAGTGGAAAGACACATTTCAAACTACAGGACCACATTGTGTTTCAAGACTGTAGACTGCATTAATTTCAAGTATTTACATGTATTTCATGTAGATGTATCCAAATTACAATTTATTTTGGTCTTTTAAAATACATTCACATACAAATACAACACACGGTGCACTCATTTTGAAATACATTGTCTCTCCATTGATTTCTACTAATATGTTAAATGTTTCTTCTACTGCAGTTTTGTCATTGGTAGAATGTAATTAGATACAGTTACTGTACAATTTTGAGCTACTTGTACTTTATTTGCTTATTTTCATTTATTTTACTTCATACTTCTATTGAAGTACGTTTATCTGAGAGTTATAGTTTGTGGTTACTTTTACTTGCAGAAAATTCTAAATATTAAGCATCGTTATTGATTGAACTATCACTACAGTTATCTCCACATCTGACAGTTTCAACAATAAAATGTTTTTACACATTATAGCATCAGAAATTCAGTATTATAGTATATAATATTACAATACTTGACTAGTTGGTTTGGCCCCTTGGGGACTTGGGGAAGTAGCTGTAAACAATCAAATTAAATTTTATTTATAAAGCGCCAATTCATAACAGTTGTCATAAGGTTGCCTCATTGCACTTTTCATGTAGACCAAGTCTAGACCATACTCTTTGTAATATTATTTACAGAGACCCAACAATTCCCTTCATGAGCAAGCATTTGACACAGGCAAGGAAAAACTCCCTTTAAGGAGAATATATAGAAACACAGGACTGATATTTTGTATCACTTTGTAAAGTAGATATTAGTATTCATTTTTGGTCATCACTAACACCTGAGGGAAATATTTGGCTCTTTCACTGTCAAATCTTGAGCTCCACTATGTACCAGGGGAGCTGAAAGGTTTTTGTGGGTTCATCACTACAAGCGACCTCTTTTACTAAAAGTAGTCTGTTGTTAATATAACATACAATAATAAAATAGAGCGACTGATAATACTCCTGTACTTCTACTTGCACTACTTTGTAATACAGTGCATTATTAATACTATTCTATTTAAGTAAAAGAGATGAATACTCTTCTATCACTGCATTTTGTACCTAGATTCAGCTCAATATACATTAAATAGTACACTGTTGTGATGCCAAGAACACAGGGCATAGTTTCGCTCCAGGTGTTGGAAAACTGTCAGTCCACTGCTGAAAATGTGACCAAAACAAACTTATCTCCTCAGCAATCTTAAGCCCATCCTGAGGCCCTATAGAGCTGTGTCTTTGCTAGCCTCTGTGATACTAATTGTATACACACACACACACAGAATCAGAAGCAGAAGCTCCTCCCCGGCTCCAGACAGAGGAAACCTGATGCCTTTAAAAGCCAATAAAAGCATAATGGAATCTAGAAACCCGAGCATCCCAGTCCATCACATCTCAGCATGAGGTGAAGCTGAAACGCTATATGTACCTCCTGAAAATGAAATTGACTTGAAGTTGTTTGGAGCCTTGACATACCGAGGATATGGGCTTCACAAAGTGGAAGGACGAAAGTGTGTGCGCTTCACGCTTCGACAGTAAATGTGTGTGTGAAGGCCTGGTGATCTCAAAACTGAAAGTGCCGAAAAGTACTGAAAAGACGTCTCAATGTGAATGTGTGTGTGTGTATGTGTGTGTGTGTGCTGTATTCCAAGGATCAGTTTTACAATGAAGGCCGTTGCTATGGGCAACCTTTGCTTTTCACAAAAATTCCCGTCTCCCAGTGAGAAGCTACCAGACACACACACACTCACACACACACACGCACACACACATTTAAGAGCTACATAAGCAAAGGTGTTATGTAACGTCAAATAAACAACCCTAAAAACCAACATCAAAACAGGCTGCTCCTCCAGCTCCCCCTTCTATCTGTCCCTCCCCCTCTGCCTCCCTCTGCCTCCCTTCGCCTTCCCCCTCTGGATCTACAAACTCTGTGCCAGTGTATCCCAGTCCTCGCCCTATTTTCCTTTCATCTTAAACTCCATTTCTTATCTTTAGGCTAACCCCCTAAATTCAGCGTGACTCCAGAAAACACACACATACTTAAATAAACACACCCCAACCCAAAGGCGGCACCAAAGCCCACCCCAGGGGCCCCTTTTACAAGTCCCCTATACACACAACAACCTCCAGGACATACTGTAGCTGCAGAGGGCGAGTCTGCTGTTTGCCCATTTTCAGTTTTGGAACTGGTGTGTGCTGTGTGTGTTTAAATGACATCCTAACCTTTAAGAGTAATATGTACCCTCCATGTCTCAACATGTTTCATTTATGAGTCAATATTATAAGTGTAAATTCACGGTATGGCGGGCAGTAGTGCGTCACTATGTGTAATTACAGCGTGTGTGTGTGTGTGTGTGTGTCTGGATGGGTATAATCACAGCTTTTGTTTGTGGTGTGTGTGCACATGCACACACAAATGCCCCTCAGACTCATTTGTGTGTGTGGGGGGGGTGTTTTACGTGATTTTGGGAGAGTCGAATAGGGCCAGCTCTGCATTTTGCCTCTGTTTCAGGAGCTATAAACAGCTGTGCTTTCTGCCTGCACCACATAGCTAACTAACCACAACGAGACGCATCGAGCTCTCCTCCACCGCACGCATAACCCAGGGCCAAAATCATCTGTATGTTGCCCTCAATTTCCCTCAACCACTGCATTTTGTTCTCATTCGTTATAAAAGGAAACTGTAAGATGACAGCCATGTTCCGCTGGATCTGCGGAGTGAATGCAATCCTGGTTTTTGGCAACGTATGAAGCACTGCCATTGTAAGACATGCGGTGCCAGTTGGAGTCATTTTAAAACAATCTGTGAGTGTGGAATATATAATTATGTAAACTTGTATAAAAAGAGAAGGGGAAAACATAAAACCAAAGGATCGAAAAACAGAAGCAGACAAAGAATACGTGTTTGTTGGGGTTATGTCATGTCCTGACAAAGTGAACGCAGGTGTGTCCTCTGAGGGGTGTTGCAACATTTGCAGTGACTCAGGTAGAAACCTGATCTAAAGCTGACATCAGGCTTCATTCTTTACATTTGATCCTATACACTGCAGCCGCTCTGTGAGAGTGTGTATGTGTGTAAGTGTGTCAGCTCATTTTACAGCTACAGAGCGTGGATTTTTAAACCTGAGCTGACAATGCTGTGGTTTCACACATATTAATATTCCACAGGAGCTGATTTTTTTCCAGATTTTAATTTAGTTCAATGCAAAAAAATGCAATATTATAAATGTGTGACATTAAAGTGGGAACACTGCAGCAACTCGACAATGGGAAGGTGTGTGTGTGTGTGTGTGTGTGTGTGTGTGTGTGTGTGTGTGTGTGTGTGTGTGTGTGTGTGTGTGTGTGTGTGTGTGTGTGTGTGTGTGTATGAAGGTTATATGACAATTACCAGTTATGTGTAGAAGAGAAAAAGACCATGGTGCATGTGTGTGTCTGTGTTGTGTCTGTAGGAACAATAGGCTAAAACTGTGATGCAGGAAGTCAGATAACGATAGGTAGACACACTAATTCATCACACCAGGGTTCACTCACACAAACACACACAGTGGAAGATTAGCTGGCAGATGTGTTTGACCTGAAGAAGATTTTTTGTGGGGGGGTGATTTTCTGGCTGGTCCAGTTCAGTTCAGTAACCCTTCAGGCTAGCTGGACAGATAGAAAGCTTCATTGTGATTGACTTCAAATGCATTCCTCAGTAACCCGAGAGGCTGCGGCTGGTGCTGCACAATGCCTGGCACACACACGCGAGCGTACACGCTCACATGCAAGCATTTAAAGCTCCCCATACAGTAGACGCAACCCCGCTCTGCTTTGGAGAAATAATCGTTAATTGTGCTTTTTAATATGTGAGATTTTATCACAGCGAATGTCCTCGACGGCTGCAGCATCTCTGAGAACTGTGAAGAATAATTTGAATACTCCCTCTGCTTTCTGGCACCATCTGTGAGTCCCACTCCTCTAGCTGTCCCTCCATTTACTGCATCCACAGTGTTGGAGGGAAAGAGGGAACGCAAGTACAATGAAAAAGACATTGAGGTCATGTCCATTGTTTTCTTTTTTCTTGACCATTTTTCACACCTCACTCTTCATCTTGGGATGGATTAAATAAACTAAAACACAAGCATGAAATAGAGGCATAGTATCCTAAATTTCATCTCCACAAAAGTTACCAAATGAAGGCAAAAAAATTACATTGCAGTCTAAACCTCCACATGCCACAGTCCATGTCATAAAGTATGTTTTGCTAACAAGAACAGCGGTCCCAACTTTTTTGGTTTTTAACCCCTCAAAATAAAGCACTGTCTACGTGGGTCACCGTTTCTACACATTTGTGTAATTCTGGCCTATTCTAGCTCAAAGACATCCTGTGTCACACTTGCTCACATTTGTACCAAAGCCTCACATGAGCAGAGCCACATCGGCAAACTAAATATGTATTATTGCTGAAACGAATGGCTCAAACTTCAAGGTGGGTGTCCTGAGTGAGCTAACGTGCAGGATACCAAAAGCACCACCGGGCACTTGACCACAGCACGGCAGTAATAATCATCTGGCAGGAATTTGAGACCTAGATCAGCCCCCAAAATGAGGCAAAGTGAACTTTATGGGCCACATTTCTAACCTCCCTGCAGTTTAATTCACTGTCGGTGTGTGAGTGCCCACGCTTCGTAAGGCTGCTGCTGATACACAGCCGGCTCTATGTCTGGAGCAGTCTGACCTACACTGATATGAGTTGGACAATTTGAGCCTTGCTGCTTGCTGACAGAAGTGGATCGTTGATAACTCTCTAGCAAGAAAGTCTGACCGGTTGGACATATGCCCTACCAGTACTCGCACTCTTACAGGAAAAACTGCAGCCTATTTACTATTTGTATTGTTCCACACCCATCTTTCTTTCCGGAGCGATTCTTCGACCCTGTCAGTAGTGACCTCTAATCTCCCTCCATCTTTTGCTTTTCTGCCTCGTCTCACTCCCCACCCTGCTCTTCCTCTGTTACCAGCTGGGCAGGTTGGATGGCAGCCAACCTGGATGCTAACACACTTACAGTCAGACAAGGAGATGTGAGCGAGATAGAGGGCAGTGTGTGTGTGTGTGTGTGTGTGTGTGTGTGTGTGTGTGTGTGTGTGTGTGTGAGACAGTAGGTTACCAGGTGACGGCCTGGTTAAGACACATGCCAACTTCAGCAGAGATTAGCACAGAAAGCCTCTGCACACTCTTGCTGATACCTTATAACACACACAAAGAGACGGTTGGGTGTCAAGACAGTATCTTGTAGCAGTGACGTCAGGTGAACTCACCTTAAAACAGCTAACACCTGCACGTTACAGCCAAGGGGTTCAAAGAAATTCTGTCTAAGTCTACTGAGGTGACTTAAAATCCTAAAATATACTCCCTTATTCATGGACACATAATGAGCCAACGGGCCCCTGGGCACAGACACATAAAAGGGCCTCCTCTTCTCATTCGAGCAAACTAGCACATCGTTGTCAGTTGTTTTGCTTGTTTTGCGGTTTTATTTTGCAGGTTCATTTTAACTGTTGTTGTTGGTTGATGCTGTTTTGGTCTAGCTTGCACTGTGCAGCTGTATTAGAGAAAAATGAACAAAACTATAATTAAAATCTATATCAGATGAGACTTAGTATAAACATACAATTTGATTCTAAAAGATCTATACATCTCTGTATTTGATGGAGCTCATCAATATAAAATGTCACTTAAAATCTTCAAACTCTAACTATTGCTTAGGGGGCATCCATTTTTCTAACTGTGCCTCTGAATCATTAAATGCCTTCCTCCTTCACTGTTATGCTATGAAACTTAGGTAATACGTACAACAAATCTAGGATTGTACCTTTAAATAAGAAGAATACTATATTTTTCACACAATAAGTGACATATAAAAACCCTCCCCCTGTGGCTCGAAACCATTTAGCATCCATCTGGATGATTTTCTAACTATATTGCTAATACATACATTTACTGTCAAAGGTTTAATGTCCGTGAGGAATGTCTCCTCCTGTGAAATAATAAGCATTTTCAGCCCCCCAGGTCTCTTTTTTTGGCAGTAAGCCAAGTAAAATAGCTCCAAATTGTAAAGTAAAATTATCGTTTAGTGTCAAGAGATTCTTTGCAGGAACGGCTGCAGCAGGAGGTCATAAGCAGGCATCACTTTGTGTTTGCAAAAGGGGACCTGCTGTGCAATTTTACACTGATTAGCTGTTTAAAATATAGTGTGTTGGATAAAATCAGACTACACAGGGATTAATAGAAAAAGTATTTTTGATGTCAGTGTTCAGACTAATTTGGGGTATAAAACAAAAATAAAGTTATTAAAGACTTGTTATTTTTAAATATGTAATAATCTAAAACTGCTGTTTAACATCAAAAAGATCCTTGTGGACATGATGCTGTAAGTGGGAAGGTAGAAACGCTGATTTACTCCCTTGCCAAACACATTTCTGATGTTTTGCCGCATGTTTGTCTCAGTTTTTCACACACGAGTGCTCCCCGTGACCAATGAACGTGAACCACCGAGCAAAATCAGTAAACATGTTCATGTTCAACTGCCAGGAAATGAGTGAAACACTTTTTCTCCCTCTGCTATTTTTAGTGCTTTCTGCTGATCAAATTCCTGATAGAGCTACCATGACCAATCCAAATCGCAGCCAGGTTGGCCGTATTAATTCCCCGTACAAAACCTGTGGGAGGATGGCATTACATTGGCTCTAGTTTGTTATTCCAGCTCACTCTGGCCCTAAAGCTGTATCAGTGCAGCACCAAACCACAGCTGAAAAGCATCCAAGCCCTAATATTATCTTTCTAATATTATCTTTCTTCACTGAGTTATAAGGACAAAGATGATCTATGTGATGAATGCCCTTATGGAAAGCCATGCTTTTGCTAAATATGGTATATGGTACAGTGAAGGGCTTGGTCAGAGAGCTGCACAGGTGCAGAGTTTGGGAAACATTGTGCCAAGGCAATTAAAGTCAATTCTCATGGAGGAAGACTTTCAATATTTATCTCATATGTCTGTTAAAGAACAACAGACCTAAATCCATTTATGGCAGTGTTCAGTGTACCTTCAACAGAGCATAGCATTACTTTATTTCAGACAAAGGCAATAACATTTGCTTCATTGTTATCTTAATGATTAATCCTCATTAGGTGGAAGGCTGCCTGCCCCCCATCTTTTATACAATTGATTCTGGAGGTCATGATGTGTCTTTTTGAGGTTCATTTTAAATAAATCACTTGAAAAATATAATAGAATCTGGTTTCCCTTCATTGATTATGTGGAGAGTCTCTCCTTTCTTGCGACTTGATTGCTAATGTAATTCACAAGCAGACATTTTGACTTCTTGCCAAACATATATTGTTTTTTTTTGGTCGGTTTTGCTGTAATTACCTCTTTGTGTGGCAAAGTCCACTATTTCCGCCTAACTACACAGGAGAGGTTCTCAGGAAACAATGCATGTATGTAATCCAGTGTTACATGCCTTTATCTCATTGATATGAGCCTCACTGTTCGCTGTTCACTTGCCTACATGACGAAGCTGCATTAGATTACCGCTAATGCAAAGCAAACATTTCCTACTGCTGTTGCTGCACATTAAAAGTGTTCAACTGGCAAAGCACATGGGTTTATTGCAAAGGTGTCCCAGGAAACACAAGGTATTTGTTACCAAGGTTAGGCAGATGGCCATTGTTCATCAGAACCATTGTTGAGGCTCAGATGCTTTCCTGTTATATTTCTGACAAAGTAGCTGTTCCAGGAGTGTTTGCTGTAATATTAAACTGCACTTGCTGTTACCATGGTAACCACAGGTGTTGCCAAAATTAACCCCGAATGAAATCTTAAGGATTGCAACTATAAATGGGATACACGAAGGGAACTTGATCGGGGTTCGGGCCTTCTGTGACAGTGTGTGTTTAACCTTTAATGTCTCAGTACCTCTGACAAAACGAGTAGCTGACACTGAAACTCGCCGCAGACTCAGTAGTGGTAAAGTGACAGTGTAGTGACACATCAGCTGGTCTGAAAATGAGTAATGGACTGGAGCTGTGAGACCACCACACACACACACACACACTAATGCATAGATCCATATAGAGGAGGAGTGTGATGGTAGGAAGGCTGATACAGAGACAGACAGATGTATATCTGTATGTAGGACCCAGCTGTTACACTAATCTGACAATCCATCAGGATTAAAGACCACATCTCAAGGCTAGCTCACACAAAAAACACACACACACACACACACACAGGAGGCCTCTCTGCGTGGAATCCTCCATTATATATGACCTTATGAAACATGCATTTCTGAGTGAGAGTGAGTGTGTGTGTGTCACTGTCCTGCTGCCAGAAATGCCTTGAGATTCTGACACAAGTGCCGCTCCCACACTCCACAATACGCCGTCGTGTATTTGTGTGCATTTGAGGGTGTGCGTTCGAAGGTTTGTCCGTGGCGTTCAGGAAGTGCCACTGAGTGTGCGTGTGTGTTAGTGAGTGTATTGATGTTTGGTTGGAGAAATGTTGCAGTGAGCAATGAATGCTGCTGGTTGGCTGGTGGGTCAATGACTGCGTTTTTGTGGCTGCCTGCATGAAATGCTGGAGAGAGGGGAGAAGGAGCGAGGCTGAATGCGGATTTATATGTGTGTCTGTGTGTGCGTGTGTGTGTGATTATAGCCTGGCTCAATGGGCCTATTTCTGCAGGGCCAGTGGGAGGGCGTGGCGCCTGTGGCTGGAACTTTTCTGGTGTTTCTAAGGAACTTTTCAAAAGGGCTCAAAAATGTGGCTGCGTGAGAGAGAGCGCCCCGCGGACCATGATGTCTTTGTGAAGCCGAGAGGGAGAGAGAGGGGCACTCAGAGTACACTCAGAAACGGTAATCAATGGTCTCTTTTCAGCCCCAAATCGAAAACCTTAACAAACACATACAAGAAAATGCACACACAAACAGACGATGATGAGAATCACATTTCTGCCCATTTACTGTGATGTAAATCACAAGGGAGCATCTGAGTATGTGCTCATATAATTACAGCTTGTGTTATCAGGCTAATGACAGTCATGCGACTTCACAGACGCCAAGGCAGTAACGGCAACGAGAAGGAGGGAAATCGATGCATAAAAGGCAGAGTTTTAGAGGAGGAAAGGTACAAATGCAGAAAAGAAAAGCAGGGCGTGATGATGGGATGGCTGGACCCAGAGGCAGGAGGGGTGGAGACCAAGAGAGGAGTGTTTTTGTCTTTGATGCAGAGGAGAAAAATCCAATCAGCCCTGTGTAATTCAATCTGGAATGGAAAGATGCACCTTTGCAAGTGTGAGAGCGTGTGTGCAGAGGGCATGATGCATATTATTATCATGCCTTACCTCTCTTTTTCTCTCAAACACACACAGAAGAGGTAAACAAATTGCTGCTCCAGGGGCACCCCGAGAGGCTGACCTTGCTACGCTCCCTTGGCTCCTTCCCATTGGTTGACTGATTTTGGCGAACATGGCAGCCAATCCCTGGCCTTCGAGCTGTTTCCAGCCAATAGACTGCAGGCCAAGTGACTGTCAGCATGGCCAGATAGCCGATTGATTCTTCATGTATCATAACAGCCCTTGGTATCGAACACTAATTACGCAGGTTGTGAGATCCGGCGGTGGAGTGAATAAGGCAAGCACGGCATCTGGTCTCTGTCTTAATGGGCAACACAGACTGAATGCTTGTGACCTAATGAGATGTTTATCACGAGATGCTGATTAATTCTAACAAATCAGTGTCAGAAGACTTAAACGAATAATGAGCCAACATGAGAAACTAGTAAGGAAATTTGCTCATCCATCAGGACTTCACTGTGCGGCTCATGTGTCGTCTCGGCGGATGTGCAAGTCTTGTGTTTTTTTATATTGCATCATCTGATGTAATGCATTTATCAGATCCTACATGGCAGTGGCCATGTGATCAGGATCAGGACATTTGTAAAAGTTATGTTGAACTACAATCTGTAGCCTTTCAGTATCTTCTGACATTTTATAGATTAAGGGATTAGTAGGGATTAGAAGCAATAAATCAAAAAACAATCAATAATGAATATACTAATAGTCACTACCCTGGACAAGGATATAATCTATTGATACATATATTACATGTTCCTATTCATGTAATAATAGTTAAAAGGTAAATGGTTAACAAAATCAGATACAAAAATAGGCTTATATCATGACTTGGTTTTTTTTGCTTTTCTCTTGTAAAAACATTAAATCTTTTTTCATCTTGAGGCCTCTTAAAATGTTCAAATGAAATAATTTAAGCAGGGAAAGTCAATGCTTGCAGCTCAATCAAAAAGTCAGGCCAAGAGACTTATGCACCGAGTAATGACAACTAAACTTCGGTTCATCAAGACATGGCTCCAACATGTAACTCTTTCCAGCTTTACACATTTTCACATGTACAAAACACGCATTGTGCAAATAAGAGTTTTAGAGGTGGTTGTAGGCATTGTGTTTCACTATGGACAGAGCCGGGCTAGTTGTTTCCCCCTGCTTCAAGTCTTTATGCTAAGCTAAGCTAACTACGTTCTGAGTCCAGGTACATAAAACACAGACATGACATACATCTTCTCATCGCACTCAACAGCATATATAATCCCAAAATGTTGAACTATTCCTTTAAAATGCTACAAGCCAAAAAATATTGGGAACCGCCGCTACGGGGTATATCAAGCAATATTCACAAATGCATGCGGCAGGTGGGTGTAAGCAAGTAGATAATGAAGACTAATGGGTATCTGTATTGTATTATTCTGTAAGGAGTTCCCTGTTGCCACTTAGACGGCGTTATCTCTCGTCAGCCTCTGCTGAATCTCACCTCTCAGCTTAAAAAAAAACTATAACAAGATTCAGGTGAGAGCATGTTCATGAATCTCTGATTGTCCTTTAGCAGTACAGTTAAAGATAGCTCCATCCCTCAGTAGGCAACATTACTCACTGACTAATTAATTAAAAGGTGGATTTAAGAAGCGAATGGCTGGAGAATGATTGTCTAACGCATAGATTAGCTCCAGAGTGTTTGGTGTAACAATTGGTGATCATTAATTGCTTGATACCGTGGGCTCGGTTTAATTAAGGTGTGATTGTGGAGCTTGTGGTCAGTGTGTAAACCAGTGGAAATGTCTAACTGGAGGACAGGAGAAAATATGTGTTGTGATACGATCACGCTCCTACAGCCCCCTCTCTCTCTCTTCTGCCCCGGTGTAATCCTGTCCAGGTTGTTCTCTCCATTCAATCCGTCTCAGCTGCTCTAAGCTCTTTACAGGCCTGCGTTAACCACCGGCCTCTCTCTCTTTGCTGCTACCAGGACACCAGTCCAACCCCTTCTATCTCCCTTTCATTTTCTCTTATTTCTTCCTCGTCAGCTCCTCTGCTCTTTTATCATTTCACTCTACCTACAGCCAATCCCTCCCAATCTCATGGTATTTTCTGATGAGCCACTCATATCCTTTTACCACTTTTACATATTAACAAATTCTATTCTCTGTCTACTCTCCCCTCTTTTCCTCTGCATGCCTGCTGCATTTTCTTCTTCTCTCCATCCCCCACCCCCCCACCCCCCACCCCGCTGCACTTTAGCCACCACCCCTGCTTTAATATCACTTTTGTCTGTGATTGCCTCTGACCTCATCTCCCCTTTCATTCTCTTCAAATCTCTTCTCCCTCCATCTCCACACAATATCTAATCACTTTCAAATCTGTCGCCACACCTTTCTGCTTTGTTCCATTTTTGGGGGGGAACAGTTCCCAAGAGCTGTTAGGTGTTAAGATACAATTTATGTTCAGCAATGACTAAAGCAAATAGCTCATATCACAATTACTTTTGGGTATTGAACCTCAATACTTTTTAAGTAAAGACGTGCAACAGCAACAAAAGAAAAATCTATCGGGCATGCTGTAATTACAGTAAATGGTATGCCTTGTAGCCACTAGGCTACCATAACACCCGAACCTCAAAACTATTTTGGTACTGATGGAATTTTGTCTGTCGCAATGAATACAGAAGGAGAGAGGAAAAACTGCCCTGATTTCACAAGAAAAAGTCAAATTGGAGAAAAGTCAGGAACAATAAACCCAATCTCGTTAAACAGAAATGCTTTTTTTTCCCTTGAAACTCATCTTGCTTGTACTAGCCCTTTATTTTTGGGCTGGGGGCATATTTTCTTTATTAGACAGTGGCAGTGAAGAGGCAGACAGGAAATGGAGAAGGGAGAGTGGTGTGACATACAACAAAGGTCGCTGGAATTGAATATGGCATGCACTTTGGTACCGTTTGGCTACGGAGGCACTCCTTGTTTACTTATTCTTTATGACTGATTTAGACTGTATTCTAGTACTGAAACAACCAACTGAAAATCAATTGTCATTTTGGTCGTTGCCTTGGACTCTCAAAAAAAGATATTTTGTAGACTAAACTAATCAAATAAAAAATATCAGGAGATTTATTGATAAGTGTTTGAAATGAAATGAATCGTTAGTTCCAGCCAGTTCAAGTAAAAATGTCAAATATTTGACGGACCAGAAATGGCTGTCGTTATAAACTGAGAATGTTTAGGTTTTTGACAGATGACTCACCTTAAGGGTCTGGGAAACTGTGTTTTGTACACCAAACGATTAATAGCTTAATCAAGAAAATAACTGGCAGATCAATCGATTATGAAATTAATCAGTAGTTTTCGCCTAAAAAAACAATACTATTACCCAACTAATTCCAACTGCAACTCACACTGGGGGTGACTGAGCTAATTTTAAAATGTCAAAAAAAGGAATTAATGTCAAGGGATTTCTCTCCTCTCTTAGTGCCTCTTCCTCCTCCTCCTCCTCCTCCTCCTCCTCCTCTTGTCGCGAGACCTGCCAATCTGTCATGTATATCTGCCTCAGTCATATCATGTCCTGTCAGACAGACACCCCACTCCGTCCAACAAGGGAAACAATTATCATGTCACACATACCGCTAAACAAACAATACACTGGAGGACACACACACACACTGTCAGTGTCAGTCAGCCTTTCAGACCTGGGTCTCTGCTGGCTAAGATTAGGGCTAATCCACAACTGTTGGAATGAAAGATTAAGAATGAATCACCTGCTGCCACAAAAGTGTGTGTGTTTGAGTGAGTGAGTGTGTGTGTGTGTGTGCACGCTTGAAGGCATTTATAGAAAGGCCCCATGGGAAAGAGAACCTGCTGAAACCAACAAGCAATATTACAGAATCGCTATCCTCCCAACCACACAACCACACACACACACACACAGCTCATTAGCTTCAGTGGCTCGTTCAAACTGCAAATGCCTTTGAAAGAGCCCTTTAAAGCACTGGGGTTCAAAGGTTTACTTAACAGGGTCCACACACACACCAAAACACACACACACACACACACACAGCGGGTTTCAGAGTGCAGTATTTAATTGGATCGATGTTTTTCCCTCATGGCTTACCCATAATTGAGGGGACATGAGTAACATGTGGGAAGCCTTTTGTTACTAAGTTCCTGTTTATTAAGACAGGCAGAATAAACGAGGAGCTCTGCAGCGGAGGAGAAAGAGGAGGTGGAAGGTGGGCTGGTGGGCTGAGGGTGTAGAGATGGATGGATGGAGAGAGGAAAAACGTTGCAGCAATGAGCTCCTGACCTCGTTCACTCCTCTGTCGGGACGTTGGGCTAAATAATTTAAACACACACACACACACACGCAGTCACATGCCTCTCCCACACAGTATTTCTCGCTCCCGATCTCACAAGCGGCCTCCCTGTGCTCCTTCATCGCCATCTCTGCCTCTGTTTCACATGTAAACACACACACGGCTATATAAAATCCCCTCTTTGTGCACCACTCAGGAAGCTCCCTCCTGGTTTGAAGCTTGACGGCCCTATCTATAAATACTCACTTCCTGTGTCCTTCCTATAACCAATTGAGCAACCAATGACCAATTAAGCACACAAACACACACACACAGGTCGGACACATCAGTATGCAAACAAGTAGATCTCTGTCACAGTGTGAATTTTAATGGAATTCTGATGAAATATTCCTGTCAAAAACGCCACAGATAAGACTAACTTGCTATTAAAAATGAAACTGTAATTAATTCTCTATCTGACTTGATGGGAAACGTGCATTAGAAATGGATATCTGTAAATCAGCAGTGACAAAATCTCTTTAATTTCAGAGAAAAAGATGACACGAAGGTTGTTTTAAAATAGAAGCTGTGACGCTGGTGCATCAAAGATAAGACAAAATGAAGAGATGACAAACTGGGTAACAAAACCCTTAAATATACAATCCATGTATCCATGTAGTAAAAAAAAGTGATTCATTGTGCTTTTCCCATTCGAATCTATTCAGACCTGAGCCTCTTGCACTGCAACCACCAACACCCCACACGCAGGCTGTTAGGTGAGGTACTTTCACAAATTACTGTATCTCCGGATAACAAGCCATTCCAATTTCCACACGTATAAAATCCCTTCTGTTTAGATTTGGCAAGACGTTGTTCCCATTTTACTTGATCTTTACCTCTTCCTGCAGAGCCTTGAAGACAATCCCCTGGGACGCCACACTCTCTATCTTCCACTGCGTCTTCATTTACGAGCACTCTCTACCACTATTAAGTGCAAACAAACTTACCGGTGCCTTGAGTGGCCATAGTGGCTATTTTCAAAGATGGGTTCCCAGAGGCGCAGTGATAGCATTTCCAGCCTGGGGCAGTCAAAAGAATCTCTCCAACAGTGACATGTAGCCAAGGAAACAAGTTCTTTGCACAGAATATTGAAAGTAGAAGAGATTTCGTGTCATAAGTGGCCAACTGGAGGGAAAACTACAAGGTTAGTTTATCATTAGTTTTTTACTGTGTCACCAAAGATACAGCACCGGTGATCATACACAATATTATTTTACAGGCAAATCAATACCTGTCAAGTGTCTATGGGTGATTGTTTAGTCTATAAAATGTGAAAAATGGCTATCACGGGTTCCCAGAGCCCAAAGACCATCAGTCCCAAACCCAAGAAGTTCGATTTACAAAGATATAAATCAGAGAAGAGCAGTAAATCATCAAGTATTTTTTTGGACATTTTATGGTTTTATTAATAACTTGACAGTAGAGTGATTACACTGAAATTACAGGAGAGAGATGGGGAATAACACACAAAAAAGGTCCCCACCCAAAATCTAACTGGGTACACAGTGATTGTGATGGTCGATGCCTTAAAAGCCTACCACCAGGGTACCTCTATAGCTTATTTTTCTAAATAAATGACAAAAACAAAAATTGTTGGTTATTAATATTCTTTGTCAAAACATCTAAAGCTGCTAATAATGATCCATCCATCCATCCATCGTCCACCGCTTATCCTGCGCGGGGGCTGGAGCCTATCCCAGCTGACATTGGGCAAAAGGCTGGGTACACCCTGGACAGGTCGGTAGTCCATGATAATTTTTTAAATCTATTCATCTGGCGATTATATTTCTCTTTTAATTATTTAGTCCATAAAGTGTCAGAAAAATGTCCACCACAATTTCAAAGACAGTTTTCAAATGTCATTTTGTCCGACCAACAACCTAACACCCAGATATATTCAGTTTGATCTCATAGAGGACTAAGAAAACAAAAGGAGGATCCAGAGCATGTTTGTCATGTTTTCTTAAAGATAACTTTAAAACCAAAGAAGAGTCACTGCCTGTCAAACAACGGTAAATCAAGGTCACAGCACTGTGGCAACAGCAATTACCATCTGCTGATGAATGCCATTTGATATGGCTATAAGCCCCAGAAGAGGGTAGCAAGTGGACCTTTGTCAAACCACTATTTCCAAGCTCAATAACGATCGTTCATGATTAATGTTCTGTTGACCCGCTAAATGTTTCACCAATAGACTCACTTTTCAGATGCAACCAGATGTTACATTGTGGCCAAAAAAATTTCAGAAACAAAAGTTCAAGTGGCACTGAGGAGCAAATGTGAAGTTGCATCAGACAAAGATACCGGCCAACAGATGGAGAGGGAGATAGAGGGAGTCGTGTGTTTGAGGTCAGATGGAGGCCAGGGTCTGGTCGGGAACATGAAGGCCAGCCTTATCACGGCCTTCGCCTGCTCTCATCATGAAATACACATTCCAGCAGTCCCATTGGATCACACTTGATTTCAGCTCTGCATGACCCCGCCCATCCGTTAACCTAATTACCCCATCATTACAGAAATGCGTGAGGAAAGAGAGTAGTCTTAAAGAGTATACAAATATGCACATGAATGATAGAAGTGAAAATGATAATGCTGGTGGACAGCATCTGTGATTGTCAAACTTCTGTCAGACACACACACACACACACACACACACACAAATGTTTGTTAGTGGGAAGGAGGCGTCCTGTTTCTGAGGTTTTCATTTATAGCAAAAGCTCTAACTCAGAGATCCCAGAATGCTTTGTGGTTTCGGGCGCCGTCGTTGCATTTATGCTCTCTAATTTAGAGAGCTGTAATAGCACACACACACACACACACACACACGCACACAGCAGTGTAAGGTGAAGCAACTGCTGGCTCGCCCCCTCTCTATATTTCAATTTATTGTAGTGGAACAGATGGACAAGAGAGGAGGAGAGGGGGGAGAGAGAGGAGTATGAGGAGTAGTATAAAGAGACAGAAAGAAACAGGTAGAAGAGAAGAGTGGAGCCAGAAAGTGGAGGATGAGATATGAAAAGCTATGAATGAGAGAAGCAACAGTGGCGAGAGGAGAAAAAAATAGAATGAAAGAGAGAGAGAGAAAGGAGAAAGAGTGGAGAGCGGAGATGGAGAGGAGAGTGGGGCGATAAAGCTGTGACAGCGGCAGCCATGCTGGTTGTCATGGCGACGGCCGCGGAGAGCAGGTAGAGCACGGTCTCCTGGGAATGAGCTGTGCACGCCTCTCTCCCTCCCCCCACCCTTACTCTCTCTCTCTCTTTCGACATCCCTCCATCCTGGCTCTGTCTTCATCTCCATCCCCTCACTGTCATCCCCGTCACCCAGCCCTCATTTCCCCCGTCTCCGTCTCCATGTCCCAATATCCCCCATCTTCTCTTCCTCTCGACTCCCACTCTCTCTTTCCACTTCCCATCCTTCTCTCAGTTTCTGGGCTCTAGCCCTTCTTTTTTTTTCGTCCTCTTTCTCACTCAGCGCTCGATCTGTTTCCCATTTTTTTCGTTCTTTCCCACTCTCACATCTTCCCCTTGCTATCTAGCATCCCCGTCTCGCCATTACCTTAACTCTTTTTCCATCCTTATCGCTCTCCATTTTATTCCCTCTTTCTCATTATCCAATGGCCTGTACACCTCCCTTTTTTCCATTCCTCTCCTCTCCTCTCCTCTCCTCCTCTCCTCTCTATATTCATCTAACCCCCCTCTCCAGAGAATATGTATGTATGTCTGCACAGTGCTGCCCAATTACTGCAAGGGAGACTGTGTGTGTGTCTGTGTGTGTGTGTGTTTAGTATCTACACGAGCTGTGTTTCTAGCCTGTTTTGACCTACCTAAAACACCTCCAGCATTCTCCGTCTCCCTCTGACTCACTGAATCAACAAAAGTGCTGCACACCACTGCAATTCACTAGCACTGCGAGTGTGTATGTGTGTAGTGTATCTGTGTGTAAGGTAATCAGGACTTTAATGTTAATGCGCATCAGTGCATATATGTAAGCAAGCGTGTCTGTACTTGTGTGAGATACTGGTCGCGATGAGAGAGAGCAGTTTCGAGCTGGATGAATTCAGGCTAAAACTGCATTCTTTCTAATCGCGGGATGACTTGAATACATTCCACAGGGAAGTTAAGTGTTGCACAATGTTGTGGAGCCAACTGATTGAAGGCACTTTCTAAACTGTGACTGGCAGTGGGAACAGAGATTCACACAGACCAAAAAGTACAACAATATGGCACCTCAGTCTTGGTATCAATAAGTAAGGATGGAGTTATAGGTTATAAACATAGACTGTATATAAAAAGGTTATAAAGCACCTTTACAGCAATACTGCAATATAAAAATACTCCTTTTTACAAATAAAACAACTGCATTTAAAGTACTGAAGTATCATCAGCTAAATGGACTTAAAGTACCAAAAGTAGTCATTCTGCAGTCAAATGGCCCCTGTGACTGACATTTTTAAGCATCAGTGTATATGTAGCATCCTCCTAGGTGTCGGGCCCCCTCCAAATGGTCACAAAACAAATATGTGGGGTTGTGAAATGATTATAGTCCGTTCTCATTCCCAGAGTGTCAGATAGCTACGCTTTGTCATGTCTTGCGGCGTCTGGTACCAACGCACATCACATCATAGTACAATGCGAAAAGTACTAATATAAATAATTGAAACGCCCGAGTAAGGAGCTGGTGAGCAATCTCTTGTGAGAGGTGAATTCATGCTGCTACCATCAGGGTGCAGATATAATTGGCCACAATTCAGAACAAATAGGTTAAAAAGATAATTTATCCTGGCTGTTATCACCATTGTACATGCAATCTTATAAATTTAATTTGTGTTGTATTTGTTGGTGTATTTATTTGTTGTCATTTGATATCTATTTGTTACAGCTGGCTATGTCAGGTAAAGTTACCTTAAACCTTGGTTGGGGTGGACAAGTGGGACAAAAAACAGACTTTTACCCAGGAGGCTAGTGTTTGTTTTCCATGTGAAACCAAAAGTCAACATTGATTCCTTTTAATGATGTTATGTATGTTACTTAGGTAACGTTACTTAACTTACATAATTTAAGTCAAGTAAGTAATATACCATAAAACTTCAAATAAAAGCCTATTCCCAATTAGGCACCTGTCCTGTTTACTGGCCTGATGTGGCTACATGTTTTGACAAATAATTGTTAGATTATTAGAAGCCTGGTCTGGTTATCAGTTCTTTGGATGTATAAAACCTCTGAACACCCACAGGGTCAACCTCTTGAGCTACTTCTCAGCTGCTTAAATCGCACATACAAATATAAATATTAAAACCTTTATCAATATGGACATGCTGCACGTCATTAGATCTGTTACATTCTCCACAATTCAACTGCTCAATAAATTTTGCGGAAACAATTCAAATTTTCCAGTATGGTAACAAGAGACACAGAAAAAGCCATATTTTTATGCAAGTAATATTCATAGTGGTTGAAATAAACAGTTTGATGGTAGCCTATTTTCTATCTCTGCTGAGAAAGAATTATCTGTAAAAGGACGTCTATCACAACTATAGGCAGGATGGGTCCAGTGACTGACACAAATAAAATGTACAAAATGACACTAAAGGGTACCCAGGTACACCAAGGGGTTTCGACAAAGCTTCCATATGTGACGCCTTGGAACGAGAACAGGTTAATGATTAATAAGAAACGTTTACAAAAAACAAGTTCTACATATTTGCATTAAGATTTTGGACTACTCTCCAGGCTTTGTGTTTTTCTACTTAGGCCTTAAACTATTAAGTGTCACGTAAACCCCTCTAGTTTAATGTCTAGTGAACAATGTTTAGCCAACCAGAAAGACTTTATATGTACTCATGCCTGGTAGGTAATAACTATTATTATATTGAATGTTTAACTCCACTGGTAGCCAATGGAGAGAGGCCAACACTGGAGGAGTAATGAGATACCAGGCTTCAGGTTTTTGAACCTTTATGGCTGAAGCAGGAATATAATGAATTACAGTAATGTAGTCTATAAAAGCATGGATTAATTCCATGGATTAGAAATTACAGTGATTCAGTTAGATTTTGCCCTGAGGTTTGCCTCTTAGGCTACCTCTAGCTCTGACTGGTGGGTTGAGGCGAGGAAACTAGAGCTGAAAAAGGTTCAGATTTCTACTAATACACTTTTGATCTGCTAGATGGATATAACTTTATAAAAATTTTGGAAACTGCAGTTTTTACCTTTGTGCTTGATTAGAAAATGCCTGGTCGTCGCACAAGTTTATTTAAGAATACTGAAAAAAAATCCAGACTAGACTTAAATTTGACATCCTATTATTAGTATGCAGTTTGACATTACAGGTTAAAGGTCCCAGAGATTGCTGCAAGGTCTTTTGAGCTCTCTTGGGGCATATAATGACGCCCCTATGTTTCATCCTCATTCAGATTGATAGTATTCTATACAGGGCTGAGCTTTTAGTTCATTTTTAGTTTGAGGCATATTCTGAGCTCCCCTTGTTCTTTCATCTCAGAGGGAGGACACACTGAAATTTTAGGTATTGTGAAGGCAGGTTTCTCCGTCCCCACACGCTGTTATCAGTCTAACAGTAAATGGGAAATTCCATTCCTTCCGACCACGAGAAAGAAAAACTAATTTCAGTCAAATGCAGCACATCTGCTAAGCCAGTCCTTCCCATGTGATAAGAAATTGCATTCAGATATGAGTGAGCAGCATGTGTACATCCAAAAACACATACACACATAAATAGCCACAGGGAGGAGATGGGGTGAGGAAAGAGAGGGATAGATGTTTTTCTCACTGAAGGCCGTCATTATTCTCTGTCTCTGTCCATGCTGACCTCCAGACGTCGGCCGTCTAAATGCAGCTCCGGATATGAACCGTGATCCTTTTCATTTCCTCTATCCACTGGAAGGTGACGCCCATACCATCACCCATCCCTTCACACACACACCTGAAATTCCTTCTCCACACCAGAAGTGTTTTTTTACCTGCCAGCTTCTGTGTGTGTGTGTGTGTGTGTGTGTGTGTGTGTGTGTGTGTGTGTGTGTGTGTGTGTGTGTGTGTGAGGGGACTTTGTCCTCCAGGAGAGTGAGAAGGACCCACTTCCTGTGTCAAATTGCCTCTCACATTCCACACTCTCCCTCAATCCGCCTCACTTGGGCTATTTTTTCCTCTTTCTTGCTTGTTCTCTCTTTCTTCATCTCTCTATGGGGGGCTTTGTCAGCTATCAGAGGCACAAAACACCGATTCATTCCATGAGTTAAACATGATCCTCAAGAACACAACGCTTTTCCGCCACACACGCTCTCTCACACACACTTTTCAAGGAGCGAGGGCTGGCGAGAACAAGTTCTTGGCAGCCGAGATTCACTATTTTTGAGCCCACACACAGACAGATGGACAGTCAGAGATCTCATGAAGGCAGACGGATGCACGCAAACATGCACACATACACACACACAATGGCTATCCGTGGGACACAACAGATGTCTGTGGGAAAATCAGTCTCCCATGTAAAATATAGTCAGCCGGATATGATGTCACAAGTCCGATAACAGGAAATACCCACAGAGACACGACACCAGGGATCACTCGTCAGAAGCTAACATACAGAGACACACACACTCACACACAAGAATCAGATGGTTTGAAGCCAAGAGAGGCATCTAAAGAAAGATCAAATGCATGTGATTGTGGGTTGCTCGAGGTGAGTCTTGCAGCAACACCTGCATCCATCTGTGCACTCCTAATACAGTATATTTAAGTGTGTGCACGTGTCACACCTGTCTCCGTCTGTACACTTAAAGACAGATTAGGTCAACTGTAGGCCAAGGATCTTTGGCAAAGATTGCAACCAGCTGACCCAGTAATAATCGTTTTGTGTGTGTGTGTGTGTGTGTGTGCGCGTGCGTGTGTGTTAAGTGTAGTGCTGCCAGAACCAGTGCAGCGTCACAGCAGAAGCAGCACAGTGATGATGTTGACAATACAAATAACATGTCAAAGCAAAAAGATAAAGATAAGCCTGAATCAAGCAGGACAAGGAATTTAACTGTTCCGGGGCCGCAGACCTTGAGGGGCCCTACAATGTGTTAAGGAAGTTGCATGACTAAAATATGATACCGGCTACGATCTGTTCTGCCTTTTTAGGTCATTTTGTGCCAATGTCTTGTGTCAAAATCTACTTTACTACTTTAGTTTATAGTGTGCTCATATGCTACATATTACTAAAGTTCTGTTCAATTGAATGAGCACAAACTTAAAGCTGACAAAGTAAAGTTTAAAGCAAAGGGAAGTAGGCAACATCTCAAACAAACATGTCTGGAGGGGATCTTTAATTATCATTTCAGCAAAGGATTACTGGTTACACTGGACTTTATGGAAACTTGGAGACCTGCAGGGTAAATAAACATTGCACAGAGGGTGGTAGGTGGGCATCATCAGGTGCCCAACATTTTGTCTAACAGCTTAATCTGCCCATGAATTAAGGTTAAAAAAATCTAAATGAATATAATAGATATCAGATAATAGATTAACAGCCTATAAACTCACTATTGAGCACAGATATTATGAGAATATTATAAAGGGATTTTCTTATTAATTTACATTCAAAACTAGATCTGCATTTTGACTATTTTTGGTGCTTGCTTGCTTTTCCCTCAATGATTCAATGATCTCCCACCCTCCTCTTCCTCCACCTCCTCCTCCTCATAGGATAAATTTGGATTAAACGGTAGCGGAAGGTGTGGGCGTGCTATGGGGGGCGCGTGAAGCTCGGCGTAGATGGTTCCGGACAGGAGGTGTGTGAAGAGAGAGAGGGGGGTTGGGGGGCTCGCGCCTTCCTAATCAGCTTCCCTCCTCGCGATTCCCGATGACATCATTCCATCCAAGCCTTCCTTCGTGCACCGCATCGCCGTTAACTTCCCCGTTACCCCACCCACTTCTCGCCACAAACACACACTGCCGCACAAACACACACACACACACACACCTCCGGTTGTAGCGGGAGGATGACCCCTGGTCGGATTCTGGCATCCGGACAATGAAGCAGGACAATTAAGGGAACGTCCATCTCACAGGTTCGAGATCGGACATCCAACCCCCAAACATACATACACGCACACACACGTCCTACAGCGCGACTACCCGATAATAAAGTCGTTAAAGCCGCAGTATGACTGGAGCCTCTCAAATTAACGACAGGATGTGATTCGGCGAAACAGACACCACATAGCGAAGCACCGCACAAAGACCCGTAATCAAGCTCAATTAGAGATTACCCGCTAATTACCGACACACACATGCACGCACACACACCTCCTGACTGGAGGGGACACAGGCCACAGTAAACCCCGACACCGAGACACAAAGGCTGGTGTGTGTGTGTCTGTGGGTGTGTGCGTAAAAAGGAGGGGGGGTGCACGAGAGTCGGCAGCCCCCCTAGCGGGAGTCACGGACGTCCAATAAGGGCCAATAAGTAGGTCGAGGGCAGGATTTCCTACCGATCACCGACACCACTGTCTTATTAATGATAGCGCACCGTACTCACACACACACGCATGTGCAAAAATGCCCCGGCTCCTGTGTGTACAAGAGCTCCCCGGTTAACAAAGGATCGGATGCTCGTGCTTACCGTGGCTGCGTGAGCAAGTAGCGCCGCGAGCGCCAATAGCCAAGGCAGCTTCATGGTCGGAGTGCGCGGGCACAGTCTCCCGGTGCCGGCGCTGCCTTCACGGGGTTCGGGGAGGTTGGGGGGACAAAAGCTGCTGCTTCTGCTTGCTGTCGGTTTCTTGGTAGTCTGTCCAACTTCAGAGCGCGCCGCCCGTCCGCGCGACCATCCAGTCCTTCCAGTCGGGCGTTTTAATCCTTCACGTGCTGCTACTGCTGCTGCTGCTGGTCCAGGACACCAGTAAACGACGAGATTACCTCGAGGACTCTTCTCCCTCTTCCCCGTCTGTTTGTCCGAGTTTTTTTTTCTCGAGACCTGATAGATTTACTACCGGGAGACGCCAGATCTCTCTCTCTCTCTCTCTCAATGCACACGCAGCCTCTCTCTACACCCCTCTCTCTCTGCGCACACACACTCGGACTCTCTCTCCTCCCCCTCTCTGTTGAGGGCAGGATGTTCCGTATGGCGACGCTGCTTGGCCTGGGAGTCTGGCAGGAGCGCTGTGTGTGTGTGTGTGTGTGTGTGTGTATGTGTGTGTGTGTGTGTGTGTGTGTTAAGGTGGGGGATCTCCGCCAGCAAGTGCGATGATGCCCCCTGCAGCTCTTTTGGGCACCAACAGTCCTTTAAACACAGCCTAGGCATACACGCATGCACCGCGGGGCATTCACGGCTGCTTCCAGGCTGTGCCTGTTGTTGCTCAGGTGGCTCTGGTTGGCTGAACGCCACGAACACACCTTTACAGGTCAGCCTCGGTCCTCCGTTATGATTGGCTTAGTCAGGCTTTCTTTAACTCCCAAATGAGCTCACACCTGTGCCCACAGAACAATAATTAATATTTATGAGCTACTGTAGCCTAGGCCTACTGTTTAGGTGTTACTGCACAAAGACAATCGGACACATCTAAACTGAAACCTGATTACCTTAAATTGGCTCACATGTTAGCCAATCAACAGCTAACATGCTACAATCACTTTTTAAGATTGAGTTATTCTTCATTAAAAATGACAGTTTATCTTTACTCACTGTCCACTCACCGACTACCAGACTGAACGAGGTTTATTTGGGCATCGTGTATTTTTTTTATATCTACAGGATATTTAATAACGCCCTTGAGTTTGTATATTCCAAAACAACCTTACGATTATTAAAATGACCACAAACCAACTGACACAGTAAATAAGGGTTGTTGTGCCCTTGTGAGTCAGGGCCCATGGGTAGTTGCCTAGTTTCACCCAGCAGTAATCCTTAAAAGAGCCTATAGGCCTAACACCTGTTTCCTACTGCAACCTAAACTTCGAGTACTTTCCAGGTGGTTTAAAAATCGCTGCAGGTAGTGCTCCCTCCCTTCTTCAGGTTTTATTATCCGCTTTAAGAAATCAACAAAGCCGTGGGATTACTGCCACCAACATCTTACCCAACCTGACCTGTTTTTTAAGGCAACATCCTAGCTGTTTCATTTTAGGCACAGCATGCTCCAAACAAAAGCTGGACAGGTAAGGGCAAGTTTTCTTTGTCCTGGTGTTTTCTTAGGAGACACAATTGGAAGAATGCAAAGAGGGATGGTGTGTTTCAGCTCACCACTGCAGTGTATTCTGATTATCTCTTGTTGCAAACCTTGGGGTCAGTAATCATTTCATTACTAGAGTATTATACTGTGTGAATTTAGTATTGTTCTCCCCTCAAATAGTAGTTGAATTTCACTTCTGCCTAGACTGATGAAAGGAAGGCATTCACTTTAAATATTGCTCAACCAATTTTAATCATGTAAATAATAATCCAGATAATGAATCGGGTTATAGTTCTTGAATAAAAGTAATAGCACTGTTATCGGTTATCCATTGCTTAAACCTGTGGTATTCCTTACTGGGAGCAACATTGTTGGTCATCAGTCAGGGTGATACCACACAGAGATACCAGCCTTATTAAAGAATTTCTGAATAACCTACAGTATCAGGAACAAGCTATTCGGGCCCCTCTTTGACTCATGATGTGTGTAATCACAGTTGTATCACTGCATACACATTCATTCAGATGGCTCGAACAGAGACTATGGTACATATCCTGTTTTTTCTATGCAACTTAAAAATAAGTAGGAAAAAAGGAGTTTGTCTGCTCTGTCCGTTCACTCTGTGTTAGAGTGCATCAAACGCACAATGAAGCACACTTGAGACAGTTAAATTTTCAAAGTTTTTTTGTTCAGTTTGGTTTCAAAATAAAGATCACACAATTGTTTAGAGACAATCTACAACAGGAGTTACAAAAAATAGTTGCCCAGGCAATAAGCATACACAGGTTCTGTTAACTATACACATATGGTTACAGGTGTGCTCGTAGTAAATATACACAAGGCTGCTCCAAATGTACACCGCGCTGTGGCGGGCTGCCTCTCTCACCCAAAAGGACATAGACAGTATGATACAGCACTTACAGCACTAGAGAAATGCCAAAAAACACAAAAATCTCCTCTGTACAATCCACGGGTTTACCCCTCTGAAAACAGTCATGGTTAACTGAAGGATTTTTTTTGGGTGGGGGTTGGGGGTTTAAATGAGAAAAGTTGATTTCTCCCGCCCAGCCAGCATACCCATACACATGACACATTTCATGAGGGTAAAGCATTCCTATAAAAAGATCTTAAAAAAGGTCAAAAAAACAAAACCTTCAACATAAACCAGAAGACAGCACTAAGTCTAACATAACGTGTCCAATTGGGAATCAGTGGGAGATCGACGTCTTAAGTTAAGCAGTGACAAGATAAAGATAAAACCAAGCGTGGCGAATCTTTGTACAAGTACTACGCTGTATAGAAAGGGCTTTTCAAAACAAAAATTTGATATTACAATTTACAATATACAACAACTCATATGTCACAACCAAGGAGGTGAGAATATACACTGAAATGCACAGGGTTTTTTTTCTAATATTTTTTTTCCCAGAGTGAGCTTTTTTTTTTAATTGTTTTTCTTCTCATACCAAAAAGGGTGGTAAAGCACTTTTACATTACAAGGGTTTACAAATGTACAATTATACAGTCAGAAGTATGTGGTCACTACTAGGATACATTATAGATACAGATTCAACATCAAAAAACCAGAAAAACTACAAAGTTTTATATATATATTTATATATATATATATGCAAAGGTCTACACCAAGTATACACGTTATATTTATAGAAGCAAGACCAGAAAACGAATCTCCCATGCTAAATGATCTGTCTGCTGGTTAGCTGATGGCGTGTGTTCGTCTATGATTCTGTGATGTCAGACAAATTAAATACTCGTTCCATCTCATAGTGGTAAATAGCTGGGAAAGGAGGGGACACTAGGATTGTATGTGCAGCAGTAGCAAAAAGTGAAATCATTTTTGAGTTCATCAGAAAAGGGGAAAATGAAAGGAAGGACAAAAAAACATAAAAAGGAGGGAGTGGAGCGATGAGTGGAACAGGTCTCACCTCTCTCCACTGCCTGGCCTCCTTCCCTCCCTCCCCAGTTCACAAGGCCCGGGCTCGGGTGGGGGAGGGGCAACAAAATCCAACATCAACAACAACAACAAAAAAAACCACACTAAGGCTGCCTGTAGCAACAGGCTCCTCCCGAAGGGTTGTCATGGAAACAGGGGTACGAGGGGTACTCTACGTCTTCAGTAGGATGAGGAGGGATGTGGAGGGGTGGGGGGGCGTGGCCACCATGCCTTCTGAGGAGTTAGAAAGGGACTTAGGGTGGGGCTGGGAGACATGACAGCATTAGGAGGGTGAGGTGAAGGGGGGCAGATCATGTGCTAGACATAATTTCAGGATGGAGGGGGGTCGGTTTACATGATGCCATTAGGAGGGCCACAAAGAGGACCCAGGTCAACGCCATTCTTCATGTAATACTTCTCCAGCTTGGCCAGGATGTGTTTTCCATATGTGTACTTCCTCAGGGTGGAAATGTGGGGCCGGATCTGCACAGAGACCAAAACACATATGTTTAAACTGGATATGGACAACATGCACTTCCTACACCATCCTTTTCTTCGTGCTCCCCCTTAACTTGTGCAGATGTTTCGCATAACCACAACACCCATTTATTTGGAAATCAATGAATCACTTATGCTTACGTGTCATTGCCTAGGGAACCTGTGACCTGATTAACATTTATTGATGTGCAGGTAAATTAACGTGTGGATCGATGGGTTGCCAGAGATTTATTTCCCCCCCACACTTCAGGCAAAAGGTCAATATATACTGCAGAAACAAGTCTGAACATGCCTGAAATCTCCCTACTGTACTGCGTTTGACCAAAGCTGATTATGTCAATACAGTACCCTCTTCCTTCCACCTACCTTGTGCATTACGATCTTGCGCTGGGTGGGCTCGGCCACATCAATCATCTTCTGCACCACGTAGTTGGCGTACTGGTCCTTCATCATGGTGTATAAGGCACTATGGGGGCCCTCAGTCAGGCTGCACACCTCGTCTATCAGCACTGCCCGTTCTGCCCGTGATGCATGGGTCACACACTTCTCTACCACATTACTAGAGAAAGGCAGGGACAAGTCAGTGTGAGTACATATTTAAAAGAAGGAAGAGAAAGAAAAAAACTGTCTGCAATTGTGAAAAAACTAAAGAGAACCCTTTTCTGAAGAAGGGAAGATAAGACAGAAACTTTGTGTTTTTACCTGGCAAACTTGTGCTGGCTGAGTCCCAGTACATTGCCTCTGATCTCAGCCACTATCTTGCTCTTGTCCTCAGCTCGGCCATGCTCCAAAACGTGCTGGATCACGTAGTTGCCATACTGGTCCTAAATAAAACAAACCATACAGACACATTTACTGCAACGTGAGGACACCAGCTTGTGCCTCTGACGTCAAACACACAGACAACTTCAACAATAAGCTTCATTTAAGCCAACGAGAGGCGTCATTCTGAAAAAACATAGCTGGTGGAAGAAGAAAGACCACAGCAAGTGCTAGTTTGTATGATATTGTGTGTTACCTGCACCAGCTGCTCTGTGTGTTGATGGAGCTCCTCTAGTATAGGCAGCGTCTGTTCAGGAAGGCAGTGTTCGAGAATGCGCTGAATGACTCGGCAGCCATAAGGGTGAGTGGAGAGGGCGAAGACCTGAGAGATGTACATTTTACTTATTCAACATGTACACCAAGTGGCAGTGGAACTCAGTGAGCTGAACACAACACTAATTCACTTTTGTTCAAACTGTTTCCACTTAAAAAAGGTGCAGGAAGTCGAAATGATCATAGGCATACTTTCACATAACCAGCCCACCCCCTGTAGGGAAAGTGAAAGCAAATTCCTGACATGCTTGCAGCTACACAAACAAATCTGAGCCATCAAGTAGAAACCATGCAGTTACACAACATTCAAATGTATAAGAAGCGAAATGCACACGTCTGAGATCTACTGCCAGCGACTCCTCAAAACTGAAAACTTAAATTTGTGTCAAACAAAAAGGAATAAACACACCCAAGTCTTTCTTTTAACACTTTATGCTAATGTAACATTTAGCTGGTGGATAGAAGATGGCTGTTACCACAGGGCTGAGGTTTCTGTTGCCATGGCAACGTACCCTGTCCCTGGAAAGGACATGTGTCTATGTACTTTGGCGGTGACAATATGCTCGCAGCCCCAAGGCAGCGACAGTGCACGAGTAAAACTATGTGTGTGTGGATGTCAGCCAAGCACCGGCAGGCTTCAGTGATTGAATGTGGAAATATTTTGTGTGTGCGCACTCACACTGAGTGGACCCACCTGTCCCTTAAAGGCGTCTATGATGAAGTGCAGCGCATGAGGCTGGACACACTCAATACACTTCTGCACCACGTGGTTACCATTCTGGTCCTTCACACACTTCAACACATGGCCGTCCAGCTCCCGCACCATCTCACTCTGCAGAGAGGAGGAGGACAGAGGCGGAGGAAGAGGGAGAACATGGAGAGGGACATGTAATCGCTTGTGAGAAGTCAAATAATGCCTGAAAGCATTTTGCAATCTCTCCTTCATTTTTCACAGTGGCTCACAGCCCAACAAATAACACAAAGCTTTAAACAGTTGCCCTGGAGAAATCTACTGAGGTCCATTAAGGAGAGATGGATAAGTTTCTCTCTCTCACACAACCTTACCTTTTCTCAAAACCACTGAATTTAAGCATATTTTTTCGCTAGATATCCTGCTAGATTTATCTTAACACCTGCAGTTCAACATTTGCATATAAACTGTGGTATCATTAGCCTCATTCATCGTTGATGATCGAGTGCCTGCAAGGAACCTGCTGCTTCCCGAGGCAGCTCCAACATAAAACTCATAATGTAGATGAAAAATGCCATTTCAGCGCAAGGAGCGCACCTCTTTATCGATTCAGCATTCTGCTATATAAACAGAAATTAGTGATCCATGAGCAATGCACTCTCATTCAAAACTGAATTATGAGCCCACAGATAGTAGATGTACATGCAAACCTTTTTAATTACAGTAATTTAATGCAACAGGTACTCTCTGTGTCCATTGTTTATACTTTCAAGTGCAATGAGAACTAGTGTACTTACAATGACCTGCTGATCAGAGGGGATGAACTCCAGAGCTTTCTGAATAACCCTGCAGCCGTACATCTGCAGGGCCAGAGACAGCACATGACCTCGGATCCTCTCTGCCAGAGCCAGCTTCTGGTCCAGGCTGCCAAACTGAAACACACACACACACACACACACACACACAATAAGCCTGTAAATCCTCTAATCCATTTGATAATACATGACACAATATCATGTCCATTACACATTCAAACGGTCCACAAACACATAAAAATCAGGTGCAGTTCTAGAGAATCACTAACAGTTTTCCCATGAATTCATCCTTGGCGACTCAAATCAAGTTTTGCAATTGTGTTGTAAGTGGCTGAATTTACACACACCTCAAAGAACTTCTGGATGACGTAATTTCCAAAGACATCTACCATGAGCTGGTAGGCTGCCTGCAATATCTCACTGAAGACAAGCTGCCGCTCCGCTGAACTGGCTCGCTCCAATTTCAACTGGATAAACCTTTAAGAGACAGAGACAATAAGCGTTATATTAACCAGATATATTTTGCATTAAGTTCCAGAGATACCTGTTCTTGTACCATGTACTTTGTTTTGTTATTCTTCATTTTTGTTAGCTTTTTCTATATATATAAAAGCCTCATGAGAAAGGGTACAGCCTGCTCCTCCTAAAACCCACTAAGTATATAAAGGGGATTTACAAAGTATGGATGAACTTGTAGACTAAGACAAACACAGACTGTGACAGAGCAATAAAGTGAAACAGAGAGACAAAGAGAGGGCTGCTCCTTTATATTTAACCGGAGGGAACAGTCAGACAAAAGGAGATGAAATTCAGAGCACAGAAGGAACCAAGCAGCCTGTGAGGTGAAGTGATGGATGCCAGACAAAAAGCAAAACGAGATAAGAGGACAGAGATGTTGAAGAGACTTAGGAAAGAATATGTCTGGAATTTGCAGACTGGTGTATTAATAGATCATTTGAGTGGAAAAGTCTGCATCTGAGGCAGGGCTGGTTTTACCCAGACAGACCCCGAAACCAGAACCCCATAGTGGAGAACTATGACAGTGTGGAGGACATACATATATATAGGAATGTCCTGGGGGCTGTAACTTAGCAAATCCAGCCTGTTCACATTCTGTGTTGAGCATGAAATGACAATGAATAGTGATCCAACACTCAACTTGACAGTTGTTTTTCTGCCTTAAGGCCATTGTACACTAAGAGATTCTGGGCCGTTCAAGATGAAAGTTGACAAATTGTGAGGGAGATGTGGTTAAAGTTCAGTTAGTTATCACTGTGAGACACATCCACCAACATCCAATCCAAAGATTTGGAGCCAAAAGACAGCCTGCATCAAAATCTTGACAATGTCAGAAGTTTTTTTAAAAGGGGCAAAAAAGGAGCTTCATGAAGTCTATGAAAACAAAAAGTGTCAGAGAACACACTGTATCAGAATCCCTGCATCCCCACAACTGGGGAAGTCAAATTTTAAAGATTTGGGCATTAACCAGTCAAGAAGGATCTAATGAAAGACACTCATGCTCTGCAATATTTAAAATGTGGGGTCCAGTGTTTTTTGGAGCATAACCCATATTAGGGAGGAAAGGTTAGATCTCTTGACTTTTGCTGCATCAATTTCATTTTTCTGTAAGCTTTGTCTTGCAAAGTACAGCAATCAGACCCATTTCTCACAATGTAACTAATTGGAATAGGACATAAAATCATGTGTACTGGCTGACAGTCTAGGCACCATTTTTGTATAAAGTTTATAAAATGGCGCCAGCACTATAGCCAAAAATGTATTAACTCTTAAAACATCCACAGCTACGGCCAAAGTTTGTTTTATTGCATTTTCAAAACATGAAAGAGGTGCAGATGCATGCTGATGCCGTGTATCTCAACGCATTTTTTTCTACTGTAGCACTAATACTTTACTAGGCATCCACTATACAATCTGACTTGTTTCAAAATGGATATTAAACTGACAACCAAGATTTTATTAGACCTACTTTGCACTGTGTGACATGCGGGGCGTTGGCCATCAAATTTTGATTTGTTCCCCCATTTGAAGTGAAAATCTAAGTTACCATATTGGGGCTGACTTAGAGGGCACCGATGTCTTATAGCACTGTGTCTTTCAGGTTGAGGGGATATTTGCATGTGTGTACCTGCTGCCGTGCTGGTCCTGGCTGAACTCCATAATGTGGCCAGCAATGTCTCTGAGCTGCAGGTTGGGGTAGCGGTTGTTCCTGAAGTCCTCGAGCAGGCGGCTGCGGCCTGACGGCATCACGTCTGACATGCCGTAGCGTAGCCGTGACGACGGGAACAGCTGGCTGCTGGGTGAGAAGAGGGAGGAGCCCGAGCTGGCGGCGCTGCGGTACTTGGCCTCCGCTCCTGGGGCTGCAGAGATGAAACGCCCACTACCGTTGGTCAAGCCTCCTGAGGGGCCAGAAAGAGTAGGGTGGTGATTGGTAGAACTGGTGCTGTCCCGATTCTGAGTCTATTAATCCAATATTGCTCAGAAGAAAGAAAAACCGAGGACATCTAATCAAGGCCTGAACCAAAAACGATGAACATAAAATAAAAAAAACAGGTCATACTTGTGGACGGTGATTTTAAATTAGTATGCCAATTTTTAAAAGCAGGGAGAAAATTAATTTCTCATTGCACTGAATGTCAAAATTCTGCTGCAATGACTACTTGTATGGGTTAACACAGATTAATGTTTTAATTGATGACACTGCAGTACTACATATTTTAAACAGAATCATGAAAATGATACAGCTATTCAGCACAAACGTAGCACTGGATGGCAGCACTGCCTCAAATATTAAGCTAGCTACACTTAGCAAATAAGCAAATAAAAAGTGACAACACAAACCAGACGAATTCTGACATGGTCTTGGCAAAAACTAATTCATTATTTAATGTGTTCAACTGCCTTAGATTATGTTGTGCAAGTGTTACTGACACTCTGTCAAATCTATTTATTTAAAAATGAAATGCATTTTCAACATACAAAAAAGCTAAAATATTCTCAAGCAACATCTGTACCAGGTGGTAGCTAAATGCTAGAGCATGATTTGTAACCGGACTACATACACATATTCCAGTTAGTGTCTGTACACTATTTGAGGATGTGAGGGCTCAGTTTCCTTCCTTCAAATGTTGCTATTTAATGCCGTTCACATCTGTATAGTATGACACCTCCAAAGACTAGGAAATTGCCAAAGGCTAGGTAATCTATCACAGTCGGTACGAAGCCTCGACTCTGCTCAGTCACTGTTTGTTGTTTCATCACACTTGAGTGTTTGTATTACACTTCACCCTGTCAAGTGTCGATCATGGAAAGCACACAGGAAGCAATAAAAGTCTCCGCCAGTAATAAAACATGCTGCTTTACAAATCTGCTGTCACAACAGTGGACTTTGAGCTCGGTAGGAGACATTTAGTAACACCATCTTTTGAAAAAAAAAAAAAAGTATAAAACATTTATATTACATCACAAAATATTAAAACAATACATTTCTTGGGTATAAAGACTACACCAGGTAATCTACAAAAACCTCAAAGTACTAAAAGATTATGCTTTTTATAAATCCAGATAGCTCCATGTGTTAAGCTTCAATAAACTGATAATGCAGTGAAGCTAGTGGGGTTTCTACAGCTGTGTCCAACACATGCTCAACGGGGTTTTTGAAAATACTGGGAGCAATCAGGTGCAGTAAATGATACCAATTGTTAGTCACATCTGGTATGTTCTGGCAAACATTCGTAAACATTGACGCTGCCTTTGTGATTTGCAAAAGAGCACAAGCACCGTTTTTCCACAGAGCCACAAAGTAGCTATTCAAGCTGTATTACTGTGGAACAAAACACAATCACACTGATAATCTCAGTCACACTTACCAAGATTGAGGTTGGACGAGGAGCTGTGATTCGACAAGGAAGGTGGGGGTGTGAGGGAATGGGATGGCCCCTGGTTTGGTAGGGGCATGCCCACGGGGCCTGGGGAAGGACTGAAGCCCAAGGTGCCGTTATAGAAGCCTCCATGGCCAATCGGGGTGAGGCTGGATGGCGTGCGTTTGTACAGCTCATTGTTGCCTGTCAGGGAGTCCCGCCTGGAACCGCTGCCACCACTAGAGTTGGCCACTAGAGGGAGACAAATGTATAAATTCAAACCTGGTATGTGGAGGAACAGTGAAATGTCAGTTACTGCTCTTGTTTAAGAGCTACATTTTAGTCTATGAAACAAAAAATAAATTCAGCTGACCACTGTGACAGACTGTAGACAGTGTGGGAAAGGTCTATTCCTACCTGCCGTGCCGAAGCCTCCCAGGGTGGCCCCCAGTGTGGCACCAAGGGAGGAGGAGTTGGGCTGGCTGAAACCCAAGGATGCAGAACCTGGTCCAGGTTGGCCAGAACCTTGTGAGAAAAGAGAAGAGCTCTGGGAGGAGGAGCTGAGGGAGGAGGATCCATAAAAGGAGCTTCCTCCCAAAGTGCCACCAGGGCCACCCTGCTGCTGAGGCTGCTGGGAGGTCATGGCTCGAAACGGACCGTTGGCCCCACCGCCCAGACCACCGTTGGCACCGCCGGCAGAGGCTGCTGCTGCTGCAACTGGAGGGAGAGAATACAGAAAAGTGACTTCACAGGTTTTCCTTCTGGCCAACCAACGTGTCCTTTCTAACAACTCTATAAATAGTCACACTGAAAGACTTCATTTGACAAAGTGCCACAAATATTCTTAAGGATACATTTAAAGGAGACTTTTTTTTAAATGCTAACATTCTTTGCATCATCTCTAATATTAATGTAAACCCAAACTCTCCTTGTTGCTGGGAACTCCTTGTAAACATCTACATCTAGACTAAAAATGACAGTCTCATAATCCAGTAATTGCATGTTCTGGATAAATGAGACATTCAGAACATGTTTTTAAAGACCACATTGTGTAATCCGTTGTTTTGTGTGCGTGACATCCTTCTTTGTCCTGTTTGCTGCAGTGAACAACAGACACAGGCCAGGCCTTTGACTAAGGCTTTACATGCAATGCTGTCTTACCTGCTTGTGCTGCAGAAGGAGATATGATGACAGAGGCAGGGGCCATGAGACGGACAGGGCCACTCCTAGCTCCGGTGTTGACCACCAGAGCCCCCGTCTGATCATAGTAGGCTGCAGGGGCCAGGACAGGGTAGCCTGAGAAAGAAACAGCAACAAAAGGAATATTCAAAGTGTACCTAAACTGATTTTATGCCCTTTCTTTCATGTGGGTCATTTTAGTTTTCACTGACTGAGTCCTCTTGTTTGGACATTTCTAGCTAAGATATCTGAGAATTCTGCTGTAATAGCAAATGTAATTGGATTTGTTGGGAGTTTAAAAGCAATAAAAGTTTTGCAGTGTCATACTCACCAGGAACTCCTGCTGCTAACCCCTGCCCAAAGGCAAGGGCTGAGTTGACTGCAGCTGCAGCAACCAGCTGGTCATTCTGCTGACCCTGCTGACCTTGGCTAGGGGTCAAAGGTCGCTGATTGCCCCCAGCACGCATCACCTTGACCAAGTAGGAAATTAGGCACACATGAGTATCAGAAAATAAACAACAGTCAGATTAATAATTTCCTCATGATAGGTTCTACACACTACAAAGAGCTTTATACGTATAGATCCAAGTACAGCAGCAGCGAGACTGAATGCACATTTAAACTGGCATATAAGGAGAGCTCTGACAGAAACATCTTGAGACAGTTTTTTTGGCGAGCAGCCCACTGACCTGCTGTTGGTTCTGCTGGCCCTGGTTTGCCGCCTGCTGGTTGGCCGAGTTGTTTGCTGCAGCAGCCTGCTGCTGAAAAAGGTTGGCTGGGTAAACCCCCCAGGGGGTCACACCGTAGTACTGGGGAGGCATCACTGCCGGACCTAGATGCAAACGAATACACAAAACAGAGGTGAGATAGGACAACTATGAATGTTTCTAAACCTTCCAACAGCATCTTAATGGAGCTCATATTAAAACACATCTCACCGAGTGTGGCTGCGGCTGCGAGTCCAGCTGTGTAGGGGTCTGTCCCCGGGGGAGCAGCACTGATGATGTAAGGATTGGGCACAAAAGCTGGGGCCAGACCTGAGAAAACATGGATACAACAACTTATAATAAACACTTTAGGACAAACCTATTAAATCCAAAATTAAGAATCTAGATACTAATCAATAAATAAAGATTTTCTTCTTTTTACTTAAAATGGAGTCCCGTCTAAAATCATGTGGTTGCACTTTCCATTCTGTTGTAAAACTTTGTATAGTGAGTAAAATGTTATAATCAATAGGAATGATGGCAAATGCCACAAAAATAAGACCTATAGTATAGAAAAATGTGACACACTTAATTGACACAGATAAAAGGAAATCAAACAGTGAGAAAATGTCAAATGAGACACTGACATTTAGTTCTCCTGCTCATGTGTGCACACTTACCAATATGAGGCTGCTGTGCCGCTGCCAAGGCGTACTGTTGTTGTTGGGCTGCTGTTAACTGCTGCACTGCTAGGGCATTGTTTCTTTGAAACAGCTGCAAACGACACAGCGAAAGGTGAATCACATTTTAATAAGAAGAGGCGAAGAGTCTCATAGTAAGCGAATACAAATACTTTTGTACTACTCTGCCTGCTGCTCTGACCTGCTGCTGGTTTGTGTAATCAAATAACCCCACAGTGGGCGCAGAGTCCATCTGCATCTGGGAGTTGTAGTCAAACTGAAGCGGCTCCATCACAGACTCCATGGGGTCCATGGTGACGCCACCTTGTTCCACGCCAGAGAAGTCTTCAGGAGGTTTAGGGCCTCCACCACCACCCAGGGGTGTCAGGCCCTCGCCCCCTACACCACCGGGACCTCCAAGCAAATCACCCTCCGCGCCAGGGGCCGGCATGTTGCCTGGTGGACGACTGAAGGGGTGAGAAAAGAGGAGTCGTCCAGTTTACATCTAAAAAGGGTGTTTGTAGAGCGTTATACATCTGTGAGTATGTGAGTGTCTGTCACACTGAGTCTTACCCAAACTCTTTGACGTCGACATCAAGGCCATTCTGCACAGGCATCCCATTTGGGTTGATGACGTCGCCAATGACATCCGCTTCCCCTTCTGTCAACTCTTTCAGTTTCTCTCCTTCAAATGTCGCCTTTGGCTTCTCCCTCTTCTCCTCCTCCACCTCTCCATCCCTCTGCCCCTGTGTGATGGAGAGAGACAAGAGATATGACTGATAAACAGAAATACATAGGTGCTGATAACCTGACAGTGATAGATGGCAATCACACAAAAAGGTACAGAGTGGGAAGGACAGACTGAGATGGACAAGGTGAAAGACCTGTCCCCACTTGATCAGAGGACACACAGTGAGAGAAAAATGACAGATGGGGTGTGCAGTTGGGGTTTTCAAAGGTGTGACGGCTGTTCATGATAAGTGAGGAAAAAAAAAGTGAAGAGAGAATGAAAGTTAACAAAAAAGGAAATGTAAACGTGCAATACATGAGTAGTGAGACCAACACTGATGGCCAGAAAGAGAATATATTGCAAGACTTACATAGGGTCCTTTTCGGAGGCAGGAATCCAGTTTGTCAGCCGGCGAGGAGGAGAGGACGTACTCCACCATGCTTACCCCCAGCCCCCCCGCTCTCAGAGCGCGGTGACATCACCGAGCCTACCCCAACTTCACCACCACCGTGGAAACCCTGCCCTGGCCGACGGGACACCATGATTGGCTGAGACACCGAGTGGTCTGACATGAGAGGAACACAGGTTGTTAAATAACATTAGTGCGCAAAACGCTACATTTGCTCCACAAACTGTCCTGGCATGAGACTGACAGCTTCCAAAACACAGGCACCATTAAGATAATATTGCTGGAAGTTTGTTTTTTTTTTACCTTCACAAATATTAATGGAGGGACCTTTCGTTTTACCTACTATTGGACCACTTCTTTTTTACATATTTTACTGGACCCCTTTTATTACGTAATTGGTATCAGTCATTATAATCCCATCGATGGAGGTATAAACCGGCTGGGTTTTAAAGTTCTTCTGTTACAACTTTTTCCTTTTTTTCTGCAAATTTTCTCTCCCATTACCGCAGCGATGTAGGTATCTAAATTGCCTTTACTGACACATTCTGTTTCCCATTATTGAGCTCAACTGTGTTTATAGAGGGAATTTCTTTCTATCAAACTGTTAGCACACTTGGACTGGGTCAGAAACAGATTTCATGGGATGCTGTATGTGATTTTAAACTATACATCATCAGCAACGTGGATGTTCACAACAGTTTTATGAAAATGTGACCGTCTTGATCAGAAAGCAAAGTCCAAAAAATCTTATGCACATTTTCAAGTTGAAACTACTAAAAGCATTTTACTCTACAAATGTATGCATCACTTTCTGAGGTAACAGACTGATTCTGAAACACAGGGAAATTTTTTTTGTCATCATGCCTACAGAAATAACTGCACTGTGTTCATCAGCTGGGAGAACATAAGGGTGATTTCACTTTGACATCAGCTTTTGATTCTGACAAGATTCTAAATATATATTTTCAAACATCAGTTTGGCTTCTCTGTGTGCTTGTTAAAGAAAAACTGCCATGTTTCACAACCCTTCCTACATTATTAACAGCCTGCTGTCTACCACCTTTTCACAAACTTAAGGCGAGACTTGTATATACCTGAGGCACCCCATGCACTGTCCCTCCACTGGTCCAGAAAGATCCCTTTTGGTCCATCTTTCCCAGAGTCATCCGTCTCCCAGAACTTCTTACCAGTTAGCAGCTGCTACAAAGACACAGAACAAGAAACAGGTTTACTAAAAATGGTTTCAAAGATGTATTGCGAGTACATGGAAGAATGGGGAAAATAAAAATAAATATCAGTGATTAGTTTGTAACTGGCCATCTGAGCAGAAAGGCCCACAAATATTACTTAACGGGATAAACTTCAGAATGCCCTGTGCTTACATTTTGACTTTTGTTGGTGCTGCATTGCAATTTCCAGTAATACACACATCAGTTTGAAGTACTTTGACCCTTTAGTGTAGCCCAAACAAATATGTACAGGCCATTCTAACTGGATGAGTGAAGCAAAAACAAAACAACACACCACCACAACTGAAGCCAGAGTAAAACAATGAGAGCTCATTATTTTCATTTAAAAATGTCAATCACTTTTTAACTGGTTCCAAGTGTTTGGACTTACTGAGAGAGACTCTAGAATCTTAGCAGCACATTTGTGTTTCTCTCCATATCTCTATACACAAACTATTACAGTCAGCACCTTTCTTGCAATAAAAAGACCTTGTTTCTGTAAACTAATATGATCATTCATCTTCTGGCAACAGGAAAACAACTCTTGGTTTCATGGGGCCTTTTTTAGGTGAACAAAGAACTAACATTTCTTTCTAACATGTTAATTTAGCTTTTATGCCCATGAGATACCAGCAAACACACATCAGCACTATGTTAAACAAGCCAAAACTAATTGTAGTGTAGACTGTGTTTAATAAATGCCTTAAATTAAAAAGGGATCTCTGCTCAGCCTCTTCTCATCTTTCAGAGCTTTTTATTTAGAGAAAAAAAAAAACAATAAAAACAATACCAACACAAGTCTAAACTACTTTTGGCTCAAAGGCTTTCCGCTGGGCAACCGATCCATTTACTTTCCCTTGGATTTCCTGTTATTCAAGCTCGACTCTCTGCGAGCAATCCATCATGTGTCTATTCAGCCAAGGGCCCAAGACAAAAAACAGGGCAGACATTTTCATGTCAAGTGTTGGCATGTAGAGTCTGACCTCTTCAAATCCAGTGCGTCCCTTATCAGCTGATGGATTTCTAGACAAAATGTAACCCGAACCATAAACCCCGAGGACTCACCTCTCCCATAGCACGTCCCTCCAGGGCCAAAGCCTGAAAGTCATGGTTCAGCTCGTCCATGGACCGCACCTGCAGACAGAGAACCGTGAGACATGAAAAGATAGACAAGTTATGTTCCTCTTACTCAACCAATATGTAAAGATAAATTCAAATTCTAATTATCTATGTTGATAAAGTAATTACCATCATAAATTATCTGCCTCAAATATTACAGAAGGCAACACAAATATTAATTGTTTTAAAGACTAAAAAGATTGGTGAAATTGGCATCAATTAAAACTTGTGTGTTGAAACTTAGAACTGAAACTACGAAAGCTGTTTGATTCCCTCAATATCGAACACTTTCATACACTGTGTAGAAGTGTTTCTTTGAACTTTGTATGACTAGGGCTGCGCAACGAATCAAATTTTCAATTATGATTTTGGATTCCAACGATTGTGAAAAAACATAATAGAGATAAAAAGATTATTTCGTGTGCATTATGTTTCGTGATGCTTTTACAGCAGTGGCTCCCGCCCCTCTCTAAAAGTCCAAACTCCCTCTCAGCCAGGATGTGGCATGTTTAGTTCAGCTCAAGCCAAGATCACAGGGGTTATAACTATTATAACTTGTTAGTATTAGCTAAAGCATAAGCATAAGTTAGCCTAGCAGCTAGCGGCTTTTCCTATGCTCACAGCTTAACAGCTTAAAAGGACATTTTATTTAAACACATTTAAAACTTTTACTACTGTTGGTTCAAGTCACTACATCTCCCAGCAGAACTGCAGAACCCAGGTGTTAAATATTAGCATTATTTAACACAACATAGTTCACCTGCTCTTCTCCCCCATGCACATACACACACACAAAGCCCCACCTCGGCACACACGCCTCTAAAGCACTAAAGTTCAATAATTGCAATCTCAATATTGACCAAAATAACCATGAATATGATTTTGCCACAATCAAGCAGCCCTTGTACATTTGGGACAATACAATGCTGCAATATATGTTACTACTCCTGCAACACTGACACACATACACACACACCTGGCTGTCATGGATGTTGTCTCCAGTGGGCCAGCGATGTTTGCCGGGCTGTTCACCGTGCTGCCGCTGGAAGAAATAGTCTACCATGGCATCATCCTGGGAACGTCCAGCACCCGCCACACCCTTAGAGACACACACAGACGTGCATATTATCCTGGAATTACTGCCAACAGTAACAAGCAGATTGTGCCTGAGCAACAACTCCAGACATGCAGCTATGGCCGAGGTTTTTAAGTATTTACCAGTGTTTTACAGAGTTACTAATAAAACAAAACACAGACTCGAGCATGCGTATATTCAAAACATGTGGAACATAGGAATCAACTTCAATATACTGTAACTCAATAGCCAAATACATGTATGATATTTAATGCAAACATAAAAGGTAGCTCAAACAAAATGTCCACTGTCTGCATGCTGCTTCTCTTTCTTTAGTTTCTTTGTAGAGAATATGGGATTAATACTAGTACTACAATATTTCTAATAATAAATACTAATTATCTACTGGACAGTATGAAAATAAAAAGAAATTAAATCTCAGGTGGAAATAGAGGTTTTCTGACTGGTAATTGAAAACAATTCATACAAGCTTCTTTTTCAACCTTATGAACACATTAAAAAGGGAGACTAAATTTGTCATATGCATTTTCAAAATTCATCACCAAAACAGCACTGTAGTGTGAGGTAAAGCCACATCTTCTATTCAAACAGGTTCAAATAGGAGGCAGCATTTCTTTTCACTGGCAAAGCTCACGTTGACTTCCTTTCTTACTCATTTTGTGGGTAAACACAAAATTCCCCACAAGAAACTTTCATTAAAGAATCAGTCGACATGTACTGGAAACAGCTGGGCTTGGTCATTTGCTCTACACGCAAAGCTTGCAGCAGAACGAGCTACAAAGACGTCATTGATCAGACTAACTTGTTACTTATCAGATGGACTGTTTTTCACAGGATTGGTCATGACAAATGCTAACCTTGTTATCAAGAAGTAACATTTTAAAAATACTTAACAGATCATCTCACTATGGGACCTTACAGTGCACCGAAGCTGAGACACTGTATTACTGTATGAGGCCAAATGTATGACTTCAACCATGCTCAAGCATGTATGATAAACTTAGGAACATGTCATCTGAATTACTACCCTTTGTACTTGTAATTTACTCATTAACAAGCAGAGGCTCTTCTAACTGTACCTTATGATTAGTATTTGCCCTACCGATGATGCTATCGCTGAGCTGCGGATGTGGTTTAGCAAACAGACAACAACCTGCCTAGTTGGTGGCAGTAATTTTCTATTGGTGTGATATGAAGAAAATTAAATGTACAGAGGCAATAGTTAGCAAAGCTAACAAAGTGACATTTACTATTTCACAGACTCTTACCAAGATTAATAATGGAACCATTACTTGGTCATTTTGCATTGTACTGATTTTATTTTATTAGGCTAACATGCCTAGGGCTACGTGGTTTAACATTTTGTAATGTAAACTAATAAATGTAGGGATTGTTAGAGGGAGAAACACATTTCATCATTATGAATGGCACTTAAATGGCTGTAGTACTAAAAGAGCCACTTGTAGCGGTGAGATGTTCCTTACTATCAGATGTTTGTCCGTGAGTTAATTAAAAATGTATAAGTGTCAAGGTTTACCTGCTGGCTGGGGGGTGTGGCCTGAGGGGTCTGCCCAGTTGGAGGGGCATGTCCTCCGCTGCTCAGCACCACAGGCATGCTGGGAGATGTAGTTCTATGGTGGGGGCTGAATGAATCCTGCCAGAGCACTGCTTTCCTCTTCAACACACACACACTGCTCATTCCACCACAGCCTGTCCAGAGAGAAGTACATCTATTACATGCAAACAATGGCATGCTGGGTCAATATATTGAACAAACAAAACATTTGATAAGCTGTGACCAGAATTTACTCATTCGAGATGGGGACTCTCTGCTCAGTTGCCAGTTTATTAGGTACACCTAACTAAAACTAATGCAGTCTAGTAAAACTCCCCTGCAATAAATCTGTCAAACAGATTTAAATAATATGATTTTACTGAAACTGCTTCAATGCTGTTCAGTTGCTGTTTCAATAAGAAAGTTTCAAGGCTGCAGTTTCAAAAGCACATCTCCTCCAACAGAAAAAAAATACTAAAAGCATCTTTCAGCATTAGGCAACACAAGTCAATAGCGCCGCAAAGTCATGATACACGATAATCTCAGCATGACATCAACCAATAATAATTAAAATGAAATATACTGAAATATTGCTAATCAATCCGAAATACCGTTACGACAGACCGATTAGATGCTGCTTGAATAATGTACATGCGACACGAGTATGTCTGTGGTGTGGAGGCTTTTTGATGTGTCCGAAACAGATAGCAATTTGCAATGACAGCTCAGCGTTGGTCAAGTGAGGAAGATCCCAATCCCTACAATAAAGTACAGCCTACAAAATGATCATAAAGTTGAATCAACACCTCACTATAAAGGGGTTTTAACTAGAAATGAACATTGTAACCTTCTTAGGATTTATTGTAGGGCTGTTATACTGACTACATGAGTTTTGCAGAAGTCTAGGTGTACCTAATAAACTGTCAACTGAGTCTAAATATGTTATACGCATCCAGACATAAATCCAGTCAGCATGATGCAGAAATTCAGACAATTAGTCTTTGTAACTATATTCCAAAACACATGCACTGACAACTTTAAGCCAGCGAGTTGGCTTATACTATATACTAGCTAATGTTTACAGCAACTAAATCACAACAAACACAAGCTGTGATGCATGTTTAACCCTACTGCATAAAAAACTGTGGTGACAGCAGACAAAATATGCAGTAAAACAAATTGGTCATCTAATCGTTCTGCTATTCAAAAGATTTATGATAAAAGTCCAGAATAAGTTTTGCTTTTCTGTAAATCCCTCGACACATCATTCCTGCACGAATGAAAAAAGTAAGCACTATGTAATCCCATATAAATAAGGCCAATACTGGTCATTTTAGAAAAGAAATGGACCTCCCACAGTTGACAACTTCAGGCCATATCAGTTCAGGCAACATGTTGTAGCCTGATCTGGGTTTAATGTCAAACTGCACTCCAGTTGCCAGTTTGGTTGGTACACCTAGCTAACATTAATGCAGACTGTTACAACTCCACTACAATAAAACTACCTTTATGAAGGTTAATATGAGTTTCTAATACTTTGTTCATCTGATTTCAGTGTTTCAGTGAGGGTAACATTATAACATTCATAATGGTAGGATTTGTTGCAGTGATGCTGTTGTATTAGTTTTAGGTGGGCGTACCTAATAAAAAGCCCCTCAGCCAGTTGTATCCAAACTGCCAGATACTTTCACACCAGCAAAACAGTGGTTCACTGTACTAACAGTCCCTCTTTGACTGAAAATGGTCCACTTAATAAAATTAACTGATGTAATGTCTATTTTGAATGTAGAACTGCTTTTCATTCTGCAGCACAGCAATAATTAAATATAACTGAATGTAAATACCAAACTAAACCCAATTAGTTTAACCCTGCTAATGAACCCAAAGTGCATTATTAAGTTTGTAGGTTACAGCCACATAAAGGGACAGCGCTAATATTAATCATACAGTGAATCATAACATTTTGGAGCAAAGTAAGTAAACCATTAAAGACACTGAATTGTCAATCAATGCTAGGCAGTTGAACAGATATATACACACCAAAGAATCACTTTAATAGCCAGGCCAGCAGACAGGTGATTGTAAGCCTGCATATCTGCAGTCATCGAAACACATTGCTTCTTACACCAGTGAAATGGAACAAAAAGATAAACATTCCTCATAAATCGGATAAAAAGTTTCTATGTAATGCAATATTATTGTTGCAGATCACTGCTATCAGTCATAGAAGTTCACACAGCTGATTATGTCAAACCACCACCAGTAGAGTATAGCTGCCAGTTTATTAAGTACACCCGGCTAAAACAAGTGCAGTTCAAAACAACAGTCCTGTAAGAAATCCTGCCTTCATGAAGTTTATAATGTTCAGGTTTTGTTTAAACTCTTTGAGAGACGTGTGGATTGGACTCTATGGTCATTTTGGAGGCTGCAGTTTGTGTTGTGCCATTTACTTGTATTATGCAGAGACCTTAATTTTTTTGTCAAACCCATTTATATCAGTGAGGGTAAACTAAATATTAGAAACCCAAATAAAAAACAATACAGTTCAATAGCACCACAAACTTCATCATCCAAAAAGAACATAGTTCAATAAACCAATATTAACTGTTATTAACAGTAATAAGCTTAGTTTCAGCTAAGTGTACCTAATAAAGTGGCAACCAAGTGTATTGCGTAAATGAAAACCATTATATATATATATAGTAACTTTGCCCAAAGGAGGTTATTGACTTTGTCAAGAAATGGAGACAAACTGGTATGAAAAGGCCAGAGGGGCCCTGCCATAACCCAGGTTTAAGGGTTGTGGTTAGATTGTTATTATGTGAGTGACGATAAACCAAAGAAGTATCTGTTTGGTGGTCGTGGTCAACATGGGGCACAACAACCTCAGTGGTTTTCAGCATTCAGAGGGATGTAATTTGTATTTTACAACCTCCCCTTATCCAACAAGCTCTAATCTCTGTTAAAAATGACCAGTTTCACATTAAGTGTCCCTACAGGCCATGAGGAAATTACAAGCAGTCCATTTTTTACAGAGCCATATACAGTAATTAACTTTGCTAGAGTCTGTCTGACAATGTGAAGCTTTAAACGCATGCAGCTTACTCGCACCTCTGCTGAAACCACACATGACACACCACCTCCATGAAGACAAAAAAAAAACACAAGCTGACCGACTGAACAGTCCCAAAAGATAAAAACAAACCAGCTTGCCAAGTGATCATTCACATATGCTCTCGTGGGTTTGTTTTCTTGCTGTCTTCATTGAGCGACGAGGAAACGTTGGCTCTTTATTCCTTAATGTTAGAGCACGAAATCAGGTAGAGAAACACCCGGAAATCCACAACACTAAGGCCATTCCCCAAAGCGAGGCGCACACGGCTTTTTATGCTACAAGTTTAATTTAGCACGCGGAAACAGGCACTGTGCTCCATAATCTAACTGGGTTAATCATTATTCAATACCGGGGATCAATCCACCGCATACCGGGCACAGACAGGGGTGTGACAATGCGAGCAGGCAACCTGCAGCTAGCAGGAGACAACGTTAGGTGTCTCAACACACACCAAACATTTCCCTCCTAACAGACATGACACATCAAAACGAAAGGGAACATGTAGACGCTTCGTGAAAATGTGGTGGACACCGTTACCGAGGGTTCATTTTCATGGATCTGCGTCCACTCACGCCAGTGTCGGATATGTTATAGAGGGTCCACTGCCCGTGTCTACCCACAATAACACGGCCTCCCGACACAAGCTGAGCCCGGGCGAACCGGTGGACAAACACGGGGTTCACATAATGTTTAAAACAGCGGCAGCGGCTTCCTAACACCACCGAGTTGTTATTAACAAACACCCGGGGGTCTCTACCTGTCTGCTGTCCTCCCAGCCCCACAGGTCCCCGTGACGCGGATGCTAACAAAGGCCCGAGAGCTGTCTGGAGCGGAAGACCGACACAACGGGAGTAAGGCGAGCAGCAGAAAGGGGAGGCAGCCGCCTCAGCCTCACGAAATACTCCCCTTTAGCCCCGGTCAGAGCCGCCATAACAACAATACCGGCACCGATGCGTGAATTAACAATGCCCCGTGCCGCCACGACCGGGTAGGAGGTGATACTTACCGGCGGAGAGGGTGGATGGTTGCGGATTTCGGCCCCAGTTTCTCTCTGACACCCCAGGCTTTCACACCGACAACATGGCGGCTCGACGGAGGAGCAAGCAGGAGCGCTGCATGCCGGGAAGGGATGAGAGAGAGCGTGCGGTTCATTGCGCCAACCGGGAGGGGAGGGAGGGCCATAACGGACCGGTGTCTTTGTTATGAGTATGTAATCTGTTTGGATTGTGGGGTGTATTTATAACAGATTTTGTTTTAACTTTATTCACATTATTTGTTAATAGTGTAAAAAACAGATTTTTTTTAAGAAATAAAAAAACGGACTCTGGAACAGGGGGTCACTAAAATAAACCTTTCAGAACTACAAATTTCACAACACAATTCTATTTTATTTTATGACTTTAGGGGTACTTACAGTAGAGACCACTGTAAAATCACTGTAATAATCTACTATTATATGAGGATATTACGTGATCTGGTCGGGGGTAGGCTGTAGCCTTCACAATGCACCGGGGCCACACGGTCAGCGAGTGAGTGGCTGCTGGACGCTCCGTTACACCTCCGGTAAATAAGTGGACGATGTGAAAGGGTGAGCGTGTGGCGCAAATCACAAAAAAATCACATTGGCTTTTCTGGAAATGTGCCAGTGAGCACCTCGAGGCTGCAGACCGGAGAAAAGACAGTCCCAAAGCGGTGTGTGGATGACGTAATGCAGCTAGATTATAGAAGCCCTTAATATGATATTCATATGCACATGTTTTAGAATAGGCTGTTAAACATAGGCTGCTTGTCCAGCCATACTGTATTAAATAATCTGAAGTGTATACCTGAAGATATTAATGTTAAGTCTTTTATTTTACTTGGCAATGTTTAAAATAGTACCTCACAAATCTGCTCCATCTTCCACATGCACCATTTTGTCTTTTTTGTATTGGTCAGTTTTAATTTGTATTTGTTGTAATGTGTTGCGTCCATTTCTGATTTTTTTTTTTTTACTGTTGGAAAGAGATGCTAAAACGAATTCTAACTTATTAAACTTTAATTATTACTGAGTCAAACTCTCAATACTTTAATGATGGCTACTTTTTTAACATAAACAATAAGTTACTTTATGAATGCCATAGTACTTCTTATATCACAGTGGAAATTATCTTGACATTATTTTGACAATCAAATCTTTATTATAAGATATCAACTTAATGACATTAAATTGCACTAATTCTTTATTGCTCATACTATTTTTTAGTAATATAGTATTGTGTTTTGTGTAGGCTACTTGTACATTTTTAGTCTATTTTTTATATTTATATTCATGTGTACTGTTGTAACGTATCAGTGAGCTAAACTGTTGCACTTGTATGTGAAAATATACCTGCCAATAGACCCGATTCTGATTCTGATAAACTTAAATGAACGTGTCACAGAGGGCTCACTCTTTAGCACCGCAGGCATAAAATAAGTCCTTTTATGAATATCATAGAGCTTTTTCTGTAATGTTGGGCTGTCTTTCTATAAAACACATTAGAGTAGTTTGGCAAATCAAACCCTCATTGTACAATATCAGCTCACCAGTGTGCATCATTTGTTTAATCTTCTAAACTAATCTGGCCAAAATGTAGTTCTGTCCCCCATAATCCAGATATTAATATAATGTAGGATTGAAGGCACTCATTTTAATAAACCTTAAATCACGCTCAGTGACAGAAATGAGTATCTACATATAACAAAAGAAGCCAGGTTTAATGTAGAAAGTGTATTTTTATTATTTCAAACTTCACCTTACACCCAATAAGGTCTTCAGCTCATACCTGTTTCCATCCTTCCCTCTTCCTGTCTCCAGTTACATCTACAAAAACTACTCAGAGCATGTCACCGTGCATGTTCATGACATATTGTCCTCTTAGGTCTCCTTTATCTCCGTGAATGTAGTTAGTGAGAAAAAACGATAGGGACAATTAGCTGCTGATGGATTAGAAGAGGGCAGCATGAGGATTTCCAAATAGAGAGAAGAAGAGAAACAGGTGTGAAGAAAAGCTTTGGCGTGTACCCCTCTCCCCCCAGCCCGACCCACCCCCTAATGCAACCCCCCCTTGTCTAAATGGAACCAACAAAACAATCATTGGCTGGTTATTTACATGCACCCTCCCACCCCCCCAAATAGACACACTAATGCCTGATCCCAAAGCCTGCATCCCTAATCAACAGCATTACATGAACAGTGGGCTGAATTTACTTTCCTGAAAACAAGATATCTTGGCAATGGACATTTGACTTGATTTTTGCAGAAACCCAGAACTTGAAAGGATGAGTCTGGTGATATTCGATATTTTTCTCATTGTCAACAAATCGCATCAAAAGTCAAAAGACCAAAACCAACAATGACTGAAGCCCACCAACAAGCCTGATGAGAGTGTTGTCACTTTTTACACTGTAAAAACACACCAGTGAGCCAAACTGTTGCACTGGGCGACATGAGGAAGCTGTGTCTCAGGAGGTAGAGCCTGCTAAACCTTCGATCCCCTGGCTCCTCCAGTGTGCATGTTGAAGGCACGATACTGAAGCCCAAATTGCTCCTGATGGCTGTTCCACTGGTGTGTGGAGGTTTCTGTTCTAATGAGCAGTTGCTCTTAGCCTCTGCCATCAGCGGTTTGATTGTGACGTAGTGTAAAAGCGCTTTGAGTGGTCGAAAGATTAGAAAGGCGCTATACAGGTACGGACCATTTACCATGTTCAGGCACTGTAGTTTATTTTGAGATTATCCAACATACACCATAAATACTACAGCACATGTGCAGCTTAATATAGTCCCCAACAAACGCAGTATTTACTGCAGTTTGAGTGACATTAGCTAAAATGTACAGTGCCCAGCTGTTTTAGGAAATTATTTTGCCTTTTTTATAATAAAACATATTTCTGTGACTTTTTTAGATTTACTTCTCCGAAAAGGAACAAAAGTATTTAGATGAACACATTGTTGGTTTTGGTCAATAATAAAATGTATGAAATATTGCCAGCCTGATCCTTTAAGCGGTTCATCCTTTCCGCTCCACAGGCTCTGTTTTACTACCATAGCAGGCCAGGCCTGTAATGTGAAAAGCTTGAATGTCAACAGTGGTTTTAACCGCACGGGAGGAAGGAAAGATGGCTTTGGGAATGGAAATCGTAAGACTGCTCTAGTTTGACATCACCACATTCTAAAACGACAACAGGTACGAGCCGTGCCTATTTTTATGTGACCCCACCCCCACACACGAGCACCCCACAAAAAAAAAAAAACTTCACAGGGACACTGAGTGGTAAGAGTCCAGGGTGCAACCACAAAGCACCAGCTAGTCCTGTGGAGTTACTCAATCACACATTACACATTACACATTACACACACACACACACACACACATACTTGTGGGAGTGCTGAGAGCTGGCAGTTTAGTGAAGTGTGTCTTCGGTGATTTGACGGAGGTATCCCCAGCTCTTGTTCTCTTGCATCTCCCCTTCCCGGCCTCCTCCTTTTTCTCCTTCATCTTATCACACCACCTGGCATGCTGGTTCTTCCCTGAGCTCTGTACATTCTATTCAGGGCTGTATTTCTCTCTCTCAGACACAAGCACACATGCACACACGCACAGACGTCTCTCCCTCTGGGTGGGGTAAGTCCATTCCTCGAGTAAACTGTGACACACAGAGTGAGTGTAATCAAGGCAACCGCCGCTTTCCATCCACAGTGACACCGTCAGGGTTTGGCCTGAAGGGGGCGCTACCGACCGTTAACCAGCCCTGGGATGCAGAAGGGACCAGACAGAAATGTTACAGTGCACTGTACTTTGATATAATTGCATGAAAGGGGCACTCCATCGATTTTACACATCAAGTTTGATGTACTTGTTGTGATAGTTACAGTTGAATAATGCCTTCTGTGGTTCTGGACTGGGCTTTCCAAAGTTTGAAATAATAACCCTGATGATGTCATTAGGGTTATCTCAGCTTTAACAACAATCATGCATTACAAAGCAGAGGTGTGGTGTTTTAAAAAGTGGACCTTTAGGAGGCAAAGAGGGTTAAGTTAGCTAGTTAAGCATAGTGGGAAATGTATAATGCAGATTTTCTAAACCCACACTAGTGCCCCAGTTCTCAAAGTGGGCTCCAGGGGGTCCCCAGTAAAAAGAGGAATCATTAATTTTCACTATTATCCATCCATAAGTAACACAATGATAGAATGTATGACTAGTTTAGTAATGGGTTTATACACTTTCTGTAACCAAAAATCTAAAAGCCAAAATCCTATCAGATGGGCAACACTGGGACAAAACTATCCAATCAAATGCGGGTCCCTTGTCTAATTTGTGTCAGTTTAGGGGTCCTAGATGGGAAGAAGTTTGAGAACCACCGCGCTAGGGGACTAAAAGTCAGGATTGCTCGGTCTCTGCTGCATTGATGTTCTCTGAGGGCCCCAAACCTTTTAGAAGTACAACACTAAATCTCTGGAGTACCCCTTGAAAGACAAATGTTGAACAAAAATATCAAAAACAAGAACAAAGCAGAGGAAAACTGGAGAAGGTTATATTTATAACTCACGTGTAAAGAGGCTGCAGTTGCAGATGAGAGGACTTCTGAGGAGGCTGGTAGCCATACGAGTCAAAGCCACCAATGAAGTCAACTTCAGGAGAGAGAAAGAGAGGGGATGACATCATTCCCTTTAATCTGTTTTTAAGTGTTGTATTTCAAGATCACGTTCTTTTTTGACATAAAAATCTATTAAGGCATCAGATGGTATCATAATACCTTTAGTATACCTTTATAAAGCCACTGTGACATCAGAGTCTGCAGGGATGCACCGATACATCATCTTTCTCACTGCTTCTATGTCACTGATACATTGTTCTAATCTTTCTCAATCGATTCAGAGGAACAAACTTATGTTGTACCAGCTGAAAAATGAAAATACTCTGCTTGTCTACATCTTTGAAGATACAGACCACAAGTTAGGGATGTGTTTTCTCCAAAATGAAGATCTAACAATCATTCTTGTGTTGTTGTATTGTTGCAGTTCTTCCTTTCTTAATTCCCAAAGGTAAAAAAAGGCAGAACATCGCCAGTATTTGTTTTAATTGACACCACGTTACACATGTAGTGCAATAAACTGGTGCAAGTATGAATTAGTTAGATAAATCAACCAGGCCAATACCCTTTATTAGCTTACTACAGATGTACAGGTATCACCTATATATATTTGCCAATATTTAGAAAGACATTGCAGAACATAAATGCTAAAGATACAGGTTTTCCGGTACATAGTTTGTCCACCAGAGAGCACTGACAAGTTTATTTTTCAACCATTAAATGTCTTGCTCAGAAAATATATTGGTCACAATTCATAATAAAAACTAATTTCAGGGATGCTTATCCAAAATGTTTGTTTTTTGTTATTGATTCATGTAAAAAACAATCTGCCCATACATCATAACTAGATTTTTTTAATACTATTAAAAAGATAATATCAGTATTGACCTCAAAAAACATTGTGTGTGATTGTTCTGGCATCATCACCACTATGTTATGACACGTATGTAATTATGACAAAGCATGCAGAGAAGACATCACAGACGCAGCATGACATTTCCTTTTACAGGAAATCAAGCTTATGACGTCATATCCGAATTACAGGACTTCATTTCCTCTGCTGAGTAAAGCGGAGGAAGTCGCTGTAAAGCACTCACAAGAGGCACAGGAAGAGGAGAAACATTCAGACACACAGGTGGCACACCCAAGCTGACAGAGAAGCACTCAGCAGCAGACAAATAGACAGACACTCCGAGAGTGGGAATAGTCAGGCAGACATCATTAATACTCTCCACAGATGGAACGATCAGATCACCCAGAGGGAAACCTCAGTGGTGATGTTGCTCAGCATGACTCAGGCAGGAGAAGACAACAGGCTATCAGCACTCACATCCAAAGAAATGGATCGCTAACACAAAAGCCTCATTGGCAGATGACACAAGCAAAACCTAATCGGCCGAACAAGCGGCTGAAAGAGAATGGACAAGCTTTTTAGGAGAAGACAAAAGCACTCACAGCTGTCCTCGTCATCCTGGAAGACTTTGCTCACGTAGCAGGCGTACACAAAGCCAAAGAGCTGTTAGAGAAGAGATATCAGAAATTAGGTGACTTTTGTGGTGTAGGCTGTTTGTCCTGCGTGTCACAGAAACTGTTTAAGCACAAGGTTAAAAGCCACACGGATGTAAAAGAAACACTGTATGGTGATTTGCATGAGTGTGTGTCAAGATACATACAGCCAACAGGATCTGAATGGCTGAACTCAACACCTCTATGTACTGGTAGTCAAGGAGACACCCGGAGACAGTGATGACATGGTGGTCATCAGGGGCCATGCGAGAGTCTAGCACTGGTGTGACCAGGCAACCAGGACCATGCTCCATCCACCACGAACGATGAAGGGAGGTGTTGAATGTCATGAGAAAGTCCCTGTCCTGAACACACACACACACACACACACACACGCATAAAAGTGGAGCTACAACTAACGATTATTGTCACTGCTCAGATGATTACGTGTTTTCATAAACCGATTAGTCCAAAAAATGTCATAAAATGGTGAAAAATATCTGTCCCAATTTCCCACAGCGCAAAAGGTGACAATTTACAAAGCTATAAAATAGAAAAACAATGATATAAAACACAGAAACAATGATAAACAACATAGAAAAAAATGATAGAAAACAGAGGATCAATGATATAAAACAAACAATGATATACAACACACAAAATAATGATATAAGACACAAAAAGCAGTAAATCCACAGATTTGAGAAGGTGGAACCAGAGTATTTGAGTTTTTTGCATGATACATGATTTAAACAGGGGCTCCCAATCTGGGAGTCAGGACCGCACCAAGGGGTCACTAACTGACTCTCAGGAGTCGCAATGCAATTATCTTTTTATAATATGATATATTATTTATATTATAGATTAGGGCTCGATCTTTCAAATCTTTGTTTTTTCTTGTGAATTATTGAATAATTTTACATCTTTAGGCCTCTAAAGCAGCGATTCACAAAGCGTGTTGCGCGACTGGAAAAATATAATGGTGGTGTAGTAATAACTACAATAACACTTTTTGTGTTACTTTCCTTTGTAAATTTAATTTAAAATTAAAAATGTTTAAAAATTAAAAATTATTATTAATAGTTAGCTCACATGAAATAGCTACTCACACACCTCTTTACCTCTCTCTCCCATCCCTCTCTCTCTCTCAGGCTGAGTCACCCGAGCTGTACTTACAAATCCTCATATGGATCCTTTTTTTGTCCATGTTATCTGTTAATGAGGCTATGCAGGACGCAATTTGTGAGAAAACAGCGGGGATGTTTTGAAACGTGTTTTTGTTTTTGACATAAAAATCCGTCATACATCTCCCTCTGCATGGTTCAGCACGCAGGCGAACTGTGGATTGATTGCAAAATTAACCTTCACAGTATATAAGTTTCATTGCCACTGTTACTTTTTAAAATAATAAATAGGCTATAACGTTACATCGCAATGCAGAGTTGCCGTGAAAAGAAGACAGATGCATGCTGTGTTTAAGCAGTGTGTGAGTAACGGGAGAGCGACTGATTTAAAAGGCGTCACTTTCAAGAGTGTAACTGAGTGAAACCCCATAGCTTTGACACAGAGCTTAAGACAAAGAGGACTGGACTGCTGCTGAGTGGTCCAAAGTTATGTTCTCTGATGAAAGTAAATTTTGCATTTCCTTTGGAAATCAAGGTCCCAGAGTCTGGAGGAAGAGAGGAGAGGCACAGAATCCAAGTCTATGAAGTGGACTTGGATTCTCCATGAAGTCCAGTGTAAAGTTTCCACAGTCAGTGATGGTTTGGGTGCAATGTCATCTGCTGGTGTTGGTCCACTGTGTTTTCTGAGGTCTAAGGTCAATGTTTTAGAGCACTTCATGCTTCCTGCTGCTGACCAACTTTATGGAGATGCAGATTTCATTTTCCAACAGGACTTGGCACCTGCACACAGTGCCAAAGCTACCAGTACCTGGTTTAAGGACCATGGTATCCCTGTTCTTAATTGGCCAGCAAACCTGTCTGACCTTAACCCTATAGAAAATCTATGGGGTATTGTGAAAAGGAACATGCGATACGCCAGACCCAATAATGCAGAAGAGCTGAAGGCCACTATCAGAGCAACCTGGGCTCTCATAACACCTAAGCAGTGTGACAGACTGATCGACTCCATGCCACGCCGCATTGCTGCGGTAATTCAGGCAAAAGGAGCCCCAACTAAGTATTGAGTGCTGTACATGCTCATACTTTTCATGTTCATACTTTTCAGTTGGACAACATTTCTAAAAATCCTTTTTTTGTATTGGTCTTCAGTGATATTCTAATTTTCGGAGATACTGATTTTGGGGTTTTCATTAGTTTGTCAGTTATAATCATCAAAATTAAAAGGAATGAACACTTCAAATATATCAGTCTGTGTGGAATGAATGTATACATTATACAAGTTTCACTTTCTGAATGGAATTACTGAAATAAATCAACTTTTTGATGATATTCTAATTATATGACCAGCACCTGTATATATATAGCAACCTCGTCAAGATGTAGAAGTGGGTGCGTTGCCTAAAAAGTTTGGGAACCGCTGCTTGCAAACAGACAAAAGTTTGGGAACTAGAGAGTTAAACAGTTAATTGATCATCAAAATGTAACGCAACTAAGTAAATTAATCTAACTAAAGATAGAATAAGAGAGTGTTTCTAGTGATAAAGCAAATATCCAGGTTGTCAATGGCATCACACACAACCACAAGTACAGACACAAAGAACTTACCTGAGACAGGTTCCCAACCTCCAGGTAGAAACAGATGATGAACGAGTTCCAGCCCACCCAAAGGACCAGCCATACTGCATACTGCCAAACAGATAAGAGATTAGTTTCTGTATCAAAGTACACGCAGGCTCATGCATTATCAAGTAAACAGGAGCTGGTGTGGGATATACTCACAAAGATGAGGTATCTGAATCGGAACTGCACGGTGCCGAACATGCCCAGGATGACGGCCATAATGTGCAGGAAGTTGGCCAGGATGGGAGCCCATTGGTAGCCCAGAAAATCAAACACCTGCCTCTGCAGGGCTGCCACCTTGGGGGAACAGGGGAAGGGGAGGGGTGATACACACACATTAGACACGTACATACAAACACACACAAATGTGGGCATGTGCAAATACAACACACATATGAACACACACAAGCAATCAAGGCTTCACACACCCAATATATGCACACACAGACAGTGACAGGGACACACATACAACGGTCTGCCGCAGTTGTTTCCATGGTAACTGCCTGGAGCACCAGCCCAGTCCAGTGACTGTAAAAAGAGGAGCACCCCCCAAAAGCTCCCCCAAACTAATGAGAATCTATGGGCTGAATTCCCCTTCCACACAGCAACTCATCGGCCCCTGCACACAATATTCTGGGTAGCCGGCCCTCACACTGCCTGCCCCTGTCTGCATCATGCTCACTACAGGAGGAGCTCACACTGTCTCACATTACACACTTATTACATTTTAGTGGGATAGTCCCAAGCTATTTGTAGGCACAAGGAACAGCTAACTTTAACTCCAGAATGGAGACCAGATGGTGAACAGGGCCTCCTTGTCCCTCTTGTGATTAACATTCACATGGTTTTGCCAGAATGGGGCTATCACCCTTCTCTCTCTCTCTCTCTCTAGACATACAGACCCCCCCCCCTCGCCCTTCTCCCTCTGCTTCTGCTTCAAAGACACACACTCCCTCGCCTGTAATGTGGCATGGCACCCCAGCAGCTGCAGCTCAAAGCTGTTTGTGACTGTACGGAGAGGCTGGACAAATATGCCCTGTTACAAGGCGCGTGTCAGTAGCACGCTGCCTTTATAGTGAGTGCGCACACAAATACACACATATATGCACACACTCACCAACTGCAGTGAACATATCACCAGCAGCGTGCATCTTCCGTCGCACTTCCCCATCTTGGAGGGCTCAGGACGCGGCTTGGAGCCGCGGAGGCTCCGGGGGAATGACGGGTCCCCGGTCAGATCCAGACTGCCTGGCCGTCTCAGATCACACCATTCCTGGGTGAATAGACCTGCCCAAGGCCGCCGCCGCCTTCTCCCTTAACGCTGGTCGAGCGCTTCCACTCACGGCGAATGATCCATCTTGGCTGCTGGTTTTTGTCGGTAAATACCAATCACGGGTGTTTTTTCAGAAAGGAGAGGAGGAGGAAGAGGCAGGAGAGGGGGGAGACCACTTCACGCCGGCCTGCTGCGGTCCGACTACCACCGACAACCGTATCACCTCGGCCACACCTTCCGGAGAGGGGACACACAAAGGCACAAAGAGAGACGGAAAGCTGTCATAATCTGCCCCGGGCTGCAGACAGAAATGAGCATCATATGATACCGAATCACACGGGGGAGGCGGGGAGGAGAGGATCGACCCCGCAGTGTTACTACGGCTAACGTTTGGCTACATACAATCTACGGACACAAAGCAGCCCGTTGTGACTCACGGTTTTCTAGGAACTGTAGAGTCCTCGCCCCCCCTCCTCCAATCCCCGGTGCTCCTCTCCTGTAACTGTTCAGGGGAATAAGTCGAGTTAACGGGCAGATCTGCTCACCAGTACCGGGGTCCGGGCTCCGTCTCGCAGCGTCTTTTGTCAACAATCGGTGCCGGGGCGGGCGCAGGAGGAGCCGAGGGGGAGAGGAGGGGGGTGGGGGCACACAGTCACCGCGACCCCCTCGAGGAGGAGCTGCATGGATTCTGCAGACCCGCGTGCGTGCGCGCGCCCGAGCAGCAGCCCTGCGAGGCGTTCGAAAGGAGCACAAAAGAAACGGGGGCTCGCGGTGGTGGTGGAGGAGGAGGTTCAGACAGCCGAAAATAATCAAGTCTGTAATCGCCTCCCACTTCCACCCGAGTGTGGACAAGAACCGGAGAGGGAGCACCGACACGCGGCCCTGCCGCTGGGCTCCTCAGCCTGCGGTCATCCGGAGCGGACAAAAACACAATTAAGAGCCTTGTTTAATCACAGCTACTCACCAAGAGCAGTGTGACAGGGCAACAAAGTGAGCTTCACACAACTTGAGTCTATCACTGATGGAGAGGCAGATAATGACCGCTGTGGCGGTTATCGCGAGGCCAGAAGACAATCAATAGTAAAATCATTAAATGTAATATCTGGTTTACTACAATCAATCTTACATAGTTACACACAATAAAATAGTGATTAAACAGTAACAGTATGTAGGCCTACACTATGAGTCTGTGTTCTGTATATTATTCTGTATATTATTCACAGTAGACTATAATTGTTTCTAGTCTATTATGGATTTTCTATTTATCTTATTTTATTCTATTTGAACTTAGTGGTCCCTTTCCTCGTGTTTGTAAATGCATTTCTACACCTTATGTAAAGCACTTGAATTGTCTGTGTCTAAAAGGTGCTAAATATGCCTTGCCTCCCTAGAGCAAAACTAAAAAAAATATTTAATTATTATAGATGAAGTGACCCATTATCAAAGCCCTACTTAACTAAATAAACCCTGTCCACTGTGCAATTAGACTGAAGAAAGAAAAACACTTTAACAGCTGCGGTCACAGGCCAGTGATTCTATAGTGCTAATTAACTGACCTAATTAATTTATGGCCACAGACTAACCTTCAACTCATACCAACAGAAGAGAAACACAATAAAATGTCTATTCTTTTTTAAAAAGAAATAAAAGTATAATAGTACTTTAAGTTAAAAGCACTATAGTGTTTAAAAAGTACTCATTCTTAACATGGTCCTTTCAGTGATAAATTATCAGTTCAGGTTGTGTTATTTACTATCCCACAAGTGGACATTCTTTTTGGACAAAGATATAAAACAATAATTACATAATTAAACAAAAAGACAATATAGGATATTAGAAGTATATACTGTACTCTTTTGATATTCAGAAACCCACGAAAATAAAGATAAAGGGCTAGGTTGTGTGACACTTCATAGTATATTTGAATTAAATGCATTAATTGCACATATAGTTAACAGAAAAAATAATTTGTCATATAAATATATACACCTACCGACAAATATCTGAGAGGGTCGGAACAGATTTGTTTAATGACACCATAAACATCCTGTCCGCATTTAAAACATTGAAGTCCCACAGAAAATACAGCCTGTCGTCCTATCTTACATAATCCCTCTGTGTTTGATAAAAGCTCAACTTCTTGTCAATATTAATGTGTTAATGTGCAAGAAATACTCCATATACTGCTGCTTAGTTTGAACTCATATTAACTAGTTAAGACCACTGTGAAATAAATGTAGTGGAGTCAGAGGGACAGTGTTTTCTTTGAATGTGGATTAATGATATAAAATAACTTGTGTGATTAACACAGATCACACAGGTTTGTTGGATAAAACCAGCAGCATGTAAAACTACTATTAAAACATAATGACAGAGGAATCAAACCAACTCTTTTTTATAGAATACTGAAGTTTATTAAAAAGAAACAAATCAGGATAATAAAAAAAACAATCGTGGAGGTTGTTGTGACTGAGCATAATAAACTTCAAACACACATCCTGAGGTTGTTCTGTGACAAGCTGAAGCACATGAAATTACAGAGACTCCTAGCCCACTGTCACACAACACTATCCATACCACTTTTAGAGCAGGACCCTCGCTTGCAGGACACGCGCGCACACTCACACTCGTCAAATTTACACACACAAACACACACCCTTCCCTACTGAATTTCTCCCATGTAGAGCCGTTTATCACTGGCGCCAGACAGCACTGTATAGAGGGACAAAGAGAAAAAGATGATTAAACTCTTAAACGGTTAGTCAGAAGCCTCAGGTGAAATAACCACTAATGTCAATTGAAATCTGACAGACAGAAAATAAGAGTGTTGGGTGACGATTTCACTCTTAAGTCTGATCCCTCCAGATCCCCACAGCTCTCTGCTCAAACGTTCCTCAAGTCTTTAAATATCTCCGTAATAATCTAATATGTATTACAGCTCTTTAGTCACAAAAGCAGTTGTTTGACTCACCTATGGGCTCCTCTGGGTGAAAGGCCACTTCGTTGACAGAGCCAGCGTGGCCCGGCAGCTTGTACAGGATTCTGCGTGATGTGGTGTCCCAGATATACACAAATCTAAAAAACACAGAGAGTAAATAATTAGAATGACTGCTGACGTGGGACAATGCAAAGCAGAAGACTGAAGGATTACAGAATTTTTGTTACGATACATTTTGTGCAGGGTATTTATTTCAAGTTATGCTGTGTTTTGTGGATTGAGATAGAAAATAAAAGTTTTTCTAACGTTTTAGGTGGGGCTTATACAGTCTATGGCTGCAACTAATGGTTATTTTCTTTGACGATTATGTTCTCAATGAATCGATCAATTTGGTCAGAAAAATGTAAAAAATGTCAGCGTAGAACCAAATCATTTTTCTTACTATAATAATTAAAATTACTTAAAGCAATAATCAAAATAGTTGACGATTAATGCAATAATTGACAACTAATTGATTATATGATTAATTGTTGACTAACTTGCAACTTAAAATGGATATTACTTTAGAAAGATGGACCCATGTAATAATGTGCTGTTTGTAAGTCAGGACACAAATGTGTTATCTGGACACACACTTTTCTATTTTGTATTTATACGTCTTCACTTTTGTAGAACTTGTTTTTTAAAATCTTTTTTCCCTCCATGTTTATTATGAAGCGCCAATATACCAAAGTCAACAACTGGATCTCTTCTTTAGATAACAATTTTTATTACATAAACCTTTAGCTTATGTGTGTGCATTAGCATGTAAGTGTGTGTGTGTTTCGTTGCCTCTCACCTGTCAGCTGAACCTGCAGCTATCTTACTGCCATCAGTAGACCAGGAGCACCGCAGCAAATTCTGACAGACAGGAACAGATGCTTAGAAACTGCGTGAGCAACATGACACAACCACGCTATGTGTGAGCTACTGTTACAGTAATAAGATGAACTTTTCTTTATTAGAAATGACAGCAGAGAGTGATGGGAGAGGCAGGATAGGATGAAAGGCAAGGTCATGCAGCCTTTGGTCGACAACAGGCGTAAACACCACCAGCAGGACTGCAGCTGTCACTTAGGGACAAAGTTACAGACCATGTCAGTTCACATGAACCGTGTCAGTGCCGTTTATTGCATGTCAGAAAGTGACATGTTTTGATGCCTATTTAGGGAAAAAAATCTTTGAAACTCAAGTCTCAAAATATGTTTTTAACTCAGTCGTCCAGGTGGGAAAACCTATTTGTTCCTTCCAGTATTTTCTCAAATATATCCAACTGCTCACTCTGGTTGGTATCAACAATGGAAAGTTGTAAGAGTGCTGTAAATTCAAGCAGACCACATAATATATCATAGACCACAAAGAGATATTATTATTTATGTTACCTTTTCAAAGTTGTGAACATTTCCCTGGAAAATCTTCACACATCTCTCCTTGGGTGCAAACGGCCGAACATCCCAAATACGCACTACACAGAGACACAGACGAAAGCCAAATAAAGGATTCAGCTATAGAAAATTCAATGTTATGACCTGAGAAACTTTATTGTACTGTAAGAAATACACGCACAAACACCCTACCTGTGTTGTCCATGGAGTTTGAGAGAAGGTAGGATCCCTCAGAGCTCAGGCTGAGTCCAGTTACTGAGTCACCATGGCCGTGCATATTGTAGATCAGCTTGTTCTGCCTCAGGTCCCACACCTGCTCGACACAAAGAAGCAGCTATGACATTGTTTATGCAAAAGGGCATACAGAATATAGGCCTATATGTAAAGAATAAGCTGGAGCTCATATGTCATTGACAGATATTAGCAATAGCCACAGTCTGAAAGCCAGACTTCATGATAGCTGTTGAAACCTGCAGCAGGGCCTGCAGGATAAGAAGGTAACAGAATGAGGCACAAAACACCCGTGTAATTCTTGAACATCATTATAAAAGAAAGAGAGTGAAGAGTGAGGAGGATGTAGCAGTGAATTAACTGCTTAGCATCACCTGAGGGAAGCAGTTCCACAGCACACAGAAAATGTTTCACTCCCTTATTTTACTCACACCCAAATGAAAAATGGGTCTGTGGGTTTAGGACGACCTAATTTTGAATGTGATACACCGCATCCCTAAATGACTGAACTCATCACTGTTTTATATCTGCAGCAATCCATGTAATCTGTAACAAAAGCTGCTGGCACTAATGCACGGTTCATAATGATCTAATTGGTCTTTAATCTTACTGTGATACTTAAAAAATAATTACCTCTACGACCATAACTTTAACACTGCCCGTGGATGAAATGTAATTTCTTGCACCACGCACGCCATGCTATTTCGCACATCAGTGGGTGTCTCTACTGCCAAATGAATGAATAAAAATAAGATGACACGGTTTTCCATGATCAGGGCTTGACATTAACACCAGCCAACCCGCCTAATGCAGGTGGACTTCAGCCGCGGCGGTCACTGCCACTAGCCATATTGGCATGTTGAAAAAAAAATGCAGTCTTGTTAAAATGCAACAGAAATAACAAACAAATTGCAATTAAACTCTACAGCTCCAATGAGCACTTCCAGCACATAGGGTTTGTCCATTGGTCCATTCGTGGAGCCCATCGTGACTGACAACACAGTAAACGAGCTGACGCTGTGGAGATTAAACCAGCGAACTGGCCGTCGCACTGAGGGCTGTTAGTCTGCTGTTAATTATCAACTTGACCAACGGCAACAATAGCAAGCCTTCTTAATAGCAGAAAAATCCACACAACAGGCGCATCTCACTCTCTCCTGCAGTGCCGCCACACAAGATGGGCCAAATATGACATCCAGCCTTTTGTCAAACAAGAATAGGCTTATAGAAGTTGAATCTGTCACAGAGGAGTCACAGTCCTTCAGACCTGTAGACTGTTAGCCTCCCTTTCTTGTTTTTAACTGATGGTATGATCTCTGTCATCACACACTGTCACAGTTTGGCTTTTCAGTGTTAGTTTTTTTTGTTTTGTTTTGTTTTTTACAGGGGTGCCAGTCAGGTCTCTCTCCTGACATTTAAGATTTTTAGGTTTACTTCACAAATGTCATACATATAAAATGTACACCCTCGGATTGTAATATACAACAGTGTGATAAGAAAAACCAGCACTCAAAAAGTTCAGCCTGAAACAAAAGTATTTTGTATTTTGCAAACCACAAAAGAAAAGCAAATCTCAAAATAACACACCGCAATCAACTCAAAATGCACATCAGCCGTAATCCAGTCTGGTTTAACTAAAGTAGCAACATAAATTCACTTCATCACAAAATATGATCATAAACTCAGTCCATACAAAGCAGCAACCTAAACTTAGACCATCACAAAGTAGCCTAGAAAAAAACAAAGAAAACTGGCCAGCACAAAAAAAGGGGTTTTGTTGGACTTATGGCCGGGGAGAACTGGACGGCGGAGATTATACTCAGTGGTATAGAGGTGGAGTAGTTTGTGGCAGGTACGGCATGCACGTAGGAGCCATTATACATGAGGAGGACATGTCCCCCCCACATTTCAAAATCTATGTTTTGTCCCCCTCACTTTTCATAGCCAGGGGGTTTGAGTGACTAGTTAATCAATCACACTCCGCATCTGACACGAATAAATGGTTGAAACGTACCTGAAGACAGCAGTGGGGACACCTGCTGCAGGATGGGTAGGGACTTACAAGTAACGTAATTTTGCAAAATAAATAAGTCACTGGCACCTTTTCACGTTCCTTTTTTAAAAATTGTAGTCTATTTTTACACTTTACTCCAGTATTATACTTTTAATTTCGCTACATTTTCCTTTTGTACCTTAATAACTTAATCAGTCTCTTATCTGCATTTTGCTTCATTAAAGAAATGAGCTGTCATTCAGACTGAGTGCGCAATTACGCAGAAGAGTGCCAGGTCTCCCCTGTGGTACAGAGAGATGGGCACTCATCACAGATATGAATGAGCTGGGCGGATGCAAACATTTAGAAAACCAGGCAAATACCTTTTCAGTTAAAGGCTTTATTGTTCTACTGAAACAACTGAAATCCAGTGAGCGCACACCATGGCACTGGTGACCGTGTTCGAAAGCACCCTGCGTCGCTCTTTAACAAGCCGGCCGCCACCTACTTTTTCTTTCCATTAACAGCGCATTTAGTCCCTGCAGAGCAAACATAACTAAACACTGGAACATCCAAGTCTGATGATCACTAGAATGATTCTGATATCTTATAAGTATCCTGTTGTTGAAAATCAGCCTGTTTCTTTAACACTGGTTACACTTTGTTTTATAGCGATGAGTCCATCAAACAGAATGTCGCCAGTGAAACTGATCTTTCACTCAGCAGCTACCAGCTGTTATTTATTCAGGAAACAATCATTTTTCAGAAGCACAGAGGGAAATATGGTGGATAAAACAGTCCTGTTGCGCCTTACGCCTGACGCACAGCTTCCTCTGTATGCAGCTTTACCTGTTTCAACAACGAGCCGCTCCATGTTTTTGCCACAATAATTTTTGTGTTGTAAAGATTATTTAGATGCTTTATTGTTTTGGCTGCCTCTGCTACTGCAAAGCAAGTGGTTTCGTAGGTTACATGCCCATATTAAAAAAGACAGGAAACAATAGTGGCTGGGCAGCAAGCATGATATTTTAAAGTGATCTTAACAACACATTCATGGAGATTTAAAAAGGAAAATTATTAAACAGAAATAGCCGAAGATAATCAACCAGCAAGGCAAATTGCATTCCTAAGAAATAACCTGTTGCACAGCAGATGAAATATATTTTTATACTTTTACATCAGTAGGTTTGTCATTTTTTCTTTGACTTTTTTGGGAGTAATTGTACTTTTTCTTGAGCAATTATTTTGAGTACTCTATCTGCCGCTGGCCAGCATCACCAGTACTAGCTCTGACAAGGTGAACATGAGACAGACAGCAGAGATGAGGGCAATAACAGAGTAAGAGCACCAGTTTATGGTAAGACTTTTGATGATATGGCTTATTTATTTATTTATTTATTGTACTCAAGGGCTCAGCTGAGGGGATTTCTTTACTTTAGGAGAGTTAGACAGGAGTGTCTAGTTTTGAAAATGTATTTTAATGGCTCATTTAGTGATGTACTCTACTTAGATAAAACTTTCAAGAATGCAGGAATAAAGGTCTCTAAAGACCCAGAGGCCCCAGCAAATGCTTTGACTGGGCTGATCAGGGACAAACTCCTGGACCACTTTTTTGCCTCTGTCTGTGACCATCCTTGACCTTAAAAACTTGTGCCAGGAGGTGTGTATGTGTCACTGCTATGTGTCCATAAACAACTGAAAAGTAGTCAAAATGTTCACACAGAGATGAGCATCCTACAGTATTTTAAGAGGAAGAGGTCACAGGAGCAGGAGTAGAAAAAATTGAGGAGGACGAGCTTGTAAGTTGTATGGATAGCTAGTAGACGTAGTAAATTCTAAAACTCACATACTAAAAAGACTCCAGTGACATGTCATCAGAGTTTGAACTGAAGACAGTTCTGTGTTCACAAACATGTGTTTCAGAGAGAGTCAAGGCCAAGTGAGACACAGGAAATATCACAGCTCACATGTGTAACGCTAGGATAACTTAATACATCTGTGCTGTGGCTACATTAACTAGCAGCTGTTCCATGGTTTTTAATGGTATGTAGTCGGTTTTGTTCTAGTTATTTTATACTCCCTCTCTCTGACCCTCTCTGAGTTTTCATAATCTCCCCTCCCCAGCCTATTCTTCATCTTCTCTCACTGCACATCTCAAACCTCTTTCAGCCACACTAATAAATACATTCTGTTTTCAAAAGTAATTAGAAATGATCATTTAAGTCCTTTATTTTTAAAAAATCAGGGGGCAGCCCACCTAACCCCACTAGCATTTTTGCATCCCCCCCAGGTTTAAAGTTGCTCCTACGCCCCTGCGGTACGGTGAAAGAACGCGATTGTTGTTGACTCAAATGGTCTCAAGGGATTAACTACCTCAGTTTTTCAGCTTCATCTAACAAAGAGCTCGCCGCTTACAACTCTGCTTCTCCCGATTCTCTCTCTCTCCCATTTTCTCCACACCTGCTAATCACCGGAGGGAAGATTCAGCAGTGGCTCAAGCGCAGGGCAAATCAGTGAGTCCGATTAAGAGTGGGTGTTTACGGGCGGTGCAACCTAGTAGTTGTAGGTTGTCACAACGCGACTGGTCGCATAAACACACACATCAACACAGCGTTCAGTCAGTGCGTGAGTGTGCGTAGAAAAAAATGCACAGGAGAATGAGAGAAAGAGAAAAGGCAGAGCTGAGAAAAGAGTCATTATATGCTGTAAAATTACAGATATCTTCATGATTAAGGGACATGGTGGTGTTTTAAAAAAAGAAAATAAACTACTAGCAGGGTCACCCTTACATCACATCATATCATATCACAATTAGGGTACCTTTCCAGATTTGATTTTATGTTTTATTATAGCCTAAGTACTCATGCCATAGGAAAGCAGAAGATGCGTTTGTATGGGAATAATCTGGAAAATAAAGACCTGTGTACTTGTTTCAGGTGGAAGTATCTTCAGTTACTCAGAGCTACCAGAGTTTCATGATGTTAAACATAAATCCAGTCAGAGCACTGAGGAAATGCAGATGCAAAACAAACCATCCAAAAGTGCACAAAAATGATGTCGGCCTACATAAAGTTTTAATCCTTTTGCCTTAATTGTGGATTTTTTCTTAGACAAAAATAATTTGTTATTCTTTGCTCTTGTTTCTAATGCAGATCATTTTCTACTCTGCATTACAGTATTTACAGCTGTTATAAATAAACAGTGTTTCTGAAAAAAAAAAATCAGTTTAGTTCTTATTTTTTCCAATTCATCTTTTACACCCATGCACCACTTTCATTATATAAAATAAGAAGCTACTCTTATATGTGCATATCTTAATAGACTACATTTTTTTCAAAAAAGGTACTTTACACACAACCTTATCAGAACTAATGATAATATTAGTACATTTTAGCACACCATAGTCAGCTTTAATCATATAAAACATAATTTTCCAACAACAAAAATGTGGCTGGTGAAAATGCTGTGTGGTTAGAAAACCACTAGCCACACTAGCTAGTGAGCAAAAAAGTTAATATCAAGCCCTGTCCATGATCATTATTTGCCAGTAGAGATGGACAATAAAATCAATATTTTGAGATACAACTAATAGCAGTCATTGAACGCTCCCCAAGTGTCAAAAAATGCTGCAAAGAAATTACGATTGTCAATTTATTGTTAGAGATAAACTTACAAAATTATGATGATATGGATTTTTGGTCCCCATCCCAATTTTGCCAACAACATTATGCATTTCTATTAACTCAGATCTGATCATGATATCTTTTACATGCATTTTCACATTATCTTGACAGGGTAATTTTCAGGTTTACTGTGTATGCTGGAGTTCGGTACCTTGATATCATTGTCGATGCCTCCTGACAGGATCTGATCACTGGTGTCATTAAATGTTGCAGCCAGCACCTGGTAGGTGTTCTGGAAAGTGTGGATCGCCCCTTTCTTACGAATGTCCCACAGCTACCACACAAATAGATAAGATAAACAAAAGCCTGATCATCAGACCAATCATTGAAGTTTGACATGAATTAGTAACAATCACTTTCCATAACATAGTCTATCACTGAGACAACTGAGTGTGGTTAATCTCCCGACAACTGAACCCAATGATCTCAGTTAAAAACTCTAATTAAATATCATCCAATATCTACACAGGTCAAAGAATTTCATGAAACTAATCGGCAGCTGGAAATCTCACCTTAACTGTCCCGTCATCGCTGCCGGTGCAGACAAGCTGGGGCCCTCGGCGGGCTGGGTAGCAGGTGTTAACAAAGGACGTGTGGCCCTTCAGACGTTTGATCCTCTCACCTGTTTCACTGTCCCACACACCTACAGTCTTGTCAGTGCTCGCCGAAAACAGCATGCTGAAATACACAGCAAGAAAACACAGTTGCTCAAACCATTGGTAGATACATTTATTAACCTGCTGGATTAACCTGTGAATTAAGAAGCATGGGTTTCACACGTCTCTTGCACATCATATCAGCTTTCAACAAAAAGGAAACATGTGTTGCTCTCCATCAATTACAGAAACTCAAATTATCAGCCATGTTTGCTTGGTAGTTTGGGTTAGAATAAAAAGGAGAAACACTAGGACCACACTCTACTTTGACTTATTATTTTATTATATTCATATTTCCACATAGATGTAGGAGGAATACACACAAAAGGAGGATGCCCTCCTGTGCGTATTCTGGCAATTTCACAGTGAATATACACAGGCGGGAACAACAAGTACACCCAACCGGGGGAGCAACAGGCACAGAGTGTATAATGAAGGATATAACAACATGAAAAACCACAGAAACACAATACAAATTATTCTCACTTCATGAGGAACAAGCAAAAAAAATCTCCTTATTCATCCCATTGGGAATTAGGGTATCAAGGAAGTGTATCCATTATATTTCCCTTTGGAGAAGGACTCTGTCCCTTTTACAACCACTCTGTGGCATTTCAATGTCTCAATGCCCATGTAATGTAGTTCTCTCAAGCTGTGTTACTATTAAAGTGCCTATCCTCCAATGATTTATCATTATGATTATGAATAGCACTTATGTCCATAGATCCTGGGTTATAACCCTTCATTTTGTTTTCCCAACATAATACAAATTACATAGGAATTTTAACATGTAAACAGCATATTGAGTGATACATGTGATTCTCTTGTAACCTCAGTGACAACACCAGACTTTGGATGGGTGAATTCATTAATCACAGAATCACAGTTCAAGTACCTCTGGGTGTTGTTCACAAGTGAGGGGAGATTGGAGCTGGACACTGGCCAGAGAATCGGACCAGCGGGGGCCGTAACGCACTCGCTTTACCGCACTGTTGTAACGAAAGAGAACTGAACTGTAAGGCAAAGCTCTCGATCTACCGGTCAATTTTCGTTCCTACCCTCACCTATGGTCATGAAGGCTGGGTCATGAACAAAAGAACGAGATCGCGGGTACAAGCGGCCGAAATGGGTTTCCTGAGGCGGGTGGCTGGTGTCTCCCTTAGAGATAGGGTGAGAAACTCGGCCATCTGCGAGGAGCTCAGAGTAGAGCCGCTGCTCCTTTGCGTTGAGAGGAGCCAGTTGACGTGGTTTGGGCATATGATAAGGATGCCTCCTGGACACCTCCCTAGGGAGGGTCCCAGGCACGTCCAGATGGGAAGAGGCCTCGGGGAAGACCCAGGACTAAGTGGAGAGATTATATCTACACACTGGCCTGGGAATGCCTCGGGATACCCCAGTCAGAGCTGGTTAATGTGGCTCGGGAAAGAGAAGTTTGGGGTCCCCTGCTGGAGCTGCTGCCCGCAACCCGACCCCGGATAAGCAGGTGAAGATGGATGGATGGATAGAATTGCAGTGTATGTGTATGAATGTGTATTTCTGTTTCTGACGGCAGAAGTGCTTTAGCCTCTGCCTCAGTGTATTAATGTGCGTGTGAATGGGGTGAATGTGATGTAGTGTGGTCAGAAAGACTAGACACATGCAATGCAAGTACACACCATTTACCATTTCGGTAATCTGGAAGACCTCTTGAACAAAATATCTAGGCTAGAGTGACATGAACTTGCAATTTGAGAGCCAGTATCCAATATGTGCCAGTGTCTCCTCACTATTTGTTTTCTCTGACTAAAATTAAAGACCATAGGTGGATACAAATGCAAGGCCCTGAGAAGAGGTATGTTTAGAACTAGGTTTGAGTAAATGAGCGGACAGTTGTCTAATAATTCATCCCATACTCCCTTGTTTTGGACCAAAAGAAGAAATGGAAAGCTGGTAAGTTACAACATTTTATTAAACTAAAGCTGTATTCTGACAATTGTCATTCAAAAAGTTCCAGGGGTTGTGTGTGCTATATGTAACTGTTGCATGCATATAAAACAACGATTACAAGTTGCTGACTCACAACTTCAAGTTTATGCTATTTGTTTTGTTAATATAGATTATTATTTTGACAGTTTGTCCATCACAGTACAGCTTCAACATTTCACTTATCAATGCCCGTTCTTACCTGCCATCTGTGTTGTAATGCAGCTCCATCACTGCTCCACTGTGGCCCTTCAGTGTGGCATAATTATCACAATCTCCATACACATTCCACATCACTGCAGCAAAGAAACACAGTGTACAGCGAGTGATTCACAGTAACTGGGAGTATGAATACGTTTTAACAAGGATGCACTAGTTCAATTAATATCTTACATATGAGCCTGTCAAATCCTGAGGAGGCTAACGTGGCTCCGTTGGGGTGAAACTTGCAGCAGTAGACCTCACCCTCGTGGCCAGACAGCAGCATAATGGGAGCCTGCAGGCTGGAGCTCCGTGGGGGACCCTATGGGAGACACATCAAATGTCATATATATATATATATATATATATATATATATATATATATATATATATATATGGATGTCTGACTCTGAGGTTATGGCTGGGTGAGCTGTTAAACAGACATATTACCATAGAATAAGGACAAGCTATTCTTTCAATATTAGAGCCAACCAGCCCAATATTAGTTTACCCTGTTTATTACAGTGGACTGCATGATAAAAGGATGTCAAACAGGGCTTATCATTTCAAGGTTGCATTTTTTAAAGAATTGCAGCAATTTGATTCTGAACTTACTGATTTAGATTTAGCTAAGCGTGATTGAACAGATCGCAGTATTTTCTGCTTTTGAGGTAACGCAGTGTTATTTACTTTTCCTGCGTATCCGTTTAGCTGGCAACAAAGCCCTGGCTTTGAAACTAAAAACATTTTCAAGTCCAGTTAGTCCACTTAAGAACATAGTGTGTTAATGTGCAGCTGTTAATGGTGGTGTATATGTTTTGGTCGCCTTTAACAAGTTGCAAAGAGTACTTTTCTAGTCCTTAGTATATAACGTTAGTATTCTCCGTACCATGGCCACGAGTTGCTGAGACTGAGCCGCCGCCACCAGATCCGTCCTGGGCCGCTTCACGGCGGTAGGAACCACCGCCATGTCCGCCGCTCTCTTCTTAGGTTCAATCATCCCGAGTTAGTCAACAAGAAACAGCAAAGTGTTGAATTATAATGCTATAATTTACGAAATGAATGGACGTCTTTCACGGAGGGACGTCGAGCGACGCAGCACCAACGAAGAACAGAGAAGGAGTACTTCCGCTCTGGCTTTGACGTCTGTGATTGGCCGAGGCTCGCAGCGACCGCGATGATTGGTTACGCGGCTTGTTGTTAAACTCAGTTGCCCCGGATGTAAAACCGAAGAAAGCAGCTTTGCTAAAACGAAAGGTAATACTATTTTGTGTTTATATATTTTTCTTCTGAATTCAAGCTATGTTGTTTACTGTCTATCGTTTTATAGATTTATATTTATACTTCACACACGGGCCAATTATCTAGTTTGTGTGTTTTTAATCGAGTTAACCAGGTTAGCTAGGTTTAGCTAACGTTAGCCTCACTGCAGTGCTACCATTCACACTAAGCTGCTCTGTTACAGCAGATGTAAAGTTAAGTTAACCTACTGAACACATTTTGTACACTGAATCTCGTACAAATCAAGTCACATGAACCAGCTATATTAGATCGCCATGCGAGAGGAGTCCTCTCGCACAGGGAGCAGTATCTGAGCAAGGGAAATACTGCGCAGCAGATAACAGATTTACTAGTATTTTGACTTATAAGTGATTCTAATGCAGAAAATGTGAATTTAATTGTGCTAAACCACAAACAATTCAATATTTTTTTAATTTAAACTAAACATAAACCCTTTTTCTTGTTGTTAATGGTTACTCTGATAACCATTAACAACAAGATATCACCATATCTACCCTTTTTATCATTTATTCAAACAAATGAACATACCTACACAATAAAACAAACAAAACAAAAACACTAATAAATAAAATTACAACAACAAGATCAGCTAAGTGAAAGGCAGATTTTTGCTCATGAGTAAACGTTGAAGAAACCAGATGGTTCATTTTGATTTTAAATTATGCTTTGTGGTCGCGACATGGCAAACACTTGTCAACAGTTATGATGAAATCTTTTCAACAAATATGCATGACTAAAATTAAGTAAAATCTTTGTTCAGTCCCTGTTAATTTGTTCGTAATTCAAATGACTTAAATCAAACATTTATTGAAGATTTGTTGTATTATTGAGGTAGAATTTTATCACAATAATTATCATTTATTGCCCTGCCCTAGCTACAGATGCCAGATATGGTGTATGAAGACCAAATACAGTGTCCCGATTACACAACATATTTAATGCCATTCCTCCTGGTATGATTCAGCTTCTAAGAGGTTATAGCCAAACTATCTATTTACTCCAAATACTTTGTTAGATCAGTTAAATTGTGTGGATGGACTACTTGGGCAGATGCACTGAAGTCTCCACTATGCCAAATAAATGTTGTAATATAAACAAGGTTAAAAAAGTTTCTTATAAGCTTGTTTACAGAATGCACCCTGTTAAAATTTAAACTTAAAGTAAACACTGATGTTTTGTGTAATTTCTGTAACTGCTGCCTCTCATCTAGAGGATATTCTGTGGACAAAACAACCTTAAATATCAGTTTCAAAATTGTCTTATATTTTATGATGCTACAAATATTAAAATATATTTCATTATCAATCTTCTAGATCCACTCATTAATACCTGTGGTCCACGTACACTGTGACAATGTCTGACAGCGATGGCCAAGCACAGGAGCCGGCTGGACTGGATGGTTTGCCACCATTGTTCAGCATTGCCAAGGGAGAGGTGGTCTCTCTGCAGACCTACGGAGCCTTTGTCAGACTGCCAGGGTACAAGAAGGAAGGTTGGTTAAAAAAAAGAAGCTCATTTGTCAGTATAGACTTTTATTGCAATTTTAATTATTCAGAAGGAATACAGTCTGAGATGCAATTTGAGATAAATTAACCACAGTAATATGTAGAAATAGTGCAGTAAAAGAGTAAGTAGCAGAGATAATGATGATAATAATAATAATAATAATAATAATAATAATAATAATAATTAATAAGAAACCTCATGATGAAAATATTGTAGAGCTCTCAACAGGTGAAAATGGTTAAACCTACAGTAACAAAGACGATAAGAAAAAGCAAAAACAGAGAAACATGTATTGGCAGAAAGATTGCTAAGTCAACACCTGCATCCACTGCCAAGTAAAACCACTGTGTCAAAGATGGGACTTAGGCCAGAACCAAAAGCAATGCAGAGTGTGTGCAGAGGATGCATGAGCCAAGATGCAGCCCTCTTATCCAAAATGCATTGTGTCTGTGTTGGCCTATGACAATGCTGTCTCAGCCAGGATGGAAAGACACCACAATAAGCAGCTAGAATAGGATTTCAACATTTCCTCAGAATTCCTTCTCTGATTGCAATGAGAGGTTGGTGTGTTATGTGCTGTTGTAGAGGATTAAATATTACAATCCAAACCTGTGCTTTTACATGTTGAAATATGTTTTATATGATTGCACAATCACTGATAAGATTAATTTTCAACCCACTTTGAGTTTTTTCCAGTCACTATGACTAAAAGATGATAGATAGATATGATGTGCATGCAGAGAAGTATAGGAGGGTGAGGGCAGGTTTGTTAAGAAGTGGAACAGAATGATGATGTCTGAGATATCTGGGTGGTGATGGAACAATGGATAAGACCATGCCTTTGGTGTGAGAGACCTGGGTTCAATTCCCCACTTTGACCCATCCACCATTGTGTCACTGAGCAAGACACTTAACCCCTAATTCCTCCAGAGGCGTGAAACCTCTGACATATATAGCAATTGTAAGTCGCTTTGGATAAAAGCGTCAGCTAAATGGATAAAAGTAAAATGTAAATGTAAATTGTGCTCCAACTGAACACCAGCTGCTCATTTTCACCACTGGAGGGCGAGCTGAGCAAAGTTGCTGCAATACATTCAGCACCCAAACCGTGGTGTTCAAATCCTGAGAAAATAATATTTTGCAACAAAAAACACTTCATATTTAAACATTTTATTCTTATTAAGTCAGACCATGTTTAAATTATGAGTCAGGGAAGGATGTAATGTGAAAATGTACATTTAGTTAATGCAACTAATCCTAGTAATATTCTGACAACAGCATTTTGTGTGTCTTGAAGATTTCTAATCGTTAGAAAACAGAATGTTTGAAATCTTTGAGTCTTGATAAAATGAAAGCATATATTTCATCGTCAGTAAAAATCAAGACATATTTGTGTGTCTCAAGCCTTTGAAGGTAATTCCTGCACAGGTGCTGTCGATTCAATCGATGTCTGTACATTTTTCCGTGACACATACAGGCCTGGTACATGTGAGCGAGATGTCAGCCACACGGGTTGAGAATGCCTCAGAGATTGTCGATGTGGGGGAACAGGTGTGGATTAAAGTCATTGGGAGAGAGGTAACAACACACACACACACACACACAAACATACCGTTCCCTGTCAGTGAGGTGAGCAGGATGACTGCAACTCTGTCCCCTGTCTCTCAGATTCGGGATGACAAGGTCAAGTTGTCTTTCTCAATGAAAGCTGTCAATCAGGGAACAGGGCGGGACTTGGACCCTAACAACGTTATGGCAGAGTAAGAGCTTACACTTTTTATCTTGGTGTGTGTGTGTACAGGTGTGTGTTATTTTCATCTGTGTGTGTGATTGTAGGCAGGATGCCCGGCGACGTAAGCAGTTTAGAGATCATACAGGCAATAGGATCACACTGGAGGCTGTACTCAACACAACATGCTCAAAGTGCGGCTGCAAGGGTATGACAACAACGCTAACGAAACCACATATCATACCTTTAAATAACAAAACACAGAGTATGCATTTGTTTCCTGCAACTTTTATACTGAGAAATTTGTGCAGCCATTTTAATAAATTGTTATTCTTTTCAGGACACTTTACGAAGGACTGTTTCTCTACTCCGGGCTTGCAGTACGCCCTTTTGCCTGAAGAGGACGATGAAGAGCCAAAGCAGCAGACCTCTGTAGTTACACCACAGCAGGACTCAGACAAAAAGAAGAAGAAAAAGAAGGTGAATGTGCGACTGTTAATGTCCCACATCGCTAACGGTTTGTGTCTCTGGGCTGTGATTCATTTCATGCAACAACCCATGCATCTCAGTATGACAATGCATGTCTGTGGCTGCTTTCACTGAGAGATAAAAGGCAGCGTTATGAGAACTGTCCAAAAGTGTTGTTTGAAAGAATACAATATAGTTTTGTGTGGATATAATGAAAAAGAATCGTTTAGGGCTTAGCTGCTGTATCTGTTGTCTTTAGCTGCTTTCTGCATTGTCATAGTTAAGGTTCCTTTTTATTGCCACACAAAACAGTTTCTCTTCTTGTATGTTTATCCTCTAGGAGAAGAAAATGAAGAAGAAGAGGAAGAGGGAGAGGAAGGAGTCTGATAGCGACAGCAGCAGCAGCAGTGGCGAATGCAAATCCAAGAGTAGGCGCCGTGACCACACTCCCGACAGTGGAGACAAAAAGAAGAAGAAACACAAGAAACATAGATCTCACAAACACAGCTGACACCGCTACATGGCTGAAACACACATCTACACTCACACACAGTACAGCTATCAGACAGACGCAAAAGGGAAGTGGGTAGCAACAGGCAGAGTGTCAGACTTCCAGCAGTGTATCTTTTAATAACCTCTCCCAACAAACCACTCATAGAAACCCTCATTCATTTAAGTTAAGGAAAGTCTTTCATACTGTCTCTGTGGTTGGAAGCACATTAAGCCCTCAGATAAAGTTAAAAAGATCAAAAATGGGCCGAGAAGGAATGTTTGGCAAATTTAAAAAAATGACTTGTCCTGAAGTAACTTCTGGGTCAGGCACACTGGGAGGAGTTTACACATCATATGTAACTCGATATGTTTAAGCAATGAGGCGGAAAGTGGCCATGCCTCTGAAAATCCAGATATTGTTTACAGCTATCTGGTTACACATGCTCATTGAAATCCATTAAGTAGATGTGAAGACAGTAAAGCTTGGGAGGGTGGGAGGGCTGGCGTAAAAATCCTTTCATCATGCAGAGAAAACTACACACACACGCACACACTCTTTCATTTCGTTGTAAAACCTTGTGTTAATAATAATTTTCCTTGATACAAAGGAAGTAGTAAAGACACAAACAGGACGTGTAATGCAGCATGGGCGTGACAGGAACCTCAAGCGTGATATCCTGAGGTTGTCCGCCGCTTATTGTGGGTGTACTGTACATGCATACGAGTTTTGCCACCAGGGGACTGCTCACTGTAGACACTACCGTTTTCCTGCATGCCAGCTGTTAGCTCCATTAAAGATGTTTTTATTTGTAAAAGTGTAAAAAAAATGCCTGTGTCTTTGTTCTTGGACCTTGAACTCAAGAGTGTGTGTGTGTGTGTGGGACCAAAATACACAACACATGCACAAACGTCAGAAATTCTCAGGTTGCATCTGTCTAATATGACCCTGAAGTCATATTAAGTTAACATTTTCAAATTTGGTAAGGTATCTAAAGGCCGTGACTGAGGGAATTACACAATGTCATTTTTATGTTGGGTCATCATGTCCCATGAGATCAAGAGTTTCACAAACTGGACAGAGTAGCTTTTGTCAGCGTCTTGTTTCTTTCGTGCTGCTTTGACCTTGTGTCCAAGTTCCCAGAGAAATAGATCCAGCTGCAGTGCTTTGACACGACTGCAATGCATTCCCTTGGTAAATACTTCAGTTCAATGCTAAGTCTCCCTCTCGTTTGCACCAGACAGATGTACAAGAATATGGCCATTTAGTGTGATCCCGAGTGTGCATGACAAAAATTGTGAGTATGTGCTGCGTTATTGCAAGTAATTTGAACACAATGGCAGCAATCAGTCAACAGAAATAATTCGAAAGTAGAATCTGCATACTTGTTCAACTTGTATTTATTATAGTGTTTGATTTTGAGGGGTTTCCTCCTATAGAGGATATCTTTGAAATATGTAACATTTTTCTTCCATAACCAATATATATAATGCATCTTTGTATTTTGTGTTGGAAGGATCTGAAAAAAAAGCTCCTTACAGAATAACAGACCAAAGAAACCTGCAACCTCATCATTTTGTAAACCTATCAGCCTATTTGGTCTCTCCCTTCGCCCGAACACTGACTCAGATTTAGTAGACAATATTTGAGAGCAACAGCTTTTCTCTGCCTAATGAGTCATGCCATAAATCTGACATATGCAACCAGTTAACAGATCAAATATTCACATATCCCTGTGATCGCCCAGATGAAGGTTAGTTTTAAAGTTACCAACAGTTTAATGTTTAACTAACAGTTTGCTCTGAAATGCTTTATTTTTTTCCGTGCACAACCAATGAAAACTATACATAGGCTGGAAGAAGCAAACTGGACACATTTGGGTTTTTCACTGGCTGATATTTAGAGAGCTGGGCCGCCGATGGCCACTATATAATGCTGATATCAAAAGAAAAAAAAAGTTATGTACAATCAAATACAGATGGTTATCTTAGCAAGTGTTGTTATACATGGAATTTTTATTAATTAATGAAATATAAAAATACATTGGGTTGAGCTGTAGATTTCAGAATGTGACTGGTGTTTAAGGGAGAGTGGGCTACAGTTTTTCAGAAGTGACATCATTCAGCTGCATTATTCTCTACAGTTAAATATATTATTGCTAGATGTCATTTAGGATGGAAGAAGCATATTAACATTTAGAAAAAATGATCATGACTGAGGATCACTTTCTCCAAACTCACAAACATCGTTCCATAGCAGCTCACTAACAAGGCTGCCTGCAGATATGTCTGCAGACACTTCTTGTTTATCAGGCTTGTGAGTGCAGGCACCGGCTGATACCAATTTTCTCAAAATGCCACATATTGGCCCGATGAATCGGGCTATCACTAAAACTAATGTTACCTATGAAGGCTGCTATTCGGGTCAAATACATAGGTAGAATGTCACATAAATTGGTGAATTATTTAGCTTTTATTTTAATTATTATTTAACAGGAACTATTGCTTGTTCATGGCAGGAATGGTTGGGTCTCTGTTAATAATAATGCAGAGGTTAAGCCAAGATTATCCACTAGACCTGCTCTATATGAAAAGCTCAGTGAGATAACTTTTTTTTATGAATTGGCACAATATAAATCAAATTGAACTAAACTACATGTTTCTCACCTTGACCTTCTTCTTTGGGGTTTTTCCCCACTGAGAAATCAGTGTTTGATCTGTAGCAGCACATGTGAATCTATACGCCAGACATGTATGACAAGACATAGTAAATGCTATGTAAAAGTAGTAAATCCTAGAATTATAAGTTATCTGGCTTAGTTGTTTTGTTTCTTTTCGGTAAGGCAGGGCAAGTTCATTTGTATAGCACATTTCAACAACAAGGCAAAGTGCTTTACATAAAACATAAAAGCAACACAAATATGGATTTAGACATACAGTAGCTGGATAAATGATACAAGAAGGCTATACTCATAATCTCTATTTTTACATTGTGAATGGTTCATCCTCATGTAACCATTTCAGTTCAGGGTAACGTTAGGAGGTGGTGGAAGAACATAGCAATGGAAGAACATAGCCTGCATGGTCCTGCGCCCTTTCACCCCTTCACCCTGTCTCTAGTTGGCAGCCTGTCGCTACCACATGACACCAATCTACTTGGGGAGGGAGTGATCCGAATTTAGAAAGCACACAGGCACTCCTAATGTACAAATACATGGCAATAGCAGTCACCTGCTTGAACAAAACTCCCCCCTCACCTAGCCATGGCAAATATACACACTTCTAAGTACACACACCAAAACTGCCTGTGTTCTTTGATACACAACTAACATTGGCTCACCCTGGGGCACTTTCAGGCACACCCTATTCTGCTCTGCATGCATTACCCTCAAGGATATTTGCTCATTGCAGTGTTTTTAGACTTCAGGGTCCCAGTTGACTAAGCTTTGTGTTAAGTGAGGAATCTTTCTGTACCTTGTGTGAACCCTATCTTAACCCTGTAAAGCCTAATGTTGCCCAGGTGTTGTGTAGGAGATCCCATGACAGTAACTTATATATCATGAATAGTACACGTCATATTTTTTCAGTCATTTATTAATTTTTAAAAACAGGATACAAATGCATTTACAAATTGGAATTTCATCTTAGTCACCGTGTTCAGCAACGTTTGTTTGCAATGACAGTCCTACAGAGAGCTGAAGCAAGATCATTATACCTGGCAGTGTAACCTTTCTTGCATTCGTCTACAGCGTCATCTTTTTGTCTTCTCTGGGAAATGTGCTTTTAGGTCCTTGTGTATATCCAGTGTGGTGTACAGAGGACCTCTGGGCTGGGATATCATGCCTAATGCCACTGAATCCCCCCTCAAAATGAATCTATCGGCCAGTTCCACCTGGAGGCATTTCTTTTTGAATAAATCAAGTAATGGTCTGAGTTTCCAGAATGTGTCTTTCTTTTTGTCTCTGATACTGTGAAGTTGTTTACAAAATGTAATGATGTCAACAGACTCTGTTTCCATCTCAAAATCAGTCTCTCTATTTTGGACGGCAATGCTCACATCGTGCACACTGTAGAGAAGACCTCTCTTTGCTGGCTGCATTTTGAAATGCAAAAACTAAATATATGAGTATTAGCCTATATTGTAATGGATTACCTGGATGAATAGATCGAGTTGTGGACCAGGTGTTCAGAGTGGAGAGCTTTTCTATGCAAATGAACCCTAAACCTACACATTCCACTAAATTCACACAATGCTGTCTGGCTACCCCATTGTTCTATTCATCATAGTAAATGGAATAAATGCATACCCCACTGACACTTAACATCGCCCACATTCCTGAGCATTGTCACCTGTTTCTTCCCAATGTAAAGCAGCTATTTGGGCAAGCAAACAAAGCCTAACAGAGAAAACACATTTAGAACTTATAGTGAATCACCAAATACATTTCATTTAGTATATTTTTCCATGTGAGAAGTGCAATAACCACCACCCTCGGCAGATATGTAGAATTGCAAAAGACCCATAACAAGCTCAAGATCAAATCTGATTAATGTTTTCCTTAGTAACTAAATATCGAAGGTTTGAGTCATTTTATTAATCACAAAAAAAATTAAGGTATTTTACTAACTTGAATCTTGACAAATCCAGTCCAGCAAAACACAGAGATGAGCTCAAGGGAAAGTTTGCAGGTTGGTCATGGTCAGATGGCCGGACCTACTGTATGTACATTAGATATATATTTTTAGGATAGCTACAAGTGATGTAACATCTGTTGGCCTTTCAGGGTTAACAAAAGACACAAGCAAACACAGGAACTTCATTGTTTTGCCAGTTTGTCCAACAGTGGACATTTTATTGTTGAGGTCTCAATTGGCAATCTTTCAAATTTAAACACTTTTCCAGGTTTATCAAAGGAACCATGCATAATACATTTTGTAAAAGAAAAATGTCAGACCTTGAAATTTTAGAGAAAAAAACAACAACAAATCAATTGGAATTTATTCAGTGTTTCTTACAGTAAGGAACAGTATAAAGAGAAGGACAGTGAGAAAGGGAAAGTCAGTTAGCAGTAACTTTAACACTGAGCGTACAGTATCATGGGACATTGGATGGAATCTGCAGCAGCCATAGGAGGGGCTGTTAAGAAGGTTCGTGGTGCAGGGCTTTAGACGATGCAGGTAGATGTTGCGGGGTCTCAGTGATGAGGTTTACTCTGCCTTCTCGTAGTGACGCGTGCAAACGACATCTCCGAGTGTAAGTGTCTGTGATGGAGAGAGAAAGATGGTGAAAATACAATCAACACACACACACACACATAGATGCTACGTACATGTACACATTTTGTGTGAGCACTGACCAGTGTGAGAGCCTTGTCTTTGACTTCCCTGACCAGACTGGTCTCTTTGCCGTCCCACCTCTGTATATGCACCAGCTTCCCATCTTCTATTGTTACAATGGACTACAGACAACAGAGAGACAAGCAGAGGGGAGTTCATAACATATAAGGTCATTTTATCACAAATGAATACAATTATGATGTACTTGATTTGCTTGAGTGTTTCAATTTTATGCTACTTATTATGGTTCACTACTTTTCCGAGGCAAAGGCTGAACTTGTGTTATCTCCACAGCATTTATTTGACAGCTATAGTTAGCATACCTTGCAGATTAAGTTTCACATGTAAACCATATGATGCTTGAAGCCTATAAAATATTATGCATTTTGAAAAATAAAACTACCAAACACTATATAAAGTAGATAAAATCAACTCAAACAGGCTTCAACAGAAAAATGATACTTATAAAGCTAACCTATGTAACTTTAGCTGCACAGACATCTGTGGTCGCAAGTAAAGTAACAAATAATTAATGCTAAAACACTGTGTAACAATAGTAGTAGTAGTAGTTGTAAAGTCAATAAACTGACTCAGTAATGTCAGTTGTAGCCCAAAGCAGCTACAGTTTGCTAGCATTAGCAAACCATAAGCTTCTGGTCATACTAGAAGAAAGCCAGGCTTTAGTAATAACACCCCTGATTATATTAAATTGATTAAGAGTGTATTTTATTGCTTGTAAACTTAGCTTCTGTAATAATTATTTAATGATAAGATCTTTAATAACTGTTTCTTTGTCTGACACTCACATCTCACCCCTGACCTCTTAGACCCACCGCCTCCTGTGACGAATCACAGTTGTTTGCTTGTAATCAGTGTCAATTATTCAGGGATACTTCGGCATTTTTAGCAAGCTTCTAAAAATGGCTTTCCTCATTGAGACTCACTTAAACTGTCTTTATCAAAGATTAAACCTTGATTAAGTGTTGGTCTTTCTCACTGATCTCCTGTCTAATCAACCTGACCTTTGACCTCTCACCTTAACCTTCCTATCATCGGCGGTGGTCTCGTCAAACTCCTCTCCCAGTTTGAAGGAGAGCTCTGTGTTCTTAAGGGTGCTCTGGGTTTTCACTGTCACCGTGTCACCGTCTACCGAAATGATAGTGGTGGGCTTGGTCATGTTTCCCACCTTACGCGTGGCAAAGCCCACACCTGCGGAAAACAAAGACACATGGGTTAATGTAATGTGGTGGATAGTGTTGCCTTGATACATGTAAAAAAAAACAAACAAGACTACGAGCCCACATGATAGTAGATTTGCCACAATTCATCCAAAGAGAGACGTTAAGATCTGTATCATATTTCATGGCAAGCAAGTCGAGACATTTTGCTCTGAACCAAAATTATCAACGTCATGGTGTGGCACTAGAGGAAAAGTCAAAGGATTTCTCCTCAAAATGGAGGACCAACCAACCATCCCAAGACCTTTATTTATAAATGCTAAAACAACGCTGAATAGTTTGATTCATTTATCCAGTAAATATCTCCGTATTAGCAGAGTGAGGATATTTTTGAGAAAAGATTAAAGCAGCAGTAATGTATTTGCCCTTTAGGTCTCCTTCAACAGACACACTCTCTAATCTCTATTTGTCTACCGTCCAAACCTGCAGCATTATCTTCAAACAGGACAGGGTCCTATTGACCTGCTGCCTGTCTGGGCGTGTATGTGTGTGTGAGTGTGTGAGAGTGAGAGAGAGAGAGAGAGAGAGAGAGATCAAGAGAGTTTATTAATTGGGTGAAAGTGACTCACACTCTTTGCTACCAAATTAGACATCAAAAAGTTAGGCTGACAATCCGGTTCATCAACAGCAATAACTGCTACTCCTATCAACCACAATACAAACAAACAAAAAGTCACTGCGTGTGTGTGTGTGTATGTGTGTCTCTGTGTGTGGACGCCCCATTGTTCAAGAGGATATTGGGGTTAGAGATTGAAGGTTTTCTTGTCTCTGTGGTGACCAGAGCAGACAAGTTAATATGGCTCCGAGGTCACTGGGCATGAATCTCTCTCACACTCCCTCACTCAACCTACGCACGCCCAGCCTCACAAAGGCAAATAGTTTAGTGTCATTCTTTATGGCTGTAAAACTCCAACCACCTGCCCCCATCACACACACACACTAAGCTATGTGTGAGATATTTTGAGGCTCACTTTATCTGCACATTCTCCCAGTCCCAATAGGCATTGGAGCCATCTTATTATTCAACTCCTCCCATCGTCTCAGACAATGAAGAGCTTTCAGCTAAGGTCACCCACATTATGCCCAAGTGTGTGTGTGTGTGTGTGTGTGTGTGTGTGTGTGTGTGTATACACCAGCTTGCCATTCAAAGGTTCTCACAGCGGGGTTGAGTTTTTGTCCCCACTAAAACAGGGCCCCTCCTTCGTTTCCAGCACTTAGGCCATGCGGTCCACCACTCTTCCTCATTTTCCTCCCCCTCTGGTTCTCCTGATTTCTTTCTTTCAGTATTCCCTTTCACTTTCCAACCTTAATTCTTCTAACGCTTCTATTTTTTTTCACTCTCCATCTTGGTCCCTCCTTCATTTACCTCGTTATTGTCTTCCCTCATCTATTGTTCCTTTCCCCACTGCATTACCTTCCCGCTGCTTAAACTGTTTAAACACTAACACACCTTAAAGCGTCCATCTTCCCTCAGCCCCATTTTCACATGTGCTCACATGCAGCACTGCATCCTCTCCTGTTACACACGCATGCGCACACACGCTCATATGCATATGCTGCAAACGCAAAACACACACTTACCCAGCTCCTTCATATATTCATCAAATTTCTGGCTCTCCTTGAGGTTCCATGTGCCAACGAAAGCCTCGACCATGTTTGCAGCAGTTTGGAGGAATGAGGGTGTGAAAGACTGTGTGAGGGTGCGTGCGTGCAGCAGCGAAGTTAGCGAGCCACAGAATGAGCGCACAGGGAGAGAGACAGAGAGTGTAGTCAGCACAGAGTCAGCACCACAGACTGAGCTGCAAGCCTACTGGCTGGATTCATGCCGGCTGTTCATGATGTCATCAGGCTGTGCGCGCTCTGCAGGGGAGGAGGGAGGGGAGCGATGGAGTTAAATAGAGAAAGAGAGTCAGAGTCAGTGTGAGACAAACGTCTTTTTGCAAAAATGGCTACCATGCAAATACAGTATTTGAATGTGATTTATTTTCTAAATGATTTGTATGTTTGGTCGTATAGCATAGTACAGTGGACAGGTATGTTGTTTCTTACCTACATTGCAAACTGCTTGTCAGCAAAGAAAATTTGAATTTGAACATCTGAGAAAGAGTAAGAGAAGGAGGATCAGAGAAAGCAACAGGGCCACTATAAAGAAGCCCAAGCTTGAGAGAATAAAAAGGCAGAGTAAAGAAAAAAGTGTAGGGAGGATGAGGAGCCCCCCGCTGTGACAAGACAAAGACAAACAGTCTATGGGGAGGAGAGTTAGGGGGACTGATTTTTTGCAGTGGGCAGGTTGAAGGTTGAAAAGAATGTCATGATGTTCCTCTCTGCCCCTCTTCTTACCTCACTACTTTTCCATAAGGTGATCCCTTGTCCTCGTGTTTTTCCACATGCTTTTGTGCTTGTTTGACTTCTACTGACCTCAGTCTGGCTTGCAAGAGCACAGTGGGTGACACATACCGTGTGTGTGTGTGTGTGTGTGTGTGTTGTGCACGCACATGCACGCATGCACGTGATGGCAGATTTAGCTGTAGTCAAGAGTGTTAAGATAAGGTTGTTGGAAGTTTACACTAGTGCTTATTTTGCACACTCAGAGAAAATACTTGCCATAAACCACAAGTGATTAAAAACACAGATGTGTCACACTAACACAATCTCACTCGCATATGGACGTTTGGTCATCATGGTTTGGCTTAAAATAACTGTTGCTTACATGAGTTCACATATGTAAGTTAAGTAAAGTTAAGTATGTGCTGGACCTGTCTTCACGTTAAGGAAAGCTAACCAGCTGCTTCATATTTAGCATACAGATATGACCATGATATTCTGATCTTCTCATCTATCTCTTCCCGAGAAATCAAATAAGTGTATTTCCCAAACTGTCAAACTAGTCCTTTAAAACAAATTCTAAGCTTCACCCCAAGGCCAAGTCCCCCCTCTAAGAGGCCTTTGAAGATGTGAGCACTGTCCAACACATCCTTAAAATTGTCCTGAAATGCAAATCGGTCCTCACAACCATAGATGGACTATAGAGCATGTGCGCGCACACACACACAGCTGCGATATTCATTCATAAGCACAAATGTCCACTTATCATCTGTCTGTCTCTATGTCAAATGAAACTCCCCTCCTCTGCAGATGGTCTGATGATCTCTGGAAGTTGCGTAATGACAAGCACACGTTAAAAACACCCCTTTCTCACCACACACACACGCAACAAAAAATTGTGTAACCATGTTACACACCCTGTTCCACTGCCACTGTCCTCCAGTCACCTCCTTTCTTTCGTTGTGAATTAATGTGTCGAAACTGGCACCTGTGTGTGTGATGGAACGAATCTCTGGCGGACATGAGTCTGACATACTTGACATAAACAGGTGTGAGAGAGAGACACATGGAAAAGGAGAGAAGTGGGAGAGGGAGAGAGAGAGAAAGGAGGTGAAAGGTAGAAATCATTGAGCTCTGGCCTAGCATATGTTCACCGGCTGTCTGCGGCTGTGCAAGTGAGTTTCAACATGTGTCCTTGATTTCATGCAGTCCTATGATATAGTGCTCTGGGATGCCACTGTGGTCACACCTCACATACAGTTGTATTTTCTCCAGCAGTTTCAGGCAAAAAATTCCATGCAGGCAGCCTCTTCAAAAAGGCGTCTAGCTCATGTATGGTAAAAGGTTTAGCTTGCCTTGATAAAACCATGCTAGTTTTAGTGCCAAATACACTGTCCACAGGGATGGATATCGCTACTCAATACCTTTATGGTATCGACCAAAACAGCCCAGTATCGAGTAGAATCGAATGGTCTCAGTCAAACCAGTAGGCTTTAAACCATACCTACGCCTACTTTTTGTAACCAAATTGTGGCATAAAATTAGGATTTGTATGTTTTTTCTTGCAGTCAGACCCACAAACAATACACACCAAAAGAAATCAGAATCAAAATCAGCTTTATTTGCCAGGTATGTGTACACATACAAGGAATTTGACTCTGGAATGTACATTGCTCACGATGTGCTTACTTATGCAAATATTACAATAATAAAATCAAACACAGGATACAGTATAGAGAACACATATATAAACACTATAAACAATAACAATATAGACAGATTGAGACAATAGTGCGATGAGCATAGTGCAAAGGATGTAGGAGTGAATTATTATAACCATTATTATGCACATGTCAGAGGTGGATGAGATATACAGGTGCACATACACATACATGCATACATGTACACAGTGCGATGGAGCATAGTGCAAAGGATGCTGAAATAAATAAGTATAATGTGCAGGTAAATGTTGAGGTAGGCGGTTTTGGCATACAGTATATACAATATAAACAGTATGAACAGCTCTAATACCAGTAAACAGGTGGCTGAGTACAGACAGAGTTACTGGGTTAAAGCACAGGAATTGTTCCTGACACTGTCTGTCAGAAGTCAACTGTTCATCAGAGTGATCGCTTGTGGGAAGAAACTTTTCCTGAGTCTGTTGGTTTTGGCATACAGTGCTCTGGGGCGCCTACCAGTGGGGAGAAGCTGGAACAGGTTATGTCCAGGGTGAGATGGATATGCAGTGATGTTTCCTGCCAGTTTCCTGACTCTGGAAAGAGAAGATCCCATATTTTTTCCTTATGTGCCTGCACCAAGAACTGTATAATATTACTATGTTATATTGCAAAAATCAGGAATATCCTGTCTAAAAATGATGCAGCTAAAGAAACTCAGTCTGAAATGCATTCTCTGTTACTTCTAGGCTGTGATTACTTCTGCAATTACTCTTATTCAGGCAACTTCAGCATGCTCCCAGAATACAGGTTTACTTGTGGTTCCTAGAGTCTTCAAAAGTAGAATGGGAGCCAGAGCGTTCAGCTTTCACGCTCCTCTCCTGTAGAACCAGGTTCCAGTTTGGGTTCGGGAGGCAGACACCGTCTCTACATTTAAGAGTAGGATTAAGACTTTCCTTTTTGATAAAGCTTATAGTTAGGGCTGGCTCAGGTGAGTCCTGAACGATCCCTCAGTTATGCTGCTATAGGCCTAGACTGCTGGGGGATTTCCCATGATGCACTGAGCTCCCCTCTCCTCTCTCTCCCTCTGTATGCAACCTCATCCCATTAATGCATGTTACTAACTCAAGTTCTTCACTTTCCCGTAGTCATGTGCTTTCTCGTCCCTCTCCTCTCTCCTACCACTTCCTGCAGGTTTTTCTGGAGCTGTGGAGTCTGGATCTGTGGTTGTATGTGTATACTGTGTGGGCTGCCTCTTTCTCTCTCTCTCCCTCACCCCCAACTGGTCGAGGCAGATGGCTTCCCACCCTGAGCCATGGTTCTGCTCAAGGTTTCTGCCTCTTAAAAGGAAGTTTTTCCTCGCCTGTGTCACCTAGTTCTTGCTCTTGGTGGGAATTGTTTGGCTTATGTAAATAACATTACAGAGTACGGTCTAGACCTGCTCTTTTATGAAAAGCGCTGTGAGATAAATGTTGTTGTGATTTGGCGCTATATAAATAAAATTGAAATTGATTGAATTGAATAAAAAAGACCTGCACGCACTAAAGTCCATGCATGATTTTAACAGCTGCTCACCTTCAGCTGTGGCCTCAGACATGTTCCTGACTATTTCAAGTTTATCAACGTTTAGTTTTCCCTTGTTTTCATCTTCTTTCTTCATCATTTAACACTTCTCTGTACATTTTATTTGCATTCATCACTTTCACTGATCAATCATTGCGTTCCATCTCTCAGTTAAATGCTTTTGTGGCTCCCAAGCTGTAGTCTTACCCTTATAGGCTAATACTACCAATGAGGATGATCTAATTAGCAATCTGATACTTCCCATTAGGCTACTTTTTATGTAACAGTTATTTGAAACAAGAAAAAAAAATAGATCACCTTGCTTGTCTATAATAACAATACAAATAGTAAAAGGCTACTAATCAACTACTATGGCTTCAACAGGTGGCATTTTATGCAAGGTATCGAATGAAGTACTCATATCGTAATATCGGTATTACTTTAAGGGTAGGCTACTGGTTTTGGTACTGGTATCGTAAAATTTTAAACGATACCCAACCCTAACTGTCCATCACATGAATGAACACGCATGTGTTAGTAATTAAACAAGCAACATCATTATCCTTTTGTATAGAATCTCAGTTTCTCTTGAGCTTAATTCTTTGTTTTTCAGGTTTGACTACTGTTGAGGTTGTTGACCTAAGAAGTGATATACTGTCCAGGCAAATCCTGCACAGCCTCTGTTTGCCCTTAACATGATATGTGTGTGTGTGTGTGTGTGTGTGTGTGTGTGTGTGTGTGTGTGTGTGTGTGTGTGTGTGTGTGTGTGTGTGTGTGTGTGTATGTGTGTGTGTGTGTGTAACTACACTGAGCTGTGAAAGCTGGTAGGCCTGGAACAGGTTTAAATCCCAGAACAGCAAAAGGAAGAGTGGAAACGCCATAAACCCAGGAATGTTGGTGTTTCTTCCAGCTTTCTTAAGGCTTTCCTGCTGCATCTGTGTGTGACTGTGTGAATAACACAACTATATAAACATCTGGAGATTACCACTCCCTTCTCTAACACACGCCATTCATTCTGTCATTCTGTCCTTCATTCTGCAGCCTATCTCTCTACATTGCTGGCTGCACCACTCTGCACTCATTCTTACTCCCTTCTACAAATGGAGCTTGGGAAACAAGACAGGAAGTTAATCATATTAATGGAGAGATGATAGCTTCAACAACATGCCTCTGCATGACTCAGATTACATAATCAACAGTAGACAGTAGAGGCAATAAGATGTAACTAATGGCTTTATTAATGGTTATTGGGCTAATAACATATAAAGAAATGTGGTTTTAAATGTTAATAAGTCCTTAAAGAAGAGTGTTTATGACAAACTACAAGGTTTGTGGTCAAATAGTCCATTGCAGAGCAATTGATGATGATTTAAAGAGCTAAAGAGAAGTATATCAAACCTGTCAAACCAAAAGTAATTAAGGTGATTTATAAAGCATTAGTAAATTATTTATTAACCAACTTACTAACCCCTCAATAAAGGGTGACTGAGTGGTACTAATTATAGTGGTAGCAGTTGTTGGCACAAACACGCTGCAGAGCAGTGTTTATGTGTGTGTGTGTGTGTGTGTGTGTGTGTGTGTGTGTGTGTGTGTGTGTGTGTGTGTGTGTGTATGATTTGTGTTGCCTCTGCAGAAGAAGAATGCATTTCTTGATATTTTACGAGAAGAGAAGATAAAAAGAAAATGGATACAGATGGTCAAGGCCACCGCATTGAGCCAGATTTACTTCCCTATTCTTTTGAATTTCTGTGGTGTATCACACCACTGCATGCCACTAAGGGATTTTACAACTTAAGCTCAAAATATAAACCAATATGAAATGATGAATTTACTCATGTATATCCAGCTGGGTAGTTCTTCCAGGGAACTACTTGGCCCTGTCCAAGATCATCATGATGCCTGGGGGTGCAACACCTCACTCTCTGCTGGGACACAGAGTAGATACACTTGCCTCCTCTGCTGGCAAGACTCTAGTGGTGCACCATTAATTTGCTCACCTCCTGGTAGTACAGACGCCTTATTGATTTGGCAGTCGTAGGCAAGATACTGCAATATTAAACTTAACATCACTGATATCTTTAAAATATTATTAAGTAAAGTTTTCAACCCAAAAACAGAATCTTTGCTATCTGTTGGGCTTCTGTAAATAACTTCAGAGTATGGTCTAGACCTGCTCTTTATGAAAAGCGCTGAGAGATAACTGTTAATTTGGCGCTATATAAATAAAATTGAATTGAAAATTGAATTCAATTGCTATCATGACCATGTAGTAAGAAACCTTTAAATCCTGAAAAATTACTAAATTACCTGAAAACACATAAAACGAAAAAAGAAATAAGTAACATTGATCCGCCAGGAGGTGAACTTGTTTTCACCACAATCTAAAAAGATGAATAAATATGGTTCACTGGTGGCCTATGGGTTTAAGGTCCTCACTATGTCATCACAATGTCTGTTTAAGTCCAAGTGGGATAGGATAAGATAAGATATACTTTACTGTGCCCAAAGGGAAATTTGTTTTGGACTCTGTCCATTCTACAACTTTACAAAGACAACACAAAATACAGAAATAAACTCTCAACACATACTCCCATGCAAAACAACACATGCTCTCATATACATTAGACAGGTACCTACATAGTAAGCACATTAACTTCTTCCAATGGCAGTTTTTGATAAAACTCACTAACATATCGCACAGCCCCAATAATCTACATATTGCGCAACTGACATATTGCACAACCCAAATAGTCTACGTATTGCTCGACTAACATATTGCAAAACCCCAATAGCCTACGTATTTCACAACTAACATGTGGGGACTGGGGACTTACGTCATCGACGGTCTCTCTGCCCTTGCTTTCTCTGAGCTGACTATCAATCTGTAATAAAGGTGAAGAACACAGAAGGAAACACACATTAAACTGCAAGGGGAAAATAAATAAATGACTTTGGATTAACACTATTCAGTACTTTTGGTTTCAACACACGCTGTTGGGTCTCAGTTGTGAGTCCAGGACAAGAAGCCGGAACAGGAGTTCTTGTTCCTGATCCAATATTAACAGTATCCTTGGAGACAAAGCCGTGGGGGGCAGTGCATTAAAAGATCAACTGGACACTCTGTGTATGTATGTGTGTGTGTGAGGCAGAGTATTGGATTCCTGAGTGAAACTATGGAAACTTCCCCTGAGACTGGCGGTCCCTCTTCCCCCGTGTCAGTGCGATTTTACACCATATATCTTCCAGTCATTATGATACAAATGGTGTTGTGTGAGAATAGATTTTCCTCTCCTTCATTTTCTCTCCAGGTGACACAGAAACAGGGCTCAACAAGGGTACTTTTTGTTTCTGTAAAGTTGCAGGTTCTAACAATGTGATGAGGAGTTTACTTACAAATACACACAAATAATAGGCCAAGTTGTGGGTTTATAAGGCTTATTCTTTTAAAGTAGTTTTACTGCATTTAAAAAAAACTAGACAGTGACAGTAGAGAGTTGAAAGGAAATGAAGGGAGAGAGAGATGAGGGATGACATGCAATTACAAGGTCAGTGTAGGCCTTAAAATGGTTGCAGGCTATATGTGTACTAGTTATATCCTGTTAAGCAAAAGAGGCTTTTATTAGTAAGGTAAGTCTTGATGAAGTAAAATAATCCAGTAATTTACAAAAATTAAGCAAATATTGTATAAGTTATAAGGAATGCAGAAATGTGTTTTGATGCTTTCCTCTACTATTGATGATCACAATGCTAGGGCTGCACCTGATGATTATTTTCTCGATTTATCCATTAGTTGTAGGGTGTATAAAATGCCAGAAAATGGTGAAAAATGTTAGATGCCTTGTTCTGTCAACAACCTAAATATATTCAGTTTACTGTCATAGAGGAGTAGGAAACCAGAACATATTCACATTTTTAAAAATGACTTAAACCAACTAATCTATTATCCAAATAGTTGACAGTTTATTTAATAGTCGACAACTAATCGATTAACAACCGCAGTTCTACTCAAGCATAAACCAAAACATATTCAGACTTATAAAACCGTGCCTACGCACATTTGTAAGCAAGTTCCCTTTATAAATCGCAATCAACTTGAAACGCATGGGAGTCGGTCCTTGTCCGACTCTTAAAGCCCATAGTTGTCAATAAATGGTCAGTGAAACGCCCCTCATTAACATTAATAGTAGCCTACTGTCTGCATGAAGAAAAGGAGGCAAATTCTGACAGATAAGCTACAAAGCGAAATTTAACTCAGTGTGAGACTGACGGTCCTTTTGGTGAAGCTGAAGCATGTTGTTCGGAGGGCGCAGGAGTTCCACCCCTCTGCAGGACCAGGCGTCCCTGAAAGCACACACACACACAGGACACAGGATGACCCAGGTAGCCTGCTAATTTGGATCCTCCCATTTGAAAAGATAGTAAATCAAATGCATTCCAGTTGTGTTTAAACATTTATTTTGGCTCTATACGAACACTTCACTCAATTAACGAGGCTGCCCATAAGTTAAAAGAAATAGGCCTATGACTTGTTGTAGGCTAAATGAAATAAGCTTAAATATTTACTTTATAGTGTTACATTTTCCAAACTTGTTTCTACAAGCAGCGTATCACATCCACGCCCTGGCGCACAGTAGCCTATTGGTCTTCCTGTTCCTTATTTATGAGAATAAATTGCGTTTGCACTGCATGCAAGTAGGCTATTAATTAATATGATTCCTGACTAAACTGTTGCCTATAGGCTAATTTGAGTCGTTCCTTTGCAGAAACAGATATCTCCGTTTGTGTTTATCCTAAATCTGGTTCTTTTTGTGCACTGCTAATTAGCCTATTGAGATTTTTGCGCACTTCAGTGGAAATCAATCAAAGGTGTGTTTCATTATTCAGAAAGGATTTAATCCTATAATTCTAAGGGTAGCTTAATATTTCGATTTAGGATTTTTTACACAATAGTAGGCCTATACATTTCAAAACGTTTCATCCGCCATTTCTCATTTCTCCAGTTTATGTGCATATAGGCATGGTTCAGAGGTTGCGACGACGGAATATTCTCCGTCAAGTTTGTTTTTTATAGATCACCTTTTCTTGAAGTGGCGTACGCACGTTTCCAGCCCCGTTTTGCACGTACGCACTGTTTATAAATGAGGCCTCCGAACTGGTCCTCTCATCACTTTCAAGTTTAACAAAGTTCTCCGGTCAAGACATTCAAAATAAAATATGAGCTTCGCTGGCCATTCAGCCTAAAGTAACCAGATAAGAGAAAATAGCTGTTTTAATGAGATTCTAACATAGATGAAACCAGGTGTTTAACATGGAAGGTCTATCCTACTCTGTCGATATGCCAATCACAGCACAATGTTCATTTATTAAAAATATTTTATTTTTATGGCACAATCGCTTAGCTTCCGGTATTTCTTTTCCTCCAGACATCCAACTTGACGTGTGTCCATGGCAACTGCAGTAGCTACACCGGGTCCGGTCATCTCACAGCGCATACCGTTACCTTTCCTGGAAGATAACAGCTGGGCGCACGACCACAGCAACTTATGGGGAAATTAAAAGAGAAATAAATGTCGCCGAGTTGTTTTAGAAAGTCATGACGCCCTCTCAGAGAGCCCGGTACGGATGCGAAGCGGCACGTAACGCTAAATGGAGAACTGCAGGTGAGTCGCTGGTCGGAGTGAAATGATTTTAATTAGCCTGCAGTTTAAATACAACCAAGACTCTCTGTTACAAATAGGTAGCTACTATTATGTCTTTTAAAATTTAATGGCTAAATTGTCTGTATGATAATTGTCTGTAGCTATACCTTAACTAGACACACACTAACTTTTTAAAGATTGTGTCTCCATCTGAGCTGTGAAAAATTAAAATTTTCTGATTTACATGACACTTTATCACTATAGAAAGGGTCCTGAAATGATCATCTATCCCCTATTGCCGCCCCCACCACACACACACACACTTATACAAAGACCCTCAAAGGACCCCCAAGAAAGGGCTGATTTAGTCTTACTTGCCTGACCACAGCTGGCTCTTTATGAGAACTTTAAGCTGAACTACACACTGTGGTTTTATTGTTTAGTGTGTGTACTTGTGAATGTGTGTGCTACTACTCACTCTCAGGGGGCCGGTGGTGTCTTGTTAAAAGGGGCGGCCTGGTCATGTTAGAGGTATAGGGTCTTATGTTTCTGTCTGTTGTTCTGCATCTGAAAACAAAGCGAAAAACTAACCCCCCCAATGACTGGACGGATAACATCTCAGTGTCTCCCTCAGTGCCAGAAAGTGAAACGTCAAAGATGCTGCGTATCTCTAATGCTTCATTAATCATGCAGATTCAGCTGAGCCCTAACCAGGTCAAGCAAGCTTTTGTTAAGTTGTGTGTGTGTGGGGGGGTGTGGGTGTGGGTGGGTTTGCATGATTTAAGGAAGCCTAAATAATTCAGCTGGTGGGGCAAGGTGCTTGAAGAATCTCAAATGGCCCTTGCTCTCCATGTGATGGAAAACACTCAAATCTGATCAGCCGGATTTGTTTTCACGCACACTAACACAGAATGAGAAAACTGGTGTTGTGTTACTTATTAGTACACTTTCCATAATCCAACTCTTGCTTTCTGTCTTTGTTCTTCCATCCCTGCTTCAGTTCCTCCGGCCCCCTTGCTGAAGCGTGGTGGCGGGGCACCCCAGCCGTGGCCCATTCACCACCAACCTGTGGGACAGGTCCACAGGCCCCACTTCCCTCCTCCTACTCACCTCCCTCTCTTCCACACCCGCCATGCAGAGGAGAGTGGCGAGAGGCCCCATCTGGTCACCATCGTCCGCCCTTGTGGTCAAAGTACACTACGCAAGGTGAACTCAATATTTACAATTTTTGAAATAAGGCACCATTCATATAGGATTTGTAACTAGTGACTTCATCAATGGTTAATAAATATTTTACCAATACCTCATGGATTAGTTATAAGGTGTTAATAACAAAATTTGGGTTGAGAGATGTTTATGTTCTGTTTGGTAGTAAAGTAGTTATAAACGTTTGTTACACATTGATCAGTCTTTGTAGGGTTTTCACTTTCATCAATCTTCAAGCCATCAATCTTGCAGTTATTTGAAAATATTAATAAATAAATAATAATAAATGGATTTTGTTGTAGGTGTTTTGATGTTTGGCAGTCCATTAGAGAGGTTTTCCTGATTAACTAAAGAGCTAAAAAATACAACGGATCACCCTAAACCAGGCAGGGATTTTTCACAACCTGGCAACCCAAATGTTGTTTTCATTAATAGCTTAAACCAGATCAATACAACATTAGTAAATTATTTATTAACCATTAATAAAGCCTTTAGTTACAGCTTACAAACCTTTCATTGTTAAAAAAAAGGGGGTACCAAATTATCAACAGCTCAGAGTGCAATTTACAGGGGAAGGCATTGCATAACTTAACTGTCCTTGCTTTCTCTGTTTTCAAGGTAACGGTCCTCTTGAACCGTAGAGGTGTGGTGTCCTTCGAGCAGCTGCTATTGGATATCTCTGAAGCGTTGGGGTTTCCTCGTTGGCACAGAGCCAGAGTCACACGCCTGTACACGACCCACGCACGAGAGGTGAGGCTGAACCACGGCCACATTAACCTGCTAGGAACCCCCAAGGGGGAAAAAAGCACTGATAGGCAATTACCTACTCCCACATTCCTCCCACATTCCTCCCACATCCTCCCAGGTTAGCTGTGAGGTAGCAGGACTGAAACAAATTAGATTTAGACCGGGACCCTCTTCATGACAGGGCATGCAAATGTTCAATCAAATTAGCTCAAACAAGTTGACACACGGCAGACCAAAAGCTTTCGAGGCTCCTGAAGTTACTGGGGCCCGTGGTCTTTGTCCCACTTTACACAGTTAGTAATCCAGTGTTGGACTTATCACACCTAATGCACTGATCTTCAGTCGACATCCATCTACTGAGTGGGGCAAATAACTTGGACAGCACAGGAAGCTGAAATAAAGGGTTGACACTATGCCAATGAGGATTAAGAAATGTTGTGCTTCCAACTTGCAATCAGTGATGCTGCTAGGCTCTTAAATAATGGTTCTCAAAATCAAAGTGGGCCACTCGACTGGTTGTTCTCTCATAGAGAAGCCACTTTAACACTTTGTAGGGAGAAAAAACTATATATATATGCACACTCTGAGGCAGAGCAACTCGACTCTTCCTCTAGTGTTTTTGCTGTCATACTTGCATGTTTAGAAGTGAAGCCGCTTGAGATTGTATTCCTCTGTCACATTAAACTCTTAAGAAAAAATAATCAATTGTTAACCTTTCCTGTAACTCTCTGTGCTGCAGGTTTCTTTTATAAGACACATTTTGCAATTACTACATTTTAAATTTGCCAAATTGTGAGAAAATTTAGGGGCTGGATGTAACATGTCTGATTATATGAAATAGTCTTGTGGTCCACATCTGGTCTTAAATTGGTATCATTTTTCCTTCCTTCAAGGTAAAAGGTATATGTGATTTCTTCCGAGGCGAGGTAGCCTTCCTGGCGCTGGGGAAGGCTCGTCCAGAGCTGAGTAGTGTGCAGGAGGCCCTGGAGGAGCTGTTTCCAGATCATTCCCACTACCGGGCTGACGCGCTGCGGGCCTGGGAAAAAAGACTTCGTCCGGCGCCAGACAAAGCAGCTAAGGCCGACAGCGGATACAGTGAGGGGACAGACAACGGCGAGACACACACTAACCAAGAGACACACCAGGACACAAATGCACACATCATACTAACACACATACAATGACACAGTCACCTCACCACATAGACACACACCAGCACAAAGATTATAACTCAGATGTTCAGAAGTGTCATAAAAAGAATTCATGCCGAAAACCTGCTCACCTCCCCAACCACCTGCAGAGACTGCGTGTGAGGGGTGAGGTAAGAGAGCGACAGCCTTCTGTTATTGGTCCATTTAAACATGAGGAAGGTCTTAGAGAAGCATACATACCCTCTCCTACACTGTGTGAGAACTGCTTAGCAAGGACAGCTAAACATCAGGGTCCAGAACGGCTCAATCCACTGTCAGGCAGGGTCCCACTTCCTCCTGTGTTGAGGAAGCAAAAAGGAAGTTCTTACACAGAACAGGAAGTGAGGAAATTGTGCGTTCATATCAGCCCTCCACCTCCTCTGTCAATCAGCAGAGATGAGGAGGAGAGTGTTGCCCAGCTGCAACTTTCAGATCCACTTCCAGATGTGGGTCACTTACACAAGGACATACAGCAGAGGACAACTTTTGAACTTCCCTTGGACGGCCGTGATGTCACCCTGGCAGATGTCGAGCGTTGTTATGAAATTGGGCGTGTGGTTGGAGATGGTAACTTTGCGGTAGTGCGAGAGTGCCGGCGTCGAGACAACGGGCAAACCCTTGCCGTGAAGATTGTTGAACGCTCCAAGCTGATTGGTCGAGAGCACATGATGCAGAACGAGCTGAGCCTTCTGGGCAGCCTCTGTCACCCTCGCATAGTGCGGCTGTTTGCACACCACCACACACGCACTCACTCCTACCTGGTGATGGAGCTGGTGAGCGGGGGGGACCTGTTTGAGGCCATCAGTGAGAGGGGGAAGTTTTCAGAGGCAGAGGCGGGACTGATGGTGTCAGATGTGAGTGAAGCACTGAATTACATCCACTGCAAAAGTATCGTCCACAGAGACCTCAAACCAGAAAACCTACTGGTGAGTGTCAGCGTTAGTGTTATTTTAAGAATTTCGTGTGAATTTCAATGTGATTATTGCATCTGTTAAAAGTTAAGACGATGATATTGCCACCAGGGGGAGCCAACACTTTGTTTTATTCTACACATGGTGGGTTTAATATTTAGAAAAAAAGAAATTGAGTCACAATTTATGTCTTTGTCTAATGATACCCTACATCCAAAATACTTAAAGTACTTAAAAGAAAGACTCTTTTTTCTATTTGAACAGTAAATCACATTCTATAGTCTATAGTCTAGTTATTTGTTCGCTATGTTCTTTTTTCTTAATAGTGTGATTTAAGGTGATAACAGTCAGCACATATTCAATTTTATTCATTCTCTCTCTAGCTTATTTTTTAAATACTTTGCCTGGCCTAACACGTCACTGTGTGCCACACTGTTGTGCTGTCATACCAGTAGAATTCATGATGTTGAAGCTGATTTACAGTTATAATTCTTTATATACAATCATATATCAACATTTAGCAAAACCAAAAATGCAGGAACAGTAGCAGCACCAGTTTCTATGTGGGTGCCCTTGGAGACATTTGAAATTTAAGTATAGTCTCAACTCTGCCTCTGTGCCTGCCTCTCTATCTTGTTTTTCTTGTTCTCTCTCAGATAGAGTATGTGGCTGCTGGGATCTGCAGGCTGAAGCTAGGAGACTTTGGTCTTGCAATGGTTGTGACTGAACCAGTCTTCACCATATGTGGCACACCCACGTATGTAGCCCCAGAGATTCTCCATGAGACAGGTTAGTGCTGTTTGCTGCATTATAAATCACCACGTTACATTACTTTTCACTTTAAAATCTGTATTTACATCACTAATTACAGGTGTTTTTTTTTTATTCTTAATGCCACTGATTTTTTAAAATCAATTTCCAATATGAACTAGAGTATCTTCTAGTTTCAAAATAGACTATGATTTGACCCAACAGGTTATGGTGTTTCAGTGGATGTATGGGCTCTGGGTGTTATTCTCTATGTCTTGCTGTGTGGATTCCCCCCGTTTCGCAGCCGGGATCGGGACCAGGAAGAGCTGTTCCAGCTAATAAAACAGGGACAACTCCATTTCCTGTCCCCTTACTGGGACTCCATCTCAGAAGGTGAGGAGTACAGAAAAAATAAAGTGTGTTGCAAATGCATGAACATACAAACACATAACAAATAATTTGCTTCTTATTCTGTTTGTTTGCAGAAGCCAGAGACCTTGTCAGAGCTCTGATTCAGCCAGATCCCACAGTGAGGCTGACAGCAGAGCAGACCTTGCTGCATCCCTGGGTGAAGGCTATGGCTTCCATTTGCAGGCAGAGGGCGCTCACAGACAAAACTCTGAAGAGCCCCATAAATACTGGAGCAGAACCAGACACAGTCCAGATGTTAGCTCAGACCAATGCAGCAGAAACAATGACAGACAAAACACCAGCACACACCAGCAGCAAGGGAGAAAAGACATATAAAGAGCTCAGCAGGCAGGATGAGAGACACACTGAGATAAACACAGGCACAGGACCAGATGACAAACCACCACAGCTACAATCAAAAGAGACAAGTACAGTTTACACCATATCTCCACAACTCAAAATGCACACACCTTCAGAGGCTACATCTGGTCAACAGAGACCAGAGTGCACCTCCACAGACTCATCCAGCAGGGGGGGCAGCAGGCGAGAAACACAGGATCCAGGTCCCAAGCTGTCAAACACAGACTGTGACCCTAGTAGCCCAGCAAGCCTGAGTCTTGAACTCAATCAGCTCGGTGCCCCCGCAGGCCAAACTGAGCTTCCATCTGAGAAACAGTCAAAACAAAACAGCCAAGAGCAGTCACATTCATATTCACCACCTTCAACCAATCCGGCGCAACAAACCACAGAGGGTCACTCGACACAACACCTCCCATCCTCCAACCCAGAAGCAGCTTCTTCAGTTCACTCGCTCCATCAGCAGAACATCACCTCTCCCCTGCACAACCCTCCCACAACCACTGCCCAAAACCATCCAGCTGAAAACAATGACGAGCCGAACGTTTGCAGCACCACCACCCTCCCAGTCACACAGTCGTCTTGACCTCACTGTCAATCTCCTGTTTAACCGAGTGATTAGATCAGGGTCATCAGTTTCATTGTTCTGGACGATACCACTGATTTCTTGGCAGCTGTATCCTTAAATGACCTGCAGATGATGTGATTTACTCTCTCAGGATTAAATAGAGTTCTGATTGATGAGGCTAGATAAAATTTCATAAATGTGTTTAATCCATGTACCCTGCAGTCATAAACTGATCGTAAGATGTGGTGTAATGACCAAGGCATGTGTCCAGCTAGGATGAAAAGAGGAGGATGGGATGAAGCACTGTGACCATGATGTTGAAATTACTGGAATAGGGTTGATCAAGTAGGACCTCAATTTGGTTATAAACATATTTGCAGTTTATCATTGTTGCGTTGAATATTGTGCCGTATTCATGAAATTGCTTCTTAGTATATTTCTGGAGTGTTTTTGTTTTGGTTGTTCCTATATTTGTTTCTGCAAATAATGTTTAACCTTGAGGATGATATGTTGTCATGTATGCCATTCCTAGTGTAAGCTATTTTTGACTACTTGCAGTGACCCATCCTCCTTTAATACCCCTAGAAGTCCATTCTTAAACATATTATGCGCTAGGGTCATTTAAATAGCAACATTTGTTTGTTTAAGAACTTTTCATCATATACCTAGTAAAAGTTTGCCATATTTACCTAATTCTTAAACGCCATCTTTCTGGCAGTCTGTTTATTGTACGTATGTTGTACATGGTTGGGTTGGAAACAAACTAATGCTAATGTAAATTAATTGCAAGGATACAGAAGTACGCTGTGACCGTGTGATGACAAAAGCCAGGAAATTATCAATCTTTGGTAATATTTGGATAAATGAATGTGTGTTAAGATCCAAAGGCTAATAATGGTAATTGCCCAGCATTCAGGACACAGTGTGAGACCACATCCTGCTACTGTCTGAACTGTGTGCATAGTTGAGCATGGTATGGTTCCCTTGCCATTCCACTCAGACCAAATAAGGGATATCTGTCCCTCCAGTGGGAGTGGTTAGTCTTGTCGCTCCCGATTGCAGACAGCTGACACTCGACATCCTGCCCCCCACCCTGTACAAGCATGCACCCCCCACCCCATCCCCCCACCCAGTCCTATCTGGGGCAATGAAGGGATGTATACGCTCATAAATGCTTCTGATCTACTATCAGTGGCCAAGAGCAGCTAAGGCTTTCTTAGATCACCCTGTTTTTCTGGCTGAATTGTTTAGGCATCCTTAACACACACAAACACCGGGTCCCTCACAACCAGTTGGACCACTTTGATCTACTGCTGCCACAGAACAGTAAACATGGCAGTAGAAGCAGGATGTTTTTTGCTGAAAGTTTTTGATGTCAGATGTGCGGCAGCGCTATTAACGTGTCATAATATGTGGATGTGGTTCGTAAACATTGCAAATGCATAAAGGATGCGTTCTCTGTTGACGGGGTGGCCTAAATTTGTCGCATATCAGGTTTTGGTCACCTTTCAAGTCCTGCCATACACTGACCCGCAGGTGCTCACTACGCATGCGCCTTTAAAAACTCTTTAAATACCCCAAGTCATCTGCCACAATAAAACATTCCGCTGTCAGCCAATTCACGGCTGTACCGAAGTAGTTACTGGCACATAGAGGCCGCTGTAGATACACGCAAAATATTTACTTTTAAATACGCAACTTCTATTATTAGCCACGATCGAGAACCTGCTTTAGTAATAACGAATTTGACCCGGAGTCGTAAAGGCTGTGCAGGGTGAAGTCGGGGGAGACGGACAGCAAAAAAACAAAGATGGCTGTGTAGCCAGAGAGACGAGTCCCAGCAGAACTATCTCTAGACGCGGCTTTAACCACCGACAGGTCCCGTGGGTCCCGCGGACAGTCAGCCGGTACCGGAGCAGGGACGTTAGACGAGCTGGGCCGCTGGTGCACATCGTTGTAATCTGCTGTCATTGCGAATAACGGCGTCGAGAGCACAGCAACAGCTGAGAGACGCCTGAGTTGTTTTTGTTCTGCCTGGGCAAAGGGAGAGGACTGCTGTGTTTTTGTCAACGTAGCTAGCCGCATAGTCTGCTAGCATCACTGTAAGTCAACAAAACTAGTCAACGTTTAATGAAGTCATAATTACATTTTGCACATGATCTCGTTATTACACAATCATTGGCTTGTTAAATTCCCAGTTGTTAGGTGGAGGGTAGCGTTAATAATAATAAGTTAGCCTGCATTCCTATCTGACAGCCTGCTGCCGTAGCGTTAGCCTAGCTAACGTTAGCTAGCTGTCAGCTGACCGTTAGCGTGACAGGTTGTAAGCTAGCCTTGAGTTAACCTGGTAATATTTCGGGCTCTGCCCGGTCGCGGCAGGTACATCTCAGAAATTTCTAGACAGCCGTCGCCATGTCTTCACTGGAAGAGAGAGACGTGGGCGTTGCGGCCGCCCCTGGCTCCTCCTCGGCCGGCCTGGGGGTCGGGGCCGTGGGGGCAGCGGTGGAGGCTGTCGCCGGGGTCGCAGCCATGCAGGAGGAGGTCGGGATGCGGAGAGAAGGGCCCGAGCCTGACCAAGACGAGCCACCCAAGAAGAGGGTGAGACTTCCCGAGGGAGAGTCAGGAAAGCTGGAGGAGAGACTGTACTCAGTGCTGTGCTGCACCGTGTGCCTAGACTTACCCAAGGCGTCTGTATACCAGGTAAACGTGGTGTCAATCACAAACCTTCCCCTCATACCCCTAAACCTCCCGTCAAACAAGAGCAAACCAGCTGGAGCTCGTACTAGAAATTCCCCATGTGTCCCAACCGACGATCCCCACAGTCAACCTGTTGAATATGTTGGCCATCTCCATCTATTCATAGTGATACTAGATCAACACAGGCCCCAAAGTGTCTATATGCCGCAGTCTGAGCTATGAGGCTGAGAGAGCAGACACACCCAGGCCGAGTGGTCATCTGTGCAGGGTCAAGTTTCTACTGTGACTTATCCTAACATAACTCAGCAAAAGCCACGTCCACAAACCCCCCAACACACACTCAAACAAACTCAACCAAAACCTAAATTTAAATCACCTTTTGCCCTTTCCTTCAACCCACCCCAACATTCCCCTTAATGACCTCAAACTGCTCACTTCAATGTCAAGTGAACACATTTGTAATTAATCATTAGTCTCACACACAACACACATGTTTTAAAAAGTTGTTTGACATTTATTACCAAAATACCGTGTAAACACAAATTTACATTATTTCCATACACAATATCCTGCCCATAACATAGATACATATAAATACACTTTGATTAACAGAAGCATAGCCAGTAAATAATCCATGTATCCCACCGAACCTTGCCATTATTCACATAGAACAGTACCAGATCCTGAATGAAAGCACTTCTTCAGTTGTAATCTTGCTGTAATATTTCCAGTGGTACAGACAGTTTTTTTGACGTTATTTTATTATTGTTGGGTGGCTTTAGCCAAACCATTGTTAGAACTTATCTGAAATTAAAATAGACGGTAAGGAAATACGCCTAGCCAAAAATATCAAATGACATTTCCCCAAATTATGTGTTTTGATTTGAGTATTTACAATCCTAAAATAGTCCCTGTTTCCTCTTAAACCCCAAAATATCTAATTAAAGCAGTCCCTATTAAATGGTCTGTAAGTCAACCATAACCCATGTAACAAGATATGCTCATATTTTTGTCACAACTTTCGACTAGAGAAAGATTAATTATCTAATTCCTGTTTTCCAACTTAGTCGAAATATTTTCACAGCTTTCCCTGCGCCTCTTCTCACGTAGCATCCACAGTGATGAATTTTTCTACGTTCTTCATACACTTTGATAGTTGCCTCAACTTTTTTCCCCACCACAGTGTACCAATGGACACCTGATGTGCGCAGGCTGTTTTATCCACCTCCTGGCTGATTCTCGACTCAAGGAGGAACAGGCCACGTGTCCCAACTGCAGGTACACCAAGCTCCCTGTAGACATGAGCACAGTGTACAAATTGTACACTGTGTTGAAATGATTGTAGTCACATGGTGGGTGTGAACATCATTGTGTATAAATATTGGGGCATCTGAATTTGATATTTTCGTTATACACATATTTTTAATGTTGTTGTATTACTGTCCACAGACACAGCCACAAATAATTACTTTTGCAGCCAAATAATAGTATAATAGTATGTTACTGATTCAAAATACTTTCCCCTCTAAATGTAGATTTTCTTTCTGCAAGTTCAGAGTTGGGGAGTGTGATGCTAGCTAATATCAGTTAGAACAAGTCTGATTGACCAAAGGCAAGATGATTTCAGACAGCAGGAAAAACTCTCATGTAGTCATGACTGTGTTGCTAAGATGCACCCAAAAGCCACTCTGGCATTTTAAGTTAATAAAGTTATTGTCATTTACACACATTGCATGTCATTATTAATCTAAAGCAGTAGAAACACATAACATGTAAGTATTCTTACTCAACATAAAATTTTACACTTGCAACATCATGCATTCACATCACTGATACGAAGCCACAGGAACAACTAACTTTATTGAGTTGCATGTCAACCATATGTGAAATTACCACCAATAACTGATGAAAGTGCAACGATCTTTTCTATTATCCGGTTAATCATGGCTGCGCACTGTTCACAAACTACGCATGAACAGTCTATACATATCAAAAATGTTATATGTGCGACTGCATTGAGAAATGATTTGTGTTTGTGTAGGTGTGAGATCAGCAAGAACCTGTGCTGCAGGAACCTTGCCGTGGAGAAGGCTGTCAGTGAGCTGCCGACAGAATGCACCTTCTGCCTAAAACAGTTCCCCCGCTCCAGCTTAGAGCGACATCAGAAAGAGGAGTGCCAAGACAGGTAAACACCACACACCACACTCACATACACAACAACACTTTCCTCCTAGATAATGAATTTACCATATTTGTTTTCAACACTTTACTGAAAGTGTGAAAAGCGTCTCAAAATTTGCTCCAATCAGTTTCCCCACAAATTTTCCGAATTAAGCAGCTACAACGACTTTAATCAAGCTAGTCCAGACTGTGTCAGGCTGCAAAGAAGTGAGACATGAAAATGAAAGCTGTACAGTACCTAACACACACACACGGACTAAATCACCAGTATGATTATATATGCTTAGTTGTGCACTAAGGCTATGCGAGATGACAATATATATCGATTGACGATAGAAAAACAACTATCATTTACAATTATGCTCTATCGTTTTTTTTCGTTGTGGCACAAATCTCACACTTAACCATGGGGTGGTGATGGCGCAATGGACAAGACCCATGCCTTTGGTATGAAAGACCCAGGTTTGAATCCACTGTGACACACCAATGTGTCTCTGAGCAAGACACTTAACCCTTAGTTGCTCCAGGGGCGTGTGACCTCTGACATATAAAGCAGTTGTAAGTCACTTTGGATAAAAGCGTCAGCTAAATATTTCGCCGTTTTGCACCATGGCAAAGTTAGTTTTAAGTTGGACATTCAACTTAAAACTAACTTCACTGCTGTACTTTCCTCCACACTTGCCTGTGTAGCAGGGAGGAAATTTATATTCAGAATAAACAAATGTGGAAAAATGAAGTTCACTCCGAAATGGGTAATACTGAACTAGAAGACTCAGACCATGCAAGCAAAAACGAGGAGCTCATAGCTAAGAGAGAAGTCTGTTGTATGGACGAGCCACACAACACTATTCCAGCTGTTCCAGCCGTGATTAGAGTGTTAGGCAACGTTAAATTACTTGCCCACGGACATTCTGCTTACTTTGTAGTTCACCAAGACGTGCTGTTGTTGTGATGTTAGCTATAGCATCAGGAGAATTGTGAGCTATTGCTGTCTGGAGTTGGTGTGCTGCTCTGGCACCGTCTCCTCCTCCTGTTAGCTTTGCAGCAGCAGCAGCAAGTTGCTACAGTCTGGTAACCCACAACTTAGCTAACAGTAGTTGTATTACTTGCTTGTTGTTGTTCTATATCATGGTAATTGTCCTGGTGTTGGATTTCTCCGGAATCACATACCCCACCTTTATGACGCAGGGAAATATGAGTTATTGTTAGAAATGCCAACAGTGACTCATGATAGATTGAATTTACAAAGAATGTTTCAGTCATTTTAGCCATATTGCCCAGCCCTAGCTCGCATGTGGTCACTCAGCACAGGATAACACGGGGCTAAATTTGGGGAAGATTGAGGAGCATGTGACCTTCTACATCTGAGGAGACGAAAAGCAGCCGATGTGATTATAGGCTGTGCGCTTGTTGTGCGTGACGCTCAGGCCGGGTGAATTTGCACACATGAAATTCTATGGGGGTTGTTGCCATAGCAACAACAAGTGACCCTGCTTAGGACAGAGGTGCCCCTGCTGGTGTTACTATGACAACGGCCATGGCAGTCACCAGGTGTTCTATGCTCAGGTCAGACGCAAAAATGTGCAGGTGCATAAAGATGATGGTGGTGTTCTCAGGAACGCCATCAGTATTATTTTAGGTTAGATACACATTTGAATATGAAACTGCAGTAATTACAGCTATAAGTAGTGAATCATGTTCCCTTTAAGTAAAATTCTGAACCCCTACCAGCTACTTCATGATAAGTATAAGACCAAACTTTGCTGTTAATGTAATGTGATTTAAGTCCCTGTGGTTTTAATTATCATTGATTCAATACCATAGACTGTATAAAACACTAGAGACACTAACTAGTACCCTTCACGCTAATAATACCTTACTGTTACTGTAAGAAAGTAGCAGGTATTCATTGAAAAGCATCTTAATCCAGGATGTAATTGATTCATGTCTTTCTTTTCTTGGTTCTCGGCACAAACGTATCATTAGTACAGTATTAATTAGCCTTCATTCACAGCCTAGGTTAATTAGTACCTTCCACTCACTGCAAGAAAGTACCGCGTATTTGCCACAAAGCACCCCTGTAAAGGATCCTATTTCTATAAAGCCGTGTTTTTCTTTCCTCGAGTTTGTCTTTCAACTCACACTGGTCATTATGTTGCCAGGGTGACACAGTGTAAGTACAAGAGGATCGGCTGCCCTTGGCAAGGTCCGTTCCACGAGCTGCCAGCACACGAGAGCGAGTGCTCCCATCCCACTAAGACTGGTACAGAGCTGATGGGGATACTGGGAGAGATGGACCAGAACCACCGCAGAGACATGCAGCTCTATAACGGCATCTTCAGCCTGCTCTGCTACGAAAAGATCGGCTTTACAGGTAAAAAAAACTAAATAAAAAAAACAGAAAGACTAAAAGTGTGCTGATAAATCTGTCTATAAACAAATATATATATAACTTATAAAGAAGTTACTTTTATTCGTTACCACTCTCTTCCTCCCACTTATGGTATTTCTACCTGCTTCAAACTTACACTTATGTGTCCATCCAGAGGTGCAGTTCAGGCCATACCGCACTGATGACTTCATCACTCGTCTGTACTATGAAACACCGCGCTTCACTGTTCTCAACCAGACGTGGGTGCTGAAGGCCCGTGTGAACGACTCTGAGCGCAACCCCAACCTGTCCTGCAAGCGCACCCTCTCCTTCCAGCTCATCCTCAAAAGCAAGGTACACGCAGTGCTCTTCGTCCATGTTTATTTTTAAAGTTCTTTAGTCTGTGCTTGTTTAGAGGGCTGATGATGCTTTGCTCTCCACCAGATCTGGTTTTAACAGAAAAGTTAGGAGAGGCTACATTTTGCCTGATAGTTAGAGTGATTCTCAACGCTTAGCTAACAGAACTGAGGAACAATTTTTATTGTTGCCATCCAAGATTTTTTCAAAAGGCCAGCAGCAGTAATATATTTCTGTCTGTTTAGAGATGCATCAGTGTGGCTGCATCCTGAAGCATCAGGGTGAGCTGGACATCCTTCAGCTGGGTCTTAAGATCAGCTTTAAGCTGTAGTTGAGTAAAACTTGTCATGTCAGGTCAATTTTATTTGTATCAGTCAAAATTACAAGTCTGTACAGGATACGATGTGTAGACTCTTGTCTCAGATAATGAAAAATCCCCCCAAAAAGGAAGAAACCTAAGGAAAAGGAGGAGGACATGCAATAGACGTTGCATGTCCTCAAAGTAGACAAAGTTCAAAGTAGACAAATACATCTGCATGACTGACATATATTTAGCTTCTCACAGATATGTTAATAGTGGCGTATACATGTGTGTAGCATGACAGGACTACAAACTTTCATTTCGTCATACAACCTTGTTATATAATGCTCATTAAAAAAGATACATTGATTTTGTCTGCTGATAAGTTGAGAAGAAATCCCAAATATGCTGTGTGTTTTACCTAATTAACAGAATTCCGATCAAAAATTTATCATTATCTTTTTAATCAATCAAAAATTGATATTTCTTTGTTTGTAACTCTGTATCAGCACAGATACTGACCTTATTAAGCAAATCAGGCAAAGATGCGACCTTAAATACAGTTTCTTCATCAACGTCAGTATTTCCACTTTCAGTATACTGATTCAGTGGGTAAAGATCAGATTGGTGCATCCCGAGTCAGCAGATGTTGTGGCTAACCCAAAAACACATGGACTTGTTTCTGTGTGTGCAGGTGAACTCTGCCCTGGAGTGCTCCTTCCTGCTGCTGAAGGGGCCGTATGATGATGTGCGGATCAAGCCAGTCATCCACCACCACTCCTTCAGCAACGACGCCAACGAGACCGACTACGTCCCTCTGCCCATCTCCGATTCAGTGGAGTGCAACAAACTGCTGGCCGCCAAAAACATCAACCTGCGTCTGTTCATCTTCCAAGTCCAAAAATAAAGAGTGAGGGAACAGGAGGAGGAGGAGGAGGAAAATGAAGAAGAGGGGTGATGGATGACGAGGGGCAGAGAGAGAGAGAGAGAGGAGTGATGAAGATTAAAGAGAGACACCACTGAACCACTGATACCTCTTAACACCTACACACAAACAAATACACACATATACTTACTCACACTGATACACACATTCACGCAGGGTACACGCGCCTCCACACACACACACACACACGCACACACACACATATATACAAACACACGCCACTAATTACACTTACCTCCTTTTACAAGATAGTGAGACCCCCCTTGGGGAGCTGTGAGTTGGTATGGAGATGGGTGGGCATTGTTATGGGATCGAGGGGTGGGGCGAAACCTGCAAAGGCACAGGTGGGGTTGTGAGAGGGTGAGGCAGGGGGTTCTGGGACGGTTGGTGTGTACCTGTGGAGGCTCTCTGAGGTCAGGTTGTGTCTGACCTTTCACCCCCGACACCCGCAGCCAAAGGTAGCACATACACCGACCAAAGCAGGATTTGCGGGGTGCATTTGTTGTGTGCATGCGTGTGTGTGATTAGAGAGTAAAGTGACGGACCCTGGAGTGTGGCCCTAACTCTGCTTTTATGTTGCAATGTCCCAAAGACATGTGATAATGTGAAAATAGAGGGATAGACTCTACAGAGCTGCTCTTCGGACATGTGAATGGATGTGGAGGGCATGTGTGTCTGTGAGTGTGAGTGTGTGTTTGTCTGTTCCCTCTTCCCTCCACACACCTCATGCCTGAGTCTAGTCAACGATTTCTTTCTGTTTTGGCAAAAAGTGTCCAAACTTTGCCAGAACAGATGAAAGACGCCCCTTTACCTTTCAACAAGAGGAGAGATGGCCTGGCTGCATGCATATTTTAGTTCTTCGACCTTCTATTCCTTTAGCTGTGGTTATATTTAACCTTCAACACTAATACCATTTTTATTTCTCTTAACCCTAAATATTTAAGTACCTGTGAATGTTTTTCTTTTTAGTTGGGTTTTAGCGTGTGATTGGCTGCCTGTGTGTGTGTGTGTGTGAACATGTCCCTATGTGGGGGAAAACAGTACATTTTTCAAGGACATGGCTGACATGGCTGGATTATCAACAGACCTTCAGGGGCCCCAAAAGCCCCCAGGGTCACTGTGTGTCAGTTGCTTTTTGCTAATTTCATTATTTTTCAAATTTGTTTGCGAATTAAGTACCATAACAACTTGTTCCTGCATAATTACTTCTAAGTCAAAATCTTCAAACACAGTCTTAATTTCAAAGGTAGTAATTAGATAAATCAGCCAGGCCGCTGTTAGCTTATTGCAGCTGTATCTGTGTGAGTGTGTGTGTTGGCCCAGTAAGTTGCAATAAAATTTCAGTATAGAAATACCAAACTGGTTTTGAGGAAATTTAGAAACTGCTACCACTACATAGTTTGTCCACCAGAGAGCACTGACAAGATTTTTCAAATGTAAAATGCACCGCTCAGGATGTATCTTGGTCACAATTCTTAAAAAGAAAACTGTGGGATTCATAACAAGAGTGCTTTTTTATCTTGTGTTAATGTAAAACAGCATAATTTTTAATTAATTGAAATTATGTGATGTTTAAATCTCCCATTTACCGTTACTGGTATCGCCCATAAATATCCAGTGTTAGCTGGGCTGTAGTAGTAATATCTCTCACAATCTCTGGGTATTTCATTTCCAGCCACCATGTTAGAAAGACTAAATACTATTTTGACACAAATTTGAACAAAATAATTTCAATTATTTTCAAAATGTCCGTTTTTACCCAATTCTATAATTTTTTTCTTTGGTACATGATGCATTTTTCATCAAACCACCACCAGTTAACTGACACACAGGGAACCTGGGCGTTTGCATTCTGGGTCCGCTTGTAGCGTGAGCTGTGTGCACTGTACTTGATAGATGAACTTGGAGGCCTAACAGCTGATTGCTGAGTCAACAACAGCAAGGAGGGGGGAACATGACCCAAAACTGTGAGCGCAGAGTCTCAGGGCGATCTGGACTTCTTCGTGTGCTCGGAGCTCAGCAGCCCTCTGGAGAAGACCTTTCTGGAAGATCAGACTTTGGGTGGTGATGAATGGTGTGTGTGTGTGCTTGTGCGTTTGTGTGGCATGGGGTGTGGGGACTGGGGGGGTTACCGTACCACGGTGACATATTAGTGTTAGACTTACTTGAACGAGAAGATGTTACTTAAGTAGATTCTACTGTAAAGCAGATAGATCTCTCTCCTCCTGACCTCTACTTCCTGTATTTCTGTGTTTTAATGCTTCGTCTCTATGCCAGTGGACTCACTCATCTCACTATGGCTGTACATGTGCCTTTTATTAAAGATCATGGAACCTGCGCTGCTGCCCGTGTGTGTGTGTGAGGAGAGAGAGTGTGTAGGAAGGATAAAAATAGAGCTGGCTCTGTGAAACCGTTGGTCTGTATAAATTTTGCATTTAATACCTCAGTAATGAAATCTAAATTTAATTTTAAAGCCTCCTGTGGATGATGGATATGTTTCATTGTATCTGATGGGGAGAATATGAATCATTTTCAGTACAAAATGAATTACCCAGCATCTGAACAATAAGATACATCGACTTATCAGTTATTGCTTGCAGGGAAGTGAAAGTAGGTATATCGCAGTCGTGTAAAATGGCGGCTGCCTGAAGACTTAAAAAGGAAAACATTTTATATAATGGTTCTGTATGTCTAAACACTACTTTAGCTTTAAGCTGTACTTACTTGGATATTAATCTGTATTATTGAATAGACTTTTTTACGTGTCACAGTAGGGAATGCACAGGTGTAAATAATCAAATTAATGATGACTGAATTCCATTTAGCTGGCCCAGTTTCAGACTCCTGCTATTGTATAAACTGACACCTGTGGCCACATGGGTTATTGGGACGCAGCCATCGTTAATATCATTAGTAACAACTGTGTTTTTCTGACAATGACAAGTCCAAATGTCTGCTCAGGGTTATTGAAGGTAGATAATTTTCCAGTGGGTAGAAATTTTAGTTAAAATGATAATTAGTCAATCAACATGAAATCAGTTGTTTCAAACAAATATGACAAGATTTCACTAATTCCAGTGGCTCAAAAGTGTTAAGTGCTGGATGATTGCTTGCTGAATGTGCTTTGTCTCCTATGATATCAAACTAAACCTCAATTGTGAGAACATTGCGACCATAAATCAGTAATGGAAATAACTGTTATTTGTAGCCCTTGATAGAAAGAATTAACACATGGTGAAATAACCGGTATTACTTTGCATGTGAGGACAGTGTACTAAGTCTTTAAGCAGGAGGGGTGTAAAGTGGTAACAGTGAGAAATCCATCAGTGGTTCGATGGAATATGGTCCCTGCTATTTATATAATTTGCCACATTGACTTTCTTATGTAAGTGTGAAAACATCTTCTCAAACGACTGTATGAAAACGCCCACTGTGTGAGCATCTCAGTCTCACCAAGATTTCCTAAAAAGCTAAATGACCTTAATGATCCACCATTGCTAAGGCAAAATCTTTCACTAGCTTGTTAGTTATTTAGACATTAAGCCAATAACATTCATCGCCCTTTTATGAACTCAGTGGTAGGTCAACAATCCATATCTGTTTCCCCACACGCGCACACATCATGAAAGTATGTCCACCAATAATGTACTTTATTTCCTGGTGTATGCATCTCGACACGCCTCACCCACTTTGGTTAGCATCATCATCAACAACATGAGAAGAAACAAAGAGCCAGGATAATATAGAAATGTGACATCGTCAATCCAGCCACAGCACTTTATTCTATTCACACAGTGCACTTCCTTAAAACACAATATATATAATTTAATATCAATATAAAACTCCATTTGTGTATATAAATTATGCATTCAATACAGCAGCTCTGATATATACTATTAAGCTTTGGTACAGTGGTACATTTATGTATGTGAGTGGGTGTATGTTACGTGTGTGTGCACATGCTTGTGTGCGCGGGCATCGCCGAGAAGAAGGTGGGTGTAGGTGAAGGGGTTGAGGGAGTGTGAAAAAAATGTCTGTGTGTGTTATGCATGTGAGTTCACACAGGAACTACAGTATCATCACTCAGTCCATCGAGGCTTCATCAGTACTGTGCGCTCCAGGCCGGGGCGCTGAGGTTGGTGCAGCTGGGAGGATGGCAGCTGCCATGGTGGGAGGGTGGAGGCACCACACAGCAGTAACCCGCCTCCCCGCCAACCGCGGTCACAACTTTACTTTGAGGATAGGACACTGAAACACCTCCCTGCAGAGAGCAAGAGGAAAAGTAAAGTTGGAGCGGAGAATTTGCTACCACGAGCACTTTCTGAGCTGCTAAACGCTCCTTTTGGGGGCTGACTTGTTGGAGGCTGATGCAGAACGAGACCTTTGGGTGCTCTGTGTTTACCTGAACCATGCTACGCTGATGAGAGGCCATTGGTGAGTAGGTTCCCAGCACAGCCTGGGCCTGGACGTGTGAAGGCTGCTGCACCCCCACAGCAGGAGCGTAACCTGCTGCAAACACACACACGTATACAAAACATTATTAGCAATATATTTCATTGCTGCGATGTGTTGAGCTAAAGGTTCATTTAAGAAATATGCCACGAGGGAGTTTATTTTAAAACAAGAGGAACCACATGAAGCTTAGATACAACATTACCAACCCATCCTAAACAAAGACATATGTTACATAAATTCTTTATTTGTTGATTAATAAAGTAAAAAATGTGTCCATCCAACAAAATATTTTACACATATTGCAGTAATCTCTGTTTGACACTGATTCATTATTTTCTGGCTGATTTCAGTTTTTATTACTACTTATTTTAACTTGAAGACATAAAAATCATATAGAAGTTATAAAGTAGTAGCAGTGATGGCCACTGATGCCCAGAAGGCATGGACTGGTGGTTTGCAGCTGTTTCAAATGCATGTGCTTATCAAGACACACTAAATTCTAATACATGGCAGTGTTGAAATGTGCGTCTCCTCGGCCATTGCCACTGCGTTGGATGGAAGCAGCAGGAAAAGAGACCGGTTCACTGTGAGACCCACAGACTACATCTCTGACAGTGTAACGGCCCCCTCCTCTACTGCCAAAGTCTGTCTCCCACACACACACACACGCGCAGACACACAAGTGGGAAGTACCTGTTGGTTGCGCTGCTTGGTTGTGGATGTGCTGGCTAGGTGAGACAGGCCTGCATGGGTGTTGAGCTGAGGTAGGGTACTGGCTGTAGTAATACATAGGCACCTGGAGAAAAATAATACAAAAAATACTAGATTTATTCTTACTATTTTGCTTCAATTATTCCATAAAACAAAATCAATGTTGAAAATTAAATAAATTATATACTGTAAATAATTATATATACTGTATAACAAGAATTTAAGATAATCAATGCAGAATTTTTACTTTTTTATTAAAAAAAAGTAAAAAAACCAATGATTTTACATGATCGTAAAAATCATTGTTTCATGTACTTAATCATAAAAGGGACATGAAAAATAAACAGCCTGTTTATCTGTACCTGAGGTGAGGGCTGGCAGTAGCTGGGGGGGTTGGGAGGGGGAGGAGGAGGGGGAGGAGCTGCATAGATGTAACCCTGACTGGAAGGGTAGAGGGGCGGGGCTTCCCCCGTTGACTGACAGCTCATGTGAGCGAACTGCGATGAGAGGTCTTCAATCTGTCAGTCAAGAGGAAGAGGAGGTCAACCCGCATGTGGACGCTCACAAACACAAACACAGTAAAGTCACGAGTATGCAGCGGTTGTCTGTTGACTGTACAGTAGTACATACGTATGGCTGTGAGGGAACAACAGGCAACATCTGTGGAGCTGTGTAAGAGACAGACGAGTACTGAACCACCTGAGAGAGACACACACATGGAGACACAGATAAAGACACAAACAGCGATGTGTGTGTGCATGTATGTCTGTCATCTATGTCAAACATTTCCGCTGTGTGTGCGTGCGTGTGCACTACCTGCTGCTGTTGGTGCTGAGAGGGAGAGCCTTGCAGCTGGGTCTGGCTCCTGATTGGTTGCTGACTGTCTGGAGGGTTGTACACAGCAGGGGTTCCATCAGGGTTCAGGAAAGGCTGCCCTGAGAGGTCAAAGGGTTGAGTATGACAAACATGCCATGGTGATGTATGTAACCTTACTGGTGTGTGCGTGTTATGTACCAGTATGTGGGTTGACTAATATGCTTCCCGGCGGGATCCCGTTCTCCATGATGTAGCCAGAGTTAGGAGCCGGCTCATCTAAGATGGGAGGAGGAGAGGGGTGGGGACAAGTGGATGGTAGTCTGAAGAGAGAGATGGAGCCTGAGAGAGAGAGAGAGAGAGAGAGAGAGAGATGAAAAGTAGAAGAGTGGAGATGAGAAAATAAAGAAGAGTAGATGAAGAGTGTTATTATCATGGCATGTAACAAATTCACACTGCAACATCTTAATCTGATTTAAAAGGAGTATGCGCTCCACCCCTTCCTGTACTAAAAACATACTGGCGCCCCTTGGCGCAGTCTCTGCATTGACGTAATTCTCTTCGAGAATATGTGAAGACGACTGGAGGTGTGTGAAAATTTACAGCTCTGGTGTGAAGATTCATGCATTTTCACAGCACAAGAACTTCCACTGCTTTTTTGTTAATTAGATGCTACATCATTTATAAACAGTGATTTTTCCCAAGTGTGGCATGGTGATGAGATCTGCGAAGAAGTTTGCTTGCACACAGGTAGCGAGGAGTGAAGGGTGTCACCCTCAGTGACTGAATTTACACCTTTGAAAAGGCGCGACACCAAAGTGTTGGTGAAAGTCACCAAACATTGTACAAACGCACACACCTGAACCACGTGCGTCCCAGCTGTGGTTGACAGGTTGGCGGGGTTTCGGGGCCGAACTCGTCCACTGGTAGGAGGAATCAGAGTCTGTGCTGCTCCAAGGTCGGGGGTCGTTGCTATAGCGACAGTCAGTCTCGGTGCTACTCTGCCTGCTGCTGCCTGTCCAGCTGGAGCCTGAGCTGTCACGGCTCCCCCTGTGAGGCACATACAGAATTATCCTACAACCTTATTACTGCATGACAGCCTTGCCATTTATGTGAATGGGATGCTACACGTGATGAAGGGCTGAAGGGTTTATGCTACATTCACTGACATAAATTATCTAAAAAAACAATGTTTCATTTCAAAAGATTTTATAGGATCCTAAACCCTGATACAAAAAACAAACATGTAAATCTAGTTAGTCTTTCTGTTTCCGCTGCAGACCCTAAATGAGCTCTGTTGCAGCCAGGCTGACCAGATTAAGATGATAAATGACTACGCATCGGTGCAGACAGAACCCTACCTGAAGAGCTGCCTTCTCCTCTGGGTCTCAGCATATGGATTGTACTCATCCACAGCCCTGTGCACGTGCACACAGACACACACACACACACACACACATTAATGCTCTCGTCTAAATATAATAAGAAGGCACATTGAGAGAATATACTGCAGGCAAGGTTACCTGGTTTCTGCATGGGCACTCTCTTGGGTGTAGAGTGGCTGTAAAAGTACAGCAGAGAAATGAGTGAGTGTCCTATCAGTTTCTATGTCTGATCTGCCTGTCTGTCCTATCTCTCTCTCCCTGTCTCACCTCTTGGTTGAAGATTCGGTCTCGTGCCCGTTGATACTCCTCCTCTCTCTCCTCCATTGACTTGCTTTGTTTCTCCCGTAAAGGGTGAAGTCGTGTCTGTAGGGAGAAGAACGAGAACAGGTCAAAATGCTGATAGGATACGATCAATGTCAATTAAAGAGGAAAATCCATAGAGACAGGCGGCTATAGAGAAAGGAGGACAGACGAACCTGGTCATCTGAGCTGTTGTCTCTCTTCAAAATAATTTTCCAATGGTGGATCTCTTCTGACTTGTCCTTGTGCACCTCGTCCAGAAAACGCTGCTCCGGTCTTAAAGACAAACGCGTAGCAGCCGCTGTTATTTCAGAAGATTCGCTAAAAGGCAAAGGATTTACATGCACACACTCACAGGCGCATTGTGCATACTTACATGCGTGTGCTGCTGGTCCTGTTGATGATGACAGACTTGCCTGTCTGGTCTACATTGTGCTCCATGCCAAAGTAGGCCGCCACCCGATGGACCAGCATTCGGTGGTAGGACGACATGTGTGGGAACTTCTTAAAAGGACTGAGAGAGGCAGAAACAGGGGAAAGGTAGTTGTAAGAGAGAGGCGGGATGAAAGGGGGAGCGAAAGGGGAAAAGAAGGAAGGAGACAGAGAGGAGTGTAAGTATGGAACAAGGGAGTGAAGAGAGACATTCGGACGGAGGAGGGTGGACGCAAAATAGAGAGGGAGAGAGATAGGACACAAGGCGATAGAAGGAGGTAGATTAAGACTGGTTCTATTTTTTGGCTAAAGTCCAATTTCATCTCCGGTGACTCAAACACACCCACACCAACATAACTGGCTCAATATATTGATCAGTACACTAAATAAGCTGTATGGACAGAATTGTAATATATGAGCTGAAAACATATCTTAAATGATCATTAAACAGTATTCAGTTTTTAATAGGATTTAGCATGCATGCAAGTTTTATTTCAGCAGGTTTAAATAGGTAGCCAGCTCAATGAAAATCCAAGGTTATGTACTCTTCTTCACACACACACACACACACATACCTATTGCTGGTGATGAAGTCGACCATGTCCTGCTCCAGTTTAAGCAGCATCATGCGGTCTCTGGGGTTGCTATTGAGGGTGTCGACGATAAACTGGTGCAGATCTATGCCGGTGGAGTCAGTGTACTCCACGCTGGACTCTGAGAGTGACAAAGGCAGGCAGGATGTATTACGAGACAATATAAATATAAATACAAAAAGCCCACTGCAATATTAAACATCCCAGGAGAACTACATCTAAATAGTGGCACTGAATCCCATTTTATTACATTTTATTTGCTTGCTCTTGTTGCTCTTTTATGAGCTATCAATCACACACACACCTTTGGACAGTGAATGTTTATTTGGATCCATGCTCTTTTCTTGGTCTTCCTCCTTACAGGAAGTTATCTCTTTGTCCTGGCAGCTAGTGGAGATGTTTGCATCTGAATTTGCCTGAGAGGAAAGAAAAGAGTAATTTGAGAATAGTGGTGATGATGGGAAAGTGGATGATGATCTGTGTGTGTGTGTATATTACCTGGGTGTCTTCAAATGGTAAGGACTCCTCGCAGATAGCCATACTCCGCTCTAACTTTCCTTTGGCCTGAAACACACACACACACACACACACAAGCACGCCATATTACAAATTCATAGAGTGTAATGCAATCGATATTCCAGTAAGAATGAATAATGAGAGGTAGAGTTATTTTAGCTTACCTTAACTTTTTTCTTTGGTTGCACCTGGTTACAGTGTTTCTATGAGGGAGGACACAATTTGTCATTTGTGCACACAGTGAGCACATAAGGAGTGATGGTAGTGGTGTTGGGGAGGTGCATAATTTTACCGTGGCGTATTATTATTCACGTGGCACATAGCAGTAGATATTTTTGGTGTCACTCACCTGCTGCTCCTCCTTCTTACTGTCATGGGCACTCTCCTTGTCCTCCTTCTGATTGCAGAGGGACAGAGATCGCGGAGGGGAGGGACAGCTAATGACCTCACATGACGTCCCATGACAGGGTTTTAGGAGGACATCTGCACTTTCTACAGCTGCTTCAGTCATCCTTCTAAACAACACAAAACATGGATTCTGATGCTGTTTGTTTCACGCAGATAATGTCTGCATTTCTTTATTTTACTGCTACTTAAAGAAATATTTGCCTACATTTGCATGAGTCTGTGTGTGTGTGCATACGCTGTTTCTACCTATCTGGAGTTGTTTACTGGAGAGCCTCACAGGTGAATGATGAGGTCATATATCCCATGTTCCCACAGGGCAGCCAGAAACGCAATTATCCTCTCCACCCGTGCTCGTCTTCTCTACTGTTCCTCTCTCTGCCGGCTCTTTACTGGTCAGTGGAAAACAGCCTGAAGAGATCAGAAAACACAGGAGGGGGGGAAACAGTGTTAGTGGTCTTTGTCCAACAGACACACCACTACACTGTTTCACACAAACACAGACTCTCGTATCAAACAGTTGCCAGAGCATAAAAGCATAGCTGCTGGAAATGACATTGAGTAGCTAAGCTTCAAGTGTGTGTGTGTGTGTGTGTGTGTGTGTAGTGTGCGTGTTAACCTCTGTCTGTGCTTCCCGAATGCTCTCCTGGCTTAACAGTTAATTGCTGCTTAAAGTCTATTACTGTAAGTGTGCCTGTGCATGTGCTTGGATATGGCATTTGCTTGTGTATGTAAATGTGTGTAGCTCATGGGAACGCATGTCTGGTGTGTGTGTGTGTGTGTGTGTGTGTGTGCGTGTCCTCGAGTTTTTCTTAGAAACAGCAGCTGTGTAGAGTATCATCCTATCAGCCAGCACTGATATTCCCAGAATACCAAGATGAGTCTCTCTGATCCCAGTGGTGAGAAATTGCCGAGACCAAAGACATAGACACACACACACACACACACACACACACACACACACACACACGGCACCAGAGGAAGTGGCATTCCACCATCTTTTCCAAACGGCAACTGCATACAGAGGGGACATATTCTGCTATAACGCAGAGCTCAAGGGGACACTTACTCCTGCAACACATGGGACAGAATAATGAGCTCAGAGGATGCGGAATCCCATAACATGGTTATTTAACACCCGACTGGAGATGATAGCAGTTTTTTTAAAAGAAGACTTCTGTGAATCCATGTGGTGTTTGCTTCCCATACTGCCTCAAAGGAACACAATACATGACAGCAGTGATTCCACCAAGAAAAATGATTCTTAGTTTGGTAGAAAGGCGTCTGAATTCTCTGAATGTGTTCAACATGAATACAAAATGTGAAAATCTGTCATTATTACAGTCATAATGGATTTAAAACATACTGTACTTCAGATATTAGGTGTGACAACATGACCATGTAGTGGAGTGATAATCACTGATTAATCAATAAACAGAAAATTAATCGGTTACTCATTTTTGGACACTCAAGCAGAAAATGTCGTTTCTATCGTTTCATATATAAAAAGTAGATGCTTTTTTATAATAGAAAGTAGAATATCTTTGCTTTTTGGACTGTTGCTTGGACAAAAAAATCCAATTTGAATATGTTCCCTTGGCCTCTGGGAAATCGTGAAAAGCATTTATCAATGTTTTCTCACATTTTACAGATAAGATGAATAACTGATTAATCAGGAAAATAATCTGCAAATCTGCAAAGAGCAGAAGTGTTGCAGTTTGAGGGATGCTACAAACGATCTGTATCGCTGTCCTAGCTTTGTGGGCTTCTTCATACTGCCTACTAGGGAGGGAAAAATGACCAGGGGACTACGAAACACTGTAGGACATAATAACTTGCGAAACTCCATAATCTTCTGTTGGCAAATTCTTGCTGAGGTGTCCTTTAGCCAAACCAAACCAGCTCCATGTGAGTTGCACTGACCCTGACCTCAGACCTCACAGAGGGGAGGGGCGAAGGGGGAAAAACTATCCATCCCCTTTAATCATTATAATAAATAAAAAAACTTTGTGTAAAATAAAAGAAAAGCATGCTGGTATTGATCTGTATTAGAGCTGTGAATTTAGAGCAATGCTAGAGAACGGGATCATGACATAAACGGAGCGAGAAAAAGAGCGATGTGGAACAGATGCACTACAGAGAAAACAAGATGAATGGGAGGCAAGGGAGGCAGGGGATGAAGAGAGATGAGGAAACAGTCTGCAGGGACTTTAAAGGTGAAGAGGGGCGAAGGAAGGCGGTGGAGAAAGAGAGAAGTGAGGAATTAGTGATAGAGAGGCTCGCAGCACAGTCTGTCTCCGGGCTTTTCAGCCGACGAGCTGTGAAGAGGGGATTTGAGCGGAGCTACCAGTTTTTGAGCTGAGCGCTGCAGAAGCGGCCGGCCGCCCGGGGAGAAGGTGTGACACGATCATTAGCGCGTGACGGATGGCGGCGGGATACAGGGAGCGCCAGTGCCCGCTACATCATCATCCATCTGCCGCTCTCCCCGAAGCTTCCAGCCTCAGAACCCCCTACCCACCAGGACACCTTTCTTCTCTAGCCAAAAGCTGCCTGGCTCATCTGCACTGACACACAGGCAGCCCAGCGGGGAAATATCCAAAAGCTACTTTGGATGGCCATTGTCAGCTAAAGCAAGTTATATTAAGAGCTTAAGCCCAGGACAATCCTGTTTGTAACTAAGACCACTATCTTTGAATACCAGGGCTATAATAATCAGTGGGTCTTGTACCATTTAACAGGTCGACTATTGTACCTTGCAGGCTTGGGTTTATTATCCTGCCATCTGTGCTTGTAGAGATTTATCTCTACATTACATCTTTAAGGCAACCTGCTCCGCTTTCTTTTTTAATTTGCACCCTTCCAAAGAAACAGAAAAATAGAATTCATCGCCGCCTGTGGCCACAGAAAGCTGTTTGTGTTGTGTCTCTTAGGCTGCAGCTGATTTACAAAGGAGATTACATGTTTTCTCCCTCAGATCGGAGCTCATTAGGAAATGATTCAGCGAGGGACTAAAACCGAAAGAGCAGGTCTCTCCGGTTTAAAATGATATTGACAATTTTGAGGCAAACTCAGAGCATTCAGTGCTTTGTTTATCCATGATATCTACAGGCTTTGCCCTCAAGTCTGTAATTTAGGCTGCTTCCCTTTTCCCGTTGTCCTTAATTTATTATATATATATATATATATATATATATATATATATATATATATATATATATATATATATAGGCTATATATAGTCCTACATATTCTCCTTCTCCTTACTGGGCAAGTTTTACTTTACCTCACTGCTGCAGCAAAGTCAAATAAAACAGGGCATGAATGGTGTCGCCCTCCACTTTAAGACAAGCCAAGAACTGAAGGTAGGCTGCACATGTGAAATGTAGGTTACATCGTACTTTGAGTCATCAGCACCTGGGCAGCCACAGCAGCCCAATGACTTGTGGGTGCGACAGCTGTGTTGCTCTGCAGCGGAGCTCAAACCCGAGGTGGGGAAAATACCTGCATGCGTACAACACAGAGGAGTGGCAAGAGACTTTAGGTTTTAGAGGGCTACTTAAGACAAAATTAAACCTCGCAACTCTTTATAGCTCAGCGGAGAACTAATGGCATCTTGGCAGAGCGATCACACGTTCAAACGGATGCAATAAGTAGGCTAAAACAAACAGGTGGCATCTTCTCGCACAACTTTGTGGCATCCTGTTGACCCACATAACAGGGAAGACCGATAACGGTGCACGATCAGGCTCGTGCGATCTCCTTGCGGGATGGGACTCTCCTTCTTTGATGACTGAATGTATAAACCTGATGGGAACCGTGTGTGTGTGTGTATGTGCCGCATTACTGTGACCCAGGCTAAGCTGACACACTCCGGGCTATTTTTACAACCGGGCAGGGAGTGGACCTCCTGCTCAGGGACTTCACCGTGCTGTCAGCTGCATGTGGAGAGCGGATGACGGTGGGCGAAGGGTACACACACACAGGGAGCACTGACATGCTCTCAGTATTTTATCCGCTGACAGAAAAAGGGCTTTACACAAACTTAAAACTCACATTTCTTCACTCAAACAACAAGAAATACAAAACAAGAAGCAGCTGCTCTAAAATCCTAGTTAAAGACAGGACCGATGTCTTTGTCTAAGTAAACACAGTAGACTAAAACACAAAACATTTACTCTAAAATTACCGTTATCATTCATTCAGCGGTGTCGCTAACCTTACAGACCCGGGGACTGGTAGCTGCGCTCCGGGGCGCCGTTAGCTCGTTAGATCTCCTAATTTAGCCGTTTTTTCACCGCAATGGAAAGTTTGAGATAAATTATAAATATCAGCATCCATCAGCCACCAATCCATGGTCTGGTGTGATCAATATCGACAAAAGTACTAGCAAAAGGGAGGACGGCGTTGACAAAACAGCATGAAAAGACAGCGAAGAAGCGTCGATGTCAAGTTAGCCGTTAATCGAGCTAACGGTTCACCTGTCGCCGCGTGACAATGTACAATATCTTACCGTGAGGCGACGTCTTCCTCCCTCCGCGGGCTTCTGCCGGTGTTAGCCTACCGACCGACCGACTGCTGTACGCCGAGTGTCTGTTGACTGCGAGGTCCGTTGCTCCTCCTCCGCCTTTTTGCCTGTCTCTGTCAGTGCGGGGTGGGGGGTGGGGAGGGGGGCAAGGGGGAGGAGGGGGGGGAGGGCCGACAGCTCTGAACCCTGAGCCACGCGCCCACACACACGCGAGGAATGCACGAGAGCCAGCCCTTCACCAGCCCACTCATCTACATCTCTGTCTCTCGCTCCTATAGCCTACTCCCTCTTCCACTGTGTCCTTCCATTTAATTTCAAATAAATTAAATCTCCTTTTACTACAGCAATAACTGATTTCAACACGTGACACAAGACATTCTTTCTTATAGCTTCATCTAAGCTAAAAATATGTCTCTTATGCAGCGGTGGAGGGTAAATTTGTTACTCAAGTACGGTACAGTAAGTGGCCTACACATTTACTTCCGTTTCATGTTGTGATATACTTCAGAGAGAACTGTTTGGGTTGTTTTTTGTTTGACAGCTTTTACTGTACACGTTAAGGTTTTACATACAAACGCTATGATGCACATATATTAAACTACCCTACAGTAGCCTATATGAATTAGTTAAAATTATCACCAAATCGTGATAGCTACTGTAAAATGCTGTCTATACAGTCCAGATTACATAAAATAATAGCATACATCACACAGGGTCCATTTTATGCGTTGTGAGTTCTTTTACTTAGCTTTGCTTGACACTTTAAGTGCATTTTGCTAATAATACTTATTGACTTTTAGCTAAATTTCAATGCAAGAAAAAGTTCCCACAGTCAAAATAAGCCATAATGTATGATCAAACACTATGGCTCTTACTGAAGGATAGACTTTAACAGCTTGATTAGACTTGGCAGCTTCCTGGGGATGGAGTTTTATTCAAAACACTGACTGTCACTTCCATTTCTGGTACTTGTAGTCCATTTAGATTTTTCAGTATCACTTACCATAACCAACAACCCATACAACCCATTTGAAAAAATACTGCATGGAAGCACCAAGTATCATAGTTTTATTGACAGAAATATTGCAAAATATAGGCCACCTCTCTTTATAGATACTGTACATATATTTTATATATGGCCTATGGATTGTGCAGTTATGTAGAAAAAAACTGCAATAGCGCTACATTATACAATTCAAAACTGGATATAAATTGCAAGTTGAAACAGGAGATGTAAGAAATATGTTTAGCCTATTATTAGATGAGTCTGTGTCAAGGTTATTTAATCACGATGACTAGCAAATAAATGTCTGTTTCCATGTTATAGTCAGTTCAGTTGCAGGAGACAGCAGTGTCCTTAACAAACATGTCTGTTTGCATTTGCTATGAGTGGTAGAAGATGGTGGAGCTAAATTTAACTGCTTTATACACTGTGGGGTGGTTTGATCAATAAAGATGCATCATATTTTATTGACTGATGCTTGACTGCAGTGGAGAAAAATAATAGTTAATGGAGGACAAGTATAAGGTAGCATGAAAAGGAAATAGGAAAAAGTAATGTGCAAAAATTCAGCCCAGTACCCGAGGAAATGTTCTTAGTTATATTCCACTGCTGGAGATAACTAGCAAATAAATGGGTGTCTCCTTATTTTTATTCTTTTTAGAGACAGAAGCAGCATTTCAGTAAAAGTGAGTCAATTTTTTTCCCTTCAACATAACTGCACCAGCATAAGAAATATTTTCCCAGCCACCAAACTCTATAGAAAAATTTAGTATTTAGAAAAAAACACTCTTAATTTAGCAGTTATATTTAGCATAACTTTTAACTCCTTACATTACGGTAAACAAAGTATGACCCAAAAAACCCCAAATGTGTAATACGTATTACAGAGGACGGGATATCAGTGTCCTCTGTGGTAGCTGCAGCCCTGGGCAGGGGACCAGGGTTTTCTTTATCCATGTCTGTTTGCACTTACCATGGAGCCCATAAGCATCTGAATCATCAAGTGTTTTCTATCTTTGGTTTCACCACAGCAGACACAAGTAACAAGATATCTTTTACACGGATGACATCTAGTTGAAAGATATCAAGCTTAATATCTGTATCTGTATCTGTATCGCAGCCAGGTCCATTTTAAAAATGTTGAGATCAAATGTCCAAGGGAAGATTAACCTGCTAGGGTCCTGGGGCAAACATTTACTGTTGGGCCCCTGTTAACCTCCCATTCCTTCCTATGTAATGTGTACTTTTTTCAAATTTACTTTGTGGTAACTTGATTAAACACTTTCATTTAGAAATATGGAACATATAAACTGAAAAAGGTGTTATGGAAGGACCTGTCGAAGCAGACGTGTGTAGACAATGTTATCAAACATATACCGATACATAATATATATATATATACCCGTGTCTGCGTGGGTTCTCTCCGGGTGCTCCAGCTTCCTCCCACCATCTAAAGCTATGCAGGCTAGGTTAATTAGTGTCTCTAAAATTGTCCTTAATTGTGATTGTGATTGTGAGTGGTTGTTTCTCTATGTGTAGCCCTAAAATGGACTGGCGACCTGTCTAGGGTATACACCGTCTTTCGCCCGATGTCAGCTGGGATTGGCTCCAGCCCCGGCCACCCTGTACGCAGGATAAGCGGTTGACGATGGATGGATGAATGGATGGATGGATGGATAGATAATATATATATATATAATATATAATAATGTATAATAATACATATATACATATATATATATATCAGCTACATATACTCATCTGAAATTATAAACACATGCTTAAAGAAACCTCTATAAAACTTGTGTATGCCTGTAGTAAACAAAAATGTTATGTATGTGTGTGCGAGCTGGGAGACAAGGAGCAGTGTGAGACAACTTCTCACTGCATGCCGAGGCCAATGTGTCACAGGACTCAGCTTCCAAGGTCGTCCAACAGCCGCCTACCCTCCAATGTATTGCAAAACTCTGACCCGTTACTTTCCAAACAACCACCTAACCACATGTGATTGGTGTTTAGGGTCGCACCTATCCCGGTTGGCACATAAATTAATATGACAGCGGGCAGGAAAACTGCTGACCCCAGTAAAAAAAAACAACCAACAGAGGAAGGCATGCATAGACTCAAAAATTATATAAATGCAATGCAAAGGAGTTGAAAGGTTGCTTCTCCTTCGAATGTCAACACAGACCTTTTCCTTGTAAAATAGTTAAACTCTTTGCATTGGACTTTGATCGCCTCCAGTGAATCTTTTGGACTCCAATTGCTGTCTATTTTTGCTGAAGTTAAAGTTTTGGAGTGAGTTTTGGACCCCTTATCTGGTCCAGTGCTGAATCTTCTCTTCAGCAGACCCTCTTCAAGACAGGAGCTCAAAATTTGTTAATAAAGCTGGACCCACCTTAATGCTGTCATTATGTCCATATATCTTGTGTTTTAGTGGTGCATATTCCCAAACAAATTCAACATGGTGGTTTGGTTTGGTCTGGTCTGTACTACTTCTGCTACAACTAACATGAGGATTGTTTCACAATGTTTGCTACTCATGTTGTTACAATAGGAGCAGTTGTACATCATTAGAAAAATGAATTTATGCTATAAGCATACACAGCTCTGTAAGAATCTGAAAGCAATTTAATATTTGGTCTAGGCTAAGGTAATTCTTACTCCAGTAACTGGCAATAATTTCCATTGCTTTCACTTGTTAATGATTTCTCACAGCTGAAGGACATTGGTATATGTACTCTGACCTTTATCTGTATGTAACTTCAGCTTCTTTTGTTTAGCTGCTAGATAAATGTGGGCTTCCTTTGGATAACATTGTCAGGTTGCTGTAAATCAGAGAGTACGTGCACACCCACACAGCTAATTTTAAGTGCTTCACCTGGTGTTTTTGACATATCTTGCCTTATAAACATGCCCTGTTGAGACTGCACCTTATTTCTATGATGTTTAAAAATTGCATGAATTAAAAATGCCTATGAAAGCAGTTAACATCAGATGTGAGAATGAACTGGAAACACAGATCTATGAGGAGATAGGAGCATCATGTCTACAGAGATTCACTCTTTCTCCATTAATTCTAGTCTCATTCAGTTCAAAGTCATTCACAGATTCCATTATTCAAAGACAAAATTACACAAGTGATAACCTGAGATCTCCGATAAGTGATAAATGTAGCCTGGAGGAGGCAAACGGACTTCACAGCTTCACCCTTTGTCCCGAGATAGAAAATTACTGGTCTGAACATTTTAAAACACTCTCTAAAGTAGTTAATATCTATATTGAACCAGACCCTGTTTTAATAGTTTGGGGATTCTCAGAACTGATTTCAACACTTAACAGAAGACGACAACAACTTCCCTTTTATTGCTTAGTCACTGCTAAGAATATGCCTTTTATGTACTGCATGAAAAAGGAAGTTTACACGCTTGAAAGCGTACCCCTTGAAAGCATAAGGTTCTGGTTAAAAAACAGACTTTTTCAATTTGACAAGATTTAGCAGCCTCTCATTTGTTACCTAGAGATCTAATATTAATCCTGAGGGTCAAGAAACTGGATTTAGATTAGAATTGTATGTTATTTGTTATTCTTTTTTTAAATTGTGAATGTCACTTTAATTGAGGTACTTCTTGTAGTCCGTTTTATTAAAACCAACAATAACCATCCCTAAGTGAGAATCAATACTGCATGGATGTACCAGTAGCTATAAGTTACTATTGTTTTATTTATGCTAAAATACATTAAGTAAAAATATTTTGACATTTAATTTTGTAAATATCTTTGGGCTTCATGATGATGCTGCATATACAGTATGTACAACAGGCAACAGTTGTACATATATGTCCTATAGGGGCAAAAACATCACATAGACTCACATGTTTTAACCACAAACTATAGAGGTGACTGAGCGCAGGCCTCAGGATGTGCGTCATCAAAAAGCCACTAGACATAACTGTGTGTGTGCATCACTGCTCTCTCTCCACACACACACTCACAGGTTTGTCATGTCTTTGCGCCACTTCATTGACTAATAAGGAACCATTTCACAACACCAATGCAACAAAATCATATCAGGGACAATTTCTTTCATCCACTTAAAAACAAGAAGTCATCCACACACAACTGGTGTACACATAATCTCAAATGTGTCCTCAAAAGTGGCCTATGATAGAAACACACACACACACACACCTGCTGTCTACTGGTTCTGGCAGTATGGTTGGCATGTGTGCATGCGGGACAGAGACTTAGTGGCGCACAGAAATACCGGAACTTGTTATATAACCACACCCCATTAGAAAGTGCACAGCTGACTGTGTGTTTTTATGTGTGTTTGTGTCATACTGTTACATCAGTCAGAGCCTCACCGAGGTGCAGGGGTGTCTGTTTAAAGACCTTACTGGAACTCGGATTAGAGTGGCCCTCCACTCAGGGAAGGTAAACTCACTCTCTCCTCTGGTAGACATACAAAGTTTGAGTCCATAAAACATCAAATATTTATCTACATATACATTAGCCATACATCTGTGTCAGTGTTAGATTGCTGGACTTGCTAGAGTGTGTTACTAAATTTTGAGTTCATAATTAGCCTCGAAAAGTTAAGCTATTATATTGAGAAATATGCTCATTTGATGTCTTCCTGAGAGCTGGATGACAAGGCTGATACCACTTTCGTGTCTGTATACTAAATATTAAGCGGGGGCCAATTAGCTTAGCTTAGCATAAAGACTGACTTGTAGCACAAGAGGTGAAAACAGCTTGCCTGGCTCACTAGTTAGCACGTTATATCTTGTTTGTTAAATCTGTGCATAAAGTGAAATGTAAAAACAGCAATCTGCTATTTTAGGTTTTTTAGGTTTTAGGTTAGGTTGTTTGTGTTTGACTTTTTTTGAAAAAGGTGAACTGTTGCTTTTACAATTTTGTTTTTTGTACCAATTTTTCTTTAGGGGCTTCTAGGCAGGTTTTTTAATGTTTTGAGCCACAATGGCATTTTCCGGCAGTTTTCAGACTAAGCTAAGCTAAGCTAATGAGTGATTATCAGTTTTCTCATCTGACTCTCACCTAGAAAGCATTTTTACCAAATTGTACTACTTACCTACTAGATGGTTACTATTTTTATGGATGTTGTTTGATTACTAACAGAAGGCCATACTTTTTATTTACCATTACATCACACCACAAGTAAATTATATCACTGCTTATGAATCTGTCCGTGTAAGCATAACTATCCCCTCTGATCATCAGTGTGTGTAAATGTCTGTGTGTGCATGTGCATACAAGAGATCGAGTGACACCTCAACAAGTGAAGCTCATAAATATTAATAGGGGCCTCATGAATATTCAGAGGGGGGGCTATGAATATTTAAACTATGATGGAGCATGTGGCCGGGTGACTAGACAGCCACAGACATGAAACAGATAAATAGACCTCCTTTTTTCCTTTCTAACCTCAGCAAGACACAGCAGCACAGCCTTTCTTTCATGCTTCATTAATTCTAATTAAGAATACATAATTTTTATGATTTTGTTTTCGTGTGAACTATGGCTCAGGATAAGAACACTAGTCTTTATGATGTTTTGTACAAAACTTCCAGCTTCTCTATTCAAACGAGGTAAACATGCTGAGTGGAGGCTTCCTAATTCAAATGCGGCAACCTATCCAAATTATATAAATTGTATAAAAATACTAAAAATCTTTAAAAAAGGTACTGTATATTTTAACAATGCTCATTTTAAACATAGCATTTTTACTGTTATTTTATTTATATTTGACACTGATTATATTAAACTCTGATGATATTCAACTATACATATCATCTCCTTTTACACTGCACATGCTACACACAAGCTTGTAGTGTGTCCTGTATATCACATAACCACATAACCAACTTATAGTCATAGTGCAATGACTATAAGTTGAATCTAATCTAATCAAACTTTTTTATGTAAAGTATCTTTGATTATATATTATGAATGAAAGAAAATTTGAATCCTTATGATAAATGAATGCTCATGTCGGAAAAACCATTACTCTAAAAGGATTCAAAAAGTAAAAAAATATATGGTAATTTACATTTAATGGGATTATAGAATGTGATCACTGTAATATCATACCGAATCAGTCCCCTTAGAGATAATATTGTATATTTTTGTACGCGTTAATATATCTACAAGAACTCATTTTATATGGTAAACGATTAGTGAAAGATCCTCTGAAAAGGTTACATCTTAAAATAGTGCCCATAGTGCCAATTCTGCATCACAACAGGGTTTACATTAGTAACACAGATTTCACTGTTCTCATTGGTAGGATGCAGGCAGATGCCACTGCTGTTTTGCTTCATAAACGAAGAATTTGCCTCCAAATCTATCTAATGATTATTAATGAAGAAATTAATAAAGTCACTGAAGGGACTAGAGAAGGAGTAAAAAATAGGGTAATGTGCGGACCAGGATATAGGAGGGACCCCTTGAGAAGGCTTCAGTGGTACAATTCACTGATTTCATGAGGATTGACTGTCCTAATTAGAGGCAACAGTTGCTGCTTCATTTCCCACCCACAACAGAAACAAAGAACAGTGGCCTCATTCGAGGGGACTCCTGTGACAACACCTTTATGCAACGTCCTGTGGTCTAAACTGTAACTATATCTAAACTATATCCCGAGGTAAAAACATAGACAAAAAGTATGAAGCTCTGATGTAACCCCCAGGGGAAAGTGGATGATGAATTTAGATGCAGTGCGTCAGCAGTCAGAATTACAAAACTACGAGCACAGTAAGGAATAATATGGGTTCAAACGTGGGTTGGGCTGAGAGTGCGCACTCAGTTTGTGCCAGCGCAGAGCTAAAACAGTTAGGAGCTCAGGAGAGGGGTGAAGGAAGCATCAGTTTGAAGAATCCACCTGACTGTTTTTATTTTCTGATCAATGAGAGTGACTCAGTGTGGATCACCCTCTGCTGCACGGAAACCATCCAAGATGGGTTTGTGCTACGTGGACAAGGCTCAAACTCGATGTGCGTAAAAGTGGCCACCTACACGCACGTATATATGTTATCAGAGTGTAAAAGAAGACGTGAGTGAAGGCGAAGGAAATGCACCTGTTAGGTGATAGACCTCTGCAGTGCAATGGCTGTGTGGGTTTGTGGTCTATAACGGATGTTTGACAGGCTGATGAGCTCTGGCACTCACACACTGCTTCCTCCACACATTCTCCCCTCCACTGCCTGTCTTCTCATCGCTTTAGGCGGTGGGCGTAAACTCCCTCCTTTTCTTCCTAAACGCCGTCTTTCCATCTCCACTTTTTTCCCTCCTGCTCCTCCACTCCTTCTATGCATGTTGTTTTCGCTGATTGCGAGTTTGACAGGTCTTCAGAGAGAGAAACACAGAGGGAGAGGAATCAAACAATCTCCTCAATTAGACAGCCCACACAAACGTACGTCTGAACTCTATACCATCTTCATCAGTTGTCGCAGTTTTCATCTTTCAGTCGCAGACACCTTTGTTCCCAAGTTGAAAACACACTGTTCACAACAAAGGCAGAGAAAACCATTTAGCTTTGAAGAACAGAAAGCCCCGACAAGCTTTTAAGGTTTATTTGCATCGAGAGGAGGGAGTCTCTACGCCTTTTCTTCCTTAATTGACCCACCAGTTTGCCTGAAATTCGCAAAGACTGCACTGCGGCCACTGATGTGAGGGCATTCACAATGCGAATGGATCACTGCCTGAGTCATAAGATTTAATATAATCTCACATTTAAAAGGACTATATTTCAGCAGTTAAAATGCAATTAACGAGGAAAGTGGAGATTGCAGTTATGTTCCAGTGTCGTGCAATAATTACGCCTACTCACTGAAAACGAAAATGATGTGATGTAAAGGAATAATAAGATTGCATGTTTGAACAGAAACCAGTACACCCAGCCTCTTTGGTCTTCCTCACTAACCAGACTTTCAGCTGTCACTGAGAGTTGATGACTAAATGTCAAAGAAACACACATTATCTAAGGGTGCTGCCTCACTTACAGACACACACACACACACACACACACACACACACACACACACACACACACACACACACGCACACACACACACACACACAGCAAAGAGAGGCAGCAGGCTGCAAAGAAAGAGAAACCAAAACACAGGAAGCAAAGAGGCAGTGAGAAGAATAAAGTCCATACAGGACCTCCGGACGGTCAACAATGGGATGAGTCAATACTGTCGTAATACTGTGGTGCACTGCAGCATACCTGGAGGGGCTCAGACCTGTTGATGCAATCAGTGGTGGATGTCTCGAGTTTTCTCTTTGCTCCCATCTGTCTCCTCTCCACTTGGCTGTCAACCTCTCTCACAGCCCCCACTCCCATCTTTCCTCCCACAACTCCTGCCGTCCTCTGCTCTCTCCCCTCCTCGCTCATTATGTATGTCATTGGGAAAAGAATACGCCGGTTCTGCAAAAGTCAGTTCTTCAAGATAAAGAGAAAAAAAAACCTCCATCCTTATTTTCACACGTCATTAACACCATCTCATTTTGCTATTTTACTCATGCTTTCTTTTGCCCTTCTGTGTTGAGTTTATCTTTATCTTGCTTGCATGTTGCCTGATTCTGTCTCATAGTCTTATTTAATTGTAACTGCACATTGCACGTAAAGACAGTTTCACAGATTTAATTTCATCATTGACTACAAAAAACTTGCCCTGGTATTGAACAGATTCTTTGGGCCCAGAGGTCATAAAGCTCCCTCATACAAATTTTCAATTATAAAAACGAACAGGTTGACATTTGAGAGATTTTTGTGAGACCGAAGTGACAATCTTTGTTTCTGGCTCAATTTTTTCCCCCTCTCCCATCTCCTCACACATACCACCCCCCCACCCCCCAGTTTCTGCAGTCCTCAGGAAATCTTTCTCCTCCTTCTTCTAATTCTCTTAATCATTTCCTCTATTTATTGCTCCCGCTTTCTCCGCATCCTGACTTTCATCCTGTATTGTTGACCTGGAAGCCTCTGAGCCTGTTCGCTCAGCCGTGGGCATCATGACCATAAGCCGAGTCGCAGGGCTATTTATATTTGTTCCTAATGAGGTGAGATTTCTCTCCGCCATAGCAACAGTCTCTATGGATACCCTGCACTTGGATACCAGATCCCATCCTGTTTTAAATGTCTTATTATGGGCTGCGCCTTCCCCTGTGTATCGTAGCCTAATTAATTCTGAATTATCGCCCTTTTGCTGTGTGAACGGTGCAGAAATACCCTCAAATTACCACCAAGCTGACGGCATCAGCACACGTTTACGTCAAAAATACAGATTAGAGCTCCACTGATCAATTTGCAGCATCAACAAGATCAATACTAAAGCACTTAGGCACACAACCTGATGCTCAGCTCAGTTTTTTAAATTGTCAACTTCTGCAACAAGCAGAAGGTAGTAGAGACCACTACAGGTGCTCTCATTATTTCATCTGTAACACACACAGGAGGATCATCTGTCTTCTGTGCGGTGTGAGAGAGGCTGATGGGTGTGCTATTGATCAGGTCTGAGCCAAGTGAGGAGCTGGTTGCAGAACAAGACCCAGGCAGCCGAGCTCAGATCATTAGACGAGCTCTCTGCAGCTGGGGTCACACAGGTGTTGAGACCCGCCATCTCGTTTCCTGCCACAAAGCGAGACAACCGATCAATAAAGTGGCAGAGCAACTTCTAGAGAAAGCCACAGCGGTAAGAGCGCACAGACACAGACACACACATACACACATATAGCTATATATGGATGGTCTGTGTGTCTTTGTATTTACAGTAAGACTTGGAAATGTTCCCTCCTTTCTCCTGATGACAGACACTCTGTGACAGCTGCATGCACATGTACTCACACAGGTACACACACAAACACACACACCCTGACAGGTGCTGCATTGTTATGGCATGTCCAACGGTGGCAGCTTGTTTTCCTCAGACCTCTCGCCCTGTGTGATGACTAAGAGTAGGAGAGATGAAAGGAGATGCAGAGGAGAGGAGTGGTGACAGTAGGGGATGGAGGGCCCGAGATAGCTTCAGTGTAAGAAGGTTAAGTAAATCATATCATTAATGCTATGTTAAAAGATTGCTTTGACCTCTGCTTGGCTGGCTGCATATGCAAGTGTGTGTATGTGTCTGGCCTTTGTCCCACCGAAGCAGGTGGCGGCAATGACGTCTGTCTTCTTCCCACCAACACACACACACACACACACACACACACACACACACACACACACTCCACTCACTTTCTGTCTACCGCTCTGTGCTCTCTGGTGTCAGTCCCACTAGATTCTACCGTGCTTGAAATTCACTCATCATATCGGGTGGCTTCACTGTGCCGCTTGCTGACACAAGTGCGTGCACGCATGCAAAGACACCCACACACGCACGCACGCATGCAGGAACACAGCGCAGTGGACTGACTTGATTATACAAGCAGAGAAGCTCAACCTGACAGAGGAACAAGCACCAAAAAGGAAACACGAAAAGAATATAAAAGGCTTATTTGCCCGTGTTGTATAAGCATGTTTCATCTTCCCACTCTCGCCTACCCTCACCCACACAGGTTAGATCCAATAGCTAGTGCCAGGCCTCTCTATCTTGCAACACAAACATCTCCGTGTGAAGGAATATTGCAGTCGAGTTCTTTTTCATAATCTCTTCCCTGTACACCCACACAAGCACATAGTGAGGGGGTGAGAGGGAGACGGGGGTTAAAAGGATAGCTGGTAAAAGAAAATGAAAAGAGAAGAGGTGAGGGGGGCCGAGAGAAAGAGAGAGAGAGAAGTGCTCATGAGAGCCAGAAGGTAGTTGTTATAGTAACTGAGTCTCTATACCTGTCAATCAGAGCTATTTCAGGCATCTCGCTTCTATGGGGGGGGGGGAGTACCAAAAATGCACATAACAGGCCAGGGAGCTGTTTCGTTAAGGCAAATTTATCAGCCAACGCTCATGCACAGATCCTGCCAACTTGTAAGCTGTTAGTCAGATCAAATTAACACCATAAATGAGATTTCAGCACTGTCATCCTTACTTTTTTAAAGATTCTCACATTTGTACTTCACAGTGCACTTTATTAAAAGGGAAACGAAAAGCAGAATGACAGCCACAGCGTCTGCACACTTTGCTGCACCAAAGACAGATTATCAGTCATTTCTTTCAAGTGTAACAGAATCAAATCACTACAAACAGGTAGGCTATACTAGAGCAGCGCTCTATTCCAAACATTTACCCATTGCTTTTAGCCAACCATTTCAACTGTTTATCCATTAATTTTAGCTAACAATGTATCCATTACTTATAGCGAACTATTCAAACATTTTATCCATTACTTTTAGCCAACTATTCCAACTGTTTATTACTTTTAGCTTATTATTCCAACTGTTTATCCATTACTTTTAATGGCAAACTGGCAAATAAGAAGATTGGCGGTTTGATCCCTGGCTTCCCCCTGCCCACATGTCAAAAGCCCCTTTTCCACCAAAGCATTTTGAGAGCCGGTTCGGAGCTGGTGCCTACTCGCGAACCAGTTCTTTGTGTTTCGACAGCCAAAGAACCGGTTCTTGGCCAGAAAAACTGGTTCCAAAGCGGCACCAACTCTTTGCTGGACTAGAACCGTTCTTTTACCACGTACACAGTAACGTAATGTCGTTTGCTGGGCTCTCTAGTCAGTGGAAAAACAAAGAGGTTCTGAGAAGGTTCGCAAGTTGAACCAACTTTGAACCAGCACCAGTTCCGAACCAGTTCTTTTTTGGTGGAAAAGAGGTAAGAGTGTCCTTGATACTGGATTGCTCCTGAAGGCTGTGGCATTGGTATGTGTATGAATGACTAGTTAAGCAGTTGGCACCCTGATAGCCTCTGCCATCAGTATATCAATGGGGTGAATGTGAGCTTTGAGTGGTTGGAAAACTAGACAGGTGCTATTCAACAACAGTTTAGTCAACTGTTTAGACTCCCTTGCTTGCTAATTAGTTGTTCACACAACCTCCATCGCAATACTAAGTGTTGTATGCTTTGATTAGAATTTGTATTAGAAATTTATTGAGCTACTTCATATCTTTATACATTCCCTTTGGCAAACACAGACACAGCCCATGGGGTACAAGTACCCCTTCATGGGATTCATTATATTAGAGAATATGTTTCAAGTATTTCTGTGAAATTATCATTATAGCCTAAGAAAACCCTCGATTCAGCCCTATTGCGGACAAACACATGGTGAGGAGGAGAGAAAAGCGAGTGGGGGAGTAAGAATAGTGTGAGCACCAATATGGCTGAGTGCTGAGTTTGGGAGCCATTAGGCAGAAGGTAATTAATACCTGTCACCGCAGTGCTCTGTTCGCTGCCTTTATTCTGTTTCAGACCAATTAAAATATGACACTCCTCCGGTGGAGAACGTCTTGTTAAAATTAAGCGCCTGAGACACACAGACACCTTTGATAAACACATCCAGTGCTACAATTGGCTTTGGCAGCAACGGCATGGTGTATAGATAGATAGGGAGGGAGAGAGAAACATGGCTGTGTGTGCGTGTTGTGTCACTTCCAGTAGGAGATGTGAGCTGTTAGATCTGATTAAAAGTGTGTTTCCTTTCTTGTGAGTTTCACTCTCAAACACACACATACACACTGGAGACTGGCATGATGTTATGAGACGTTTATGAGCCAAGAGATACTGACCATTGAAGACAAGACTGCCAACGATTTGCAGCTTGGAAAGCAAGGACAGACGAATGGTAAGCAAAAACAGACGAGCCAGGGGAGAAGGGAAAAATGGAGGAGAGAGCAGCTTTGGATATAAAAAAGCAGGTGGTATTACAAAAAAAGCTTAGTAGCAAAGGAAAGAGAGCCTGATAGGAAGGAAAACAAAGGAGGGAAGAGTGCTGGGGGAAAGGAGGGAAGAGTGCTGGGGGAAAGAAGTGAAATATGGTGGGTTTTTGAAAGAGTTGCGTTGAAAAGAACTCAAGAAGACAGATTAGACGGACAGAAGAGAGGGGAAAATGGAGAGAGGTGGAGTGATGGATGCAGGCAGGGGACCAGTAGCTCTCTGCCAACATCTCCATGCATCCTTCCAGACATCACACTGCGCTGCCATCTGCCCCCCTGCCACACACACACACACACCACACACACACGATATGTGAAATCATTAGCGTCTCCTGACACTGAATAAATATCAGGGGATGAAATCTGTCTGTGGAGAAATCACCTGCGGGGAAATATGATTGGATGAGATCACGACCTCACTGGAACGTAATTTGCATGTCATCTAAATGGGATCTGCCCCCAATGCTCGGGAGGTCAAAAGGCATCCGATTAGTCGGATGGGACAACTCGATCCCTGATTGGCTGAAAGGAGCAATAATGGCAAGTAAACTGCTGCTTAGGGGCTGCTCCCTCTGTGAGCTGCAGGACTGCCCTCTTCTGGCTGCTTTACAAATCTCCACAGTTTGATAAAAACACACGACACAACCAAGACATACAACATTTAAAGACAGGCAAAATCTGGCTAGCAGTTTTTAATCACATTAGAGCGGAGGAATAAAAATAAACACAAAGCATGAGATTGCAGCACACAGAGTGTCTCGGTTAACCACATACAGAGTCTTATTTATACATATATTTATATAATAGAATTATTTCTCCCACTTGTACAGCCTCTGATTGTAACACAGAAATATACCAACATTCCTTGGATGAGAGAGAGAAATGAGCGAAAGAAAAAACTCAACAGTCATCTACATTAGAAAACCTACGCTCCATTCCTTTTTATAGGTTTATACATCAGCGAGGCATCAGTATTCATTACAAAAATAGGAATATAGATATAGAAGCACTGGGGGTTGATTGAGTGGGTGGAGGAGTGACGATGTATCTGTGCCCTCCCATCAGTGGCATCGGCCCACCCATCACAGACACCCAAACCAAGGAACATCCTAGGATTCTGTGCACCTTAATGAGTGTTTTACAGCAGTCCAGCCCAGACAAAGTCAGTTATCAATGAAAACCAGTTAGGGTTTAAATTAAATCATTAGAAAATGAGTATATAAAAAATAACCTTACAGGCAAAGGGAGGGGTTAGTGCAATGATAGAAGTTGAGATAGTTTCGAAAAATCGCAGTCAGAACCCAGAAAAACATTATCTAGTATCGAAAAAGAGACGGGGGAGATGAAAGGAGAAATGAATAAGAAGTGGCAAAATAATGAAGAAAGAAGTGCAAAGCAGCTCTGAGGTCACCCTTCAATTGGGTTTCTAGAGCTGCTGTTAATGAAAGAAAACAAAAGATGAGAAGAGAGGAGACTAATGGAGATTAAATGTTATTGCTGGGGGGTTTTATTTGGTGTTAACTGTGAGAGGAGGAAGGAGGGGATGAAGAGGCGAGTTATTGCTGAGGGTAGTAGGGCTGCTGCTGAGGGGGTTGCTGAGGGTAGCCATGGTAGGGCTGTCCGGCAGGAGGGGCTCCTGGGTAGCCTCCCTGTCCTGGAGACGCCTGGTAGGGCATGTAGGGCATGTTGGGCATGTTGGGCATGCTATACTGGCTGTAAGCATAAGGATTGTATCCAATAGGCATCTGGAAGTACCTGGATGGACACCACAACAGAGAAAACAAATGTTAGATTTAACCAAATTTAACAGTTTAACATTTCAGCAACAGTTTAACTTAGCTTAGCTGGGCTATTTGGCAGGAAATGCTAAGCTAACAGAAAACCAAAGAGCATATTTCCCAAAAAATTTGAACTAGTCCTTTAATTTATTAAGTTATTTCTAGCCACAACACGTAACCAAGCAGATCCAGTACAGAGACATATTGTTTCAGAACAACTCAAGGTTTCTAATTTAGATTGGATGACATGCTTTTGAGGTCATCACTCTAAGGAGGAGGAAGGAATCATGTTCACTCTATTCTGACATCAACATATTAAATTATGTGATTCAATTTGTACCCAGAAATCAGGATGTCGAGATAAGAAACTCACCCTGGATAGCCCTGGTAGGTAGGGTAAGGTGGTCCCTGGGCCTGGGATGCTGGAGCCACAGGTGGTGGGTTGGTGTTGGGAGGGCCAGTGGGTGGTGCATTGGAGGGAGCGGTGGAGGCTGCTTGAGGGGTGAAGCTCGGTGGAGGAGGCCTGGCTGGGGGCTGAGGCTTTGCCTCGGGCTGCTGCTGGGCTTGTTGAGGCTGCTAGGCGTACAGAGAGAGAAGACGGAGAGATCAATATATAACCATGGCCTTCACATCTGCTGATGTGGTTATTAATATTTGGCTTTGTGAGAGGCTGCTTACAAAGACGGTCCTAGGTGCAGGGGTTGGGCCGGCAGCGGGGGCAGCTGGGTTGCTCTGATAGGCAGGAACGTTGAAGGATGGAGCACTGGGCTCTCGGGCAATGCTCTGCTGCAGCTCCCTGAAACACAAATTCAAACAGTGACTGTGTTGTAATGTTTCCTTCATACTCATGCATTAATCATCCCTAATACTCCCTAACCCATTGGCACTGATTACATATTAAATATGTAAAAAACAAACATTCTTTTACAGTAACACCCTCTGAAGATAACGCTGTAATAAGCCTAGAGTGTGAAAAATCTAAATCAGACTACACACTGGAAACAAATGCATATAATAAACACTGCTGATTGGCCTACCTTTGCCTCCTAGCCAGTTCACCAGTGTCACACAAACCAATCAAACAGACAAAAACGAGCCAAGTACATACTTAAGTAGTTCATCCCGCTCTGTCTTGCGAGCGAAAACAATGTCGCTGCATTTGTTCTGGAACTTGAGTAGGATTTCTGTCAAGTCGTTGTAGAACTGAGGATGGAGAAACAAAAGGGGACAAAAATAAATCACCTGATTTGCAAACCACCTTGACGCACAAAAATAAAAACCCCAAAACAAATAAAAGGAGAAAGTTTCTGACAAGATATGCATTACTGCAGCAAAGTTCATCCACACTGAGGCACGTGTGTTCTGGTGCGTTGTGCTGAGTGAGTACCTTGGTGCCTTCGCGCAGGTTGCTGCTGATCTCAACGTAGCTGTCATGGGCTGAAGCCAGCTTCTTCAGGACCTCCTCCCTCTGGTTGGCCTCCGTGTTGGACTGCTTCAGGCTGCTAAACTCTTGGTGGGAAGTCTGGAAGAAGGTTGATAAGGTTATTCAGGTTAACCTCTTAGAACGTAAGTACATATATGCCCAGTAAACTATAAATTATTTCTTTCACACAAAGACACTAACTTTATCTGCAGCTGTGTGATCTGCTTGCCTGTGTTTGTGATAGGTAAAGTTTCATTGATTCCACTAATGAAATTCACATTTTATTTGCTCTACTTCAGAATGTCAAATGCCATTATTCTCTTTACGCTAATAGAGGGTAGAGAACTGCTGACACATGACTGATTAAAAAATGGTCTCTTTAACGGCTAGGCTACCTTGCTGCTCAATTAATATCTAATCTAAACCTCTGTATGTGTTTGGATACCTGAACTTGTCCCAGCAACTCTTCTTGCGTGCGGAGGCTGGCCTGTACCCTCTGGTTGTAGGCGCCGTACAACTGGTCGAGCTGGGAGAGTGACAGCTGCTCCTCATTGATGGCGCCGTCCTGGGCGAGCGCCGTCAGGAAGGCAGTGGACATGTCAAAGGTCACAGCCTTGATCTCTCCCTCCATGGTCTCCCTCTCTTTCTTCACCTCGTCCAGCTGGGCAAGCTGGGAGCGCAGCACGTTCACCACCTGGATGAAGATGGAGAAGACGAACACAGTGAGTGAACAGAGCAGTAAGGCTGTGGAGTTGGACATATATCACTTTCAGTGCTCTCTTACATCAGCCCCTGACACCTCAGCCTTTTAAAGACTGCGATATACTGTTTTTTCACTTAAGTATGAGAACAGTAAAGCTGTGGAGAGACATTCACTTCTTCCTCGCTCTTTCCCAGTTCTGCTTGCTTAGTTATTTAAGGTCCCAAGTGACACACACATGCAAAGTCAGCAAACAATATGAAAAATGGAGCTACTGTGGGGAGGAGGGACAGGGCCATAAAGCACACCATGTCCACTGGGTGTTTCTGTACAGCAGGAGTCTGTTTATGTGGCACACAAAATAACTTGGGATGAGGTGACACACCCTAACTATAACAACAAAAGTAAAGTTTTACATTATCTGGCTATACAAACAGACATAAAGACATCAGTACAGGCGGACACACCTCGCTGCCCTGCAGTGTCCTGGTCGGGTTAGCGGAGGGAATGGCAGCATTGAGCTCATTCTCCGGTTTACACAGCAGGGTGATCATTTCACAGTGGGTGTTGTAGCGGTCCTTCACGACCTGGTCCGCCTGGACGGCCTTGTCCAAGATGTTGCGGAAGTTAGCTCCCTCTGGGGGAGAGAAGGAGGAAGGGAAGAGGAGAAGACAAGGAGCATTGTCAACATCATGAACAAACAAGAATGGCAAAAAGGAAATGAGAAGGATATGTTTTCAATGAGAGAGAGAGAAAGAGAGAGTGTGTGTGTCTGTGAGTGCACACCTGCACGAAGGGGCTTGTAAAGGTCTCCAGAGGGGGTTCTGTTCCAACGCTGGTTGAACTTGGTTCTCAGTTCGTTGTCTGTGGTCTCTTCATCATCCAACATCTTCAGAGACTGAATACAACACGACGCATACACACACACACACACACACACACATTAGATCATCAGATGACTACACCTTTATTATAAATTAGTCATTTGGGCTTTGTGCAAGTTAGTTTCTTTATCACTTCATTATATATATTAGATTTATCAATAAATGATAAATAAATGATATTGTCTATAAAATGGCAGAAAATGGCAAAAAACGCACTTAAGTTCAGAGAGCTCAAAGAAATGTCCGACCCACTGTCCAAAATATTAAATTTACAGACACAGCATTTACTGGTCTTCTTTCTTCTATTTGATAGTCCAGAAAAAATTTCAACCATAATTCAATTATCAAAATTGTTGGCGATTTTCAGCACTACTTTCATGCGTTTTAATAAAAGTAAAAAGTTTAAAGTTTGGATTTCAAGTAAATAATATAAATAATATTAAGTCTAATTTTTGGCTTTTTTGTTTTTTAATTTTCAGTAATGGCTTTTTATCTTTATACAACCCACCAGACTCCTTTTTGGGGGAAATTAGGACATTTTGGTGTGGACTTTTCAACTGCCAACAAACTTGGAAGCAGTTTGTGTTTTATGTTTTAACTCCCGTCTGTTTATTTGTTTGTCAGCAAGATGTCTAAAAAACGTGTTGGCTGAAGCTGGTGGACAGACAGTGCTTGGCCCAAAGATCAGTGGATTTTCAGTGATGATCCTGATCTGGGATTTCCGCCATTAGGGGCGATTATGAGTTTTTAGTATTCATTAGTTCTGGTAGCGATGGTAGAAAAGTCCAAGTCAGCTGCTAAACAGCATTTCATTCATATGCTATTTTATCAAGAAAACAAAGCCATATGACAAATAAGCTGTTACAAAGTCTGAACTTCTAAAAGCACCTTCTTTACTTTTTTCTCCTTTACTTTTTAAATTAATCTATGGTTATGGTTAGCAGTAAGATGAGAAGGTAAACCACTGGGATCTACACACACAGTTAAACATGCATAATTCAGTGTGTTTCTCTGTGTCTGACCTCGTCCAGGATCTCTCTGTTGCGGGTCAGAAGCTCAGGCAGGTCTTTGATTAGCTGCTCGATGCTCTGCAGGCCTCCCTGCTGCACGATGGATCGCGCTTTCTCAGCAATGGATTGTGGGATAGAGTCTCCTGACAGATCCTCCAGAGCAGCTGGCAGGTTTAGGGATGCCAACACCCTGATGGACAGTTTCAAATCATCACATGTCAGTTTTAGGGTCTCTAAATATCAACCTGTGTCCTCCTGCCACCATTAAAGTCTTACTGACCATTTTAGTATTTAAATAAGTTATATAACTATTTTTAATTCAAAAGAAAAAGGAAAACAAATGTGGACAAAATTCTCTAATTGTCAAGCATTAGCATCATCAAATAGAGTGGTACACATACATTAGTGTTATTTAGGGCACTACACTAAAAACAAAAGTAAATTCATTGAGGTATTAATGGACCAACACCATTATGTCATGAATTTTTAATAAATCCATCTATTGCATGGAGACACAATCACTCATAGACATATTTCATGGGAAGACAATTTAACATGCAGGGTCAGTGATGTGCACAAACAGAGCAATGTAGGGTCATATAAACACAGGACAGTGTACCCGTTGCAGAGATTGGTGGCCTCCCTCATCGTTCCCACCAGTCTGTTAACAGTCTCAGCCTTCCTCTGGTTGTAAATGCTCATGGAGTGCTGCACCGCCATGGGGACCATCTTCTCAAACAAGTCTGAAGAGAATGGAACAACATACACAACTGATTAAAATGCCAGAGAGCTTTGTGGGCTATTTAAAAGATCCCATCCTTCTCTCTACACAATGAGTTTACAGTTATGTTTTTAAGCAGTGAGTTTGGATGGAATCATGCAAAAATAAAGAATGTCAGCAATTTCAATGAAATGGGATGCTGCTGTTTGACATTTAATGTCTTTGAATGGGAATTTGCTTCAGAAATTCTCTACTTATAGGTTGTTTTTACAACATCCAGGTACAAAAAAAAACATTGATGATTATTTTCATCACAACGCTAAATAAGAAGATAAATCAGCTTAAATCATGGCAGAAACAACAACATGCAAACAAGTTATGTTTTAATGTTGCATACCAGTGGCCGGCATTAGGCGGCCTGCAAGCCACAACTGGCCCGCCAGCAATATCTGGCCTGTGGCCAGTTTGCTTTGATAGCAGAAAAATTTTAAAAAATTAAAAAACTGATATCAGCTGGTGCTGAAATAGATGAACTCAGTCCTGACAGCAACAGTTATTCACATAATCACTTCCTCTTAAGTGATTGTGCCAACAAAATAAAAGTGCGAGAAGATTTTTTTGCAGCAATAATTCATGTTGTTTATCGAGAGCTTTTACTTTGAAAAGTTCTGGAGGACATTCAAAAGACTTTGAAAAAGCCATCAGTAAACACATGATTGGATTCCACTGAATTTCCTCAGGGAAATGAAAATAAGCGTCCATAGGTTTATGAATGATGGACAACACACTGCAGCACATGCTTTATTGTGAGCTTGTGCAAAAGTGTCCTTATAATCAATTTGTTTTCCAAGGGAGAAAAACGTCTGCAGGATGTTGGGATTGATCATACGACTCTCCTAACGAGAGTCCCGCACTCTACCGACTGAGCCAAACGTGCGAATGAGTATTAAAGGTTTGAAGTAATTTGGCTCTGTTCTGGCACGCCACGTAACGGCTTGACAAAAATTTGGCCTGATGACAGACTTATTTGCTGACCGCTGTTGTATCTGTTAATGTAAAAAGGTCTGAAAATCTTGCTCAAGCATTAGAAGCTGTGTTTGATATCTTCAATTACTTAGAGAATAACAATTCTTTCATGTCTCTTATGGAAATATACACAATCTGCCTACCAGCACTGCTAAAGCTCACTAATACAGTTATACATATCTTGTTTGTTAAAGCTATACAAAATGTGGCAGTAATTTACTAAATTCTCGCCATGAGGTTAGCAGCAGGCAACATGCGGAGACATCTATCTCTTAATTGAATAAACCAATTTCACAGAAAGACAAACTATATGTTTAAAGTTTATGATGCTAATTGGATCAAACTGACAAGGACTTTGACACAGCCTTTTATCTGGCAAAACACTTTCCTTTGTCTCTACTACTCAGACGTAGATACTTAGTTTTATGTCACTCTGTAGAGTTTGTGTATCTCACCTGTGAATTTCTGGCTGAGTGGAGGAGTGATGGAGGTGGCTTTGACCAGCGCTGCCTTGCCGATGTGCTCCAGATCCTTGACCTCAGGCACACGGTCGTGGTAGATGAAGTCATTGTCTTTTTTGGCCGCGGTGAGGGCTCGGTTGATCTTCTCGGTCAGGTCCTTAACGCTCACATATTCGTCGTAGCGAGACGCCACCGTCTTCACCAGCTCTGCTGCATGCTGGAGGGATAAACAGACCAAAGGAGAGAAGATGGAAATGCTTTTCTTAAATGTGTTTTCTGGTTTTGATGTGGAACTTCAAGCCGTGTATGTGAACATTTAATATCTGTCCATCTTTTAAAGATTGCATAAGACATTAGAAATAATATATCAGTAGCCACACTATTTAACGCTATCTGAATTACTGAGAGTACCCAACACTGGGAGAAAACCTTAAAGTCATGTGAAAGCTGTGTACCTGCAGGCGAGCGATCTCCTCTCCAAAGCGCTTCTTCTGCTTGGCCAGGATGCTCTGGTGCAGCTCAGCGTTGGCTTGCAAGATGCAGTGCTTGGCCGCCAGCACAGGCAGCACTTCCTGAAAATAAAAATACTGACCAGGGAGAGGCAACCACAGAGCAACACACAGGCACGCAAACAGATAAATGAACACGCACGCATGATGGCAAGGCAAACCACAAACATGGCAGACGCACACCAGCGTGGTCAAATCACAAATGACATCACAGAAGCCAATCACATACAGACATAAGCAGTCAGAGGTGTGCAAACACAACACAAGCGTGCGCACACACATCCAATGCCAACGCCGCGGCCACGACCACGGGGGGGGTGCAGAAAGAAAGGAAGACAACGAGAGAGAAAACAGAAAAGGCCATGAGTGTTTAACCTTTCAGCAAAAGCTGCTATACCTTCATCAAGCATCCCATAGCCATGTGTTGTTGTGTGTATCTATATGTGAGCTGTGACAGTGCATGTGTAGGTTTGTTTTCACACATTCAGGGAGAACACAGCTTATCAGCTTTAGCTCACTTTAGCATCACAAGAAATGTTTTAGGGATTAATCAATATATACTAAACCTCAACTTGGTATGACTTTGATTGTTTTATATGGATTAGGATATACCAGTGGATTAGTAATACCAATTATTTTTGATATCTGTTAATCTTCTAATTTCCAAGAGCGGGAAATGAGATTTTGTCTCGCCTTGTTTGACAAAACAGTCCAATACCCAAAGTTAGTCAAGTCACAATGATTGAAAAAAACTGAAACGCCTATTAATTATTATGTCAATTAATGTTCTGTTGACTGACTAATCAATTAATTCACTGATCATTTCATGTCTAATATGGATACATCGAAAAATGTGTATTTTAACATATAAGTACTTTACAGTGGGAGAGAACTGCAGCCTTTCCAATGTTATTTTGTCATCTAGTTAGTTACTGGCACAGCGTTTTTAATTCAAAATCTCAGTTTAAATCATTATTACATAGCATTTTGATCAAGTGTTAGGTCAAATGTAGTGACCATATTCTACATCACCTCTTAAACTTCACCTGGGCACTGATAGGTACAACTATTTAGTAACATCTCAACACTAAGTAAGAATTGTTTGTGTTGTCCAACCCGTTTTAATTAAATGCAAAAATCTCAATTTAGTAAACACTTCTGACTAGGCTCATTTTGAACAGCTGGTGTAAGATGTAAAATCTCAAAATATAAAATCTGTGGCGTGAAGTAGTGTGTGTGTATGTTTGTGTGTTTCAGTGTTTGACAGGCAGTAAGTACTTCAGACGCCCATGATTAGATGATAAGAAACCAATCAGGATGAAAACAAGTCAAACTGCAGCTTAGTAGTAACCAACCAAATCAGAGCAAAAACAGGATGGAAACAGACCAATGAGAGAGGTTGCATGTGGACAGTCCCCCAACCTGAGTACAACTCTTCAAGTCTTATATTCCAGAAATACACACATACAAAACAAGATGCACAATCAGACAGAAAAACACACTCCAAAGCATCCAGAATCCAAACTCTGTATGCATCTCACCACACTGAACACATGGCTGACTGTGAATGTGTTTGTTACTGCCTTTTTTAGGGTTTTTTTGTGCAACTCTGTGTGTGTGTGGTTTCCTTCACATACCTTAGGAAGGTTGTCTTTGTACTGGCACTGCTTGAAGGCATCGCCGTAGAAATCTGCTGCCTGATTGGCCAGCTTTGCAATGACCGCATCTTTCATCTTATCTATTGGGTGAAAAAGCCGCATTTAAGAGCACATATTATATGTGTGCTCTGCTAAGACCGATCTGTGGTTTACTGTTGTTAACACTCATTTCACACAGTGTTTCTACATCACCCTAATGAAACTGCCCTCACGTCGGAAAAGTACAAAAACTTATTTACTACAACTCACCATCTCAGCAGAAAATATGGTTCTAATTTTTTTAATGGCCGCTTATTTTATGACTTTTAAAACTGTTAAACTTAAACACTCTAATAAGCAACTCTGTAGACAGAACTGGGACAGATGCTGTGTGCAGCCTGGACCAAAACTGCCATCGCTACAAATGAATCTGGGCATAATTAAATGTCCTCTTTATTAAGTGCAACTGCTCTGCTTGCTTTATATCTGGGTAACTGGCAGATTTGTGATACCAGTGTCCATAGATCTGTTAGACACATAAGTGAGCAAAAAAGGCTAAGGCGTAGTGGTCCATGTCTATAATGCACTTTTAGAACTAGGGACGGGACACTCTTCTGATCTTTGACATGACAGAAGCAGAGATAAATCGTAATGATAGTGCTCTGAAAAGTCTCTCCATCACTTTATGATGTAACCGTCTCAAAGTGAAGACGACAAGTGTGTTTGGACGATTGAGGTGTCACTCTGTACCTGAGGTGGCTTTAAGGAAGAAGACCTCCTGGGCCTGGGCCAGCATGATAATGCTCAAGGTACCCACAGTCTCGGGGGAGATGTCCATGGTGGGCTCCCTGTTTAGCGCTGACAGCACTGTGTCCTTGATGTGGCCAAATGCTCCGCTGGCCAGCTGGATAGAGAGACAGACAAAGAAAGAAACAGATGAGACACTCCTGACAAGACTGGAATTCACGTAAACCTCAGTCCTAAACAGTCCTAGCTGCACATCTCTAACCCCAAATGGAGTTCAGAGCTGTAACGGTTAGTCAATTAATTGATTAGTATTCAATTATTAAATTGATCGCCAACTATTTTGCTAATTGATTTGTCATTTAAGGGGGAAAAAAGGCCAAATTCTGTGACTCCAGCTTCTTAAATTTGAACATTTCTGGTTTCTTTACTCCTCTATGACAGAAAACTCAATTCTTTGGGTTGTGGACAAAACATTTGAGTTCAACTTAGGAAACACTGATGACATTTTTTTACCATTTGAGGACATTGAATGGACCGAACAACTAATCTATTAATTGAGAAAATGATCCACAGATTAACTGATAATGAAAATAACTGTTAGGTGAAGCCCTAGTGAAACAGGCCGCAGATCTACTTTTGCACTTCACTTCTGAGTGTATACGAACGCCAATATTTACTGACAACTGACATAAAATTAATACCGATGCATTTGACTCGTCTTTATATTTAAAAACTGTTTTTTCTCGGTTATGTTATGTCTTGGTCCTCAGTCTGAGAAGCGGGGAATGAATGTTATGGTTTTTCTTTTGACAAATATTCAGGATAGACAGATACTTAATAAAGATTAGATATTGTGGCCGGCCTAAGGCACACCTGTGCAATACCCATGCTGTCTGATGAGCATCTTGGTATGCCACACCTGTGAGGTGGATAGAGAAGTGCTCACTGAGATCTTTGAGTTCAGCTCATGATAAATAGGGGCAAAAACAAACAGTGTTGCATTTATAATTTTGTTCAGTGTACATAGCTGTGTGGTCGTACGACCGCACCTGGTAGTATTTGGCCGCAGCCTTCAGCCCCTCATCGTTGTCCAGGTTCTGCTCTGTGGCAATCTGACTGGCCAGTGCTGCTGCGTTGAACAACACACATGTCTTCTCGTAGCCCAAACTGGCCAATGCTGCAATACACAAAACCAAAACACAACAGAGTAAGAACAAATTTTCCTTGAGGGCCTTTTTGTTGTCCCCTTGATCTTAATCTTAAAGCCATTCTGTTTCTTTTCAGGGACAACTTGACGTATAGAATAATGAACTTTTCTTTTGTGGGGATGGTATTTTCTCCAACCAACACTTTCTTCTGCTTCACTCTACATTTTTCTCGCCCAAAGTAAACTGGAAAGAATCCCACGGCCCTGAGCTCCAACAATTCACCACAGAGAACAAAAGATTCAAGCGTGAAGAGAATAAATGTGAAGACTGAACTCAACAAAGAGCAGTCTAAAGAATCAGGGGATTATTTGCTCTCTCATCATTCTTTCCATTTCATATGGACTTCATTTTTAAAGCATTTTTTTTTGTTTGTTGCTGTTAGCACCAGTCAATCTCTGACCCAGCCATTTATGTTACAACGAACATACCTGTGTTATGTCTTTATCTTACATACGTCAGTGGTTTATTTTATCTTCAAACCCTACAAGACACCCTGTCAGGCCTGTTTTTGGATTCAAAATACAACAGGGACCTATTTAGTAGTAGGAAGCTTTGTTGGGTGTGTGTGTGAGTGAGACAAACTCACATACACACGAAGAAACAGATGGATTAAGAGATGGTGTGACAGATATGTACCCTAAGGGCAAAGTGCTATATTGTCTTTAACTGCAATTTCCTTCTGCAGCCAATTGTACTTGTACACGTACAGATGTACACACACGTTAAGAGGTTGCACTTACCGAGCTTCACTGAGCCACCGAACAGCGACCCTTTATCAAAGGCATCCTTCCATGTGAAGGTTAAGCAGAGCTGTGGAAACAGAAAGAGGCTTTGTGTTCAAGTTCTTCTGTCTGGGAACTAACTCTCTAACTCACAAACACATGCTGTTTAGAGGTGAACAATTACTCCAGACCTAAGGGAACATGCTTGTTTGATTCAGACACCAGCAAAAAAAAATTAAAAAAAAAAATCACATCACCATCATTTTCACATTTTTTACAGTGAAAACAAAATGCAAGCAATTAGCATTCCCACTAAAATCATGACTGGTATCTCAATGTGTTAAAATAATTGCAATATGATTTTCTTTGCTTTTCGTTCAGCCCTAGTGCTGTCTAATCAGTTACCTGGTTTTCAGAGAAGGGAAATTTAGCCTCGACAGCACACAGTTGGTCGTAGTATCTAGAGAAAGAAAGATATGGCAGGATTAAAACCTGGACGTCCAAACCCAAAAAATACCTGCTATAATTGTTTTCTACAGATTGTGTTCATTGGAAAGACAGGAACATCTTTATTCAGATTATTTTTAAACTTAAGTTTAGTTAAAAAAATATTTAAAAGGAGAAAAAAGATAAAGCCATACAGTAAATCAAACTTGAGAAACTTAAGGGGTAGTGATTATAATATGACATAACTGAAATCTGTGGTCTGAGGAAGCTCTGCCAATGACTCAGGAAAAAATATGTACACACACGGCTCCTCAGCTCTTAGCCTTAACAGTATCTGTGCCTATCACGAGAACAGTCTATTATTAGGAATGACAACATGCAGAGAGGCCGGTTAGGGAATCCCCTATTACCAGTTAATCCATTCAGCTTTTGCAGGGCCACAAAAGTCTGGAGCACAAACGTAATCATAAACAAAGGCTTTACTGATTTGTTATCCTTGTGTTTCCTATTCAGATACACAAGGACACACATGGGGGAAAGCTGAGATGAGGTGTGCCTCCTAGTTAGCCAAGAAAACATCTTAGACAAAACAATGATTACCATGGTGACTCAATAGCGGTGTCTGAGCCCTTTGAAAAGGATAGGGCCCGTCACCCTGGATACCTGGCACATGGCTAACAGACGGCATGCGCAGAAAGCCAACAGTGCTAGCAGTGAGCAATGGCGGCCCATTCTGCATAGACATGCTAGTTTTCACCTTGTTGCTAACTGGCCAATACCACGTATCTACTAACCCATCCTACATCTGCTACACAAAGAATTTCAAAAGCTCTATACAAATAAAAGCCAATAACACTTAAATTATAAGTTAGTTAATTATATCCCCAGATTAAATCTGTCTAGTTGAGAAATACTTGCTTTTCAGGCAGTACAGATCAGTTTTTTTAGATGTTCTCTCAAATACTTAATTAACATACATAAACTATAGACAGGGGATGCACTGACCCAACAATTTGTCTCCCAGGTCTCAGGTTATATGTCAATAGACATTGGACATCAGTTCTCTCTTTTCCACTAATTTAGAATCGGGATGATTTTTAAGTAAAGTAACATGGGTTCAGAGAAAATTCAAACTGTGACTAATACCAATACATCGCTGAGTCGTGATCGTCAACCAAGTACTGCGTCTCAGCTAAGCATTATGAAGTCACATGAGTGAAGACAACCTATTGTGCTGAAGGTAAATAAATAAATGTTTTGCATTACTCCAGTTCAGGTGTACTCAACTAGTCAGCTATTAACAGCATCATGAGCTGATACAGTCTTTAATATTTAAAGTGCCTAATCTTGGCACTCGCAAGACAAATCCACTTTGCACTGCAGCTAGAAAGTAGCTCAAAGTGGGAAAAAATGTAGCTCTGCATGGGCATACCTGGCTACTCATGTAATCTGGACAAACCCTGTGCAGTGAACAGCTCATGAGTCATAGAGAAGAAAGACTGAAATGTGAGAGGGCAAAGTTTGCATAGTATGTCACCTGGACCATGTTGGTATTCATACATAATATAAAAGTTAAGGTTAAGGAGCAGGTAAACTCAGGCAAGACATCTGTGGCTTTCTTCATTAGGGCTCAGTCATTACACTGTATAATTACATAAGAGCAACACAGCCATCAACAGCCAGGCAGTGAAAAGGAGCATTGCACACAGAGGAACTTTGTTTAACAGAAATCCTTCCGTCACAGTTCCTCTATGCAAACATGCGTAACACTTTTGACTCTACATCATGTGTATGTTTTATACAACCAGAGCAAAAACATCAAATCACTTGGCAGACTATATAACAGCCTTCTCTCTAGCTCATGTCTCTCCATGCTTCTGATTCTCACTCACTCACAGCTGTTGTCCTTTATCGTTTTGATCTCTGTTTGCTGATATGAAAAGCTGTGGCTCTCTTTCCTGGCCACTAAGGTGTATGTGGGCCTGAAAGGACATCTGACAGGTGTGCTGGCTGCGCATGGGCTTTCTCACTGCTGCTGTGTAGATACATAGGTAATGTAATCATATCTAAAACGTGCTCATGAGGTTGAATGCGTGTGAATGGATTTGTAGGCTGCTGATTTTCTGGTTATATTCACAAGTCACAGTTAGTAGCTGGGACCTCTTTTAATGTCATTACACCAAACTCAGGAATAAGATGAATCAACTAATGACCAGTCTAAAGTGGAACATGGATAATTGATGATGGCTGGATATATGTTACTGTCATACTGTCACTGTTAAGTTTTATTTCAGCTTGGGTACTGGGGTTTTAGCTTACGTTTTAAATATTATTTTAAGCATTTTATCATGTTCAAGTCTGTGTATGTTCTGTGATTCACCTTGGGGACAATAAAGGTTAAGTTGAACGTTGAAGCTAACTCTAATGCTAAAGTAAATTACGTAGAGTTTTGTTTAGTCATTTCGATGAATAAGCCACAGCTAAAGATCACAACTAGCTCGGCTTACAAGTTTAATTTAATCTTAAAGTATCTGACAGTTAAGTTAAACAAGTTGACGAGTCATTTCTGTGTTAGTCTCTCAATGAAACAAGGCATGAATAACATATGAGTCAGTTATTATGGGGCGAATCACCTCCTAGCATTAGCTTGACAAACATTAGCTCCCAGTTTAGCTACTAAAAGCTAACACACATCTGGGTGCGGCAACGGCTGAGTTAACTCTCTGCCACCGGTAAAAAGGTTGCTCCGAGTGTTAGTAATGTGGTAGTTAGTTTAGGTAAGTTATAAAAGGAGGGCTTTGTACCTGAGCAGGATCTCCAGGGAGCTCTCGTGTTTGTCCAGAGGCCTTCCCAGCGCGTTCTTACGAAGCTTGTTCAGCTCCTCCACCGCGCGGAGATACTCTCCCTGCTCCTCGCCCGCTGGATACGTGGTGGTTACAAACTTCGACAGCGGTTTCACCAGATCCACTTCAGATGCTTTTTTTAACGGGACTGAAATAAACGTCGCCATTTCGGCCCGTGAAAGCGATATGTCGAATCAGAAAAACAGACGTTTACGACCAACGAACACAAACAACAGCGACAGACCCACTTCCTGGATTCTGACAGGGAACGTCAAATTACGTCATGGGGCACGAACAAGCGCACTGCGCAGAATCAGGAACTCCTCATTGACCGAGATGTTTTTATCTGCTCAGATTTATTTCCTCGACTGGACACCACGGATGGATTACCTAGGTGGCCTACAGGCAAAATTTAACTGGTGGGCCCCGTGTTCCTCCCCATCTTTGTGCAATGTGTGCAGTAATTCTGTGCCAGAATTTTACGGGGCCCCTGGTTTGCTGTCAGGTTATCTGATTGAATACAAATCCTTTAGCAAAGTGCACCATACTAATTCCCTTCTATAGATGCCCAAATTGTTCAAAATTAAAAAGATAAATTAGACACTGAATTACTCAAATAAATAAATTTAGACAACACATATAGGCCTAACCATGGAATTATGAATATTTTAAAAGCCTAAAAGGCATGCGCATAAAATTATTAGCATGAAATGTTATTTACTCCTGCTTATTTTTACATTGCTGAATTTATCGATTTGATTAAAAACACTACCGTTTTTTTGCTTTGTTTTTACTGTTTTCACATCAGTGAATGGTGTCTTAATATGGCTTGCCATACAACATCTTTCTAACGGTGCAAATTTGAGTACGTTTGAACGTCTTAGGACTACATAAAACACACTGTTAACATGTCAAATTTGGCTGCTACCATTTCACCAGTTTCTAAAAAGAAACTCAACAATTCCAAGAAAGAAAATACTACCCCCCTAAACCCACCTTGTATGAAATTAGGTTAAGATTAAGGATAATATTGAATGAATTGGGCTTAAAAAATCACAATCTAATTAGTCATCATCACAATAATAAATATTGATGTGATGGTTACTTATTGAGAAACATTGTAGCTTGTATACAATATCATTCTTAACAAATTCATTTAAAATAACTTTTGTCTTTTAACATTTTGTCCTTTAACAGAGTGTTAAATAGGAATCAGAGTTTTCATGTTTAAAACACCACATTTGTGTTTTAAAAGGAATTCTTTTAAAACCACACGGGTCACTTTTTATATAGGATTGAGAACCTGTACAGGATGTAGAGTACGGTGGCTGTCAGAGTATGTCAGGTTGTTTTCCCCTTTGAACTGATTTTAGGGGCATTTCCTAAACTCTGAAATAATTTGTATTCATAATAAATTGTAACAATGTTTTAAAATAAACACTAATTTTGCAGTACAAAGATTTGTTTCATCTGAATAAAACAAGTGAGACCAGCAAACAGCTGTTTTATTCGGCGTGGGCCTCTGTCGCTCTGCTGCAGCACTTTCTTTCCTTCCGTCTGTTTTGTTCCTCTACAGAAGCGAAAAACCAGCGTCCACCAGAACCCACTTTACTCTGTTCAACAACACATACTCACTGACACACCCTTTGAGACATCAAGGTATTAACTACCAGATGTTTTTGGTCCATCAGGACGCAGTTAAATTGTTTCAGTCCTGTCTTGTAATTGATTGCAACAGCTGTATTCACTCTTCATGCCAGATGTGATTCATCCGCTGACACAATGGTTCGAGAGAAAATGAAGATGAGGATTCTGGGTCCTAAACATCTGCTTTAGGAGCCCATTGGCAGGTGTTTTGCGCTCTCAATCTGCTCAACAGTCCTGCAACAAAAGGCCGTTGTTTTGCACTCTCACATTTGATATTGTACAAGACAGTTATTCATTATTATTCACTGTGTCATAGGAAAGTCCAAATATGATTTTCATGCATACCAAAAATAGATCTTGAAAAATGACTGACTACTAAAAAAGGGTTTATCTGGATTATCTAAATCAGGATTTAGATTTTCTTCTGTTGACTCACTAGCATTTCTTCCACACCTGCCTAAAACATTTGCACGCGTACACACACACACAAACTGTTTACAACTGTAATTTCAAATCATTTGTGTTGTTTTGTGCAACCTAAGTCTTCTTCACTGTAATGATGAAGCACAACACCAGAGAAAGTTATGAAATCATTTATTCCCAGCACATGTGGTTGTGTACATCTCCAGCATACAATACTGTGCACATGAGAAGCATCATCATTGACGTTAGGCTGTACATGAATGGTGGTCACCTCTCCTGCTCACACACTCTCGCTCTCTCACACACACACACACACACACACACACACACACACACACACACACACACATACAGACAGCGACTGGTCAGGTCTCCAGGGGACCAAAACTGCTCACCAGAGTTTTCCTGACATGGTATCACACATGTGTAGCGGATTTTGCTTACACACGCTCTATTACTCACTAATTTTTGAGTCAACAAACACAGTTTACTGTGCTGGGGTACTCATGTCGTTGTAAACACCACAAGAGCTACAGTCCTGGCTCTGGCGCATGGGGAGACAAAAACACAAATGCTTTTCAGTCTCTACAGTCTTTTTTTTTGTTCTCCTTTTTATAGGCGGATAAGAAGAGGGTGTGGTAGTAGGACTACTAACTACACATCAAGCTTGAGTTTTGTGATTTTTCAGTGCAGACTTGGTCTCTAACAACTGAAAAAAGAAGGAGGGGTTACACTCACCAAGAACAAAATTATCCCTCCCTCCTTTCTTTCCCCATCTTCCACATGCTCTTTACTAAACAGCAAGCTAAACACAGTTTCATCATACCAACAGGAAAAAGTTTATGACAACTACTGACATAATTAAGTTTTCTTTGCAAGAACAAAAAATGATACACATGCGCACACACACAAACCATCTGACACAGAGGCGTGCAAACTGTATGCACTTGCAACATTGCCAGACATTGTGTACCAAAATCAAAGGGGGTCAAACTAAACCAATGGTGGCTCCCAGGACCTTCCTGTCACTTTTCAAAAAGGTACTTTCTGTGTTCAGCTACATTAAAAACACAAGATTCAGAAGATGGATGTGGAGCTACCATGATTTTCTAGTCTACAGGATAAGACTACTGAAACCAGGCTACAGCAGTGATACATTTCTAACCAGCCTGCTGTGTGATGGGTTGTTTCTTGCAGAGCAGATCCTGGAATGGTGGGTTTATCACTATGTACATGCAGCGCACAAGCAACTCCACTAAGGGTTTAATTGGCCATCTGATCAATTCTGTGAATGTTTCTAGTGACCAAGATGTGCAGAGCCAATGAGGCTTTTCCTCAAAAAATGCCCATCAATCTCAAACCTGTTTGGTCCACATTATAGTAGGTTTTTGGATAGGCGTTACTGTTCACATATCAGTCTTCTGTAGAAGTTTCTTTTTTGCACATTTATGGCCAAAATCCCAGAAGAAGTAAACCACACTCCTCTAAACCAGTGTTTCAAAGTCAGCACAGAAAGTGGGAGGAGTCAAAGACGATGATGCGCACTGTGTTCGTGAACGCGAGTAAAAAGACTGTTAAAAAGCCAATATGGCACCAGGAAAAAAAAAAGTAAATTCAATGACAGCAATAGAAACGGCTGATTCATAAATAAAGCATAAACTAAAAAAGAACAAAAGCGCAGGCCAAACAGGACGTACGTTAAGAGAGTTGAGCTGAGTGTGACATTGTGTCAACAGACAGAGATATGGCTGGAAGTCTAAAATCACATAGGATAACTATGTGACAAGAGTTAATGAGATCAGTTCATGTGACAAAATCCAAGAAAAAAAAAAAAAGTTACGTCGGTGTCAACAGCCCCCCCCAAAACGACACCACTTCACCAATTTAGCCCGGGTATTTCAGGGGTTATAAAGCTCAGCTGATCAATAAATGGTTTATTGAGATAACCCCTTTAAGAATGATAAACAAGCAGAGTAAGTTGGGATTCTCCTTTAAGCAAGTTAGTATGTTGAGATCGCATGCTGTTTAGCACTACAGGTTATCAAATACTGGCCTAGTGCTGGTTGTGTGCATTGTGTAAGAAGGGCAACGAGCAATAAAGAAACTTTCTTTCCTTCTCCTGCCGGCCAGAATGTCACTCTCCTGCCTCTCCCTCCTGAAGCCTCCCTGCTCCCGCAGAAACCATATAAAAAGACAAAAAAATAAAATAATAAAATCAAAATACATACATCATTTTCTTTCCCCTAACCCCATACTCCCCCCAGTCTCTCCTCTTTTAACTAATCTCCTCCATTAATAGTGTTTTCAATATGAAACAGTGGACACACCCATGTCAGATTCTAACATTTACATGGCTTTGGCGCAGTCTCTCTGCTTTCCATCGAGCGAGCGTTTAGAGAGAACTGGAGGAAGTACAAGGAGAGAGTGGAGGCAGGCAGAGAGGGACAAAGGGAGGCTTCTGCTCCAAAACAGAGGGTGGAGTATTAGTGATGCCATCTGTCCTCACTACTTCAGGATTAGATGGAGTCCTTCGCCCAGTTCATCTGGAGGGAGAGTGATGAAAGGAGAAAGACAAATTTGAAATCCTTGTCAAATAAAGATCTATGGAGCCTTAAACAGGCCGGATTACAACGTGAGACCACCAGCTACTGACTCTTTGAGCTCACCTTTGACAGTGCTGATCAAAAAACAGCTCTCATCCGGCAAGTTGTAAACCATCTGGAAAAGATAAAACAGACAATTGGTCGTTTGTCACATATTCCTGCCCTGAAATAGTGGTTTCCTCTATGTTTTAGTGGTGATGGACATGAATTACAGACCAGAGTTAGTAGAGTACAGTGCAGTATGTGAGAAAAGAATGTAAATTACATGCAAATAAGTGACACTACAGACAGTAGAGTTCCTGTTCCTGGTCAGATAACATGCGAAATAGTGACGCACAGCTTAGTTATTCCTCTTTACAGAGGGAACTATTCTCAATCCCAGTCATGCCATTTACTCCTGCTCTACTCACTTCATCTCTGTTTTAGCATTCATGTGGATCATAGCCTGAAACTGAATTTGAGGCATTTATAACAGCAGCACAAAATACATCTCAAAAGCTGAGTGAGCAGAGTCTCTATCCGTATCCATGCTGATGGTTTCTCCTGCTTCTAGCGGAGAGTCCTGAGTGCATCCCACAATTTACCTTTTAAATTATACCACCCCTTTAAATAAAGAGCCCTCCACAGCCTAGAGTGAGACACTCCAAGTGCTAGTGAAGAGGAACAATTTGCCAAAGGGCCTGTTTGTGTGTGTGTCTGTATACCTGGTCACTCAGCAGGATGTGTATGCCTGTAGGACCCTGTCTGTACACCTGGTTGATCGTTCCCAGTGGAAGGCAGCACACGCACGCCATCTTGCGGATCAGTTCTGCAGCTGTGAGCTCCTCTAGGTAAAGAGCATGATACACTGCACAGAAAAAGACCAGTAAAGAGGTTTTAAACTCATGTTAATATTGTACTAATGCCAGTGTGAGGTTGCTGCTAAACACAGAGCTTGAGTACCGTGTAAACTAGAGGAAATGCTGTGCTCTCCGTTTTCATTGCTGCCGTGTCTCTCCAGCAGGGGGCTCTCCGGAGGGGATTCCTGACAAACGTACACTGTCAACCTGGGACGCACCGACCTACACACAGATAACAATTTATGCAAGGCAAAAAAACTGGCACCATTATAATGCTCATACAGACGTACACAACCATAAAAGCTGACACACACAGACTTTGTAACACACCTGGATTTAAGTGCATTGAAGAGTCTGATCCCATCTGCTGGGCCACAAATCTGGACCAGGTCGTCCCGGGTTAGCTTCAACAAATCAGAACCTACGCAACAAGTTAGAGGAGTCACGTACAGTACAGTTACGTGTACTGCTGACAACAGCACATCCATGTTTTAGTGTGTGTGAGTGTGTGTGTGTACCTGAGAAATGAGAAAAGAGCCGTGTGTAGGAGCTAAAGCGATTTTTCAGCAGCCACTTCTGTGCGTCCTGTATGGAGGCAGTGGGGCTCAGCTGCTGCAGAGGAGGACAGAGACACGCAGGGTGTCAACACACTTCCACAATTGGGTCTGGGGGCGGATTCACACCAGTCTTTTATTTAGTCCGGTTCGACTAAAGTCCTTGAGCGTTAACCCCCATGGTGCGGTTTGTTTGGGTCGGTGTGAATGGTGGACTCTAACTCTGGTGTGGACCAAACAACTGCTCACTGGTCCACCTCTAAAGGGTGGTCTAGGATCGCTGTCCAGTGAACTCTGGAGTGGTTCATATCTGGTGTGAACACCATTCGAGCCAATCACAGGAAGCGTACTACTGTATGTGAACTAGTATTGTGCTTGCTGCCAAAATGTTGACTAGCAGGGGACAAACCTGGACTCAAGACGAATGAGCTGCCTCCTGAATATTTAGCTGAGAACGTTTCTCAATTACTAGAGAAGTTGCAGAAGAACTCTGAGGTATTAAAAATATTCTGTGATAAAATGAAGGAGAATGGACTCCAGTGATCCTGTTGAGGACACGCCTGTACGGTCAATAATTGAACCATTACTACCACATGGCCTTTGTTTACATTTTCTGGACTGTTTGAGTTTTGCCTTTGTGAACGCAACCCGAACCAGTTGGAAAATTCTAACAATGTATCCCCCCTCACATTGGTTTGATTCAGGACCTTTAGGTGTGAACCCGTCCTGAGGCTTGCTTCCCACACTACTTCAGTCCTATCATACAAAACTGTACAGTTTTTAATGTTTGAGGTAACTTGTGATTATGTTCTTTTACTAGTGATCTACCAACTATTACGTATCATTGGTTTAGTATATAAAATGTCAGAAAAATAACAAGTGTCACCCTCTCAGACTACAACAAACCTAAAGTAATTTTGTAAAGCTCGTTATTTTGTCTGACCAAGTAACCACAGAGCAGCAGTCTGTAATATCGTTATCTCACTCGTTCAGCTACTTTCAATTCAAATATAATCATTCCACCTTAAAATTATTTTAAAATTATTTATATGGAACAATGTAAGTCACTTATAACATACTGAACATACAGCTGGCGTGATTGACTGATGCAGAGTAATGGGTCTTATTCAGAGCAGACATTTTGATTCATCATATATAATCACAGGTAACAGACTAACCTCCGAGTTGCCATGGATGCAAGGGTCTGCCTGGTGATTGGGTGAGGACGAGTCACTAGAACAAAAGAGATGACGATTAAGAGTGGTGGGACCAACACACACCTCAGTTAAAAGGCCACACACAGACACACACTTACCTGTCCGGTACTGAGGAGGTTGTGTAGGTGGACAGTGGGGTGGAGGAGAAGGAGGGAGAAGCTGCCTGGTTGGTGCTGATGAAGGCATTTTCCGGCCACGGGGAGCACTGGGAGGAGACACACATAGGAATACCCAATTAAAGCAGACATACAGGGGTAATTAACACTGGAGGTCAAGTACAACTACCTCGAAAACAAAAAGGTATAAAAGGGTTGAGGAAAAGTCAAGGGGGGATTGGGAATTCAGCTTTGCACCGTCAACACCCCACCCAATGTCAAATACATGGCATTAAAACATCTCCTTCCCAGCAGCTGAGGTTCTAATGAAGCTTCAAGCTTCAGCCAGGTGTCTACATCACTGTGGACGGAGTGATGGGGACGAGGTGTGGAGGAGAGTAGAGCAGGGTGCTTACACTGCCTCTCTTGGCCAAGGAGTCGCCACAGTCAGCGGGAAGTGTCCGCTTGCTGGACTTTTTCAGCTCGTGGTCACCCGCATCCTCTATGATGGGTTCAAGCCTCGTCTACATACAGACACACAGCAGGAGGTTAGCCAGCCAGCGACCGACACACAAACACATCCAATAACTTCGGGAACACAACGACTGAATGACCTGAGGGCAGTCTTAGTGCGGCATACAAGTGTATAGAACGTAAAATTACTGCTTACTTGATTCCAATTCAAGCTGTGATAAAACCTCCAAGACACAAATAACTTCTAATTTATAGTTGATGATAAGAAAAAAAGCTTTTTTTGTGCATTTTAGCTAATTTTCTACAAATTGATTTTCTTTACAAACTGATGAGGGCCACCTCACCTGACAAAACGACCAGCTTTGCTAATATGTAAATCCAGTTTTATGAAAAACAAAAATGTAGCATTCTGGGGGGGAAAGAGCAGAAATGCCATTTCACACAGAAAATGCCAAGTATTTGTTGAGTGTCTATTGTTAAGGCTATTGTCTACAAACTAAAGTGATCACCAGATGAGATGCATCAGGCTTACTGCCTCAGCTTCAATTTTATTTATATAGTGCCAATCATAACACAATTATCTCCATTTCTATCACTTTTCATATAGAGCAGGTCTAGATTGCACTCTTTATAATATTATAAAATATTTTACAGGCAAACCATGTTGGGCATCTTAACATTACTGACACCACTTTCCAAAACATACCACACACCATTCTGTTTCTCAAGCAGCCATTGGTTTCAGTTCATGTCACTACAGAATTAACTTCAAAGTTGTTTAACTTGTCTCACCATCATATTTTGATGCACTGCTGTTAAAGAGCAGATTGTCCTAAATCTTTTGTGTGGTTGTTTATTTATGTGCCTGTCAGAAGCTCCGCCATCTAACATCTGTCTGTCGGGTGCCAAACAGTCAGAAAACGAAGAAAGAACAACAAGGAATAAAAAGGTCATCATGTGAATTTAGTAGGTCCTTGCATTAAATTACTGCTGTTTCAAAGTTTTTTTTAAGGCCTGATTGTACAAAATGAATTTATCCAATATTTGGTTGGTAGAATATTACTTGGCAGCAATTGAGATCTTCTTTCTTGTTCCAGCTTTCAATTTTTTTTTTAATCATAGTTAATTGAGATATGAGTTTTAATAAAACTGTAAAGAAGTAACATTGGGCTTTGAGAAAATAATTAAACCAAAAACCTATTCATAAATCGAAAGCATATGATAAAATTGTTGGCAGTGATGGAGTCGTTCGTTATACATGGGCTAAAACACCAGAATGGCCCTTTACCTCAAATTCAGCCATGTAGTGGGCTTCTTTGCAGAAACACTTTTCACATCGATAGCCCCCCAAATGAAAATATAAACTGGAGTAGCCAGGTTGGAGCTAAAGCCACATAGTTGTAAGGCCTGACAACAGCGGGTGCATACTGACCTCTGACAGGATAGTGGTATCATAAGAAGGCTGGTACTTTTCCTTCTCTTGAGGTGTGCGTTTCTCCATCTTCTCCCGGTCGGTCTTTTGCTTACGATCCGCCCCCTTTGGCTAAACAGGAAACAGAAAAGAAGAGACCGGAAAAGCAAAACAGATTTAATTGCTGTGACGGCTGACATGCAAAGTGCTTTAAACCCACCCCTTGTGAGAGGATGAGTGTATACCTTAAACACTTTGATTTGGCAGGAGGCAGAGTGGAGGTGCTCTGTGTACTCTCCACCTTCTCCTTGGGCGAATGTGTCGAACTGGATCCTGAAGGGGACGCCCTTCTCTCCACCGTGCTTCCTGGGAGTGAACTCCGTGCTGATGCAATGCACCTGCAGACAGCGGGGAGACGAAGTGTGATCAAAATATGTGTTTGATGTGGAAATTCAGTGGCACACCCAACAGATGCCACGAGAGAGCGCTGATGTGTGTGTGTGTTACCTGCACAAAAACAGAAGTTCTTTTGTTCATGTCCCACAAAAACTCTGCAGCGTTAAGCTGAGAGGGGTGAGTCTTCGGCTCCACAATGCCCACTGACATGGGGATATCTGTATCACACACACACACACACAGATATTTGAACTCCAAATCACACCACGCGGGCGATTACAGTAAACACTTTTTGCCAGGCATCATTACCGATGTCAAGGAGACGGTCACCAGGACGATTCCACTTCCAGCCCTCCAGCTGCTGGTGTTCTGTGTACTGCAGCCGGCGGTCATGAAACACCACTCGAACTATGCTCTACAAACACATACGTGTGCACCATGTTAGGTATGAAGTGTGCTTGACGTAATAAGTTAAGGTTTCCCCCTCTAGTTGTCCTCCTTTTACCTTCACCATCTTGTTGTTGAGCTCTGGTAACTCCCCTGGCTTCCTGTTGTCCAACATACGCACCTCGTAAGACTGGCCTAAGAGAGAGATAATAAGATCAAAAGGAAAGATAGAAACATGATGAGGTGCCAAAAATGAGAGCTACTGAAAACAAAACAAGACAGTGGAATTAATTCAACTATTCTCTGTCCTTTAATGGCATTTTCCTGTTATGTAATTTAGGTCACAATCTCCTTTTGTTACACAGAATGCATAGAAAAGCTAGCACTACGGCTTAATATTGTTTCCCTCCATTTGCTATGTCTCTGCTTGCATCTGTTTTTTGTTTATTCCCCGTTTACATTGAGGTGCTACAGGTATTCATTGCACCATCTTATGTGCCTAAAATTGATATTTTACAGTCTGAGACAGATTAGGACCAAAACTTCAAAGATAAAAACAACCACAGTCTTTGCTCTAAAAGTGAGATAATTGTTGTGTAGCTTTAATTGTAGTAAAAACACCACATCAGAGGTATTTTAAATAAAAAAGGTTGACACCAGCTCAATGAGGCTCGACAAATACCGGAATCCTAGAACCAACTGCCTTTCAACCAAAGGAGATCTTGACCACACAATAAGTCAATAATCCTTTGTTTTGCATCAACAAACAATAGACCTAAAAGTTGCATTTAGCTGCAGTAGCAATTCTGTATAATAGGGTTCTATAAATGACAGTAAGTTCACATATGTTGCTGCTTCTCATTAAACAGAGGACGTTGCTAGGTCCTTCATTTATGTTAATCCCTTTTTGTGCCGTTAAATTAAGTAAATCTTCATTTATGTCATGAAGCAATGTAGCAGAGTCAACACCAGACATTAAAGTACAACGTAGAGGTCAGAATAGGCTGCCACTCACATCAGCAATAGTTTCATTTTACAGTAATTATACTAATGTGGAATAAATTAATGTGGTAATTATTTATTGATGTTTAATAATGGGTGTGTAGCCCTAGAGCACAAGGACGTGGAGAGTGTGTGTACAAATCAAATCGAATACCACTTAATACAACTTTCTCTCGAGTGCATGTATTGTGTGCCTCACCTTGGTTTAGGTATGTGAGCGTCTCGTCATGCAGCTTGACAGCAGGCGAGGTGGCGGTGCACAGCACATACTGGAATGGGGGAATTTTGGTCTCGCTTTCAGGAGGAAGGCTGGAGTCCTCCTGCTTAAAGATTGGCAGAGCCAGCACATCGCTGAGAGAAGAAAGAGGAAAAAAGCATAAACAGAAAGTCAGTGTGGATGTGATGCAAGAAAACGCGTGCGAGAAAACAGAAATCCACCCAAGAAGAACAGTTGTTGTGGCGGCTGAAAAGTTTTCCATGAGCAGCTTAATTGGTGCATTTTTATTGCTTTTGGCCTCTCAATGTTTTTCAACTAGGGCTAGACAATATGGCTAAAAATTCAACATCGATAATTATCTGGATAAAAGTCAAATCAATATTTCTTACAAGTGCAAGGGCTGATTTGTGCTCCTGAGTGAAAGTTGAAGAAACCACATGATTAACTGTGGTTTTAAACTTTTCTTTGAGGTCAGAATGTGACAAACACTTGATGCCAAACAGTGAATCACTTAACAAATCTGAGGAAGAACATTCAAAATAATTATAATATATTTTTTCAACAAATATGTATGAGTAATATTAATTAAAATATTTTTCCAGTCCTTTTTCCTCAACAAAATAAATATATTAATAGAAAAATGAAGTGCTAATTTGTTCGTTATTCAATTGTATTAATTCAAACATTTATTGAACATTTGTTATATTGTTATCGAGGGAAATTATGTTGTGATAATTGTTATTGATTGATTATTGTTTTAGCGCCCAGCCCTATTTTCAACTGGCTTATTTATTAAAACTTAAATTCTTATTGAATCTCCACTACTGTGTGGCATCCAACCTGACTGCAACATAATCATTGTGACCTCCCTAAAAGCAAAGCGATCCCTGCGCCTTTACTCCTTAGGACTAGATGTTCTCATTTTCCCACTTTGCAGTCATCTTGAAAAACACATCAAAATTGCTTTATGCCATTTAAACAGTTTGCATGCTTGACTTTTTAGCAAGATTTTACCTCCTTGAAGTGTGGAATTATTAAATGGACTGGCTTATTTTAGAATAAGGGATGAAGGCTCTCCATCGATCAAATGGCTCTCTTATTATGTATGTATGAGGCCGCAGCCGGATAAATGGACAAAAACACCCAGAGATAGCCTGAGCTGCTGACACATACTATCTCTCACACTTGGCAGCCACTCTAGACAACCAAACCCGTCCTCGCCTCACCCTGACAAATGCTGCAGGAGTGTCAGTGGGTTCACATTGAACAGGAGTGTGTGACTCTCAGTGCCTGTGCAAAAAAAAAGGAGTCCTACCAATGCAAAGAAATGCAGATGAGGCATCTCATTACCTGGAAAACTTTTTGGCAAGTCATGATGCTGCTCTAACAGTGAGCCAAACTTTAAAAAGAAAAACAAAAAGCAGTGTGACAATTTCAAGACATTCCTGCAGCACCTTCCTCCAAACAGCATCCTGCTAGATTTTTTCACGATCAAACCACTTCTCTCTTGGTCACTTACTGGTATGTTTTCTCTGCAGAGGTGATGCCCAGACTATGCCAACCTGGGTGCCACAGTTCTGTTAAGTCCCACTGCCCAGGAAAACTACATCTGTTTCCTGAAATCTGAGGAGCTGGCTCCACTGAGACACACTGAGACATTCTGTTCCTACTAGCTGCTGACTCCAAACATGCCCTATAGACCACTGACAGCACTACTCCTGTAACCACACACACAAACTTTGTTTTCACTAATTCAATTAGGTGCAACCCATCACTTGAGAATTGGTAAACGTGCTTAGAGACAGCACATATCCTCCGTCACACTCAGATAAACGCCTGCTAAAAGCAGATGGCAGCCGAGGCTGCTGATAAGACACATGCGTGTCCAGGGAACTGCTTGCTTTCCCCACACAAATATCATCACCCGCATAACCTGTTACATAATACAGCACACACATACCTTAGGAGTTACTAATTGAACAGGTGGATAATATCAATACCACTTTGATGCCAACACAGTGGTTCTTGACAGACAGATACAGGAAGCTTATCGATCCCCTTCACAAAGACTTTATCAACAAGTAGTACTGACTAACCAGATTAGTTTCCCTGATTTATAAGAAGCCACATTTAGGAGCACATGACTGAACAGGAACTAGCAGCACATCCACAAATCATTAAATTAAAATATAACATGGAATGTGAGAATTTGTTGCTGGGCTGTGTAGTGCAGCTACATGAACTTTTTAGATATGGGTTTCAACATAATACCTCAACTCAACTCAACTCAATTTTATTTATAAAGCACTTTCAAAACCATTAAAATGGACCAAAGTGCTGTCCACAAGCAATAAAAAATACATAGAGACATAAGTTACATCAAGACATAACAGACCATCAAGCCACGAATCACTCACAGATCTCAGACCTAATCAAACGCCAAATGCTTGATGGAATAAATAAGTCTTCAAATCCTTTTTAAAAATATCCATGCTTGACGAGGATTTTAGAGATAAGGGCAACACATTCCAGAGTGCAGGAGCCGCAACAGAGAAGGCGCGATCTCCACTCACCTCAGGCGAGACCGAGGGACAGTTAGGAGCATTTTCTGCGAGGAGCGTAGATGGCGTTGAGACTGATACAAGTTCATCATGTCCTTTATATATTCAGGGGCTAGATCATGCAGTGCTTTAAAACAAATATTAACACCTTATATTGTATTCTGTATTTAACAGGTAACCAGTGAAGAGAAATCAATACAGGTGTTATATGATCACATTTCTTGGTATTTGTTAAAAATCTCAGCCGCAGCATTCTGGACACGCTGAAGACGAAGCAACCAGTGAATCACTTATGCCTAGATAGAGAGCATTACAATAATCTAACCTTGTTAAAACAAAAGCATGTAAAACAATCTCCAAATCATTATATGAAAGGATAGGTTTCAGCTTAGACAGTTTTCTCAAGTGAAAGAAGGAGGATTTCACAACGCTATTGACTTGGCGATCAAAACGCATTCCAGAATCAAAAAATACTCCAAGGTTCTTCACAAAACTATGCATATTATTGGACGATAGTCCATAATTCCCAGCTAAACCATTACCAAGCTCCTTATTCCCAAACAAAATAAACTCAGTCTTATCCTCATTTAATTGTAAAAAATTATTTGCTAACCATCCCTTTACCTCAGTCAAGCACTTATAAAATTTAGTAAAAGATGTACAGTCATCACACTCACCTGTGCTGTGGATTGTGATAACAAAACAATGATTTTTTGGGGGAAAATAAACACGTTTTAAAAATGGAAATTTGACCATCTATGTGACACCGGACAGACTGTTGCTGAAGATTGTGTCATCTGACCAAAAGCTCTAAAACAGCAACTTTTACATTACATTTATTCATTCAGCTGACGCTTTTATCCAAAGCGACTTACAATTGCTATATATGTCAGAGGTCGCACGCCTCTGGAGCAAGTAGGGGTTAAGTGTCTTGCTCAGGGACACAGTGGGGATTGAACCCGGGTCTCTCACACCAAAGGCGGGCATCTTAACCATTGTGCCATCCCACCTCTTATTAACTTATTTATGGGCCCTTTGGTGAGATTGTTTTGTTTGAAGTTCAAGTACCTGACCAAGCATGGTCAGATTCTTAGGTTTGTTTGTTTATTATTATTATTATTATTATTATTATTATTATGAGGCACATTTCCAAATATAAATCCACTAACTTAAGACAATAGACAATATTTTTAGGGAAAGATCTGTGTTACATTATGCAGTTTGGCATATTTTGTTAGAAAAATCCAACAGCAATTAAATCTGACTGAACTTTCATGGGTCAGTCAGAAACACCCATTGTCTCTTACATCATTTCCGTAGCATAAAATTGTTGCTATTTAAAAAAATAAAAAGGATAACCAGGTGTTTCTTAGGCTGCATGAGAAAGGAAAGAAGTGCCTCTGCCACTTACACCTCAAGGTCAATAAACAATTTTAGGAACTTTCCTAATCAAAAAGAATAAAACCAGATTCAGGATCTTGGAAATAATGTACAGACTTTTGTTTCCACACAGCACTTGTCCAAATGCACTTGTTCTAATACCTCAGCCAGTCTGAGGGGCCAAAATAGGCCCTCCTCTGCAGACTTCCTCTATATTATCTTGAAATGTACACAAAGTGTAGGACTCCTGGCAACATGGACATAATCTGAGCAAGCTGATGAACTGAATGTCTCTGTCCCTCACAGTTCACAACGGAAGAACTGTTCTTCCGTTGCTTTTTGTGGGTTTAGGGAAAATAATCTGTGTCCCTGATGGTGGCACCCTGCAATGACTGCCCTACTCCAAATCCCAAAACAAAGAGAGGCCATCACACCCACTACAAAGAGAATAACACACACGGGCGGAGGTGTGCGGGGTTGTAATGTAACTCTGGAAGAGTTACACTACAAACGTGTTGTTCTCTCTTTCCACCCACTACTGTGTTAGGAAGCTGGGCTTGGCATATTGACTCCTTCTCTAACCTCATGCTGTAGGCTCCAGCCCCCAGCTCCTGCCCGATGCCGGACAAGCTGGCATCGAAGTCGTGCACCAGCCCCGACTCTATGGTGGCGTCGTCCATCTTCAGGACCCAGGCCATGGGCCCCAGCTCCTTGTCCTCGGCTTCTACTCGGAGGGCCGCCAGCTTGCTTCAGGTACGAGACGTCGGCTAGCGAGGAAGCGGGCTCTGCAGCTTCTGGGTGACACCGCGAAAGAAAAGTTACGCTGCTAGCCCGTTAGCCGCTCCCTGGCAAGCTAGGCAGGCGAATTGGTAGCTTTCCACAGAGACTGTTTGTGCCGCCATTATCTCCACTCGGGATTTTCCTCACACAACGCGGTGCTCCACAACTGGCAGGCTGTCTGAAAGCAACGATAAGTTAAGAGTCCACTCAGCTAGTAAATGTTAGTCGTGACTGTAGATGCCAGCGGAGTTTCAGCATGCTAACGGTATCTTACAGCTAGTTAGCTTTACAGATGCGACTAAAGCAAGCGAGCATGAAAGCAGCAGCCCCGTTGTTACCCCGCCGGGGCACAGAGTCTTCAAGCAGTCTAGCTAACGTTAGCCCAGCAAAATGCAACAAGGAGAGACGAGGGGTTTGTTTTAGTCAACACGCCGCATCCCACGCAGCGTCCGCACAGCTGTTGCTACCTAGCTATCAGGCTAACTAGCATCAACTTGCTTTGAAACAACTGTTCGGCGACCTAAGTCTCCTCTGGCGCTCCGTGAACCATCCCAACCCGCGTTCCTCTTCTCATCGCGGTGCTAGAACCACCGCTAAGGCTCCCAGTTTTTCAGACGCAGTCCTTTAACCATCCAAAATGCAGCGGTTGACACAAAACCAGGCATCAACATGGCTCCCTCAGCATACAGGCAGTCTGTCTGTGTGAAGCCTGCAGCGCTGCCAGCCTCAGGAAGGATGCCAGGACGGAGATCAGCCAATCAGAGCCCGCCTTCTCTGCCCGGCGCACGGCGGTCAGCCAATCAAAGGCCGTGGAGCTTCCGTCATTGTGTCCAACCGTACTTGTGCCTCCCAGAAACTATAATACATCTACAAAGTCATGACTGTCTACAAAGATGAACACTCAGAGTAGTAACACTGCAGATATATGCAACCAGCCCCCTTCTGTCCACACACAAACATGTGTAATTTGAGAATCTGTTCTCAATCGGCATAGAACCTGGTTAAATAAAGGCAAAATAAAATAAAAACAAAGTATAGGGCTCCAAATGTGAAAGGAACCAATAAAACAGTTATTAACTTATATTACAGAGAACTTAAAAACACAGTTGACATCTGGGACCATAAACTACTAAACTTTTATGATTATGAGGCTCGTACCTTGTGAAACTGCTGCCGCCGTGTCTCTGCACTGGGCCTCGGAAGTTTTCAGTGTAGGGCTGCCAGAACAACATCGTGTCCCCACCGACACCTGTCGCTACAGTCACTCCTGCTGCAAATAAACACGACCCAGCCCGGTACCGATGAGCCCAGAACAGGAGCTCATGTTAGTGTCATGTCAGTGTTGAAGAGGAATTTGCTCCACTGCAGCGGGTTGCGGATTTGTTGTCTTGTCTGGTCAATAATTATCCACCAGTCGGACCCTGGACACGGCGCACTGTCAAGTTGAGTGGCTAAACCTAAAGCCTAAGGCAGGGTGCACGCACTATTTTGGCCCGACAGGGGGGAAAGACCCGCCTTATGACTTCACTAATTCATTATCGCCTTGTCTGACTTCTCAGACAATTCAGCTTACAGAGTAAGAGTTAAAGAACCCTCTTAATTGCTAAAACTAGGTAAATCATTAATAAAATAGGAGTCTTGCATTTTAAACTACTTTTAATGTATTAGTATTACCAGCCAAGTATGAATATAACCTAAGCCTAACCCTGAATTGTACTGTAGAAGTATAAAATGTAAATACTCAAGTAAAGTACGAGTATCTTAAATGCACTTAGTTACACTCCACTGCTGTAGGCCTAATGTAATAGATGGGTTTGCTTATTTGAGGACAGACTGTATTAACTGCAGGGTTACAGTTCAGGCTGGTAGTGTATCTGGGACCCTCTTTAGCTGCACCTAAATTTACATCCATGAGAACTTATGCATACATGAAATTCAACACCAGCTTCTTAAATAACTACATTGCATAAGACAAAAACATCATATTTTACACCATGTCCGGATTAGTCCAGTTTGTTTTGTCATAGAGGCTGTGCACATTTTGCTGCAGATTTTTTTAGCCACAGCTGCTCTGCCAATTATTGGACAATCCTGACAATAAACTGAATAGAGCAGGATTTCCAGAGCTGAAACCATAAATTGTCAATTCACTGAGTAGATGATGGACAGAAAATGCATTCTTCTTTTGTCTTATGAGATAGTAAATTGAATGAATGGTTGGTGGTAAAGTAAATTTAACTCATTTAGGAAATTGGACATTTTTCATCAATTTCAGTTTTTTTATAAATCAAACGATTAAATGAAAAAAAAAATCAGAGTAATCAATAATGGAAATTTTAAATGAATCAAAGTGCACTTGTGGCCTCTCATTGCAAGTAATAGACAACTGTTGTGAGCTGTCATTTCAGGGATATTTAGACACCTTAAGAGCGAAAAGTATTTAATGTCAAAATCAAAAATTAGAGACAAATCACAAAAATACACACAACTTTGTGTATGTTTATTTTTGCTCAGTCCAATGCTTATCTGGTGAACTGAGATGCATCATATTGGGATTATCTCCCCAACCCCCACATTGGAAATCACTGTAGTGAAATTAAAACCCCCCTGTGTGCATCAGGGTACAGCTGTTAAATCACAGTCGTTACTCCTAAAAAGGACATATCTTACATGTTTTACAATTCAGTGGATCTCCTACTACTTTGTAGTTATATGCTGGAGATGGTTTATCACTGATCCAGGATCATTGCATTTTTCTGAAAACTGATTGATCAGTCTTTAACATTGAATCTCATGGGCAGTACTGCAATAAGTAAAGACCAACATGTTTACTGTTTCTCTTCTGCCATTTACATTTCTATCTCTCCTTTCACCACAGGACTCTCTTCCACTGCAAAAATCAAAAAAGAGACAGGGCATATCATGATCTGTACAAGTTCTTTATTTTATTGTAAGCACAGCTTTGTAAATGCACCGAGGAAACAACAGTGAAAACTAGAATGTTACAAGAGGAAGGAAAGAAAGACACAATGAAGAGTAGAAGAGGGTCACTTGACAGTTGTTTTTTCAGAGCTGTAAATAATACATTTCTACAAATTTCTCAGCAGAGAAAACATAAGTGTGAGGGAGCGAGAGAACGAGAGAGACTACGGCACGCGCAACAGAGAGAAAGAGAAAATAAAAACAAGGATGGGCACAGGTGCGCTCGTGCACCCCCCCCTCAGGGACTCTCGTAAATGACCCCGTTACAGGATATTCCATTTTAATATCATATATAGATACATATCCCCTATGTGATAATACGGCATGTCCTGTCATACCTAATCTAGTAAGCAGCACACACCCATCTTCCTCTCCATGTTGCCCAGGAGTGGACTGATCCAAGATAAGACAAATGGAGGACACCATAGGATTTTCTGAAAGGGGTGGACATTGTTCACATTAATTTAAAACCACAGTCTCACTATTCTGACTGTCAATAGGACCCCGATAAAAAGTAATTTTTTAAAATTTAGTCTCATGCATAGCCAAGCTCACAACACCTCCTATACGTTGGAATCTGCCTATGTACTGTGTTTGCTATGAGCAGGCATGAACCACTGCGGCTCGTGTTAGTGCTTGGTTGGTCGGTCAGTCGTACCTTTTAGGCTAATCAGCACCTTTTTGAAAGAGAGAAAGTGTGTGTTTATGTGTGTGTAAGAGAAAGAAAACTCCAGACATTAAAAACTGCTGCAGTAAAATCTCATTGTAAAATAAATCCAAACTATGACACAATGTAAATTTACATTCCTGTCTACCTGGCCCCGGTTACTCGCTGTCGAAGACACATGGTGGCACCATTCGTTTGTCTCAGCCCTGTTCTATGAACCTTACCCCCCACCCAAAAAAATGAGAACCATGCAGCTGCACCACTTCCTGTCGACATCAAGATGTTATTCAGAGGGGATACTGTGGTGTTCAGGATATAGAGGAGGTGAAGAGGACGGACATTTCTTCATCCTTGAGTGGTTAGTGTCAAACCTGGGTGGACTATGTGACTGAATGTGTTTGTTTATGTTTAATCCAAAGTTAAGGGTTCAGTTCAGTCTGAGATAAGAGTGGATCCCCAGCGATGTTCAGGAGAACACTCCCCTCTTCTGCACCACAACTCCCATCTTGTAGTGGAGCAGGAAATGTAGAAGCTCTGTGTGAGAGTGCTAGCGTATGCATGGATGTAAGCAGTTTGCTGCTGTGAAAAGGTGTTAAGGATGTGTGTTTTGTTCTCGGTCTGTGTGGGTGAGAGCTCATGAACGGATGTTTTTGGTGGGCAGAGTTCTGAGGTTGCCGTGTGGGAGGGTGCTTCGTCTCCTATAGGCCCTCAGACGGGGGTTCGCTGGCGCTGGAGCCGGACTGGGCACGCTTGATGTACAGATTCAACAGCTTCAGCTACGGACAGAAAGACAGAAAGGACAGACATGTGAATGTGTTTTGGAAGAGGTGAAAATCTAGCCTGTGAAAACATTTAGTACCTCAGGTGTGTTGTCATGCAATATGTTTGTCTTTATGTGACAAGTTATTGCATCTTAGGTTAAAATGTGCCATCTTAAGCTTGTTAATTTGTTGAAATTAACCAGAAATGACCAGTGCTGGCTGATGCTTCCATACATTGGCTGGCACTGCTAGAGCTGACCCCACTACGTTGTTTTTGTATGTGGTATCTATGACTACTGCATCTGTTTAGGCCTCCTGTCAGATGACTATTGTGATGTATTGGGATGAATCTGGTAAACGTTGCTATATAGTTTAAGATTAAGCACTGGGATTCTGCCAAATATACATTTTTTGCTGATCTACCAAACCCCTTTATGTAATTTTTGTTTCCCTGCCTTTATGGTTTTGCATGTTATTGAACATTGTCTAATCTTTTAATAACAGTTGTTTGAATGCAAGAAAGAGACCTAACATTAATTCAAATATTAGTTTAAATATAGAAATATGTGCTAAAATATTGCATACCATTACAAGAAAAAGAAAGAACAATTACTGTCTTTATTCAAGGGAGTCTGGTAGATCTTACTCTTAAAAAAGGTCCATAGGGATTATTTTCTACACTGTTGTCCGACACTTGTTAGAACAATCTGAGCCTCAGCCATCAGTGGCAAAAACAAGCACTTTAGTGGACGTACTTTGATGGGCGCAATTGCCAGCAAGGATTACCTTGCAGTCAAACTGAGTCTGAGTCTGAGTATTGAGTCTGGCTCAATACCCTTTAAGCACCATAACATGGAGTGTAATTAAGATATAAAGATCTTGCACTGTAACACTGATGAGAAACGACACATTTTCAGCCAACTGGCTTGTGCTACGTTCACGTTTCTACTGCTTATAGGTCAGGTTACCTTGCTGCTGGAGAGTTGACTGAGGTGCGGTTTGAGGTCTTCTCCGATCACTGCGTAAATGGCCACTAAGCAGAACACACAGGCTTTCCTCACACTGCTCTCAGAGTTGTCGTAACCCTGTTCACACAGATAACATAGATCACAAGACACTTTCATTAAAACGAAGGAGTCTGAGTAACTATTGATGTAGGAAAGCGTGTGGTGTGTGAGGACAGGAGGCACATTCGTTTTTACCAACTTAATGAAAAAAATAATTAGCCACTTATGACAAAGCTTTACCAAGGTCTAGAATAACTATTGAGAACTATTGTTTAAACAGAATCACTTGACTCCGAAAGATACAAAGAACAATTTTTCTTATTTTTAATAAACTTAGACCTTGACTGTGATTTTTAGCATCAAAACTAAATGTTTATTATATGGTTTCTGTGTGTGTTACCTGTATGAGTCCTGGCACTATCTCAGGCAGCAAGCTCATCAGGCCCTCGCGGGGAACCCGCTCTACCACTTTGGTCTGCATCTTGATGGCAGCCAGGTTGATGGGGTAGTCAGCTGACTGGATGATGGGACACAACACCTTGACACACTGGTCTGGACTAATGGACAATGCCAACATGGCTGCAGTCTCCTCTGCTGCTCGTACCACCTGAAGGAACACACGCAAACATCATCAGTATTGATGATGCGAAACAGTAATTTGGGCTTTTGGACCATCTATTCACACCCTCCGAAGTTCTCATGATCAAAACAGTTTTTAAGTGAACTCGTCTGCATGTTTGAGTACATGTACCTCCTTGTGGTGGTCTTTGTGAGCCTCCAAGGCCTTCATGATGGTGAGCTCTGCGTAGTTTTTGAACCTCCAGGGCTGTTTGCTGAGAATCTCCCTCAGCACCCGCAGAGCCAGCGTCCGGATCACATGCTGGGAGAATTACAAAGATTGAAGATTAAAGGAGAGGAACTTATCTTGGCCTATTTGCACCAGTGTTATCGCAGAAATGAAGCGAATGCGTGTACCTCTCTGTCGCCCATCGTTTCAAGCAGGAGCAGCAGAATGGTCTTGAAATGTTCATCCCACACCTGCAGGGTGTTTTCGCGAATCAGCTTCAGCAGTTCGCACAGCGCTGTTTTCCTCTCCTCAATGCGCTCGTTGTGATTGGACAACTCTTTAAGCAGCTCGGCCACTAGCTCTGATTGGTCCAGGCTGCTATCTGTTAAGAGAGAGTACGATCATCATATGATTTGTTTTGTGTGATACAGTATGTCTGTTATTTTTCTGACAGGATGTATGTGTACCATCAGTGAGATGCTCAGAGTCGTCCATGCTGGTGTCTTTGCGGCTGTGTTTGAAAGGAGAATCCGAGAAGTGCTCGCGGGCCCCTCGTGGGCTGGATGAGAGCAGGGGGGTGTTGAGGAGGGAGGTCTTGTTATCCAGAGCCATGCGGCCTCCTTCCACCGAGTCTGACATTCGGATGTCTGTCCCGCTGTCACCCTGCAGAGATGCAATAAAATAAGAGGGTTACTTTCACAGCTGTATTTTGGTTCATTTGGTCCAGACCAAATAAAAACCAAAAAAACAGATAACACTCACTGTTGCCTTTTCTATTTCATGCCTGTTTCATGTCACATGGACTCCAAGCTAACTCATTAGACAGATTTCACGATTGTCATCCTGCATTATCAGCACTAAGAACCCGCCCAAAAAACATGTTTATTCCATTGGACTGACAAGATATGCTGCCCCTTGTGTTTGTTTCTTACCTGTCATAAGAAGCAAAGAAATAATAGATTATAAACATTATTAACCCAGACTGCAACTTTACCTCATCTGTCATAAACAGGTCAAAAAGAAGCACCTTGTTTAATAATTATGAAGTTTTTTCTTAACCACACTGTCTGTGGCCAGAGGGTGGATCTTCTGCAGATCGTTGCCCTCTGAGACAAATGTGGTTTGTGATTTTGAGCTATATAAATAAAACCTGAATTTACTTGATTAATATTAAGGTTACCATGTTTTCTCTTACATATAGATTTTGCTTGGGAGATTACTTTTGACAGTTGACAATCAGCAGATGGATTGTACTTTCACAGCCCAACCAAACAGAGCTAGACCAAGTCGGTCCGGCTGTTTATTCAACACCAGAGTTAAAATGACAGCTTCACAGTGGAATAACTGGACCAAACCAAACACACCAGAATTCCTCTGAAGTAGACTAAACAGGTTAGGTGTGAAAGCATCCCAAACTGGTACAGATATTGGTCAAAACAAAGGAAACACACACTTTCCAGATTTATTCATCTGGATCACCTGACCAGGAAAAGGTGGTGAAGTTTTGTTTACAGCATGATGTTTCCTAGATGTGATAAAAACAACCTGGTGTTGGGACTTGTGGATGCTGACATATGGTGAACCACCATGTGAGAGGTGGAGGAGGGTGAAAAGGTTTAAGGTGCTCTTGTTTCTGTGTATATTTACACTCAAACCACTAGACTCCACAAACAAGAGTTGTGGTTTGATGAGTCAGGTGTACTGTGATTGGCAGGCTGATGGCATGTGGGCAGGTTAGATTTCAGATGCACCTCATGCAGAAAATGTCAGGAGGTCACACCTCTGTACTAGAGTACACCATGTCCTTTAAAAGGGGCTGGGGTTGTTGAGAGGGACTGCAATAAGACCTGGCATATCGGCTGAAGTCATAAATTTGGACTGAACAAGCAGAGTGTCTAGATAAGCACGAAGGAAGGTTCTTGTTGGAAAAAAAAAGCCAGGGAAAAGTCATTTTCAGCAGCTGGGATCATACCAAAACAATAAAGATAATTTGATCAGTGGCTGAAGAGGATTACATTTACAGTCCTCAGTCCCATCAACACTTAATGCATGCCTCTCAGTTCCCACGCTGTGGGGGGAAGGGGCGCAACAGATCAGATGTCAGAGTCATATAAAGAATATGTAGGTAGCTGTGTGTGTGCGCGCGCGTGTGTGTGTGTTAAGGCCTTTACATGCTTTAGATAACACGCAGTAAGGAGAGACAAGACTGTGGCTCAGTCTCGAAAGTGAAATATATCTGTAGCTCAAACTAGCAAACACGCATCAAAGGTTAGGACTCAATATCTTGTTTACATATTCTTTGGTTAGATAGGTTGATTATCAGGACAGGATTAAATACTGCTGATAAAGAAGTGTCTTTTTTGGTAAATAAATAATGTTTGTTTTTCTTCAAATAATATTGTCCAACTACTAATAAGGATTAATAACAAGAAATAAAATAAAGTGCCAGATAAGAGAAGCTATTTTTATGGCACATAGAGAAATTTTCTTGCATGTTTTGTGTCATCTGATCGGCCTTTATACAAACCACTCCCGATCAAGCACCCTTAACTACAACAACTGGGTCCTTTATATCAAGAAAAATAGATGAAGTGCAAAACTGATTTTATGATGTTTCATGACGGAATTCTGAAAAGTAGGCAGCTTGGTAATTTTAAGGCTGTGGCGTGGTGATGGTGCATTGGCTTGGATACTTGCTTTTGGTGTAAGAGACCCTGGTTCGATTCTCACTGTGGCATATCCACCATTGTGTTGTTGAGCAAATTACTTAACCCCTCGTTGAACCAGAGGTGTGCAAACTCTGACTTATTTAGCAATGGTAAGTCGCTTTGGATAAAAGTGTCAGCTAAATGAATAAATGTGATGTGAATGTAAGCCTACTCATGGCTGCCATGCTTCATACAATTGTCTGTAAATCTTTCACTTTTACTACTTGTTACTAACAATTACAGGAAAAAAACATTCCTCCCCAAGAATATTTTACACAAATAGGAGTACAGCTCACATCAGCCTTGACACATACTGATCAACACATCCACCTGTCTGCTCTACTGACCTCCTCTCCCTCCCGCCGTTGGACGGGTTCATTCATGTCCTCTTGGCTGCGAACGCTGAAGTTCTGGATCGCCTCGGTGACACCTTTCAGTGAACTGTAGATGTCCTCCGAGTTCATGTTCTCTGTGTCGTAGTCAAATGCACTGCACATAAACGAGATGAGATAAGTGACCCTGAGCCAGGGCTGCGCAATTACAGATGAAGACCAGCTAATTATCACCGTAAGTACTGTTAGCCCCCAAGTATGATACATGTCTCATATGGTGTTCCTACTATATTTATAATAAATCTGAAGTACGTGTGAAGAGTGGAAATATTTGAAAATAAAACTACAAAATCAGTATTGATATCTGAACTATTGTGCATATTAAAAGATATTTTTTTACATTGTTAATTAGAGACAAAGGAGAAGAATTAGCCCAGAGTCATTCTGTCTGTAATGTGGTTTACTTGATATAAACATCTGTAGACTTTATCCTTTTCTACTGCGTACATCTTGTCCTCTTCTTGTGCTAATATGTTAACGATTGTTAGATGGATTTCCATTTTTATGAATTGTGTTAAGTAAGGTGTAAAGCTTGTGTGTGTGTGTGTTACCTTGGTGAGGGGGTATTCTGGGAGGTATTGGTGGGGGAAGTGACCGGGCTGGACCAGCTGGCTGGAGATCTAGGGGTGTGGCGCGTCAGAGGGCTGCCCATTGGTGCCTAAGGAAGGGACAAAACCAAAACAATACAAAAACTTATGTTAGAAAGAAGTATGCTATTAACGGTATGGTTTAATGATTGACAACTATAGCAATGTAGCAATATAGTAATGTGTGTGTCTGAAATAGTCCTTCCCTCCTGCGGTGTGAGATGTGCTGACATGCGCAGGCGTGTGTGTGTGTGTGTTTTACCTGTGCAACGTTGCCAGTGTTCTTCAGATGGTTTTGAAGCAGCTTGGTGGCTCCGTCCTGAAAGGTTTTGGGCAGAGCTGCCAGCAGCATTGTGAACTCTGGAGTGTTGAGCTGGAACAACGAGATTAGCACAGACTGGGCTGCCTGTAAAAAAGCAAAATACATACTTGGTATTTTGACTTTCCTGCATTTGTGTGTATTAGTAAATCCAAGGGTTCTTTCCAATAACAAGAGAATCAACTGTGGGAATAATGTTGTAATGGAGTATGTTCATCTCCAAACTATCAGGTTTGTGTGTCAGTACCTTTCTGACGTCGGAGCTCTTGGGTTCAGTCGTCCAGGTGATGATGCGGGAGACGGCCAGCCGAGTCTCACTGGAGTTCACAAAGTCTGGAGCTTCCATCTGTATCGCCAGAGTCTCAATATACTTCAGAATGGCCACCTTTACCTGCAACACACATTTATAAAAATCATCAGTATGTTGAGTGAAAACAAAGACACAGCATGGCCAATATTCACCTGCAAAAACACAAATACAGTCATAACAAAACTTCAAACACGCGTGAAAAAGTGACCACACACATTCACAGTCAGCATGTACAACCATAGCAGACTGTGCATCTCTTGCAGGTCTGAAAATCGAATGATCTGATGAATCAGTGAGAGAAGATCAAAGTGCATTCATGGTCATGCTTTAGGAAAAACAAATCAATCAAAAAGAAAAGCAAATGACAGATGACAAAAAACAAAGGAACTATTTAATGCAAACATTCACCGCTGGCTCCGAAACGCCACAACAACTGACTTCTGCCCTGATTTCCCTCCATTTCTCTACATATTATGCACCTCAAGGACCAGAATTTCCTCCAAATCACTTAGCAGCACCGTGCGCGCCATATAATTGCTCCCCCCGGAGCGCACTGACCTGGGAGGACTGGCTCCAGGCTGCGGCCTGCTCGTCTAGAGAGCAGGCATGGCGCCGCGCTCTGGGGGGGAACAATTTTAACCCGGACCCTCCCCTGCCTCGCCCACAACACGAGCTCCGTACAGGCTTCAGAGAGAGAGAGGAGAAGCACCGCGTCAATCAGACAGAAAGGGAGACAGGGACAGGGTAGGGCAGGGAGAGACAAGCGAGGAAAGGGAAGAGGAAGGAGGGAGGGAGGGAGGGAGGGAGGGTGCAGAGAGTATAAGAGGAGTAAAAAGATTCGAAAGGAGGCTTGGGCGTTATTTAAATTTTATAAGATTCTGATAATCTGGCAGTACACACTGTAATCGTCACATGATGGCAGCAAAGAGCTGTGATGCTGAGTTAACCAACATGAATCAGTGAGTTATGAAGCTTCATGCAACTGTTTAAAAGCTGGATAATGACCGCTAACACTGCTGAGATGCTCTGCATTGTATTAACACCATTTCATGTCTACACTTTTATCATGGTGCAAGGAAAGTGCATGAGCTAATCTTGGAAGTCACCTCTGCTAGTTGCATTTTTATGGTGCGATATTGATATATTTCTCTGGAAATCAAACTGAGAAACTGTTTAAAGGTAAAATAACCAAATGGGATTTTTGTTTTTTGGAATTGCGTATCATAAAAACCCAGTTACTACATAACGTTTGCAAACAATCCTGTAAATCCAACATTGTCAGGAAGCAGTCGTGGTCACTGCTTTGCAACATCACCCACAAACATATTTCTATGGCTTCTAGCGATGAGCTCCTTAAATGTCTTGTTTTGTCTGGAAGCCAAATATATTAAATCTTCTGTCATAGAGGAGTAAAGAAACGAGAAAATATTCACATTTGAGAAGCTTGAATTAGAGAATCTTTATTTTTCTTTCTTAAAAATTACTCAAACCAATGAAACCATTATCAAAAAAGTTTCCCATTAATTTAATAATTATAGTTAACTAATGCATTAATCAATTCAGCTTTACATATTTATACTGTCTCACGGTATACATCGTCACATTGCCCTGCCCTAGCCTGTGATGTGAGCTGAGGTCCTGCTTTGAGCTAACAGAGAATTTAAAATTATTTTTCTTCAGGCCACATAGCAAGTCTGCTTCCTACCGCATGAAGTCAAATGAAGGATAAATTTATATTTAGGGAAGGAGGATGAAATTTTGGTGCTGACAATCTTTCATTCCCAAGCCTACCTGGAAGGCAGAGGAAGAGGGAGACTGACAGGAATGAAAAGTGGTGAGAATGTGATCATCAAGTGGGAAAAGGCGTGGGAGGGAGATAAATAAAGAAATAAAGAGAGAGAAATAAAGAGGTAATGAGGACGAGGAGTGAGGGACGAAGAAGCAGAAACTGAAGGGAGGGTAAGGAGGGGTGGGCAATGTGATACTGGTGAGGCAAGAAGTTGCTTCAACAGAAGGGTTAGTGAGAGAGAGGAAAGTACAAGACGATGGATAAGGAGGAGTTTCCACACTGTAGCAGAGCAAAAAGCCAGTGGAGTGGCTATGGCTATCCAATCACAGCCCAGGATTCAGGGTTTTGTTTTTTTGGGTTTTGTTTTTGTTAAGAGGCAGCGCCAGCATGGGCAGGCATGAGGTCATATCAGTACAGCAGTTACCATGGTTACACAGTCCCCGAGTTTCCAGCCTTATGTCCATCCTCCCCTTCTGTATTCTGTATTCAGACCTTCACACAGGCAGCTCTCTTTCTCATGGAAACACACACACACACACACACACACACACACACACACACAAGTATTTACCTTGAGGTTGGGCGTCTGTGTCTGGTCCACAGTGAATCGCATGAGAATAGTAAACTGGAGGTCGTTCGGGAAAGACTCTCTGTCAGTGAAGAAAGAAATCCAAATTAAACCTCCAGCGCACACAGAAACACATCTCAAGAGTAAAAGGATCTCGGCAGGTTATGATAAATGACTGTATAACTATGGAAGTCAGAGCTAAATGGATGACTTGCGTTCCTTTCTCTTGCTAAAACTACCATTTGTGTAAAAGAAAAGAAAAAGGAAGCATTGGGCCTCGTGCAAGAACATTTTTGTATTTTTATCTAAACAGTCTTGTGCTTTTTTTTTTGCTCATATAACTGTGTAAATAACATGTAAACATGATAAATGTGCGTTCATGAGAATTATAAAATTAGCATAATAATAAGACATAATGTGTCTGCCCCATACATCAGGAAGTGTACATTCATGAAAATGACTTTGAGGAGTAAAAAAATAACTTTAGTTTCAAGACTGAAGTCCTGTGGTGATCCTTAAAGGAAAGTATATACTTTAACTGCGTCAGCAGTGGAGTTAGGTGAAAATTGTTGGATTGGTGTGTCTGTCTACGGAGTTGCAGCTCTAAAACGTTTCACATTTACAGAAGCACGGCCTGCTGTAATCTAAACCATGACAACAACCATTAATCTGCCTCTGCCAATATATCAGCTCGCTGTCACTCTATTCCAAGGGCCCATTGCGCGCGTCATCCAAAAGATTACACTGCCAGCTGACCTTATTATATTCACAGACAAATTAAACTTCAACAGTGCATCATTTAAGTTGCTCTGCAGTTTAAGTGAATACAGTTAGTCTACTGGTTCTCATTCAGATGTTCATATTGATACTGTAGCGTTATAGCATTAATAGCCAATTTAAATGAATGATTGTATTGTTATTTAGGTTATTACTCCTTATCGTTATTAGGTTATATGAATACATTTAGAATTATATTTTAATTCAACTCCAGAGTCAAACTGGATAATGTCAACATAATTTATGAAGTGTAATTTATATAGGATTGCTTCAAAGTACAAAATTACATTCCATTAGTGGTTGAAAATATAGGTAGAGAAAACAGCCGACTAATTCCACGTGACTCCTGCGTCAGGTCTGGACCAGTTGTAAATTGTGTTCTTACCTAAGACAAAATTTTTAATACAAGAAAACCGGTGGAAGGTCTCCAAAATCACTTGTACAAGCCACTTCTGTCAAATCTGTTTGTTCGAGTGGTTCTTGCATGAGGCCCATTGATCCTATCTATTAGTCCTATCTCTGCTTTTATATGTAAGCAAATCATCTAAGAGCAAACTAGCATTTCAGAGCTTTCAAACACATCTCACAGGCTTCTTGAGATGTGACTGACAGTTTCGAAAAGCCGACCTTTAAGCTTAAGTGATTTTGTTACACTTACTACATAATGAAACTTATGTTACCCACAGGTCAACAACCTACGTGCCCTAATGTCAGTCTATAGGGAGACACCCACCGTGTGACATCCAGGGCTCTCTGAACTTTGGCCTGTACGGAGCCCAGCAGGTCAGCTCCCATCTTCTTCAGCAGCTGTGTGAGCAGGACGAACAACCAGTCCTGCAGATCCTCCTTATGGACGTGGATGAAATCTACCAGTGTCTCCAGGAACATACTGAACACCTACACAACACACACACACAGTTTGGGTCAGACTCACTCATTCACTCAACAAATCACATGTTTCATGCACACATGCAAGTAGTCCTGTGTTTAGAGGATAAAGTTATAGCATCATGTGAGAGTAGCATTAGTTCCCATTGTGAAGTTAGTGGTTATTCACTCATCATTGCAGCAGCCCACCTTCATTCCCAATCACCAATTAAACTTAAATCACCCAAATTAATAGTGATAGTATTAATATTAGAAGACAACCACAATGAGACAAGTAATTACTTGACAAGAATTAACACCAATCAGACTGCAGGGTGACCGTCTCTACATGCCAGTGGTTGATTTCAGCAGGACAGTGTCGTTACAGGCAACATTATGTGAGGAGGGTTAGTGACTGTCTGTTACTTTGTTGCCCTGATAAAGGGTTATCCAATCAGATGGATCTATCCAAACACAATGTACAAGCACAGTACCACTGATTGGCCAAACTTACTCTCTACAGAGAGTTCCAGAGGGTGGCATGGGGGAGAGAGAGACACATCTGTTAGCATCCTGACAGAGAACACCTGAGTGTTCGCTCAAAATTTCTTGACTTTCAATCCACAATTTCAATCCAACATTTGCAAAATGGACAAAAAAAGACCAACATCTTGAAAAACGTGAAGTGATGTTTTGTGCACACTAGGAAAAAAAACTGAGAACTGAAAGATATGTTGAAAAACATGGGAGATGAGAAAGAAGAAGTGGGGATAGAGAGATGAAGGCAGAATCCACGGTGAGATGCAGTACCTTGAAAGAGGCTGAGCTTATACTTGATTCTGCCGTGCCGTACACTCTGCCGGAGTCTCGCTGAAATTCATCAAATCGTCAAATGTCAAACGAGGGGAAGGGGAGGTAGGGGGGGGCTCACACACCTTACGACATGTGTGAGGAATCGGGCACTCAAAAATGCCGAAAGAAAAGTGGCAGTGTTAGAGAGGGCGAACCGCAGCTGGTTAGTCGGAGACAGGAGCTGGCAGCCCAAACATGTGTGTGTATATTCACGTGCGTCTGAGTGTGTGTGCGGTCAGTGTCGTCGCTGCAGACTGCAGGGAGGGGCGGAAGAGAGGGAGTGGCAGTGAATGCAGTGAGCACAGCATTTGGTTGCTAAACAGTGATAGAGGAACACCACAGGACGGCGGAGAGTGTGAGGTCACACGCAGGCATGGCATGCCATTAGAAAACTGTCGCACACTCTGCATGCCTCTGTTTATGTTTGAGTGTGTATATCCGTGTGTGTGTACATCTGAGAACACGTTTTGACCCGTTTATCCCGTCTTTATCTCTTAACTTATTCAAAAGACTATTTAATAACTGTGACTGCTAAAATGTGTCTGTACGAATTAACAAACAGAGCCTTGTCTTTGTTTCGGCAGAATCCTGTACAGTGAAGGATGGTGGGATAAAGTAGAGAGGACCAAAATAAAAATCAAAGTGGGTGAATTATGGATCTATTTGAAATGATACTGTAAATGAGTGTTGTGTGGTTTGTGTGAGCACTTGCGCTTCATGCATTCATACCTTACTGTGAGGGTCAGCAAACATCCTGGTGAAGATTTCACACAGCCTCTTCAACTCCACCCGACTGCACATCAAAACAACAAACTAACACAGTTAGGTGAAAATCAACAATCAATTTATGTCTTGAAAAACAGATTTGCTTGTGCTGTGGCTGACCTGAGGGTGCGTTGGTTCTTGAGCAGCGTCTGAAGGCCCAGCAGCCCCTCCTTCCTCTCTGACCAATTGGCACTGGCACAGCGGTTCAGCACCTGACAGGAACCACAAAGACACACACACAAAAAGGCCTGCTGAGACGTCTATACAGCGGGAAGTAATGATATTAAGAAATGTTGAGCTTGATACTGAAGTGAAATGGCTTCATGGTTTTTCAGATTTAGGGGATGGAAATATATATCAGAACACATGTGGAACTGAACTTCAATATCAAAGACTGCGTGAATCTCAGTGATCCAGTTCCTTCACTAATGGCACAGATTTCCTCACTGCATAGCTGCAGTGCCCCAAATCTAAATCAAATTTCACAAAATTGTTTCCAGTCTTGTGTGTTTATTAGGGATAGGGATCGTTAATTTTTATTGATATTGCTACCCTTATTGAGACTGCTTAATGATCCGATTCTTTATCGATACTTTACTATTATTTGCTGACTGTTATTTGGTAAGAGCAGACTTAAGCGGCATGAGGTAGGTTTGCACGGTATGAGGAAAATATTCAATGTGCGATAACAATGTATATTGAGATGACATGACTTGTGATCAATAAGCATAGATTCATGTGTACATATTAACGCTAACCTCGGCCACATCTTCTGTCTGTCTCATGTACGTGGGGATGGCTCCTCCGTTTCTGGAGCTGTAGGACCTCTCTGAACAGGCGCTTGATGCGTCACTGTTAGCGTCATCATCGGAGTACATGCCGTAGTTCTCATACCGCCGCCGTGCTGGCTTCTTCTGCAGGTGAAGGACAGGAGAAATGGAAAGGACATGAAATTAAAATGAAAGTGAAGACGGAGTAATAACAAGGCACAGGGAGAAACATGCTCACTCACACACCTAGCTTGACAGAACACAAACACAGCTAAACACACACACACACACACACACACACACACACGGAGGACACACAGGTAAGAGGCGGGGGAGGAAGCTGACCTTGGACCGCATGTCTCCCAACAGCTGACAGCATTAAACAGAGGTAGAACCAGGGGTTAGTTAACACACACACACACTCCAGGAGGTGTGCGCTGCATATGGTAACAGCTTACTGAAATGTGCAAAGAGTGGTTATGCATTTTTTTTTATGTATATGTGTTGGGGTAGCGTACGTGTTTTCATACCAGTGCATCTGCAAGAGCCTCTTCTACGTCGGAGCCCGTGTTGAGGACCCTCATGGCACTGACTGAGGAAGAGAGACGACTGGATTGACTGATGCCAAAACCCGATCCTGTAGAGAGTCAGACAGACAGAGAGAGTGGGAGGAAGAAGGACAGGAGAGAAAACGTTGAGACCTGAAATTGCTAACCCCATTCTCTCACTCATCGAGGTGGCTCTCATTTGTCCACTGATGATCCAGCCATCCTCCATCATTCTCCTCATCATCCATTCTCTGACATTTCCTCAACCCACACACGCTACATTTCCTTTCATGAGTTGAGCCTGTAAGTCGATGTGATGACTTGTTAGGTGACACTGCAGGTGCCACTGGGGGAGAAAGAATGATTGACAGAAAACTTAGGACAGCGTGTGGGTGTCTCTGCAGAGAAGGGGCAGAGGCAAATAAAGAAAACAAATGGTAAAACTGGCAGAATGGTTGTCAACTGGTAACTGAACAGGCGGAAACATGCGATTCCACTGGAGGGTGTCGACATCCTGGAGCTGAAGGTAAAACAAAAACCAAACTGAGGCTGATGGACAAGAAAAGAAACAGGCTGACACATAATACAGGAGAAGATGTGTGGCACAAAAGAGAACAAAAAACAGAAACAAAAAAAAAAACGGAGCGGACAAAAATTGAGGCGAAGTGGGTGGGTGAGGTACGGAGAAATAGATGTACTCAGCCTTCACCTGCTGCCCCAAAAGTATCAGGTGTGTGGAGAGCTCCGGTGGAGCGAGAGTAGCTCCGCGTTGCTGCAACCAAGATTAAAAACACACACAGTTTAACACTCGCACACGCACACACACGAGACAGATACACACAACCCTAGAGTAGAAAGAAAGGATGAAAAACATGCAAGTGATTGCTTTTTCTTTTTTTTTTAAATCACCCTCCACTTTCTAAACGATTGACATTTTTATGTGTTTAGTTTAAATCTGACACTGAATTTAAAAAAGCCTACAGTTCTTTGGTTTGAGCTAACTCTAAGAGAAGAAAGGTTTCTCTTCCTCTCCTTGATGTCTTATCGTCTCATCCCTCCTGTATATCTGTCCACTACTGCTACTCACCAAGGGGCGTGAAGGAGCGTACGGGGCTGGTGTCCCGGCTGCTCTCCCTGCTGGCCTCTCTGCTGCAGCCCTGACTCATACTGGGCCGAGGGATACGACTGCCCCGAGCTAACGGCGCCGGGTTACAACACCGCACCGAAAAGATGAGGGGGACATGGGGGGAAGAAAGAGCAGCGGAGGGAAGAAAAGTGGTAGGTAAGAACACAAAGGAGAAGGGGAAGGGAAGTGAAGAAGACAACAAAAAGACAAAATAAGAAAGACAAACATGAGCAGTGACAAAGAAGAGAGAGGGGAAGGTACATGGATAAAGACATAAATAAGACAGAACAGGCAAAAGTGACAAACTGACAGAAACAACAAAGAATATGAGGACAGGTCTACTGGCCCTGAGGGAGCATCTCAACAGCAAGAACAAGTAGTCACCTCAGAGGACTGAGATTAAGGCTGCAACTAGAGATCGTTGTCATTATTGATGAATCAATCAATTAACTTTATGATTTACTGTCTAGTAATCTGGTCTATAAAATAGTGAGAAATGCCCATCACACTTTTCTAGAATAAACTGTCCTGTTTTGTCCGTCAAAGAGACCAAAATCCAACAATATTCAGTTTACAATGATAGTAAATAATAAACTGGGGGAGGCTATAATTAGAAAATGTTAGGCATTTCTGTTTATCAGATTACTTAAAGGTGACCTATAATCCTTTTCAATATTTTCTATTGAATCTCTAATGTTACAAAGTCAGATGTTCATGTTAAACATGGCCAAAGTTTAAAATAATGAGGTAAACTTAGTTAAAAGAAATCCTTGTGAGCCAAAACCTCAGATTTCTGCCTGTTCTGACAACTGTAGAAGTCATTCCTGTGTCATTGCCTGATTTGTGCAAAATATTTGGGTTGACTATCACAGTTCACAGCAAAAATTCACATTTTAGAAGCTGGAATCTGTGAATTGTGGGTATATTTGCTTAAAACAAAACAAATTTTAATTAAAAAATTAATCGATTATTCAAATTGTTGCACATTCATTTACTGTTGATCGACTAATTGTTTCAGCTCCAGATGAGATGCACCAAAAAGAAGCACAGCACTACTGGACTCAAACGGTCCGATAATCACAAACACTCAGGCGATCTCCCTGCGTCTCACACACAAACACACACACACAGAATAGAAAAGGAAGCGATATGAGATGAGTATAGCGATCGAGGGGGGTGGGCGAGGGGAGAATCTGCGTTTTTCATCCAGTAGCATCGCAATCATCTTGTATTGCTCTGTTCATCAGCTTTAGCATCTACCCAGCCAATCAGGGTTAATCACAGCCTACAAAAGGGTTACAATGCCCTCATAATGCTTTGCTGATCCTGCTAGGAGGTTCATTCGCCGGTTAGTAAAGAGAGAGAGGAGGTACGTTTATAATGTGTGGACATCTGCCGATCACAGGCACCCATCACCACAACAACACAGCCATAAAGCCAGAGACAGGTTAGCGAGACGGGTTCTATGATGCTCAGGCGGTGAGCTACAGCTTGATGGAGGGGTGGGGAAGACGGGGGAGATTGTGACATTTGTTGTGATGCACAGAGATTTAGGATGATTTTAAGATGAGGATGAGAACAGACTGAGGTAAAGAGATGGATAGCAGGATGGTCTGGGTCGAGGTCTGAGCCTTACCTCCTCGGCTCGCTCCGTTGTAGATAGAACTAATGCTGGAAGGAGCTTGATGACAGAAGCAGCAGGGGCAGGAAGGAGGAGGAAGAAGAAGAGAAGGAGGGAACGGTGGAGACGGAGCAGGAGTGGGAGAAAAGTTCAGTTGAGATCCAAAAATACATGGAAGACTGACTTTATTGTGTGATGTTTGTAAGATATCACTGAGTGTGTAAATCATTGGCAAGCTGTGTTTTTAAAAACAAAACCATTGGGTAGTTGTTAAAAAAACGTAGCAGAAAGACAAATATATTAAGGAAAAACTTTAATTGTTCAGTTGTAATGAATGAAATAAAAACAAGACTTCCAGTTATGAAACAATAATTGTTTTCTTACCAACAGACAAGCGGGTGGGGGAGGAGTCTCTGGAGCAGCCCTGGCTGCGGGGAATGCGGCTGCGTCTGTGTCCGTCTCCAGCCAGCACCCTGTGGGCCCCTGAGCTCATGGTGCTCAGGGCTGTACTCGTCAGCACACGACCCGGGGAGCCGCTCCGACTGCCGGCTTCAGAGAGACGCAGAGACAGAAGAGGACAAAATACATAGTAAAAATCAGAGTCTTACCCAGGCAACACATGGCATTTAACAGTGAAAGCTATAGAGAAACTTAACTAATCCTCCTTTAAAGTAAGGATCTTATGTTTAAATATGCCAACTTCTGTATATATACTACTGACAAAGACAGCTGCTACTGCCCTCCACCTGATGGCACTAGCTTCTAAGCATGTTTTGGCAAATGTCTTAACATACAGCATGAATATCAAAAATAGAAAGAACTAAATGGCAAACAGTGTTGGATGTCATTGGAAAGAGGATTCTTTGGGCTAGGAGAGTTGAAAACCACAGAAAGTGCATTTTAATCTAAACAATGCCTTTTGTTTGGAAGTGTTTATACTTTACACAATTTTTTTCATATAAAACCAACAAGATAATAAATACATTTAATAAGTATATTAACACTGACAACATGATGACACTTTTAAAGACAATGATCCTGTCTTACTTTGAAAAAGTAAAATTACAGGAGAATATTATGATAATATGATAAGAAAGGTCTATATTTCTCCTCCCCACGACATCCTGTCTCCAAATGCAAAACCCACAGTGTGTGTCTAACTCTAAAATGACTCAGATTTCTATCAACCTGAAGACAAACAGTTGAGGAGAAGCTGCTCTGCAGTGCTGAATATGAAGTGCAAGAACAGGCTTTTGGGGAACAAGCTCCAGGGCTCAACACATGAAGCTGGACCGTAACTGATTTCAACATGACTGAAAATGAGCACGCAGACCAGACTCTCTCTCTCTCATTGACACAAAAAGCCAACTAAAGCCACACACACAAAGTCAACACATGAAAAGTCTGTTTCTATGTATGACTACCTAGTGACACAGAGCTAAAAAAAATACATCTAAATGACAGGAAAAAAGCTACACAGGGATTTTTATGGTATTTCGGGGGCATCTTGAATACCACTTATAATTTAGACTATGCGGTAGCTGATACTTTTATCAAGTAAAGACAGAAAAGTAAATGGTGTGGAACTACTTGACCCTCTGACCTCTCCAGAGTATTTCTAGTATTTCTTGTCACCTCTCCCCTCCTTTCTTCCCTTATCTCCTTATATTTATGGATACACAAAGCTACTGTTGATTCTACAAATGTCTGTGAGAGTTACAAAAACTTTTTTTTCGTTTTACAAACCGTTGCTAAGGTTATCAGGACTTGGGATCTACAAATTCAAATTTTGGACAATTCCACTAGAAAAAGGCTGTCTTTTTTTTTTTTTTATAAAAACAGGGGACAAAACATTGTCTTCTCAATATTTAGGTTACCATCCAGGCACACATATGAGTGCAGAAACACAAGGCTCCCAAAGCAGTGTGATTAGCATGATCATAGAACAGCCACGATAACAGTCTGTGACTACATATCCCAGCATGCCTTAGCCCGTGGGGGAGGAGCCTTAAGTGACCTTTCTGAGTGCACGTGAAGGAGGGGAAGTCAGTGCAACAGAGGAAAGGTAGTAAAGATAAAGAGCGGGAACAGAAAAGCAAAAAACAGAAGTAGCGTTGTAATCTTACCACCAACAGGGTTAGCAGACTGAGATCCTGAGCCATTAAGCCCATTGGTTGGGAGGAGGGGGGAAGCAGAGGCGAGGGGGAAGGAACAGCAGATTAAACCAGATGAATTATGGGTGTTAGCGCAAAAAAAGCGTCATGGGAGTCAGAACACAGAGTACGATGGGAGCGCATCCTGGTGTTCCATATAAAGAATGAAGACGAGGCTGGAGCACTTTGATTAAATAAATCCATGTATTAAAGAGAAATCAACTATTTGAACATGTGTTGCTAAAAACAAACACACACACTGGACCAGCTGCAGATGAGAGCCTGGGAAAAGCAGTGCATGTTGGGAAACAGCTGGCATACGTATGAAGCAAAGCCAGTTCACAATGAGGAAAAGAAAATGCCTCAAAGTAAATATGCTTAAAAATATCCATACACTCCATCTCACACACACATACATATGTAGAAATATTTCTCAGCCTCTGTTCAGCTGCCATTTCCTCTGTTTCTGTTAGTCTGTTGTTCTGAGATTTGGTCTTTTATCTAAGTGTCCAAATCTGATTGGTGCACTGGGCTGTGGACCAATCACCGTTCAGCCGTCACGCTAATAAGCAGCTTGAGTTCCTTCTTGAAGTTTTTTTAATGACCTAAAATGACAGCGAGAGCCAGGCTAGAGCAGCCGAATAAACTGTCCACCACACCATCCTCAGTGATGAGCATGCACAGGAAAACACGCACTCATTTCCTCTTTACACAAAACACCTCGGTCAGAATGAGAGCAATAGCAGGTGGGCCACCATTCCCACTGTGGTACACAGACAGACACACACACACACTCTGACACACAAACAGAATACCTGGTGTGCAATCGGATTCGTCGGAACCTGAAGGCACAAAAACATTTACATGGAGCTTATCGTCACCGTGAAGGCAGCAAGAACTGAAACTCCACAACAAGAGCCTGACAACGAACACACACTCCAAGAAGCTCACACAACCAATTATCTGTTGCTGTGTGTTTGTTTATGTGAGTGGACTTGATACCAAGAAAGTTTCACTCACAGCTGGGTTTAAGTCATGCTGGGTGTTTCGGTGAGAGGGGGTACATACGTTGTGACTGGGAGACCATCTTGGTGCGACTGCGTCCTCGTGAGTCCACCTGGCTGGACACGTTGCTGGCTGCAGACAAGGGCTGCTTGGTACGTACACGGCCTGTATGTATGAGGAAAAACAAGTTAAAGACACTAACGAAAACAGAACACACTACTGTGCTTCCTTTACCAACACATCTAGGCACAAACTGAGCAGCTGAATAAAGCGAGAACCTAAGAAGCACTACAGCTGACGGAAAGCTACTGATGCTGGAAGCTGCTGAACAAATGTCAGAGCCCAAACTAAACCAGGCGCACACACACAGATAATACACCAGGGATGTTTCAGTGCATTAGGAACCAGTAAAGTTGTAGTAGTCAATTTTTAATTTACATAGCCCAATTTCACAAATCACAAACTTGCCTCAAGTGGCTTTATAATCTGTACAACATACGACATTGTGTTCTTAGACCCATGATTCATATAAGGACAAACTACCTCAAAAAAACCTTTTACAGGGAAAAATGGAAGAAACCCCTGAAAAGATATTGTGTGTACAGATTAAATACAAAAAATGTCAAAATACGTACTTCTGAATCCAGTCATGACCAAAGTGGTTATTTATCTCTGCGTATTGATCCATTTGATGAAAATATCAGCTAAAATGGTGAGTCATTGTGAGACAACTCACGATATTAATTTCAGTCATTTTAGCTCCTGCAGTGCATCATCTGATCCACTCGCAACTACAATTTGTGTTTATGTGAATCCATTCTTTTAAATTACTTGTTCTTAAGCGCTAATGAGAATGAGAGGTGTCATTTAACTGCACTATTAATGTTGTATCTGTAATTCCAAGAGTTAGAATTTTTTTTATTTTAGATATGTAGTTTCTCTGCTGACGACAACATACTTGAAGTCTAGGTATGAATTCTGTCAACGTTCCTGACTAGAACATCCCTAAAACATGCTCCCGCACACACATTCACCTAACCGCGATCTTACCATTGTCTGATCTGGTCCCTATGGACAGACACAGAAGGAGCAGGTTGTAAACGACACATTTCAGCTGACATGTGTATCACAAAACAAAAACACTTCCTAAGTATCCCAATGAAACCTCAATAGCTGAATGATGTAGTTTAATGCAGGCGGCGATGGTTAGAATATTTCTGTATTAAAACTAAGATTAAACTGTAGTAAAGCAGAAGATGTGCAATTAAACTGATTCGTGATGTGCCGAGTAAGGATGGTGACACAAAGGAGGTTTGAATGAAAGACTGACAGCAGGGGGCGCTGTGGCCGCACACTGCAAAAAAGGAGTTTAAATGGACTGGTGGACTGGAATGAAGTGTGGAAAGGGAAAAGAATAGAAAGAAAAAAGAAAAGCATGAGTAGGTTGTTGCTGTTGAAGCAGAGTGAGATGATCTTACCATCCGTTTTATCAGAGGCATCATCTTTAGAGGCAGAGAGAGAGAAAGAGAGAGAGAGAGGGTGGAAGAAATAAAACGGACAAAACAAAGGGAAACAAGAAGCAAAGGATTGATACAAATGATTAGAAAAAGTAAGATACAAAAGGGAAAGGAATCCAAGAAAGGGGAAGTGAAAATTGAACAGAGTGTGTGTCAGTAACAAGGAAACACAAAATATTGAAAAGGAACAAAGAATGTAAGAAAAGAGAGGAAGGGACAAGAGAAGAGAGGAGCACAGTGTGTATTAATTACAGAACATCTGTTTAACAGAGAACCATGCAGATGCAGTGGCAACACTGAAAAAGAGAGACACAAACCAACACAGAGGACGATATTCAAATACAGAACATGCACACTGGGAATATCCATACAAAAGACACAAGCGGGATACAGGCAACGAGCAGGCAGCAAGGGAAGAGCACAGGAGTGGAGAGGAGAAAGGCCAGTCCAAGTATGCGTGAGCATGAAGGTCCCATCCCTTTACGCTGCTTTGTAGATGTAGTGAGTTTTCTTTTGAGTACGTCCTACTTCAAACTGTACTGTGTACTTTAGAAGCACAACTTCTGGGCTGATCTGAGGTGACTCTTCAGGTTGAGTCTCCATCTCTGCCTGACATCCTGCTGATCACATGCTGACCGATGTCTGCACTGCCTGATTAGTCATCCAACTTGACTGACAGGGCCCTTACCCAGTGAAGAGTAGGAGCCAGGGGGCAGACGCCCTGATGCCCTGGCCTGTCCGACGTTCCGGTGCTTAGCGACTGCTGCTGCATTTACATCCACGTCACTACGGGAGCGCTGCAGGGAGACCGACGACAGCCCACCCTTTGAACCCGCAGGGACTGATAGGACGGGAGGAGGAGGAGGAGTGTGTTGGAGAAGGGATGGAAGGTGATGAAGGGATATATACACACACACATCACAAACACATGCAGGCACCACACTACACAATACTTATACCATACAGAAATACACAAAAGTCAGACACATATACGCATTATGTCTGCGCACATGTGTGTAGTAACATAAAAACATAACAGGATGTGGCTGTACGGGGCTGGACACAGGCAGATGTAAATGAGAATGATGGGATATGGCTCTGTGGGAGTTTGTCATGGTGTATGCGTGTTCTCACAGGAGTGAGTGAGAATGTGATTATGTGTTTGAGAGAGAGAGAGAGTGTGTGTGTGTTTGTGAGTGAGCATGTGCTTGACTCACCTCGCCCTGGAGCTGCTGACCATTTAGAAGTCAGAGGACGACTGACAGAAGAGGAAGAAAAGTAGGTCAGTGCACAACAAAACAACAACACACACGCACGCAAAAATAATGTAGGGTGATGCAAAAAAATAGTTCAATGTTCTTTTTTTTACTCAATGACAAAATATAAACAGCTCAAGAATTTGTCATTGAAGTAGAAGTGAAGTGGAATTACACTGCTTTCTACAAGCAGTGAGCAGTGATCACCCCAGACAGCTTAGTCCATCCACTTCAAATATAAACAAATATGCACTAAAGAGTAAAGGTGGGTGGTTCAGAGAAAGTGTGCTAATTCAGCTTCAACTATGTCAACAATCACAGTTTTCTGTACGTCTGTAGTAGTTAGTATATTTTGGTTATTCAAACAGACTTCAGTTGGTTAGGTCCTCCACCTGTGAAAACACCTGTACCCTGAATCTTTAGTATCTTTACATTTGTTCCACACAGACTAAATTCTTCTAATCGATGATCTAGTTTTATAATTCTATTTATTTTTTTGTGTTTTTGTGACACATCATGTGACTGAATACAAGATATATCATAAAAAAATACTGTCTACTGCATTATATACATTTCTATCATAACATTTTGTAGCCAGCACTGTGATGCTGCGTATTCTGAGCCACTTATAAAACAGTTCAGCAGTTCTACTTTGTTCTAATTTCTGGCATGGTATACATCTTGCCAGTGAACTACAATGCAGACCAATGACAACTCCAAAATACAGGAGTTACCCTCTGAGGCTTTAATGCCCTGAATAACCTTCTACCAATTTCTTTGTTCAACTTCTGCAAAGCTCCAACAGGGGTGGATAAAGTTACTGTGTTTCTAAAGAGGAGTGTCCACTTTCATGCATTCATTCATTAGAATTGTTTTATTTATTGCTGAATACAGCAGGAGGAGGAGAAAAGGTAAAATAAACTGGGGAGATTTGATCCATGTACAGGAAATCCTGTGTAGCTCCACAGATGGGGTCTTATAAGATTTCTCTCCTCTGGTTCCTGCTAAAATTACATCTTATAGATAGACTTAAAGTCAACCTAGAGGACTAAAGTGAACTGTGGAGGAGCAGTGCTGCGCGTTCATTACTTGAGGCTCTCTTGAGAGGAGGACGAGGAGCGGTCACTCTGGGGAAGTGAGGCCACGCTGCCAGAGCTCTTCAGGAAGGACTGAAGGGTCTTCTGGTACGACGGCTCCAAGGAGTTGTAGAGAGCGTCGGCCTCCCCTGGGAAGTGGTTCCTCAGACCCCAGTAGGCCCTGAGAGAGACAAGGAGAGAGGAAGAAAACGGAGACACAGAGGAGGTCAAAGAGGATGATGAGAGACAAATTGAAAAGAAAGAGGGAGAAAAAAGATGGGGGAGGAGGGAGAAAGATGATGGAGGAGGCACAAGAGAAGAATGGAAGACTTTCAGACAGGAAAAGGAGATTGGTGGGATATTTAACACTGCTTATTTTTCATACAATTTCATTTTCAGAAATGCCTGTGTGTGAGTGTGTATGTGTCTCACTTGCGAGCCTCCACTCGGGCCTCTGAGTCCGCATCTCGAATTCCCTTCTTGATGCTCTCAACCAGAACAGCTGTGTGCCTGCAGGGGAGAGATACCAAGATACAAAAGGTACATTAAGTGTGAACGTGTAGAAAATAGGTTTTAAATACCTTTTCTTCCTTTGTAAACCACACTAATGTGAATACTGCACTGTCATGATTTGGCATTTCTGGGCCAGCTGTGTTGAGCACATCTTTGATGAAATCAACCCTCACCTCTCAAGAGAGTGCGTTTGCCATTCCTGTAGTAGATGGTCCAAGAAATCGTAACAGCGCCTGGAGATGACACATTTTTATCATTCTCATTATCACAAAAAACCTCACTTAACAGCATCATCTAAGCGTTTTATGACCTTACAGCTGTTTATTATTTGAGACCTGCTCATTGCCACACTATGCTTTTTTTAAACAATGTAGTGTGAACTTCAGTGCCTTTGGTTAATCTCACCTCCTTACAGCCACAGACTTGGATGTGCAGTTACTGGTTATCAGGGGGATGAGCCTGGGGACGTGGGTGTGCTGCAGAAAACAAAGGAAGCACGTAAAGTGGACAAATAGTCAATAGTCACACTACAGCAGAAGCGAGTACAGTGACCAGTCATCAAGACTGTTGAAAGAAAAGATGTGCGTTTGCAAAACGTACCCGTATGATGATGCGGATAGCTGAAACACCGGAGGTGGCCATGACTTTGGCACAGTTTGGGATGAGGTTGAACAGGACGGGAACGATGGCCTCCGCTCCATGGTCAAATTTATTCCCCAGCACTGATGAGAGGTAGCTACAAGAACACAAACAAATGTGTGTTATAAACACAGAACACAATTTAAAAAATGTAGTAAAGGTCATAATAAAGGTTGAGTGCAACCTCCCTCACGAGGGCTGTGTCTGAAATCACACATTTATGAAATTATAGTGTCCTCAAGAAATGTCAACAATGGAATGAAAAAAAGCAATGTTCTGCAAACCCACAAAGCAATGCCTTTAATTTGACAGATGTGAAAACTACCATTGTGCGACTACACAGCTGATATAAGAACAATGATCAATACATGTCCAAAGTTTCACTTTACTGTTCCCTATAAAACTAAGAGTGTCTGTTATACAGCAAGTAGTGAATGAGGCATTGATTTTGGACACAGCCCAGAAGTTTGTGTTGTACTGGTTGTCCTGATTTTGTTTCTTTTCACTGCTCAGCATGCTAACCCTAACAATGTGTGTATGAAGAGGAAAGCATAAAAAAAAGGTTCACAATTCAGTTTGGATTCTTTACAACACATCCACCAACAGGAAAATTAAACCTTTCTTTCAGTATTTTGTATATTTTGTCAGTACAAATGCACCTCTCCAGCAACAGCAATCTCTTAAAGCAACACTCACGCCACAGTGATGCAGGCCTCTCGGACAACTTGGGAGCGCAGGTCTTTAGCTGATAGTTTGAAGGCTCCATCCAGTAACCGTAGGTGCTGGTAGAAACAGTCGTAGGTGGCTGCGCCCGCCACCAACAGTGAGCGTATCTTCTTTAGCTGTAGAAAACAAACAAAAAACAAACATTACAGACACCAGCAGTGTCAAAAAAGGTGATATTTTGCTGATATAACTGGGGAAAAAAGGGAATCCGTTGACGGTTAATCTACTGACAGCATTGGCCCTCTGGTCCCAGTCGTGTTTGTCATCAGAGCAGATCTCACGGATCTTATTCAGGTTGTCCTCAAGATCCCTCGCCGAGTAGATCTGCATAGACACAGTGAAGCAAAATAAGGGAGAAGGGAGGGAGCAAAGCAAATATGTGAAGGACTGAAACAAAGTCTCACGCAGTCTAGTCTTGATCACCTGTATATTTTTGTTATTAAATGGGTAGAATGAGTTTGATTGTCTGCATTCATGCTCCTGTGTGCAATGTACCTGGACAGTAGGGACATCTGTGAAGGCTTTAATGAAGTCTTCTTCATCAATCCCCCCGGCACTTTCCTTGGATACTAGAAAATGAGAGCACAGTCATTTAATATAATGTGTGTGTGCATTTATGTGATAGGGTTTCTTCTCTGGTTTGTCTTGTGATTCTGGTTTAACACAAAAACACATGCACTAAAGTGATTGGGCGCAGCCTGTGTTTCTAATGGACTTCCTGGCAGTAATGGGCATGTCAATCATATTTCTCTGGGGGCTGGAAGCTCTGTGGACCAAACCTCCTACAGGTCCTTACTGGGGAATCAGAGAGAAGAGATAAGACAAAGGCAGCCCCCCAAAAAAAAAAAATAAAAATAAATAAATGAATAAAAAGCGAGCAAGGAGGAGTAGGAGCTGGGAGCAATCCACGAGGAAGAGAATATAAAAAAAGTGACACAGGTTAAAGACTTTCACAGAAGAGATAGAGACTGTAAACATGGTGGAGGAGAGTTGGGTATAAACAGAGAGAAAGGCAGTAGAAACGTCTCTGGGGTTGGTTCATATATTAGGCTGCACCATGAAGATATGTCACGTCAAAACTCGCCATGGCCCTCAAAGAGCTGGAAACACCGTAGCACTATTCTCCATATTCTATACTATGCTATACTAACATGGTGTCAGCCTGGCTATGAATCCCACCTAACAGCACTCATATTTATTGCCAGCTTTATGAAATGGAAAGGCTGACTGCATATTATCAGGGTGAGCAGTTATGGCTGCAATAATAAATATGTTGATACCAGATACTTTCACAATTGGGAGGACTAACTTTGATACAAAACACAACTATTTAATCATAACAAGCATTTAAAAAAGTAACAGTATACAACCTAAAATTGTAAACAAAAGTACTTTGTTACTCATATAATGCATCTAGAAGTGCTTAATATAGAGGTATGATCATTAACCAGCAGTGGGAAAAAGGTCGCTCCATCCTTTGTGATGCTGCTTTAGACTTTTTTTCTGCCAGTTGCTGGCAAAATTGAAATATCTGTAAGTTCTTGCCAGAGTATGTGGGCGTACTGTCATCTAAATGCAAATGAAGACAATGGGGCCTCCCACCTCCGTCATTATGGAAACCAGTCTGATATGGCAGAATAAGAGCTAGAGAAACTAACTCCAAAAAAGGAAAAATGAAAAACAAACAGAAAATGTAGAGGTGAATATCACAAATCTGAAAGGTTAAGTTGTGTATTTTCCATTAAACTTAACATGGTTCTGTGCGTAAAAAAAATACCCAGCATGCCCTTGACTTCCAACTCTAACAGCCGCTCCTCAATCAATAACACTGTATTGACCAGAGGTCGCTGTCTTGTGTTTCCAACCAACAGCAAGGAGACAGATTGCTTGTAAAACACTTTCATCTACGAGTGTATGTGTGCATGTATGTGACACTGCTGACACATACATCAGCAGGCAGCGAGAGAGCGAGAGAGAGAGAGACCGAGAGCGAGAGCGAGAAATCAATACATGCAAAGATGAAGCAAACATAACCCCACAGCAGGAAGAAGACAGAGGAGAGGAGGAGGAGGCTCTCTCTCTCTCTCAACAGGAAGGATGATTATAAACTGTTTCAAAGGCAGTTGACCACAGATAAGAGGCTGATGATGATAACATGGAGGCGTGTTAGCCTCCTGAGGAGAAGTCTGTCACTGTGGACTGCTACATTTTCTTACTCAAGTCCTTTTGCTTATTCTAACAGCCTCAGCAGTGTGCCCCTATTCTGTGACCACCTGTAATAAACTGTCAAGAGAATCTTTATACATAAAGGCTGCATCCACATCCTGGAAAACATGACCTAAACAGAATTGTTTCTGAGGACATTAAAGGCTCACAGGACAGATTTTGTTTTTATTTTTCTAGTTAATGATTTCACCTAAATTGTTTCACATGCATTTAGGACAAAAAGAAGAACCGGAAGGGCACAGACACACGGGCTGGTTCACTTCCCACTCAAATATCAAAACACTTTGCTGCAACTGCAAAGTATGTAAAATTGACAGCATGCTTTACCAATAATTATCTAAAAGACGATTTAAGAAAATGTGTAAGTGTAAAACCTTTTTTTCCTTTTCAAAATGTGATTCGGATACCTGACTGGATACGACTGTCAAACACAAACTCATGGTGGCACGAAGCTAGTAGACAGCCAAAGTCTTGTTCAGGTGTGGTGGCAATAGAAAAATATTACAACAAACATTTAATCCTTGTTTTAATGGTCCAGCTTTGTATTCTGACTGATGTAATTCCAGCCTGGAATTTTGTTACATTCAAGTTACTGTCTGTACAAATGATGCAGATAAATTCTTAAAAAGATACAGTGTGTAAGAACTGAAGTGGAAAGGTACAAAGTGGTATTACAAGACAGTACAGGCATGACATGACATCAGGACTTAGTCACAGGTCTGTTGATAATGTTAATTTTTTGAATGAATTAAACTAAAATCCTGCACAAATATTACATTGTACCTTAAATGGTTCTTTACAGCCTTGGCCTCATTGGGCCTTTTGCCTGGCAGCGAGGTGTCAGATATTTCTGCATTAGCTCTAAATAATCAAACAGTGATGCATAGAAATGCGCACATTGGAAAACTTGCTATGGTGACTTCCACATACATAAAAATAAGGACTGCCAATTGTAATGATGCTGATTTTAATTTGCCACTAGCCTAGAGGAGCCACTAGCCTTATATAAACCCCACTTCCTCAATATGGAAATGTCTTTTTTCCAAACATGGAGGAAACAGATGAGCTCTGCTGTGCTTCTGCATTCACTGTCTGTGTCTGTAAATATCCATCAAGTTAAATACCTAGCTTGCCACCAGTAGCGTTAGGCCTGCGTGCGGCGGAGGACTCTGCAGGCTTCTTGGGAACTTTTGGGACCTTGAAGGCAGCCTGGGCTGAGGAGGAACGATTCCCATCCACACTGTCATCATCCTCAAAACTACGATCTGGAAGGAGAGAACAGAGAGTGTTACCATCCACACTGTAAACAAGGATTATCGTTCAAACTTTTTGCAAAGTCTAAGCAAATGCTGTTGTTGAGTCAAGTTTAGAGTATTCGGAGTAACAACCGTTACTAATTTTAAATAATATTGCAAATCATTATCACCAAAAACAGACTACAAACAGTCTAAACACAGTGGAAAGATTATTTTATTGATTCACAACCTATATGAACATCATTATAAACTATCACAAGAAGTCATGATTTGACATTAAGATCAACAGATAATCTCACAAACACCAGGATGAAATAGGTTTTCTAAAATGTTAAAATAAAATGTATTAATTATTCAAACCCTGAGGTCATTCTGGAGCATTTCACAACGCTTTGGATTTTACTTGACTTTATGTTGAGCATAAAAAACCATCAGAAGAAAGAAACGCTAGAAAGTAAAGATGAGAAGCAAAGGACGCTGGGAGGTTGTAGTCTACGGAGAGCTTGGTCAGTAATCACTAAATCAATACTAATTACAATAAGGTTAGAAGAAAAAGGCAAACACACACACAAATACACAACCACTTCTAAGAACCTGAAAAAAAAAACAACACTGCGACAATCAAGATGTCCACCCGTGCAACCAGTGACTGACAGAACTCTCCGGAAACCCAAATCCTTAATCTGCATGCTAGCAGATATTAAGCTAGCTAAGAAAGCTGGCATTGAAACTTGAGACACACTTGCAACAATGGCACAGCATTTTGAACGTGCATCTACCAGCTTGTGGACGACAAAATGCGGGGACACACATACACACACACGTCCACTGTGGCGATGAAACTGTTGGCATAGGAATGCAGTTGCGTTCCGCTCCTCTGACAACACGCCGTGGAGAAATGCGCCAAAGCCACCACCCTACACCTTGACTAATACATTGACTCACCTATACACACAGTCGACATGCAAAAATCAATTGACAGGAGAGTGCGTGTGTGCACAGACAAGCCAAATGTTCAGTGACTGCAGAGCCAATTGTGTCAAGCTCTGTAAATGTTAAGTGCACATGTAAAGAAGCAGACATATACGTCCTTTACCGTGAAACTACATTCATCGACACAGACCAAACACACCCAGATCCATCCCTGCACTCACAATCACAGATCCGCTGGCAGATCAGTCGCCTCATGCTTCTGGGAGGGCGTGGTATTGGTGTCCCCCCTCTTCTCCAAGCCGTACCCCAAGACACACATACACACAGACCTCACACACCCTTCATAGTGGGGCTAAGACCGCGCACACACACGCCTCACATCGCTGTCCGAAAACCCCTCCACCCATACAAGTGCCGGCATTTTCTTTCACTCTCTCTCTCTCTCTCTCTCAATCTTCTATCCCTCCCTCTCTCTCTCCCAGCATCTCTCCTCCTTCCCTCAGCAGCCTCACAGCCAATCAGACGAGAGGTGACATCATAGTGTTGCAGCCAGTGCGGAGGCAGAACTATGAATGCGAGTGTGTGATGGGAGAGAAAAGGAGAGACACACACAGACAGACAGACACCCCAGGAATATTAACAGGGCTTCTCTGAGTTACTGCCAGACCAACTAACATAAACTCATTACCATTGACAACACAACCTCTCCAGCCTCTTACACCCTGTGCCCCTTCATCTCACCCTCATGCACAATCATCAACAACCTCTTAACACACTTTTTTATGCTGCTTCATTTACCTGAGAGACAAGAAACACATCCATCTATTCACGCTCTCTCTCTCTTCACATACACAAAAGAACAAAGGATGATGGAGCAATGATCACAGAAGGGGTGTGGTCTCCCCCTTCCTTCACCCTCCCCACACCCCTCTTGTGATCATTGCTCCAACTGAGGCCATGACCCTCCCACTCTCTCTCACTCTCACACATACACACTGCAGTCCCTGAGTGTGTGGACAGTGGCATGTTTGATTGTTTTTACACTGGGTAGTCAAGGACCTTGGATTTGAATTGAAACAATTACTATGGAGGTTCAAGTGCAAACATTCAGCTTTCAGCAGTACAGAAATTATAGCCCAAAGCAGCAAAGTTTTAGGGGACAAAAATGTATAAAATGTACTGTAACCCCAAAGAGGGTGATCGTATTTAAACAAGGCTTTAAATCAATATACAGACATCAGCAGACACTTTGTATCTTGCCTGGTGAACATCTGTCAGGCCTACACTGCAGGCATCTTCCCTTCTGGCTTGTTTTGGGGGATTTATGCATTCAGTCTGGTCTACAGCAAGTAAAAATTAAAGCTGCATGCAGCGTTGGCTCTCGCGTGCAGCGGGCGCGTTGCATACTCTGGAGCTCTGCCGGTGCGGCTGTGAATTTGCTACGCGCTTCGGACGCTGCATGAAGGTGTTATGTGTCACTTCCTGTGTTCCCTTTGTGGCGCTACATAGGACTTGGCGCTATGAATATAAATGAATATTGGCGTGTAGATTTGTTCGGGACAGGACAGTTTATCAAGCACGTAAACAACTTCCTGTGTCATGGCGAAGAGCTGATGTTTGACGGGAGGCCACGGACACGCCCACTGACGAAAACTCACAGATAGCACAACTTTTCATCGTCAATGCCTTTAGAAGACACAGAGGAAATTTGAAATCGATCTGATTAAATCCCTAGGAGGAGTTCGTTAAAGTACGGAGTGCGTAAATCATCCAAAAATTGCAGTAAAATTCAAAATGGCCGACTTCCTGTTGGGTTTAGGGCATACTGAAGTCAGGTGACTGACCAGTCCAGTGGCACAGGGTGCGATAGATAAAAAAGGCAACCATGTCTACTAGACTCTTCACCTATATGAATGTAAACTCAGCCAAACATTCTTATAGCCAAATCATAACAGGTTTTATTTCAAATCTAATATGATGGAATATAAACGCAAAATTATTTCTACACTGTAAACACACACACACACACAAACACACACATAGCAAAACACTGATAATTATCGCAGTTCCTTTTATGTAAAGTGAAATTTTATTAATGGTCCAATCAGATCAAGATCAAGAGTGATAGTTTTGTATTCAATGGCCAAGTAATAGCACATCATCTTGCAAACCTCGTTATAAATAATTGATATGGGTGAGCATCAGGGGTCAAAGTTCAAGGGCCAAGAACACAACATGACTCTCCTTTGCATAATAAACGCCATTATGAAACAGGTTACACAGGTAACATGAATGTAGAAGGAAAACAGTGAAATATATTAATAGAATGAATTCACTGTATCAGACACCAGTTTAGTGAATTTAATTGCTTTATAACAAAACCCATGAGTCCATTAGCAACACTCAGTCATGGATCGAGGGTTTAAGCCTTGATTAGCATCTGTGTTCGCATGATTTGCATCTCTTGCTTTTGTCTAGTCAGACCCATGGGAGTAAATGTCTCTGGGTGAAGGGCAGAGCAAAGACACGAAGGGGGGGGGGGCACAGAGAGAAAACAGAAAATCCCTTGTAGAGATGCTGTTACTATGGCGACCTGTGCAGACCAGCTTCTCAAATGAACAGAGCAGCAGAAAAAAAAAAAGATGTTCAGTAAGCCCACTTGCACACAGCCACACAAACACACATATCCAATTTAGATTAATCAACAGTTGGATTGGCTGTTTATTCACTGTATTCACTGACTACATGTTAGTTTATTAAATTAGGATGGATTTTTGTTTGACAGGGAGAAAAGGCTCGTCCAGCAGCAACAGTGTCTCCAACGATACCACATTGCCAAATAATATGGGACAACATGCATATAACAAGTCCACACACACAACACACACACACAGAGAAACACATATCGGTGCCGCCATGTACCAGGCGCCGTTGCCATGGAAACTCCAGGCCAAGATGCACTCCTCTTTCTCCATTTCAGAAGAGGAATGAGAACAGAAGAGGCGCTTAAATAAATTCATCTGATAGATATCCAGAAAAAAATAACAGGTCAGTGGTCAAATGAATGTGTTAAAACGCAAAAACATGCAACAACGCCCGACTGCGTCATTCCCTAATCTGTGAGGGAATAATCCCCGAGTTTTCACCAGCTACAAATCAAATATAATCTTCGTGCAGGAGATGGAGGAAGTGAAACACACTGTTCTGTTTCTCTGCACATATTTAAAGAAAAAGGGAAAGGTGCAGCAGACAGATCTGATCACATTTGGTGATTAAATTAAACAGTTCTGTGAAAACAAATACACAACAAGCAAACAAATATTTAGTTGTGGCCACATGGTGGCAGCACTGGCTCTGTTCTCAAATTATTTCTGTGGCTCAAACACTGCACGAAACCTGATAACGCAGAGGGACACAGCATCGCACTGCAATACAGACAGGAAATCAAACTCAGCAGTAACGATTCAAACATCACAGATTTCTATTTAAGGGTGAATGTTTATAAACACTGAGCAGAAATGTATTGGAATAAAAATAGTTTTAATTAGTATTCATTTAACACATTTTTAAAACTGACCACACAACTTGAATACGACGCACATATAAATCTTCACTTCTGCTTGCTTTCCTGCTTATTGGTGGGAGGAGCGAAACTGGGGTGAGATGGCGCAATGGTTAAGACGCCTGCCTTTGGCGTGAGAGACCCGGCTTCAATCCACCACTGTGACCCATTCAGCATTATGTCCCTGAGCAAGACACTTAACCCCTAGTTGCTCCAGAGGCGTCCTCTGACATGTATAGCAATTGTAAGTCGCTTTAGATAAAAGTGTCAGCTAAATGAGTAAATCTAACTAAAGAAAACTAGAGCTTCTGTGAGCAAACAGAGTAAGAACAATGGTGAGAGAGCAACAGACCCAGCGAAGGAAAACAACTAATTTACAAGCAGGTTCTGTTTACCTGGTACTAAAAATAAAAAGAAGTGAAGGTCCTGAACCAGAGAATGAAGCTGTTGAGTAGTGCAAAACCACAAGTGTCAGTCAAAGACGTTCACATACTGGTGTGCAAAAGTTAATGTCACAGAGTACTTCTGTTAGGATAAACCTGCCTTTTCTCCCAAGCAAGTATATTCACATAATTCTGTGCAAACTGTCCTTAACCTCAGTAACAGAAAGTGAAAAAAAATCAGTTAAGCTGGAGCACCGCTGCAGACATCGTCACACGTATTACAGCTGAAAATCTCAACATGAGACCCAGAAAGCGTCAGAGGACTGAGACGTACTGCACGGAGAGCCTGTGTTTGTGTTGATCTGCTGTAAGCTGCAGGGGAACAGGCAACATTGCATATTCCACACTCAGGACCATGTGACAGATGCGGAGAGTCACGTGCAAAAGATGACACACATTTTGATATTTTGACACAGCACAGCGCTTGTAACACAATGACTACATGTGAAAAGAAGAGCACAAGCAGGGCTGCGAGAACTGGGACAAAAGCTGTTACAAAGCTCACGACTGCACCAGCTCCAAAGTAAACTGGAAGAGGTATGTGTGTCAATAGGAAACTAGACTATGAAACCCACAGCTATTCCTGCTGCTGTCCAACTGAAGTGTACAGACAAGTACAACAAAAAAGGACCAACTTCTCTTTCAATCACCACAACTTTTCCACAGATTTGACTTATTAACGGTTCAATTTCAAGCCCTAAAAAGCTTTTATATGTGCATGGTTAGGGTTAGGTTCGCAAAATCCTGAAGGGACTTTTTAATGATTCAACTATAATTATCCATCCATCCATCGTCAACCGCTTATCCTGCGTACAGGGTCACGGCTACTTCTCTATCACTGAATTTTAAAAAACAAACACATCTACCATGCAGTTTTCACTTATTCCCACAATTTCACAGCAAAAAAACGCCCCACAACATCTAAATTTTTCAGAAAAGCTGCCGCAAAAATCAGGCATTTTAGACAGCAACAATCACAAAAAAAGGTCTGTAAAATCCTGGAGGGACTGAACAACACACACAGTACAGTATAGAAGTACATACATAGAGCTGGGCAAAACACTGATAATTATCACAATATAGTTTTCCTTAACAAATTATAACAATATAACACATGTTCAATACATTGTCACTATATGTTTGATCGAATTCATTTGAATCACGAACACATTAGCACTTAAGTTTTCTATTAGGATTTTTATTTTGTTGAGGAAAAGGGACTGAAAAAGATTTACTAATCATATCTGTTGAAAAAAAGAATTTATCATAATTGTTTCAAATGTTCTACCTCAGATTTGTGAAGGGATCCACTGTGTGGCTTCAAACGTTTGTCACGTTCTGACTATAAAGAACAGTTTAACCACCATTAGCAAAAATCAGCCTTTAAACTTGAAAGAAATAATGATTTGACATTAATCGTGATGGTTATCGATAGGATTATGTTGTTTTTTTTTTAATCATGATAACATTTTTGGCCATATCGCCCAGTCCAAAGTATAAGCTAATACCACACAGACTCACTAACTCCACTGTTTAATTGTAAGTCATTATACAGGAATACATTATATACTTCCAAAAATATTCTTCTTCTGAAAATTGATCATTTATAGTTCATCTGTAGGTATGAACGGCAGGCATCAGATGATTGACTTTCAGCCACCCAGGCTGTTTCTGGGTCGGGGGATGAGAGAGAGTGAGAGAGACACACTTGGAGGTTCAGGCCTGGATAATCTAAGATGTAGACAGACTGCTCCATTTCCAGCCCAGCTCAGGGAAAACGAGCCACACACACAGGTATAATTTGAGTCCCAATTCTAAGTTGGGGAGAGGGATAAACCACAATATTCAGAGGAAAGCTTTGCCATGGCAACCAGCCTAGCCTGGAAACGGGGTCACAGTTCCCTTTGCAGAGCCAGAGATGCACTGAAGCAGAATGAGCATGTCTGCGCGAGAGAGAGAGAGAGAGAGACTGTGTGTGTGTGTCAGTGCCTGTCAACACTGAAGTACTATGCAAGCACTGAAAGCTGCAACTGATGGTCAGTTAGCAAGGCATCAAATATCTCTGGGCTTCTGCGTGTGTGTGTGTATTTCAGACATGACCGGATAATGTTAAGAGCAGAGCAAGGTGCCAGCGGCACTGACACGCTTTACATTCTTACACATAAACGCTGGAAACAAGCTTCTTTCTTCTACACATACACTGGCAAACTACAGGATGTACACTTATAATGAATAATCAATTAGTTGAATTAGTTTGAACAAAGTTATTGATCAGTAGCCACTTTTATTTGGGTATTGGTTTATTATGTTCAGTTATTTGTCTCGTCTGGGATGGAGCTACTTGATTATGGCAAAAATCATAAACACGATTATTTTGGCATGATTACTCACTGACTTCAGAAACATTTTGCATTTATTGAACTTTTTTTTAAAAACAGTGGATTTCCTTAATTTTAAAAAAATATTCAACTGAAAAATAATACAATAAAGACATATTTAATATATGACGTATATTTCTGAAATATGACCGTCTTGTCTTGTTGGCCACTCCAAACTCCGGCACATAAGAGAACCAGACAGACAGACATCAAAATCCAAAAAAGAGACAGCTGGCTTGATCGGGGTTTGTCAAACGACGAGTCACTGCAGTGAGCTGAACCAATCATGCTATAGCCTGAGTGGGGTTGGGCTTTTGGGGAGGTGCAAATATAAACTGCAGTAAAGGGAAAGGGTGCGTTGGATTTAAGTTAAGTTATCCTTTATTGATCCTAGTCAGAAAATTCATTCTGTGCACACAAGACAAACGGCACAATAATCATTTTATCTAGATGATCTTGTTTTCATAATCGTTGGAAGTCAAAATCGTAATTGAAATTAAATCTCTTACTACTTGCCCAGCCCTAATCTGGGACAATGTTGAAGCTGTGATGTGTGTATTTCACTTATTGATCTAAGAAGCGTATATCTATACATGTCTGGTATATCAATGTTGAAAATGGACAGTATGTGAGTCTTCTCAAAGTATTTGATCCTACTGTTATTGAGAACCATTAATTAAGAACTTTACGTTTGTTTGGTTATTTGGTGCATGTATTTTGTATTTTTGATGTTATTCTGTATGTTCATTTACAAATGACGTCATCTTATATTTTTGATGTTTAGCAACATCCTAAATCCACTCCTTAATTACACTTGGGATGTGCTAAATGTTTTTTATGATATGTGAATAAAAACTATCACTGATACAGCAAGCAGAAATGTTATATCATCTGGTCTGTTTATGTTCTGTCCTGCCATATACAATGCATTAAGCAGCACTGTGTGAAATTCTTAGAGGAGTGGTTTTCAAAACAGCGAGAAAGAAGAGATCTAATTTTAACATCCATCTCATCAAATGTTCTTTTCTGCTGTCACACTGTGGTAGATATTTTGGTCTAAAGTGGGAGACAAGCAGCGTGAGCTATAAGGATGATTATTAGTTCATAATTAGCAATCATCAATTGGTGGAAATTATTTTAAAATCCAAGCCCACATATATCAGGAAGGGTGGAAACACGGCACACACTTGACCTGATATCAACAGACAGAGACAAAGTGGGAGAGAAAACAGCTGATATTGAGAGGCTACCTCACAGTGAAATAAAATGTTTTCTTCAATTTCCAAACCAAAAGGTAGAAATCGTACATTAATCCCAACAGAATATCCACTCTGTGCATGTGGTTGGCTTGGGTAGCTCAGGTGCATGCTGTACCATTTAACCGTGACTGATCCTTGGTTCAACTCAGGCCTCAGGCTACAAGTCATAAGGGCAAACATCTCTCCCAAATATGTCCCGTCTCTCTTTCATGTAAATTTAAAAAAACAAACTCTACAAAATCCCTATTTTTATTAAAAAAAACCAAATTGCTAGGATGCACAATTGCTCTTGCACATGTACAATATATCAAAAGACACACACGCACGTGATGGGAGACATTTACATACACACACACACACACACACACTTTATTTCTGAGCCAGAGCACTTGGGGTGAAAATGCTTGGAGTTTAAGCTGATTTCACTCTACAACCATATGCTGACAAGCCTTTGTCTGTGTGCCAGCATGCACAGCCAGATGAGATTAAACACACACAACACACACTTACCATTGCCATCATCCCCTACTGTCATGGCTTCAGTGTGTTATGGATACAAACTTCCTGTTGCCTGTGTCTGTATTATTTGCTCCTCTCCCTCTGTTCTCTCCTCTATCTCCTTTCCTCTCTTGCTTGGCCGTTCAATCTCTCTCTTGTCTCTGTCATGATAAATCAGGGAGAGGCAGCGATAGGCACAGCGCTCTGACTCGCCTACTGCGAGAGATCTCCGTCAGCTTCCTCCTTCAATCCACTGCCCTCCCTCCCTGCTCTTCACTCAGCAACAGCTGCCTTAAACCCTTTAGAGCAAACGCCAAGAGTTGGCCTAAAAGAGATGTGGGACAAGGGCAAGTAAGAACCAATTTGTGTGTGTATGCGTGCACGTGTGTTTTAGCAGGTGGTGCGTGTTTGTGTCCTGAACTCAGAGGTTGAATTCTTGGTAGGTACTCATGACTGTTTAGAGATAAACACCTGCTCATCATACTCTGTTTCTGACCTTCAGCGCCAAACGTGACTTTAGAAGGAACGAGTTGGGTAAAATAACAGACTGCAACATTGTTTGTTTATTCAACAGAAAGATTAAATTTGCTTTGTAACCATCTGCCGATTGATGGAAAATTCACCTGCAGCTTGTTTGTTGTTGTTTTGATAACTGAATAATCATTTAGTAATTTCTGTAAAGCACATCTGAAAAATATTAATTCAATTAACAGGATTTGACTATATGCTTTTTCTTGTCCTCTTTAATAACCTGATGAGTTTCTGTAGAAACTTTCACCTCACATTTACTCAGGGAGTTTGTGTATGTGGTCAACATACATGGTCAAATAGCAAAGATTTTGTAAAGATGAAATTTATTAAAGCAACAATGTAAAGACTTTACCACGGTCCATGACCGCTGCTGTAATAGTTTTAAAACAGTCAAACTGTAAAAATGGGTCAGTGCTTTCTAGGCTGTTTCAGGGGAGCAGGGAGAGTTGTCCTATACTGCAGGTAAAGTTTTTAGTTTTTAGTGTGTCAGGTATGGAGGATGGTTGTGGATCAACTGTGTTGTGGGCTTAATTCTACAAAATGAATGCTGATGAGTTGATCCTTCAATGTTTTGTTGACAATCTATGGCAGTTTCTCCTGAAACTTGTCACTAGACTGTTGCAATGTTTAGTCTTATCTTTCTACTACAGTTGTACAGGAAAAGTGATAAGATAATAGTCAAAAAAAAAGTGATCCCATCTACAGACCAACAAGCAGTGCTTTCATGGCAGGCAGAGCGCATGACAGACAACAACACAGAGAAATTATCAGTTGATCATAACAACTACACAATCACAAACCCAGAAAAACAACTTTGCTCTAAACCCTCAGGAGGTGGGAGCAACACTGCCCTCCATCCCTCTGTTGCCACCAGACAACATCATGGCAACTGCACCCACTACACGCCCTCAGCTCTTCACCCTGTCTCTCTCTCTCAATGTAAACAGACTGCATCAGCTGACAAGGCACCAACCACTGCTGTCGCTGTTAGACAGAAACTGTGACAGGGCAGCCTAAAGGTGCAAACAGCCAATGACACTAACGACAGACATTACTGAGCTCCTCAACAATATTTTCAAATATTTTATATGTAACCGAACTGTTTCCTGTACAATCTTTACCTTGCTTCCACAGTAAATATACATAAGGTGTGACAAAGATTGGAAATCACATGTTTCCTTTTTATGTTGAATAAAAATAAATTACATGACTCTGGGTATCTGCTCAAACCAAATAATAATCAGGCCGACTGATTAATCCGGCCGTTATTTGACATTTTGAGATAATCGGCATCAGCTGATACCTGCACTCACAAGGCCGATAAACCAAAAATGTCTGTGGATACATCTGCAACAACATTAGCTCTCTGCCTTGTGAGTTTCGAGATGGTGGTGAAAAAGTTTGTTTCAAGCCCTAAATGTCCTCAGTCACCATTGTCTTTTCTAAATGTTCACCCCTTTCTCCCATCCTAAATGACAGTAAATTTAATCTAGCATTACTGGCTGGTGTTAAATATTTTTTGTTATACTGTAAAGAATATACTAGTTGATTGATGTCACATATTGCACCCCACTCTCCCTTAAACACCTTAAGTCACGTTCTGAAATCTACAGCATAACGATTTCATTTTGATTTTGGTTTCATTCATTTAAAAAAAAATACACCTAAAACAACATGTTGCTGGTTAAGATAACCATGTATATTAGATTATACTCTGCATGGAATAATGTAATTATACATGACTTTTCTTTGTTTTGATTTCAGCATTATACATTGGCATCGGCCACTGAAAAGTCCATATCAGCCAACCACTAGTGGAAACATTGAATTTTATGACAGTGAAAGAATCTGCATCAGTCACATAAAAGCCGATCCCTAGGCCTCTTGCTAAGGTCAGTATCAGCATTGATGAGCGTGAACAAATCACATAATTACATCCTATCCTAATAATACAATGACTTTAAAGGTAGAGACAGCAAATCAGAAGCAGCTTCTCTTGGCAACTCCTAAAATAGACCACTTTGTGGATCAATATTCAGCTAACACTTTTCACACACTTAATTATCATCAAGTCTGAAAATCAAAGTTCAATGAACAGTGCCAATAAATCCCAAAAGGACTACTGTACCAACATTTACACTCTGAAAAGTGAAAATAAAGTGAAACAATTATGTAAAGGGTGTCATCAATACGACTTTAACTTTCCATGGTCAAACAACTCTGGCTGAGCCTGAGGCTCCCAGAGATCCACAGCCACGCTAGTGCTGGACAGCAAAACACTCAGCAGCCGCCTCAGGCTCGGGTCTGGCTCAGCCGGAAAACCCACAGCATCTCACACACACACAGATTAAACCATTAATCCTGTTAGGTCGTCTTACAGGAGCTCATGGCAACAAACTGACACAACCACAAGAGCACATGCAGATACGCACTAGCACCTACTGAAACACACACACACACACACACACACACACACACCTCTTTTCAAATACCTAACAACATTAAAATCATCTTGGCAACATGACTAAAAACTCTCAGAGGCCAACACAACTGTGGCAAAATAAATGAGAAAAGGCACTGACCGTGACTCGGGCTGAGAGCCATGTTGCCTGAATTCAAGGCTTCATCAAAACGAGCAAATAACGTCTGTAACCTGGAGAGAAGAAGAAGGAAGGTTAGAGCAAAACACGGCATACACAACAGAGCTGCTGAAATAACTGTAAGTGCAGAACTGGATACATCCAAATGAGACTAAATTAGGGAAACTACACTCAATCATCTTCACTGACAGGGTCATGACAAAGAAAATGCACACAGGTGGATGCAAACACACATACAGCCAGGCTGTGAATGTCAAGTAAAAGTATCATCAGCGGCAACATGTGGACAGCCTGCCTTTCTGTGTCTGTGGGTGTGTCTGTCATGCCAGTCACACTCCTGAATCTGCAGCAGCAACACAACAAGAGTCCTTCTGACATCCTGCTCACCACAGAACACACACACACAATCCAAGATCTGCTCAGTCATGTGATGTACAGGTAAGACTGTCTGCATGTTAATAACACAAAGATCGATCCCAATCACAGACAGGTCAACCGAAAATAACATCTTTGCACTGATAATAGCCTCAAACAACTCCTGCGCACTGAGCAGTGTCGATACACATTAGGTTATACATGACTGGGATGACAGTAACACAGACACAATGACACACGTCTTGTACCATGCCCTAATTTTTCACCTTGCCAAATGGTTAGCACACAAGAATAAGGGTCATACACACCGTCCTCAGTCTGTCTCTCTGTCTTTTCGGTCTGGGTGCTGGTCCACAACTACCAGACAGCTTAGCAGCTCCTGATAAGTGACAATTAGAGTTGCAATGGGCTCCTCAGCCGTGCAGTGATTTCATGTGGTTCCGTTCCTTTCATTAGCATTTTAATTTGCCTATTCGCTTCAGAGGTAGCCCAGCCTGTAGTCTTCAATACTCGTTTACCTCAGGATATCCCAGTGGACTGATTAATAGGTTGCTGCGTTGCTGCGCAACATTGCATTAGCTCCCATGCTAGTGACACACTCCAGTCCTCGGCTTCCCTCAGCTCTTTGTATCCAACATGGTGCAGTGGCTCCGAGAGGGAGGGAGGGAGAGGTGAAGACGGGAGGAGGGAGGGCGTGAGAGAGAGAGAGAGAGAGAAAGAAAGAAGGAGCCAAACAGCGAGAGACTAAAGCATGCTACGGGCATACGACAAAGCACCACCTACTGTCGCACATACGTACTGTATGCTAGGCACACACACACACTGAGAAATCTCCGTAGTGGTACAGAGTTAAATCTCAGGGTATCTGTATGTGTGTGAGAGAAAAGTGGGCCAGTTTGTGTGACAGGCAGAAAAGAGATTCAGTTACCCTTTACATAACCTCCCTCTCATTTCCAGACACATACACACTCATCAGAGGGGGAGGGGCTGTCCAGCTAGCGGCAGACAGAAAGCAAGGCTGCTCCTCCCCCCTCCTCTGCGTCTCTCCCTCTCACCCCACTTGACTGTATTCTCTCCCTCCCTTGTATTTCTTTTTTACTCCCACCGCCCACTTCATATTTCTAAATTCCAGGATCCCATCTTCACTACGCTTGAACCTTTTAGACTGAGCACTCAGTCTGTTGTGTACACAAATCGACAGTCATTGAAAAAGGGTCACTCGGGGTCCAGCGGAGATGACTCACACCTTTCACGTAGTTCATCTCCCTTTCGAACGCAAACTGTGTGCATGAGGCAGGTCTACTGAATGAGAGACTCAAGTATAAACATCAATCCTAGACCTTAGAAATACACACAATACAATATAGTCATGTTTTAGTTCTCTCTGTACATCAGGGAGTGATTTCAATAATAAACTGCCATCTGTAACAGAAAGACAAACAAAGACATCTAGATAGTGTCTGACCATAAAAGAAGTAGACGTAGCCACCTTGACATCACCCATTGGTTTGTGGACTGCCGTTTGAGCCTCGAGTTTGGCATCTTGGCCGTCACTGTATTACAGAAGAGTTGAACCTAGCAATTGAGATCGTAAACTCATTAGGAAATTGTTTAATTAAATCAAGTGAGAATTAGGGTTATTTTCTCAAAGACTCCTATTCAGTTGAACTTCTTTATGAATCCAGTGGAGTAGCCCCCCTGCTGGCCATCAGAAACAAATGGAGGTTTAAGGCATTAAGCATTAACTTCACTTTTCAGACCCGGAGGTTCTACCTTGTGTCTGACCTGTACTGAACGCACAACATTTATTTAATGATTTATTTAACGAACTGCATTAGCTTGTGTATGAAAAATTATAATTGAAATGTACAATTCAAACTGGGACTCCATATCAAAAGCAAGACATGAGCAACACGTACGAGCTACTGAAGTGGCTGGTTTCATCCATTTAAAATCACACAAACTACAACCTTTGTTTGATCAATTTCACTAAACACGCCACAGGGGGGGGGGAAATAGACTAAGCGTAAAAAAACAGGGAGGGTCCCGGGGATGACGTGGACCTGTTCCACGAGATGGGCGAGCAGCAGACATCAAAAATGCTTTCTATGTGGATAGGACTTAAGATTGTCCTGACCCGCATGAAAAATGTGATTATACTCATTAGTCACAGCCTCCAGGCCAACAATTATTTGGGTTAGTAATGTATAAAAAAAACAACCTTTCCTATAAACAAATTAAAACATATCTTCTGTTATTAATACTGTATGTTTTTTTAAGGGGCAAAAAACATACAGAAAATTACTGACACTGCAGGTGTCACAAACTGTTGTAATCCAGACATGTCAAAGATTTTATGTAGGCCAACCTTCTGTTATGAAACATGTGTCCTGAGTGTTATAGATATAATACAAGGTAGTACTCAGGTAAACTCCTCACTTTTAACCCTTCTGCTTTCTCTAATGCTCTCTGTACCTTTCCAACTCTTATTCTCAGCCTTCTACACTCCCTTTCTCTGTCACGACACCCCCGTTTCTCTCCATTTACTGATGCTAGCTCTACAGAGTTGATATGTGATCTGGTCAGCGAGAGCCTGGCTGCAGACCTGCATTCCACCCAGCAAACATCTCCAAACACAAACACACTCAGACACACACAACCTCCAACTAGCCTTCAGACCAGTGCTCCAATATAATCAATAAAGACAATAACAAAACAGGTACGAGATATTTTTGTATGCCAATTTTAAATAATTTCATATAAATTGTACACTACATCTACAGAAGAACAAGCATTGGTTTTAGACCTTAATCACTGCATCTGTCAGACCTCTACATACAACCTAAAGCAGATAGACACACAGCAGTCTGCATAAACCCCACATACACAGACAGCGTGTTTACACTGGAGACAAGCAGGCTTAATATGCGCAACACATGACACATGGCCGCAGCCAGCATTCACAGACGCAAGACTCATACTGAGCAGTCAGCACACAGCACTGGCTGCTGCTCGGATCTCACACATGGGAGAAAGAGGGACCGGGGTGGGGGCAGAGGGGGGTCACTTTGTGCTTAGAATAACCCTCAACCCAGCACATGTAACCAGGACGACCAAAGAAGGACGAAACCACTCTATGGAACCCTTCAGATGACATGAACACACACACTTTCTTCAATTTCCCCCCCAACTCTATTACTCCACCCAACGCCTTTGTACCCCATCTGCCCCTCCCACCCTCCTCCCCCAGTCAGTCAGCATTGTGCTAGGGATAAAAGTGCCTCTGTGTGTGTGAAGGGCAGAATGGTGCATGGTGTGGCCTGGGACAGACCCAGTGCCAAGGCCACGGGACCCACAGACCCGCCATACAACTCATCCCTGGTGTGCAGTGCGGGTGGACGCACACAAACACAAATAAAAATATGACCAGCGCTCACAAAGTCAGAGCTGATCAATAACTGACGTGAAGAAAATAACTCACCGTGCAGCAGGCAGCCCTCTTTTGCCCAGGTCTGCTCTGACCTTCTCTCCGACGTGACGATAAACATCCACCAATGTGTTAATGGAGGCCTCACGTACCTACAGACAACAGACATTAACCAATTTAAAAAAGTCCCCCACACACAAAACAGGCTTTCACACTATACTTGCACTAGTATGTTAAACAGGGCGTGTGTTTGTTAAGATCATGGTTAGTTTTTCTTTAATTTCACACAGATTACACTCTTCCTTCACTGTCTGGGATTACGCACACCAAAGGCTGCAAACATAAACGCATTAAAAAAAATTAACCCCTAAGGGCCAATACTCATCCCCCTAATGGGAGACATCTGATTTGCTAGTTATGTTGTGAGCACTGTTGTGATTGGGTAGTGAGACGCCTTTAAAGGGATCCTCTGCAGCTGATGGTGGGCGGGCCTGGTGAGGATTTTGATTGGTCGGGACAGCATGTGGGTAGATAATCATTGGGTGGACGATAAGAGCAGATTTCAGCTTTGGGGTGCAACTCCACAGGAGGTTAAACCAAGCTCTCTCTATCCCTCTCTCTCACACACATTCAGCCAGTACCGCTGTGTGGGTTACTGGTGGGGTGCTCATGATTCAGCGGTGAGGCTGGGTGGGGGGGCTCTTTAGAGCCCATCTCCTCACTAATAACAGTAATAACCACAGAGCTGCCTTAAGATGCCTGCCAGCACTCTTTGGATGCTGAGAGCTAAACCACAGACTTAGCTACAAAGAAGACACACTGACCTCAGCAAAGAGAAATTCCAGCATAAACAGACACGCATGTATGTTGATCATGTATCATATTTCTAAGCGCTGTGTCTCGCTGTGTCTCGTACCTGTGGGTTCTGGTCTCCAGTCAGAGTGCAGAGATGAGGAACTAGTTTACTGAGGCTCAGTGGCTGGGCCCCATACCTGTAGGAGAGTCACAAGAAGACAAGGAAATGAGAGGGATGATATTTATTCATGGCAATGTAAAGCAAGTCTGAAATATCTGATCTTGCGGTCTAATGAAAACCTTGCCCCTCATTCATATAACATTTTCAAGAATGAGGAAAACACCTCTATTTTCATAAGGGAGACTGAACTATGTAAAGGATTTATGAACCCTGTGATATATAGAACTTATTTCGCACACAGAACTGTGTAAACTTCAATATAAGATTGCAGATAATATATATTAGCAACGACCAATGAGGGTTTAGGGTTACTTTTCAGCTTTATTTACATGTCCCCTCCGGTTTAATCATTTCTGACACGGCTGAATGTAACTGCAGACAAGCGGCTCACAGATATATTAAGAACACGTTAAATATGTACTTTAACGGCTCATTAACATCAGCGCTCCTCCACTGATATACACAGCATTAGCTTTGTGGCTAATTTAGCAAGGGGCAACGTTAGCTGCTGTAAGCGATGTCAGAGAATATTTAGAAGTGAGGAACTAGGGAGAAATGAGAGGACCGTTTGTTAGAAATACCACATTGTATCAAAAATAAATCTACAATCTGACTTAATTGATGTCAACAGGGTGATTGTAGCCTCCACCACTCAACTTCATAACATTAAACACACCGCTGTGAGCCATGAGGAAGCCGGTGTTCTGACAATCTATGCTGCCTTCTCAAAAAATACTACCATAGCGCAAACTGATAATCTATCGAGTCGCTCTGACCTATCGATAAATGCTATATTATGTGTTCCCTTTTCCAGTCCCATAAACTTATAACTCTCACATTATGATGACATCTTCTGTTTTTTGATTATATTTTGATTATACTACAGAATCATTTTAAATTACTCACTCCATGCATACTGTAAGGAGATGGGATAAGATCTTAATTTGAGATTTCAGGGGTAGCATTTTGTGATAGACTAATAATGATTTTTTTTTGATATTGCTGACGATCAGCCACTGTCTCGATGGCATGCCCAACAGCAAGGTTGGACAGATTTATGGTTGGAAACAGACCACATCTGTGGGTCATACGCATGCACAGAACCGCAAAGTGGTACATCTCAATAGGTAGCATAAATCGACAGAACACCGGGAGAAGGCAATGGAAAACGGGAGGGTTAGCAAGTCTGATCATGGAGATGAAACGTACTGAGCTATTTTTATTATTATTTAAGTCATGTAATTAACGTGACAAATGAGCAACTCACTGGTAAGACAATAACACAGCCACTGCATTGTTTGTCAGTGCTCAGGTAGACTCCAGTCAGCCGATTGTTTTCTTCTGTGGTTTTTTGTGGTGTGGCAGTATTTTGAACAGAGGAGTTGCAGAGTGCCCTCTGTGGGCAAACTACTGAAATGGAAATATGTGAAGGATCTGTTTCTCCGCTTCTTTTTTTAATAGTCATAAATAGGCTGTTATAAAGGCCGACGCAGATATAAATGCAATTAGCTCATATCGTTTGATAAATCAGTCAGGCTCTTCTTTTCAACCGTGTTTTTTCTTGAATTGCAATGCATTGAGATTCTCAGCCACAATAACATCTGGGGATATGTGACCTGAACACAGCAACAACAATATAAACAAGTTAAAACCTAGAAGCAGACCACTTTTGTGCCATGTTTTACTCAGGCTTAATGGAAACCTGTGTATGCTCAGTAACCCTCTTCAGCTTTCCTATCAGGTAGCAGCTCACAATTTACCACAACAGTGTCAATTTCCATTAGCAAAAAAGATGCTAAAATTAGCACTGCCATTCCAACGGTCCAAATTTACTGTGTGCTGTAATCTTAAAGTGGTAAGTATAGTAAACAACAACATGCACAGGTCAGAACTGCTGTCTAACAAGGTGAAGCATGTATCTGTTTATCTTGTGTATGTAAGGTGTGTTTGTGTAATGACACTTTGAGCAGCTGTGTCTCTAAAATCCCTGACTTTGTGGGATACCATAACTTATAAGTTGAAATGGGAACAAGCTCATTTCTAAATAAAATATATACATATAATACAATGAAAATTATGTTACAAGGCCACACAAGCCAAATAACATCCAAAAATAAATAGGCAACTAACCAAATGACAATAATGTCGACCATCTGCAAGTCATTGCTCAGTTATTGGGAGTAATTAATAAACTGAGAAACTTATGGCTATTTTTACCAAAAAGCCTTTATAAAAAACACGTTTCATTTTTATTTCTAGCATACATAAACTGTTTTCTTTTTCTAAGATGTGATCTCTGAGACCTCCTGTGGCTTTGGAAAAGTGGTTCTAAAGGGACCGGCATATTTTCTTTGGAACGTACTAGTCCAATTATTCATTCCTGTTGACAGCTGTGCATGAGACCATGTAAGAATTCAGGCAACTGAAAACAGATTTTTAAATCTCTGAAAGACAGTAACATCACATGATTGAAAAATCTAAATGGGCCATGCTCGCTTAACTATATACATTCTGTATATACATTCTGTATATAGTTAAGCGAGCATGGCCCATTTAGATTTTTGCATTCTGTATATAGAATACAAGACATCAATGAGTTGGTTTATAATAAGTACAACTATATATACTATATGTTTACACTTTGATTTTACTGTAAGGGACAATGTATGACCTTCTGCCCACAAGATGAGAGAGAAACTATGCCTACATGTAATCATTGTACACTTCATTGTTTCACATTTTACCCTGGGTGTGATACAGATGAAGAAGGGGGAAGTTACTCACGTGCTGAGCGTGGCAGTGAGACAGAGGCAGACTCCTTCTCGACTGCGGAAGTTCTTGTGTTTAAAACCAGGAAGTAGCCTTTCCCAAACGTACTGGATGAAGAAGGAGAGAGAGAAAGCGGAGAGATGAGGGATGGAGGGAGAGAGGAGAGTGACAGCAGGAAGGAGCAGAGGAAGGTTCATCTGCCAGGCAGCTCATCAGGGGTTTGAGCAGATTACAGAGTACAGAGGAGGCGACAATCTGTGGAGCTGTGCAATTGTGTTTCATGCAGATAACACAAAGCATGATGCAGCATGTGTAATTCCTTTAATGTGCAGAAGAGGGAGCCTAAAACATATAGTACTCAGCTGTAGTGAGTATCTACTCATGTGGAGGTGGCTGTGATTTGTCTGATGTCTCTGATTTGCATCTTGATCGTTCATACTTCCGAATAACTGGAATAACCACCTGCCTGCTGACAGCATACAAAACACACAATGCAACACACTTTTTCACAGTTTAAACTACAGACATGAAGCAGATGTAGCCACCGTGACGTCACCCATTACTTTGCGCACTGCTGTTTTGAAGCCTTGAGTTTGGCATATTGGCTTTCGCATTGTTGATTATTTGGAATCCAAAATAGCCATATTTTGATGAGAGGGGGGAGCTGGGGAGAGATACACATTGCTACGCCTGATTGGTCGCCATGTTATCGAATTAAGTCACAAGGTCGCCACACACTAAAGCATACCTTACTTTATCATCTATGTTCCTCGAAATGGGACCATCGTTTACAAATTGAACATCATGCTGTATTCAAGAAGACTTGAAACTAGAGACTGAGAATGTTAGTAAAGTGTTTATTGAGGTAATAAATCAAGCAAGAAGTAGGGTAATTTCTCATAAACCAATATACAATCAGAGTTTTTTTTCAGCCCGGAGTCGCCCCCTGCTGTGGCCATTAGAAATAATGCAGGTTTAAAGCACTTCCACATTGGCTTCACTGTTAAGACCCGAAGGTTCCCATTTGGTTGACATCTACTGCATAAACTTGAAAACAGTCGTGGAACTACTTTAACGGACGGCCAATGTTTAGTCAGGATCAGATTTCAATGATCTTTGTGTAACAAAAATTGTCATGTCACATGTGGTGCCTGAATTCAATTTCTCAAAATAATAATTTGACCGATACCTCAGACCTTTTCTGGTCAGGGTCCTGAGACTCTGATCTTTATGTATGTGTGTCTCACCATGGGCGAAGCAGTCTGCTCCATACAGCGAAGGATGAGAGCTTGGCTGTTCTCCCTGACCTGGTCCTTCCCATCGCCCAGTCTGTCCACTAAAGCTGGCAAAACTACAGACAGAAAAAAGATGGGGGAAGGGAGAAGAAGAGAGGATTCGGTGGTGATGAGAAAAATGCAGTATTTGCATCAGTACAGGAGAAATGAGGCTATACATGCAGTCTCTCCCAGATTTAAATGCTTAAGATTAACAATATAGACTGCCCCCAAGTGGTGTTCTTTTAAAACACAACAAACATATATGTGCATGTTTATTTATATAGTCTGTGGATGTGTAAGAGTGAAGACAACAAAAACTCGTTGCAATGTAAAAGCTTAGGCAGAATAACAATCACCTTTATTTATAGAACGCTTTTCAAAAACCACCATCAACACCAGGGCTCTGACAAGACGAGGGTAAAGGACAGGAAATGAGAAATGGGCCGTGACTAAAATAATGTCAAGATCATGAAACGCTTTCACATCAGTTCCACTTTATCAAACACACAACTGCTCCAGTAGCACAGCCTATGTAATGTAGTGATGCACAATGTATAGAATAAAAAAGTTTTGGAAAAAAAGCCAAGTGAACTGTAAGGATTTACTCTAATATTTAGTATTTTCAGCTTTAATGTCAGATGAACCAGTACTTAACAGCTTTTTATCTAAATACCTGCCTTTTGGGTAAATAATTTTCAGTAAAGATCAGATTTCAAGGATTAATCTGGCAATCTCCTGTATTTCTCTGTCTTTATTATAAATAAATTCCATGAAAAAACAAAACCATAAACAATGATTTGTTTCTACATTGTTGGAGCATCCAAAGCATGATCTGTCTTATTCTGCTGTGCTATAGACTTCCATTGTTTTCCAAAAGCTAACAAAAACATTGCCAGTCTTACAAAGTCATAAAATTCACAACATACAACGGTTTAAATGGCTCGTCTTGGTCATCATCAGACCCATAACCCTGTTCACACAGACAAAACGCCAAATCTGGCGAATCTCTGTTTGACCATCAAATGGAAAATGTTAAACTTTGAGTTGCATGAAAAAGCCCTTTGAGATTCACGCAATGAGATAAACACAGAAGGGCATGAGCATGTACACACACACAACCTCCTACCCACATTCCCAGTGTGAAACTTCAGCGAGGGAGGTGATGTCATCTGTCCTTTTCCCGTGCCGTGTGTGCGCATTCCTACATTATGTTACCACAACAGCTGGTTGCCTTGGCAACAAGGACAATACCCTCAAACAGGAAAAAAATGACAGGGGAGCATTGTTGTACACAACGTCATCTGCTGTAGTAAGGATGAAAACACATGAGCAGATACACTCTGCGTGTGTATGTCGAGTTGACTCCGTTCGTTTAATTTTTTTCAAGAGGACAAATCAAACTGGCAACCCACACCGCTGCTGGGAGTTACTTCACAATTTGGCCAACAGCACAGCGTCAAAGTGCACAGCAAAATGTTATCACTCTTCTGTTCCCTGAAGGAGAGCGACAAGGTATAACACATAGATCATGGGATATCACACAGACGTAAGACATCTCTTTTCAGACTGATGACCTGCTGTGTCGATGTGAGGTCATCCCTCAATTCAGTGGGCGCTTTTTAACCAAGCCCAGCTGTGCAGCGGGGAAACAAAGTGTTGTACCTCGTTCCTCTCCTTCAGGGAACAGAAGTTAGAGTCATAACATTGTTGCCTTTCAGTTGATTTACCCAGTGCAACATATATCTAATGGGACATGTATTCACACCCTGCAGAGCAGCAACCTCCAGCACTCTAGTTCATCATAGATCCAGCAGAGAGGACAGACTGAGCCACATCCAGGCTGTCACATCCACACAGTAAAATCCAACAACAATATCTGCAGCCAACACATCTCTCACAGACACCCCTTTAAACAAAGCCCATGATGCTGCTATGCCCCTGGTCAAATGTGCCCTCACACCATGTGGCATCAGAAGACCTCTGCTGCAGGGAGACAGCCTCCACACTCCAGATAGAAAGCCGAGGTTTAGACAGGGCTGTGACCCTGGCCAGATTAGCAAAACAGATAAACAACTGATCACACAAACGCACAATCTGTGAGCGGCATAGCACACGCACAGGATTCAGGGAATGCAACCTCTGCTTCTCGGGAGGTCTGCCTCCAGGTTCATGGGGCCTGTGACATGAGTGGCTTTAAGAGACAGAACATGCTGGTCTGTCAGATCTGAGTGAAAATGCTTTACAGCTAAGAAAGTCGCTAGCAGCTCCAGCTGGCTAAAACTCGGCTAACCCCTCAACATGCTCCATGTAGTCAGCCTGGATATCAGCGACTTAGCCCGAAAGCTCCTCGCCATCAGACTCAGATGAAGTTTGGTCCCCCAACTCGGAGACCCAGCTTTATCAACTGTAGTCTTTCCCAACCTTTTCTCCACAAATGTGATCCGGCCTCTCCAGGGTTGAGCGGCAGTGCTGGCAACTAAAAGCACAAGCCTAGGGCTCAGTCAGGGATCTCTTGGCACAGACAAACCCCAGACAGACAGGGCATGGCCTCGTGCTGGTCCTTGTCATGCAAAGAGAAGCGGCACTCCTGAGGACAGCAGCAAACAGAAGACTACTTCTTCGCCAGGTTAGGCTTGGTGCTCATTCCGAAACACAAAGCTCTTGGACTAAACAAAACTCAAAACATGAGGTTCTTAAACAGCCACACTTACTAACTGAGGCAGCATCGGCTAACACCAACAGGGTCCGCTGAGCTAACAGACAGTAACCTACTGAAGAACCAGGGCAAACTAGCTGTTTCTGGGCAGAAGTGTTCTTGGGAAAGCGTAGAGGGTAAGACTGAGGGACGACCATGATGATCATGCAGGCCCGGGCTCACATATGTCACTACAGGTAATCTGCCTTAAAAGGCATAAATAGAGGTGTCTTAAGTCAAGCCATGTAGGGGCCGTGTTATCCCATACTCTATATGCTGTACCGTTAACAGACTGAAAGGGAACACGTGCACACACATACACTGTAATGGCAGCAGCTGTGCACAATGAGTCAGTCCTGCAGATCAATACAATCACTCAGTCTAAATGATCTCATTTTCCTCCCCTCTGAGTAGGTGTGGGAGGAGGGTGGATGCAGGAAAGGAGAGATGGAAATCAGATGGAGGAAGGGAGATTCCAGAGCCAGTGGTGGCTCAGTGAGATGTTTATATCATCAATCTGAAACTCACAACACTCACTCACTCACTCTCTGTAAGGCCACATCCTGGGCAGTGAGCGAGATAGTGAGTGTTTTTTTTATGTATGTGGTGGCAGACTTTGCACAGTGTGACAGGTCCAGTCATCCTGGAGCTTTGGGACAAGAGCCAGTTTGGTTGACAAGGACAGCTGGTGACACCTAAAGCTGGCAAAGGCTGGCACTGACATAACACACACGTACACTCACACAAAGCATGAAATCTGATACAAGATTCAGTCCATGAGGTCACATGAATGTGAGGTGTGGTTTTGGAGTGTAATAGACAGAGCACGGTATGGCAGACAATTCAGAGCCTAAATATAGAGACTAAAGGATGTATAATAGAGTGGGGTGGTGCCAGGCTTTAGAGCAGTGCTGCTGGTCTGTCTCAGAGGAACCACAAAGTGGAAGTGAGAGACAAAATGGACGGACACAAGCTGAAGAGTCTATACAACAACACACACACACCATCACACTACATGTAACAATATACACTAGTGTTGGTAAGCACAATTTTATACAAGTTTCACTTCAGAAACTACTTGGACTCAAGCCAAGAGGGCAAACTCTTCCTTTACTAGGACCTGCTGTTCAAGATAACAAAGGGATGAACATTTACCTTTGGGCCAAAAGAACAGGAAGAAAGAATGACATCCTTAAAATGCATTTAGCAAAGAATAGCACATTAGGAGTGTGTGTATATAATACCTGAAACGGGTTTGCACAGGTACATGTCTGCACAAGCTTGTTATCCATTTAAGTGGACAAAGAAATTGTCACAAAACATATACAGTATTTGTGAGTATCATAAAGTTGTTTTTACTTCAGCCTTTTCAGAAGGAAGAAAACAATTAGAAAAATCCCAAAGAAGAAATACAAATTTCATTATTGAGTTTCAAAGTTAATAGAGCTTCACCTACACATAATTCAGGATGCGGATAAGGTTTAATATCTCACCTGTGCCCAGGTATCCTCTGAACCGCTCTCCCAAGCGGTCCACAAACGCACCACAGATGTCTATCCCCAACAAAGCCACCTAATAAACAAAGGCAAAGGGGCGAGGTTATATTGGGTCACAAACAATAATACACACAATTACACACAGCTTCAGGTGTATGACATTTTCATGTCAAGAAATTGAGTACATTTGATCACTGCCTACAAATCAACCACAGTGGCAGCAGTGATGTGAATATGAAGACACATGGAGGACTAAATTATATTCTAATTGTAGAGGTTATAGCAAAGTTTTAGGTCTGATCTTGGCATCCTAATTGGAAAAAATGCTGAATCAAACTATCTCCTGAGTTTTGCTGACTTTGCAAACAGCTGAGACGGTGAAAGGTAATTTTCTGCAAACAGATAAACCAGTTTGAGTCTCCTTAAACTGATGTCTGGATGAGATAAATACTGTACCTAACGGAGACTGGCAACAGCCAGTTCAGTTGCACTGAGCAACTTAGCGAAACTGGCTGAGCCCAGTACATGTTTAACCTGTAAAATAAAATAATTTCACTTTTATTCCGAAAGCTAAGCATCCATATTGGAAGTAGTTAGTTGGATACTGTGATTTTCCATCCACCTAAGTTACACACATAAAAACCTGAATAGAAATGCTATAAATTCAATACAAATGTTTAACTGCCAAAGACTTGAACTTGGCATAGCTGAACCCACAATATACAACCACTTCTTATTGTATATTTAATAAGAGCCAGCTCTTCTCTGCAGGTGGAAACATTAAATGCAGCAGAAAGCTCAAACAAAATTTTTTAAAAAAATAAAAAAATCATTCATTATTGTAGTCGTTACTTTGTCACACAAACGCTTAGCTGAGGTTGAAAGCTTGTCTGTATGGATAAAGAGATGATGATCTAGTCAACGGCAACATAAAAACATACATGTATCAAAAGGGCATGTTAACAGCTGTGGCACTCAATTATGTAACCTTGCTGCGCCCTCTTTATACTATGTGCATAACAGCAGCTAATCACATTCATTTGCACTTCCTTTTAGATATTCACAATGTCATGATGTTTGTTAAAGCCACTCTTCTTGACAGTCCCCTTACACGTCTCTTATCCACCACCACTGTGAGTTGGCTCAGTCATAAAAGCCAAAAATGACTTGTAATATGACTGGTAGCAGGAAAGGGGGAAGGTGGACTGGATTTCTGTCTAACGGTAAAGCTGATTTTTCCACTGTGTTTCTGATTAGGATCACATCCCACACTGCGCTGTGCTCCTGGAATGCTTGTTTTGGCAGCGCTGCCATAACGCTGAACAGTCCAAAAAGAAAATCCATTAAAACATTATTCTCCAGACTTCTCTGTCCTGTTGACTGCTGTTTCTTCCCTATTTTAGTCAAAGGAAGAGCAGAGCCAGGGAACCACAGAAACAAAAAGGAGGAGAACAGATGGGGGCGATGGGGAAAAACACAGGAACGAAGCCCAAGTAGTATAAGAAAAAACAAAAATCACCTGCAGAAGAAACATGAGCTCTTGGTCACTATGATGTCTCAGACTGACCTAATTTAGGGGAGATGGGGAAAACAGCAGGAGAAAGAAAAAAAACAGTACAGGAAGGAAGCAGCCCTGAGGCCTCCCCACCCCCACCCCCCCTCCACCCCGCACCCCAACAAGCTTGGCAGCCACAACCATATGCCATCTTCACTTGGAGAGGAGGAGATAGAGGACGAGAGACGGAAGGGACTGGGCTTGTTATCTACCTTGGACAGGAGAAAGATAGAGAAGAAGAGGAGGTTTTCTCCTACTCTGAAGGCCTCCTGGGTGAAAAGTCTGACTAGAGGTGAGGACAGTATGAGGGAGGAAAGAAGATGGGGAAAAAAAAAAAAGACCAAACGGGCCCTCAGGTACAACCCCAAATACTAAAAACATTGGGTATGTGGACAAAGCAGTGTCTAAAAGGATCATTCTGACACACACACACACACACACACGTTGCTGTTAAACACACATCACTGGAAGCTTTATAACATCAGCACGACGGAAGTATGCTGGAGTAGGAATGTATGAATGAATAGTTCTTTGTGAAGACTCAGGTTGGTGCGTATGGTGGTTTAGCCTGCTAAATCGCATACCATGTTCAGGGTTTACTTAGGATTGTAGAGAGCCTTAAGAGTGCATTTCTGGACAGAAAAACAGGGTCTGAGGTTCACACAGTAGCATTTGGGAGTGGACAATGTGTAAAGATGGAGACAAGCTGTGAAACAATTACACCATTAACCTATCAGTCGAAAACTATTTTGGTTTAGAAATTAATAAGCAAAAACACCCAACTCTTTCCTTCGTTTTATATAATTGTAAATATAATATTTTGGGGGTTTTGGCTGTTAGTTGGACAAAATAAGTTATTTGAGAATGTCAGCTTAGCCGCTGTGATGAACATTTTGCAAATCCTGATATTTAAATTATCAACAGACAAACTGATTATAAAAATTGTTGCTAGCTGCAGCTCGAGTAGATCCATTAGGTGCTCATAAATAACATTTTTGGCTAGCTGCCTAGTGGCTTATTTGACTGTGAATGGAGGCTTATGTGAGTTTAAATCCTTAAGCTGTGTTGCTTAATATATACTTTGTAAATTTTGGTCACTTTGCAATTGGTAGGCATGTGGCCAATTGCTGTTACACTGAATTTTGTAGTACAAAGCAAAGGAAAAGTGTGCCTTTGTTTTAAGCAGTGCCAGATTACATTAGCCCATTGCCAGATTAGCCCAGTTACATTTAAATTGTAACAAGATTTTCCCAGCATTGCCAACATTACTGAGGGTGGGAAACAGGAAAGACATAGCATAGGTAATTTTTTGTTTTTGAACTATGATATTTGATATATCAAACTGCAAACACTAATCTACTAATAGTAACGCACCCAAAAATGTCTAAAAGCTCAATCAATTCCCTTCACTGGAAAGTTTCTACTATGAAGAACCTGCAGGACGAGTTGAGTTTGCAGGAACAGCAAGGAAATGTTACGGAAGCCAGCAAGGCCGTGCAGTGAGTAAATCTCACTCCCCGACAGCTTAAGAGACGCACTGGTGACCGACGCTAGTGCCCATGGGTTATAGCCTCCTCATCAGCGTGTCTGCCTCCCGTACCCATCGCCAGTTCGAGTCAGGACCGTTCTCGGGAGCAGTCGGTTACACAAACACATAAAAAAATGTCATTGTTTCCAAATCAAATAAGAAAATATTACTGGTAAAGTGTATAATCACAAATATCAGAGTGTCTGGTCGGGCAGCCTGGTAGTATTATCAACCCTATCAGGCCAGTCAGTTTCCAGTCATCTGGCCCTGCTGGCCATAAATGCAACATGCAATATTATTGCCTTGTGTTTGCGTGTCACATAGGCACCGAGCCCTCTGTGACGTTGTGAGAGCTAAGCGTGTGAGATAAATCTGCTGTTCTAACTTCTGAAAGAGGAAAAGAAAGAAGGGGCTGAAACTGACTCATTGTCCAAAAAAAGAACAAGTTGAGGACACACAAATGAAACAGAGAGATGAAGAGAGACATCAATGGAAGAAATATAGTATTTTATCCTTTCCTAAAATAGGAACTTGGGTGTGACAGCCGCCTTATTCGTTAACATTTTATCTATTTATCTGTGGTAACTTGTGTTTTCCTCTCACTTACCCTTAAGCAATTTATCACTCCAGTCCCTCCTCAACTCTTCCTTCATTCTCCGCCTCTTGTCAACTCTGCATCATCTCTCTATTCTTCCCTCTCTCTGTGCTGACTCAGCATCCTGCTTTCAAGCTAAGTCTTCCGTCCTTTTGCCCGACAGGGAGCCGATCAGCATCACTAAAAGCCTGCTACGTGAAGACCTCATCACTCCCAGACACTGATCTGAGCTCAAGTTACTGCATGTCATCCGCATAAAAGAACTAATCTGAACAAAGAGACACATTCGCTTGTTACAGCTCAAAATGAAATTCTTGGAGATGGTTCACTTTTGTGTTGTTTCTTTGTCTCTGCACCTAATGATTTAAGTGTTCATTTGTCAATAAAAGAAAAATGTTTGATACTTCAAGTTGAACTGGTGCTTGAAAGGCAATCAAAATAGCAGTATGGGAGCATATTTATCAACTGCTATGTGGTAAACGGAAATTAGTTTACTAAGGTTGTATTAAAAAGGTCAAAAAGAGCCTTTTTTACCACTAAAAAGAGAGAGGGAATGCTTACGTTGTGCAGAATGCAGAACTTTCACACTTACAGAGTCCTACATATTAGTGCAGACAATGTTAATCAGTTGAAAAAGAGAGACTTGGGGGTCAGATTTCAGCATGCCTTGAAAGACTGTTCTGATTTGCTGTCTGGATCGGTGCAATGTGTTGGCAAAATTGTCACATTCCTGCATTTCCGAGATATGGCAAAGAGTGCAGACGAGGACACACACACAGAACAAAGCTGGAGAGAGAATGAAGAGAAAAACTGTGAAAAGGCAAAAGGGGATAATGAGAGAGTGTCTGTATGTGAGAGAAAAAAACGAGAGCAAGGGATGGAGAGAAAGCATGGGTCACAACAATGAATCTTCTGACCCCTCCCCCATCCCGTGCTCCAGTAGTCTACGGTGCTGACAATGGGTTCCCCTGAACACAGACAGTCTCAGCCAAAACGTTATAAACTCCCAACAAACCACATGAATGCCCTGCAAATGTCCTACTCTGTCACTGGGGAGAGATTTAAAAATGTCTGCCTCTCGTGAGGCAAGAGTAGACTATCCGGTTGTCAAAAAGAAAGACATAGCATTCTGCTTTTTCGAGGTTTGGTAGGAAGATACGCTGAACGAAAACGCAAATAATATGTTGAATCTTCTTACTTTGCTGAGTTCAGATAAGAAAGGGGGCTACCAGCCCTCTATTTTAATGGGGGTCGGGTTGTCTCATTCATACCACTAAAGCGATGACAGCTCGTTTGAAATGCTTTGTTTCTGCTTAAGTTCTTCGCATTGAAACAAACCTCTTGACAAATAATATAATATTCCTATTACTCCCCTCTCTCTTCCAGTTCACTGGGTAAACTGGTGGGAAATAATTCATGAACAGGCCGAAGGGGTGACTGCCGCAGTGACACAGCGATACCCTCATACTATGACTGGCCAAGATCTCTCACCTTGAAATTGCTGGAGTTCACCCATCCCGTTAGCTCGTCCACTGTCTTATCCAGCCGGGGTTTGTCCTGCTCCACGTCCGGGGACCGTTGTGGGTCGTTTAGGTAGTCAATGAGGTCCTGGCCGACCTGCAACCTGCGGGTAACGTCTTTTTGCAATACCTGCTGGTAAAAATAGTCCATGTTGTCATGTTCCTCCATTGGGCACTCAGTGCTGTGTGGCCAGCTACCGAAGCCAGCCGAAGACAGGAGACAGCGGTCGGTGGGTCGGGGTGTGAAGGAGAGAAAAAGATTTTAACTGTAGTCCCTCAGGGGGGCAGAACGACTGTGCGGTCTGGACTACGTCTAACTTAAATTTTATCATCAACATACAAAAAATGAATAATTTAACACACAAATCATCCCTCTATCAAAATCAAAAGATCAACTTTGTACGACAAAGACTTAGCTCGATAGCTTCCTTACTGTACACCGTTAGCTCAGAAGGTTAACTTAAAACTCCGACAAAAGTTCAGGAAACGTATTACTGTAGTGGACCCCGGTGGGTTCGTTCAATATATCCGGATCAAAACAAGCAGGGAACCCCGTTGGCTATCTGTTATGCTAACAAAAATAGCACCTAGCTAGTTAGCACAGCGACCCAAACAAGGATAGACGGGTTCACATCGGCTAGCTCGGCTAGCTAACGTTAGTTATCCGCAGGCCTGACGCCTGGCTCCACTCTGCTTTTATACTCCATGACACCAGCCTGCAAAGTCTTCTGCGCCGTCAGCTGCCGACTGCTTCAGCGGTAAACTTCCACCAAACTTCCACAATAACGGCTTAGCTCCAGTCCCGCGGGAACTGGTTTTTCTTTAATCCAGGAGTAATCGCCGCTACCGCTAAACCAGGCGCGGAAAGCTTGCGCGCTGCCGGGGACTGCAGTTTCGCAGGGGGCGCAACCGATCAACTATCAGGCCGATGGGTCTTCGGGCGCCGCACAGCTGACCAGCATAATGCCTGATGTAAAACATCTAATTGAATCAAGTTTACGTGTGGAACACACATACCCTTAAATAGGGACATAGATATAGCAGTACCAAGTCTACTTTTATTCATTTGTCATTACTAATGACTTGATCATTTCTGTTTTCTGTAATAGTCATGAATCAAACCCGCCGCACTGTGTGTGGGTGTGTCTCCAGTCTGCACGGCTCCTGGGTGGCATCTACTGGTTCAGCTGCGGTGTAGCCTGAATGCAGTTTGCCGCAGATATAAAGAACTCTCTAAATAATATGAGACAAAATGTCACACTGGAAGGACAAAGAACATTTACTATTACTTACTTTTATTTATTCATTTGTTTATTTTTTTCATTTATTTCTTTATTTTCTTAAACATAAAACTGTTAAAACCGCTGTCAAAGAGAGGGCATTAGTATCATAGCTCATTACTCAAGTCAGCTATGTATCCATTTGAGCCTTTCTTCATCTTTCCATCTGCTCTACTTGTTTTAGTCCTATCCATAGTCCTGCCAATCTCCCCAGTCTTTGAGCACTTGGCACTACATAGCACTTGCCAGTCTCTTGTTCAGCGCAATATTGCGAGCTGCTGTTTTGTTGCATTTTCAGTGCTTTGAGTAGTGGTATTTCATGCCCCATAGGTGTTAGCCTGCATGGCAAGACAGATAATGTCAAGATCCTGTTGATCTGAAGGAGTTTCTTTATAGAGTGAAATAAACGTTTGGTTCTAGGGCTTTCCAGTCACCCCATTCCTGTTGTCACCTATGTTTGTATGATTGGATGAGTGAGAATTTGCTGCTGATCAATTAGACACATTAGATCAAGTTTCATCAAACACCTGGATTAACAGTCAAGTTCTAAATAGTTCCTCATGTGCTGCTTGGGGCATTAAGCAAGTGGGGTATATTGAATACAGACAATTTATCACATCCTACATCATCAATAAATTGCCAATTACACAAAACTACATTAAATTAACTTTCAAATACATAAATTCATGTGATTGTCAAAAAGTTGAGGTGCCTTTGCTCACATTCTCACACCTATTATCTCAGCTTTAAGCAAATTTCCATTTCATTTTGAGGCAAAGTTGCACCGTTAGCCCTGATTGATATCCAAATACACACAGCAATACATTTTAATAAAAACAGTGGGTATACCACAGTTGTATCAGTGTTACTAAACTCACTCTGAATAGTAGGGAGACTGGAAACCTACTGATGTAAACAAGCTTGTCTCTGGTGCTAACCTAATCCAGGATGTAAACAAATGCTTAAGTGGTCAAGTAGGAGCTAGTGCACAGGGCTACTGACAGGATTGGATCAGGGCCTACGAACCAACATACCCACGCGTTACACAGGAGAGGCCACTCATCCCAGGAACATCCAGAGTCAACGCTTTTAGACGCTGAGGGTCTGAATCATGGGTCCTTTTTGTTGTCAAACATCAACAGTTTCTTCTTTTCTTTTTCAAAAAGAATGACAAACATATCTCCCTCTCTGGACAGACAGGCATGGACAATTACAATAAGCACTGAAAAACAAAAAGAAAAGAAAACAACTTTCTGTTGGACTACCCCAATTTTGAGTCAGTTGCCATAAGTGTAATTCTTTTTTCCATTGCAAAACATTCTCTGTACGAACAGAATCATAATCTCAACAAAAGTTTCTCAGATGCACAAATATGTCACACGTTCCACTCTGTGCTTCCTGTTATTTCCTCAACTCTTCCACATTAGAGTGTTTAACTGGCGGTGCTTCAGTGTTTATATCCAGAAGATGTTGATTTCCCACAACCCAGCTCTCCTCTCCCTCCATGCTGCGTGTTTATTGGTCAAAGCAGAATGAATCACAGGATGGTCACACTGAAGTGTCATGTGATTGGTTGAGATGATACTCCACAGAGAGCAAATTGTTGTCCAATATGACAATCATCTTTTTTTTTAGTTTGAACATGATGGATTGTAGTCCCACTGTTCGCCCCCCCCACACACACGCACACGCACACACACACAGACAGACACACACACACACACACACACAGACACACACACACACACACGACACACACACAAACAGACAGACGCACACAGACAGACAGACACATACACGCACACACACAGACAGACAGACACACATCTGCTCCAGATGCAGACCTATGCCCACAGGTGGGGAGTCGGAGGTGTGAGGAGCAGAATGGAGCGGAGAACCTGTTTTTGTCTTTACAGCGAGAAAGACAGCATGAGACAGAGAGAGAAAAAGAGAGAGTCCATCCATCAATGTTCTTTCCACCCACCCCTCTACGCCAAAACCCGGGGCGGCTGCAATGCTGACTGGTGAGCAAGAGGAGAGAGGAGGGGCGGGTTCAACTGATCAGGGATCAGTGGCAATCAGTCTATGTATTGATCAGTGATCAGGAGCAGTGAGTGGGTCCAGCCCCTCCTCTCCCCTACACCTACCCGAGTCCAGTCCCCCCCACATCCCACCCCACCCATTTCAGCCCATATCAGAGCAGCAGGACCTGTAGACAGAGGTGGCCCCCCCTGGCCCTCCACTGTCAGAGGATGATGCAGCAGCGGCACAGACGCTGGCCACCTCCATGTACAGAAGGAGGAGGTGTCACTGGAGCAAAGTAGGCATGGACCTTGATCTCTGGAAGGTGGGCCTGTGTAGGGAAGCGGTGTGTTAATGCAAAGATATAAAATGACATTAAAAAAGATTTGTTTCTGTGTCCGGTCAACCATTCTATAGTTCGTTAAAGGAGTACTTTGCTGTTTTGGGAACTTGTTGCGTACTTGTTAAGAGTTAGACGACTAGATCAAGGCCACTCTCATATGTGCTGGTTAAACACGATGGCCAGAGCTAAGCCGGTAAGCTTAGCTTAGCATAAAGTATGGAAGCAGCAATATCCTGGAGTAAGACATATGAGAGTGGTATCGATCTGTTCATCTAACTCTTGACAAGAAAGCAAATAAATGTATTTCCCAAGATGTTGATTGTTACAAAATGTTAAGGTAGAGAATAACTGAACAGATAAGTAATTTTAAAAGTCACTGATCAAATCCCCAACAAGAGCAGTCTATGTGATCCATGATCTCCACTGACCCGGATGCGTTTGATGCCAGCCCTGGTGACTTGCTGACAGTCGTAGAGCTCAATGCGCTCCAGGCGATGGCAGCTCTTTAGGTGCTCCAGGGTCACGTCTGTGATGAGGGGGCAGTTGTCCAGCTCCACCACCGTGAGGCGCTCTTGGCCACAGGTACTACTGCTGAGAGCTCTGATGCCATCGTCAGTGATCAGCTCGCAGTGGGATAGGGACTGTCCAAGGCACAGCAGACAGGGTTGAAGACACACAGATAAATGGATTAAAGCTCTATACGCATGCAGACAGGCTGAGGTAGAACCTGGCACAAACTCAGAGCTGCAGGTGTAAATGTTTACCAGTGCTTGCAGGAGAGGGCAGTGGATAGACAGCTGAACCAGGGTGTTATCTGTCACCTGTGGAAAGGACAAGCTTGATTAACGTACTGTTCTCGAATGTCTAGAGAGTCTTATTTCACAGTTTTGGAACCCTGTGTTGCATGTCCCAGTCTAGTTTTGTATCCCACTAAAATATTTTCTTCTTTATGGCTTCTTTTCTGTCTCTCACTCTCTGCTTTTTGTCAAAATCAATTTAAATACTGAGGTCATTGAACTGCTCACTCTCCCTCTTCCCTCTCAGGAAACACCTGTTTTTTCCCTACAATTTAATCTCTACCCAGACAAATGGATCAAAGCCAGAAAATGATTCCAGATTAAACATAAATAAATACCATGAATGTGATGTTGGGAATAAATAATGACACCACAAGTTGTCTTACCAAAATACATTCTTCTAAGTCCATTTTTTCAAGCTCATGACAATTCTGTGGAAAAAACCCAGAAATCATTCAATTAAACTCAAAGAGATATGGAGACGAAATGGATGGCTGACCCAACAAAAGGTTTAGAGCAAACACGACTAACAGCCAAAAGAAACTTACTCTGGCCAGGACAGTGAACCCAGCATCTGTAACATGGGAGCATCTTGCAGCTTCAAGGATCCTAAGAACACAAACACACATGCAACTTGTAAAGGCTCCTTGGAGGGTATGGTTTAATGTGGTGTGTTACCAAGGTTCATCAAAATCTTTTCTAAGCAAATGGGTTATGAAGAGGGGGTAAAACACAGGTTTAGGATTATTTATCAGACCTTGCAACCTTCTCTATTAAATTAAATATTTTATTTCCATGACTGTGTTGGGACCTTTTATTTTTGTTTCCTCTGAAGCGATTGCTCTGACACACCTATCTACATGTTTACAATTGTGTGGAAGGAACCTGGCCTTTCAGGTAGCTAAAATTACTTGGAAAACCACAAATACCACACCAGATATTACATTTATTTAATTTAGACACTTTTATCTAAAGCAACTTAAGCTGATGATACACAGGGCAACTTTTTGAGCAATGTTGCTGGGCAATCTTGCTAGTGGCAAGTCCGACTATGTTTTGAACGGATAGCTGCAGTGCAGGGCGGGTGGTGGAGTGGTAGGGGAAGGAGATTATGGTAGTAATCTTTACTCATTACCATTGACGGCAATGTTGCCCTGCATGATTGCTCTAAAAGTTGCTCTGTGTATCATCAGCTTTACAATTGCTACATATGTCAGAGGTTGCATGCCTATGGAGCAAATAGTGGTTGAGTGTCTTGCTCAGGGAAACATTGGTGGATGTTTCACAGTGTGTCCGACACCAAAGGCATGTGTCTTATCCACTGTTCCATCACCACCCCATGTATACCATTACCAATGAGGATTCTAGTTCATTTTTGGAAAGGAGAGTAGTCACACTGCCTGCAGAGGAGATTTTGTGGACAACAAAGCAAGCTGTTGATTGTGAAGGATGGTGAGACAGGTGTGTGTGTTTTTCTCACTTGAGTCGGGGACAGTTGAGTCCCATAGCAGTGAGGGAGGCATCAGTGATGTTACTGCAGCCAGACACACAAAGGATCTGTAGCTTGTGGCATCCTCGGCACAGATTGACCAGACCATCATCTGTTATTTGCTGGAGGCAACAAACACACAAGACAAATTACAAAAACACAGAGGCATACAGACACATCCCTCATGCCTTATTATCAGTCTCTACCAGTATCCACATCCAAATTGTTTGTCTTACTGTGCAAGACTGCATATTGATGGTGGTGAGTTCTGGGCAGTGTTTCTGAAGGTGTTTCAATGCTCCATCGTCCAGCTGGGTAAAAAGAAAATGCTCAGTAATGTTAATCAAACACCTGGATCAGTAATGTATATGACTCTGTTTATGTGTGTTGATATGTCTGCTAATAATCAACAGTGGCTTGTGACTGAAAGACTCTAAACACTCGAGTAAACAGGAGAAACCTTTGCTCAATTCCGTGCCTGTTTTTCCAATTAGTTAATTCAATCCATGTGTGACTACTGTCCCCCGTGAGCCCCAAATGATGATCCGTGGGGGGTTCATGGTATTTTTTCCAGGGAAGAAAAATAGACTAGACATTGGTTATGCAAACAACAAAAACTGAGCACACAGCCTGAAGAAAATATTGGCTCTACAGGGGCAACAGAAAAAGAAAATGCCAGCCCGACACAAACCACTACATCAACAGAAAACCAACCAATCCGTGGGATGGAAAATGTACTGTGTTTGGAACAGCAAGTAGGGAAAAGGGCGCATTTCTCTTCAGTAAGTCATTTTTCAGCAGTAGGGAAGCAGTGTGGCTTGTGGTTATGTTTTTTAATAATCTGGGAATTTATAGGTATTTGTTTTGAGTTTTACCATTTTTGAGCTGTCTTCACCACCAGAGGACCTGGTTTACATTTACATTTATTCATTTAGCTGACGCTTTTATCCAAAGCGACTTACAATTGTTATATATGTCAGAGGTTTCACGCCTCTGGAGCAACTAGGGGTCCAACTAAGTGTCTTGCTCAGGGACACAATGGTGGATGGGTCACAGTGGGGGACTGAACCCAGGTCCCTCACACCAAAGGCAGGTGTCTTATCCATTCCACCATCCCCGCCCCAACTGGTTTACAGTAAATTGTATGTCACACAACGACGTCTTACATGGGAAAGTAAAAAACGTAAAAAAAAACAAAACAGGGAATACTCCTTTTAAATAGAAGAACTGTAAAAGGGTCAAATGCCTTAAAATCCAATAAATACAGCCTAATATGCCCACTGAAAGAAAAAAAATCCCTTCCTCTGGCATGTGTGTGCATGCGTGTGTGCGTGTGTGCGTGAGTGCGTGCGTGCGCGCGGCCGCTGCTGTCACCGTACCTGTGTACAGCCTCTGAGGAACAGCGCTCGTATACCATTGCAGCCTCTAGCCAGAGCCTCAATCCCATCACGTGTAATCTGGTCACACCATGACAGGTTCAACATCTCCAGCATTCTGCAGCCATCACTGAGCATGCACACGCATAAACAATGAAGATGAAGACCAAATGATAGAGTTATGTCTTAAATTACACCTGAGTTTAAATAATATGAGACAAGAGTTAAACAAAAAACTGTGTGCACAATGTGTAAGGGCTTAAGGAGGAATTGAGAACTATTTTTAAGGGGTTCTGTTATATGGATTTTGGGTTTAAATAGCCAGGACAATACCAAGTGTGCGGGTGCTACCTGAGGGCCTTGAGGGAGTGGTTGCTGATGGACACACAGGAGGTGAGATCCAGCTGTTTGAGTTTGGAGCAAAACTTGCTGAGGCTGAGACAGGTGCTGTCTGTGATCTTGGTGCAGCCGTTCAGGTTCAACACTTCGATGTTTCTGCAGTTCTGTGCAAATGTCCTGGGAAACAGATCGAATCAGTAGAGAGGGAGAGGTGAGGGACTTACTCAACAGTTGCTTTATTGAAAAAATAAGAAGTCAGATGCTGGGAGTTGCTGGGGAGCCAATTAACAAAGACATCTACAGGCCCTTGAGAGGTTATGATACAGCTTCTGTAAATGTATTTTTTAATGAAAGCCTGATTCTCCAAATAACAGCTTGTACCTCTTTAAATCTGTTGCTTAAAGCAGCTGATAAAAATCTTTTGAAACCATGTAAATGAACAGATTAAGATGTACAAGTTCCATCTAAAAATAAAATTACAGAATTTTTCTTCCTTTGTTTTTTGCTTTGTATAGCATGTGTGTGTGCATGTGTGTGCACTGAGATCAAATAGAATTTTTAAAAAAGAGTTTCTACCACAGACTCCCCTGGGACTGAAGAGGAACAAGCTGCTTAAACTTTAAACATAATCACATGAGAACAAAACAAAACAATGAGTAATCAAACCACCAAGGGAGTGACTTTCGGTAATAGTCAAAACAGTACCACATTCAGAGACAATGAGAATCTCACTTCATGGAGGCGTCTCCCACACTCAGGCAGCCCCTGAGGCTCAGCTGCCTCAAGAAGCCTCCACAACGCTTCGAAATGTTCTCCACCACCCGGCCCTGAGAGACACAGGGACAGAGAGAGAGAGAGAGAGAGAGAGAGGATCAGCTGTGACGTCACACAGTCGGCACCAAAGTGTACTGACCCAGCACTAAGCCTTGGGTTGGATAATACTACTCAACAAGCATCTACATGCAGCATCATACACAAGTGCGCGCACGCACACACACACACACACACACACACACACACACACACACACACACACACACAGTCCATTCTACCGCTTCACTCGTCTCTTTTTGTCTCTCATAAACACACCCCTCACCTCTATGTCGGTCTGGAAGTTGAACAGGTCAATCTTCTGCCAGTTACTGCCATCTAGAGCCAGGACATTCCACGCCTGAGAGGTTGACAGACAGGTTGAGGACAGAGACAGACATGTGGGTCAGACAGAGGTGGGGGAAGGTGAATGGGGACCCTGTTATCATAATATGCGGGAAACTTGAATGAACACAGAGGGTCAACTGCTACTGTAATGCACTCTGTGGGTCTGGCTCTGTATACGCATGAACTATGCCCACTTTCTTTGTTCATGCAGCAGGTGATATAGTTGCTTTTAATCACATCTTACAACTACAAGCCCCTCTAATGTGAGGATTTGCTTCTTTTCTCTGTTTTATATCACTGTAAACTGAAAATCTTTGGGTTTTGAAACCAGACATCTGAAGACCTCACCTTGGGCTATGGGAAATTATAATGGGTATTTTTCCACTGTTGTCTCATACTTTGCAGTCAAAACAAATGATTGCTTAATCAAGAAAATAATCTTGCTGATGAATCATAACAATGGTTGGACATTTAGGTACACAAGAAAACCTACAAGATAACCAACAATATACATATGTCATAGAAAAAGATACAATCTAAATCACTTAACAACAGCTATCTTTATTTCCCTTAAAGAAATACATTGGAGCTGTTGTAGAGGAAGCTGCCACCACAGCTCTGCATTCACAGTCAATGTGCCAAGCCCTTGTTATTATTCACAGATAGCTCATTCAGAAACAGCTTCAGCTGCAGTGCCCTGCTGCTAAACAGTGGCCCACTTCCACATAACCAGCAGATGGCACTACATTATAGACATTTCTAGAGAATTCAATAATGGTAAACCGGTTTTAATTCAACCACACAATAGTTTAGAATTACATCTAATACAGTCTTTTTGAAACAATGAGTGTGTTCGTCCACAGTGGGTGGTTTGGAGGTGTAGAGAGGGAAGTGCTTACCTTGGACACTTGGGCACACCTACAGAGAGTAACCACATCTAGATAGGAGAATATTCTATGAAGAGAGACAAAAAGAAGAGCATGAGCTTGTCTCACTTTTTCCACCTAAACGTTATACTTGAATATCTTTCCCTTTGTGTTATTTAATATATTTTTGTAAATGTTTTTTTGTGTGTCTGTAGAAAACAGAACTATCTCCTGTGTTTGGTTGGCAGCAGGAGAGTCCCACAGACAGCCAGTGTTTGAGCTGTGGGCCGGTCAGCTACAAAGGCCTGCATGCAGCAGGCTACTGGGTCAGCTCAATCCATTAATCTGCCATTGAGTAATCTCTGGCACTCAGACAGGCAAGGCCACAGACAGCATGGGACAGATAGACATACATACATATACTGAAGGACACACATACAATAAAACCTCCTCAAACATGTATATGTATACTTCACCTGAGCTGCTACTGATTAAATGGCCTTTTACTGCTCATTGAAGTGCTTCAAAGGACCAATCTATAGAAACTTTGAGGTATTCAAAGAATTGTCATGGCGCCAAAGCTTTGAGTGCAGCTGGGGTCTGAATGTCCTTTTAACCCTCGGAAACAGGAGCTGGCCATTGTTTCCTTCATATAGAAGCTGACAAAGGCTGCGTGTTTTGATGCGTGTTAGGTCAGGGCATGTTGGGGCATGTCTGTATAATCTATATCGGAGTCTTGTGTCAGGAAGTACATGCATACAATCAACAAAGCAATGCAAAGACACCCACACACGTGACACATATGCACTTTCACACATCAAACACATGGACACATACACACACACACACACACACACACACACAGAGTCCTCGGTGTCATTGCAAGGCCACCAGAGAAGCTGACCAATCAAGCAGGCTGATCAATCTCCCTTCTAATAACTGGTTAATGGCTGTGACACTGGTCATTGATTGGGTGTCTGTTTTAATCAAACACAATCTGACTTTCCATTATGTGTGAGAGAGAGAGAGGCCTTTTACTTCAGAATTATTCTGTTACTCATACTCACAGAGTAGCAATCACTCAATCTGATTTGGTGAGTCCTGTTAACCTATTTGGCATTTGGACTTGATAATAAAAGCCTAACAGTTGAGAACAGCCCTGATGTTTTAGATGAAGACAGATTGTTGTATTCAGGCAGTGATCATAGCTGTATCACTAACATGGACTGTGAGAAAGAAAAGACAGAAAGGGCGATACAACAGAGCCAAATTCAGAGGTACAACATCATGAGTATGTTTTTCACTTCACCCTAATGCTGCCTCTGAACACAGGCAGAACAGAAAATAAGTTAGCCTTTGACTGCTCTGTCAAACCCTGCCTGAGTATGCCTATGATTTTCTGACATGGTACATAATGGGATTTTAATGACGCATAGTCCTATTTGTTGACAAAATGTACACCTGGCCCTTCAAGCATGGCTAGATAAGACAGTCAAGCCTTCACAGCAAGTCAAGGACCGGTTGCCATAGCAACTCCGGTTAGACATGAATTTGAGCGGTGGTAGGGAAGGCGCCGAGTCAGCGCTTCTGGGTAAGAAGACCCTGAACTCCTCTAAACTCTCTCCGAGGCTCGTTTGTCAGACAGGTTTCTTCTATATCACATCACAGTTCTAACAGTTTATATCCTTGGCCGTTTACAATGCACCACCTGAAAGACAATGGAAAAACAGTATTTGTAATGAGAAGACTGATTAATAAAATTCATCCATCCATCGTCAACCGCTTATCCTGCATAGAGGGTTGTGGGGGGCTGAAGCAAATCCCAGCTTACATTGGGCAAAAGGCGGCGTACACCCTGGACAGGTCGCCAGTCAATCGCAGGGCCACACATAGAGAAATGGTGCATAGTCCTATTTGTTCAACCGCGGAGAGAAGCCACACGGACACGGGCAGAACATGCAAACTCCACACAGAAAGGCCGGAGCAACGGGGGTTTTAACCCATGACCCCTTCTTGCTGTGAGGAGACAGTGCTAACCACTGACCACTGTGCCGCCCCTGACTAATAAAATTAACACATTAATTAGGAAGTTTTCCTCACAGGATATTCGACATCAAATACCACATGGCTGACCCTCTCCAGTGACGAAATCTTTTCTGGCTGGTGACACCTTATGTCTATGAGTTGTAAGCAGTTTATCCAAAGAGTGAGTTTATCCTCTAAAACTCTACATTTAGTTGATTGATTGACTAGTTGATCTACATAAAATGAATCGGCAGCGATTTTGATAATATAATAATCATTCAGTCAAGTCATGTTTCAAGCTTTAGCAGAAATCATTTGCTGGTTCTTGCTTCTCAAGTGTGAAGATTTGATGCTCTTCTCTGTTTTACATTTTGCACTGTTGGTCGAATAAAACAAACAATGTGAATACCTTACATTACGCCCTGTGTATTATTTCTTGTCTTGTTATAGAAATTATTATTTGTTGTAGGTTCATTATTTTCTTTCTTTTTAATGCTTGAAGAGATAAAAGTGTTTCTAAACGAAGATAAGATCAGAGAAATAGCAGGAAAAATAATCTACATTTGAGTAGAAGAACATATTTTTCTTCTTCCCTGCCCACATTACTCATCTCACGAATCCCTTAGATTGCATTTCCTTTTATTCACTTAGCTGACGCTTTTATCCAAAGCGACTTACAATTGCTATGTATGTCAGAGGTTGAATGCCTCTGGAGCAATGAGGGGTTAAGTGTCTTACTCAGGGACACGTTGGTGGACGTGTCACAGTGGGAATCGAACCCAGGTTTCCCACACAAATGGCAGTGCTTTATCCAAGGTTGTGAACCTCTATATCTAATTTGCAGTATCTGATTTTGAAGTTATTGTGTTCAAAATGTATACACACAGATTAATACTTTATACAAATAAACAATAATGTGTCCGGCTGTGTACCATGGTGGCAGGGAATAACAAAATTATAAATAAAAGGTCCACTTTCAAAGGTTTAAAAACAAGATTTACAGACCAAACAATGAGTCTTCCTCACAGCTGATGTTGTGTAACATCATTTCAACATGACACTAACATGTGACACTAAGTCATGTGCTGCAGCCAACGAGTGCATGCGAGTACATCAGTGAAAGCAGTGCTGGTGGTAATGGGTGTACTGGTGGTCTCTGTGGAGCACAGCTGGAGCAGCAGCGGAGCACAGCAATGCGGAATTCCCCACAAGCTAAGACAAGCTATTTATAGCACACAAACACAGACAGACATACAGTTTGCATAGGACCAGGAGCGTATCTCTCGCTCTCTCTAAACACACACACACACACACACACACACACACACACACACACACACACACACACACACAGAAGAGTAGTGCAGCTAAATGCAGGTGCATCCCTTTCAAACATACATGCACACACACAGCTCCATGTATAAATCAGTGTGGAGGATGAACATGTCTGAATGATGTTAGATTTATGGGTTAAGTGGGACAAAATACTGGTCTGTAGGTCAGGTTAACAGGACCTCATTGCAGACTACTGACCAACATACATCATTCTAAAAAAACCTACACACACACACACACACACACACACACACACACACACACACACACACACACACACACACACACACACACACACACACACACACACACACACACACACACACACACACACACACACACAAACACTGTTGACAAAACAAACACACACACTCCTACACAATTACCTTTTCAAGGCTGCTAATGCGGAGGGGGGATATTATTAATCTTACCTAAGAAGAAGCTCTTTGGGGAGCTTCTTGTTAATGGGGGCTTCATCGCTGTTTGCGAACACCTGCCGAGACACAAGATAAACAACAATAAGTGTGTGTGTTTGAGGTGGTCAAGAGCAATGAGAAAGAAACAAGACACAAGCTGCTACAATGGCAACAGAAATCAAAACATAGAAAGAACAGCGCATCATCATCTTCACCACGAATACAACAGCATACACATCTGATTCAGCATAGGGGACAGTATTATTTTGTTTCTCGCCAAACTCAAAATGTATTTTAAAGGAGAAGTAAGTCTTAAAACAATCCTCATATCGCATATGTACATTAAAAGCAATGTTGGTCGCTTTAATTTGTTCAAACTGGCTGCAAAACGTTTACTTCTTACAGCAATTTCAGTGTAAAGGAAGGGGGCACAAAATCCACAGCGCTCTTCCTGTGTAGAAAACAACAACAACAACAACAACAACAACAACAACAACAACAACAACAACAACAAGGCACAGGTTAAGCTAAAGTAATATGAGGCTTCAGTAGTGAGTCAAGTCAAATCAAATGGGTATCTTCCAGAGTTAGTCTTTTTAGTATGAAATTCCCTTCTTTTGTTACAATCCCGCCACCGCAGCTCAGCAAGGAAACAATGTCTGTGGAAGCACAAAGAAAATGTGATACTAAAAAGACTGTGACTTTGTAAGATACCCATTTGGTTTGTCTAGATCATACCACTAGAGCCTCATATTGGCTTAAACTGGAATTAATTTATGCACAGAAATAGGACTGTGGATTTGTCGTGTTGCTTACATTAAAAATACCTTAGAAAGGAATCTTTTTGCAACACAGTATGGACAAGAGGAATGATCGATTTCGACCAGAAACACTTTCAGTGTACACATAAGCATGTGAGTGTTGGTGTATGACAGACTTGAAAAAAGTGTGAACCTATCCTTCAATAAAAATAGAACCTTGCACTATATTTCCAGTTACTAGTGAGAAAAAAGGTATGCTGATAAACAAGCCAGAGCTACATTTGGCTTTCCATGTCCCCTCCTTACAAGCTTATAATTCTGTTAGCCTGGTCAGCTTGTTGGCATGCTTATCTCAATTAGTCTACTCGCTGGATGTCTGGCCATCTGCTGAGTGGGACACACACACACACAACATGAACATACACGCACGCACACGCACACACACACTCAGTAACAGGTTTGCAGGTGATTCAAGTCAGACCTCTCAGTGTGAAGAACAGAGTCAGAACATTCTAGATCAGGTGGGTTGTATTCAGCCATGAATTTAAATTATGGCAAACACCCACATTCACTGTGCCTCTGCAGACACGCATCCTTGCCAGTGATGCACTTGTATCCTCAAAGACTCAGAAACTGTATCTAATGAGGGGGACTCCCTGCTGTGTCGCACGCAAACTCAAACACCGAAATGTGAAAACACAAAAGGGGAGCCCGGGGAAAGGCACAGGAGGAGCAAAGGTTGATTCTGAAAATGTTTTGGCTCCAGCAAGCACCATGACAGACGCTGGCTCCTCGAAAGAGGAGAGAGCAATGAGGGAAAGGGGGAGGAAGGGGGAAGTTAGAGAGAGGCTAACACAGAAATGGTGCAACAGTCAAGGACTACAAGAAAAAGATGTACAAGAATCATTATAAATCAGAGAGTGAGTGGAAGGGGGGTGAGGAGGACGTAAAGGGCTTTTAAGAGGAAGAAGGACAAAAGAGTCAGTCCAGTCAAGCTCCAGCAAAAGATTAACTAAGATGGTTTAAATTTTAACATCTCTGTTCAGGTAACAGCAGTGGTTTGAAACACCAATCTGAAACTATTGGTTAACTAATTCCAATAATGGCTCCAGGATACGGTTAAAATGTTTTCCACCATTGGTTCCCACATACCCTTGTATTGAATAACACATGAGGGCCAACTGCCTCTATGGGAAGCTTAATAATGGTTCTACAAAGTCTAGAATAAATACTTGACAAAGCATTTATCATCACCATGTGGTTTTCAGGTTCAGTTATATTTTGAGCCGTGTCAACTGAGTAAAGTGAAAGTAAATTTGCCTTAATTGTACAATACTGTACATACTGAATGGTAGGAAGAGAATTGTCAACTCTGTGTCTCTCTAAAGCCAGAGGTGGCTTAGGATTTACGACTAAATTTAGACTTAATTCCAAACCACCTCTGTAACACATCACTCACCTTTGACCTCTCCTTCAACAGACACATGGGCTGTGTCCGAAATCACCCACTACTCACTATATAGTGGACTATATAGTGAGCTCGCCATTTTGTAGTGCTGTCCGAATGTATAGTGATGATTATTATACCCTATATAGTCCACTCAATGTATCCCAGAATGCATTCTGAAAAGTAGTGTACATCCGATGGTCACTAACCAAGCCGTATATACCATCATGCATCGCGCTGATAGAAAAAAATGACAATCCGACGGCAATGACGTAAATAACGTCGCCGAAATAACGATCGGGGTAGTGTCCGAAAGTGTTGTTTTAATAACGCGAGTGAGCTCACTATATAGTGCTCTACATACAACTCCCTACATAGGGGGTAGGGAGTAGTGACTGAGAGGGGATTTCGGACACAGCCATGGTCTATACACACAATCTAGAGACCCGGTGGGCTGAACAAGATGGCACTGGCAAAGAATGTCATATTTTCATGATGTGGTTTAACTTCATTCATTTATCAGGGAAAAATATCAAATATTTACTGCTACTATTTTCCCTTATATATCATTTACGGCCGCCGCTAATCGTTATTTTCATTATTGGTTAATCTGCTGATCATTTTTCAATTAATAGTTTGGTCTATAAAACATCACAAAAGTGAAAAATGCCCAGCATAATTTCCTATAGGTTAAAGTGATATGATCAAATACCTTGATTTGATCAATCAACAGTCTGACACCCAAATATATACCCTTTACTACAGAATAAGACAATAAAAAAGCAGCAAATTCACCCATTTGTGAAGCTGGAACCATTTTTTTAACTTGACAATTGACTTAAAGAATTAACCGATTATCAAAAGACTTCCCTATTTAGATTCTGTCACTTGACAAATTGACTAATCGATAAATCAACAATTGCAGCTCTAACATCTTTTCTAAATTGAATATTTTGGGGTTTTGGACTGCTGATGTTACTTTGAGTTAGGGCTGAACAATTTTGAAAAAATATCTAATTGCGATTATTTTGACTGTTATTGCAATTGTGATGTAATTTGTGAAATTGGGAGGACTGATCATTTTCAAATCATTATACTCATTTTCATAGAAAACATTACAATGAATTATGTGTGATTTTTGCAGGGATTTGCCAAAGAAAGATGTTTTTCTTAAGTCTCTAGAATATGTGTAGGCCAAGACATCTCTGCAACAGTATTTAAATTAAAATGGTATTTTGACACACATATCGCCTGTAAATAACAAATATTGTGCCCCCTGCAATGAGAAAATTGCCCTAGGCCATATTGTGATTTTGATAAAATTTTGATTAATTGTTCAGCCCTACCTTGAGCTATAAGACATTTTGATTGACATTTTTCACTATTATCCATAGACTAAACTGTTGATGAACAACAAGTTGGCATACAGTCTGCATACAGTCTATTCTTCATTTCCCTTCTTAAGAGTTGCACAACCCAAACCCCAGGGAAGAAGTTGCTAGGTGGAACACAGTGTTTAGTGAGCAATCTCAGCCACAGGTATGGCATTAAAAAAGCCATCTCTGGTACACATGATTCATTAAAATTATCGCCTCAGCGTTCTGGTGCCCTCGTTCCCTGTGCCAGCAGAGCAGCATTCCCAAGCAGGGAGTTCCTCTCTCTGCAGTCATACTCCTATTCCTAGACAGTGTACAACAGGGTGGATATGTAAATCTGAACTTGAACTTGCATGGCTCAGGTTTAGAGTTTCATTGGCACATTAAAGCATTATATGTCACAAGTGTATTAAGTGTTCAATTTCTGGCCTGCAATACAACAACAACAGGAGGCTTGTGCAAAGCATCATCTCAGGTGTTATAAGTAAACCCTCCCATGTTATACTGTACCATCCCCTATTCTTCAGTCTCTCTCTCTCTGACACACACCAGCTTGTTTCCCACCATACACTGCTTTATATCTGCTTCTAAGAAGCTTACGGCGCTGCTGGAAAATCCACCGATATGGCAACACACATCAGCACCACCACCACCTTCTGTTCTCACTCACTCACGCGTAGACACATATGTTCATACTACTGACAAGCTTGCAGCGGCCAAACACCTGACAGAGAAAGTCAAGTACCATCAAATCAGACCCTCAAGAATCTCAACAATGTGCTGGTGATATTTCAGATAAACAATACTCACAGCCTAGGGGACCAGTTGGACGGGAGCTGGTTTAATGTTTGTACACAGAATGTGGTAATTATTATTCCACACGTATTAAGCATGGATCAGTGGTTTATCAGCTAAGATGCACGTCAGAGGACTATGTAAAACTTCATGCAGGTGAGCAGTGGTGAAGTATTAGTAAGACATTTACTCAAGTTTTGAGGTACATGTATTTTACATGTGTATTTGTATTTTATGTTACTTAAACGTTAACTCCACTACATTTAAGAAGCAAATATTGTACTTTTTAAGTAGTTGTCAGATGTAGCTACTGTCTTAAATACAAAAGCAGATAATGACATTTTAAAATATCATATTTTGTTGTAAATTAAACTATCCAACAGTGTATAAAGCAGTAAAATGTGAATCAGTAATAACAATCCAGTAATATAACACTGACTGGGATCATTTTGCCTTCATTGTGAGTCTACTTTAGATACTTTCAGTACATTTTGCTGCTAATACAGGACTTTTACTTGTAGACATTGCCAGTTTTACTTATTTTTTACTGGATCAGACAGCTCCTACCATTACTGCAGTTGATCGCTGACATGTGTTTACCACTTTCCTGCAAAAATGACCATGGAAATATGAAAAGGTTGTGGGAGGAAATGTGGCAATTCATAGCAGTCATGCTATATTATAAATTACTAGTGGCTCTTGAACACAAAAAGGACCATCTGTAGTGTGCCAGCTACTCTCAGAAAGCCAGCCAACCCTACTGTGGCACCTTTCAGTCACAGGTATCACAGCAGGTGTTACAGGTTTTTACAGTCTTATCTGTCAAACCCAAAGTGATGACTAATTGAATGCTGCTACACTGCTTATATTTACTCTCCATCTGCAGCCCCATCCCCCTCCTGAAAAGCCTGTAACCTCAGGCGACAGTGCCAGCCTCGGCCCTGATATATTGACTATCCTCGGCCACAGCCCTCCTGTCCCGCAGTCCTGAGCTCCATGTTGTCGCTGTCTACTGGTGCGGCAGGACAATAACAGGATTTCGGATTACCCTTGACCAACAAAACGGCTCGGCTCCCGACTGCATGTAAAATTAGGAGCACGGTCTACCACACACGTCCACACACACACACACACACACTTTGCTTATACAAGCCCATGACTCCCACGTCTACTAGATACAAACAGTTTAACCGTTGGTGGTCCACTCCCTCTGTCATACCTCAAACCGGCCCTTGGTGATACCGTTCATGTCTGCGGCGGCACGTCCCTGCTACAAGCCGCACAGACACCAGTAGAGCCGTTTGACGAACGCCGTTATTGTTTTTGTCGCCGTTTTATTTTTGGTCTGCCGGAGTGTAGGAGCCGAGCTGGAGCTGGGTCCTCACGCCCTCCTCCCCCCCAACCCAGCCGTCAGCGAGGCTCCTGTCTCCGGGTCAGTGGGGTGGTGGTTGTGTTGAGGGCGGTGTCGGTCCGGGGCGGCCTGCGGTAACGTTAACGGTCGGTGTCTCGGAGACCAACGGCTCCCCAGCCCGTCTCATCACAGGGCTACCAAAATAACAATAATAACATGGACGGTCTGTCAAATGACTTCACTTCCGCCTCTCCCTTCATCGCGCTGGAGCGAGTCAGCTTGCCCCCCCCCAAAAAATCTCCCGAGTTTGCTAAAAACACGCAGGAAACGCCACATTAACGTCCGCTTTCATCTCTCACATCAGACGCCCCGCATCAAACGCGCGTACGGCGGCTGACACGGTCGTTTCCCCTCAATGTTTTCTGTTTACTTGCGGTGGAAGGGGAGGGTTTACGTGACGTCATTGCTGCGGGAAAAGCACGCGTGGTCGATTTGTTTTGATTGTGAGGTCTTGCAGAGATTTGTTTTTTGAGAAATAACGACAACGGGGTCCTTTTTGACCGCGGCTTCCGTGGCACTCACCGGTGTACTCGCGCCGAGACGTGACCTGACATGAACCTGCGGGTCTGAATAAGGGAAGAAAACTGAAATCTGTGAACGCCAGATCCAGGACCCAAGACTTTCTCTCCGTTAGAGATGTGTAACACTGTCACAGTAAGGCTTCAACCTGCAGACACACATTCCCAAAACGACTTGGGCTGACTTCTCCTGCTTTATGTAAACTGCTTATGTAGCAACAGTGGTGGAAAAAAATGGGCCTACTCCTTTACTGAATTAAAACTAGCAATATACCACTGTAAAAAACGTCACAAACCCTGCATAAACTATTAGTCAAAGTAAGTAGAAAACCCCTTATTAGTTATAAAGACATTTCTGTCCTAAAACCTTATTTCATAGTACAGTTTTTTAGTTGTTTAAAGATGAAATGAGCACCTGTATCTTAAATGATAAGGCAGGTTGGGATAGTAGGATTCTGATAAAATATGATTTTATAAAATCAAGTTTTAGAGGGACATATTGTACTTTTTACTGAACTACATTTCTTTGACTCATTGATTTATTTGAGCTGTAGTTACTTTGCAGGTAATTTTTCATACAAATTATATATTCAGCTAAATTATGATGCATTGTTCAATTAACGCATCCCTCTTATCAAGTAATTTAAGTCCTTAAAGTTTGATTAGTATCTGCCAGTGGAGTAAGAATATTCTGACCTGTCTAAGTATTTTTAAATTATGTTTGATTTTTCAGATTTCTAGTGCAGCCCTCTGCTATTGTTTGCTTGTTCCAAGATATAAACAGTCTTGTCTTGTCTCAAGATTATAAACAGGTTGAAATATTTTCACTGCACTGACAGAGTCGTTTGACTTGTTTAAGGGAAATAAGGTTTTTAAATTGGGATTTTGCTGATTTTGCCGCCCAACTGAAAATAAAATAATATTAAAAGGTAGTTAAAATGACCTCAAGATTAACCAACACAGCAAAAATAATAATAAATAATGATCTAAAAACATGTATATAACACTAAAGGGGTCCAATATGCATAACGAGTAATTTAACTTTGATACTTAAAGGACAATGTGCTGTATTGTTACTCTTACTTCAGTACAGGATCTAAATACTTGTTTCACCACTGTCACTGCAGGTTTTACAGGGCTGCAGACAGACAGTGTGAGTTACACATCCAGAATGAAATATCTTCACAGTCGTTCTCAACACCCCCACTAGAGGGGGATCTTATGCAGCCGGCCACTGTAATGACCAGTTTTGAGAAACTTGTACTTTTCTTGAGTTTTCTGATACTTTATACTTGTATTTCTCTACAGATCACAGAGAAATATTGTACTTTTTGCTTCTTTACAGTGCATCATACTTTCTAAAAATTATCATACATTTGATTGTAAACTCTTAATGTGGAAAGTATCTATATATCTGTCAGATAAATGTAGTAAAATGAAAACTACAATATTTCCTATGAAATTTAGTGGAGTAGAGAAAGAAATAGCTGTAAATGAACATACTCAGGTGAAATACAAATACCTCCAAACAGTGGTGTAAGAAGTACTTAGATCCCTTATTTCATTCAAAAGTAAAAGTACTCTGCATTAAAATGTTCTCTGTCAGTTTAGTGTTATATATATATATATGATGCTTCCTGATTAATATTAATGTGCGTGTTGTCTTTCAATGCTGTAGATGTTTAAGGTTGAGCTCATTTAAAATTTAAATAAAATTTATAGAGCTCATTTTATTTATATATCGTTGGTTAGTTTAATCCACAGCAATGCATCATATCCTATAAGATGGTATAAGAACAGCCTTGTTGCTTTTATACTTATTTTGCTTGTATTTGAGGACTTTCATGCTGTGTGCTAATGCTACTTTTACCAAAGCAAATAAGAGTACTTCTTCCATCATCATTACATACAGCATGCATGTTCCCTCAGGTCTTCCAAAGGCTACAAACATGGCTTGATTACCAACCGGCAAAGCTGGCACCTGCCTCAGAGCCACTGAGGCACAAGTTCACTGGCTTTTGTCACAGCAGACACTTTGACATTTCTCAGTAAAGGCACAAGTGTAAATAATAAAACAAATAATGGCTTAAATCCATTTTGCTACTTTGGTTTCCTGGGTCCTGAAATTGTGCATGCTGGGTCATTGTCACGGCTTGGGCATTAATGTTAGTAGTAACACCTGTGATTTTCCTGCTAAGCCAAAATGCCTGCTGTGAAAACAGGCTATAATAAAGGGAAAGTGTTATTGTACTGGTAACCTTAACAATGAAAGTGAGGCAAATGTCAGTCAAACTCAGTCATCTACACCCACACAGTCCTGAGGAGACTTCTAATTAGAAAAAGGAAGTGAAAACATGTGTGGGTGTACTTTGAATGTGTAGGGCATCATTCTGATACTGTACTTATGTTGTGTACATTACTAAATTAATTTGTGTTTTATCATATTACCACACACCAAATCTGTATAACGTTACAAGGCACAGAAAAGGGGGAGGAGCATGCAGCCAGAGCTACACTGTTTCTCCACTTTGGTTAAAGATGTGCAGTAAATAGTGGGATGTACTTGCGTACTTTGCCTTGTGTATTACAGGTGTAAGTAATATCATTACTGACTGTATTATATTCAGGTGTGCTGGTGTTGTGTACGCATAGTGGGGCACTGAAATGACAGAGAGACATCTACCTGCGCTTTTGCTGCCATTAATGCCTGTTGATACTATTAAAACCTGCCAGGAAGTCAGGCTGCATACAAACCCCACCTTCTTCTCTTTATTGGCAAACTTTAATCCTAACCATAACTGAAATCATAACCATTTGATTGGTGGAGCTTGTCAGGGGAGGTATGCAGCCTGGCAACACGGTCTGCCTGCCAGCCACTGATCCTTCACTGAAGAATGTCCAGGCTCCTGCAAGGATTTTCTTTTAGCCCTGATAAAAGACCCATGTGATATTTAGAAAGGTTTGTTATTATTAAGCTGTTGTTAAAAAAGTGAAGACTATGGGTGGAGAGAGAGAAACATCCGAACAGAAATGTGAGACTAATTTCTGGGATTTATTGGAACAAATAAACACAGGATTTGCATTCTGTTTTCTGCAAACACAGCCATATACTAGTTAGTTAACAATCATAGAAAGTATGTCCAAAGCTTATAACCTGTATTATTCTATAACATAAATATGGAACAGAAATGACTCGCATAGAAGAAATGCTTTGTGAGTGCCTTTCGGCATGAACACATACATTATACATAATACGTTACATAATGACGTTTAAATGTAGTCTTTCATCTCTGTGCAACACATTTTCAATCCTTGTGCCACCCCATCTCACTGCGTTGCATGGTAATTAACAATCTCTCATCAAAAGTCAAATTAATTATGTCAGTTCTTTGAATAGCTCCATGCCCTTCTCATCCTGACTCTGCTGTGGCTGGCAGCTCAGTGTTGAATGTGTCCTGATGATCGCAATGACTCCAGTGATGACAAGCAAGGCCTTATGTCAGACACATAATGTTTCTTTAGAGCCTTTCAGATGGGAAAGTGTAACTCAGCTGTTGATATAATATGTTTAGAAAGATAATAGGGATTTGAATACTTTCACCTTCTGTGCTTCATCCAATATATTTAAAGGTGTATATGTAGTTTGGCCTTTTTGTCATAATCTGTATTCATTACCTCCAATTAGTTTCTATTTATCTGAGTTTGCTATCTATTTTAAACATGTTTTTGTTTATTTTATTACTGTTTGATTACTGTTTGTCACCTTTACTGTGTCTATCTCTGAGTATTTACTCTGTTCCCTGTGTTTTTCCACACATACTTGTTACTGTAGCTACAACACACACATAGAGTATTTGCAGGTTCAGTCCTGGTTCGGACACATTGACACACATATGAAGTAAAAAACACATCTCTATATGTTTGGTGACTTTAACAGAAGGATTAATTGTTGCTTCATGTCTTGTCGCTGAAACAGCTCTTCTGAAAACACAAGGTTTATTTAAAAACTGCACCGTCACAAAGCTGAAAATCTCCAAAATGTCAATATTTTCTTGAGCTCAGGAAAACACTGACATTTTGGAGGTACAGGGTTTTCAGAGGACAAGGACACACACACACAAACACATAACCCACATCTCTCCCAAAACCAATTTTCCGTGCATGCAGCTTCAACTCTTGGCTTTCGAGGCTATTCCTATTTTTCTGTACCCCACTCCTCACAAGGTTTAAGGAGGCTGTTGCCATGGAGACAAAGGCATACCTCCCTCTGTCCCTTGGCTGCACAAGTATGACCAGTGATTTCCTCTGAGTCAACCACACACATCTGCGTTACACACCTCATTCTGACAGGACGTGTCTCACATGGGAAGTCACTGGTCTCACACATACTCAGAGGAATCATGTGGTTAGTGTGTGCACGTGCGTGTGTGTGTGTGTGTGTGTGTGTGTGTGTGTGTGTGTGTTTACTTCCGCAGTACAGATTGTCTGATGTACTGGAAGTCCTGTGAGATTACACACCTGTGTGAAGTCTGCATGTGTGTCTGTCCCTTAACGGAGCCCCCTCACCACCGCACGGACACCTGCAGCAAACATAATTCTCACCAGCCTCTTTGAGATGGTGCAGGTGTGAATCACTGTCTCTCTCCTGCTCGCCATCCCTCTCCCCTCTCCGCCACAACCCCCATCACCTCTCCAGAAATAGCCCCCCGTGCGTGAGTCAGGATCCCAGCCCACCTGAAGCTCCTTCATTCAGACCCCTCTGAACAGGAGCTGAAAGTATGAGAGGTGTCCAAGAGCTGGGTGAAAAAAGCAATCTGACTGAGATGGAAAAACATCAGTGGGAGATTTAAAGCCACAATGCAGCAGCAGCACGGGTGACTCCTCTGGGGGAACACGGAGAGCTATGAAAATGGAAAAGCTGGGGTGTGGAAAGAGATGACTAAGTGTGAATCCTCAATGAAGGTGTCACTCCTTAAGGGATTTCTATATCGCTGTGTATTTGATCTCATTCCAATTGTTTCTCCCTTAAAAATAATTTGATTCATGTTTCACCTCCCCACACACACACACACACATATACAGAATTTGCTCCTGTCCCTCAGTGTTGGCAGTTTTCTCTCCTTCCAGACTCACCTATCATCTTTTCTACTGCAGCACACAGGAAAACAGTCCTTTCCTCTAAGCGTTTTCATCTTCTCTCCCCCTTCTTTCCTTTTCTGTCTCTTCAGTTTTAAGTTTGAGACAGAATGCGATAAGAACTTTCTCATTCTTGACAAAACAATCCACAGCAGTGGAATGTAACAAAGTACATTTACTCAAGTACTACACTTAAGTACAAATTATATTCCTTAAATCTCTGTAAATTACAGTAAACTGAATAATGTTGGGGTTTCCCCTATTGGTTACTTGCATTAATAACAATCTGATATAATAAACAGACCATTTTTCTGCAATGAATAATTTTTACAGCCTACTCAAATACTCCTGATTATACTTTTTTTTCAATGCAGTACTTCAACTTGTAATGGTGTATGTTTACATTGTGGTGTTGCTCATTTTAGTAGTAAAGGATGTGGATATTTCTTAGACCATTGACAGTCTCACTGTACAAGGTCCTCTTTGTAGCAGCTTTCATCACATGATTTTCTTCAGCAAATGAAGTTGTTGAAGTGTCAAATTCTAATTTCCATTTTTTTCTGATTTTATAGACTTCCTGGCCACATTGGCTTTAAAAGTTGAGACAACCTTGGAAAAGTTCAGAAAATGGAAATGTGATCATGTACAGCTTGGTGACAACTGGACTACACCTATCTGCTGAGGAAGATCATGGTAAAAGCCCCAGAACAGCTACTAAAGAGACATTGAGGTGAGAGGGTTTTATCAATAACAATTTCCAAGGTCAAGCATCAACTTTCAGCTTCTAAATATTCCATTCTTGTCGTTTGTACATATTTACTCAGAGGAATACTGCAAATCTAACTCTTGCATGTGATGTTTATGCACATTCAAATACATGATAGGGAAATATATTGCTTAATGCTTTCATTTAGCATATGTACACACTGTGATAACTTTTATTCTATATGTGCATAGTTTTTTATAGGTTATAATATTGATTTAGGCTTAGTGGTGGTGTGGATCCTGTATGTGCTGGTACTCTGTGGGTTGGTTATCTTCACCTGCAGATTCAGTGAAACAATGCCTACATGCTCTAAAAAGCTCTTTATGGGCTATGGTCATCTGTCTTTATCTCCCTTACCAAATGGGACACACACGGTGTGTGCGCGCGCGACACGCTTGGGCTACAGCAGAGAGGACAATTCATCCTAATTAAAATTTTATGCTCAGAGGATGAGCTGTGTTTGAGTGTAGCTTACTGAACCTGAGGTTCTTTATTAGCCACTGGGTGTTAAATTGTCTTTAAATAGCAATGCAGTGCAGTGGGTTGTGTTATTCTTCAACGCCAGCGCAAACTTCCTTACATGTTTACCATTTATCTTTCATCCAGGTCAACAAGCAAAGCAAGTGAAAATCATTTCTTGCTCAAAGACACTTCAGCGGCTTTAACACCCCCTCTCTGTCTCTCTCTACATGCGCTCTCTCTGTAAAGGAGCAGTCCGGAACAGGTGTTATGCCCACCCTCAAGAGTTTCAGCCGTGACGTATTTACTAACGGGGACACGCGAGTTTTCACACCGGTGCTCCAGCTGCTTGCGAGGGTGACTATTTGGGGAGATAAACTGCGCCTCGCTCTTGAGCCGCTCGGACCGTTTTTCTTCCCGTTATCAGCCGCACTTTGTCAACAAGCCTGTACCTACCTTACTGCTGCTCAGTCCACCTCTGTCCACCAGGAGGGACGTAGCGGGAGTTGACTCTCCACCGTCACTTTCACCCGCAAGACTGAAATCATTTGGAAGTTTTTCCAGCAGTTCATTTTGGACACGTTTTTCCAGCATAAGAAGTGATATTTAGTCGTGGGCGTAAAAAAAGATGCTGGATCGTTGTAAGCGAATTGTTCTATCATTGCTCTCTGGATGCCTTGTGGTGACCTCTGTTGTAGTAAATGCAGACGGTAAGTTTGATATATTAAACTATTGTAACAGAGGCGTTAAAAAGATAGGCTGCTAGCCTACATAAATGATCCAACAAAACTATAGACTTCATTATAAATGAATTATAACTTCATTATAAACTATTTGTAAGCTTTTATTGGAATAATAATTGAGTGGCACCGAGTTTCCATCTTGAAAGTTGGGATTTGGTGATGAACCGTTACTCAGAGCTGGTGGAAGCGCGCGAACAGTTGGCACCTGCCTTAATCTCGTGCGTTTCGTTAGCTAATCGTCGCCAGAAAGCACGTCCTCTCTCAGCCCGTGTTTTATTGGTCTTATAAATATTTCATGCTACATCCAAAACGCCATGTAACGTCTAATAAAGCTGTGCGTAATTGATGTGCGCGCGCAGTCATTTTTACTTCTAGCCTTTATAGATTAAGCTTAATCCAAATATTTAGAAGAATTAGCTCTTACACATATTATAGATGTTAAACAGCTTTTTAAGTGCTTTTAGACACCAGCTAATGATGTGACAATGAGGTGACAATGAAAGTGACAGTTTGCTGCTGTGATGGTTAATTTGAACCAGAACAGAACAGAGCAGATATCAAACTTCTCTGAGGAGCTTCACTCCAGACAACTGATCCTTGATACACAACATGTTATTTTGTCAGCCTCAAAATCCATATCTGCATGGTCTGCTTTACTGTTTTATGTCTTACATCATCCCAACCTGAAATCAGTGGTAACTGTATGGTATGGATGCTCAAAACCCATGTTATGAAAAATGGGTAGTGCTAAAAAAAATCTGTTCCCCTGAGATCAATAACAGGCATTTTAACCTTCCCTTTTCTGATCTCCTAGTCATGTTCAAGTAACCTGTAAGTCTTTTATTTGATCAAATGAATCTGTCTTTTGTGTTCATGTAAGATTGAAAACATGAGTGTATCTATGAATATACTTTAGATTTGGACTAAATAGGCTATTAGGCCAGGCATCTAATTCTTACAAACCCTGCTAGTACCCAGAAGCTCACAGGTCGAATATCTACAGCAGTGGTCATAAAAACTTAATATAAGAGGTTAATATGTAATGAGAGGTTTCAGAGGCTTTCCCCTCAATCCCTGCTGTCTCTCTTCTCAGGTCGAGTGTTTGTTATGGACCTGAGGAACTCCTCCGGCCTACAGGGCTTCAGAGATGCTCAGCAGGCTTGTGCCTCACAACATTCCCGCTTGGCCTCATCAGAGGAGCTCCGTTATGCTGTGGTGGAGTGCCACTTCTCCCCTTGCACCCGTGGGTGGCTCTACGGAGGAGCAGTGGGGTAAGAAAAAGACATTTTCTTTGTGTATGTACTTGTGCATGAGGGTCTTCATTGGAACATGTAGGGAGACTTTAGGTTTCTGGAGATGTCAAAAGTCATTTTGGTGAGTGCCCTTCTGTGTGTGTGACGGAGGTGAATGGATGAAAGAGAAAGGAAGGAAAGGCAGCAGTGGCAGTTTTAGAGGGAGTGGGAAGCTAGAAGAAGAGAGTGACACATTTCAGGGGGGAAAGAGAAAAAGGAGAGAGGAAGAGAGGGAGAAAGACTCCTCTGTTCCTTCCTGGAGCAGGAGGGAATTCTGAGCCGGGGTGTCATGTCGACAACTGCCTCCATTTACACCTCTCATCTCCACAGCTTCCAGCACCCAGAGACAGCAACAGACAGACAGGCAGAGAGACAGATGATTTATATAGCTCGAAGAGCATCAGTGCATCGTTATAGACAGGTTTTTGATTGACAACTTCGATCCTTAGAAGTATATGCAGAGGATAGACAGAACGTACTGCAGTGATCCTGCCGGTGACAGGTGATCCCAAGCCTACAGGGTATATGTTGCTCAATAACACACAGATGGTGGTAAGGTGCTTGTGCTTTTTAAAGTTGAGCTGAAATACTTTCCTGAATTTATCAAAAGTGATAGTACATAAAGAATAATTCCTCAAACATGTAATTTCTGTCTCTCTTTAAAGCTGCACTTTAAGCTTAATTAACAACAAGCATAAAAAAAGAAATAAGGAATAACTAACAAAACAGGGGTCTACAGCCAAACTGTGCTTAAGCTGAATGCTGATGATAGCAAGCTTACATGCTCAGAATGACAATGCTAACATTGTTTAGCAGGAGTAATATTTACTTGTTCATCTTAGTTTAGCATGTAAGCTAACATTTGGTTCTGGGACGTTGTGGGGAAGCAGTAAATATTTTAAAAAAAAATTACTATAAGTTCTTCAAATTGCACAAAGATCTTATCTTCTAATCTAGAACTTTCCTTAATCCCTTTGCTGGCCCAATGTTGGAAACCCGGATCAGCTCTCCCTGGAGTGAAACCCTAGCATAAACTCTGGTTATACTCTCATATAGGACTAAGGCCTGACAGAGAAAGTGTTTCACTTAGAAATTTCCACGCCTCATACCAAACGTTGATTGTATTAAAAACAAAGGGATTCTTTGTTTGCTTTCTTACTTTCTTGATATCAGCTGAATAAATGTAGAGTCTCAATCTCCATCCATGGAGGGAGAGAATCAGGGGTAAAATAGTACATAGCAATGCAAAGTTTAGCTCCCCAGTAGCACCAGTAGAAATCAGACACATGGAGCCGTATTTGCCATTCAGTCAGAACACCATCAACTGATTTTGTTATTGAGTCTACAATCGGGTCATAGTTAGTTGAGACTATGTGGTCAATCTCTAGCATAATATGGAGGCAGAGATATGGAAAAAAGAAAAGCTGTTCTTTCCTCACACTCCCTGCTCTCTATGTCTTGGCCAGTGGACAGTTTTCACACCCGCTTACCATGTTTCACAGCGTATCACCCATCTATGGGACTTTCTGTCTAACTTCATGCTCCCCCTCCCCCCTAACCTTTTCCACCTGGACTCACCTTATCCTTCTTCTAGGTTGGCGAAGAAAGTAATGTAAAAACAGACCAGCGGTGCTTCTCTGTGTTATATCACAGACATTTTATCTCTGTTATTCTTTCTTCTTCTTTTGATTTGTTCCTATATGTGACCAGGATTGCACACATCACATAAACACCTCTTGCCAATCACATATTTCAGAGCATGCTGACGGGAAATCCTTCTTCCTTTCTTGCTGGCTCCATGGCTGCCGGCTGTAGTGTGTTTGATACAGTCCTGTCTGTTGAGTCATCACATATATAGTACATCCTCTCCCAGATTTTATGCAAAGGTCAGGAGCTCTACACCTTACGCTATGCTCTAAGGTCAGAGGGGATGTTGTATGCTGTACATATTCTAAAGCCACTTGAGGCAAATTTGTGATTTTGATTTTGGGCTGTATAAATATAAATATATTCAGATATGTGAATGAATTATTCATGAATTCTGAACCGTAAACCATTATCTACGGCCTCCCATATTCACTTCCCTCCCTTGTTCTGTTCATTTGCTTTGATAAGTCTCACATTTCTTTCTTCTGCACTCTTTAACTGAATTAAAAGGATGTCCGAGGAGCTTAAAACATAAACCACAACATCTTCTGTCCAGCCAGGGGCCTTCTTTGTTGCATGTCCACACACATGCACACACACCCTTGTCATGCGGTATAAGCAGGGCACTGCATTGAAGATCAAGTGGTGTGAAATGTGTTGTCGCGTTGCACTGACATAATGTTTTGGTCTGTTGCGTAATAACAAGCGCTTCTCAGATTGACTCTCCCACCTTAACGCCTTCCTCTTACCTGTCAATCATAGATCTGCTGCCCTGGTGACCAAACACAATAACACCAACAGACTGAATTAACACTCAGTTTCATACAAACACAGACATACACATAAAAGGTATGTGTATGTCTTTAATAGTTTTGTCATGTAAGGTGAGGGTTTTGAGAAATGGTTGTTTAGTCAGGTGAAGTGTTCCCTGCCCCTGAAAGAGGTCAGTCTCTCACTCTCTGTCTCGCACGCACACACTCGCACAGATGCCTGCAGGAGCTGCAGTTTAATGTAAAAACAGTCTCTGTGTGTTTTTTGTCTCTCTCTGAGTGTTTTCTTGGTGATTTCGCTCTCTCTTCTCTCAGACTTTTGTCCTTATAAGCTGAAGTTAGCATGGCACAAGCATGCGGTATGACTCACACCACTTCTCACAGTCTCGCTGCACTGCCAGTCAAATTCTTTCCAATTACTGATGCTTTGATTAACTCTGTTACACAAGTGCATACATACACAGACTCACACACGTGTCTGGAGCAATACCTTTTCCATTTAATAGCTTGATAAGTAATATTAACAGTCAAACCTGTCATTAGGGAAAAGTTTAATATGTCTGACTTTTAATGACATCTTTGATTGTTGTCGGGAGCCAGTATGGGAACATGAATTGATGGGCCTGGGAAGTTTGAGTCATTCTTATCTGGTGCTATGATGCTATAAACCTTAATGTGGCAACAAAAATAGACTATTTACTCAGCATTTTTTGCCTCTGCAGCTTGTAGGCATTATGCATTGAGCTCATTATTCATTTGGTCCCTGTGGAATGCGTATAATATTAATTCTATAATGTTATGATTTTGCTATATGAGGTTGGCATTAACTTCATTCTTCTGCATGGGAACATCTATTCATAACGTCCAATAGTGAGATAATGTTGTGCCACAGGCTACAACTGCTGATACTGCACCATGTTTGAGCTGTGCTGTGGTTTTCCTGGACACTGACGTCATGCTGTAATAATATTTGGATAAGTAACGAATCAGAGCAGCAAGTGCTGGACATATATGTCCGTGAGTGTCACTATGTTACCCATATACATACTGGATATAAACCAGAGTCACAGCTTCACATGTGAGCTCTCACTCACTTTTATCAGTGAGATCTCAGTGTAAAAGTACCAATACTAATTACAAGTAAAAGTCCTGCATTCATAATCCTACTTTAAGTAAAAGTACATTTTTATCCACTAAATGTAGTTAAAATATCAAAATTACGTGTGTGAGTGTGATGTAATGTAATATCATGTGATGAGAATATGTTAAAAGTAAACATACTAGATTTAATTATGACCACCCTCAATCCTAGAGTCCCTTAGGGGTGCTTAAATGGTTTGCTGTAGGCCATTTGCTCTCACAGTCACATTGTAATTAATGAGTGTGTTTGTGTGTATGTGAGCGTCAAGTTCTCCAACGTCTGTCTATCTATCTATCTATCTATCTATCTATCTATCTATCTATCTATCTATCTATCTATCTATCTATCTATCTATCTATCTATCTATCTATCTATCTATCTATCTATCTATCTATCTATTTGCAGGACCACAGTGTGTAATGTTGTAGGGAGTGTACTGAAAGCTGTGGACGTGAAGACAGAAAATGCCACAGAGGATGCCACACACATGGACGCCTTCTGTATCAAAGACAAAGGTCAGTAGACACACATACACAGATGTATGCATTTTTAAACTTGTACATAAAGCTGTGAGTAGTGATCAGAATATGAATGGATCAGCTGTGTGTGTTTGTGTGTAGTTTCCTGGGATGTGAAAGAGGCTGTGTCCCTTGCTTCCATCTATACCTTTACTTTTGACGCGTGTGTGTGTGTGTGCTTGTCATATATATTTTTTACTCATAACTGTATACCTGTTATACCAGTCGTTCTGCCTTCTCAGGAATATCTGAGCAAGTAATGTGTATGTGATGATATAACTCGATCCATAAATATATACGTAAGTCTTGACGGAGCTGAAGCTAAATTCCACACTCCTATCCCACTGGCATGGATCTGTGAGGGGAGGGGGCCAGTCAGTGGTTGGTTTTGGATCAAACCATTATTGGATGCCACCCAGAAGAGTATTCCAGCCCTTCCTTTTAAACAGTAGAGCTACTGTGGCTGTTTATACATATACTGCACAACCCGAGGTGGAAACAAACTCTCTGCTGTGGGAAAAATTAACAGGACAAATCCATTTAAAGCAGTGGAAGCAAGACACAGCTTCATAGTCAAGGTTGTGATTACTGTTATGGATATGGTTATGATTGGAGGTAGAAGGTGCCATGTTAGCACCATTATCAGGGCAACAAACAATAGATGTCGTTTAAAGATTACATTACAGTAAATTAAGTCAGTTCTGCTGACTTAAAATTGTTTTTAAAGACTATTTAATTTTTTTGGTGCATTTTTAATACTGTATGTGCTGTGAACTTTACATATCAACATGTTACAGACAGATGCTATAATCGATCACATTGCACATGGTATCTTCCTTTATTTTCTATAAATGGTTTTTATTATTGACAAGCCACATTGCCAGGTCCAGCTGCTCTAGAGCCTTCAATCATATGATAAGGTCTTTGGAGTTTGCAGAGTTCTCGTGACATTGTAAATCTTAAAATTTCCATAATTTTTGAAGCACTTTAAAAATAAACAATTATACATTATTATTATTACATAGAAACTATACATTATTGTTGCGTTAGAATGCAAGAAGTGCACCTTTATTTGGTGCTTTGGTGGGAAAGTTTGTCATCCAGCACCGGAGTCAGTTGCAAAGTCAGACAAAGGTTCTACAGAAGATTGAAATCCACCTTGAAACTGACAACCATTGTCTGCATGGAAGGAAGGAACATTATTTATTTTGAAAAAAGGATATGTTTCAAACTATTTTAATTTGTAGAAAGTAGTAATTGGTTAAAGCCCTCTAATAAACTTTTTTTTTTTTTTACAGTAATGCTACTGTACATTGAGTAGTTTCTTTTAAAAATATTAGATCTTCATTCTGGAAAATTAACAATTGATTTTCATTGTATAATATTATAATAAAACAGCAGCTGAATGTGTTATTAAAGTTTTTTATTTGGGGAAGGGTAAGTAAATAAGATAACAGAAAAAATATATAGTGTAGCAATTTGGAGTTAATCAACATGTTATTATTTGTCAAGTAAACGCTGTTGTCTTTTTATAATTACCATGAATAATAAAACCAGAGTCAAGACAATATATAGCATTTATCTCACTCCAGTGGCATTGTTAGTGGTCATGTTTGTCAAAATAGCAGCCACATTTTCCACAAACCCCACTGCTTCCTTTCCCATGAGACACTCTTATCGCTTTCTGTATACAAATGGGATAGTGTTGCTGTAAAGCTGGATAATAATAATGAGTCATGTTTCATTAGCTGCACTGTGTAGTATTAAATAGGGATTGCATCATCTTTATCTAAGAGTTTAACAATTTAAAACATTTATCTTCCACTTTGTGTGTTGAGTGTGCTTTTTTCAGATTACATGCATCTCTGTTTTTTTTGTTGAAAGGTGTGCCGTGTGGTGACCCTCCATCCTTTCCTAATGCCCGTCTACAGGGGCACTCAGGGTATGAGATGGGAGATGAGCTGCTTTACACATGTGTGCCAGGTTATGTAATGCCCAGTGGACGCAGTGCCTTTAGCCTGCTGTGCGACAGCTGTGGAGAGTGGTATGGACTGGTGGAGATATGTGCCAAGGGTAAGAAGGAGTTTAAACTGTTTATGTTGGAGAGTGGGACAGAAATGGAAAATCCTGCTTCGGTTCATCCTCTTCAAAGCTTCGAGCTTTGACCCAGACAGAAGGCCACTATGAGGTCAGCCTCCTCACCTCTTGCTTGTTAGCTCCCATTGTTGTGAGGCCGCTAGTGCTTGATTCCTGGCTTTTAGAAAACAGAGTCTCAGTTATGAGTCGGGTTGAAAATGGCTGCTATTACACCTCAGTGTGACCTGCCATAGTGTGACCCAGTGCATAGCAGAGAGAGAAGGGGGCAGGAGTTGTCTATGAAGGCAGAAGGCCAGGCCCATGGTTAGCTAATAGAGTCTAAGTCGTGTTTGTGCTCTTCAGTAATGACCTGTCAGGAACAGCAATACATCTGAGTCAAGCCTCAAAAAATCCTTCAAGTCTCAGTAAATGTATTTGCTTTCTTGTTGCGAGTTAGATTAGTAGATTGATACCACTCTTTGCTGGAGCCACAAGCTGGTTAGTGTAGCTTCGCATGAACACAAGAAAAAGGGGGAAACAGCTAGCTTGGTTCCAAAGGTAAGAAAATTGGCCTACCGACACACTAATTAACACATCTAGTTTGTTTAATCTGTACAAAATCCAAATTTTTTAAAACCAAAATGTTGTAATGTTAAGGGGGCTTAGGTGCCAGACTTTTTTGGCTGGGACAAGTCACTTCAAGTCTCTGCTGGATGCTTGGCAACTTCAGGGTGACAACTTGGCTTCAGATAGTCATTTCTTCCGGCCAGGAAATTATGACAGGTAATGGTAGGCAAACTTTATCTTACCTTTAGCTAGGCTAGCTGTTTCTCCCTTTTTACAGTCTTTATGCTAAGCTAGGCTAACTAGCTGCACCTTTATATTGAATGGACAGAAATAGAAATGGTATTGATCTTCTCATCTGACTCTTGCCATATTTCCCAAATGTCAAACATTTCCTTCCCAAAAAGGGAAGGGTCACTGCAAATGCCTCTTTGTTGTTTTTGAGTTGAGTTGTATGATCATGAATGTTGTGATTTGATGTAGCGTGGTCACTTGATCAAGTAAACAAATGTGTGCTTGTTTTTGTTTCTGCAGATGAGACTGAAAGTCACGTAGACTACGAGGACAAGTTCACAGATTCCTATGGAGAGGCAGAACGCCGCAATGAGAGACCACAGGAAGCTCAGGGTGAGGTGTACGAGAAGGTGCATGGAGCTGCATACCCAGAGGGGAAAACCGAACAGGAGCAGCAAGAGACAAGCTTTAGTGTTGATGTGAAGGAGGAGTATAAAGACCAACACGGAGAGCATGATGTGGAAGGAAAGGTGATTGGTAGAGAATCAGAAGGAGCTGTAGAAGGAGGAGAAAAAGACGATGAACGAGCTGTGGAGGACTTTATTGGCTATACAGGTTGGGAGCAGGAGAGGAGGGAGGTGGTCACTACTGAGGCAGCCGCAGCCACAGAACCACCTGTCTCTCTTCTCTCCCAGAAACACCTCTTCTGGTTCCCTTCTGAGGCCTTCCAGGAGGAGGGACATCCTGTCTCCAACAATCCAGTCACACAGACTACACAGAGGGCCTCAGGCGTCCAATCAGAGGAGAGCAAAGAGCATGAGAGCCATGAAAGGCCCCAGCGTCCAGTTGATGTTGACGACCATGATCATGAGCCAGACAGCTATGATGATCATGACACAGATGACCAAGATGATCATGTCGACAGCCACCATGACGATCAAGATGGCCGTGACAGTCACCAAGATGAAGATGATCATGTGAAGCATTATACTCCAGCTCAGCATGATGATCTGGATAAACGGGACCGCCACGAAAATCATGACGATCGCGATGACCATTACGACATGGGGGAACACGAAGACGATCGTGATCATGTTCGCTATGGCATCCAGGAGTATGATGACCGAGATGATACTTATGATGAACATGAAAGCTACGAAGATCACGATGATGTGACTCACGATCATCGTGGTCGAGAACACCCTGACGGCTCCGAGGAACATCCAGACCATGAAGACCACGATGACGGTGAGGAGCATTATGATCACGAGAAGGATGATAAGGGCCGATACACTGATCGCGATGATCACAAACACGATGACCATGACAGCTATGATGATCATGATAGCCATGAAGATGTCGATGATGGTCATCGGCATGCAGTCTTTTCTATAGCAACAGGTGAACATCAGAACCTCACTAAGAAGGCAGGGGGAGGAAAGGCCACCACAGATGAGACCTGGCTGGACGGCTATCCTGTGGTTCAAGAGGAAACAGAAAATGGTGACTCCACAACGGAAAGGGTAAAACCAGGGGATAGAGGAACAGATGTCAGGACAACAGACAGACCCAATGAGGTGGAAATTCGTAGATCTGTCACTTACACTAGCTTACCAGAGGTGCCCGGGTCTCCCACCACTGAGCCTGCCTTAGAGCAAGGGGGAGTGGAGGAGATGTGGCCTGGCTTCCTCCCCACCACTGCTCCCTCCCCTGACCACTCAGACCCCTCAGACTTCCCCTCATACTCCGACACCCTGGACTTCGACACACAACAAGCAGCTCCCACCCACTCCTGGCTGGGTGACCTCACTGAGCACCCCTTCCTCGATCACCACCATGTGCACGACGGTGACACCCTCACTGAAGCCACGGAGGACCACAATCTGCCGGGTGAGACCGGCGAGAGGGGCGAGATGGAGGGAGAGATGGGGGAGACGATCTGTGCAGGTGAGAACTGCCCTCCCCATCCTCCGAGCTCCTCCAGCCGAGGTCCCACGGTGGCGGCCATAATTGTGGTGATGTGTGCTGTCGCCGAGGCGGTCATTGTAGGGGTGTGGTGTTACCGACGGCAACAGCAGAAGAGCTCAATATACGAGATGAATGGGAAGGGCCAAAGTCAGACCAGACAGGGCCAACAGATAGAGATGCAGCAAAAGGTGTAAGAGCGAGAGATGAGGAGAGAGGGACACTGACTGAGACATTTGGGAGGGATGGGAAGATTCGTATGAATTTGAGTGGAAAGCACAGCCCCTCATCTAGCTAGAAAATATTTAAAGATTTTGGGTAGGTATGAAAAGATGAGTTAAGTCACAGCCCTGTTGTGAAGAGCAAAACCTTACCCAACAGTAAGATCTGATGCTTAACTTAGTGAAACAAGACGGACGCAGCTCTGCATCCTCTCACATTGCTTTTAAGGAATTTTACTCATCTTTGATATACCTAACCATTATTTTCAAAGCTCTGACATGTAGCTGAACAGGTGGTGGGGCTGTATCTGGACTAAACTCAACTCAAGGAACTGAAAAAAGGAGATGACCATGTAGGAAAACCACAAGAAGACATGTCTCCCCGTCTGAATATATGAACTGAGACTTCAACCTCCAAATCTCTTGGACATTGTGGTAAAGATTCTCTGTGTTACCTTGCTGTTATTTTTGTTTGACTTCATTGACTCCTTGTTTATTGTTGATTTAGCTGTGTTGTTCTTGATTCTCATTATTCTCTGTTTGCCTGAGTACTTTGTCGATTAAAAACAGATTCCACTTGTTACTCCATCACGAGAGCGCTGACGTTTCCGATAAATACAGCAGCTTTGGGGAGGTGGTCCCAAATGAATGACCAGGCTTCTGTCAGCCAGCATGAACAAATAAGAAAGGATGATGATGATGATGATGATGATGATGATGATGATGATGATGATGATGATGATGATGATGGTGGTGGTGGTTAGACCAGATGAGAGACTTGGATGAGCGGTATGCAGGGAAAGGTGTGAGGAAGAAGGATGACAGGTGAACCATTTTAAGATCTTCCCGCCTGTTGGTTTTGACAGTTGGCTGACAAGAGATGTGTCCAGCTGCTGTGTGTGTGTGTGTGTGTGTGTGTGTGTGTGTGTGTGTGTGTGTGTGTGTGTGTGTGTGTGTGTGTGACTGAGAAAATATGCGTGTGTCTGTGTGTGTGTGTGTGTCTCAGGTCTGTGCAATCCGCCAGTCAGCGGTACCTTGTGTTTGCAGACGCTGTTCAGACCTACCAGAGATCAAGCATTGTGGTGCTGACATGGCAACAGAGAGAGGAACTGAAATCACAGCCCATTGTTATGGTTTTAATTTAAAGGGTTAGTAATAGTCTGAGAGTTAGATTTCTAAACATTATGTGGAGTTGGATGAGCCTTTGACTTTTTGGTTAAAATTGGGGCTGGACCATATGCCCAAAAATGTATATATATATATCGTGATCATTTGTTACATTTAGCTCTATAATGATAAATGTAATGCTAAATATCAATAGATTATATTTCCTTACTTGTGCTCTGCTCTGTTTGTCCTGATAAATTACAGCAAGAGAAGATAAAGAGGGTTATTTGGACTGGACTGGGGGAGGATTTGTTCATTTAACATCTGGACTAGGTATTATTTGTTGTTAATTGTGAATTCAGACAATTAAAGAAAACTGTGATATATGTAAATTCAGCTTGGTTAGAATATTAAAATGTCTGTAACTTTATCATTTAGTTTTTTTGTGTCCAGTCCTAGTTCAAAAAAATGAAAGATTTTACAATGTACTGTAGGTGTGTTTGATTCTGTGATATTTACGCTCTTGCTGTTTATACTGTGTCAGATGCTTCAGAGCTGGGTCAAAGGTTAAAATAGAAAAGTTCATAAAAAGGTGCAAATGTAAATAAATTCAAATAGCCATAAGAGGATTTAATATTAGATCATATTAGAGTTTGTAATTCCGGTAATGTGTGAAGACTACAATATGAATTGTATGGCAATAACTTAAATAGAAAGTGCTTCATTTTTAATTAATATCCATTGGTGGATGGTGGCTTGTAGACAAGACACTTTATGGTGTCATCAGTCATGAATGATCATTTAATTTTTCCTCACATGTTTCTGACTTAACATCCGGAGTTCTCAGCTGATTTCTAAGAAGGTTTTAATCTAGTTATGTAATAAGGATTTGTTATGTATGAACTGGTTATATGAATAGCAGATATATTTGATTTACTTCAAATTGCTAAAAAATAGTTCACCAATCTTTTTCATTTCCATATTGTGGCGTCTGAAAGTGAATTGTCCTAATGTGGCGGTGGCATGGGAATTAAGTGCCTGTCTATATGTTTCTGTAAATATGGATCTCTAACTGTAATAACTTCCTGTACATTCTGTCGCATTACTGGAGTGGGGAAAATAAATTTGACGTATGTTTCTTCACCAAGACAGTCAAGCACAGTGGACAGTAGACATAACCTCTTCATGTCCTACACAGGGTCAGCTCATCTCCATGTTCAAAATCTACTGCCTTTAAACAACAGGTACTGTACTGGTTGTAAGGGCAGAAAATAAAGACCACATTGTAGATTATCAAGCAGTGATCTGTCTGGTGACACGCCATGATCTGTGCCAGAAGACTGATCATAATCATTGAGAACGAGATTAAATTTGGGGCTCTGGGGCTGAGTTTTGTTCAAAATCATGACATATTTGAAAGAAAGAAAGTATTTAAAAGAAAATGATTTTTTTTTACTCATTCACATGATGCTAATATTTCTCCAAGAGTGTTTCTTCTTCATCTCAAACAGCCTGATGTGTGTGTGATATCAGGATGAATTGTGTACTGTATGTGTTCTCTAAGTCACAATAAACTCATAAACATGTAGTTTTAATTCTTGATTTCCATTAACGGACACATTCGCTAACTTGTCACATATCGAGGTGTGACTTTGACCTGCGACCTTGACTCCTGACAATGAGCCTTTTATCCGAACTTTTAAATGAGACTTCTTCTACCAGCTATCATCCCCATTTCTTTGCAATATGATACAAATAAATGTTTAAAAAGAACAAAAGGGGGCAGATGAAAGATAAAACAAAGGAGAAGTAATAAAAGAGACAGATAAATACAGGCAGGAGAGAAATGAGAACACAGAGTCAGAGACACAGTAATACAGCGAGAATGTTCCCCTGTGGGTTTTTAACATCACTGTGTGACAAACTGCACAGAGACTCAATGTTCAAACATTATTAAACAACTCAGTGTTTTCTCTGGATGTCTCTCTGGTCAGCACAGCCCCGGGTTTCGCCTAAAGGACCTTTGTAAACATCCTGCTGATCAGCCCTTTAGTCAAACTCAAAGGGCTTAAACAAAGCATTAGTTAATTAATTTAATTAATCATTTAAGTATGCAAAAATACTATAAAAGCCCCTCGTTTCGGGCTCACAAATGTGTCTATGTGATAGTACATTTTGGGGTTCTGGATGGTTGGTTGGACTGAACAAGCAATCTGAAGACGTGAAATAGGGCTTTAAGAATTATCAATATATTTCACTATCTACTCACATTTCATAGAACAAACATATCTTAGCTGAAAAAATAAGTGGCAGATGTAGTTGCAGCTCTAGACTAAAGGGGTGTTATTCACAACTGCCCACATCCCCAAAACAAGCAACCGTAGTATTACAACAACACTGCTCATTTCTTGAAAGACCTGATGTTTTATTATCATTTCATTGTAAAAATACAACATACATGATTCACAGTGGAGGAAGAAATCCATAAAACAGTGAGTAAAAATGTGTCTTGTCTCTTTTATCATTATTGTCTTTAAATCATTTAGCCGCTGTGTAGTATGTCCATACCTCAGAACAGGATATTTAGTGCACAACATTTTACACATGATATTCAGGATGTGGATCTGCAGGTGAAAACACAGTGACCAATCAGAGCCTCGTACAAAACGCATTAAATACAAACTGGGGGGTGTTATGCTGCTTGAGTTTGTTTTTTCAGTGTGTTGGAGGACCTTCCAACACCGGGAATGTATCCTCGTCCAGGAACTCATCTATAAACTCCACCACCTCCCCCTGCAGACACACACGAAAAAGGAAAAGAGACAGCTCAGGAAGGTCTGTTTTGTTTCAAGTGAATTAGCATAAACCCTCCCACGCACAGTTCTATCTGTGATTTCTCATACCTGGCATTACTAAAGAGATTACAGTCAAGAACTGAATGGTATTTACCACATACAGCATGTAATCCTGGCTTATGTTGGGTTGCCCTGATGGCCACAGTCCTTGTGCTGCATCATAGCAACTTAAAGAAATGCCAGTGTCGTGCTGCCACCCCATGGCTTCTGTCATATTGCAGCCTGAGAAACACAGGGCCCACATTGTACTGCAGGGTCATGTGACCAGACTGAAGAATCCAGGGTTTTTCCATAAATTACACAAGGCCAGACTAGCCTATGAGAATCGCAAACGACCTCATCCAAACTCTAGATGATTTTATGGGAATCACACAGGTCTATTTATAAGGATAGACAGTAGCTAATGCACCAACACATACAAATATGTAAACATGGACACACACCTCATCGTCGCTCACCAGGCGTTGTCTGGAGAACTCCAACATTTGTAGCTGCATGGTGGTCAGATTGTAGTACCGCACTGCCTCCTGTAGCATACAAACAGGCACACAACAGGTAAAATGTGTGTTAAAGTGAACCAAAGACACAAAACGGACAGAAGACTGAGGCCAAGTGCCAGGTCAATTTCACATACGGTTGGTCCAGGGAGCCTTCCAGGAATAGTTTGATATTTGGTAAATATGCTTAATTGCTTTATTACCAAGAGTTATATTCGAAGATTTATACCACTCCTCACCAGCTGGTTAGTTTAGCTTAGCACAAACATGAGAGTGATATCGATCTTCTCATCTCTCAGCAAGAAAGTGTTCGGTTTCCCAAAATGTAAAACTATACCTTTAAGGTGTTCTTAAAGATGAAAAAACTGGAACAGGAACTGTGTGTTTTTTAGTTTAAGGTTTAATAAGGTTTCTAATCATTAATATGTCTCACTGATCTGGCGAGGAAGTCCTCCTCTGTCAGTCCCCACTGGCTTTTGTGGAACTGGTAATAAGCCACGTTATTCTTCATAACTTCATCGCTGGGGTCAAAGAGCATGTAGCTTGCTGCACACGGTACTGCGTTCTTCAGGTCATTCACTGAAAACACAACAATTACAGCGCTTAATACCGGGATGTTCCTTGATAAAAGTCATAACGCAGTAGACTTTACTCCAAAGGACAAGAGTGCTCTAGTTTCATCACTACACTTCAAAACAGTCCTACATGTACATAGTTGCAAAATTGTCACCAATAACAAAACAACATTATACTCACATTTATAATAGGCAAACTGCAGATAGTGGTACATGGTGGCCACAAACTTCTCAACAATGAATCCTCCTACGACAGGTGTCAGTTCACTTTCACACCTCACTTTCCTTTCAAGAACCTCTATGTAGTGATCTGTAAAGAACGAAACAAAGTCAAAGCTCAGCACTAGATTAAACTTAGCTACAACAAAAACATGTTTAAGAAAGGTTTAAATAAATGACAGATGCAAAAAGGGCTGTATTATCTAAGAAAAAATGCAGTGACAGGTGGACTGCGGAGGAGGAACAGAGTCGGAACAAATGTACTGCAGGTGAGAGTGTTATTAACTGACCAGCTATGGAGGGGTAGAAGTCTTTAAAGTCTTTGACATCCCTAGGGCCCTCAGACGCAGCCAGACACTCATCGTAGACCTTGAAGAAGTCCCTCAGTGCCAGCTCCATGTCTGACACTGAGGTACGGAAGTTTTCTCCATTATAAGCCCGCACCGCCACGCACAAACAATGTCTGCGACAACAAACACAAACAAAAAAAATATCAGTCATTTAATGTTAATTTTGGGCAGCACTGAAGCAGTCCACCTAGTTAAAAATCTTGGTTGATATTTTCAATGCAATAATTAGATTAATTGATCTGTTATCTGCCCACTATTATGAGGTATTCAATGAAAGGATGAATTTCATTTCAATGATGTAAGAAGTTCAAGTTTATATTTATCATTGCAGCTGTACCACCGTTTCCAAAAGAGTTGACAAGCTGTGTAAAATGACAATGTGTAAAACATTGAACCACCATATTTAACTGAAAATAGCAGAAAGACTTATCAAATGTTGAAAATGAAATTTGATTGTTTTTGGAAAATGATGCCAGCAACAAATTTCAAAAAACACTAAGTGTCTGAGAAGCTCCTGTAATCTTGAAAGTGGAATATTTCCCATTCTTGGTTGATGTAGGATTTCAGCTGCTCAGCAGTTCGGGGTCTCCATTATCGTATTTTATAGTTAATATTGCGCCAAACATTTTCAGTGGGTGACAAGTGGGACTGCAGGCAGGCCAGTTTAGGGGACTCTTATTACAGAGCCATGCTATTGTGATATGTGCTGAATGATAATAAATAAGCAAGGCTGTCCCTGAAAAAGACAATGTCTACATGGAAGCATATGTTGCTCCAGAACCTCTATATATATCTTTCAGCATCAATGATGCCTTCACAAATGTGCAGGTTACCCATGCCATGTGAACTAATCCATCCCCTTCTCATTACACATGCTGGCTTTTACACTGTGTGCTTCCACCAAGTCAGATGGTCCCTCTTCTCTTTAGCCCCGAGGATGTGGAATCCATGATTTCCAAACAGAATTTTAAATTTTGACTTGTCAGACCACAGACCCTCCAGGTTTTCCACCTTGCCTCAGTCCATCTTAAATGAGCTAGGACCCACAAAAGGCAGCAGCGTTTCTTTATCTGATTTATATACAGTTTCATCTTTGCATGGTGGAGATTCACCTTGCACTTGTGAAACTGTGTTTACAGACAATTGTTTTTGGAAGTGTTCCTCAGCCCATGCTGTGATGTCCACTACAGAATCGTGTCCCTTTTTTCTGATATTCTAAATCTTTTAATGATATTATGCACTGTAGACAATGAAATGTGATGTTGCTGCAACCAAATTAGAAATAGATTTTCCAAAAACTGTAAAACTCTCCCAGTTTCAACATCTGATAAGTTGTCTTTCTGCTAATTTAAATTAAATATGAGATTTCAATGTTTTGCATGTCATCACATTTAGCTTTTATTTACATTTTAAACAGCGTGCCAACTTTTTTGGAAACAGGGTTGTATGAAGAAAAACATCTGAATGAATAATCTTTTCTCTCAGGGAATGGTTAGAAAAGCTGAGGAGATAAAGGAGATAAAACATCAAAACATATACATTTTTGTATGGAGAAGGACGATGGAGATGAAACCCCTGACTCCCTGTTTTGCTGGGGTGACTACCACTATGTAAATGACCACTGAAGGCCCCCATGGCCCATTTTGGGAAGCACTGGCATCTATAAATGTATCCACCTATGATGTGGCCAGCTTTGCTGGTTCACCATAGGCTGCTACCACATAAGCAGGCCCACATAGCCAATAATAGGAGGGTTTGTGTGTGTGTACGTTCACAATGTGGGTATGGGTGTGTCTCTTGCATGCATGCAGCCTCTCCATGTTTGCTTCTTGCCTCAATAATGCAGGCTAAAGAGAATCTGACTGTGTGTGTGTGTACCTCATAGGATTTGGTCTCCAGGTCTTTGAGGTGTTCTTCGGCTCCAGGCAGACTCTTGTAGTAGGCCATGTTCCTCTGCATCATCTCATCGTTTGGATGTTTCAGCAAGAAGGTGTGGGCAGCAGACACAGCCTTGGCCAAGTTGTCAGACTGGAAGAAATAACACAAACTTATATTGTAAACAGCTATTTGTTGTGCTCATCAGTAGAGGAAATAATAATTCAGGAACTGTTTTTTTGTGATGTGTCACTTATCAGGTCGTTACTTATTTATTCCCTGTTTCTTCAGACTGTCTACGCTGTATGTAGTGGTAAACTATAGTTTTATATTGTGCCATTGTGCTAACGAGTTACCATTACTTTAGAAGACCAGTTATGTACACCCCCCCACAATGTTACAGTTTATATGTATACATACATGTGTATATACAGCATGTACCATATATTGTATACACATATAAAACAACTCCATGACCTTAAAACTATTGATTCATACCCTAAATTTAAATTAGTTCCCACAGTAGTCCCTTTTAGAGCCGATGACCAGTAAAAATGTCCTCATTATTAGTGTTATTACTTCTTAATAGGAAGGACAAGAAATCACAAGCATACACAGGTAAAAGGTTCTGGACCTCCCTTTCTGCAGAGCCCGAGGGGGGCCCGGGCGTGCATCCGTGGCACGCAGCTGACGTCATTACAGGAAAAGTTAGTTAAAAACTAGGATAAAACCATCATCTTATACTGACCGTCACAAGGTAAATTAATACATGTAGACCCATACAAGTCCTCTATGTTCGACTCTGATGGGTAATTTGGAGCCCCTTGCCCCCCACCTGATGACTCCACATTCAAAATATTTACTTACTTTGAAGTAGGCGTACTGTAGGTATTTGTACGGCTCTCTCCTCTCAAACTCTTCTATGGTGTCCCGGCTGGGCATAGTCTGTCTAAAGGCGGGCAGCCCCTGTTTGCAGCGCTTCAGGCACTGCGCCCTCTTCATAACGTTACCAAACGCCCGCAGTTCTGGAAACTCCGCAAATTTCTGCTCGTCGTCCAGCCTAACGGAGCTGCAGTTGAGGTTGCAGAAGGCCTCGCTGTCACGCAGCAGCCGGTACAGCCGCAGAGACACCTCCATGTAGTCTACCGTGTCCTTCCACTTCTCCCCGGTGTACTGGTCCAGTGCGTATTTGTAAGCGGACTCCAGAGGCATCAGCTCATTCCTGGGGAAACTCCTGAAGCTGTATTTTTCATACTGAGAGTTCACAGCAGAGATGGAAAATGCGATTAATAGCGCAGAGAAAAGTTGGGAAGAAGTGGAGGGTGCCATTTTTAAGTTTGATAAACGGTTGAGGGGCTGGCTGGGTTTATCCAGGACTGTCGGTGTGCGTGGGTCTTTAGGACCGCCTCAAGATCCACCACGTATCCGGACAAAGCCTCCCCTTCCCCGGGCGCAGGGCAGGAACAGTCGCCCCGGCGGGTGGGGGTTGCTGGAGCTGCTCCTCCCACTAAATCACACAAGTAAATCACTGCTGTTGTTCTGTCCAAATACAGTACAAGTAAAACCCTGACAGAGACTAGACCTTATATAATGTTGCCAAACATCATGAGGGAGAATTTCATGTTGGCTAGTTTTTATATAAAGGGGACGGTCATTTTGCTATTTCTAATTCAAGACTGAATAACTTATACACAGAAAATGCTTCCCCTTAAAGTTAAAACCTGTTTTCTCTCATCACTAATTAAACTCCCGATGAGAGTGGAGTGTCCCTCCTCCTCCCACTGCCACGTAGAGACATTCCTGTCTGGTCTACCCCCTTTTCAAAGGGAATAAACCCCACCAACATAACAGTGTAATTTAACATCGTCTAAGAGCAAACTCTATGCATCCTCCTCATTGTTAACATTTGACTCCATTTCAGGGGCGTAGGCCATCAAGGCGTTTGCATTACTCTGATTTAGAGTGAGGGGGATGTGTCTGCAGTTGTGTGGAGACCCCTACGTTACCACGTTGACACATATCAGAGGCTGCACTGCGCAAGAGCAATACGTGGTGCCCAAAACGATCCCATTCAATCCCCAGAGTGCGTCAAGTCAGTCAGAAAGAAGCAGGTTGAGACAGGAAATATGGATTGTAATTTCACAATAAAAGTGCAATTGGCTACTTAAGCTTTCTTTGTATTTCTTTGTGTTTCAGGCATACATCAGAGTATATAATTTCATCCTTAATTATTTGAGATTTATGAATTAAACATTGCATTTAGGTAATCAGTTGAGGTTTTAGCTTCAAAGTATAACCGGATGTTGTGCATTTTTTCTCTGTCTTGACACGTAATCGTTTCTGCCCTGGGACCGGGGGCAGGGCTTCTATCCAAGTCGGGAGTAGAGGAAACCAAAGTTCTGGAGAACAGGCAGCGCACGCACGTACAGGCCGTATCCGCAGTTATCTGCAACGTCATAGAGTTTATCGGTAGAGAAAATGATCCAGTGCGTGCAGGGGATGCTGTTTTTGTCGGTGCTGGTGGCCTTCGCCGCCTGCAACGCTCCTCCGGTACCGTTAGACGACATCTTCATTGAGAAAACTTTCGTGCCAGAGCAGTGTGTGCGCGCAGTCAAAGTGGGGGATTATGTCAGGTATCACTACATTGGCACGTTTCCGGACGGCACGAAGTTCGACTCCAGGTGAGTACCACGTCAAGAAGTAGCCTACTTTATTCTCACTTTAGTCTCTCCTTGCAGAGGCGACCGGGAGCAAGACACGAACAGCGTGCGCGATGCGTAAAAGTGCGCGTTTAGTGGTTCGTCCCTGTTAGCCACGCAGGCAGGCAGGCTGACTAACATTCGTAATCCAAGGGCTCCAAAACCTTTTCATGTCAGCGACCACCACAGGGTTTAGGCCTACACATATGGCCCATATTTCATACGATATTTTGCTATTAGATGATACTTTATATATTAATATTAGCTGACTTGATCTCACGGGATTTATTAAAACCTGTGGACCAAGTCCTTATGCGTAATGTTGAAACTGCTTCCAGGACCTCTGAAGGTCCCCTGGACGCAACTTTGAGAACCACCGAGCAAGTCAACAGTAATAAAAGTGTACTTTGCAAGTGGTCGACTTTCCAGGGCCCCCAGACCCCTAAGTCTGTGTGGCTCTTGTTTTTTTGGTCAATTAAATAACTGCACATTGGTTAAAGAATTTGAACTACTGAAGTTCAATATTAATAAGGCGGGCCCTGCTGTATTAGCTAAATTTGGACCCTGTCTTGTAGAGAAGCCCTGTGCTCATATACAGCTTAATAAAGGCATCTTAATTTGGCCATTTGATACATCTTATATTTCTTATAGCGTATCTTAGAAATAGGCCTAGGTCCTATCTGTATGACAACATCGCAGCAAGTAGCTCGATGTCCTCCTGAATCCATATTCTTCATATGTGTTACAATCTGTTCATAACTTTGATATCATTATTCCTCTGGGATTCCTCCTCTGTTGCTCTTCATGAGGTTTCGTTCATTGTTTCCCCGTTAAAAGTTTTTTTGGGGGGAACCTGTTGCCAGGGAGCATAGGAAACTTAGTTTGTTTTAGGCTATGACATTTGTAGTTGGAGCAATGCAGAGAATTCATGTAATACAGGCATTTGCATCCTCACAGTTATAAAATGAATGTGTTCATGTGTGTCTGTTTCAGTTATGACCGTGGCAGCACCTACAACGTGTTTGTTGGCAAGAAGCAGCTGATCCAAGGGATGGACAAAGCTCTGGTGGGGATGTGTGTCAATGAGAGAAGTCTGGTCAAGATCCCACCTCACCTCGCCTATGGAAAACAGGGATATGGTGTGTATATTTATGTCTTTTAAACTTCCTGTCATATTGGCACGTCGCTGTGCAGCATCATGACACTGACTGACCATATGACATGTTTGCCAGTAAATTTTAGGACAGGCCATTGTTTATTCCTCTAGGAGAGTCATTATAAATACACAGATGACCAAAGTACCCAGTTGGCACATAACAATGAGAGAATTTGGTGGGACTTTAGCAGCAGCACAAGGGACAAAAATTATAGCAGAAAATAGCGTAATGTGTTGTATTAGAGTCAACCGAAGCATAGAGGAAGTGGGATGCTCCTAAGCATCCATGTTGAATGATGTCACAGGAACATCACAATCCAGGAAGGAGATTTTCAGCTGTAACTGCGCTGCAAATGCAAGAGCATCAGCAACAGGCCATGAAACTTTCTAGATCTTGATCTGCGCATGAATATTAGAAGGTTTGTGTCAGAAAATGTTGTTACATTTCCATATGATTGTAGTGATGAGAAAAATGTCGAGGCTCTGATTACATGTAGAGACCTGTGTGCTATTTGTGTGTGCGTCGTGTGTGCATGACATAGTTAGATAATGTGGGAGAGAGAAAGGGGAGACGGGGGCATGTGTGGACAGGTAAAAGCTGAGGCTGTGTTATTATTAGAGGGAACAGAAAATACAGAGGTGAGATTCAAAGCGGGGGGGAGACCTGCCAGCTCATCAGCAGTTAAGGACTTAATGGCTGCCACCAACACAGTCCTCCTTCCATCTCCTTAACTTCATCTTTTATCTCCTGAACACTTGTTGAGCTATTAAAGATTCAAAAGGCAACTTTACATGCAAATAGTGATAACTGCAGTATAATGGGACTCACGCTTATGTCTGCAAAGCCATTTCTGATGTTTATTGAGCTTTCATATTGCTGACAGGCATGGGATGACAAAAAAGTCCTATTTCTTGAAATTTGGGGGGGGTTAATGAATAAAAAAAAGAAGTTTACTTTATACAATTACACACATATAATATCCAAATATAACACAGATATCATGCAGATAATTTTAATGCAGCAGATTAATGAACGTCTTCTCAACCGTGTTAACTCCAAAGCATTAAATCTCTTCTACAGAGAAAATTGGTCGTTCTGACTCATCACGTACTTGCTAGAGAGAACTTGCATAAAAAAGGGAAGGTAGTCTTAAAGGGTCAACATTTCAACATTGTGAGATCAGTGAGTTTAGCTTCTGGACTTCATGGGGTCAACATTACATACAACACTTTAAAAAGAGCATGAAAATAAATATTTATGTACTTAAATACTTGTAAAAAGAAACATTAAAGTTGTACTTAATATTCCAAGTGTTTTTTGGAGTTTGGATCCATAAAGTCCTTTACTTGATTTCCAGTTGAGTGTGGAAGTCTTGTTTCCTGTTAAACTTAATACCAAAGGACTGTGTGTCACTAATTTGACCTAAATATAGTTTCTCTAACAGTGATAGCTTGTGCCCAGATTGTAAAACAAGAATACAAAGTGGAATGAGCAGGGAGGGAGCATAGAGACGAGACAATATGACTGCAACTACCGATTATTTTCATTGTTGATTAATCTGCTCATTATTTTAGTTAAGTTTTATCCGGCTAACAGTCCAAAACTCAAAAGATATTCAGCGAGAATAAAAGCATCCAATGTTTGAGATGCTGAAACCCAGAAATATTTGACATTTCTGCTCCAAATATGACTGAAACAATAATTCGATTGTCAACAAACTATCATGATTAATCAACTAATCATGTCAATGGACAATAATTTAATTTGTATAGCACTTTTTAATAATGCTTTCAAAGTGATTTATAGCAATCAGTGTAAAACAGACGAAAGTCGAATAAAATGGACATCACATTTATTGTGAATCAATCATTTATTGATTGATTGGTTTACAATCAATCAATAAATAAATAAAACAAGTCAATATGCAAGTGATAGAAAATTACACATCAAATGGTAAAAGCTTTTTTGTAGAAACATGTTTTAAGAAGTGAGATAAAACCAGGAAAAGACTCTACGAGCCTGATCTCCTCTGGCGTGTGGGGGCCCTGTGTCCTTTGGTTAATGCAACCATAACAATCTATCAGCCAACAACTATTCATACTATAATCAAACAGGACACAGATACCAAGAACCTGTTTGAAAGGAAGGACTTGCTTTTCCCTCTTCTTCAGGTGACATCATACCCCCTGACTCCATCCTCCACTTTGACGTCCTGCTGCTGGACGTTTGGAACCCGGAGGATGGCGTCCAGATCAACACCTACCACCTGCCCTCCGTCTGCTCCCGAAAGGTGGAGGTGTCTGACTTCATTCGCTACCACTATAATGGCACCCTGCTGGACGGGACGCTGTTTGATTCCAGGTTTGTTGTTGTTAATAATCCCTCATTCCCACACAGACATTCACACCAACATGCAGACAAATGTGTAATCTCTCTCCTCCATCCTTCCCTGTAGCCACACCCGGATGCGTACCTATGACACCTATGTTGGGATTGGGTGGCTGATTGCCGGTATGGATCAAGGCCTCCTGGGAATGTGTGTTGGAGAGAGACGCATCATCACTATGCCCCCTTCACTTGGATATGGAGAGAATGGAGATGGTGAGTACTAACAATTTCTCTATTATTATTTGTTTCCTTGAGTCTGATTAGAATATCTGTGTGTAACTTTAAGCCCCTAAAAGCCTCTACTGCTTTGAGAAAAACAAGAGATTAATAATTATTACAGTAAAAAAGCAGCAGGTGCTGTAGTTGACCACAAGTAGCTCAAGGTACAGTACAGTATATAGACATCAGTACATTACAGACAAACTGTACATCTCATCTTGTTTAACCTCTCAGTTTTGACAGAGATGGAGAATGTTGACTTTTTATTGTCCCAAACTCTAACCCTGAACAATTTTTTTGCTAAAACTGCAACTTTACCTTATAAACTTTGACAAATATAATTTTCATGATAGATTTTATCATCATTTTCCAGCACTTTCACTTTTCTAAATTCAGTTACAGGTAGTTTAATTCCTGAAAGTCCAGTTTGCTTCTTGCTCACCAGAAAATCAGGAAGATATTTTGATTTTATAGTCCTTCAGCACACCCCAAAGCTCACGACAAGGTTTGACCTCTTTAAAATAATAGTTCAGTATTTAATATGGTTACTCATTTTCTGTGCAGAGTTGAATTAAAGAGATCGATTCAATCGGTTCTGTTGTGGCAATTTTGTAAATCCACTCTTTTAAAGAGGTAACCACCATTGATAAACTGTTGATGCAGATGCAGGTGCAGAGCCAATGAGGAAGTCTCAAAGGCTGTCAGACAGAGAGACTCCTTATGCCTATGCCTATATGAGGAATTAAAGTCCAGGGGAGATTACCTGATTTTGTAACCTGTACCAGTATAGTAAACTGGAATTTAAATACATCTTAAGAGTATGTGTTTGATAGAGAATGGGATCATTAAAAGTTTGAGTGTTGTGTCCCAGCGTTCATTTAGTAGTACTGGTTAGGTTGGGATGATTTTTTTTTAATGTCAGTGATTTGGGGACAGTTGATCCATATTCTCAGTTGTGTTCAGTGCTCAAAATAAAATGCAATTATCTCACCGTATTTTCCCTTCAGTCAAACAAAAAATTTTGGATATATTCATTGAGGTTTTGGAATTTCTCTACCTATGTACATTTTCCCTCTTTTTCTATTAAAAAAAGGTACCCAAAAGGTTAGTTGGCAGTATACGCACCGATGAGACGTTTTTCACCTCTTTTATACCTTGGAACAGTCTCATCCATTGTCTCCTTCGGTTTATGCTCTCTTCAGACAATGTTTCTTATCAGCCATAGCATTTATTATTGCAAACCCTCTGCTAGTTCTCCCACAGGCCTGAGACATTTTTAATAACATTTGTTAACATTTCCTCGAGACAAGACCACTTCTCTCAGAGGCATGAGAGAAGTGGTCTTGTCAGAATGACCATACATAGTAGAAATTAAACACATGCTGTACAGGTATTCAAACACAACTATACATGTATGTGTAATTTGTAGTTTCCCTTACAGCTGAATTATCCTGGTCATGGTTACAAGAATATTTCTGTTGTTCTTGTCATCACTAATCTTCTTTACTTTTAATTATTTTTAACATGTAAGCAGTTAACCTCAGTCCTCAGCAGTTCCTCTTCTTCTCCCCTCCAGGTAGCGACATCCCAGGACAGGCGTCTCTGGTGTTTGATGTTGTACTTCTGGACCTCCACAACCCCAGAGATAGTATCTCAGTGACCAATCAGAAGGTACCCGAGACCTGCACGAGGAAGACCGTAGCTGGAGACTTTGTACGCTACCACTACAATGGAAGCCTCCTTGATGGAACATTTTTTGATTCCAGGTATGTGTCACTGTTTAATATTCATCAAGTTAAGCACACCCAAAGACTCAGAGTAAATCTTTGGAATGTCAATAGAAATGAAAGTTTAAAAAGTTCCTAAAGTAGCCTCAGGGTGGCAGCATCACTCTGTGCACTGAAGACATATTGAAAGATAAATGGAAACTTAAGAAACACAATTGGAAATTTCCTGTTTCCATTTTGTAATACTGCTCTGAATAGAGAGACTGGTTGACTGACAAGCAGAAATGATATACTCTACCTTAAAAAAGTCTAAAATTAAGCTAAAAATGAAGGGCTTTAAAAAAAAAATCAAAAAACATAGCTTCATGAATATTAAAGATTGTATTTTCATTTTCATGTATATCATTATATATGCCAAGTACAGAAATTATACACTATGATGTGTACTGTACAATATACTTAAGTCTAATAATTTATAATATATAGTGGAATATGCTGATAGTTTCCAGTAGTGGTAGAAACAAATGTCACAGTGCTGCAAATATGTTTGTTTTATCCTGATTATAGCTTTAGATAATCTTAGTTAGGTTGACAAAAAATATCAAACGTATTGCTGTCTTTCTGAAGAAAAGGAAACCTAACTGCAGCGTTGATCATTTGCAGCTCAGGAAGTTACTGAACACCAGTCAGACCTTTTGCATCATTGCAGCTGTTGCAGCCTTGTGGGTTTGGCCTTGTTATCTGCCTCTCGTTTTTTTGTACATTCTGTACAGACGTGAAGGACTGTCTCCTTATAAATATACTCTTAGCAGGAATGTGAAGTTCTTGATATTGTAATTTTCCCCCACACTGTTTATTTGTGTAATCAAAAAACACAAATGCATCCTCCAAAACAACAGCTGGTTGCAACACAAGCACAATGGTTTTTGGAGTAAGATTTTCTCTGAACCTGCTCCCCGCAACAGACTCATTTTGTATTGCATAGTCATCTCTTTAAGATGCTCAGGTGTTATTCAGTTGCGCTCTTCCGTGCACTGCCTAAAACCCCTGTAGGCCCATTTGTGATTAAATGACAACTGACTTTATACTGTGAAAAAACACCTCTGTAAGTTTAGTTTCCAGACAGTGACGTGTTTCTCTATGGGGCAGTTTAATAATTCTCTCCGTTGTCCACAGCTACTCTCGTAATCGTACTTACGACACCTATGTGGGTCGAGGCTATGTGATTGCTGGCATGGACGAGGGTCTGATTGGAGTCTGTGTGGGAGAGAAACGCACCATCACCATCCCCCCACATCTCGGCTATGGAGAGGAGGGCACAGGTGTGTGTAATGCTTGGAGACCATTATCTGTGTAACAAAACTGTTCTCTCATTATTTAGTCCAGTGTCTATAGTTTTTTTTTTACCATTGTTTCCTTTATTTTGTTCCCACTTTACCATGTCTCCCTCAGGCTCTAAGATCCCTGGTTCAGCTGTGCTGGTGTTTGACATTGATATCATCGACTTCCACAACCCGTCAGACAGCACTGAGGTCACTGTCACGTACAAGCCAGAAGAGTGTGATAAGCAAACCAAAAAGGGAGACTTTATCAAATATCATTACAACGCCTCTCTGATGGACGGCACACCCATTGACTCCACGTGAGTAAACATCTTTGAGACATTACATTACATTACATTTACATTTATTCATTTAGCTGACGCTTTTATCCAAAGCGACTTACAATTGCTATACATGTCACGCACGCCTCTGGAGCAATGGGGGGTTAAGTGTCTTGCTCAGGGACACAGTGGGGATTGAACCTGGGTCTCTCACACCAAAGACGCTTCAGGGCCTCCTCCACGAGAAACCATTATAACTGAGGAATGCTACATTGAATTTTTTTAAAAACCAATACATACAATCTGGGGGTGGTGATGGCGCAATGGATAAGGCACATGACTTTGGTGTGAGAGACCCGGGTTCAATCCCCCAGTGTGACCCATCCACCATTGTGTCCCTGAGCAAGACACTTAACCCCTAGTTGCTCCAGAGGCGTGCGACCTCTGACATATATAGCAATTGTAAGTCGCTTTGGATAAAAGCGTCAGCTAAATGAATAAATGTAAATGTAATGTAATCTAAGCAATTTTCCAAAACAGACACACCTTGGTTACATAGCGCATGTATTTATTTTTAATGGCATTATCTTGTTGTACGATATATATTGAACATCAAATTAATACACAACAATATTTCAATAACACCCAAATATATCTCCGTGCTGGTGGCGTCAGAGAAAAAGATCAGGGGATGACCAAATTGATTTTGATTCATCCTCTGGGGACCATGAATGTCTGTACAAAATGTTCTGCTAACAATCAAATACATGTTGAGATTTTTTACTGAATAAGTAAAAACCTTGACCTGCTGGTGCCACAAGGTAATGTGAATATATCCTCTAGGGACCTTGAATATCTGTAGCAAATTTCAGGCCAATGTTCTGGTGGCGTTAAAGGAAAATTCAGGGAATTATAAAAGTAATTAGGATTCATCCTCTAGATACTATGAATATCTATGAATATCTGGACTGACTGAACATTGTGGAAAAAGACAAACACATGGGGTCCACCGGTACCAGCAGCATCCATATGATATGAGTCAGTTTCTTACTTGTCAAGTGCTTTATCCTCAGTATCTTTAACACAACGTAAGCACTGTGGTAATCATACCTGTGTGGTGAATTAACAATCTGCTGTCTGCTTCAGGAGTACATATCTCTTGTATGTTTTGTAGTCCTGCACAGAATGAGAAAATAGAAGAGAGAGAAAGAAGAAGGTCTATATTAATTTCTTCTTCATATGCCTGTTACTCTATTATTAGTCTATATTAATAACGCACATTTCACTTCCTCTGCAAGTGCACTCTGTCTTAAGTTTCTTTCTTCATTTAAAATATGCCTTTTATTCTTATTAGTGGCACTATACAGCCCTGTCTGGTTTGCATCAAAAGTTTAGTTGAGTAAACTTTACGAGAGCCAGTCAGGTTGTGTGTATCCAGCTGTTAATAAAATGAATGAATAATAAAATTCTACTTTCACAGCACAACTTTCAAAACAGAATAATAATAAATAAACCATCATATAGTACATGAAAACAGATTGAGATACACAGAACATCATACTGAAAATAAGCTAATCTTTAAGAATGCCTTGAACATCTTGAAATGTCCTTGATACCAGTTACACTCATCAAAACCTTCACCTCCTGGATTCAAACTAAGCTTTGGCTTCTCACTCTTTGAAACATTTGACACAATGCAGACATTAAGTCCTCCTACCCTGATTGTGACAAAGAAACAAAATCTTTCAAAGTAAACCGCTTACATTCTCACATAGCAAACTTTTGAAATGAGTAAGTTAATGCTCTGAAATGAACATTTTGTATATGAAAACACAAAATCAGTGACAAAAATGCTGTAGCACCGACTTGGCAAAAATAAAACACCATATGTCTGCTTGTTTAAGAATAATCACTTATTTCTTACATCTCAATTTGTTTCAGGTATAATTATGGAAAGACATACAACATTGTCCTGGGAGCCAACCAGGTTGTCCCAGGGATGGAGGACGGACTGATGGACATGTGTGTAGGAGAGAAAAGGCACCTTGTTATTCCTCCTCACCTGGGCTATGGGGAGAGGGGGAGTCAGTAAGTCACACGCACACACACACACACACACACACAATTTAGTGCAGTAATAATAACGGAAAATATATTTGGTGGTGGGCTTTCTGATGCATGTATCTATGAGTGTAGTCATGTGGAAATGGACGCGGTGTCTAAGAACTCTAAGAGGCATTGTCTCTAAGTGAAAGTTTTAAACCTCTTCTGTCCAGCCATGAAAACAAGTTATAAAATCAAAAGGACTCAGAGGGTAGACATCTTCTACACTTCTGTATATAAACACTTCATTAACAAATGAGATTGAGCATCAAAGCTAGGTCAGTAGTTCCCTAAACTCCTCAGTGGTGGTCAATATTTATTTAATTAAATATTATTTTATACAGCATCAAATCATAACAGAAGTTCTCTCTGAGCACTTTTCATACAGAGCAGGTCTAGACCGTACACTTGGTACAGTGGCAAGGAAAATCTCCCTTTTAACAGGCACAAACCTAGACTCAGGGTGGGCAGCCATCTGCCTGTTTATCTATAATATACATGTATTGGTGTTGTGTTTCTGAGTCTGAGCTCCAGCTAAAGCTGTTTGCATTTGCGTGTAGCTGATGAGGTTCCAGGGAGCGCCGTGCTGGTTTTTTGACGTTGACCTGGTAGAATTGGAAGAAGGACTGCCTGAAGGATACATGTTCATCTGGAACGACGATGTGTCACCTGACCTCTTCTCTGAGATGGACAAAGACAAGAATGAGCAGGTGGAGCCCTCTGAGGTATGTGATAACCTGCTGTAATATTTCTAATGCCCAAATACACACTTGAAATACATTAGCCCTTCTTGTTACAGTCCACGTATCCTTAATTTATGTTATTCGATCTCTCCTTTCTTTCCATAGTTTACCGACTACATCATACGGCAGGTGAACGAGGGTAAAGGCCGCCTGGCTCCTGGCTTCGATCCTTATCGAATCATTGACAACATGTTCTCCAACCAGGACCGTGATGGAGACGGAAAGATCACAGAGATAGAGTTCAAACTTAAAGCAGATGAAGCCGCCTCTCATGACGAGCTATGACGGGGCTGAGAGTAAAACTCAGATCAGGGTGTAGGCTGAAGGGTCAGACAGTGGGTGGTTGTTATACATATGTGGGGGGTAGCCTAGAAAAGATGTGGTTGTTTGTGTAAAGTAAGTGCGGAGTGAGAAATGTGCTGAGAGATTTTGTTTTTATTTTATTTTGAAGACTTAGATGATGGTCAAAGGACACCTTGTCCTTTAAGTGCCAAATGAGTCAGAGAAGAAAGAAGGACAATTTAGGAATGAGAAGATTTTGAAAAATAAATGGTCAAAAGAAAACAAATAATTTCAGGATTATAATGACAGTGAATGACATTTTTTTTACCTCCTCTACCATTAAGTTCTTGTCTAGTTTTATTTGGCATTTGTTTAATTTCAAAGGGTACTAAGCACTGGTGTGAGACAACAAAACAAATCTCCCTTACCGATTTCTACGTTCAACACTCCTTCATGACTTTTATTGTTTTAACTTGGTTTTCTTTTCAGTGGGTATCAGCTTGTCTCTGAAGTACCTGCAGTCTTCCAGCAGCAACAGATTGGTCACTTACTATAAAAACATACTGATGGAGAGAAGTTACATTTTGAGTTAACACTCATTTATCAATGAAAGTAAGTGATCATTTTAAGTGAATGTTTTAAGTTATAATAGCATTTTATTTGCATAGTTTACAGCTGACACCTTCCTCTGATTTACTTAAATGTCAGGAAGCGTTCTGTGTTTTCTGCACTTCAGATCATCCAAAATAACACTGAAAAGCCCCAAATCCTAAAATGTTGATGGGCCTTTCCACTCTTTCAGTGACTTCAGTCAACTAGTTGTTGCATTGTTTGTTTTTCTCTTCATCCAAATGTCCTGATTGCAGTTTAAGACTGTGTGTGTGTGTGTGTGTGTGTGAGAGCAAGAGCGAGAGAGAGAAAAGTGTGTATGAATGTTGTTTTTGTTTTACTTTTTCATTAAGGAGAATACTGAGCCTTGATGATGACAATGTCAACACAAAGTTTTATTTCATTAAATGACCTGACCTAAACATATACATAGACTGTGTCTCTCCTTTTGTCCTTGAATCTGTGTCTGTTTGCTTTAGACACTTCTTCTCCTTTGGCAAAACCTAGCACTTACATTACCCACAATGCAACCGACCGCAGTTCAGTTGGACATTTGGTGTTTTATGCTAGTAGCAGTTTATGTAGCCTCAAGCTGCGAGCCTCATGCAGAAATGAGGATCGAGCTACAAAGGTATATGTTTTTCATTTTCAGACTTGTAGTCAACAGCTCCAACTTAAGTTGACTCAAGTGATGTTGCATGAGACAGTTTATCAGACTTCACTCAGGCTCCTCTTCTGGACCCACAAAATGCCTCGACAGCTGACCCAGCTGAATCTTTTTTTTTGCACTCCTCTTTTCGTTTCCATCTTTCTTTAATGTAACTCACAGCAGGACAAATCACAAACATAGAGATGATTTTGATGAATAAGTCTCCTTTTTTTCTTCCTGTTAAAAGTTGGAAAGAATATTAAAGGCTGAATATATTTTTTAATAGTTGGTGAAACATTAGGAATTGCATGTTATGATTCCCCATTACATTTTTATTAGACAACATATATTTGCATGCTATACAATATACCACTGTGTACTTAATGCACTTTCTCTGGTATTACACTGTCCAATTGTTGTCTTATGGCTCTCCGCTGCCATTGGAAGTGAAGTTTTCAAGGCCACTGGTTGAGGAAGTAGGGAGTGTTTGTACTATAAATTTTATGTTTGTGCTCTGCTCGGGGCCAGATGTCTGATTTTGCCATAGGTGGTAGACGGCTGACTCAGCTGAATCTTTTTTTTGCATACTCCTCTGTTTCTATCTTCCTTTAATAAATACCAAAAGACAAGTGTTTACTGTTTCTTATTTATTGTTCAATTCTGCCCCGGGAACTACAATTTCCACGACAATACCAAGGTAGGTCTATATTCAGTGATACAATTCTATCTGGTAAATTTAAATTTGTTCTCCTGACATCTGGGGCGTATTTGAAAAATCAAGACATTACATTTCTTCATATTTACTGGCAGGGTCCAGTTCTGATAGTGTTTTTCTACTATGTAAAGCTGTACTGAAGTCCTTGCTCAGTAGGAGACAGTAAAACAAGGTCATCAACATAAAACAGAGACTTCAGGTCTCTCTCTATCGGTGGTTAAGTCTTAAAAGTAATTAGGAAATGAAGGGGATTTGGTTGTCTTATTGTTTCTTCTAGAGTTTGTATTTTTTATCTGTATAATTCATTGATCTGACAAATTAGATTTATTGGTATGTCTTTGTACAGATTTTCAGATTGCTCTCCAGATGTCACCATTTTGAATGGGAAGTGCATGTGGTTGTTTTGTGTTGAAGTTGTTCCACTACTCTCATAGTCCTAGATTGATTTTGATTAATGAAGTTCTCAATATCTTCAAGTTTCAGGTGGGTGTCATTTTGCTTATTGTTACTTGTATGTTTTTTTTTAAATTTCATTGTACATAATGCCTATGGCTTGTTTGTTTAGTTGGTGATTTTTCATTTTCTATTTTCACCCGGTCTTTTATGATGGTCTTGCATTCTTAACTTGTATTTTGCTTTAAATAGCTTAATAGCTGGCTTCAATCATCAGTGACCTTTTTTACACCATATGTGGTAGATCAGATGGTCTTTGCTGTTAGGGGCCCATCGGTATGATTAAAAGGGGATGGCTGTCTGAGGATCCATGTCAATACTCTACACTAGACCCAAGAGCCAGTACCTTCACAATAGATTGCCTTTTCATCATGCTTTAATGTTTTGGCAATACCGATTTTACGTTAAGGCCCTATTGATTTATCAAACATAAGCAAGTTCACTACGTGAATGCCTTTGTACGACAACGAGAAATGCTACGGTAGGATTACGTTAGGTTATATAAGGTGAGCAACAGAAAACACTTATCTTCTCAACGGTCATCCCACACTCGGGTTTCTGTTAACACTCATATCGTTACAGAAAACATACTAGCCGACATTATTTTATGTCTTCATGCAAAAACCATAAATCAAAGAATATTTGAGTGCTTAATTTAACTAAAACAAATTTCTGAAATGTGAGCATTTGATGCTTGTTAAGTTAAGGTTACATAATAACTAACGCTTATCGGTAAGTAACGTTGGACTGTTTGTTGAACAAGCAAATCTTGACTCTGCTGGGAAGTTAGACATGGACAGATTTATCGATAAAGAAAGAAGTTGTGGCTAATTAGCTAACGCTATCGCCCTAGCTAGACAGACTACTAACTAACTAAGCTAACGCTAGCTAAATCTAGACAAAACCCATTACTGCAGCTAGTGTTTTACCCTGATAGGGATTTTGCATTCATTGAGGTAAGAGGCTCAGCTGTATTGTAGTTATTGGGATATGTGTTATAGTGATCCTGTTGAAAACCGTTAATATTAAAAACTGTACTGTAACGTTACTTAAAAAAACATTTTATTGATTGGGAACATTTTCAGGTTTTTGAGAACAGACATTTCTGTCAATCTCGTATTAAAATGTTTTTTAAACAGTTGATAAAGATGAAGTTTTCTAAAATGGTCAGTCATTTGTTGCAGTCTGTTTAGTCTATATGTTCATCTTTCTCATTTTATAGCCATAGCAAACTACAATAGCTACACTTATGATTATGGACAGTGGCACTGCTATACATTTGACCATAAAAGTCCTGTTTTATTACAACTTAATTCATTATAGAAGATACAAAAACTAAACATAATGTTTCACCACACAATGCTAGTTATGATATTATGAATTATACAGTATTTTCTGTTTATCTGTATTAAGGTGTGTCTGTCAATACTGTTTATTAGCTATAGTAATAGTAGTTAAACAACCACACAAATACAGTAAGGTCAAGAAAAATATTTCTGAAATTGTAAATTGTATACATACAACAAGAGTGTTTAAATGTAGCAGAAAAACTGACTAAACATTTGTATCTGTGTGTCTTTGTGTGTGTGTGTGTAGAACCGTTTCCACCCAGGCTCGCTGAACTCAAGCATGGATGCAGAGACCTTGTTGGACTTGGCAAAACAGGCCGCACGTATTCACTCTGTATCACATGTACAGGTATTCTATAGTAGGAAATGAATTTCGGTTCCATTTTTGTGGCGTGTCTCCTCCAGCATCTGTTGCAATATTTCCTGCCTTCAAAGGTCATAGCGTTGGACACACCCATCTGGGAGATATGCCCATACTGAGTGTGACTCCTGCAATGAATTTCAACATTGGCATTTCTGTGAATTGGTTTCTTGACTTTCTTTATTGTTTTGTTCCAGCGATATTCCTCCTGGCATCTGTGAAGAGGAGAGAAGGCAAAGAAAAGCTTGTACCCAAAATACTGCCTAAAATGAAGCTTTGTAAGACAAGCCACATATACTAGCTAAACATTTTGTTATGTATATGTTTAATGTGCAGTATTACATTTACTAGTAAGGCTTAAGCTTAGGTTCCCATGTAGGAAGATTTTATTTATTTATTGTGTTTTTTTATTTTATTTGGTAAAATTAAGAAAAATATCATGAGGGTACATTTGGCTTGTTGGAAATCCGCTAGGCTACTATTAATCTGTTCACCACATCCACTGGTTTCTTTGGAAACTTTCTATTTGGAAAGCTTGTTTGTCGTTGTTTGTATTGCTCACTGAGTGGATACTTGATAAAACACTGCAGATGATTATAATCAAATTTATTTTCACAAATTAATGTCAAGTACGTTTCATAGCCCCCAGACAAACTTCGAAAGACATGGACAAAAACGATGGAACAGAGTTTGGAGGAAAAGGGTGCAAAAATAGCAAAAATGTCTCAACACTGTTAAATAACATTTACAAAGAAAATGAAAGAAAGAGGCCTAGCAGCATGTTTGAAAAATCACAGGATGACACATGGGACCATAAATGGCAGCGGCTCACCTCCAAACACAACGCATCTGAAGGAAGTGGAGGAAAACCAAGTCAGACTGCGAAGGATAAAGGTATCTAAATGTCTTATTTAACATTGTGGATGATTTTTCTCTGTTTCTGTGAAAATGGCTCAGTCTGTGGTTGTCTATGGCTCTTACAGGGTCTTCTTATGTGAACCGTCAACAAGGAGATTGCTTGTCGCAGTATATCAAGAGTGAGAGCCACGAGCCTGTGGTTGGTCAGTTCTTTTAAAAAATATCCAATTCTGGGATCTAATTTCAGCTGAAAAATATCCACATTAAATGAAAGAGTCTTTATCATATATTGTAGAAAACTTGGTCACTTACTGTCGACTGGTAATGTTGTAATGCTGATTGTACCGTATTAACTCCAAATATAAAAGTTGAATTTGATGTTAATAGTTGGGTGGCTGGTTTAAAATGTTTTTGAAGAATTAGCTGTTTAATTAAAGAAGAAAAAAACTTAAAGCTATTATATTTTGATTCCTCATTACACTATTAATTGTTTTACTTATACATGAGCTTCATTTATTCTTAATTAAATGATTTCTGTGACCATTTCTAGACAGATTGAAGATTGATATCAATATGTCTTCTAGGTTTAAGTTCTCTCATTGAATGCCATTGCGATCAGCGTGCCCCCATCTACCTCTGTGAGTGCTGCTCTCTGAAGATCCTAGAGAAGGACATTGTCAGCCACGTTACTGGATTATACCACCAGAAGGTGTACCTGGTAATGAGTAAATTTATGTAAATAGTTTTTTCAAGTCACTCTTAGTAAAAGTGTCATATCCTGTGTGCTAGGTCAGCTGAAGGCCCAGTCCCTACCCTCACCACCTTAAAAATACTGTAGCCAAGAACTTCTCTGTAGACGGTCAAGAGTGCAAACAAGTTTTTATTCTAATTAAGGACAGAAAAACTCGAGCAACATCCTTGCAAGTGTCAGGATGGAACTGATCTTATGGTAGTGTTGTGTCGTTCAAAGAACGTTTCGTTCACTTGACCTAATCTTGTATGTGACTCAGTAAGGAACGAGTAGTCTCCGTGAGTAATTTGTTAATTTTCACGCATGCGTGAATAGTCTTGGACTTTTAGGTTCACTCGTCACACGGCAGCTGCATGCGCTCTGTCAGCACAGGAAACAGTATTGATTAGTTCATGACTTTCAATTGTGGGTCTCTGGCTTTGAGTCATTCATTTGTCACATGACATTTCGGCTACAGGGCTGTGTTTAGCATGCAGCACAGGAAAAAGAATTGATTAGTTCATGACTCATAACTGTGGGTCTCTAGGTTTGAGTCAGTCATTTGTCATGTGACAGCTCAGCTATTGTGGAGCAGGAATGAACTACTCACATGGGTCCTCCTCGGAGTCTGTCTTCACGCGGCAGAGTAACTGCCAGCACCAGAGAATGAGTGGCAAGTCGGTTGTCAGGTAACAGTGACTGGACTGATATTATATATCCATTTTGATAAGTTTGTGACATTTAACAAAGCATAACGTTATTACAGCACAGTCATGTTGTGCTGTAGTTTTAACACAGCGGTACCGTAACTTTAGTCCTGCTAGTGTTTACAGCTAACAGCTGATGAGAGTAATTCTGGCTCCGCTCCACTGACAGGGTTCTACTGGGAACCGAATTTGCTCATAGGTCGTCTCCTTTTCAAAATAAATGGATCTGGTCATTAAAACATTATCAACAGAGTCATGCTATTGTTTCATAGCTCTTGCGTGGTGAACAACTTGACAGTTTTTGAGATTATTATTAAATTTGTTAAATTTAAATAAGAGTGTGTTTTATTCTTCTTGTGTGCATAAGTAAGCTCTAGTGTGCTGTAGCAAGCTTGTCACTCCCCGCAAATCTGACGTTAATATATAGATTTTACTCATAGATAGGGTTGTTAGGCTACTGTATGAATGAGCACTTTAGAGATATACAGATAGTAATTCTACACATATATATATGGCTGATCTGGTAGTATACTCAGGAAAGACTGTGAAAATGTGTTTGCAGACCACTCCCTTCCCTGACATTTATTGTTTTAACAATTTTAACCCTTTCTCTACCTTGTTTCATTAAAGTTATTTGTTTTTAGCTGTTCTGTACCATAATTCGTTATTATAATATAGCTGTTTATATTTTAACACTCTGGATCAGAAATTCACCATTAGGTTTCAAACTCAGTCTTACCGTATTTTTTTAAAGGTCATACAGGCATAATTTGACACCATGAAAACTCAAACACATACGATTGTATTTTTTAAAAATATTAACAAAAGAATAACATATGTTAACATATCATACATAAGTATGTAGTGTTGTACCTTTCACAAAGACTCTGTGTCTACAACAGTGCACATGTCATGATCTCATTCAATGGGTACGTGACCTGCGGCAGGTGTTTCTTCGATGGCTCATCCTAGTGTTGTAGTCAAGACTGCCCAAACCGAGACCAAGTCAAGACCAAGACCAGAATTCATTGAAATGGAGACAAGACCAAGACTTTTGGGGGGTGAAACCAAGTCAAGACCAAGACCAGTTCCCCCACATTACATGACACACAACAAAATATGAACTTCTCAAACACTCCTTTTCTATGCTTACCATCGTGGGGAGGGGTGACAGTCAATAATGGGGAAAAACAAATCTTTAATTAGGGTTATTGGTTACATTTGAAGAAATACATTTTACATCCAATCAAAGTTATGATGTTAACAAATAATCCAGACAATGCAAAAGCAGTTTATTGATTCCCAAAGTTATGGTCTTGCCTGGTCTTAAAAAATAAAAAATAAAATCTCAATGTCCGAAACCGAGACAAGACGAAGAACAAATGAGGTCGACCCGAGACGAGACCATGACCATCAAAAAGTGGTCTTAAGACCAGTCTCAAGACCAAGACCGGAGTACTAAAACACTAGCTCATCCTTACTACTACTTTGTATGTTATCAGATCCTTAAGCAAACACTATGCCATATCACCTAGGTGGTGAGCAAACATTACATCTCTTTATCTGGTGTTAAACCAACATTACCTCATCCTGTCTAGACTTGACGTACGTTAGCTAGGTTTTTGAATAATTCACAACTTGATGTGGCTTCATAAGCTTCACTTCACATGTAGAGACATTGAAACGTTACAAGTTCACACAGAGGTTATAAGTTTACATAATTAAAATTAAAATTAAAATAAAAATTTACACAACATACATAGAAAGACTTATTGGTAGTGGAATCCTTCCTCCTCTCCATACTGGCCAAGATCCCTCAATAGAGCCACTACACTGTAAGAAATAGGGGACAATTATGGAGTGGTCATTCTGTGCACGAATACATGCCAAATTGATGGGAGCTTCCAACATTATGGTAATTTTAGTGTTTTCTTGCTGAAATGAGGTGGAAAGATAGTTGAAAGTATGTTAACGTAAAAGGTAAGCAGAAAAGCAGCAACCAGCAAGGTTAATTAAAAGTTCTACAAGTTCTGCTAAAAATAAACATTTTTAGTCCTTTGTTAAAATTCTCAGTAGTCTGAGATGCCCTCAGATAGTTAAGAAGGGCGTCCTAAAGACAGGGGAGGCAGAACAGAAAGTAAAATTAGAATGAGGTTCTGTCCCTACGCTAGTCTGTTAAGCAGTGCAATATTACTCACTATAGTGAGCACCAAGGACAATTGTATTAAGATACATTGTAAGTAATACAAAAAAAATAAAAGCCTGAGCCTGATCTGATTCTAAGCTTGATTTTGTGCATGTTAGAGGTTAGGGGTCAACATTGTTATAGGAGAAAGTGTTATGCCCCTGCTCTGATGGCGTGTGGCAGCTCGTTCCACCATTGTGGTGTCACAAATGAGAACCACTGTTAGAATAATGTATAGAAGTTATCCTCTTTGTTGTAGTTGGGCAGTGAACTTACATATTCTTAGTATATGCTTTAGAGACTTGTGATAGATTATTGTGTATGTATTTCTCTTATACTGAAGCAGCCGTTGTTGAGAAATAACTGTTGCTTGTAAAGTCTGCTTGTGAAATAGGTCTAACAGGAAACCGCCGGCTGCAGTTGGAAAGTACATCACGCGGTTGAAAAGTTCATCGGTTGAAAAGTGCATCGCGCGCAAGCGAAAGAGGAACTTCGGAAGAGGAACTTCGTGTGCCTTGAATAGATAAAGGTCACTGTGAAGGTTAATGAGTGTGCAGATCTCAACTTATGTGACTTCACCCTTCCCCTTTAGAAGTTGAGATCCTATGTAACTAAGGCGTACCCTGATCTAAATAAAAGGCAAGGTGAGAGGAGACTGCTTCAGAGTGTGGTGGGAGGATTGTAACTGAGCAGTCTCCAGACACTCTCCTTGATCAAGAAAAACTTACTCACTGACTCTGTGTGTTCTTTATTTGCAGATTGTTAGAAATGTTTGAGGTTTAAACCTGACAACCACTAGGACTGAGATTACCTAGTGTGTAGGGATGGCTGCGCCAGACGGCATTTGTTGGAAGAGCGCAATGGCCTAGAAGGAATGTAAGACTGTATTATAGAGTTTAGGGAGATGGGTGCAGACCCAGTAGTCACTCTGTATGCAAGCATTAGTGACTTGAATTTGGTTCAGGATGGCATGGGTAGCCAGTGGAGGTCACTGAGTAATGGAGTGAGATCCTTTTGGGCTGATCAAAAACAAGACGTGCCACAGCGTTCTGCACCATTTGTAGGGGTTTTACCACACAAGCTGGGAGACCTGCTAGGAGGGCATTGCAGTAGTCGAGGCGAGAGATAACCATGGCCTGTACCAGAATTTAATTGGACCAGATTTTAAAAATAGGACATGGAGATAGGCCGGACATTTTCTCACAAGTTGGGATGGGTATCATTAGGATTTTATTGATACTCTCTTGTAGATACTCCTTATTGGTTTGGTTCTTTATTGATACTATTATTGGTTCTTTTTCGTTAGTGTCATTAGAGACATTGCACGTACTTATAGCATTGTATGTAGTTGTTCTCAGCTTTGGGTAATCTGATCTGCTGGCTGACGTCGCTCCATGTTTGTGTGTGAATGTGTATGTGAGTGTCTGTGTGTGTGTGTGTGTGTGTGCATGTGGAGGAGATATGGCTTGCAGGGGATTGGTAGGAATCAGATCCAGTGGGCATGTAGTTGGACTGCTATAGGTCATGAGTTCTGATATGGAGATTGAAGTGCCATTGACCAGGGACGACATACGAGGGAGCTATAGTAGGACTGCTACATGTTAGGCTTGGTGTCAAGCCTTTTGCACCATTCCCCAAGGGATATGGAGATAGGCATATTGAAGGACTGCTACATGGTAGATTTTCTGGTGGCATTCTCATGGAGTGGGAGCTGGCTGGGGAGAATAGACACACTGAAAAAACATGGTGCGGAGCTTCTCTATAAATAGCCTGTGTCTCCTCCTACATCAGGTGGGGTCTTTGTGAGACAACCAGCTACTTTTAACTCATTGTAGCCCTCTGATGGTTCTACTAGTGTAATTTTATTCCTGTCAGTCCCTCCGCACCAGTAGTCATTTTGAGCATTGCTCCTATAATATTTTACTCCCTTATGTTCTGGTCCCAATGATTGTGTGGTAGCCCTTGAGGTTGGCAGAGTTTTTGTTTTGCCATTTTCCCTCAGCAGCTTCAAGATTAGTACGCAGCATACAGATGATATCTGTCAGCCACTGATGGGGCTCATTGTCTTGGTGGATAGAGGACACAGACTATCAAGACATGAGGTTAATGTAGAGCACAGAGACTGTGTGGCATCATTGACCTCGAGTGAGGAAAATGTGTCAAGAGGAGGTAGAGAGCAGAAGCCATCACTGAGACAAAGTGGGAGGGAGACAGGTTGCAGAGGTTGTGGAGGTTGTGGAGGTTGCGGTGCAGGACCAGAGGTGCTGGAGCAGTGAGGTGTTCCTGTGGGCATACTGAATGAAATAGTTGTCAAACATGTATAAAGGCGAGACCGGCATTCAGTGGCACAGTTTCGGACAAGAACGAAGTTGAGTACCATAATCAGCTTTGTGAGTCAAGGGGCTGAGAACCCGTTAGAAGGGGATAGAACAGCCAGATCAGAGATAGTAAATCTGTTGAGTTTGATTTGTCTAAGTGAATGTTAATCAAGCTTGTATAGCAACCGTCAAATGCGCATGTGGTGTGTTTGTGTAGGCAGGATACTAATTTCCTGCAGAACCACTCGGGCCTAACCTGATTGTTTGCAAAACTGCTAATGCATAATATGCACATGCATAATCTTTTATCCTGTTGTGGTTAGCAGCACCCTGTTTGCACTAACAGCTCAGTTAAATCTGGTATCCTGTTTTAAACTGAAAGCGGGCTCTAAACCGTATTATTAAAACAACACCCCTCTACATTTCCATGAAATGTCTCTCTCTACATTTCCTGTCAGAGTTAAACACATTGCTTTCTGCCAAACTGAGAGACATCTTCAAACCTTTTCAAAATGATTACTACTTTTTAGCAACTATTAAGCAAGATAATAACATATAAGATGATGAATTGAAAATATTAATAAGACAATAAACAATATAATCTCAAGTTGATTTCTTCTTGTTACACTTTAACTCAGGGTGAAGGACTTTTTAGTTTGTCCATCTGAACCACACCCTCAAATCACTTACAGTTAATTTTTCTCACTTTCTATTAACCATTATAATAATTAGTCCTCTGCAACGATTAAAATAACTATGAATTTATCGCAGAAAACCTACCTATAAAACCTATAGCCTACGTCTGCATTTTTCCAGGTAATAAAACTATCTGTTATTAGTCAGATGTTTGCCCTCTGCAAGGCTGTGTGCAGCCGTTTGTTTTATCAAATGCCACATCTGTCACACGTTATTAGCAGCTCACAATTATTTGTTTTACAATGGTTCTGCCCCTCTTATCTGTGCAAAAGTTAATCAATAGTTTTTTGTTATATACTTTTCAAGTAGCCTACATAACAAAGATTGATGGAGTATTATGGGTTTCTAAACCTGATGAATTAATTAATGTATGTTATAATAACACAGATACAGTAAATATGCTTGCTTATATTTTTACATCTGATGGGTTAAATGTCCTTAACTTGAATAAGCTAAATAATCAAATAAAGAGACAGTTATTTTACAATATGTGAAGAGTTTATGCAGTAAAGTATCTTTATATAGTCTTACAGTTCCAACCGGCCCTTTGAGGGTACCCAAAATGCTTATGTGGCCCGTGGTGAAAATGAGTTTGACACCCCTGGTCTAACGTGAGTTGCAGTTGACTGCAGGAGCGGGGTGTAAAAACAGCGCCGTAAAGTCGGTCACATTCGACCTGCGTGAGCTCACTGTGAGCTGAGATCAATGACTGATCTCGCTGCCATTGCAAAGAAAAATGCCGCGAGACCAGGCAAAAGTGTGGTTCCAACTTTGTGCAGCCTGAAAACAGCAACTGCGGCCGCCGGACTCGGCGCCTGCAGTGGCCTTGCTCCCGCGAGTTTTTAATGTCATGTGTCCTGGTGACGTTTTGCAGCGCCGGCTAAAATCGGACCCGATTTCTAACCTTTTTATATACAGTCTATGTTTCTAACCAGTGTAACCGGCTGACCCCGAGTACGTAGGTTACTGCACGGTCCTGACTCGAACCGGCGACCTCGGGTACAGGAGGCGGACACACTGACGAGGAGGCTAAAACTCATCGCCGCTAGCGTCGGTCGCCAGTGAGTCTCTTAGGGTGTACTCACACTAGCCAGTTTGAACCGTGCCCGAGTGCGTTTGACCACCAAAGCGCGGTTCGTTTGACTAGTGTGAGTGCTCGAACCGCGTCCGGCGCTGCTCGATTAGCCGCCCTGGCCCGCTTGGAAGAGGTGGGCCAGAGCACGGTTCAGTTGGACTCGGGCTGGTTCGCATGCAGTGTGAGCGCTAACCGTGCTGGAGCACGGAACAGGACGCTGCGTCGTAATGTTTTCGCGACGATCCAAAACCACCATGGCGGGTAAAGGTTCGCTTTGGTCTACGGAAGAGGTGCAATGCTTGTTGGAAATTTGGGCAGATGAGAGCATACAAGAACAGCTGGACAAAACGCATAAAAACTCAGATATATTTAGAAAAATCCGTGACTATCTTCTTCGTCATGGATATCAAAGAACTACCGAGCAGTGTAGAGACAAGGTAAAAAAAACTGCGGGCACAGTATCTGTATCAGGCGACACATCTGTTAAGAGGGCTGTGGACCACCGTGGACCAAACGAAACAAAATTATCCACAAAGAAAACAGAGCCGCTCTTCTTGTTTATCCCGAAACCGTCGCACCATAATGACGTAAGCGTGCTCCGGCACGAATGCTGAAACCCAATGTGAGTGCAGGCCAGAGGGGGCGTGGGGAGGGGGGACAATCGTACTCGGGCCCGGTTCATGGCAACCGTGCCTAGTGTGAGTACACCCTTAATGTGTCGGGGAGTGAGGTTTACGCACTGCACAGCTTCGCTGGCTGCATCTGACAAAAGAAACAGAGGGGGAGGGTGGAGCCTGTTAAGAGATGATTGGGCCAGCCCAGTGTCAGTATGGAAAGTGAACCAATGGGCCGCTGTCCCTGCTTTATGGGCCGGTCCGTTGACCAAAAAAAAAATGTATTACTTATACCGACCGGCCCCCAAGTGCGTCGGCCCACCGGGCATTTGCCCGGTATGCCAGATTACCAGTCCAGCACTGGGGGTCAACATTGTTATAGGAGAAAGTGTTATGCCCCTGCTCTGATGGCGTGTGGCAGCTCGTTCCACCATTGTGGTGTCACAAATGAGAACCACTAGGACTGAGATTGCCTAGTGTGTAGGGATGGCTGCGCCAGACGGCATTCGTTGGAAGAGCGCAATGGCCTAGAAGGAATGTAAGACTGTATTATAGAGTTTAGGGAGATGGGTGCAGACCCAGTAGTCACTCTGTATGCAAGCATTAGTGACTTGAATTTGGTTCAGGATGGCATGGGTAGCCAGTGGAGGTCACTGAGTAATGGAGTGAGATGATTCCTTTTGGGCTGATCAAAAACAAGACGTGCCACAGCGTTCTGCACCATTTGTAGGGGTTTTACCACACAAGCTGGGAGACCTGCTAGGAGGGCATTGCAGTAGTCGAGGCGAGAGATAACCATGGCCTGTACCAGAATTTAATTGGACCAGATTTTAAAAATAGGACATGGAGATAGGCCGGACATTTTCTCACAAGTTGGGATGGGTATTAGGATTTTATTGATACTCTCTTGTAGATACTCCTTATTGGTTTGGTTCTTTATTGATACTATTATTGGTTCTTTTTCGTTAGTGTCATTAGAGACATTGCACGTACTTATAGCATTGTATGTAGTTGTTCTCAGCTTTGGGTAATCTGATCTGCTGGCTGACGTCGCTCCATGTTTGTGTGTGAATGTGTATGTGAGTGTCTGTGTGTGTGTGTGTGTGTGTGCATGTGGAGGAGATATGGCTTGCAGGGGATTGGTAGGAATCAGATCCAGTGGGCATGTAGTTGGACTGCTATAGGTCATGAGTTCTGATATGGAGATTGAAGTGCCATTGACCAGGGACGACATACGAGGGAGCTATAGTAGGACTGCTACATGTTAGGCTTGGTGTCAAGCCTTTTGCACCATTCCCCAAGGGATATGGAGATAGGCATATTGAAGGACTGCTACATGGTAGATTTTCTGGTGGCATTCTCATGGAGTGGGAGCTGGCTGGGGAGAATAGACACACTGAAAAACATGGTGCGGAGCTTCTCTATAAATAGCCTGTGTCTCCTCCTACATCAGGTGGGGTCTTTGTGAGACAACCAGCTACTTTTTAACTCATTGTAGCCCTCTGATGGTTCTACTAGTGTAATTTTATTCCTGTCAGTCCCCTCCGGCACCAGTAGTCATTTTGAGCATTGCTCCTATAATATTTTACTCCCTTATGTTCTGGTCCCAATGATTGTGTGGTAGCCCTTGAGGTTGGCAGAGTTTTTGTTTTTGCCATTTTCCCTCAGCAGCTTCAAGATTAGTACGCAGCATACAGATGATATCTGTCAGCCACTGATGGGGCTCATTGTCTTGGTGGATAGAGGACACAGACTATCAAGACATGAGGTTAATGTAGAGCACAGAGACTGTGTGGCATCATTGACCTCGAGTGAGGAAAATGTGTCAAGAGGAGGTAGAGAGCAGAAGCCATCACTGAGACAAAGTGGGAGGGAGACAGGTTGCAGAGGTTGTGGAGGTTGTGGCGGTGCAGGACCAGAGGTGCTGGAGCAGTGAGGTGTTCCTGTGGGCATACTGAATGAAATAGTTGTCAAACATGTATAAAGGCGAGACCGGCATTCAGTGGCACAGTTTCGGACAAGAACGAAGTTGAGTACCATAATCAGCTTTGTGAGTCAAGGGGCTGAGAACCCGTTAGAAGGGGATAGAACAGCCAGATCAGAGATAGTAAATCTGTTGAGTTTGATTTGTCTAAGTGAATGTTAATCAAGCTTGTATAGCAACCGTCAAATGCGCATGTGGTGTGTTTGTGTAGGCAGGATACTAATTTCCTGCAGAACCACTCGGGCCTAACCTGATTGTTTGCAAAACTGCTAATGCATAATATGCACATGCATAATCTTTTATCCTGTTGTGGTTAGCAGCACCCTGTTTGCACTAACAGCTCAGTTAAATCTGGTATCCTGTTTTTAACTGAAAGCGGGCTCTAAACCATATTATTAAAACAACACCCCTCTACATTTCCATGAAATGTCTCTCTCTACATTTCCTGTCAGAGTTAAACACATTGCTTTCTGCCAAACTGAGAGACATCTTCAAACCTTTTCAATACAATTAAATATCAAAAGTATACAATATGTTCATAAAATGATTACTACTTTTTAGCAACTATTAAGCAAGATAATAACATATAAGATGATGAATTGAAAATATTAATAAGACAATAAACAATATAATCTCAAGTTGATTTCTTCTTGTTACACTTTAACTCAGGGTGAAGGACTTTTTAGTTTGTCCATCTGAACCACACCCTCAAATCACTTACAGTTAATTTTTCTCACTTTCTGTTAACCATTATAATAATTAGTCCTCTGCAACGATTAAAATAACTATGAATTTATCGCAGAAAACCATGTGATTAATATTCGCATAGTTCGCATACCTCACAGCAAGAAGGTCATGGGTTCAAACCCCGTTGCCCCGGCCTTTCTGTGTGGAGTTTGCATGTTCTCCCCGTGTATAGCATGGGTTCTCTCTGGGTTCTCCGGCTTCCTCCCACCATCCAAAGACATGCAGGTTAGGTTAATTGGTGTTTCCCAAATTGTCCTTAGGTGTGAATGTGAGTGGTTGTGTGGCCCTGCGATGGACTGGCGACCTGTCCAGGGTGTACCCCGCCTTTCGCCCAATGGCAGCTGGGATAGGCTCCAGCCCCCCTGCGACCCTGTACACAGGATAAGCGGTTGAGTAAGTGTATTGTGCACTTTTAATATAAATGTACTGCTATATACACAGAAGTGCACTAAAGATTTGCACACTGTAAACACTGTATTCCCTTTATACAGTAGCAAGAAAATATTTCTTGTAAATCTCAACTTAAACATTAATGTAATCAAATCTAATATAAAACCAAAGCTATTTAACACTGCCAGGGCTTTAGCTTTTATCTAGTTAAAACAAGTTAGAGTCCAGAGCAACAATCATAACATCATAACAGGCACCTTCTGAGGTTAACATATATAAATCTGTTTTCTTGTTTTTTCTGAACAGGTATCAGCAGAAACATTTTTCTTTTATCAGGGTGCAGCAAACAGTTTATGTTCAATAGCAAGTGTCCCTGTTAGAGTGAGGTCACCTCAAGAATTGTCTTGAAGTTTTTGTACGCGACACGCTGCACAAATCATTGGTCGAGAGACTGATCGTCGCTGTTCGTGAGTTTCCAGAATCTACTACTGTTTACTCTCCATAGAGTGCCTGCTGTTTACTAGCGCTTGTCTTACTTTCTGTTCACCGGAGCACAGAGCAACCCTGCGGGTCCAAGCGACTACGTTGTGATTTTAACAACATTCCTAAGATCGACGTCTTCCCCGATAGTAATCAGCATGCTGTGTGTAGCTATACATACTGTGCTATGGCATTTGATCGCTTGTCTTGCTTTTGTTTATCTACTTCTCCCACACGCTGCATCTAGTGCAGTCTGCCAAAGCATCCCTCTGCTGCTTGTTTGGGTGGGTTATTTGCAGGCTGAACAACATCCCACCCCTCCTGTGAACCATGGTTTGACTGTATGTGTATTCAGAGCCAGTGAGCAATGGACTTTCAAAATAACAATAAAAACTGCGTTAACGTGTGATAAAATAATTGTCGGGGTTAATTAATTAATACATCAACGCGATAATAACGGTTAACGTGCCCAGCCCTAATAATAATACAACACTAGTTTCTACCACATTTGATACAACAGATGGTCTGTTTTGTAGTAGTAATCCCTTCTCTTGTTTATGTTTCTGATATTAGGGTTTACAGGAACTGTTATGGAACGAGCAGAGGAAGACAGTCAGACAACAGGCTAAATTGGTTGGAAAGGAAAAGGGATACGGAAACGCTCAGGTGTGATCCTGGTCTAAATTATTTTACTTGTGGACATGGTTACAAATGAGAGTAAGGGAAAATAAGCCAATAATATGTTTTACTAATTGTTTGTCTCCAGGTTGTTGATCTGAATGAAGAGATTTACAATGACATCTCAAAGCAAAGCTTTAAATCAGGTAAGGGTACATCTTTCCTTAATTGTGTGTCTCTATTTGGTGTGAGTCTGAATATTTTTACAGTATGGTTTGTTTGGTCTGTAATTTCCATTATCTACACAGCCATACAGACAGTAAAGGCACTTCATGCTCAGCAGGGCAGTGGGTGTGAACTCCCTTCAACCACCGCTCTTTCTGCTGTTCATCCTGAGGACACCTCAGCGGCTGCGGCTCACCACCAGACCACACACAAGAGTCGACCCACAGAATTATCACATACCTCTGCAAGAAAGACAAAGCCACGTGAAAGAGGTCCTAAAATTGGTAAGTATTTAGATACTAGTGCAGGGCAATGATTAAGATTTTTAATTGTGATTAATCACATTGTTATGCATAAAATTGAATAATTAATTCTAAAGTAGTGTATTGTGCACTTTTAATTTAAATGTACTGCTATATAAACAAAAGTGCAATAACATGGGCAAACACTTAAAGAAATATGGTGCTTTTTACCAGCAGTATTCCCTTTACACAGTAGCAATAATATATTTCTTGTAAATTTCAACTTAAACATTAATCTAATCAAATCAAATATAAAACCAAAGCTATGTAACACTGCCAGGGCATTAGCTTTTGTCTAGCCTGTTAAAATAACTTACCATCAGAGTCCAGTTTTCTTAGGGTTTTTTCTGAACAGGTATCAGCAGAAACATTTTTCTTTTACCAGAGAGCAGCATAAAGAGTCTAAGTAAATCAGTAGAAAGTTTCCCTGTTATAGAGGGGTGAAGTGGTTGGGCCCAAGTTGGAGCGAGAAGTCGGTGAGCGTGCTCGACTTTTAAATTCTAAATCAAATTGCTCCTCAGCACTGCTCCATGTAAACAGTTTATTTCTGTTTACCTTTTTATGATTGTTGTGTTACTGTTTATCGTCTGCTATGTAACAGAAGGGAGTTGCAAAAAGCCTGTTGTAAAATGACAATGAAATTAACTTGAATCCTTGAGTATATTTACATATAAATGAATTGGTCTCTGTGATTTTAATCAGAGGTTTGCACTTTCGTCTTTACTTTATAGGCTTAAACCAGCTGATTGTAGTGTCATGTGAAGGAAAGCGACAAGTCTACTGTCAGCTGTGTTCAGTGAAGTTGAACAGTTCCAGGCACCCACTTGGGTTTGAGCACAAGTATAACTATGTGGTGCGTACTTGCCAAGTCTTTTTGTAGAAAATGCTGGAAGCTTGTAAAACAGGGCAATATTACATTACTTAACTGTGTGCTCTAAATGTTCGTACTAGAAAAAGCTGTATCCTTGGTGGACTGCCAAGCCATCTGACGTGGAGAGCAAATTGGACAAGATGGTAGCCAACCTGGCTGATGTAGAGAAAAATCTAGGATCCTGCTCGGCACAGGTGACCCGACCCAAAAATTATATCTGTGTTTTAATCTGATTTATTGGTGTGGTACCACGTTTAAAAAAGTCCACTTTAAAAAGTAAGCCGCAAATAACCATTTTAATAAAAACAAAGAGGTGTACTAGACAGTGTACTAGATAGTTGCATAACCACATTGTTTTTAATACAAACAGTTATGGTCTTCAGTGCAATGATCAATATAAATATTTGAGACTGTTCTTTGATGAAGCTTATTTGAATTGATGTGGGATTGTCATGTAGAAAATTAAAGACTTGGGCACGATAAAAAATCTTGAACATGGGTATTATCAACAGAAATAAACACCAGTTAGAATACATAAGTTTCACTGGAGAGGGTCAGAGATTGATGCAAAGTAGAGTCCCATTCTGTCACCAGAAAAGAGACCCCAGTCGACATGAAACCATGTAACAACTGACTTTCAACTTCTTCTGGACCTCCTTTTATAGCTCTGTTTCTAAGTGTTACATAATCTCTTGGCTCTCTTTCCTGCTGCTCCTGGATCTGTGGAAAGCCCCTGATATTTGGGTGTCTCTCTTTTCTCATCATTTTCAGTGTTTAGTGGATTTTTACTTTACTGGAAAGTCCCAGATATTCTCGTTTCTTAGAATTTTCAGCATTTGGTGGATTTTTATTTCACTACACTTCACAGCACTTGATTGTTGCAGTCTTGGTCTGGCTACACTGCCCCCCTCTTTCTGTGGCCTTGGCATGCTTACTGCTGATCATAATATTTCAACCATAACCTGAATTTGTGGAATAAGCTGGTATCTTTTGTGCTGTGTGATGAAGAGAAAAGACCGGGCTAGGCCAGCTGAAGGACAGATCTTAAAGCCTGGATATACTTGCCTTTTAACAATGCGTAGGCGTTGACAGGCGTCGGCGACGCCAACAGCTTTGTCCACATACTTGCCTGCGTACTTTGCCAGTTCCTCGAGGATTAAACCTGAATCCACAAGGGGGCAGACCTGGACCAGATCATCCCTCGCAGACACTGGATTGTCTTCCTTGACAACTTCCGAATTTGCACATCGTAAATAAACCTAACAGCGACACTCGAGCAGGTTGTGATTTTAATGAGACATAATGATCTTGGTAATTGCGGTCTTGTACCAGGAGTTGAATTGTAAACATCCTGCTATAAATCTTATAAGTCTGCCGCTGATCTACTTCATCTTTTGCATTTGATGATGGTCGACAAACCAACTGCATATTGCCACCACCTGAGCTTGTGTGTGGAACAGTAGATTGCCACTGACCTGCCAGTCAGATCGACATACAGTCCCCATGTTCATGTCCCGAATACAATCTGGCGGATGCATAGCGTTTCATCCAATACATTTATCTGTGCTGACTTCGCTGAGCCTCTCCAATGAAAGATTGAAAAGCCGGTAGGTGAGCTAACGCTGACATATCATGTCAGCTAAATCCAGTCTGTGTAACATTTTCATGCAACTTGCATGGATTAGTTCAGCATCAAGCTGATGAACATGTGACATTGCATTGGGAGTTTACCTGAGTTTCCAGTATGTTGTGTGAAGCTGTCTCCTTTGTGTCAGACTCTGTTTTGGCTCACTCATGATTTAGAGCTTGCCCACAAGAACATAGGTAGTGGTTACAATCTAAAACAGCACCGCTATTGGCCGCTGAAAAGCAATGATTGAATATGTTGCAATGGACAAGATGTTCTGTATCTTAGTTAAATGCAGTGTATTTACTTACTGGGCTTTGGTTTATGAGGGTTACAGTTAAGAAATGACAAACTATCCAGAGAATCCAGAAGGTTTGCTGCAGCAACTAATAGACTTTTGTTTAAAGGAATACATGAGAACATACATTATGTAAATGTGTTTAATGAAGTAGCATGTAATGGTTTTAACATTGTGTGCCTGTTTTTGTCTTTCTGCTAGACAATGGAAGTGAGCATTGATGAGTACAACGAGCTGAATGGTCTTCCAGACATCAAAGGTAAAGATATCCTAATACCCTTCACAAATCTACTGCTATGTGACTTACAAGGTGAAAAGATTACAAAGAACCGGCCCTCTCTATGTGTTGAGTAGTTCAGCCTGAGAAATGATCCAGACAAAATAACAATTATTTTATTCTCAGCTCTAGAAAGGGTGAAAGCAATGGTGAAACAGAGCGAGTCACAAGTCTCATCCTCCACAACTGATGCTGCAGAGGTTTTGAGACAGCGGGTTAACGTTGCTAGTCCATGTGAAATTTCAAGCCCAGATGATGGTAAATTCAACTGCTATTTCTAAGCACCAAGTTTTAGAAACTTTATATTGTTATTATTTATATTGTTGCCCTAGAGATATTTATACTCTTTATTTTTGTTGAGAAACTCATGATGTGTCTGTGACATTATTAGAAGACCAGTGAATGAGACACAGAAGTATGGAATTACCGTATACCAAATACTGCGATTTTGTCTCTCAGGAACTTCCATGCCACAGAATGAAATGGCAGGACCTTCTACTGATAACCAATCAGAGCATGAGAGCAAACATGAGCTCCAGACGCCAGGTGAGAACCCACATGCTCTCACGCAAGATTTGTTTGAGACTCATGGGTCCATATCATGAGTAATGTTATTCAGACTTTGTAATATATTGCTCTAAGTAATTCAGAAATTGAATCAGTTTCAGAGGAAGATGTAAATCTTGCTCTGGGTCAATCAGACAAAGCTCAGAGCCTGAAGGGTAAAAGACCAGGCCAGCTTCATTTGTGTCCGACCTGGAGTAATGATCCAAAGCCGATCGCTTCTCCTACCCCCAGCATTTAAGACACAGACATTGAAGGTTTGTGTTCTGTCTCTAATTACATATTAAACAACAGAAAATAATAATAAATACAATAATAATAATAAATAAGGGTTGACAATTAGATTTGATTATAAGGGAAATAATCTGATTCGATTTGATTTCTTGATCCATCACCTCAAGGGTGGGAATTTGTAGGCACATTACGATTATGAGTGCTATGATGCGATTGTAAAACAAATTGGATAAAGATGTATTTTTTCACTGTGTGACTACTTTGTACTGTAAGTATTTAACAACAATCCAAACAAGTAGGTAGTAATGAAATGCAGATATTTAATGTAACTTCATATAAATGTAGTAACATTGCATAGCATTATTACATTATTACAGCGTTATTACTGACCTCTGCTGCTGCTATTTTTTTGATTATTTTTGATGCTGCTATTATTAGTATAAATTTGAATGGGGGTTGAAATACACACTTTACAATGTTCCAGCCAAACCATGTTCACTCCACCCTAGTATATGTTCCTTTTTTTGTCTCCTCTTGTGTAGTTACATGTTTGTGTCTTGTATTATAAGTTGATTATCATAATCTTGTATTGAGGACCGTGGGCTTTGAGTAACGGCATTGGGTTCATTGTGTATTTGATTTGTGGAAGACTGACAACAAATGAAATTGAACTAGCAGCCAAAAAGCATCCTTCTCAACTACCAGACTGCACGCTGAAGAGATGTTAGCTCTCTGCCTTAACTTATCCAGCAGATGGGAAAGAACAGACAGACTTAAATTAACGGACACGCTGTGATCTACACTGTGCATTTACTGCCAGACTGAAGCATAAAACTCATGGCTGGCAGCCACAGCAATCTAAACCCTGCTACTGCTGAATGACCGAAGCTAAGCAGGTTTGAGCTTGGCCAGAACCTGGATTGGAGACCTCCTGGGGAAAGCCGTGCATCACCCATCTGTCTGTGCCAAACAGGGAGAACCACACGTCGTCCTTGTGCACTGCACCGAACAGATGGTCCGGAGCTGCATTTCCGAGTTCTGCCTTTTTCGTTACGTGATCAAGTAACCTCTAGATAATCGATTATTGACAGTTGTGAATCGATTCATAATCGTCCAAGTCCGCATCGCGATGCATCTAAAAAAATCATTTTCCACACCCCTATTGAATAGTGTCTTGTTTTGTCTTTGCAGTCTCTTTATTGCTGGTATGTGTGTCGTGTCCTTCTGCATCATCACTCATTTACACTAATCCATAATCTCTCTCCTTCCTACCTCCCTGCAGTCAAAATGGGGAAACCTCAGGGTTGTGCCAATCCTCTTGCCGCTGCCCAAACTCCTGACACATGCCAAGAGACTCTTTTGAGAGGAAAACAGCAAGAGAGAAGTCATCCAGACTTTCAGGACGCACAGAAGGTGCTGGAAGGCACTCAGAAAACATCACCTGTAAAACTCTTCAACACAGACCTGCTTCCTTCCTCTGCTTCAGTGAATACTGAACAACAGAAGCAATCAAGACCCAATCAGAAGGCAGAACATGTAACCAAACACCACAGTGCATCACAGGCACTGTCAAGGATGTCAATAGGTAGGTGTTCAGCATTTGCGAGTCAGCAGTTATTGCCATTTAATGTACTGATTTTTTTATTTTGCATGGCTGTCAACAGGGGGAAAAACTCAGGGCAGTCACTGGTCCACATACTTGAAGGTGCTTGGACTGGAAAATGAACCAGTAATAGGTGGGTGTTTCCATCCTCACACAGCAGACTCTTTTATGTAATGTCATAAAAACACACGGATGTAAAAGACGGTGTGTCCTCATCAGGTCTGGGCTCTATCTGGGAGTGTCAAGGGATAACTCAGAAAACATTCTTCTTGTGTGAGAGCTGCAAGGTTATGCTCTCAGTTGGGCTCATCTGTGACCACATCATCAGCATTGAGCACAAGTTGAAATACGCAGTGAGTGGTGTCTTAATAATGTAATGAAAACCTCTAAACAACAAAAGTATTTCACGTTTGCTCCCACGTTATTTTATGAGATAATATGGATATGTTTCAGCTAAGGCAGGACCCCAAATTAATGTCGCTTTGGGAGGATGATGAGGACCAAGAGGAAATACTTTTAGAACATTTATTAAAGATTGTTGATGAACTCTTAGACCGTGAACGCTTGAACAAGACCAAGGCGCAGGTAACCTATTGGGTCCATGTGTTGTGCATGTTATCTGAAATGTCCTTGTGGTAATTTGAGCATGATGCGGTTAAAGATTATTCTAAAGATTTTTGTTGTCTTCTTGATAAGTACAGAAAGTAATTATGTTGGACAACCTATTTAACCTTTATTTGCCAAAAAAACCAAGTTATTGTACAAAGTGGAAACACACATCCATAATGCTAATTGTTAACCTGTTTGTGTTTTCTCTTTCAAAGTGTGTAATGCTGGGAAACGAGTTGTATGAGTATCTTCAGAAAGCTTCATTCAGTGAAGGTAGCAGTAAGCTTAAAAATCTAGTTTATGTTCCATGGGAGTGTACAGTGTTTAGTATCAACTGTGCTCTTTGTTTTTTAATAGCTTTAAGAATTGTGAAAGATGTCTGGAAAGAACAGAGACTGAGCGTCATCTGTCTATCCTCTTCACAACAAAAAGGTGAGTCCCATTAGTCCAGTCACAGGGTCATGTTTTTTGTCATTCTTATACACAACTAAAGTGACTAACACAGCAGAATGTGGGTCTGAGCAGTGAGTTTTGATTTCTATTGCACAGACCAGCAACCTGACGGCCGGCAGAGTCAAGAGGAATCTCTTCACTATAATAATATACTGATTGAGAGAAGTTACGTTTTGAGTTACCACTCATTTATCAATAGAAATAGGTGATCATTTTAAATGAGTGCTTAAAGTTAGAATAATCACCTTACAGTGATTTACTTTTAAATGTCAGGATGCCTTCTGAGTTTCAAATACTCAAATAGCTTCTTTTTTTCTTCATCCAAATGTCCTGATTGCAATTTAAGAATTTGTGTGTGAGTCTGTGTGTAAGAGAGAGAGAAACGTGTGTGAATGTAGTTTTTGTTTTACTTTGCTTTACTTCCATTATGGAGAATACTGAGGCTTGATGATGACAATGTCAACACAAAGTTTAATTTCATTAAACAACCTGACCTAAATATACACCAAGATTGTGTCTGTCCTTTTGTCCTTAAATCTGTCTTTTTGCTTTTGACATTTTTTAACTTTACATTAATTGCATTTACTTACCTACATACTTAGCATTGCACTACTTAAAATTGTTGGACTCAGTTAAGGATAACGACTGATGTAGCAGAACCAGAGATATCATCTTTATTATTCCACACGTTCTTGCAAGCTCAGGTGCTGCCTTTGTAATGCCCCTGTGTATTTCTAAAAAATGTCTTTTCTTCAAACGAAAGAGTATTTCACTCATTTTGTGATATATAGTTAAGACAATATACTGAGCAGCAGATTAAAACACAACCTGGAAACAGAATTTGATGTGTAAAATCGATGGATCCCCTTTAACACACAGCAGGATGAATCACAAACAGAGGAAATGAGTCTCCTTTTCTTACTTCCTGTTGAATGTTTAGGTGATGATGCATTTAAGGGAAAATAAATTTAGACTGTGATTTGGAGCGCACCACATGGGGTGAAAAATGCAAATCACTTTCCTGATTTCAGTTCTTTAGTTCAGTTCATCACAATAACCAACCATATAGTGCGTATTGGATGATTGCATCTCTGATCAAATGAACATAGTACATCAGTCAGCAATATCATCATTCATCGCTATAAAGTTAACAGTGGCTGTTTTTGTTTTATCCAAAACCAGATTGGTGGTGGTGTGTAAAATCTCTTCAATATACTATACGCTATGTTATTCAGAATGTATCATCTATTCAACATATTATGTTCTAGAAACTATTATTATTATTCAGAAACTTGTATAAGCATGTAACACCTATAGTTTAGTCTGTGTTTGACTGAACTTTGAGTCGCTCTGCTCTCTGAGGGAGGCGGTATGTGACATTCTGTGGAAAACAGGTCCTTTTTAGTGTTCTGTAGGAAAGGGTAAAGCCATGCAACTAGAGTGTATTGGAAGCTAAAAGTCTCATTGGTATTCTGTGAGAAAACAGATAAGATCAAGTACCCAGAATGTGTGTAATCCCTAGACCATAAAGGCTGTGTAGGGTAAAGCTAGGATGTATAGCCACAGAGGACACATTAAACGTTTAAAAAAAACAGGACCTACATAGGAGTTGACCCGAACAATCCAAGGAGCCTATGCCCTGGGAAAAGCCTGCCTGAAGTTCTACTGGTGTCTTAAAGCACGTACGAGGTCTAAAAATACATGTGACCACAGAATGAACTCCCGCTAACAATGTGGTTAATGAGGCGTAGGTGACAATAAAGATAACATAATGATTTTAAGGAAAATGTAGGGCTTAAAACAACCATTCGGTAGTGCCGGAGGGGACCAATATCAATAAAATTACAAAAGTAGAACCAAGCTGGAGGCTTCTGGTCAGCAAACCAATATTATGTAGCTGCAGTATCGGAGGCTGCAGTTTCAGGATCCCCGCAGTCCTGGGACCGCAGTTCTGGGAGCGTGTAGTTCTTTAGCGACAGTGCTGTCGAGTGGAGTGATGGTGGTCAGTCGCGGGTCTCGCGGCGGGCGTGCTAGCAGATAGGGTCGACATGCATATAATGAATAACTTAGTTTAGGCACACACTCTGATGTTTGTGGTAAGGTTTGGCTTCGAGGGACTGTCAAGAGTAACATAGCTAGCCAGCCAGCTAGTGTGGCTTGCTGGCGTTAAACTAGAGAGACAAGATCTCAACGAGCAGGCAGGCAGGTGAGCGGTCCTGGAACAGAAAAAGAGACGGGATTACTCATGGGAACTGATGGTTCGGAGACAAAGACAGAGAAACCCAAGCAACATCCCTGCAGGCATCAGGATAGAACTGATACGTCAATGAACATCGCCTTATATTCACCTCAAACTGTAGGCCTATATTTTTACACCACTAAAACTCAAACACGCACAATTGTATTATTTATTAAAAAAGATTAACAACAGAATAACACAGGTTAACAAATCAAACATAAGTATATAGTGTTGGATGTTTCAAAGAATAGGTGTCTACTACAGTGTACAGGTCATGATCTTATTCAGTGGCTATGTGACCAGCAGCAGTTGTCTGCGCATCCTTGCTGCTACTTTGTATGTTATTAGATCCTTAAGGAAACACTATGCCATGCTGCGGTGGTGTCCGAACAATAATGCTGAGATGATGTGTTGAGAAGAAACCCGCTTGACACTGTTCTTGATCATAAAAGTTTATTAAATCCAGAGCCCTTTAAAGAGACGGGCTTCTGTTGGGAATTATTATGGAGCATTATAGCCTAAATTGTTGTCATTGATTGCTAGAGTAAGGGTGATCTACATTGTCATTATTTAAAGTGTTATTTTGTAGTGTAAAGTTAGGATCACAGTGTTAAAATCCTATAGTTCTGCGTGTGTGTGCTCCTTTCTGTATCTAACTGCCCAGGCTCAACAGTTGCACGTGTGTGAGCAGGCTCGTGTGCTTTGGGAGAAAAGGGAGGGAGCAGAATAAAATAGCAAAAGCAGCATCAAACCACCAGCAAAGGAATTTGTCAAAAGGCAGCATCAAAACACCTGCTAAGGAATTTGTGAAAATTGTGTTACAAAACATACATCAATATAGTCCATCACAGTAAGAATGTCTTGTTCCCAGCTCAGACAACACCAGTTTATTCCACAAAAAGTCAGGTTATGGATGAAATGGCAAAATGCCAAAATCAATGAAATGGCAAAATCAAGCAGAAGGCATGCCAAGGACACAGAGAGGAGGAGTGGGCAGTCAGGGACTTTCCCACCAAGTAATGGAAATGCTGAGGCTTGCAAAAATCTTGGACTTTCCCAGATCCAGGTGCAGTAGGAAAGAGAGCCAAGAGATGATGTGAAGCCAAGAAACAGAGCTATAAGAAGAGGTGAAATTCAGTTGTTACATGGTTTTCATGTCGACTCGGGTCTCTGTTCTGGTAAGAGAATGGGACTCTATTTTGCACCGATCTCTGACACACTCCGGTGGAACTCTTGTACTCTAATTGGTGCCTGTTTTTGTTGATAATGAAAATGTTGGTAAGAGTTCAAGCTTTCTTATCTGACCCAAGTCTTGAATTTTTACATGACACTTCTCTTTAAAGGGCTCTGATTAAATTGAAGAGTTCAGCATCAATTACAAGCTCTGAAGCAGTTTGGAGAGTGACCCAGCCAGATGGCTACTCTGTCTCTGTACATCAAACATAGCTTATATAGGATATGTTTTGGCATCTGTTAGGTACCATAGAAGGGTTTAAGTCTGCAAAGTAAAAGGTCAAACCCATAGAAGGGTACAGTACTATTTTGAAGTAACAAAACAAGGGGTTAGATGTCAAATTCTATAAAAGGGTTCAGTCCCTACATAACCTCCAATCACTACTCTCCCCGTAGAAGGTCACTGACCCTCTGTCTTGCTGCTACAGTGTTATTTGAACTGTTATGAGTCAAATGCATAAGCACTGGACACTACTCTACCTCACTTAATCTGGTGTTAAACAAATATTACCTCGTCCTATTGTTGTGAATTATTTTGGAGCATTATAGCCTAAATTGTTATCAACTGTTGTGAATTATTTTGGAGCATTATAGCCTAAATGGCTTCGAGCTGATTCTCCACCCTGGGCCTGCACTTCCTGGCTGTTAGCTGCTCCCCTACACTGGGCCTGCACTGCCTGGCTTCTAGCTGTTCTCCACCCTGGGCCTGCACTGCCTGGCTTCTAGCTGTTCTCCACCCTGGGCCTGCACCGCCTAGCTTCTAGATGTTCTCCACCCTGGGCCTGCACTTCCTGGCTGTTAGCTGCTCCCCTACACTGGGCCTGCACTGCCTGGCTTCTAGCTGTTCTCCACCATGGGCCTGCACTGCCTGGCTTCTAGCTGTTCTCCACCCTGGGCCTGCACTGCCTGGCTTCTAGCTGTTCTCCACCCTGGGCCTGCACTGCCTGGCTTCTAGCTGTTTCTCCACCCTGGGCCTGCACCGCCTGGCTTCTAGCTGTTCTCCACCCTGGGCCTGCACCGCCTGGCTGCTAGCTGTTTCTCCACCCTGGGCCTGCACTGCTTGGCTGCTAGCTGTTCCTCTACCCTGGACCTGCACAGCCCGGCTGTTAGCTGTTTCTCCACCCTGGGCCTGCACTGCCTGGCTTCTATCAGCTCCTCTACCCTGGACCTGCACAGCCTGGCTGCTGGCTCTTGACTGCAATTCCAATACCAAAATTGTTGATCCTACCTGGTATGACTTTCAATTTAAATATGTATTTTCCAAGTGTATTGGTGTGCCTTCTGCTCATTTGTCATAATTCTTACAAAAGTCATGATAAATTTTCTACATTTAATTTTGGAAATACTTCTGAACATATCTGAGTTAATTAAAACTAAAAAAATCTGTGTGTCCTACAACCTTGGGTCATAAAACAACTCCTTAGTTTCTTAATCTTATATGATTATTTTTCACTTAATGAAACCTCTATTATGTTACTTTCAATTGAAATTGTGTCTAAAAACACAATACCCAACCATTTTGGAAACCAAAGACGATTATTAATTATTATAGTATAGTAATTATTCTGTTACTCTTACTATCTGGAAATATATGACCAAACCCTGGCCCAGAGGTTCAAACCCGATCTGACTTTAAGTCCTTACCTGGCCTTAAAATAATTCACCTTAATGTTCGCAGTCTTCTACCTAAAATTGACCAAGTTCGAATCTGGGTAAGGTCAACAGGAGCAGATATATTTATTATTTCTGAAACATGGCTAAACAAATCTATATCTGACAATGATGTTTGCATAAATGGCTTTCAAATCTATTGTGTTGATAGACTAGCTAAAGGTGGGGGAATTGCCATTTATATAAACTCATTTCTCCATGTAAATGTGTTACAAGCTGAATCTCTCTGTAAACAATTTGAACTTTTAATGCTAAAGGTTGAAAGGGTTTACATGTAAATGTTGTGGGATGTTATAGGCCTCCTTCTGCCACCTCAAACGCACTCCGTTTACAAAAGGATTTTCTAGCTCGATTCAGATGAAACTATACTAATTGGAGATTTAAACTGGGACTGGCTTAGCCCAAATTCTGATGATTTCAAAATTGTATGTGATCAATTAAATTAATTAATTAATTGCATCCCCTACTCGTCCAAATAATAAGTGTCTCTCAAAGTCAACATTGATTGATCTGATCTTAACAAATACCCCACATATATACTGTTCAACCGGGGTCTTTTGCAATGATCTCAGTGACCACTGTATCGTGGCCACTGTTAGAAATACCAAAATGGATAAAAGAAAACCACGAGTCATTATAAAAAAGAGATTTAAAACATTTCAATGAACAGGCATTTTACCATGATCTTTCTAAGTGCCAATGGAACAGAATTGACCTCATTCCAGATGTTGAAACAGCTTGGTCATTTTACTATGAGTGTTTCATGGCTATTGTTAATAAGCACGGCCCCTTCAAGAAATTTAGAGTTAAAGGTAGAGATAATCCTTGGTTTACACCAGATTTGGCGAATGCTTTACATGAGAGGAACTTAGCCTGGGCGAAAGCAAAAAAACTGGTTTAAAATGCGATTGGGATAATTTCAGAAAATTAAGAAATAAAGGTTCCTCCCAAATTAAAAAATGCCAAGTCCGAATTCTACTTGTTAACTTCAACTGATAGTCTTAATGACCCTAAAAGATTTTGGAAAACCATAAAATCTCTCACTGCAGAAAATAACTCACAGGTCTTGCCAAATTACATTGTCCATAACTCATCAAATATTTATGACAAAGTTGAAATGGTAAATTGTTTCAACCAACATTTTATTTTATCTACACCCTCCATAAACTCAAGCAACACTGGGACTGTTCCGGAACAACCCTCTGATGCGTCAACATTTAGTTTCCAGCCTTTTACTTTGTGTCTAGTCCGCGAAGCACTAAAATCATTAGATGCACGTAAACCACAAGGACCTGACTTAATTGATCCCTACTTTCTAAAAATTGCAGCTGATTTAATAGCAAAACCTTCAACTGATATTTTTAACTTAAGTCTGACCACTATGCAAATTCCAAAATCTGGAAATCGGCTTTTGTCACACCATTATTCAAAGGTGGTGATCCAAAAATTTTAAATAACTACAGGCCAATTTCAAAACTTTGCATCTTATCAAATATTTTGGAATCTTTAATAAATGAACAGTTGAAAGAATTTTTGTATTCCCACAACATTTAATGCAAATTCCAGTCAGGCTTTAGGTCATAGTACCATAACAGCAACACTGAAGGTGATCAACGATATCTCGACAGCTCTTGACAATAAGCAACATTGTGCAGTGCTTTTCATTGATTTGTCAAAAGCCTTTGACTCTGTAAACCAAATTTTACTCAAAGAGAGACAGATCAATATTGGATTATCTAAAAAAGGCAGTTGGATGAATCTGTAATTATCTCACTGACAGGTCCCAATGTGTTAAATCAGATAATATTTGTTCTAATATTCTCTCATTAACTAAAGGAATGCCCTAAGGCTCTGTTTTGGGGCCACTTTTATTTACTATCTATGTGAACAATGTTGGCCAGGATCTTGTGGACACCAATTACCATTTTTATGCTGATGATATGGTTATCTACAGCTTTGCAAAAACTCTTAGTGCCTGTGTCTCTACATTACAAAACGCTTTTAACATAGTTCAGAACATGTTTCTACAACTGGATCTTACTTTAAATGCAAATAAGAGGAAGTTGATGTTATTCTCAAAAGCAAAGAGCATACTGCAGATAAGTCCTCCAATTGTCACTCTTCAAGGGGGCGAAATCGAAAAAGTTAAATCTTTTAAATATCTAGGTATTTTAATTGATGACAGTCTTAGTTTTAAAGGACATGTTGAACATTTGGTTAGGAAACTGAGACTGAAAATTGGCTTTTACTTTAGAAATAGGCTATGTTTTTCTTTCAATGCAAAAAGGAAACTTGTAGCTGCAACATTTACACCCATTCTGAATTATGGTGACCTCATTTATATGAATGTCCCAACCCATGTATTGAAACTACTGGACTCTGTTTATCATGCCGCATTGAGGTTTATCACAAACTGTAAGCCTCGCACACACCACTGTGAACTTTACACACGTGTGGGCTGGCCAGCACTGGAGAATCGTAGACTCACTCATTGGTATATGTTCATTTATAAGGGTATTCAGCGTCTGCTCCCCTCATATCTATGTGAATATATTCAACCGAAAACGGCTGGACTGTATTCTTTATGCTCACAAGACTCACTGCTACTGTGTGCTACTGTGTGTCTGTACCAAGTGTCCGCACAGAAGCTGGTAAGGTGGCATTTCAGTATTCCGACCCCACAACATGGAACAATTTATAAAAATTCTGGAAATTAAAGGAACTGGTTTCAATAGACCAGTTTAAACTCTTGCTCAAAGGTTTGGAAATTAAATCTATGGTTTGTAAATGTTTTTATTTTGTCTTATGAAATTGTTATGAAATTGTCGGTACTACTCTCTTTTAGTAATCTCAGTGGGACTTTCCTGGTTAAATAAAGGTTAAATAAATAAAAAAAGTACAAGTGGTGGTTGTGGTGGTGGTGGTGCACTGGCAGTTAAAAAGAAGCTACTGGAGTCAGTCAGAGATTGATGCAATAAAGTTTATTGTCAAAGCAAGACAAAAGCCTTAGCAGACCATCAAGGCACACTGAAAATATGGTGTGGAGCTCAATATAGCCCTTGGCTTCCCCTATACGTTAGGTGGGGTAGCTGTAAGTCAGTTCTACTAGTGTAATTTCCTTCCTTTTGGGTCTCCTCCGGGCCATCTGATATTTGTAACACCTGCAATATTTTACTCCCTTTGGCTGTCATGTTTCCTTAAAAACATTAAGTCGTCTCTATTGTTGGCTAGTCTCATTAATCACATTGTTGACAAGAGCCTATTCAATGGACACATGGTTTTTAGACATTGTATGTGATTTAGGACACTAGTAGAACTGTCAAGTCAGCTTTTTCCAAGGTGTGGGCCCCCTTTTGTATTGTTCTTGACCTCTGGTTGTACACCATTAGCTTCTAGGCAAACAGGTCTTGTTTTTTTTTTTTCATTTATGACTCCCTTAGTTCATAGGAGGTCAGGGTGGTCACAGTCTGTGGTCTTATCTCTTCTCACAGAACTTCACTAAGCCTATGACTCCATGACTTCTACCCTTCCTTACATCCCACAGGACATTGCTGAGAGCCTTATTTCCTAGACTGTCAACTCCAGTGTCTCGTAGAGAGTAGAGTGTCACCTCAGAGTTCAGTCTACCACACAGATCTAACTAGGGGTTGGCATACTTATACAAGTTCATGTATTGAATAAATAATACATTTTGATACATTTTCACAAAGATATCCAGTTGTTGTGATGTTAACTATAGTAGCAGGAGAGTTTTGAGTATCACTGTCTGAAGCTGGTGTGCTGCTTTGGGACCGTCCCATCCTCTCTGCATGTTAGCTTTGCAGCAGCAACTTTGACAGCAGTTTGCTAACCCACAACTTGGCTAAAGAAAGTTATGTTACTTGCTGTGTTGTTGTTTGCTCTATGTCATGGTGTTTGGATTTCTCCAGAATTGCTTATTTCATCTTTAAGACTACTGATAAACATAAAGTGATGATTATATGTAGTATAGGTTTCTACAACAATATCTAGCTGAGACTTGCTCAAGTTGGGCACCATTTTTCTGTCTTCTAAATTCTGGAAGTGGCTTCGCTGCCAGGGACAGCGTACTTGATCATCTGTCTGGAAAGTACCCTTGAAATCTTCTCCACCCCCATATTTCCTGTGAAAATAAATTGCTTGCTGACACAGCCACATCTTGCAGGCCTACTAACAATATAAAGTAAAATAATGAGTTTAGCTATAAAGGATGATTGCAAATGCCTGATGAGTGATAAACACTTTGTCTGGTTTTGGTTCAACATCACACTCAGCATAACAGGAACCTGCAGTTAAGGCAGTTCTGGCTGAAACAAATACAGATATGCTGAATGAGTGAATTATGTGTGTCCTTCTAGCCTTCCCTTATGTTCTTTCCTTTTGTATAAAAGTATGCATATTTGCAAATGTGTAATAACCATAATAATATTGTTGAGTTAGAATGTATAATTTATCCAACTTAATGTATCATTTACTCAGTGTGTCATCTATCAGTATGTTATGCCTTATGTTTTTCAGACATTTGCATAAGCATGTAACATCCCTAGGTAGATCTGAGTGTTAAACTGAACTCTGAGGTGCTGCTCTACCCTCTGCATAAGACCAAAGTTGACAGGCCAAGAAAGATGACCCTCTGAGGAGTGCTCCTGGAATGTGTGTAGTAAGGATGGGTCAAAAAGTGCATGCAAGTGCATATCTATGACAGAAGGTATGGGTATGGGGACATAGATTTTCATACTTGTGACATACGGTTATAGAGACATTGTTTTTAAAAAAGTAGGGCCTATAAAATTGGAAGCTGCTGGTGTATGACCAGAGACGCTCTTAAGGGGACCCAAAGGGGCTCACACCCTGGGAAGTGCCTGACCCGAGAGTTTTACTGGTGTCTGCTTATAACACATAAAATTCTTAAAAATATATGACTACGAAATAATACCCTCAGATAATGTGTTTATACAGTTAACTGACAATAAAGATTAATTAATGTTTTTAAGAAGAATAGGAGAATTAGGATTTTAAGGGAGTATAATATTACAGGAACGGGGTTTTAAGACGGTCCGAAAAGAAAACACCAAGAAGAAATTTACACCAGTAGAACTAACTCATGGTTACAGTAAATTAAAAAATAGGCAGGTATCTCACGGAGGCCCCACTTCTCTGGGGAGAGCCAAGGGCTATGGTTTGAGACGCTCCAAACCATGTTTTCTGTGTGCCTTTCCGGTCTGCTAAGGCTTGTCTGGGTTTTGTCTTGCTTTGACAATAAACTCTATTGCATCGATCTCTGCCAGACTCCAGTAACTTCTTTCGAACTCCAACAGCTATCTACCAGCAATACTTGTGTTGAAGTACGACTTCCCCGAGTCCGTTGATGAGAAAGGATCAAAAGGAGACGAGATATCAAGTTCACACCATATATTTATTGAGCTCACACCAAACAGATACATATCTGGAGACCCTGCAATCTTCCCCGCAAGAGTCTAAGATCTTCCTGCTAAGCAGTATCTATATAGTGGAGACCGCACCCAGCTGCACATCTTCTTCTTGCCTTATTTAGTAATGTCTGGTTGGAATATAAATATCATGTATGACCATGTATGACTCCACTGCTACTTAAACTCCTAAGGAATCCTACGGAATTGGTTAGAGATGGTTTTGATTTTCCCATAAGGGTCCAGATGAAACACTGATCAAAATTGTCATGTTTACTCCTCTTGGTTCATTTGTAAAAAGTCAGAACCCGACTGCAACAGTATAATTATTTTCCTCTTGGTCTGGACCAAAGAAACTAAACTACAGGCATGAAAGCACCATTTGATTCTCAAACTAAGTAAGACAATATGTTTTATTCATGTTTTGAGTTAATCAACCCTTTATAGCTTCATTAAAAAAACAAAAGCAGTTTGTCACCCTGGACTGAAATCATACAAATTTCAACTTCATAACATCTAAATTAACTCACACTTTTGAACTACTTGTTTTTTCACACCAGCAGCATTCAACATGTTTGTGTCCTGCTGTAAGGTGACCCTCAAATCAGTCCGCACCATAGACTGTATATAAAAAGGTCCGCACGCGAGATGAGAGGAGGAGGAGGAGTCAGCCCACCCGCTCTCTGAAAAACCACCGCAGCTGAGGCAGTTTGTGCATTTGAGCAGAAACTGCGCTTCAGGAAGGAGGAAACATGCTTTGCATTTTGACTCAAGCTCGATTTGATACGTAAATTTTTTTTCTTGTCTGCAGCCGTCTTAGATGAGCCGATGTAGTACTTTTTTTTATAAGCCTGCAAATGACAACTTTACATTAATTTCCTGTCTGAAGAGAAGTGTTTCAGTTGACGGCGGCTGTAACTTTTCACGATGGAGCACAACAGCGTGGGCTGCCAGGTGGGTGATTGTGTTACATGGATGTGTCTGTAGACCGTGCCTCAGCTTTGTTTTGAAGCTGCAACAATCGAGAAATTAGAGTGGGGAGCAACGTGTAGGCGCTTTAGTCAGACCCGATTTGTTCCTGCTTGTGCAGAAAGGGGGGGGGTGTTACGTGTTCATGACCTAGGCTAATCAACTTCAAAATTTTAAAGGGTCTCTAAAACTGAAAACCAAGTGAGAAGATGGGAGAGATATTACGATTCGGCAGTTAAAGCAAAGTGAACTTTAGTAGCATGTTAGTATTTCTCATGAAGGCTATGAAAAATGAAGCCCCCCCCGTTAGCTTCAGGAATGCCAACACTCCTCTCAAGGGAGAGCCTCTGAAATGAAAACAATGGAGCACCGTGGTCACCCGGAGTTTCTTGACACCAGAACAAATGGTTCTTCCATCTTTCTCAGGGCAGACCCCCGAGTCTGACCACACCGAATTAAAACACCTTTTGTCTTCTGACGGATTTCAACTCCATCAGATCCCAGGATGCTGACGTTAGCCTCCTATTCGGCAGTTAAGGGGAAAGTTAACTTTTTGCACCTCTTGCTGTTGTGATGGCTGTTAGACATTTTAGATAACGCCTTAATCAATGCCTAAAACACACTTTCAGATTTGTTAAACCTTTTTATTTTCATTTGTGAAAATTAATTTAATAGGCTTTGTTTATTTCCGCATATAGACGACATTGGATCAGGTCCAGATGAAAAAACTATTCTGAGAGCAGTCAAGTATGTTCTAGATTATTCTAGAGAGAGGCTAAAATATATTTAAACCACAGTACAAAAAAAACACAATGCAGGAATTACGTGATTCATGTCGGTTTGGTTTGCAGAAAAACTTGCTGGTTGTAACAAGTTTGATGCACTAAATCTGTATTGTCGCTTTTGTTTTCTAAAGGGAGCAGGAGAGCCTCTGAAATGATTAAATGGTGGAGGGGTTATGGAAATGAGAGGCATAAGAATAAAAGGAGAGGGACAAAGTGAATGAAAGGCAGAGGGAAGTAATAGCAAACGACAAATAGCGGGAACGGCGAGGGAACTGGGAACTGGAGGAAATGAAAGAAATGAGAAGTAGAAATGGAAAAGTAATATGACAGAAGGGGAAAGGGTGGAGCTATGCATTGGCTATGGCTGGCAGAAACACAGGAAAAGGAAAAAGAGGGCAAAGGAATGAAAAGGAGAAAAATTAAGCAATTAAGGAAATTAAGAGATATTTACATGTATAACAGGCTGGTGTAAGACTGAAGGAAACAGACAAACATGGGGGTTTTATTAGTGGTTATAGGGCTCCAGAGGAAACAATATTAAAATCAGTAGTTATTTCAGCAACGCAGCCAAAATTTGTAGCAGTACTTTCTTGCTTGGTACGAGACACGATACTGTGTACCAAATAACAAGGCTGTACAGGTGTACATTATAGGATAATCTTTGGATAAAGGGGTAATGAGGATCATGTATGCAGGTTGGTGCAAGGTCATGTGAGGACGACTGGTGGGCAGGAGAAGAAGGGCAGGGTCTGACATGATTGCAGCACACAAACAAGATTAATTCAATGATTTCTCAATCAAATGTTGATGATTGACTGAACTGACTAAGCTGACTAAGAACGGTGTTTGTTTTTTATAAGTTGTATTTGTCAGAGTAGTTTTAATGCATCACACTTTTACTCTTACTTCTGTAAATTTTTCATAGAAAAATCAGTACTTTTACTCTTGTTACATTTGGTGTAAGTGTGCTACTTTAATTTATATATGTTATACATTCATGATCTGTTAAGAGGTAGATGATCAGCTTTGACTGTGCTTTGTTATTCTACCCCAGTCATGCATCCTCATGACTCTGTTCAGAGCAGAATAATCGCTGAAGCTACAGAATAGTGGTGTGGCTTTCAAATAGCGTTAGCGGTAATATTTACAGATGAAAATTTAGTACACAGTGAAGTGGCCTCCAGTCGTAAAGTCATTTCATCAGAGAATCGTGTTGACACAGAACAGTGTCTGTTGTGTTAATGCTAATATAAATAGCTACACACAATATAGTGTGCGAAAAAACTCCTCCTTTGTGCCATAATGTAAATATTTAAGCTAACAGTGTATAAGCAGTCTGGATTTAACTAGTCATACTCATTGGTGTAGCCTGATGAAGAGAGACCAAATTCTAAACACAAAAATAGACAGACTACATGTGGATGTGACCGATGTGTTTCGAACATCGAAGATCTTCCTCAGGTAAAAGTGAAAAGGGAACACACCTGTATTTATAGGTAAAAAGAATTTAAAACGCTACAGCATGATGTCCTAATTTGAGAAAGACAAGAAAATAATGTACTATTTTGAACAGTGTTATCAGCAACGGACTGTTCTATTAGTGTGGTAATATGTGATCACTCGAGAGCTACATACTGGGAACATTATCCTGGTTTTTGTTCATTCAAACACAAACAAGCACAAGTGTGTGGTTGCTTCTTTACTAGAGGAAGACCTTAAGTATAATTCCTTAATTCTATAATAATTCCAGTCACATCAACATCAAATAAAAGACTTGTGGAAGGGGACCCCAGTGTTATTTTATGTTTTTATTTCTTAAGTTACTTGCTACTCAAGTACTTCAGTGAATACTTGTGGCTACTCTACCAGCTTCTGCATATGTCATCATACAAAACCACCTATCAAGAAATACATGGCCAGACATGTTAACTTTTTTGTCATGAGGTCAACACTTGTAAGATACAGGTGAACAGGGTTGTCAACTAGCTGAAATGGGAGTACAGAACAGCGGCGGGGGTGAGAGGAATGACATATTAAAGGAAACGCAAAGTCTTACAGCCATTGCTAGAAACGCGAGTCTATATGAAATGTTGTGTAACTATTAATCTTGTTTATGTTTACATACTAAAGTGTTTTAATTAGCATAATGATAGTTTGATTAGTGTGACATTATAGACATTATATATGTGTGTGTGTGTGTGTGTGTGTATAAAATGGTTTTGTTTAGAAGACTGTTTTATTCCATGCAAGTTTGTAACTTTGTCTCTACTTCTACTTGTGACTACTGAGGTCACTCATTGCTAGGCCATGTTAATCTGGGAAAATGCAAAATTCTTGCTAACATGTGCAGGTAATGTTTGCTTAATGCCTAGATAATGGCATAGTGTTTGCTCAAGGGTCAGATAACATGCTGTATAGTAGTAGGGATCATGACTTGTACACTATTGTGTATGAGACTATTATCAGTCCTTTTTTTAGAAGGTATAACACTACATACTTCTGTTTGATATGTTAACCTTTAAAAGAATTATGTTAATGCTTTTAAAAAAATTCAATTGTGTGTGTTTAATTTTTAATTGTGTCAAATTATGCACATATGACTTTTTAAAAATATGTTGTGACTTGTTTATAAAGTGATGTTCGCTGACCATGAGATCAGTCTCCAGGGAAGTTTTTGACTACACGTTACTGACAACTTTGGTGAGCAATTTAAGTATTTTTGACTAAGTGTTTTTTTTAAAGTGGTGAGGGTTATGATCGGGCCTTCAGCTGGCCTAGCATTTTCTCTTTATCGGTTGCTTTGACGTAAATTCTAACATCAGCGTTCTAACATAAAAATGTTTTGCTGATATAAAGTCTACCATGTTTAGTTTAGCATCCGGGCAGCACACATTTGCTTATTACCACTGAACAGCTGAGGATGGCAATGTCAGTTTTGGAGCTATTTGGTCATAAGTTACATTTAAAGATGGTGCTAGATGAAGAGTCGGAGCAGCAACAAAGTTATTACAATTCATAGGGGCTTTGGGGGGGCATGAATGTCTCAATGTGTCAAAATTTAGTAGAAATACATTAAATAGTTTTGGAGAGATTTAAGTCTGGACCAAAGAGATGGACTGACCAGCATTGCCATCCCAGAGGCGTCCCACCAGCATGGTTACAGACAACTGTCTGAGTAAGGTGCTATGAGACACCATGAGCATCCAGAAAACTTTAGCGCTCCTTGACAAAGATTAATTTGTTTTGATCATGGTACGTCTGTCCAAAATCTGGTGATTAGCAGAAATGTCAGATGCCAAAACCTGAACAACCAAAACTGTCCGCAGGGCTACATGCAACTAGAGGATAGAGAGAAAATGTCTTTTTTTCTTTTTTCTTCTTTAACCTTTGGTCTGCACCATAGAGTGCATACAAAGATGGACGACGTGACAGCTCCTCAAAAGTGAAGACAAAACATCTTGATCACCTTCTGGTGGCTGCCATTTTAGGTTGCCTAATTCTTATGATAGAGAAGATATCAAACACAAAATCAGAGCCTCTAACAGGCGTAAGTTTACCCCATTGGTTATGTAGTTTTTTTTGTTTTTTTCTTTCAGATCCTGTTAATTTCCCCCACTGTGTGTGTTCATGTAATTTCCCCTTAAAAGCAGACTACCGCATGTGTAGTTGCATCACTCTCCCCCATCCAGTTGTGCTCAGCTTCCAGACTGGAGTCTGAAACACATTCACTTTCCATCAGTTGGGGAAACGACAGATATGTGTTGTCGTGCATTTTATTAAAGGGTAGGGCGCAATGTGACCTACATTGTCCATTTACTCCCAAACTGAAAAGTTACTCGCTCGCTTTCCCGTCTCTTTCTTCCGCTCGCTCTCATATTCGCTTGCCCACTCACTCGATATGGACACACACGTTGCACTTCTGTAGAAAGACCTAACTCTGCTGTTCTTATAATGGCACCTGGAAGCTAGCCAGGGGATAAGTATTACCGTGTTTGCACTGTAATCGAGGAAAATACAGTAGTTGGGCTTTGAAATTTATGATCATGTGACATTTTAGTAGCAGCACTCGCTCATTGAGCTGTGGCAATGTGCCTAATATAAGGAGAATACGTCTGTTATTTGCAATTCAACGTTTGGCTACCTTATCAATTAGATAATCAATTTTTGACATTTGTGAATCGAAAAAAAGCATAACAGTTGTCGAGGGACAAACCGCTAAACTTAGGCTGACTGTAAGCCCAGATCTGTCCTTAGTACTTAACAAGTATTGCTGGAAATAGCACTTGGAGTTTGAAAGAAGTTACTGGAGTCAGAGATCGATACAATAGAGTTTATTGTCAAAGCAAGACAAAACCCGAGCACGCCTTAGCAGACAGTCATAAAATCCCGTTCTTGTAATATTATACTCCCTTAAAATCACAATTCTCCTGTTTTCCTGAAAAACAGTAATTCATCTTTTATTGTCAGTTAACTGTAAAAACACATTATCTGAGGGTCCTCTTTTGTAGTCATAAATCTTCTGAGACATTTATGTGTTGTGTGACACCAGTAAAACTCTTGTGTAGGCACTTCCCAGGGTATGGGTCCCTTTGGGGCCCCTTAAGTGCGTCTCTGGTCATACACCAATAATTTTAAAAAATCAGAGGCCCTATTTTTAAAACCCCCCCAAAACAATCTGTTTCCATAACCATGCTCTCTGTCATAGATGTGGGGCCCAGTAATGATTTATCTGGGTACACAGTCTTTTCTCCTTTCCCACTAAGTAGTATGTGCGTCCCACAGTACCTCTCAGATGCATGTGTTTTGACAAGCCATAACATACTGATAGATAATACAATGAGTAAATGATACATTCTGGATAAATGAAATGTATTAAGTTGGATAAATGATACATAATGTACATAATTAATTTGCAAATCGATTAATCTAACAATTATTTTTTCAATTAGTCGATTTTAATCTAAGGACTAATTTTGACTATTTAATGAAAAAAATGTTGCCTATTACTCAATTAACAAGTTTATCCAAAATATTAAAAATGTGTCTAATATTTATATTATATTTAATATTAGAATATAATTTTAATATCTCAATATTTTATTCATTCATCCTGATTAAACACATCAGAATAATCACAATAGCATATTTTAAAATGAATCAAATTTCCACATGTTTTGTGATAATAACAGACATTGATTACACTGCTTTACTTACATGTTTCTGACATGGATTGATTTCAGTATTGAGTAATTTGCAGTATGATAATCAAAAGTATTTCTGCATCAGTGTGGGGCAAAGAAAACAACTGAAACCATTCAGACTGTGCAGACAGTCACAGATTGTCTGTAATGCTAGTTTCAGCTGGTTTCTCACTCATATGTCCGTTAAATAAACAAAAAATATGAAACGGCCGAACGTTAGATGACACGCGGTGTAACGTTGCCATGACAGCAGTGGGGCAGAAATTACTTTAAACATGAAGGCGATAAAGAAATACTTGAAAAATACATTTTAACAGACTATGTGTCATCTTGCTGATAATGTGCCATGCATGTGTGGTGTGAGTAATCTGGGATACTTTTGCTTCACGGAGCAGCACATTGTTGAGTGTCTGTCTAAAATGCTCCCAAACTTTAGATGGGCAAAGGCACAATGTTGTAGCTGGAGCTTGTCCAGGGAATCCCGGCTAACACCAGATGCAGTGACGCTTCGACGCACATTTACATAATCTGTTACGTCAACGATAATCGTAATTGATTTTGATTTTAGGTATATTAAAGTGTTTTGGTTTTTTTCTAGTATTTTGATTGGCTCCAAATGACATCACCAGTGCGAAATGGCAGCACCTATATCCAGGATATTGTGGCTTCATTTTTGTACAGTGCGAGGGAGTAGAAATCCGTCATCCATCTTGACATACAATCATTAGTGAACATCTGTTTCTTGGTCTTGGCACAGAAATGAAATGTAATTATTTGGTTACATTTTTCTTAAAGGGATACTCCAGCAATTTAGCATTGCACTTCCATAATCTTGGAAGAAATAATCAGAGTAAGAACAACATAGTCTATTTTGGGTCAAGCTCCAAAGTTGGATCCAACAAATCACATAATGCTTTAATGAACCGTGATGACCTCATCAGAGTTATTTTCCTGACAAAGCTCTTCCAGAGCTACAAAATACACTGAACAAAATTATAAAGCAACACTTTTGCTCCCATTCATCATGAGCTGAACTTAAAGATCTAAGACTTTCCCTATGTACACAAAAGGCCTATTTCTGTCAAATATTTTTCACAAGTCTGTTCACAAGATTTGATCAGGTTGTTAATTGTGGCCTGTGGAATGTTGGTATACTCCTCTTCAATGGCTGTGCGAAGATGCTGGATATTGGCAGGACCTGGAATATGCTGTCGTATACGCCGATCCAGAGCATCTCAAACATGCTCAATGGGTGACATGTCCGGTGAGTATACTGGCCATACAAGAACTGGAATGTTTTCAGCTTTCAGTAATTGTGTACAGATCCTTGCAACATGAGGCAGTGCATTATCATGATGAAACATCAGGTGATGGTCGTGGATGAATCGCACAGCATTGGGCCTCAGGATCTCGTCACAGTATCCCTGTGCATTCAAAATGCCATCAATAACATTCACCTGTGTTTGTTGTCCATAACACACGCCTGGCCATACCATAAACCCACCGCCACCATGGGCAACTCGATTTCCAACGTTGACATCGGCAAACCGTCATGACCGAAAGAACGAGATCGCGGGTACAAGCGGCCGAAATGGGTTTCCTCAGGCGAGTGGCTGGTGTCTCCCTTAGAGATAGGGTGAGAAGTTCGGCCATTCGCGAGGAGCTCAGAGTAGAGCCGCTGCTCCTTTGCGTTGAAAGGAGCCAGTTGAGGTAGTTTGGGCATCTGGTAAGGATGCCTCCTGGGCGCCTCCCTAGGGAGGTGTTCCAGCCACGCCCAGCTGGGAGGAGGCCTCGGGAAGACCCAGGACAAGGTGGAGAGATTATATCTCCACGCTGGCCTGGGAACGCCTCGGGATCCCCCAGTCAGAGCTGGCTAATGTGGCTCGGGAAAGGGAAGTTTGGGGTCCCCTGCTGGAGCTGCTGCCCCCGCGACCCGACTCCGGATAAGCGGTTGAAGATGGATGGATGGATGGATGGACATCGGCAAACCAATATCCATACACCGCCATACACGCTGTCTGCCATCTGCCCAATGTACAGTGAAAACCTGGATTTATCCGTGAAGAGAACACGTCTTCAAAGTGCCAGCCACTATCAAATGTGAGCATTTGCCCACTCAAGTCGGTTATGACGACGAACAGCAGTCAGGTTGAGACCCTGATGAGGACGACAAGCATGCAGATGAGCTTCCCTGAGATGTTTCCTGACAGTTGCCATTGCAGACTTTGTTTGGTTAAGCAACCCGATTGTTGCAGCAGCTGTCCAGGTCGCTGGTCTCTGACGATCTTGGGGGTGAAGTTGCTGGATGTGGGAGTCCTGGTGTGGTTATTACACGTGGTCTGCAGTTGTGAGGCTGGTGGATGTACTGCCAAATTATCTGAAACACCTTTGGGGACGGCTTATGGTAGAGAAATGAACATTCAATTCACAGGCAACGGCTCTGGTGGACATTCCTGCAGTCAGCATGCCAATTGCACACTTCCTCAAAACTTGCAACACCTGTGGCAATGTGCTGTGTGATGGAACTGCACATTTTGGAGTCCTTTTATCGTGGCCAGTGCAGTGGGTATTGCACAGGTGCGTGGGTAAGGCACACCTGTACAGTACCCATGCTGTCTGATCAGCACCTTGATATGCCACACTTAGTGGATGGATTATCTCTGCAAAGGAGAGGTATTCACTACCACAAATTTTGACAGACTTGTGAACAATATTTGAGAGAAAAAGGCATTTTGTGTACATAGTGAAAGTCTTAGATCTTTATATTCAGCTCATGATGAATGGGGGCAAAAACAAGTGTTTATAATTTTGTTCAGTGTACAATATAGGCCTACAGCTGTTTTCACAGGCTTGTCCTCATGACAAGTAAACAGAATTTCAAGTGTAAAATTGGTGGAGTGCCCCAATAACTGTTTGTTTGCTTATGTAAATGTGTTTATTTTTAATAATATTTGACATTTTTAGATTTGCAATGTGTTTTGTTTTTACTCTGGTGCCACTGTGCAGAGGATCCTGACCTGTTGCATCACTGCATAGTAGGGGAGTGATATCTGCCTGAACAAGTGTTGTTGGTTTGTTTTACTGTAACGTAATGCACATAAGAGTAAAGTGCAGGAAGATATTACCAGTACTAGATATTGTGAATTCTCATGAAATGATGATGTTAGTCTCGTAATATTACGACTTGTCAGAGAACCCAGGTATGTGGGATAGATTTTGAATGTGCAGAAGGTTTTGAGCATGAGCAGAAAACCTGCTGAAACACAGGAGCTCTTAAAGCCCTGGAATTTATAAATTAAATAAAATAATTTGTCATTGAGATGAAAAGTACCACAATCACATTTACAGAGGTTACTTCCCAAACAGAAGACACAAAACAGGGAAGACTATATCATGTCTGCATGTGTGTTGAATTAGCAGGTATATTATGAGAAAAGTTGATAAACAGGAGAAAACAATTTGAAAGCATAATAGAATGCCTTCAAAGCCTTACTTATTTATATCCCATTATTTGTTTAAGTTGTTGCCTGCCACCTTAATTTTGTGTTTCCATTTACATAAACATTTCTACCCCAATTTGGTACAGAAACATTCACCAGAATGCAGAAACTGTTTAATGCTCAAAATTTTCATTAAAATTAAGCATTGAAGATTTATTTAAAATGGTGTTAATATCTTGTCTTGTGAGATAATTGTCTTGTCACACCCCCACTGCGTAGCAGCGCAACAGGTCTCCTAACAGGAAGGGTTTATAACAGGAAGTTAAAACTGCCAAGAGCATTACCGGTATTGACCTACCCTGCACTAAAAGAAGCAAAGGAAGGACCTGCAAAATCATGAAACCTCCAACCCACTGTACTCGGTTTGTTTCATTCCCATCAAAGGACATCCACGCTAAGATGACCACGCCCGAGGAAGTTACCACCTCCAAGCTGTCATCTGCTCTCTGGACTCCATGATGACTCTTACGGAGACTTCTTGATATGTTTTTGAAACACTTTCTGTTATTCACTTGGATTCACTTTGACAGTTTGCTGCTCTTTTTTATGCACATCAGCAATGTGAATACAGGTTTTAAGATTGTCATTAGTATTCTTTATGTTCTTAAATAGTTACTTCAAAGGGAAAGTAAGTGATCGTAAACCGGTACACCTTTTGTTAAATACAGCAAATATTTCCTCATGGTTTGCCAGCTATGAGCTCTGAAAAAAAATCGGACTCTGTAAATGGAAAACAAAGAATGTGGTGGACCTGGCCCACAACATTGTTCCAGCCAATCAGCAGCAGGTGGTGTTGTGTACAGGAGTGATGGGGTGGAAGTGGGGCGGTGGGAGAGAGTTCTATACACCGGCACATTTGAACATGCTACACTCCAGGCACTGTGAAGGAGAGATGGCCGAGAAACTGGCAAGAGTGTCTAAAGAGTGTAAACAGTGAAGAAAGGTATAGGACGAGACAAGGGCAAAAGCGTTGGAGAAACCTCCAGAGATTTAAAATTTTGGAGGCAGAGCCTCTGAGGGAGCACTGAAGGGAGGGGTGTATTTCTTTAGCGGTTGAGTTCAAATATCAACAATCCTTTTGCAGAATCACTTACTCTCCCTTTTAATGTTTACTATATCGTTACCTTTGCATGAGTATGTCTCTCTCGGATCTTGTCTCCAAGGGCCACCTTAGAAGTGAGACCATTAATGCTGGGCTGGTCCAGATCCTGGCTGCTGAAGGGGATGGGCAGGTGGATGAGCATTGTGGTCCAGTGAAAAGGACAACAATTTATTAAGAGTAAAACAAACGCACAGGACCAGCATCTGTATCAGAGAACAAACATCTTGCGTGGGAGATCACCTCTGTAGACCCAAGTAGTAACAGTAGAATCTACTGTCAGGTTCATTTGGCTAATGCCCAGAACTGACTAAAACCTAATATTGATAACGAATGGAAATGTGTTAGAATGGAAAAGTAAATACAAAAGTGTCATATTTATATTTACATTGGAGGTGTGTCTTTGGACCTGTGTTTTGAACAAAGGAGATTTCAATTGGGTTTCCATTAGGGTTGCAAATATCTTGCATTTTTATTAAAACATGATCATTCTTTCTCAGTTAAAGTTTTATTTAAACAGTTCAAGCAAAAGTTATGTAAAAATTCATTCAAGTTCATCCGTGCTAAATTAGACAACCAGAAAGCCCAGTCTGATAGGGTCTAACTTCAGCTTCTATATTTTCTGGAAATGCTGTAGCCAGCCATGTCTTTGTCATCCTTCAGTCCCGTGCCGTCTTGAAGTTTTGCAATATTTTCATTGAGGATTGTCAACGAGGAGAGGGTTCTGTAACATGTACTGTATTAGGGGGGGGGTGGATGTAGTGACTGTCGTGACACCCATTGGTTTGTGGACTGCCCTTTTTAAACCTCAATTTTGGCAGTAGAGCTGCCGACAATTTTTTTTTTTTTTGCAGCCAGGCACTGCACATGACCCTATTTGGACGAGACAGTGGCTCTAGCAAGGCTTGTAAGCCTCTATTTCAATTCAAAGAACTTTATCCATTAGGAACTTCATTGGTGTCGAGCATCAATGCGTGAACGGTTCCACAAACACAGCACAATGTACCAAACACACACATTACGTTTATACGTAAGTAATAAACAGTTCTATGTAAATATGTAAAGTTTGCAGTACAATACATACATTATTAGACAGTAAACATTAACAATATTTAGTTAAAAATAAAGAAATCACTAATCCGCACACAGATGGACATACACATTGATGAATAAGTCAATCAACTATTCATGTTTCTAATGGACGTGGGCACAAAACTTGTCATGCCTCTCTTAGTCCTGAATGTGAGTGCTCTGTATCTCTGGCCTGAGGGTAAAAGACTATAGTGGCTGTGCAGAGTGTGAGTGGTGTCTAAAGGCTATTTGTGTTCCTTTTTGTTTAGTCCTCCTGATGTATAATACTGATAAAGGGTTCCTGCACCTGTCCAATTATATTACTGCTCATTGTTATGATTGCCTCTGTGAACTTATCCAGACTGTTTGTATTAGTCCTTGAAACATCCCAGTCAGTGCAGTCAAAACAAGCCTGAAGGTCCTCTATAGTTTTACTGGTCCACTTGTTATGATGACAACTTATGTTACTTAACGCTGAAATTTAACAGTGGTGTTCTGTCAGGAAATGCAGTTACTTAAACTAATGGTGAGGAAAGTTACTCTTAACATACCTTGTTTAATGTAATGTAAATTGTAAAGCTTTGAGTAGAGTCTGCTAGCTGCTAGGCTAATTTCTGCAGTGTAAAATAGCATAGGCTGAAGCCAATAACAGTGACTAGCACATTGTAGCAGTTATAATCCCGTCATGTTGGCTTGAGCTGAGGTAAAGTGAGTTGAGGCTTGTGCAGACTACATGACTTTCAGTATCCCCCGATCGATGTGCTGTTCAGACTTAAAAATTGGCTGTCTTGTGATGGGAATTTGAAGTTTTTGTGGCGTTCACACTACGTGACTGATTGGTGACGGGGTCACACACTACGCGAGCTGAGAGCAACTGTGTCACCTGATACTGGTCTCCAAACCACGTTTTGTCAAACATGTGTAATGTGAAACAGGGAATGAAGCAACCCTGCACACGAAACAGCTGTTGTTATAAGATAGCAGTTATAAAGACAAAGAATATTTGTGCCAGAATGGATTAGCACACAGGTAGCAGGGATTGTCTGAGCTACAGAGAGAGCTGGAGGTGAGTAAAAAGTGTTTTGAGGTGAAAAGTAGCTGCCTGCTCTGCCAGCTGCCTGCTCTCATTGGCTGGATGTGGATGTCCAGTCGGCCGACTCTTCCAGATATTTAGCATGCTAGATATCTGGCAGATGTCGGCGATGTGTTAGAAATGTGTCGAGGAGCTGTTTTGACATGACTTTGAGTAGTTCACACATAATGACCGGCGACGACCGATCGATCACTGATTTACCCCTGATCACAGCCTGACAGTCGCCGAGCGGCAAATTGTGCTTAAAATTGTGTAGAGTGGACTAGGCTTTAGGCCCCATGTCCACCAAAGCGTTTTTTGCAAGCTGAAAATGCCCAGCAGGGAGTGCTAGCAAGCGTCTTTGAGGTGCAGCGTTTTTTTTTCCTCTTGCTTTGGTTGCTATGATACATTTGTTGCAAGTAGCTCTACCTAACTTTACTGGATGTAAAAATGTCAACAAAGAGTATATTACTTGCTCTGGCCCTTGCTCTGTATGAAGACAAGGCTGAGAGGAGAGGATGGACTTGCCGTACGTGGGTTCATGAGATTTTGTGGGTGAGGAAACATCTTGGCGAGTACCACTGTTTGGGCTAAGAGCTCAGGTTTGAGGAAGCCCGATTCCAGGATGGTAACCGCTTCTGGTGGTTTTATCAGCTCATAAAAATGCAGTGCTCCCATTGGAATAAATTGAGAAAGAAGCTGGCGTGAGAAAAAAACGCTTTGGTTGGCCCTTAGGCTTTTAGGGAGGGGCGGGTAGCACCGCTGTGAAGAAAAGGGTTTACTGGATTTATAACGAGACAAAATAAGTGTTATTTCGAAACAGCATGCGCACAATAATTGTTTTAATTTGATCAACTTGTTTTTATGATCGTTGGAAGCCAAAATCGAAATTGTGAATAAATTTTGATTAATTGCACAGCCCTAGATGAGGTTGCATACAGAGGGATAGAAAGAGGAGGAGAGCGAAGCTCAGTGCATCATCGGAAGTCCCCCGGGAGCCTAGGCCTACAGCAGCTTAACTAATGGATGGTTCGAGCCAGCCCGAACTATAAGTTTAATCAAAGAGAAAAGTCTTAAGCCCACTCTTAAATGTGGAGATGGTGTCATGCCTCCTGAACTCAAACTGGAACCTGGTTCCACAGGAGAGGAGCTTGATCGCTGAAGGCTCTGGCTCCCGTTCTACTTTCGGAGAATCTCGGAACCACAAGTAACCCTACAATTTGGGAAGCGATCTGGTGGGGTAGTAAGGTACTATGTGCTCTTTAAGATAAGATGGTGCCTGACCATTAAGAGCTTTGTAGGTGAGAAGAATGATTTTAAAGTATATTATAGATTTTACAGGAAGCCAGTGCAGAGAAGCTAAGACAGGAGAAATATGATCTCTTTTACTGGTTCCTGTCAGAACGTGTGCTGCAGCTGATCAGCTGATGGGACTTAAAGGACTTTTTCGAGCAGCCTGATAATTGTAGTAGGAATTGTAGTAATCCAGCCTAGATGTAACAAATCCATGGACTAGTGTTTCTGCCTCATTTTAGACAGGATATTCCTGATTTTTGCAGTATTACGTAGGTGAAAAAAAGCAGTCCCTTAACATTTTCTTGAAAAGATATTTGGAGTTTAGCTAACTGATTTATCTGGCTTAAACCATAGATATAACTGAGTATCATCTGCATAATGAATTTTTTATGGAGTGTTTCCTGATAAGTGAACAGGATTGGTCCCAGCACAGATCCTTGTGGAACTCCATGACCTACTTTGGCATGCATGGAGGATTCAAACCAGCTTAGAGATGTTCCTTTAATACCAATGATATGTTTCAGTCTCTGTAAAAGGATATGAGGGCCAATGGTATCAAATGCAGCGCTAATATCTAATAAAACCAGTACAGAGACAATTAGGAGGTCATTAGTAATTTTCACCAGTGCTGTCTCTGTGCTATGATGAACTCTAAATCCTGACTGAAAATGCTCAAATAAACTATTGCTATGTAGAGTCTCACAGCTGTTTGGCATCTGGTTTCTCAAGGTTCTTAGAGAGAAATGGAAGGTTAGGTATTGGTCTATAGTTTAAATACATAGTTGAATCAGAATAGTCAAGTCCTGCCTATAGTCTAATCATACGCTGTAAATTTCCTGCTGAACTGAGGCTTATTGTTGACCCTTTTCTCTCCCTCTCTCGCCTGTCATTCACCGGTCTTGTGCAGAGTTTTGCGTGCCTGCCGACAACTGTATGCACATTGTGGTTCCTTACGGGTCTATTTCAAGTAGCCGGCTATTTAAAAAATGTAAAATATTCTTTGTGTGGTTCATCAACGGTATAAATTATCTGAAAGTCCCGCGAGGTGCGGACAACTCGGCACAACACCAGTGAAGCTGGGGCTCGGTCTCTTCAGCAAGTGTTCCTCTTCTGCCACTACACACAGATGCTACGCCTACATATGCACAATGACAACCCAGGGTTAAGGTTAGAATTTTGGATTTATTTGCGCACTTAAACATTTATTGAAAGTTTTATTCTTTTTACATGTTTATTTACAGTATTAAACGTTGAAATCTATACTGTAATAGGCTGTATTTATTGGGAGAAAACTGAAGTTAGAGTTGTGGTAGTTGTGTAAAATCAGACGTTGAGCACCCCCATATCGCCAAAATGGCATGATCCTTGTTTCACTGCGAAGCTTCAACTGAAAGATTGACAGTCGAATCAGGCTCCGTCATTCGAAGCATCAAAACTTTGACTATTCATGGTCAGCCCTAGTCAGATCCTGTGCACCTTTCCTTTATATATCTGAAATAAAGAAAACATGATCTGAAAGTGGAAGACAGAAAAACATATAGAAATCGAGGCACTTGGGAGGTGGAAGTTAGAAAGTAGCCTACATATTGTTTTATGCAGCTTGTTCACAAACAAAAGAAGACTCAGAGTGTTATAGAATTATATTATTGTAAACAAAGACTTTTGGTAGAAAGGTAAACCCTATATATTGTTGATCCCATCAGACACACACCTATTGGCTCCCACTGCTAACAGCCAACTGCCAAAAACAGTGGTTATAGGCTACTTGTATGGCACGGTTCCGCCAGGTTGGTCTGTCAAATGCTGGACTCAGTTCAGCACACAGATCCATGAGCATGACTCTAGGGAATCTAAATCGAAGTATTAGCAAGTCATCATCATGGGCCAGGAAATCTTCATGGACACACTCTAATCCTTTCACTCGTGTTTTCCTCTGTAGTGCCATTGCGCAGCCTGTTTATTTTTTCACAATTGAAAGGTTTTCACAATTGGTTTTTAATTTTTATGAGGTTTGTATGCACATCTCCTCTGTTTACCTTTGATTTAAATAATTTCAATGGTTGCAGGGCAGACACAGTCACTATAAAGTTTTGGCTAGGTAACTCCTTAAATAGAGGAGCGGAGAAGTGTGTAATACTCTGACTCTACATAGGTTTTTGGCTGGGTAACTGCTGAAATGAAAGGGCAGAGAAGTGTGTTAGACTCTGCCTCTTGGTCTCAAACTTGGCCAGATTTCTAGATAGGAGAGCTGCTCCATCCCAAGTGGGATGAATGCCCTCTCTCCTAATCAGACGTGGTTTTCCAATAATCTACAGAGCCCACATCGTTCGCTGGACACCACCCTGAAAACCTGTGGCAAATTATGACATGCAGCTGTACATGTCATCACTGGTCCGATTTGGCAGAGGTCCAGAGAAAACTACGGTGCCCGATGTTGTTTTTGTGTGTAACTTTTAACGTAGATTGAATAGTGTAACATTATAAGCATAATTGTTTCTTTTTAGTAGACTGTTTTATTCTGTGTAAGCTTGTAACCTTCCAGTGTCTCTACATGGGAAGTGGAGCTCCTAAAAGTCAATCATTGACAGTAAGGCCATGAACGTGAAAAATAGCAAATGTGCACAGGGACTGATCCAAGTCCAAAATACATTTGGTATGATTGCTCAAAAACCCAAAAAGGTGATGTAATGTTTGTTGGAAAGCTAGATAAAGTGTGGCAATGTTTGCTTAACGCCTAAGAGATGGGACATAGTGTTTGCTCATGTTTGCTTAATGCATAGATACTTCATAGATATTGTTTGCCTTGGATCAAACACAGTATCTATGGATCAGTTAGGTAGTTGGATCTGATAACATGTGATGTAGAAGCAAGGATGAGTTATTAGGACACCTGCAACAGGTTACGTACTACTGAATGAGATTATGACATGTTCTCTGTAAAAGACTGTTGAGGGACAAAACTCCTGACTCAGGCCCGCTGGAAGCCCAGATCTGTCCTCAGCACTAGCAAGTGGTGGTGGTGGTCGACAGCACTTGGAGTTCAAAAGAAGCTACTGGAGTCAGTCAAAGATTGATGCAAAAGAGTTTATTGTCAAAGCAAGACAAAACCCGAGTAAGCCTTAGCAGACCATCAAGGCACACTGAATACATGGTGCAAAGCTTCTCAATACATAGCCCTTGGCTCCCCGTACGTCAGGTGGGGTCTCTGTAATGGTGCCTGCCTGTTTTCTTAATTTATTGCAGCCTTCTGTTAATTCTATTAGTGAAATTTTGTTCTTGGTGGTCCCCTCCGGTACCATCTTAATGCCCCATTCCCACAATATTTTACTCCCATAGGTTTTAGCTCTCATGTTTTCCTTTAAAACATTAAGTCATTAAGTCAGACTGAGTGAGAGGGATGTTGGACCCATTTCGCGACGACAGTTTGTGCCAAAATGGACATATACAGTAGTTCCAGTAGGCTATAAAATGTAACGTTAAAAACTGATGCCCTGACCTGCTCTGTTAGAGATTGTAAAGCCTAGTTCACACTACATGATTTTTAGCCTGATTTGCCCAACGACTGTCAGACTGTGATCGGGGGTAAATCAGCGGGTTGATTGGCAGTCGCCAGTTGTTATGTGTGAACTATTCAATGACGACATCTGCCAGATATCTAGCATGGCAAATATCTAGCGGAGTCAGCCGACTGGACAAGTGGAGCAGGCAACTATTTTTTCGCCGCAAAACACTTTTTACTCCCCTCAGCTCTCTCTGTAGCACAGACAATGGCTGTGTTCGAAACAGAAGGCAGTTGCCTCGATACCTCGATACCGATAGACGGCTGCCTCAGAAGGAATCACCTTCAAGTGAAGGCAGCTCTGTTTAAATTAGTTTCGAACATCCTTCTCTTCTGGCTGTCAGAAGAGACGCTAGCCTTAGCATACGCTAACTAGCTATTGAAAAGCCAAACAGCTAACAGACGCCTCAGAAATCATACTGAACAAAATTGGTTGGTTACAGTAATGGGCTGATATTATAGTTCAACGTTTAGTTCTCGCTAGATTTTGTGGGATTATACATTCATCAAGGGGTTGCTTTTGCTCTTTAGTAAACTTAGAAGTGTGATTTGCTTATGATTGACATAGTGATAAGATATGAACAAGACATCTAGCATCATATTAATCAGTATATAATTAATAATAGAGCTTGTGCAGAAAACAGGAACCACACCTTTCACCCAGTAAACTCTGCAGCATATAGAGCATACACTCACACTCACTCACTCACTCACTCACACACACACACACACACACACACACACACACACACAATATACTTCTCCTACCCCCATCCTCACACACACCATGCCCTTTACACTGTCCAGGCTCCATGCACAACTACATAAGGTCATAGGTCAGACAGGAAATTTACATCTTTACCAGGCATGCCTAAATAAGGCCAAAGGAAGATGTGCAGCTGGGTGCGGTTTCCATTATATAGTTGTTGCTTAGCAGGAAGACCTCAGACTCTTGTGGGGAACCTCAGACTTGTGAGGAGGGTAGCAGAGTCTCCAGATATATATCTGCTTTCTGAGCTCAATAAAATATTGTGGGAATCTGATAACTGGTCTCCTACTGATCCTTTCTCATTAACGGACTCAGGGAAGTTGGCGTACTTCAACAATTTTCAAAAAGAGAAAAAACTGCTAAAAACTTTTAAAAACGTATATTTGTGTACAAATTTGGCTTGTTTGTCCACCAGCTTGACCAGTTTTCAGAGGCACTGGTGGCTGCAGCCGCGCTGCTTTATGGCTAATAGTCAACATCAAGTCACCATCGATGCTGCCTTCAAAACAGGCCGTTACTGGGGCAGTTTGAAGCCATCTCAGGAAACAGGAAGAGATCATTTGAGCCGTTTCGAACAGCACTTGAACCGTGCTGTCCTGTTAGACACCTTCTGAGACAGCAGTTTAGCCCGTTTCGAACACAGCCAATCCCCGCTACCTGCATGTGCTAATCCATCCTTTCACCCAGATTCTTTGTCTTTACAATTGCTATCTTTATAATAATAAACAACAGCTGTTTTGTCTCTAGGTTCGTGTCATTTCCCGTTTCACATTTCACATGTGTTTTCTTGACAAAACATGGTTTGGGGACCAGTTTTGGGTGACAGTCGTCAGCTTGCGTAGTGTGTGACTCCCGTCACCGGCCAGTCACGTAGTGTGAACACCATAACAACGTCAAGACTCCGGTCACAAGGTGGCAAGTTGTTTAGTGTGAACGGCACGGCCATCAGCCGACGCTGAAAGTCGTGTAGTCTGCACGAGCCAAAGCGGCACTTTATCAGAGGTGCTGAAGTTAACGTGTGTGGAATAATTCGTGAGCTTTCTGTCTGATCACAGGTGTCTGTTTCGTTTTCCTCCTTGTCTCATCCAGTTTTGTCTGATAGAAGGTCGAGGTGATACTTCCAGCGAATCAGTAACATAATGCAGTATAGGGCATGTAGTAAAATATTATGAATTCTCTTTAAATAGGCCAATGGCTAATGCAGGAAGTTTTGAACATGAGCAGATAAGTTTAAAAACCAATGTTTCCCATGTGTTTATTTATTTGTGGCGGCCTGCTACATATTGATTTTAGATTTTTTTCACTAAGCCTACTTATACAATCGTATTTGATTGCAGAGCTGCAGGCAGCACGTATTTGCGCACCACATCCTCTCGCTTATCCCTCAATCTCTCGCTCTGTCTCGCTCGTAAACACGTCTACACAAACCTGTCCAACACAACGCTGTCAAGGTCGGAGACCCAGCTATTAAAAGTTATTAGCAAGCATGTAAGGAGCCTAGTTAATAAGAGGAGCTAGATTAATGTTAGCCTAGTTAAACCTAGTTAATAAGAGGAGCTAGATTAATGTTAGAATTCAGCTGGGTTTTTGAGGCTAGCATTCTGTATATAGCTGCGCCACAGTTACACTGTCATTTGGTGGGAAACACTGACTTATTGTATGATAAGTTATTAACAGATGAGCTAATAAAGTCCAGTCAATAATTGAATTAAAACGGATTAATTTATTACTGAGATGAAAAGGGGCCACAAACACATTTAAATAGGTTACGTCCCCACAAAAGAGGTAAGACTTAATCATGTGTGTTGACTCAGCAGGGATGAAATTAAATAAGTTGATCTACAGGAGAAAAATATTTGACAGCAATAAGAATGCCTGAGAGCCTCACCAGAATATATTCTATTATATTTTTACATTTCCACCATAAATTGGTGCAGAAAAGGCAGAAATTGGAGCAGAAAGTTTTACCAGAATGCGGGAAATTAAGTGTTTAATTCTCAGTCTTCTGGGGGAGGACCACCATACCCCATCCAAGAAAAGAGTATCTGGCTTCACACACAGTTTCTGGGAGGAACTTTCACTTATTAGTTAAATATAATTGCTTTTCACATGAAGGTTGTCAGTCATCCAAGTCATAGTTATCCAACGAGGGTTGAGGTCAAGAGCAACTGGACTTGGTTGAAGAAAAACTAGAAGATGTTTTGTTCCCTCATCCAAGAGACCTCAGTTCTGACTGACTGATAAGGAAACTTAGCTATTTAACCTCTGTGGGATTGTTAGCTAGGATCGTTGATACTGTTGGTTCATTAGTGCTCCTGGCTGTGGTCGTCATGGTCATTAGAACCACCTGTGGCCAAGTCTGAACAACCGTCGTTGGTATCTTCACCAGGCCAAGAGGAGATGCTGAGGCCACGTTTACACATAGCCGGGTATTTAGAGAAACGGATATTTCCCCCCCTCCGTTTTCAATAATAACATTGTGCACACAATATCGTTTTCAAAAAAGTTGTCGTTTACATCAACCCGCATAAATACGCCGCCAAACCTATGGGTGGCAGTGTAGGGAGAAGGATAAAGCCATGCGGTTCGCCCAGGTCGGATCCAAAACCGGCGGCGGCGACATTGCCAGGCAACATATCTACGTCTTGGAAGGGAAAGCTGAAGTAAAAATGCTGATCTCCACTTTGCCCGGAGTTTTTAGAAATAATCGTTTTCTGTGATAAAAACGGCGTTTTCGTGTAAATGAGAGGGCAAAACGCAGAGAAATATCTCCCATTGTGTAAACGGGGCCTGAGATCTGTTCAGCGATGGCTTCTCAGCCCAGGTGTAAGTGGCTTCCTTGACACTTATAAATTAAACCATCCATCTTCTCTGTCTAAAATGTGCACCTGTTGATCCTCAAACAAGTGTCCTTTATCCTTCAGATGTAAGTAAACTGCTGAGTTTTGACCATAGGAGTTAGCCCTTTTGTGATGAGTCATGTGTTTGTGTAGTGGTTGTTTAGTTTACCCAATATACATTTCTGTGCATTCCTCACTGCACTGGATCACATACACTAGATTGCTTGTCTTGTGTTTGGATGTGTGGTCTTTGGGGTGGACGTGTACCTGTCTTAGTGTGTTTTTGGGTTTAAAAAAGACAGGAATGTTGTTTTTGTTGAAAATATAAAGCGATGTTCGCTGACTGCGTATTTAGTTCTATTTTATATAGGCTTCACCCTCTAAGGCTATCGCGATTGGGTTTAGCCCTCCGCATGCCTGCGTGGCACTGAGAAAAGTGTGTGGGTCTCTCCTACGTCCGCACCTTGTGGTTTCATTGTATTTATATGACAGTTTACTGATTCTTGTCTTATGAGTATTGCTTGGGAAAACTTGGCCAGGGGAAAAAATGAACAACAGAAAAACAAAAAACATTGTCTGTTTTTTTTGGTTTTCTGTTTTAGTTTTAAAACCACTGGTAAGCTATAACCACTGGACCACTGGTAAGCTATGGGTTGAAAAAAAGCTGTGTGTGAAATCTTGTTGCTCCTTTTGTGGAAGTTGTTTAACAAACGCTGTCTGTGGCAGTCTCAGTTGAACCAGCCACACCAAGCACACATTTCCCACACTGTGTGAGCCAGCTGCTGTTAGCCAGGTGGCTAATCTGCAGCTTGAAGCTCAAAGCAACAAGCAGCACACTCTGTTCAAGATCAGCGGTTCCTTCACACACCCCTCCCCACAGAACTGCATTAGCCCACGACAGCGGACATTTCGCTTCGTGTGGACAGAACATACACACACCTGGTACAGATATTTTTCTGAAGAAGAAATCTGCCGGGCAGTGTGTGATGCTGTTGACATTATGCACGTTCCCCCGGCACGTTCCCCCGGCTGCGAGCTTCTGCATAATCACCGCATCACTGGCACAGTCCTTCTATGCGTCCAGGGGTCCCCCCTTGGTTCCCAGAAAGCAGGCTGTGTCCTATGAGCCCTTGAAGCGGTCATTAAGCAGCCATGTGGACAGGATAGTGTAGTGTTATCCTATCGCCGCCCCAGACATTACACATTACTTGCTGCAAAGCTGCACATCCTCTCTCCCCTTGCCCCCCTCCCTGACATGGTCAGTTGGCTGGCCTGAGCCCACATATACGCCTCCCCTGCCCTCTTCCCTTGCCGGTCGAGCGGCATGGCGATGAGCCCCTGTGTCCCTCCCCTCATCAGGGGAGTGGCAGAATGGTCACCTATCTGGGGGAGGTACTTGACTCCTCTCTCTGGAGAATGCGGCTCTCAAGGGTGGAGGCTCTAGTGGAGCTGCTCCGATGTGTTGTCCCATGGGCAGTGGTGACAGCTCTGTTGATCATGAGGCTCTGGACCTCATGAGGATGTTGCACCGGTGGTTCATTTGCCTGCATGTCGCCCCGGTGAGACAGACGGTGCCTGATCGCTGATCCTCTGTCTGTGGGTTCGAATCTAGCCTACTGGCGGGACCCCCTCTATTTGTCGGGGTTCCCCTGGGCAAGGTCACGTCCCATATCTCGGTCTTCACAGATGCCTCCCTGATGGGAGTGGGATCTGTCTCTCTCAAGTGGTAGGTGATCTGTGGCAGGGCCACATGCCTCTCCCAGACGAGTGCCGCCTCCATCCTGATCTGGTAGCCCAGATCTGGCTTTGGCTCAGGTGGATCTGTTTGTCAACCAGGAAAACGCTCAGTGTGCCCTGTGTCAACCCCAGCGGTACATCCCCCTGCTGGGGGTGGACGCCTTAGCACACCCCCTCTGGCCTCCCTGGCTGCTGTATGCTTTTCCGCCGGTTCGGCTGATCCTGCGCCTTCTAGACCGCCTGCAGTTTTCAACCTTGGCGGTAATTCTGGTGGTTCTGGAGCGCACAAGTGCGTCCTGGTTTCCCTGCCTCCAGCGGTTGCTGGTGGGACAGCCGTGGAAACTCCCCTGAAGGGGGGATGCCCTCTCTCAGGCGGGGGGCGCGATCAGGAGTTGTCCTGGTGGCCACTGCTCACGCTGGCCCTGCTCTGTGTGCAGCTGATATAGATGCTGTCGTGACCCCACCTGCTTCTGTACAACTGCTGGCCCACCCATCCAGTTCCTCGACTGTTACACATGGGTCGATCCTCTGCCTCCCATGTCACGCCAGCGGTGCTTGTGCGCATGTTGATGCCAATGCCGCGGACAGCGGGTGACTGGGTGGCTCATTTATGGCTCCGAGCAGGTGGGTTTTGTGCTTTGTGGTACCGTATGGGCCAGTGAGGCGTTGACTTATCCTGTTTTGCCGCTAATCCAATAACAAAAGCCTTAGAGGGCGAAACCTATATGGAATAGAACGGTAGTTACGTACTGTAACTCCAGATTCTATGAGTATAGGTGCAGCCCTCTATGTTGAAGTCCTCACTGGACCCTGGTTCTCAGTGCTGAAAAAAGGCATTTTGGGAGGCGAAGGCCTGGTCTCACTTTGTGTGTGTGTGTGTGTGTGTGTGTATATACAAGGTGCGGACATAGGAGAGGCACACGGTGTGGGTGGGAGTAGACAACATTTCTCAGTGCCGTGCAGGCGCGTTGTGACAGTTTGAGTGCACAGTTTTTAATTTCAACTCTTTGGGGTTGCCAGCCAGGTCTCTCCCCTGGCAGTATCTTACTGCCAGGGGATATATTTCACAAAGGATTACTGCCAGGGGATATATTTCACAAAGGATATATTTTAAAAGAACATACACCCTCCCACTGAATGACCGTAAAAGGAAGAAAACACCACAAACTCAAAAAGCTTAGTACAAAACAAAACAAACAATCTCAAACACAAATTAGTGGCAGTTCATTTCCAAAACACAAAAATAAATTCAGGCCAGTGCCAAAGTAAAAAAATAAATAAAGCTGGTTCAGTTTCTCAGTCAAACAAAACAAAACGTCACAGTACAGGAGAACGAGTTTGATCACTCACGGAGTCCAGTCAGTCGGAGAATCCAGTCTGGGTTTTTGCTGCAAGGTGGTGAATGATTTACCAGCTTCCGCAAACAATTTTGCACGGCGAATGTTGAAAGGTGATCCGAAGGTGAAGTGAAGTGTACAGGATGGGCCTGCATACGGTTGAGAAGTCACAGATGAAGAGCGACAGGCAAGGGATTTACTACCTTACTTTTCTGTTCTATCCTTTCTGACAAAATACAAGCGTTTTTGCTCCGGCCGCTTCAGTCACTGCTACTCTTCCACTCTCTTCTTCCGACACACTGATTTTTACCGGGAGGAGGTTTAATTGTCGCACCAGCTGGCAACAAATCAGTGTGGCTCCTTTCTAAAACGGGCGTTTCAGGGTTTTTTCCACGTAGGTGAAACCTGGTGAATCGCACGTTGTCACAGCGTGGAGGGGGTAAACCCAATAGCGATAGCCTTAGAGGGCTGCGCCGATACTCATAGAATCTGGAGTTACAGTACGTAACTACCATTCCATCCTGATGCTTGTTAGGATGTTACCTAGGTTTTTCTGTCCTTTTATTAGAATAAAAACTTTTTTGCACCGATTCTTGACTGTCTCAAGTTTTTGACTATGAGTTCTTGACTACTTTGGCGGGCTAATAGTGTTTTTCAAAAGATTTTTGAAAAGGTTTCCTAAAGTTCGTTTTCTGAGTGGGGTAAATCTGTAAGAAACGTGAACAGGTTGGTGGTGAACCGTGGGCTTTGAATGCTTACGACTATTCTATCTGACACACCGAGCAAGAGAGAGCAGGAAAGGGAGAGAGAGAAGCCATTGCTAGCTGCTACAGTAAAGTTGCTAACAGCTAAGCTAAAATATGGTAGCATTAGCTAACAAAACTCTTGGAAACAACTATGAGATTTAACAAGAGTTGCTAAAAGATGCTTAGCCAGAACAACTGTGAGAATTAGGGCTGCACACTAAATCTAATCACAATCCCAATGTCATCATGTGCGATTACATAATAGAGTGTGCAATTTAGTAAAACAGTATGTTTTACTAAATTGTGTGTGAGACACTCTTCTGTGTGTGCGCTGCAGTCTGTTCATTATCTCCGACCACACCGGGCTCTTGCATGTGCCTGTAAAAACAGATAACGTTCAATAAGAAAATGAGCAGTGTGCAAGTAACTTTTAGGACAACAACCTACCGTAACCCCCCTCCCCACCCTGCTGCTAATCCTTCAAATCATAGTCGTACTCGCCACCGGAGCACCAACCGAAAAAAGCCGTTGATCCAGTTGCTCCATGACCGAGATAGAGAGACGCCGTCAGCAGCTGAAGCATGTAAGACCAAAGAAAACAGGGACAACATAAGGAAGGTTTGGGTTTGGCTCGCCGGCCATTTAACGTTATCTGTATCACTGCCTTTTGTTGTTGAACATGTTCAACTTTTTACAAACCCAACGTGCTTGTCAAGCCTAGTTCAGACTAGGCACATCGTAGACGCCAGCCAGATATCTAGCATGCCAAATATCTGGAAGAGTCGGCTGACTCGACATCCACATCCAGCCAATGAGAGCAGGCAGCTACATTTTTACCGCAAAACACTTTTTACTCACCTCCAGCTCCCTCTGTACGGATGATCCCTGCTACCTGCGTGTGCTAATCCATTCTTTCCCCCATTAGCTATTCTGTCTTTAGAATTGCTACATCTAACAAACAACAGCTGTTTTGTCTGTAGGTTCGCATCATTTCCCGTTTCACATTGCACATGTTTTCTTGACAAAATGTGGTTTGGAGCGTCAGGTGACACAGCCGCTGTCAGTTCGTGTAGTGTGTGACCCCCTGTCATGATATGTCATGTAGTGACACCAACGACTTCAAGACTCCCGTCACAAAACGGCATGTTGTGTAATGTGAACATCTTGTAGTCTGCAAGCCTGGATGGGGAGGGACATTAAAAAAAGTCTGACGCGCTACAGCAATCCGTGTATGGTTCTTTCATTATTTTGTTTCAAAACCAAATCGGGAAAAAACGAAAATGACAACGAAAAAACCAAGTTGTTTTTTTCTGTTTTAAAACCAAAACGGAAAAATTGAAAAAAACCCAACAGAGATCTGTTTTGTTTTTCTGCTTTAAACCCATAACAGAAAATAAAGGAGCAATAAAGGGAAACAAACTCTAAAGTTTGATTATTTAATTAATATTTTCTTTCTTATTTCTGATTTATTTTTCTATTGGTATTTTGTAGTCATTGTTTAATTAATTATATATTCACTTATCATTTTTACATGCACAATAAAATCATTGTATTTATATGACAGTTTACTGATTCTTGTCTTATGTCTTATGAGTATTGCTTGGGGAAACTCGGTCAGGGGAAAAAAGGAACAACAGAAAAACAAAAAACAATGTTTTCTGTTTATCTGTTTTTTCCGTTTTAGTTTTAAAACCACTGGTAAGCTATGGGTTGAAAAAAGCTGTGTGAAATGCTCCTTTTGTGGGAGTTGTTGAACATTGCTGTCTATGCCGGTCTCAGTCGAACCAGCCACACCAAGCACACATTTCCCACACTATGTGTGCCGGCTGCCTTTAGCCAGGAGGCTAATGTGTACCTTGAAGCTCAAAGCAACAAGCAGCACACTCTGTTCACGATCAGAGGTCCCTTCACACACCCCTCCCCACAGAAACTGTATTTGCTCACAACAATGGACATTGGCTTCATGTGGACAGAACATATACACACTCGGAACAGATATTTTCTGACGTAGAAATCAGCCAGGCAGTGTGTGATGCTGTTGACATTATGCACGTTCCCCCGGCAGCGCCTGGCTGCGAGCTTCTGCATAATCACCGCATCAATGGCACAGAAGGCAGGCTGTGAGCCCTTGAAGCAGTAAATACACGTCATGCAGACAGGACACCACCCTGCGTATAGTGTTATCCTGTCGCCGCTCCACACATTACGCATGCCCGCCAGGCTGCGGGCTTGTGCGTGACCAAGGCATCACTGACGCAGTCCTTCTTCCTGCATCCAGAAGTGTGTGACAGGCTGTGTTGTGCGCTGTACATGTGCGCTGTAGGGCATCAAGTGTTTGCCAAACACGTTACCCACGACAGGCGACAGTACCAATACAACAGCCTGCTCTTCGGTTACTCCCTGGCCCTGCAAACTTTTCCAAGTGTGTCGAGACGGCCCTGGAGCCGCTTCTGCGGTCGGGCATCATGGTCCTGTTTTATCTGGACAACCTGCTGCTGCTGGCGCCCTCCTCGGATGAAGCAATGGTGCAGACGGCCCAGCTAGTCGCTTACCTGTCTTACCTGGGCTTACCTGTCTTAACTGGAAGAAGAGTGCTCCTCTCCCCTCCCAGAGACTCACCTACCTTGGCGTGGTACTGGACTCCTCTCTCCAGAGTGCGCGGCTCTCTCAGGAGAGAGTGGATGCTTTGATGGAGCTGCTCTGCCATGTAGTCCCACGGTGGCAGCTCTGTCGGTCATGAGGCTCATGTCGGCGGCTCACGTGGTAGTTCCCCCGGGCCTTCTCTACATGAGGAGGCTGCAGCGGTGGTTCATCCGCCTGCGTGTCGACCCGGTGAGACAGAGATGGCGCCGAGTCTCCATTCCCTGGTCTGTGGCCCCAGATCTGGCCTACGGGGGGACCCCCTCTCTCTCTCGATCGGGGTTCCCTTGGACAGGGTCACATCCCACATCAACCTCAGCCTCCCTGATGGGCTGGGGCGGGACCTGCCTGTCTCAAGAGTTAGGCGGTCTGTGGCAGGGCCACAGGCCTCTCCATATAAACGCGCTGGAGCTTCTCACCTTGTGGAAGGTGATCCGCCACTTCACCCCTCTGCTGTGGGACCAGCACGTGCTGGTCCGCACCAACAACAGTGCTGCTCCTGTGGGCGTGCTTGCACCTTCTCTCCATCAGAGCAGAGTACTCTCCGGCGTGTTGAAGAGAGGGGGTGGACATCATGTCGAGGGGAGGCCCTCGCCCAGACGAGTGGCGTCTCCATCCAGATCTGGTGGCCCAGATCTGGCTCCGGTTTGGCAGGGCAGAGGTGGATCTGTTTGAACAAGGAGAACGCTCAGTGCGCCCTTTGGTTTTCACTGAGCCTGCGGGACGTCCCCCTGCTGTGAGTGGATGCCTTTGCCCACCCCCTTTGGCCCCCAGGCTGCTGTATGCCTTCCCACCGGGATCAGCCGCACCGGTGGGAACCGGTGATTCTGGATCGCCTGCAGTTTTCATCCTTGGCAGTAATTCTGGTGGCCCGGAGCGCACCAGAGTTGGTTTCCCTGTCTTCAGCGGCTGCTGGGGGGGGGGGCAGCCGTGGGAACTCCCCTGGAGGGGGGACGCTCTCTTAGGCGGGGGGTGTGATCAGGAGTTACCTGCTCCTCAGCCAGCCTCTCTGGGTCTGGCCACTGAGAGGCGACACTTGGAGGGCTTAGGGCTCTCCCAGGAGGTGGTTCGCAACCCCATCCAGGGGTTGAGGGCCGCCTACACTCAGTCCTCTAACGCTGGTGTCTGGACCAGGGGATGGACCCGGTCGCCTGTCAGCTGCCAGTGGTGCTTTCGTTCCTCCAGTTGCTCATGGACGGGGGACTGGCGTTCAGTATGGTCAAAACCTACACTGCTGCCATTTCGTCCAGTCACAAGGGCTTCAGAGACAGGACTGTGTTGTCGCACCCCCTGATGAAGCGTTTCCTTCATCCTCTGCCCGGTGCGAGCACTGTCCTGTTATGTGGCAGCGCACTGCCGCCTGGCGCTGTTCGCAGCGTCTGTTGGTGCACTACGAGTAGTAGTCCAAGGGACTTCCCCAGTCGGCGCAATGTCTGTCTCACTGGCTGTGCAATGCCATTTCCCAGCCTTGTGTGTCTGCCGGTGAGTCTCCCCTGTATGGCATCAGAGCGCACTCAACGGGAGGCGTCTCCTCCTCAGTGGCTCAGTGGTGTTTCACTGTGGGATGACAGTGGACAACATCTGCACGGCGGCCTCCTGGCCATCCCCATGCCCTTTCATCCATTTCTACCTTCGGGATGTCTCTCTTTTCTCTCTGACTCACTCAGTACTGAGTGTTTGGCTGAGTGATTCTCCTTGTGAGTGTGCGGTGCGCCCTCTCCCATGAGACGGTATGGGGGGGGGGCCCCGCCTGCGTCTGTACAGCTGTGGGGCCCCCCACCCAGTTTCCCCACTTACTCGTGGGTCGGCCCTCGGCCTCCAATGCCACACCACCGGTGCTCATGTGCACGCAGACACCAATGCTGCGGCCAGCAGGCGGGCTCATTATGACTCTGGGCAGCTGAGTTGTGCTTGGTGGTACTGTATAGGCCAGTGAGGCGTTGAGTCATCCTGCTTCGCCTCTAACCCAATAGCGATATCCTTAGAGGGTGAAGCCTATACTCATAGAATCCGAGTTACAGTACGTAACTCCTGTTCTTACCAGTCCACAACCACACAACGTCATCTTACCATTAGGACTAAATGTTGAACTGTTGACAGTGTTCTGACGGTCTATGCTGCCTTGCCGGAAAATGCTACCATAGCGCAAATCAACTTTATACTCGACTTTACTTGGCCCTACTCTGTTTTCTGGGAAAGGGGTGGGGTGTGTGTGCAAAGGATATGACGCCTACATTTGGTGTGAGAGACCTGGGTTCAATCCCCCACTTTGACGCATCCACCATTGTGTCCCTGGGCAAGACATTTAACCCCTTATTGCCCCAGAGGCGTGCAAGCTCTGACATGTATAGCAATTGTAAGACGCTTTGGATAAAAGCATCAGCTAAATGAATAAATGTAAACCCAGAGATAGTACGTAGCTTGTCGTCATAGTGCCGCCACACACAATTGCTGCGAGTATTGTTCAATGCAACACACACACACCAGCGATGCACACAGCTTTCTCTTTTTTAAGTTTAAACGTTTCAACATTCCTCTGAATGTAAAGACAGATAACTGGTATGAAAACCATCCAGCTGTGTTTTCCTTTGCCATTGTTGCTGCAGCGGTCTGTGTGACAGCGGGAGCAGAGGGCCCTGTGAGCGGGCGGCAAGCTGGTCTCACAAGCTCCTCCCGCGGGTTGGCACAGGAATCCCTGCAGCCACTTGCGGAGCTCCTCAACTCAGAAACTATTCAACATATTTTTGTTCCGCCATCACTTCTCGTAAAATGGTCAATATTAGAAATCTACACAGCTGATTTCTCATCTCAAAACTCCTCAGAAGTGGATTTAGTGATAAAATTCCATACGAAAACTGTAAAATATAAAACTTTCTGTTGCTGGCCTCTGTCTGGTGCAATGATGATGCAGTGAATAGTGAATATTCTCTCTGACCAATCAGCTGTCTGTCATGTTTTCATGTTACATTTTAGTATCCCTCAACTTGCTTGGGACCTCGACAGAGGTGACATGCTTCTAAGCTACCAAAGAAGCATCTATTTTGGCTACTAACGTTTCCTCTTCAATCTCAATTTGTCACCACACTCATCTTCCTACTTTTCTGTCTCCTCTGACTTGTCTCTCTCTCTCTCTCTCTCTCGCTCTCTCTCGCTCTCTCGCTCTCTCTCTCTCTCTCTCTCTCTCGCTTGCCTGCTGTTGGAAGTATGCCACGTTACGTGGTATCTTCCAATGGGTATGTTCGTTTAGTGGACTCACACAGTTTCTGGCGGGCTTTAAATCGAACACAACTACCCCTCATCTCCAGAAAATAAGCAGAATACTGCACACTTTCCTCAACATTTTCAATGTCATATTGCCCAATGTGATATTGAAATAATGGTATTGAGTCAATAAATCTTACACACCTATTTATAATGAATCACTTCAGTTGCAGCACATCTGGCCCTTGAGTTTATTAAATCCTTAATCACCTGCTGTTAGTGCCAGAAGCATAATCAATGAGATAGAAGTGTATTGTAATGCTTTTGGCAAATCTCCGCCTGTTTTGAAGAAGGCTGTAATAAGATTTGTGGATAAATACTATCCACAAATCCTGGCTCATATAAACAAATGTACTAAAAAATATTATATTTCTGTGTTACTGATGCACCTTCTTTTTTCTTGTTTTAGGTGTGCCTCATCCAGTTTAAAAGTATTTTTAAGTTGAAGCAACATTTTCGTTCAAGGGCACATGAAGAGGTGGGCATTAAACTTCATGTACACTTAACCTGGCCAATTAGTTGTCTTCTGGAATTGTCAGATTCTCACTCTGAACCATTCACCAACCAAAATAAATATCTTCCTTGATGGCTACTTGAATGTGTTTAATTTATCTGTCTCAAGAACAGCATTATAAGTTATGTGGGTAACTGTGTTGAGTTAAAGCTGGAGGCTCTGGACCATTGACGTAATAGGCAAGTCCTCTGTTTTACTGGGTGCAGTTATCCAGTTAACTTTAATCCTGTATCATGAGACAGTACCCCTATTTCAGTTGCTATGTTTGCCTCTGCATTAATAAACCTCCTCTGCATGTTTCATCTTTTCTTTACCAACAGAAAATGGAAAAAGTCTTCCAGAAAGGTTGTGCTTTTTTCTCATTTAATTACTTGTTAATCTCTTAACTTCTTGTTTCCTGCACCATCTGTTACTCAGATGGAATGTCCAGTTGATTAACCTTTGTTTTTTTATATCTTATCTTTTTTTTTTTTTAGATATTGTCAAGGGACATGGTAAGCCTGCTTATTCTTCTGCCTGTTTGTTTGGTGCTTGTTAACAAAGTCCTTGTGTGTGTCCTTGAAAAGGAAATGTTGAATGCGTTTCCTCATAAAACTGGCAAGTTTTGAGACCTGCATTGGTTACATTCATATTTTTCCTCGCTAACAGTCTTCACTGCCTTTCCTAGGGACTTTGCATTTCTGGTTTAAAAAAAAGGATTAACTCAAATTAGATTTTTTTTTCACACAACATACTTCACCTCTTCTGTGTGTACAACAGAGTGTGATACTATAACTTAAAGGACAGAAAAGTGCACACTATGCCAATTTATCATGTCTTGCCTCTCTATAGTCATGTGTTGTGTGTCTTAAAGTAGCAATTCACTGTGTTTTACCCACTTTACTTTTTTGATGGTATGTTTAAAGTTACCATGTGTAACTAGTAACATTAAGGACACCACCTGGAAGAATGTTAGTGGAAACATAAAATTGTAACAAAAGACGATGAAAAAATGCATGACAAATCACCACACGTGAAGGTGTGGTGATTTGTCATGATTTGGAACAACTGTAAAATCTTTAAATGTGGTCCGACAAAACAATGTATACCCTAGTTTGTTGTAAGCACACAGAGACCTTTTAGCCTGTTTTTTAGACTGAGATTGATTAATTGACGTACAATAGACTGTCCTAAGGAGCTCAAGGCAAGAAAAGTTTATTTGTATAGCACATTTCAACAACAAGGCAATTCAAAATGCTTTACATAGAATATAATAGCAACACAGGGAACTATAAAAAGGCAAAAATACAAATTTTAAAACTAGACAGGAAACACCACAGTGCAGTGTAAGACAATCAAAAGTTTAGATTTGATTTAATGAAAGGCTGCGGTGAAAAGAAAAGTCTTCTGTTTTGATCTAAAAGAACTATGTTGCATAAAAACTTAACGCTGCTTCTTCATGTTTAGTTTTGACTCTGGGGACAGAAAGCAGAGGGGTCCCGGACGACGTAAGGGGTCTGGATGGTTCACAACATAGAGAATGTAATATAGAAATGTATTCTGGCCCTAAACTATTCAGTGCTTTATAAACCAACAGCAGTATTTTAAATTCAGTTATCAGACAGGAAGCCAGCGTAAAGACATCAGAACGGGGGTGATGTGGTGATGTGATCCGCTTTTTTGGGCTCAGTGAGGACTCCAGCAGGAGTGCTGTGAATCAGCTGTAGCTGTCTGATCGATTTTTTTTTTTTGTTTTTGTTTTTGTTAAGGGAGACCTGTGAAGACACCTTTACAGTAGTTGAGTTGACTGAAGATAAATGCATGAACAAGTTTTTACAGGTCCTGCTGAGACCTAAGTCTTATAATCCTTGAAAAATTCTTCGGGTGATAGAAGACTGACTTTGTAATTGTCTTAATGTGGCTGCTGAAATTCAGACCTGAGTCCATGACTGCACCAAGATTTCTTGCCAAGTGTGATGTTTGTAACTTTGCTGACTGAAGTCAAGGGCTGGCTTTTGATCATGTAACAGTGTAATAATTTTTCTTTCGTTGTTTGCTCTATAGGCACCTTTCCCTTCATTACTCCGCTAGCGAAACATGAAAAACAACCCATCATAGGTTAGTAAAGTGTCTTGAATTGCACATGACATGTGGTACAGATTTAATATTTATTATTTATTCCCTGCATTTGTTTTTATGACAAATGCAGGGTGCATTTGTCATAAAAACAAATGCAGGGAAAAAAACAAATGCTGATTCCCTGCAATTGTTTTTATGACAAATGCAGGGAATACACATTTTTGATGTGTAATTAAATCACCGGATGGTTATGGACTTGTATGGTATTATTCCCACTATAACAAATGTGAGACGATGTTTAGTACTGCTGAAGCTGTAAAAGATTCATTATTTTCTAAGTAATTATCCTATTTTAAATGTCTTTTTTCCAGGCTTGTCTCTGCTGACTCTGTGTTTTAGTCGACATACAGACACCCATTATTACCTGTGCCATGTCTGTGAGGAACAGCGTCCCTCAGACAAGATTTTACACCACCTGTCCTCTGGTGACCACTGCAGCAACTACTTTGTAAGTGCTGATTATAGATCATAAAAACTAACCCATGCTTAAAACTTATTGTAGCACAGTTTAATTTATTGTATTTTGTATGTCAGAACTACACCAACCCCAATGTACTGCCTTTCTCCTGGCTCCCTGGGATGGATATGAGAGCCTTTCTGAAGCCTGAGATCACAAAGGAAGTCAATGAAAGAGGGCCTGGACTACTACAGGTTTGTACCTGGAGGCATGGAATTGCACATATACAGTAAATTTATATTGACAACTTAAAGTAGTATTCAATAACTTTAATTCTGATTCTTTATATCAACAATGGATCACTTAACTACTTGTATATGAAAAAGGGTTGCTTGTAGTGAAAACCCACAAAGAAATATCACCCAACTCTGCAGTTCCCATGAGCTGTATGAAGCTTTATTGCTCAGCTCATTGTTTCAGTTTTCCAGCCCATAACTTTACAGTTTTGGTTCAGGAATAGTGTCTTTTTTGGTCTCAGCAGGCAGCTTTTCTCAGTGGAGAAGCTGTTAAAACCCACTGTATATTACCTGCTCAGCACCAAACAGCACAGACAAAACTGGTGAAAGAAGAAGAGCATTTAGCAGCTTAATATTAGATAGAAGATATATATTTCCTTTAGTAGTAGGTAGGACCCCGAATAGTCGAAGATTCGATGCTTCGATGGGCGGAGCCTAATTACTATCCAACTATCAATCTCACAGTCGGAACCGTTTTGGTGATATGGGGGTGTTCAACGTCTAATTTTACACAGAAGCACCAGTTTTCTCCCAACAAGTTAATATACAGCAAATAATAATACACATTTCAACGTTTAATGCTGTAAATAAACATGTAAAAACAAAAAAAAATTCAGTAAATGTTTTTAAAGTGTGTGAATAAATCCAGAATTGTAACCCTAAACCTCAAGGTAGGGGGCATCAGTGCGCATGTTTAGGCGTAGTGTGTGTGTCTGTGAGTGTGTAGTGGCAGAAGAGGAACTTGCTGTACTGAACTTGCAACGTGCATACAGCTGTTAGCCGCACGGCAGGCATGCAAAACTCTGCACAACCGGTGAATGGCAGGTGAGCAGAGAGAAAAGGGTCAACAATAAGACTCAGTTTAGCTGGAAATGTACAGTGCAAGTTACAGTGACTAATGAATAGAGACTACAGCTCTGCAGCTTGTCAAGATTAAGGTGGAGCTACCATGTGTTTCCCCCACTCCGCTCGCAACCACCACACATAAACACAGTTCAACTGTCAGTCGACTATTCAAGACTTGACAGTTCTGATTCGACTATGTAAAACCTTAGTTGGAGACAGCCCTAGTAGGTGGAGACCAAAGCCGAGCTAAAAGGAGACACAATATTGGTCTTTGTAAGACAGCTAGAAAAAGACTCCAAATGAGTGCTAATGTTGCTCCCTAACTGCTGGATGTGTAAATGGGCAACTGTTTGCTAACATGTTCATCAACCTAAAATGTGAAAACATGTCATTGTTGTGTTTACAGCTTGTTTCCGTTTGCCCCAAACTAAATGCTAATGTGTAATGTTATCTTTAGGTTAAATTAGCACCTGAGTGTGTGACTGAACTGAAACATGGTCATGCTTTTTCTCATTGTCAAGGACACACACTGCAGTTCACCCTACCACATTATTTCTTAACATTGTGTTGTGCTTACACAGCACCATATAAAGAGACTGTTTTTGCAATATTTGTATTTGTTGGGCATAAATTATAGAGGATGTTATATGTTTCCACTACATTTTTTAGATGTTGGATTTACCTGGATATCTGTTTCAAAAGCTTGAAACGAGTACCTACAATGAAGGTAAAAGATTCTAAGATTTCAATATGTAATTTTTGTGTGTTTTGTTAAATTGTCAGCTAATGAAAATGATCTGATCCTTCTCTCCAGCAATGAAAATTCTGTCTGAAAATGAGAAACTTCCCAAGCTGTTTGAAGGTGTGTGCACATTTTCTTAAAACACTTATTTCTGCAGATGGATCTATCAGGACTGAGAGCGTTATCGAGTTCAGTATAGAGTTTAATCTTCCTCTTTACCAAAATCAAACAGTGCTTCGATGTGTTGTATAATTATAACAGCAGCCCTTTTTTGTAATCACTACTTGTATTGATTGCTTACCCCAGTTAATATATGAAGTTCAAAGTTTGTTGTAAACGCAAGGTCCATTTAGTAGCTGGAACTTTCAGTAATATCAAATGATCTTTGTTTCATAAAACATGAACCTAGAAACAAACACAACTACATAACAACATAACAGGGCGCTTTAAAAGCTCAAGCCAACATGGACAAGAAGCCTTAAGGTGCTCAGAAAAAAATGTAACTTTAAATTATTATCATATCTTACATTTACTCTTTCTTATTGTCCTTGAGCCTGTGTTTCATCACTGCCATCTTTTGTTCCCCTTTAGCTGTCAAGCCAAACAGGACGATGATACAAACCTACCAAAGAGACAGCAACAGGAAGCATCCACTTCTTGGTCAGTAAATGTGCCTAAAATAACACCTGACGATCAAACATAATGTTTTTTTTATTTTTCATTTTTAATTAAAGCAATGATGATTTTTGGATGCAAAATTCTGCTGGTAGTAGATTTTTTTTTTATAGTGGAAGATGGTTTAGTTAAGTATGGAGAACAGGAAGGGCATGAAAAAAACATGAAGACCTTAATGAAATAAGCTAACATTAGGTAAACACAGCGACAACACTGCAGGTAATGAAATGGAGTCCACTAACAAACACTGGCTCCCAGCACAAACACAAACTCGAACACAAACTCAGCGTGAGGATAAAAAACAACAAAACATTTTTATGTGCTAAAGCCCGTCAAGCCAAATGAGAATCAGAACAATGTTGGGTGAAAACACGATCAACATCAGAAAGGCTTGAGGGCTTTAGTCGGCTCAAGTTAGATAACATTCTGTTTGCCGGCTATTGCCGACCATTTCCTGACATTATCCGGTGCAAAATACTATAGTTGTATGGCTTTTCACATTATGTCACCAGCTAATGTGACCCACATTACTATCCTGTGTACAACTGGTATTATGTCAAAGTGTTGATTTTAACCTGCAAGAAAGGGCATAACAGTACAAAGCAAAAGTGGACCAATTTGTTTATAGCCTATACTGATGCAAGGCAGAGGAAGCCAACTATCGTTGGCACAGAACTCCCACTGTTTGCTTCTTAACATTAATTTAGATTTATTGTCGTTTTACCGATACTCAGGTACACAGCTTCTTCACCGTCTCAGTAGCTGTTACTTACGTGACCCACATTATATACAATAATGCATTATGGTGCAGGACAACAGCACAGCAGCGGTGTAACTGTTCGAAAGTGTGGCAACAATCTTATTTGTAAGATTCTGTCTAGCTCACTTACTGTTTGTTTGTTATCATCCATTACATTTAATTATGTTGACACTGCTGAGCCTCTCTGGTGAAAGATAGAAAAAGAGAAGCTGAAAAGCTGGCAGGTAACGAGTATGGAGCTTCTTGTTGGTCGCTGCGTGTTGGACTCTGCTTGGTCATGAGTTCGAGCACAAGTACGCGCCTGGTTGCAATCTAAAAAAACGCCATTTGTAGCCGCTGAAAACCAGCCCCTTAAAAGGAAAAATGTATTTTGTCTTCCTACATAGCATATTAGATTCAATATATTAATGTACAAATTAAATAAGTTAATCACTTTAGTTAGTGGTATGTTTTCTAATTGTATACCTTGTTGATACTGTGATATTAATATAATCCCGATTAAATAAAATGAATTAATACTAAAAAGGATTTTACCAACATGAGATGAAATTAATAGTTGAACAAACCTACTCATGCTGGAGAGTTTATTTCCTCAGCTTTAACTACAATCCCTTCCCCCTTTGTGTCTCTTATTCTGTCTTGTAGGCATGCAGCACCTTGTTGAATGTATTCGTGTTGGACAGACTGAGAAGAGGCACTACCTCTGCACACTCTGCAACCTAACTATAGCCACCCACACAATCATCAAACATGTCCTGAGCTTTGACCACATCTTTTGTTACTTTGTAAGTAGCTCTGACATTAAAGAGAATATTCAGGAAAATCTGCCAATAAGACAAAGATCTTTGTTAAGAACTGTGACTGTATCCTGTGACTGATCTGAAGGTTTTGGGCTTCTCATTTTTTGATAAGTAATGGGCATGAAACACGAGTGGAAGCAGAATAACTATACTATTAACTATATTATTTATAGGTTACACTTCATTTGGATGGTGGTTAGTCACTAAATGGTTAATGCTTAATACTAACCTGTCAGTAATCACTCAACATTTATGACAATAATGTGACAACAGGTAGCCTAACTTAACCTGAACATGCTTTGTCCATGCACTGATGTCACCTCAATTGGAAAAACAAGAACATCTGGTTTCACTTAACAGGATGTCTCTGTAGCCACAGGCCGTAGCCGCAAACTCCAAAAACATGGCTATGAATGGACAAAGCACATCAACCAAAAGATGTTATGGATGAACTAAAAGTTTTTTTACTCTAACTTTTCACCCAGTCCTTAGGCTTTGGTTTACGACAGGACGTGCTTTCACAGACTTGCACTGATCTGATAAGGGACAACACCCCCACATTCTTGGACACAGAACAAAAAAACAAAGAACTGGATTTATGTAATAAAAGTTGGATAATCAGTTCTCTGAGGAGGGAGTGAAGCTTTTCACCATTTACATCTGAAGTTATTTGACCTTAAAAGTTAAAATGTTTTTTAACTCAATTATTTTATTAAATGATTAAAAACGCATGGGATTTCCTGCATAATCACTGCAAAAAGTGTACATATGCAATATTTATGCAAGATGATACCATCTCACTGTGCATAATGTTGCAGGATATTGGAAGGAATGAAGCATTATAAAGAATCTGCTATGGATTTCCTTCTCTCCATAAATTACAAACATCTTGGGAAAACAGATGAAGCCTTTTAAGGTCTTTATTTAGTCAACAAAGATCTGAGTTAGTCTTTAGCAGTCGTTAGCAGGCTCTTTATGTGATTTCAGAATAAGTAAACATCATTTCTGCTCACTGTCCTCCTTCCCATTACACATATATAATACATACAAAAATTTAGATATTTGGGCAGTGCAGTCTGTGTATTGTGGAATAGCACAGTATTTTCTCACATACCAATCTCATAGCTTTCATTTCTGTTTCTTGTCTGAGAGCTGTACTTCCCCTGGGACCACAGAACATTCTCTGAGTTACTTAATAACAGGATACATCTGAGAGGTCATTTCAGGACACAGTCAGAGGTTACATTTTAAGCACTTAGGAATACAACTATTACTGTTAACAACTATTAAAAGTTGGTACATGTATTACACACTAATTGCTGATAACTGATAAATTTAAGGTGTTAAATTTAAATTAATATTAAACCACAAATGATTTGCCAGATGTGGTTTAGTAAGTAAACAGTTTGACTGCACACTCAACATCACTCCAGCATTTGCTATATTATCTCACTTAAATAGAGTTGTTTTTGTTCTGATGTCTGGTTGAGTAAGAAATCTACAACAACTAAAATCAGTACTGTTTGTTTTCCTTTGACATAGTTTGTGTATTTCACATCAGTTTTAATCTGTGCAGAGAGTGTGGCACCCCTCTACCTTGTTGACAAAGGAATGCTACCAGAACTACAGCAAGGACTTTGCCTGCATGATACTTGATCTAGCAAAGCAGACAGAGGAAATTCATGGTACTGCAAACACTGATATGAAGGTAATAGTATTTTCCAAAGTCTCTGTTGCAGGCTTCCCAAATCGAATTTTGTTTATATTAACGTGAAACTATGACTGTGTGTTACAGCAAGTGAACCTGGAGCCTGGTACATCAGTGAATTTCAGTCGTTATGCAGAAGGTATATATTTTTAATGCCTCAGTTTATGTTTTATTCCTCTGAATTATGTTTTACTAATCAAGCTTATATTGGCTTGTAGCTCTGAAGGAACTGGAATCCATCACGAAGGAAAACAAGACCAGCTTGATTACAACCGTCAAGCCAGGGAACAAGCTGGGTATGTATTTCAGTGTTCAACTAGTTGGATCTGTTTGAGGCTGTTGGTGTTACACCAGTTGTAATTATGTGAAATGTCTGCTATGTAAAATGTTTATAATGCAGATTATTTCCTTCAGTCTATTCATTGTAATACTGACAGAAGCCTTATAGTATATTAAATGCAACCGCTGTGTTGAAGACAAACACTCAGAGATTGAAGGTCGGAGCTCATTTCCAACGCTTTACTGTTCTTTTCTGTGCACCACTTTACATAGCCCCTTTCCTGAGTCTGCGTCTCCGCCTTCTCTCTTTAAAATTGACCTCATCCTTTCCCTAAAAATAATGGTGTCATACTTTTGGGCCAATTTCAATGGTGATCAGAACCTTCCGGCTGACCCCAGTCTGCAGAAGCTCGACCGTTTCTGTAATGGTCATCTCACCTATATGTTGATGCAGATAGAAACTGTTCATATCTTTTCAAATACAATTTTGATTGAAATTGAATTGAATTTTTTTTACCCTCTAGTTGTTGGTGTTTGAGTATAGGCAGTATCATATTATTCCATGTGTCTAACCGGGCTCCAGGAAATTGTACTTTCATAAAATTCCAGAAGAAAGCAGGAATAAAGGTCTCTAAAGACCCAGAGGTGCAATACTTCATCCAGAGAGTAGGGTGACAAATTCCTTGCCCTTTTTATTTTTTTTATTTTTTTCACCCCCGTCAAGTCTTAAATCTTGTTTCCTCCCAAAACTATCTATCTAACTTATGCCAGAAACACAGGCATGTGCTCGCTTACATATATAGGGCTCTATGAAATCTGTGAACATTTTTTTACAGATTCATTTTTTTCTTTTTCTTTTTAAGTTCAGTCCAATTTTTTATTCTGTGTTTTACAATTTTAGCACATTTTGTCATCAGAAAATAGTGTGTAATCATGTGGTGGATGAATAACATTTAACAATTCATTAAGAAAATATGAATAATAATGTACTTAGTATTAATTAAATTGATGTATCTTGCAGAAGGTAGGTATATATTTATAATGCCTCAGTTTATGTTGTATTCCCATGAATTATTTTTTACTAATTAATCTTACGGTGGCTTGTAGCTTTGAAGAAACTGGAATCCATCACAAAGGAAAACAAGAAGAGCAGCTTAAATAAAACCGTCAAACCAGGGAACAAGCTCGGTATGTATTTCAGAGTAAACTAGTGGGATCTGTTTGAGGCTGTTGGTGTTACATCAGTTGTGATTATGTAAAATGTCTGCTGTGTAAAATGATAACACAGGTTTCCCTCTGTATGTATATACTGTCAGAAGCTTTATAGTGTATTAAATGTACACACTGTTTTGAAGACAGATAGCTCAGAACCGGGCCAGATTTCAGATCTGAACTCATTTCCCTACTCTGTTGTACGCATCTCAGGTCAGAGCATTTCTCCGGGGCTCTGGGTTAAGTCTTTCATGTCTGCTTTCTTGAGAATTTTATGCAAGTACAATTTTGGATAGGAAAAATTATGTTGCCTATACCCAAAATCTATTCTAGGAGCAATAAAAAATTGTATTTGAAAAGATATGAAACAATTCCTATTTTCACCATGAAATAGGTAAAATGACCAATTTGCTGCAGAAACTCAATCTCTAATTAGTATTAGGATATTATGATAGTATACCTTGAAAGCATACCACTAACAGTAAAATGTAAAACTGTTGTAATTAATATAAGTACATAATGTTAGGATGTTATATAGCTTTTATTAGTATACTGGTCCTAGCTATACTACCAACAAAATAATTACAACTAGACAATAGCTACAGCAGGTTTAGAATTACAGGAACAAAGTTGCTTTTAGTATTTTTTGTTTCATTAACCCAAAATATATCTGACTTGTGGTTAGTCTCCAATTTAATTAAAAAACAGTTAGCCATTAAATTAATGTCTCATTGATACCTGTTTAACTGTTAGCTAGCTTATTTCCGACAGATATAATGTTCTTCACTTATGCTTTGCCTGGGCTCGGGGGGCTGTGCTGGCTTTGACTCTTATTTTGCTGTTGCCCTCCTCATTGCTGACTGTCTCATGTTCACCCACCTACCGCCATCTTCACTGCTGCCTCATTGGTGGCGGTAGAAGTAGCTGCAGCACCAAAAGAAAGCTCTGTAATTTTGAGGCACCACCTTTGCTTTTGGTCGCATGTTTTTGATCCATGATTTTTCTTAAGCATAAAGAACTGGACTAGGGGTTAGGTCTGTGTTTTAGCCACTTCGTTATTTCAATTATTGCTACTAGTCCTATTATTATTATCCTTAACATTATGGTTATTATCATAAACACTATAAATATCTGTACCATTATTCATTCAGTCCAAAGCAACATTACCTATACTGTCCATACCTCTCTGTGTATATTGTGTAGGCTGCCCTCCATCACTCACTCCCTCCCTCTCTCTCTTGCCCTCTCTATCTCTCTCTCTCTCACACCCCCAACTGGTCGAGGCAGATGGCCGCCCACCCTGAGCCATGGTTCTGCTCGAGGTTTCTGCCTCTGTCACCTAGTGCTTGCTCTTGGTGGGAATTGTTGGGTTTCTGTAATTAACATCACACACCGGTCTAGACCTGCTCTTTTATGAAAAGCACAATGACAACTGTTGTGATTTGGCGCTATATAAATAAAATTGAACTGAAATTGAATTGCCCTTCATTGTGTTCTGATGTGTAGTGCACTTTTGACTGACATAGCCCTGGATATAACTGTATGTTATGTCCCAGTACCTTTTTAACACGTCATTAACTGGATCTTGACACCATTAAAACCAGGAAATGTCTGATTGCGTCTTTTATAATGAAACTTAACGTCACAGTTGATACATTGAGTACATAAACCACATACATTTTATGTGGTTTATTTACTTTTATGTGGTTTATGTTTATGTGTATGTAATATAGTGTACACACAGGTTATACTGAATGAATAATTAACCATGACAACTGTATGTATTGGTGTTAAAAGATCAATTCTGCATCCTTTAACATTTTTTAAAAAGATCTCCAGTGTTTCCCGCGACATTGTACGCAGGATAAGCGGTTGACGATGGACGGATGGATAAACCTCTAGTGTTTAAAATAGCGTTTATAATAAAACTTAATAATAATAATAATAATAACATAAAATATTAATACATGGATGTTAAACATTCTCTCAAATTGTTGAAATAAAAAACATAATTTGATATATTTGTGAAAAAAGAAAAGTGTTTTTTAATTACTATTGTAAACATTTTTTAATTTAATTTTAACAATATGGAATTAAAAAATTCTGCTACTTTGTTTTTTCTTTGTAGAGCGTCATACAGCGTCAGCAGGGTCTGTAGCAGTGCATGGTACATTATTCTACAAAGTTCGCTGTCAGGTAATAAACATAATAACACGCTGGATATTACTGAATGCCAAATGTTGGTGGACATAAGGCAAAACAAGATTAATACAGTGGACTTTGTTTCCCTTGTTTTTTCTCTCTCATGACAGAACTGCAGTATGGTCTTTACCATAGGTCAGTATTTGAATCATTTGGCAGATTTGAAAAACTGGAACCACAAACAGGTAGAACCTTATTTTCATATCTTTCTACATAAAGTCAAAATAAAATGATTTGTGATTTTTTTTTTAATGATGTGCTATAAAATATGACCTGTTTCTGTTCTTCTCCAGATGTTGAAGAAATCCTTTGCTGAAGGTACCATGGACTTTTCTCTGATTTCTTATGATATTGTATTGTTAAGATGATTTAAATGAGATTATTAATTTCCCCCTTTCTCACAGCTGGACGAGATGACCAAAAAGGTACACTTTTCTCCTTCTGTTACAACATGTTGCAACATACAAAACCATATTGGTCAAAAGGTTAGAAAACAAATAAGTCTCTCAGCTTTTAAAAAAAAAATCATGCCATATTGATAGATAAAGAACTTTATTAATCCCAATAGGAAATTATTCTGTCAACTTGGAACAAAAAAACCCAAAGACATTGAGCAAAACACTTAACTAACTTAAAATAAGTGTGATTATTTTACTGTACATATATACATGTGTTACACACAGTGAGCTTTGTATTTGAATTTCCAGCATTTCCTTTACAGTGATTGAAGGCTCGTCATGTGTTTTTCTGTGTTTTCGGCCCAACTTATAGTTGACAACGAGGCGATTCTGCAGTTCCACTCTGACAAATAACAAAGGAAGGAGTTTACCTCTTATATACCTCGTGACTGCCTTATCTCATCTCCTACTCTTCGTGCTGCGTTGGGCCAAAGCTGTTTCTTATCAGTTATAGTTTAGCAAACCCTCTGCTCGTTCTCCCACAGGCCATGGCTTGAACTTTTTAATAACATTTGTTAATGTTCCCACTTCTCTCAGAGGCACCTTTACTCAAGATTCTGATTTATCAAACATAGTAGAAATTAAACATGGTTATATGTGGATGGATAATTTGCAGTTTCCCTCACAATATTCACATCTGCTGTAATTTAAGAAAAAGTTCAATAGATTTTGGTATTTAGCTCCTTCTCTTAACCCTCTTTCCTTTTTTAATGATAGCATTCATACCCAGGCTGGACTTATACACATACGCCCGAGGGAAGGAACCAGCTGTTGGTGAGCTGACCCACTTACTGTGGTTTCGTTTAGTGTTAAACGGAGAAACATTTAATTTCTTAATTTGATTTTGTTTGTTTGTTTGTTTGTTTAGGTGCAAGCCTGATAGTGACGTGTATCACCACTGAGATTCAAATGAAACCTATTTATGTGTGCTTTGCTTGTGAGGACGCTTTCTCAGATTCCTTGCTCAAAGAACACTTGGACTCTGTAAAACATCTCATACTCACATTGGTAAGCTTTTGTTTGAGTTATTTCCATATGTGGTTTCTGTTACTAATACACTAGTGCAGCTGTGTGTGGGTGCCGGCGGTACCACTAATGTGTGTGAGTAATTGCGAATGACTTGTATGTACACTATATACATAATTTTTAGTTTTATTTAACACCTATATCAAATTCTGACACAGGTCTATAGCTGCCACATTGTTGGGTGTCCTTTCTTTAATTAGAATAGTTTAGAATAGTTTAGGTATTTCTGTATTCCCACAAGCCCTTACAGTGCCTTTATAAGCCAAACTATTAAAAAAAAACTAATTCAAGATTCCATTTAAAAATAATGATTTATGCCAGGGTCAGAAACACAGTAAGATACAGACAACTCCAATGGGAAAAAATTGTTTTTTTAGTCACTGTCCTAAAGCCTTTGTCCTAAATTTGTAGGTGTACCTGAATCCCTGGCGGCTCCCTTTTGCCTGGGAGAAACCTCTGGATGTGAATTTGTTGATGTCAATGGCATGTGAAGAGGAGAAGGAAAGAGGATCACATCAGATGATGCTGAAAGTAAAATGCCAATTCAAATAACATATTTTCTTACTCTGGTGTTTACATCTATGTATACATACACAAAATGTAATAGAAAAATGTAATAGAAAGGTTAATTTCCCGTAATCATTTACACTAGACTAAATCATTTTCTTTAGCCATTACTTATTTAAAATGTTTCCTTTCTCAGGTGCTTGATATGCCATACTGGATGTTCCAGAGGCTCTTCCCACCTTCTTACCCTAAAGGTACAACTGGTCTTGCATCACATTATTCCGAGGTAGCTGGGGAGCCTGTATCTTTCCTCTCTTTATTTATGATGTCAAAATTGTGACCAGTGCTCTGTGAGATTGTTGGAACTGGTTTTGGTCAAGCTTGCTACCAAGCCTACTTGCACAACATTAAAATCCAAAAAAATGAAACATGAAGCAGTTTCACATAGTTTTGTGTTTTGTTCTTGATTTTGTCTGCAGTGATGGAGCGACTTGAACTATACCACGCTCTCTTAAAGTGTGAAGGTTAGTGATAAAATAATTTCTTTCTTAAATAAGATAAATGAAATTATTTGGCTTGTTTATTTTCATCTGACTTGTCCGTCTGCTTTTCTGTCTGTGCAGTTCCGCGGTGTGAAACATACAGCAAACTCCAACAGAATGAGAGATTTCCTTTGCTCGGTGGGTACTACTGGAGAGAAAAAGAAATCAAAAGTGCTGTGGTGGGAGATTTCTTTAGTGAACACTCTTAATAAACAGCCAAAATATGAGAACTTCAGGCCACTTGTACACTTTATAGTGATATCACAAAATACAAATGCTGACACAACTGAATAAAACATAAAACAAACTGTTTTATACCATGTGTATACTTCTAGCAGTTTTGTTTGTTCGTTTAAGTTCCAACATCTTTCTAATTTCTTTTCCACCCTCTCCCCCTTTTCATTTAAAGCTGTAGCCATTCGTTCTCTCCCTGACGTTATCCATAGCATTGCCTAATGGTAATCTGGTTATTAAATCCTCAAACGTTCCACAGTTGTTTTTTTTTATCTGTAGCATGTGTCATATCACTGAGGGCTATAACATGTACAGATAGCATGCCCTTGGTTATGCAGTTTGCTGGACTTCAGCATAAGTATTTTATATAATTTTACCACAGTGCACTATGGATTTTTTTGACTTTTCACCTCTTCATTGCAGGTCATCAATTCATGGTCAGTTACAGTGCGGCTGTCAAATGGCATCCGTCCACAGAAAGGGAATCTCTGTGTTTGCTCTGTGAGAGGAAGCTGTCGAAAGAAGAACATTATGCTCATGTGTTCAGTCAGGAACATGTTGGAACATTTCTGGTGAGTATTCTTTTCCAAATGCATTAATTTTTCATTAATGGTGACTGTTATGCTCTTATCGTCGACCACTACCCAAATAGTGTTGTGCAAAGGCAGGCAAACAACAACACAGTAAATAAAAATCCAAAAGGGGGAGACATCTGGGTCTAAAAAGAGATTAGACAGACACTGAAACTGAATAATATAAATAATTATAATAATAATAATACATAGAATGCATAAAAGCATATAAAATACAGCATTTCGATATAAGTACAGCAGTGCATAAATGTGAAATAAAATGCATAGTTAGTGTGTTCCATAGCTTTTTGGCGTAACAGTCAAAGGCTGCATTTTCTTTCTGCTGTTTGTGGGAACCTCCAATAAACTGGTAGTGGGGGATCGTCGTGTTCTTGAAAGCAAGTTGTGTACAAGGGAGTCAGCAATGTAGCTTGGTCCTAGCCCATTAAGAGCTTTGAATATCAGGAGAGAGGACCTTCAAATAAATTCTAAATGTTACGGGAAGCCAGTGCAGAGCAGCTAAAACTGGACTAATGCTTGAAATAAAGGCATGAATAAGTTTTTCTGGATCTTTTTAATTTATAAATGGTCACACTTGCTGTGTTTCTAAGGTGGAAAAAGTATGTTTTCGTTGCCTTCTTGAGTCAGTTTCCCCAGATTATTAAACCGCAATAATCTTTTTATTTTAGGCCCCACTAGTACGATTTTAGTTTTGTCCTTGTTTAACTTTAAGGCATTAATGCTCCTTGATTTATTTATTGACAAAAGTAGTAGGTATGTAAGTGTTAGTAAAATGTGCTATGCTTAAGGATTTTGAACTGTTGCAAGCGTATAACATTTTCGGTGAACTTATACACTCAGTGAACTTATCAAACAGGAACTGGTGCATAGACTGAGCTAGGAAATGTCTATGGGTGAGAGATATGGTGTAATGCAGATAACAGTTCCTGTCTGTATCCGAGTGACATGTGACACAGATAAAGATTCAGCTACCTTGTAATGGCATGAAAAACACTGGGTGTAACCAGCTGTTTAAAAGCAGACTGCCTAGCCTTTCTCATCAGTCAATTCTGCAGACACTGTAGTGCATGTGTTTACTCCTTGCTACAAGTAAAACCTTCGTTGAAAAAGACTCTAGTGACTCGGTCATTCTTTAATAAAGATTATTCTAACAGTAAGGTAGTTAATAGCTGCAGCATTACTTGGTTCAGCAGAGATGTGTAGTTGCTTGTCAAACGCATAGTAACATACATTGTGCTCTCTGATGGTGTCAACACGTGGCAGCATGCATATTGAGAATCATAATGGACCAAAGAAGCTCCCATGTGCAACCCTGAAACAGAAGTTTCAGTAAGAGCACCTTCAGTACTGTTGTATTGTCTAAAGCCTGATTGAGATTCATTCAGGTATTATTTTCTTCAAGAAATGAGTTTATTTGCACTGAAACCAGTGAAGCTCTGTTTTTACCTTGCAAAAGTTTGGAAGGTATCAGCCTACGGGTGGTGCGTGCATTACCTTCTATGCTGTTTTTCTAGTAAGGGTTTTACAACAGCTGTTTTGAAGGCATCTTCAGGACATGACTACAACCACTATTGAATACCTGCTTCAAAATGCTCTAGATACAGGGTAATACTGAGGTGGAGGAGTTACACTCAGTGTTAGTCTTGGAAAGGTCAGTTGACGTAATATCGGTGAAGTTCTGTTTTCACAGGATTAGGATACTGGCGCTAATTGAAGTTTTTTTTGTTATTGAAGAGTAAAGCAGGTTCTTCACAATTTAATGCGGTCAACTGCAGATGGATGGGTGCAGTGTTGAGTAGTTGGTGGGAATAGAAGTAAACACTTTCCAGTATTCTCTGTAATAATCTCAAAAAAGTAATCCTTTCTTGCAAGACATATTGCTTTCTTATAGACAGTCATGACTTCTTTGTATACTGTATTAAACTTAATATCATTTAAAGAAAAAATTATTGTCATAATTGTATTACTCATAATATTAGAGAACTTTGCTTGAGCCTTGCCATCTAGGAATCTATTTTGAACCGTAAATTCCCTTTTAGTTTTTGTTAATATTAGGTTATCTTCAAAAAATTCAGTCATGGTCAGAAACAGATCATCTACATGTACATGTAGTATAAACATACTGTACATGTATATGTGTTTCACTAATTGTTCAGTATACACAAAAGGCAAAACCCTCCAGCCAAGCTTCTGTCAGTACTGTGTGTGGGCTCTGTGGTGCAACTCCTCAGAGTCATCCCAGGACAGGACAGGGAACAGGCCATGTTACATTTGCTGACCCTCTTATGTCACTCCCCTTTCCCTTGAGTTTTTAAAGAACTCATTTATTTGGTTGTGGTCTGAAAGGGGGGGATAGCTGTCAGACAATGAAAGCACTAATAATGGAGGGGTCCTTGTCAATGATTTCATACTGTACTACACTAGACCCAAGAGCCAGTATATTTACAATAGATTGCCTTTCAGACGTTTAAGGGATACTTTACGATTCGTATCCAATACACTTTTTGTTATTTGGTGAATATTTCCTCATAGGAAGGTAGCATTGTTTTTCGTGTGCTCTGAAAAAAAATCCGGTTTTCCTACACAGCCATGTGTCTGTAAATTGAGCACAAACAAAGCTGCTGAGCCCCGGTGAATAAGGTTTGTTCAGCAATAAATGTTCAGTGAGTTACAGTGGTTGGCAAATAAAAACAGCAGCTTCGCGGGACTAGAGGAGCTCCCGTGTGTCCTGCCAACTGTTGAATAAGGTGAAGGAGGTTATAGCGCCAAAGATAAACAGTCGCTCCTGTGCTTCCCAACTCTTATCAGTCACTGTATTTTTGTAAAAACTATTTCAAGTAACTCGTTAGTTTTTTACTCTGTTGTATTTTAGATCCTGCGTTTGTGTGCTTACATGTCATTCGTTTGTTGATGTCTGTCCACTAACTGTAACTACTGAAGTTCCTCTTGATAATCCTACCGATAAATAAACTAGACTCCGTGTCTTAGATTTAGGCTTAGAAAAGTATTTTGCTTAAATACATATTTGAAAAATCACAGGCTTGTTACACCTTTACAGTACTGCTAAAACTGCCTTCGGGCAGCAGACGCTTTTCGCAGAATAGGACTGGTTACCATGGCAATGCGCGTTCATGAATTTGTTTATCAACAAACTCTGCAGAATCGCGTTGCATCCCTTTAATTAAGCTTTATTTTGTTAGCAATCCGATTTTACCTTAAGACCTTCTTGATTTATGAAACATATAAAATATTCGAGTTCATTTCGTGAGTGCCTTTGTACATCAAGAGAAAATTAAATAGTGGGATTAATGAATGAAGTTCGGTTAAGGTGAGCAACAGAAAACACTCCTCTTACCGTTTTCACTTACCGCTCATCCCACACTGCATCATCATCACACTGGGCCATTAAGTAAGTTATACAGAAAACATAACGTTACTATCCGGCATTATTTTATGCCTTCATGCAAAAACTATCAATCAATAACCTATAAATATTTAAATTCTTAACTTAACTAAAACAAAGTTTCTGAAATGTGAGCATGTGCTGCTGGTTAAGTTAACTATGTAACTTTAGTAAGTAAAGTTATTCACTTAACTCAGTAAGGTTGGACTGTTAATTCACTGCTGGTTAGTTAATGATGTTTCACTTTTTGCTGATTGATCGATTATTCGAAAGTAATTGACAAAATAATTATAAAGAAATACATTCTCGTGGCTAATTGTACCCCCCTAATCCCTAGCTAGACAGGCTACTAGCTAACTAAGCTAACGCTAGCTAAATCTACATAAATGTTTTAACGTTAGTGGCAAATTTAATTTTACTCTGGTTGCTTCTATGTAACGTTAGCAAGTACATGTTGCTTGTATCCAGTGTTATCTTTATTTCTATTTATACTTTATATCATACATAGACGTTTATATTTTACCTTAACGTTACTCAATTTTAGTTGCCTAACGTTACCATTAGCTAGCTTAGGGATGTGTTGTGTTGTATCACTGTTGGACATGCCGTGGTCGCCAGAGGAGGAAGAGAAAGGGCAGGTATTTGCAGGTGTTTTTTATGCAGTCTGTGGTGTTTGCACAGATGCCATGAGCTGAAATGTCAAACCTCAGATAAAAAATGTCATTTAGGGCAATTGTTTAACTTGATCAGAGATTGTCTTGATTTTAGCTAACATAACGTTAGTTTGAAAATGTCCACCATCAAAAGGGATTGCTTAATGTGTTGTAATTTAGTGGCCCTGCTGTACATTTTACCATCAAACTACTGTTTTATTACTACTTAATTCCCAATACTTAAAACCCAATGCTAGTACAATAATGTACTAATGTAATAATGATGTAAAATAAGTGTTTTAAATGTACCAGATAAACTGACTAGGCATCTGTGTGTGTGTGTGTGTGTGTGTGTGTGTGTGTGTGTGTGTGTGTGTAGAACCGTTTCCACCCAGGCTCGCTGAACTCAGGCATGGATGCAGAGACCTTGTTGGACTTAGCAAAACAGGCCGCACGTATTCACTCTGTATCACATTCACAGGTATTCAATACTAGAAACTGAATTTTGGTACCATCTTTGTGGAGTGTCTATTCCAGCCATGCGCTAATGCTTTTGTTCCAATATTTTCTGCCTTCAAAGGTCATGTCGTGCGAGACGCTCATCTGGGAGCCATGCTCCTACCGAAAAAGTGAGTGTGACTGTTGTAAACATTGTTCCACATCGTCATCTGTAACTGTGACTTGGTTTCTTGACTTTATTATACTGTTTTGTTCTAGCGATATCCATCCTGGCATCTGTGAAGAGGAGAGAAGGCAAAGGAAAGCTTGAACCTGAAATAATACCAAAAATGAAGCTTTGTAAGTCAAGCCAGATATACTAGCTAAACTTTTTGTTATGTAGATGTTTTATATTCAGTATGATCTTTACAAGTATGGCTTAGGCTGGAGTGGGAGAGGCATTGTGGGAGATTTTATTTGTTTGTTTTTTATATTTAATTTATTATTTGATATAGCAGTTAAGAAAAACATGAGGGTACATTTGGCTTCCTGGAAATCTACTACTACTAATCTGTTCACCTCATCCACTGGTTTCTTAATTTGGACAGCTCATTTTTTGCTGTTAGTATTATTGCTCACTGAGTGGATACTTGATAAACCACTGCAAATGATTATAATCAAATTAATTTTTTAAATCTTATATATGTTTCTCAGGCCCAAGAAAAACTTCAAAAGACGTGGACAAGGACTGTGTGAGAGACAACAGTCAGACAAATGGCAGGATGATGGAGGGGCCTGAGAAAAACTCCAGTGAGAAGTCAATAGACTATAATGAGACGAACCTAAAAAAGATTTCAGTAGAAGCTGGTGCTGATACCAGTACACACTGTGTAGAAAATGCAGCTGACAAGAAGACTCCTACACAATGTGAAAAAGAATCTCAGCAGAGAAGAGAGGGGTTTTCAAAGGCTTATTTAGAGGAGACAATGAATGCAGGTAGTGTGTGTCCGGCAATAAAAGTGGAGAAGATAGAAGAGGAGATAAAAGAGGAAAAGGTAGAAAAGAAGATTAAGCAGGAGAAGGTAGAAGAACCTACAGCGACCATAGACAGCTGCCAGAACACAGACAAAAACGATGAAACAGAGTTAGGAGAAAAATGGAACAAAAGTAACAAAGAGGTCTCGACGCCGCTGAATAACAAAGAGAATGAAAGAAAGAGGCCTAGCAGCATGTTTGAAACATCACAGGAGGACACATTGGACCATAAAAGGCAGCGGCTCACCTCCAAGCAAGACGCATCTGAAGGAAGTGGAGGAAAACCAAGTCACGAGACTGCGAAGGATGAAGGTATCTAAATGTCATATTTAAGGTTGTGGATGATTTTACTCTTGTTTCTGTGAAAATGGCTCAGTCTGTGGTTGTCTATGGCTCTCTTACAGTGTCTTCTAATGTGAACTGTCAACAAGGAGATCGCTTGTGGCAATATCTCCAAAGGGAGAGCCGAGAGCCTGTGGTTGGTCAGTGCCTTTAAAAAAATATCCAAGTCTGAAATGCAATCTTAGTTGAAAAATAACCACTTCAAATTAAAGAGTCTTTATCATATATTGTAGAAAACTTGGGTCTGTTACTGTCCACTGGTAATGTTGTTGCAATGCTGATTGTACCATATTAACTCCAAACATGAATGTTAAATTTGATGTTAAGTTGGGTGGCTGTTTTTGGAGATTTTAATGATGAAAGAATAAACTTTCAGTTATGATATCTTGATTCCTCATATGTACATGAGCTTCCTTAATTCTTAATTAAATGACTTCTGTGAAAATTTCTAGCCAGATTTAATATTGATAACACAAAGTAAACAATATGTCTTCTAGGTTTAAGTGCTCTCATTGAATGCCATTGCGATCAGCGTGCCCCCATCTACCTCTGTGAGTGCTGCTCTCTGAAGATCCTAGAGAAGGACATCGTCAGCCACGTTACTGGATTATACCACCAGAAGGTGTACCTGGTAATGAGTAAATTTAATATAGGTTTGGCTTTTTTGAAGTCTATCTTAAGCCTAGTTCACACTACACGATTTTAAACCTGATTTGGCAGTCTGCAAGCTCAGTGACCGTCAGGCAGTGATTAGGGGTAAATCGGTGATTGATCGGTGGTCGCCAGTAATCGTGTGAACTACTCAATGAGTCATCAAAATGGCTCCTCAACACATTTATGACACATCACTGACCCCTGCCTGATATCTAGCATGTCAAATATTTGGCATGTCGGCCGACTCGACATCCACATCAAGCCAATGAGAGTAGGCAGCTGGCAGAGCAGGCACTACCTTTCAACGCAAAACTGTTTTTACTCACCTCCATTTCCCTTTGTAATACAGATGATCCCTGCTTACCTGTGTGTGCTAATTCATTCTGTTACCCATATTCTTGTCTTTATATTTGCTGTCCTTATATTAACAAACAACAGCTGTTTCGTGTGTAGGTTCACATCATTTCCTGTTTCACATTTTACATGTGTTTTCTTGACAAAACGTGTTTTGGAGACCAGTGTCGGGTGTGACCCCCTGTTACCGTTGAGTCACGTAGTGTGAATGCCACAATGACTTCAAAACTCCCATCTCAAGACAGCAAGCTGTATAGTGTGAACAGCACATCGATCTGCCATTGCTGAAAGCCGTGTAGTCGTCACAAGCCTTTAGTAGAAGTGTCATATCCTATATGTACATAGGATTGGTCAATGTAGTCCTTCCTCCTCTCCATACTGGCTAAGGTCCCCTAATAGAGCCACTACACTGTAAGAAATGGGGGACAATGATACAGTCATCATTCTGTGTGGTTTTTGCTACTTTATGGTCATTTTAGTGTTTTTCCTTGCTGAGCAGTGGTGGAGAAAGAATTTCTGACAAACTCAGTTGAATGTAAGTTTGTTGCCTGAACAAAACACCAACAGTAAAGATACACACCACTTCCTGGACAAGGACACGCACCCGATTTGAATGAGTGAGTCTACTGACGAAATTCCTTAACAGCCAGTTTGGACGGAAGGAATAATTGCGACCAATATGTCTTTTTTTATTATGTTTTTTATGTTAATATTGTTTTAAAATTACTGTCAACTTACTTATAAAGGATACCGTAGTAACATCTTCATTACAAGAGTAAAACCACCTTCACAATTGTGCTGTTTTCTAGTTTCTACCACGTTCGATACAAATACAACAGATGGTCTGTTTTATAGTAGTAATACCTTCCCTTGTGTATGTTTCTGACATTAGGGTTTACAGAAACTGTCATGGAACGAGCAGAGGAAGAGGATCAGACATGAGGCTGCATTGGTTGAAAAGGAGAAGGGATATGGAGACGCTCAGGTGTGATGCTGGTCTAAATTACTTTAGTTGCAGACAACTGACACTTAAAAGATCTTAGAGAATAATCATAAAGAGGGAGAGCCCATAATATGTTTTACTAATTGTTGTTTGTCTCCAGGTTGTTGATCTGGATGAAGAGATTTACAATAACATCTTAAAGCAAAACTTTAAATCAGGTAAGGGTTCATCTTTCTGTAAATTTGTGTGTTCTTTTGTCATTACTGGGATTTACAGGTGAATCTGAACGGTTTTACAGTTTAATATTTGTTCTGTATTTTCTATTATCTACACAGCCATACAAACAGTGAAGACACTTCATGCTCAGCTAAGCAGTGGACATGAACTCCCTTCAACCACAGCTCTGCCTGCTGTTCATCCTGTGGACACCTCAGTAACCCTTCATACTCAACATGACGTCTATACTGCGATGGATGACTTCCGAGTTAGTCAATTTCTTCCATTCGTCATACAGAAGTCAATCTCCATGCTGAGCAGATAGATAGACAGATAGACAGATAAATAGAAAAAATGCAGCTTCATGGAGCACCACAATTCTGCTTGAATCTTTTCTCACTGCACTTGTGTTCACCTTATCTCTTTCATCTTGAAATCAATCTTGACGACATGTTTATGAGTCAAGGACAGAAGGGTTTTGACCTGACAACACACTCACTTTATTCTGCTTTTGGTCATCTAAATGTAACGGAGGGTTTTCATAGTTGGTTAGTTGTTGCTTTCTTTCAGTAGAGATGCAATCAAGTCTCTTCAGAATATAACCAGAGCGTCATGGGAATTATAAAAAATTATAAAATTAACAGTCCAGTGTGTAGGATCACACCCGTCACTTCAAAACATGTCACAGAAATTACAGTTGCTGCAAAAGTTGTGAAAAACGCATAAGGGCCACCAAAAAGGTTTTTTCTGACGCTATTTTTTCAATTCATTGTAATGGGAGCGTCGTGTTTTCCAAGCTGGTAAAAACGGCAGAAGCGTGATGAAGTGCTGAGCGTCTTCTCTGCACTCGGCGCTGAGTGCTGTGCGTCTTTTTCAGTCCCCGAGAGTTAAAAAATGTTCAACTTTGGGAAAAACGCTGTGCTCGTCACTGTCACTTTTTAGCCAGCCTTCCAACCACGTTGCAGGAGGGGCAGGACAAACACTGCACTGAGCACATCCAATCTTGAATGAAATGATGTGCCTACTCGCCAAGGTGTTTCCTTGCCCGCAAAATCTCAGCCTTCTTTTCGTGCAAAGCAAAGCCCAGAGCAAGCATGCCTACGTACTTTGTGGTGACATTTTTACATTCAGTAAATTAAGTAGGCTACTCTACTTGCAGCACAACGCCTCCACGGAAATTATGTAGCACAGCAACCACAGCCTCTTGAAAAAATTACTGGCTCCAAAGCGTTCCCTATCACTCCCAGCTAGGCGTTTTCAGAACAGCAGGTGGCATTTTCAGATGGTAAAAAAAGTTTTGGTAGGCACAGGCCCTAAGGACGTGTTTAGTTTGTCTATCCTGGGCAACATGGTGGACTCTGTGGAAGAGGACCTGCTACTTTTGTAGGGCCCATTATAAGTTAACGAAAATGTGTTGTTTTTTTCAGGTGACTATAAACTAATGAAAGCATGCTTACATACTGCTAATAGAGCCCCCTAAATCTTACACACTGGACTTTTTAATAAAAAGGCTTATAAGGTTAACATGGTAACACATTTGATAGGCAGTGAGAGTTCTGTTGTGTAGCTCTTTGACAGCTGAAAAATGATCAGTCTACTGAAAACATTTGTTTCATTTCAAAGGTCGTGAAGATGGAGATTGATGATAATTCAGAAGACTCTGAGGCTCAGCTGTCTTCAGTTGCTGCAGCTGTGTCTGTAATTTCAGCAACCACCTCCAAAACAACTGAAGGCATCAAAATGACAAATATCAAAGTGCTTGATTCAGCTGACAAAGATAATACTTGCATTACTGTTTCCAGAAGTAGTAAAGAAACAACAAGTCTTCATGTGTCTGTAAGTGGGGCAAACACAACATGTATGCAGCCTGAATCCACAGGAAAAGCTGAACACAATCCAAATACAAGTGCAGGGTCATTGAAAATAGCAACCACTTCAAAAATAGTTGGGACATGTCAAACTGCAGCAACATCAGATTCCATGGAAACCACCCTCACCAGACCCATGACGGCCAAAACTTCCAGTTCTTTTCCAGACACCAAATCATCAACCATCTCCAAACTTCCAGCCACCAGCTCCAGCTATTATACACCCTGCACCGCACTGAGAGAAACCGCCTGCAAAAATGTAGCAAATACCTCCAGTGCCGGTGCAATCCCCTCTAAAAGTACAGCAAATGCTTCCAAACTGACAGGAACCACCTCCACCTCTAGTGCAACCAACTCAAGTACAACCGCAAACTCAAAGCCTGCAACAGAATCCAAATCACTGGAAAGCAGGACTGCAGCTGCATCAATGCAAGTTGCACTGTCTTCATCTAAAGCTGCCACTATATCTAACACAGGATCCAAAGTAGTGCGTGAAGCCACCAGCAAAACTGTACCTGCATCCAAAGCTATGGTGACATCTGCAGCCACCGCTAATATGACTAATATGTCAATTAAAGACCAAAACACAAAAGCCTCTGTCAAGACTGTACATATGAAGAATTCCTTGGGGTCAAGTGCTGACATCGCACCAAAAATTCCTAAGAGTGACACACCTGCAGCTCTCCGCCAGACCATGTTCATGTCCGTCAGGTCTGAAAACAAGAGTCCACCCCCAGAGCCATCACATGCCTCCGCAAGCAAGACAAAGCCACATGAAACAGCTCCTAAAGTTGGTAAGTATTGTGTGTGTGTGTGTGTGTGTGTGTGTGTGTGTGTATGTATGTATATGTATGTATATGTATATATATATGTATATGCAAATAAGTCTCTTTGAATTGGTCTGTTGTTTCATTTCGAGAGTTTTGCACTTTCGTCTTTACTTTATAGGCTTAAACCAGCTGATTGTAGTGTCATGTGAAGGAAAGCGACAAGTCTACTGTCAGCTGTGTTCAGTGAAGTTGAACAGTTCCAGGCACCTACTTGGGTTTGAGCACAAGTATAACTATTTGGTACGTACTTGACAAGTCTTGTTGTAGAAAATGCTGGAAGCTTGTAAAACAGGGCAATATTACAGACCTTAACTGTGTGCTCTTAATGTTCGTACTAGAAAATGTTGTACCCTTGGTGGACTGCCAAGCCATCGGAGGTGGAGAGCAAATTGGACAACATGGTAGCCAACCTGGCTTATATAGAGAAAAATCTAGGATCCGACTCCGCCGCCCAGGTAAACGTGACCCAAAACTTTTGTCTGTGTGTTAATCTGACTGGATGGTGTGATGTCACATGTAAAAATAATTAAATACACTTCAAGAAGTAAACCATGAATATCTGTCTATCTCTCTTTTTAAAATTAAATGACTGGGCTTTGGTTATGAGGGATACTGTTAAGAAATGACAAACTATCCAGAGAAGCCAGAAAGTTTGCTGCAGCAACTAATAGACTTTTGTTTAAACAAATACATGAGAACATACATTATGGAAATGTGTTTAATGAAGTAGCATGTAATGGTTTTAACATTGTGTGCCTGTTTTTGTCTTTCTGCTAGACAATGGAAGTGAGCATTGATGAGTACAACGAGCTGAATGGTCTTCCAGACGTCAAAGGTAAAGATATCCTAATACCCTTCACAAATCTACTGCTATGTGACTTACAAGGTGAAAAGATTACAAAGAACCGGCCCTCTCTATGTGTTGAGTTGTTCAGCCATGTTAGCTGTGGGGACAAAGGGGACTGACTGAGAAATGATCCAGACAAAATAACAATACTGCAGATTTGTTTTGTAAATGCCAAGAAGATGATAGTTCTCTTTTTATTCTCAGCTCTAGAAAGGGTGAAAGCAATGGTGAAACAGAGCGAGCCGCAGGTCTCATACTCCACGACTGATGCTGCAGAGGTTTTGAGACAGCGGGCTGCCATTGCTAGTCCATGTGAAATTTCAAGCCCAGATGATGGTAAATTCAACTGTTATTTCTAAGCACCAAGTTTGAGAAACGTATTGTTGCCCTAGCTAAAGTTAAAAAAAGATTCTTTATTTTTGTTAAGTTAAGAAACTCATGATGTGTCTGTGACATTATTAGAAGACCAGTGAATGAGACACAGAAGTATGGAATTACCGTATACCAAATACTGCGATTTTGTCTCTCAGGGACGTCCATGCCACAGAATGCAATGGCAGGACCTTCCACTGATAACCAATCAGAGCATGAGAGCAAACATGAGCTCCAGACGCCAGGTGAGAACCCACATGCTCTCACGCAAGATTTGCTCCATATTCATAGGTCCATGTCATGAGCTATGTTATTCAGACTTTGTTATATATTGTCGTAATTAAATAAGAAAATTTATCTTTTTCAGAAGAGGACGTAAATCTTGCTCTGGGTCAATCAGACAGAGCTCAGAGCTTGAAGGGTAAAAGTTCAGAAACTAATGAGAAAATATTAGGCCAGCTTCATTTGTGTCCGACCTTGAGTAATGATCCAAAGCCCATCACTACTGCTACGCCCAGCATTCAAGATGTAGACATTGAAGGTTTGTCTTCTGTCTGTAATTACATATTAACCAGCAGAAAATAATAATAAATAAAATGATGATTAACATATCTACAGCTGGACTAATACAAGTTCTCTGCTCTTCTTAGACAAATTTGAGGGAGTTAAGTTGGATGTGGAGTCTCAGGCTATGGGTGTCTCAGTCACAACTGCAATTGAGAGTTCTGGTAAACATCCACCCTTACCTTTTGTTTTTGTGTCTGTAACACAAACATACAATTCTGATCTGTAGTCAAAGTAAAGTAAATTTAGCGGCCAGAGGATGGCTCCGGATGACATTAGTACTTTTAAACCAATATTACTTTATTAGCTGTTACTTTGTAAAAACAAAATAATGACTTTATTCTACAATCTCTTTATTGCTGGTATGTGTGTCGTGTCCTTCTGCATCATCACTCATTTACACTAATCCATAATCTGTCTCCTTCCTACCTCCCTGCAGTCAAAATGGGGAAACCTCAGGGTTGTGCCAATCCTCTTGCCGCTGCCCAAACTCCTGACACATGCCAAGAGACTCTTTTGAGAGGAAAACAGCAAGAGAGAAGTCATCCAGACTTTCAGGACGCACAGAAGGTGCTGGAAGGCACTCAGAAAACATCACCTGTAAAACTCTTCAACACAGACCTGCTTCCTTCCTCTGCTTCAGTGAATACTGAACAGCAGAAGCAATCAAGACCCAATCAGAAGGCAGAACATGTAACCAAACACCACAGTGCATCACAGGCACTGTCAAGGATGTCAATAGGTAGGTGTTCAGCATTTGCAAGTCAGCAGTTATTGCCATTTAATGTACTGATTTTTTTATTTTGCATGGCTGTCAACAGGGGGAAAAACTCAGGGCAGTCACTTGTCCACATACTTGAAGGTGCTTGGACTGGAAAATGAACCAGTAATAGGTGGGTGTTTCCATCCTCACACAGCAGACTCTTTTATGTAATGTCATAAAAACACACAGATGTAAAAGACTGTGTGTCCTCATCAGGTCTGGGCTCTATCTGGGAGTGTCAAGGGATAACTCAGAAAACATTCTTCTTGTGTGAGAGCTGCAAGGTTATGCTCTCAGTTGGGCTCATCTGTGACCACATCATCAGCATTGAGCACAAGTTGAAATACGCAGTGAGTGGTGTCTTAATAATGTAATGAAAACCTCTAAACAACAAAGTATTTCATGTTTGCTCCCACGTTATTTATATGCATATGTGTGATAATATGCATATCTTTCAGCTGAAGCAGGACCCCAAATTAATGTCGCTTTGGGAGGATGATGAGGACCAAGAGGAAATACTTTTAGAACATTTATTAAATTATGTTGATGAACTCTTAGACCATGAACGCTTGAACAAGACCAAGGCGCAGGTAACCTACTGGGTCCATGTGTTGTGCATGTTATCTGAAATGTCCTTGTGGTAATTTGAGCATGATGTGGTTAAAGATTATTTTAAACGTTTTTGTTGTCTTCTTGATAAGTACAGAAAGTAATTATGTTGGACAACCTATCTAACCTTTATTTGCCCCCCAAAAAACAAAAAACTAGTTAATGTACAAAGTGGAAACACACATCCATAATGCTAATTGTTAACCTGTTTGTGTTTTCTCTTTCAAAGTGTGTATTGCTGGGAAACGAGTTGTATGAGTATCTTCAGAAAGCTTCATTCAGTGAAGGTAGCAGCAAGCTTAAAAATCTAGTTTATGTTCCATGGGAGTGTACAGTGTTTAGTATCAACTGTGCTCTTTGCTTTTCATAGCTTTAGAAATTGTAAAAGACATCTGGAAAAAACAGACACTGAGCGTCATCTGTCTACCCCCTTCACAACAAAAAGGTGAGTCCCGTTAGTCAAGTCACAGGGTCATGTTTTTGTCATTCTTATACACAACTAAAGTGACTAACACAGGCAGATGTGGGTCCGAGCAATGAGTTTTGATTTCTTTTTCACAGACCAGCAGCCTGACGGCCGGCAGAGTCAAGAGGGTTCTCTTCCTACAGTGATGCTGTCAGCACAGGCACTTGAGACAGACCACAGAAGTGACAATGGTTTGATTTATCATAATATTTACAGTATTGAAGTTTTTTTCCCCACATGTTGCAGTCCAGTCCTGTGAATAACTTGCTTGAAAGTGCACAAAAAATCAGGATAAAAGTAACCCAGAATTCTAGTGTGTAATAATAATCAAGTGAGTGTTTATGGTGTCAAATACTGTTGAACTCTGACCCATTTCATTAAAATTTTCCTGAGCTTATTTACACCCTGGGCTCAAAACCAAATTAAATGTATGACTTGTGTTACCTGCTAACAAGAAACTGTTACGACTCCATAGTCATAATTACATTTTCAGACCTTTAACGTTGTGTTTTAGGCTGCTGCTCCGCGCTACTGTAAGCTCACACGCTTTGCACACTTTGGCATTCGACTCGAGACAACCACTTTTCAACTAGGGCTGAGCACGTTATCGCGTTAACGCATTAATTAACATCGACAATTTCTTTTATCGTACGTTAGGTTTTTTTATTATTATTTTGAAAGTCCTTTGCTCACTGGCTCTGAACACACATAGGCTCAGGAGTCACAGGAGATGTGGGATGTTGATCAGCCTGCAAATAACCCTCCCAAACAAGCAGCGGAGAGAGGATTCGGCAGGTTCTCTCAGGTGAACAGAAAGGGAGACAGTGCTCCGCGAGTGAACGGCAGGCGCTCTATGGATAGTAACCATGGCAACGGCTTCTGCGCGAAAATCATGCGATTAATCGCGATTACAAATTTTAATCATTGCCCAGCATTACTTTAGACGTAACTACGGTAACGTAAATGTCTGTGTCTCTGTCGGTCTGTTCAGTCGTTTGAGAAAAGGCAATTAAGCTAGCCGAGCCTACATTTGGAGTGCACATGTATTTGAGCCTTTATGGTAAATTCACTGAAACTGAGTGAGCTGACAGGCAGGATAGCGACTTTATCCTGTCAGTTTCTCTCTTTACAAAGACGTGTTACAGTGTAAGAGTCCTACCTGAAGAGAGGCTGTGAAGTCTTCATGTTACACCATATGAGAACTACATGCAACATTATTTATCAAATTGGGTCGTTCTCTGGGGCGGACTTAATGAATTTAGCGCGAGGTAGTGCTGCCAACTTTGTCACTATGAAATAAGGGACAAAAGGTGGCACTGCTGCAGCAGTGCGGGTATAGCCTATTTTTGTGTGAATATACAGCGTTTTGTTTTAAGCAAATTGTCATAATGATAGCTAATCTCTTAATTAAATATTTGGTAGGTTTAATAATAGTTATTTACAGCAGGTACCTTTAACACAGTCCTTTAATTAAACCACTAGCCTACCTGTTACCTTTACTATTTCTCTAATACAGAACACTTGCACTGTAGGTTAGAAAGGTTATCCCTTCATGTAGCCTACATATGACAAACAAAAGACAAACCTTCTTGTGATGTGTTTTATTTCCAGTTCATGCTTTTTCAGTCAGTTTATCATAACTTGATGAATACAATTTGCAGTTTCATCACTATGTTCATGAAAGTCAAGTAACTTGCAGCACACTCCATCAGACACAGAAAAATACGTTTCTGCGTTATGGGGGGACAGACTGGGATTCTTACTGCTGAATTGTTAATAGCTGCAAGCATGCAGGCCTGGGGCTGACTATGAAAGTATCAGGCATGTTTGTCTTACTTTTCTCAAAGCTGTAGTATACTAAAGCTTTTTTTTCTATCTCTCATTCATTCTTCTCTGTGTCTTTTAGAAGCGAGACAAAAAACAGAACCTCGTTTGGAAGACACTGCGATGGTTGGAGATTTGGATGAGGTCAAACACGGAAGAGTCTTGAGTATGGATGTGACCAGTGCCTCCTTACAGGTAGATTCAGTTGTCTCTCCACTCTCTGCTGCTGCCACACATATCAGTCCCAAGGAGACCTGTGGGAGCCTTTTTGTGCAACCAGTAGTCAAATCACCAGTCTCTCAGCAGCAGAGGCCTGTCTCTGAGTTGCAAGTGAAACGGGCAGAGGTGCGCTCCGAATCCCCATGTTCCTCTGTTGTTAGTCCTAGTCAAAGCCCGTCCCCGTCTCCCAGCGATAAATGCCTTTCAACCAGGAAAAGGCTAGCTGATGAAACACTGGTCAGACCTAACATAAATAACCAACTCGAGGGTCCTTTTGCAGCCAAATGTTCATGCAGCGCACTGCAGCCTATGAGGAAACCCAGCCCTGATTCAGCCTCTGAGTCCACTTCTGTTAACCATGCTGCAACCTCCACACTCCTGACTCCTAAGAACGAAGGCACAGGACCTGGATCTGATGAGCAAGAAGCACCCATTCTGGACTGGGATTCGTTTGCACAGATAATGGCTATGGTGAGAGAGAGGAAGTCTGAGATAAATATGCTCCCTTGCCCTTCTGCTCCAGTTAATGCTGAGACTACTACCGCCTCCACTAACACAACCGAAAGTGCTGTGGAGAGAAGATGGGAAACAAAGTGTGTGCAGACTACATCTACAGTGGCAAAAAAAGAATGGGATTCAGAGCCTCAGCTGGTTAAAGCTACATCTAATGCCGACTCTGCTGGTACCACTGTTAGCACTGGGGTTTGTCAGTTGCCCATTAACACCATTGTAACAGCCAGGCCAGACCCCACTAAGCAGCTGTTTGTGGGTGGCTTTAATGGACAGGACCACACTGAGGTGAAGAGAGGCGATCAGGTCTCTTACTGTTTCTCCACAGCTGCAGCAGCAAACGCCAGTGACACTGTGGCAGCTTCAGGAGGGTACGGTCAGTACGGCCACACGGCTTATTTTGCAAATGGACATTCAGATTATCTTTCTTCAGAGACTGTTGCAGGATACATAACACCAAACAACCCTCCTGGATACACTGGAAGTTTACACCAACATGAAGGGTATACTACAGGGGGACTCAACCCAAGCCAGATTTACCCAGGGCAGGAAGCAAACCACTTTGGACACACTTTAACAACTCCAACAACCCCAGGATGGGTGAGGCTGGGAATGCAGCAGCTAGATCAGCAGCAACAGATAATGCAGCAGCAGCAGCCACCACAGCAGCTTACGCAGCAGCAGCAGTACCTCTCATGGACAAGTGGTTCCCTGGCTACTGGAAATGGAAATGTGACCAGTGAATGTGCCTTCTTTGGCACTGTTCAATTCCCCACTGCGGCCAACAATTCACAAATGTTAATGGGGTTGAACAATTACAGCACCAACACAATCGTTCCAACACAAAATGGCAACATCATAATAACACAGCACAATCCCCAAGTTTACCTTAACCCTGATTCACGGTTCTCCTACAACCAACAGTGAGATCACATCACAGATATCAGCAAACTCCTTTTTTGCCTCTGACTGAGTTTTTTTTTTCTGTAGCTCCCTTGATGGTTAATACCACTTCTCCAATTTCACATGAAACTTCCTGTTAAACCATGTAAATAATGAGATCAAATTTTACAGTAATGTGGTGACTAATTTCTACAATCAAAGGGAAACTACAGCTTTGTTCTTTTTATTTTCTTGTTATTTTGCTATTTCAGCCTTTTCAGGTTTAAAAGAATCCTTATTAGCATTTGGGAAAACTTGATGGATGAAAGTCTTCACCTTTGCCATCTTGTTTTCGGTATGTTTATGACTGTGTGTGTATGTTCAGATACACATGTTAGAAGTTCAACTTTGAAACACCCTAAAAAACTGACTTTTAAATAGACATACATTTTAAGTGAAGTACACTGCTTTTCTGTTGAAGTAGCAACAAGTTTGGGAAAATGTCTATGTTTATAGCTTGCTTATGTAGCTTATATAGCTTGCTAAATATGAAAGATGAGTTTGCAAACCGTTTGAATACGAGCACTTTAAGCTGCTGTTGCTCATTTCAGTTTTAATGTTTTTCTAATGTTCAGCAGTCAGCTACTGTGATTTTTGTACAAGTTTTATACTAATTTTGTGTTCATTTGAATAAAATTCCTTTAAAAAGATCTGTTGAATGTGAAACATTTTCTTTTTTTTCTTCAGTTTCTTCACTTTTGGCCTAAATGGGGCTTCTTGTTTTTGTTTTTTGTACACAGAAATTACTGTGGGAACGTTTGCTTTGTTCAGGGCAGTTTGGCCTGGATGTGTAAAGAGCTACTAGGTAGTGGATGAACAGGGATCTAAAATCATCCTCTGTTGCCTTCGATTGTTCACTGACAGCACAGCCTCTGCTCTGAGACTTATTTAATTAGACCAAGAGCAGGACCTCTGACTCCAAACGTTTTGTCTGTGGAATGTTTTGTAGCCTCTCTATAGCTACTGCTACAAGAAGATTTTTCATCAGTAGCCTTCTGACAATCTTGTCATGACAAAATTCTCATAGTTACATTTGCAACATTTATTGTGTCTGTTAAGTAAAATGGCCATCTGTCACCCTCACAGGTTAGGTCAATTCTGGCCTGTCCCAATCTAATATCCATGATGGATTCCCCAAGAGCATCAGATCCAAGCAAAGCAGATACACATAAATGGCTGGAGTTAAGATTGCAACTAATGGGTCATTTATCAATGTCTCAGATCTCTTGGTGCTGTGTTACAATTTCTCTTCTAGAGTACCCTGCTCATAAAACATCTCTACCATCAAAATTAGATGGGGAACATATGCACCAATGTTATTTAAGTAGTGAGAAAAGGGATCATGAAAACTGTTGATGTAATCCCCAAAAAATTAAAGCAGAACTGTGTTACAGACTAGGGCACCACGTTTGGTGTACAGAATTTTCCCATGTTTGTGAAGAAGGAATGTTAAATGAGATTTGTCTAAAAACTGAAGTTTTTAGACAAATCTGCTTTAACAAATCATACACCAATAATATTCTATAGAAGGCTAAATTTAAGATCAGTGTTAAAACTGTGTAGCTCTGTGTGTGTGTTTGTGTGCTTCTCTCTGTATCTGACTGCCGAGGCTCAACAGGAGGACGTGGGTGTGGGTATATTTGCAAACGTGTGTGCCATCACGCAGAGGGTGAGGAAGACACAGCAGATTGAGGGATCACAGAGAGGCAGTGCAAAGACACCATTTGATGACCTGACTCTAGCACACTGCACAAAAGTCACCAGTCCACTGGGACTTTCCACAAAGACAGGTGTGGCTGAGACTTCATAACAAGCATGCCAAGGCCACAGAGAGGTAGAGTGGCGCACTGTACGCTGATATCTTGCTCTGCTGACCAGCCACATAGTGAGTCCACGATAGCCACTTAGCTATCTGGGAATTTCCACAGAACCAGGTGCAGCAAGAAAGTGAGGCAAGAGATGAAATCATGCTTAGAAACAGCTGTCACATCAACTCAGGCCAGAATGAGACTATTTTGCATCGATCTCTGACCGTCCCCTTTTTTTTTTTTTTAGGTTATGTGTTCTAGCCGGAAGGTTACATTTCATATCAGACACAAAATTTATCTATCTGTGTTAGATGAAACATGATAAAGAGCCAACCTATGGTGACACAGTGTGCAAGAACATGTGAAAGAGTGGCCTGTTAGGGTTCCCTTTCAGTGGAGAAAACCTGGTGCAGTGCCATAAAGGCTTTCTTACATGCAAGAAAAGCTTTTTAAAAGGTTTGACCAGAAATGATGATGATTCTATGTGCTGATTGTTGTGTAAAAACATGTAAAATTGTTTTTTCCATTTGATCTATATGTACATATACATTTATTTTTTATATTGCGTACAGTGTGCTTAATTTGTCCAGAACCAGATTGGTGCTTGCAACACAGAGCTGCTACAGCTAATGCCAAGAGCTCCCACTCAGCTAAAACAGCAGTTATGGGGGCATATAATATACATAAAGAGTGTCTTTGTGCGCTTTAACAGACACAAAATGCAATTAAAATGTCTGTCCAACATGAACAGGACCCTTACATCACAACAAGATGCGTTTAGCAACTTAGTCATTGTTTAAATTCACCTAAATAGGGTTTTAGACAGCTAGCTGTAGTCTCGTGCGGAAGTCCTGTGGGAACTCAGTTGTTGCCGGAAAAAGGTAAATACAGAATAAGCCTGTGAGAGCCTCTAAATTGGGTGGAAGTGGATAGGACCTGTCCTCCAATGGGTTTCTGATGTCTCACTGGTTCACACTGATCTTATGATAAGTCAAGGAACGCTGTTGAGAGACCAACATCTCTCCTGAAGACACAAGCTCTACATGTAACTCAAGACTAGTGGCTTCTAATAGCTGCTTTAAAATAAAAGCCTCAGAGGCATCATAATCCTAACAAAACCAAATCATGTATGCAAATCATGTATCACATTTTTTGTAAAACATGATCTAACAGCATGCTCAGCTGAAGCCAAATCACAAAAGCTCCTAAAACCACATTTTATCTGTTTTTCAGTTGCTATTACCCTAAACAAAATGGTGGAAAGTGTATATTTCCTTAGGGAGAAATTAGGATATAAAGAATGTTACAACAAGCAGTTATCTTTGTGTTATTTATTAAAATGAGAGATACAGAGTGAATGCTTCAGGCAAATGGACAGAGGTCTGAACATAGCTGTGTTTAGAGTATCTGACAAAGAATTCATACCACGTGATGAGGAAATGTAAAATTCAGCTGTTACAATATGCCTGACCATTAGATATTGACACAACCACAAGAACCTTAAATAGCAGTAACTGAAACTGGACATAGTCTGCTATCTAGTGGTTAATAGGAACTTACAGCAGGATACATCTGTGCACCCCAAGCTAAAACAGGTTGCAAGAATACTGTCCTGTGCTTCAGTGTAAGTCACACACGTCGTAGGTGAATTTAGAATAAATGAAATATAGTTTAGTAAAAATTGCGGGAATAATATGAGAAATGGCAACAACAAAACAATATTAATAACAAAAACGAATGTAAATATAAAAGTGAGTGCACTACTCTCTCTTTCAGCCTTTGATCCATTCTTTTCAGACCAGCTGACAACATGACCCATCTTTTCTCTTACCCTCCATTTCCCAGCGTTGTTTATGGGTCCCATGAGTCAGTTTTTCCATGGAGTATATTTCCTCTACAATGCTCAGCTCTCAATGACCTGGTCATGGAGGGCCACATGTACCCTGTGATGACATATGTGTCCACCTTTTAAATGATTTAACCGAGTGTCAAAAATGTGAAAGGCTGGTTATTTCTTTTTCTCTCCAGCTTATAAAAATATTATCTATCTCTCCAGGTCTAAACTGGGGGTCTGAGAAGGCCAAATCTGAAATTTAATGTCCCTTTCCATATTTATTAAGTGATTCTTCTAAAATGGTCTGTATATTATTTTCCTCCTAGCCTGGTCTAAGATTGAGGTTGACCCAATTTTAGCTCAGTGTGTTTCCATTTGGCTTGACTCTCCAGGGAGTACGAATAGACCATGTACCTCATCTCATTGGACAGTTGGCAATGTTTGGCTTCCATTTCTCTTTTCAGTTTGGAGTGTGTTAAATTTTATCTGTGGCTTTGCTCATGGCCGGATAAAATGGCTTTCTGTTCCCAAGCTGTAAACAGAGATTCCTGGATTCTGACTGGCAGTCATCGAAGAAGTATGGGGACCTTAGCAGCACATTCATTTTCACCAACTCATTTCTTGAACTTGAAGCTTTTGCTCCTCCTCAACTGTAACCCGTTGGAGGGGTTACATTCTATGAGTCCAGTGTAGTGTATCTCATAAAAAGATAAACCCACCTCTCTGGGAGATGTACACAGCATAATTGAAGCATATATTAGTGATAATAGGTGATTTTTGATATGCTGGTTTAAATCGGACCATAGTTAATAGATGGCAGGCTACCAAAGGCTCTGCAAGACAGGTTTTGGAAAAGTCAGCATCAGGCTTGGGCAGTATTCAAATGGCTTAATTTCTCTGCAACACTAAACATTTTATCTTCAACTGCTATCTTTTCAATGAAATTTGTGTTTCTTGGGAGGGGGAGAAAGGTGAAAGGCATAAAAACTGACCACAGTAACAAGCAAAGCCACTCCCCAAAACACACTAATCATGAACAATGACACAGGCATAGGCAGTATGAGCACAGGTAGACAGCAGGCTTGTCTCATCTCAGGGCGTCAAATACCAAAGCTTTCAGAAAGGGTGACAAAGCGTAGTTATTTGATGCAAAAGGTACCCTTCAGCGTCTGTGTGAGACTTCCCAGGTGCGTCTGTATCTTTAATGACGCACTGAGGTTGACAGACAGATAGGCTGAGAGGCAGGTAGGCCAAGTGAAAAATAATGAGTGTATCCACCCTGTGATTCAGATCCGCTCCAAAATTGGATCCAAAAAATTATGTTTGTATACTCACTCTGCCTTAAGGGTCATGCTGACCTAAACTTTAGGGACAGGGGAAGATGTCATCATGCACTGGCTAAGAGCGACAAAAGCATCTTGTTTCCTTTGTGCTTATGCAAATATGTAATCAGAATGGCCAAGCGTTTCATGGAAACAGGTTAAAGGTGAGAATAATATAGTCAGAAATGTAGTCTGAGACAATTTTGGGAAAGTAAGAACACTGAGGTTGTCAGGAACAGTGTGACGATTAATGGCACATCATGGTAATAGCGTATACACATACACCTGCACTAGCAGAACACACATGTAGAAGCTAACACCCATCAACACACAGCTAGAGTCACAGTCACATAGCGCACACACTAGCAGGTTCTTTGAGTATCATGATGTGCCACTTTTGAGATTTCAGTTGTGTTGTTGCATCCAACTCTAACTTTGCTGTAAGAGCTGTGATATTGCAGTTAAGTTATCCAAGTGGGCTGAAGATCCCGTCTGCATCTAATCCTTGTGTTTCATTTTAGTTAAACGTAAAGTTTATCAAATGTAGTGGCTAGATAGAAAAATCTTTCACAATGTGTTAGGGGTCATTATCCACTATTTTAAGAACTGTTAGTTTCCTGCTTTCCCAGCATTTAGTGTTAGTTATTAAGTGTCTTGTTCTTCTAGCTTTACCCCCTTTAACCTATCTGCTCCTGTCACTTTGCTTGCTTTTGCATTACATTTCAATATTTTCCTACTCTCCTTCATCACCTGATGATCCTCGTCTCCTGCCCTTTTATCTGACTGCAGTGTCGTCTCAACGTTGTTTCCGAATGAGGCCTAAATGGTGTTTTTGCATCTTGTTTTGTGAAGAAATGATATTTGCTTAGACCTATACAGTCACTTAAACATTTTGTAGTCATGTTTAAGCACACATCATATCACTTAAGTTTAACATGTACAGAGTGTGCCTTTGGTCACTCCAGCGGGTTTGCTGAGTTTTAGCCATTAAGATCCCCCACATTGTCACATGGTCAATGGCAGTGAACAGTGCTTAACAGTGTTTTCAGGGGAATTAAATGCCTAATATCAGTCTTTTATCTTTCCATACTAGTGAGGATTAATCGGAATATGACCAAAATCAATCAAAAAAGTGCAATATACAAATAATAAAAGCTGCAGTTATAATGAAGTACTCTAGTGCTGCGGAGACGCCCCGGCCAACAAATCTTGTTCTCCAGATGAGAGAAAACGAGTTTGTTTTGTACAGACCCCAACAAATGTCAAATCATCATGACTTTAACAGTTTTAATAGTTTTTCAGTGAAATTGAAAACTATGATGCAAAAATTATCATTCCCACTAATCATGAATAATGCTGCAAAATTTTCTGTCAAAATAATCTAAATTTGATTTTAGTTACTGTATGTGTGACCCTAATTCAGACTAAATTCATTGTGGCTGTGATTCTCTGATTGGCAACCCCAGCTTTCTCTCTACAGTCACTATCTCCCATAAACAAATGACCACAAACCACAGGAGCTTTATTCTCTGTTTCTCAGCATAGTTTCAACTTTTCTGCCGCAATTTGTTGTGGTTTTTATGGCATCCCCTGTGGCCCCCATCGCCACAGCCTAAACCGACTACCCACAATTTTTCAAAATGCATTTTCACAGAAGCCCCCTGATTGGTCTCAATTCAGCCTAATCCTAACTCTTTAATCCAAAGGTAATAATAATCAATCCCAAAACCAAGTTTGTGGAAACTGTGGAACACTTTAATTGCAACAAACTATGTAATAGGCCTAACATAGGCTAATCTGGAAAAGCCCTAATTAATTTCCAAAAATATGATAGCTAAGCATGAATAAAACTTATTTTAAGGTCTAGTTAGGCTACTTAGTGGAAATATACGGAGAGAGAGAACCTGGATGAGTTTGAGCAAAATTACTAGCCAAGGACAGGAAGCCCGGTCTAAAGGAAGGATGGACTTATGTTGAAATTAAGCAAGAGTAGCCTAACCTACGTGAGTGGATTTTTGGCGACACCAAAGTAGGAAAAGCAGGACACTTAAAGCAGGAAATAATGGGTTCCCAAAATAGTGAGTTTGTAGAACAGTGATTATTAATCTTTGCGTTTCATTTAGCTTAACAAACATCAATGTTCAAACAGTCCTCTGACGCAGTGAGGAAATGTCCTCACTAATGACGACATGGCCTTGGTAGGACTTCTCACAGAAAATAATGCAGCACATGAGGAAGCTACTTTAACAGGTCACTTTACTGCAGAACTGGTGTCAGACTGTTAAACTGGAAATTAACGTGACTAAAACAAAAGAACTTATAATACAAACGAAACCAAGAGGGGCCAGTAACATCACCCTAGTTGTACTTAACAGCCGGCCTGTGGAAGTAGTGGAAAATTTTAAGTACTTGGGTACAATCATTGATCGTACTTTAAGTTTTAATGTAAACTCAGAGAGAATTTTTAAGAGAGCTAACCAGCGATTGTTTTTAATTAGAAAGCTGAGGAGCTTTAGGGTCAGTCAACACATTTGTGAGATGGCATAGGCCTATAGGGGCCTGGTAGAAAGCACTTTACAGTTTAATATAACAGCTTAGTATGGCAACCTGAATGTTAAAGACAAAAACAAGCTTTCCAAAATTATTAATATTGCAGGGAAGGTGATTGGCAAGTCACAAAAGTGTATTTGATAGGGCGGACTCAGGATATCAGCAGACACCTTACACCCACTAAACTCAGAGTTTGAGTTGCTCCCATCTGGCCGTCGATTCAGGGTCGCAAGGGCGAGCCGGAACATAGGAGATCTTTTATTCCCTATGCTATACAGGCACTGAATTTAAACTGAAAGCCTTTTTAAATGTGTTTATTGTAGGTTGTAACCTTATTTCTGTTGGCAGCGCTGCTTTCCATTTTCTGTTGTTGTATGTTGATGGTGGTGTCTCTTAACTGTGTGTAGGCCTATTTATTTATATAATTTTAAACTGTGGTGTCACTGTTGTATATCTATGCGGAGAAGTTGAAGACAAATTTCCACTAAGGTGGACAATAAAGTCTAATATTATTATTATTATTATTATTATTATTATTATTATTATTATTATTAAGGCTGGTTTGAATCTGAAATTGGTCCTCATAGAAACACACGCAGTTCTAAGCAAGGCATGTTGGCTTGATTGGTCAGAAGTCGTCCTTGTTCTGCTCACTCCCTCTACAAAGAGTAAAGTGAAGCAGGATGTGCCTCTGAACTTTATCCACGGTCTCTTAGTGAACGTTGCTTCCTTTCCGCCCCGGTATCGATCGATTACTTCATCCAGGCGGACACGGACGTTAACTTTCTAACGGTAAGTTGGTCTACAGTAGGAAGTCGATGTATTTATTGTGTTTTAACGTACAAATGTTTCGGTGGCACGTTGAGAAGAAGTTTGTTGGTTTTGGTCGCTTAAGGTAACTGAAAAGTTGCTGTGATCTGTAAATTACCGTAAATTATCGTCGCTATTTGTGATATGTGTAACGTTAACGTTTGTCAGACAGGGGACACGTTAACGGTTAACGGCTGTTAAAACTGTACCGTTACTTTGCTGTCGCACTGAATTTTTTCCAGCTAGACGAGGAAGCACACACCGCTCTTTAACGTCAATGGCGTAGGTTAATGTCGTTGGTGTCTTGCATATAACGTTACTGTCGCTTAAGTTGCAATCTGTAATGAAGGAACTGGAGTGTTAACGTTAGCTACAACTGTGATTAAGTAACCCTTTAAATTTTACCCTCGAGTATCGAGGTCTTAGCCATGAATGTATAGAAAAGAGATGTGTTATTGGGCTCCAGGGCTGCATTGCAAAGTAAGTAACTTAGGTTTAACGTTAAGTTACAGTTAACGTTAGCTGACGGCTTATTAGGGTGCTGTGATTTCAGCGATGCGTAGACACGCGGAATTTGATGAAAGTGGAATCAACTGTAAAATGTGGATTAAAGTTATCTGCCAAAATGTTAAGGTAGTTCCTATCGAAATAGGAATTTAGTCCTAGTTCCTATTTTTAAAGTGAATAGAAAAAATTGCAATGTTTTTGTTATTACGCGCACGCTGCCTCTGGGGTTCACTGAGGAGCTCAGCTCAACAGTATGATAATATTGCAGCGCCAACTGGTGGCTACAGATTAATTTAGAGCCACTTACAAAATTAGCCTCTGTGGTTATTTTATTTAAAAGTAAGTGAAGGAGAATCCAATATCCTGCTACAATAAGGATTAGAGATGTACGTACATATAAACACACACAGAACTTAGCTCAGTAGCTCACATGATTATAATATATCGAAGGTTTTTTAATATACTAATGCACTGGTTAATCAAAATCAGGAGGTAGATACTTAAATAGATATGATACAACAGTGTGAATTGTGTTCAGCTATTTACACCATCTCAGGTCAGCCCAAAACTACAGCCACCTCCAGTGCATGGAAGAAACACATCATCAGTCCACCTCTCTGAGATAGAAAGCTCAGTGCTGTCAAGATACATACAGTCCACATCCTAAAGTATGCTGGCTGGCTGTATGCGTACACAACATTGGCATGTAGGCAAAAGTTTCTCACCATGAACGATAACACTGGTAATTTAAAGTAACATTAGTTGTATTGTATTTATCTTAATATAAAGACACAAAGTGTTGTGTTTGGCCTGAATAGTTTGGAATATGACCAACTGTGTGTGCTGGGGACATGTATACAGAATAATATTTGGACCCTAATATTTTTATTATTATTATTATTATTATTATTATTATTATAGTTTGATTATTTAGAGTTTCAGTTTTATATTGATATGTGTAAGTCTGTAAATTTTGGTGAGGGCATGGATAGGCAAAATGACATGATATAATGATATATGAAAGTAAATGACTATTCTACATGGCGGCTGATGTGGGTAAATAGTGTGATGATGATTGTGGTGGTCAGAGGCCTGTGATGGCATTCCTGTCATTGATGTTAAATAGATTTAGAAGGTTTCTTTGGCTGAACATGGTTCATATACTTTCTGCTCTTACTTTGATTTACTTTTTTAAAAGTATGTTTCAAGAAGTTTTTATGCTTGTCTGTGCCTTTTCTGTAATTTCTTAACTTCTTCATGCTAATTTAGTGGACATTTTAAGATAGTTCAGACATCTGGACACAAGCACACTCTTTTTTTCGTTAAAAGAAGGAATACTACTGATCGGTTTCTGCCTTGTTAGACAGATAACACACGAGAAGGCCTTCACTTGTGGCCAACTTTGTGTAGGAGTTGCAGTCTAGCCAGTATTTATGGCTATAAGGACCTTGAAGATGTGCTCTTTTCCACTGACAGACTCAGAAATCTCGGAAATGTTAGAGGACAAATAAACTGAGTTGTAATACTTTTTTGTCTGTCCGTACGTGCTGTACCAAGACCTTCACTGATATCATATTTGTGTGTTGCAGAAGAAAATAGATTTTTTAAATCTTGACATTGTCTTTGTGTATTTTGATTTAAGTGCCCACCTTTTCATATAACAATGAGCTTTGTGTTGAAGCAAACTATTTTACTCTGATTAACAATTCCTGTGAGTGAAACCTTTTGTTTTATTGTGAAGAGAGCCTCATGATGGAGGTCTAGACAAATACTGATGCGGCTTGTATGGTTTCTTCCATGCTGCATGAATGCTCATAATAATCCTCTGTATTCTTCTGAAGCTTAAGTAAATATTCTTCAGTGTGGAACCAGAGTTATATATTTTGTCTTCTACAGTGTCCATCTGATAAATCTAAAAGGCAGGAAAATTTGTGAGAAGAACACTTTTTTTCAATCACTCACTGTGAGTTCCAACTTCAATTGTATGCAGGTGGTGTTTCCACAACAGCAGCATGCAGCCAGTTGGGTCACGGAAAGGTATGTCCTTCACTCTCTATGTGGGCTTCCATGCTCACCCCATTTAACCATGCCTTTTCTGTATTGGGTGCATTCTCTGTTTGCAGGAATTTCTACCAAAAGCCAGCTGTTCGATTCTCTGGAAGTATATCTGAACAACAAGAACAGACTGCAACCCATTATTGGTCTGTAGCAACAAATCCCTGTTTTTTGGGGTATATGTTGTGTGTGTCCTGTGTGTATTGAAATAATTTGTCATTTTATGTACATTCAGGCCTAGGCAGCATTATAGAATGTATGAAGGCGGGTGCAAAAAACAAACAAGCACTGTACCTGTGTGAGGTGTGTGTGTGTCGACTTAGTAAAGCTGACATGCGGAACCACATTACGGGAAGTCTCCACAGATACAACTACATTGTAAGTAGCACTGCAGAAGAAGTCGTGACGGCACATTTGCGTGCTGCCTTTGTAGTTTATTAACAGGTGTTGGTGTGCTTGACAGAAAGCCTGGCACCCCCACTTAGTGTCTGAATGGAAGGACAAGTTCGACCTGTCTAAGCTGGCCTGGCCACTGATGAAGATGGCCAAGATACTTGAGGAAAAAGAGGGACCTGGAGATGTCCAGGTATGTTGTTTTGTATGTCTTTGTTTGTAGTTGCAAAGACAGGAGTGTTTTGACACAGGTACTCATATCTGTTTGCACCTTCATATTAAGTTGTTAGAGGTTGAAGAAGCTGCATACCAGAAGATGGCAACACACACAGAGAATAATGGTCAGTGACTATTCACTATTATATCCATCTCTTCAATCACACCCTTGGTCTAGTCATTTCCTGGCATGCTTCTGTGTTTTTTGCGCCATTATTTCCATATGTATGTTTCTTTTTCTTTTATTTTTTACTCCATGTGGGTCTCTTTCTCTCTCCAACACCACAGTGGTAACTCTGATAAATATCTTAAGATATGGGCAGGGGCAGGGTAAACCTGAGAGCCATTCAGACACAACATCTGTGCTGCACAAGCATGATCCCATCCATCCGCAGAGGATTGTATTGCCTCCCCAGAACCAACGGAGAGCGTCTAAGAAATCCCTCAGGACCTCAGCAGAGACTAACAAGCCTCCATCTCTGATACAGTCCACTCTGTATTCTATCAAGGCAGAAGGCTGGTTAAGCAACTTGTCTGCATCAATGTTGGACAATACTCCGACATCAGTTGAACCCTTTGTGTTATCAGAGAAGGGCAGCAGCTTCCTTGATGGCTACACAGGAACCAAGCCTCTGATTGGTGAGCACAGATAAAGGATAGCAACAGAAGGTGCTATAATTACAGAAATGTCAATGTCTTCATGATTGAGAAGTACACATTTACAGTAGGTTGTAGGAGAAAACATTTCTGCACATGTTGATTTAAGCTGTTTTGAAAACAAAATTAATAAGTGCTTGACATCAGTAATTCGTATTGATGCTACTGCATATATTATGAGTATGGCACATTTTAGAAATAGTTAAACATTTTGCGAAAAAAAGTTTATTCATACCACCCTCATGTCTGTACAGTAAATATGTACCTGTAGCTGGTTAGCTTATCTTATTTTCGCTTAGCTAATTTCTTGACTTGGACCATTAAAATTCTAGAGTTTGCTGAAACTGCTCCTGGCCAAGACTAGCATAACCCCTGTAAAATGGCAAATTGTGATTTTTTTTTTTTACACTTCAGTTTTTGTATGGATTAAACAAACAGGATAAAAGATGTTAGTTAGCTTTAAATATGCTGGTAAGTGGATTTTATTACCTTTTGGAGAGAGCCATGCTAACATGCTAACTGTTTCCCGCTAAACTAAGCTAACTGGCTGCTCACTCTGGCTACATATTTACCGTATAGTCATGAGAGGGTTATTGATGATCTTATCTAACTCTATTATATCTCAGTTATTGCTTTAAAAAACTGCTAATACATGTTGCAACAGGTCTTTTCCGCCTGGTTGAGTGTAGAGGCGAAGACGGCCACACATACTGTTTCTTATGTCACTGCTGCCGCATCAGATCCAACAAAAAGGACATCATTGATCACCTAACCAGCTCTTCCCATCTCATGAACTACTTGGTCAGTTTGTTGTGGATCAATATTTGATATTTACAAAAACACTAATCCCTTTACCTATATACATCCAGCGACTGTAGGGAACATGGTAGGTTTAACTTCACTGAAAACGTCTGTGTGTAGATGGAAAGTCATCCTGAGCAGGTGGATGTAATGATGGCAGATATTAACGACAACGATCAGATTCTCCAATCAATGGCCAAGAAAGTGGAGCAGGAGGAGGGCAGAGGAGAGCTGAAGGTATCATATTTACTTGTATGCACACATTATCCTGCCTTGGTGATGCTAGGTGTTCCTAAAAAGGTCTCAAGTTAATTTCTACTCATGTCCATCAAAATGTTTCCAGGTGGTAAACGCACCAGAATCCCTCTGTATCCAACTGACTGGCAAAAGTTACCACTGGTGTAAGTACAGTTGCATGCCTGTCCACTGTTTTTGCCCATAAACCATTCACCTCTTTAGCTCCAACTCTCTGCTCTTGATGAGTGATTTGTGATGTAGGTATAATACTAATTTAAGTCTGATACTTAGTTAAGAGGTAGTGTAAGTTAAGTGATGCTCTGAAAGGTCTCAAGTTTGAACCACTGAACTCCCCCCAGGCTTGAGAGGTAACTACCATGAATCCAAGGCAAGCATAGCCTCTGCTCTCCAAAGTGGAGTAAATTAGAAACTTTTACAGCCACCTTTTGTTTTTGCACCTTTTTTATCTGTTGTTGTCTTGTTCACCCCATTTTATCTTATTTTTACTGTGTTTGACCATTCCAATGTTTGTTTTTCTCCTGAACTCTCAAACTCCTATATTCTTCATCCAATTATTTTTTTGAGTGCAAAGACTTATGTTTGTTTGTATTTTTTTCTTTGTATATCCCCTGTTTTGTTCTTATAATTTTCCAGGTATAAAAATGCTGTGTAATGATTGGACACATACTAAAATCCAAAAGGCCAAAATAGCTGTCAAAGGTATGTGTCTAGTTCACTTGAAGGTGTCCAAAACCTATGTTTGTTTTTTCCGTAATTCAATAGTGTAATTTACCTTCTTTTTGAGCTCTGTGGGTCCGATATATACTTTTTCTTTAAGGGCCGAGTATGAACAAGACTTCAAATCAAGGCATTCCAGAGAAATGTGCAAAAAGGAGGAGATCAAAGAGGAAGATGAGGAAAGTGAGTAATACGGTGTTCAAGGTAAGCCTGCCTCTTACCAAAGGTGCTGTGCTGCTGGAGAGGACGTCTTTGAGCGTGGACAGCTTCCCTGCATCATCCGCATACTCACCTTCATTGGACTCGGATCTCATTCCCTTGCCAGAATCTCAGTCAGAGGAATGTGAGGCTGGATCATTTGCAGTTAACTATGCTGAACACACATCAATGGGTACAACCCCACAACTTCAGCAAGACCTCTATAGTGGACATGCAGACGATGGTCAGTACATGAGTCCAGAAATAACCTTCACAGTCAGACAAGAGGTGAATGAAGAGGCAAATGGTTACTTCAATGACAATGAGTACTTCAGCCAGCCTGAAGACATAACTGGACCAAAAGACCAACGGTTTTATGAGCAAAATAAATACAACAGACTTCACGATTCTGAAGAAAGATCAAGTAAAAGGTTTTACAATGAGTGTCAAAATGAAGGCCCACAGACACACAATAAGGGGCTGTCGGCTGCTGCACCCCACACCCAGGGGTGGTCATCTTATGACCCTTCCTACAGACTTGAGAAAGGTTGCACTGAGCAGTTGTACAATTCTGGCACTAGGGTTGACGTGTCAAGAGAAGAGAGACAGAGAGAGATGGGCGCAGAGTCTACTCAACATTATAACCAACAATTGTCCCAATATCAGTACATGGCACAAGAGCATACCAGTCTTCGGGCAGGTGATGTGGGGCAGCCTGGTTTGTTTGGTGAATTGGCTCCTCATTTTGATGCTGTTAGGATTAACATGCATCCTCACTTTGGAAATTTGCTTGCTCACGGTGGCAGCATTGCTCCAGAGCCTAGAGTACAGTTTCTTGAGACTGAACAGAGACAATTGCAAACATACATGGAGTTCACCATTGGCCATGTCCAGACAGCTCCACATAATAATGTGACACAACCTACGGCCTATCAAGCCACCCAAGTAGGCCATGGGGTGATGTCTAACCCCAACTACAATACTGGGCCATGGACAAACCCTGACTATCACTTTCCTCATCCAGTCGGTGGCGGGGATGTTCATGGAATCTACCTGTCAAATGCCTTTATCCCACCTGGGCAGGCTCTGTATTATGGGGCCCACTCTGATCCTGATTTCAGAGCTGCTGGTTGGTGAGGTTTGCTGATTTCAGGAAGTATAGATGGAACAAAAACTCCATTGTGTTTGCATAAGACAATTTAAATTGTGCATATATTGCCATCCGTCACTGAGACCATGTTTCTACCCAAGAAACTTGTGGCCATAGAAAGAAAAGAAAAAAGGGCACTTAGATGTTCCAGCATGAGCTCCACTCGGCCTATGGCATTTTTAATGTTGTAAAATAAACGTATCTGGTTTCAGTCAGAAATGGGAATCTTCTAACGGATGGATGTTTTGTCTGTAGTAATACAACCTTCTTAGCCTCTGAGATCAGTATTCAACTTTCTCCCTTTTGATTTCAACATTTATTTTATATGACAAAGTATTTTTTTTAATATGAAACAGACAGAGATTTTACATTTTATTTCACTCAAATCTGTAAACAGGTGAAATTGACCATTAAACTGAAATGAGCCTAGATTGTGGCATTTCCTTGGATGTGCTTTGACATATAGGTGTTGTAGATGTTGCCTTCTGATTTAAAATGAAGGATTTTTAGAATGTAATCATATAGTTCTAGGTTTTACATGTATCCTAACTGAGGGTGAGAAACACGCTCCGTAATATTGTGCATCAAACTCTGTATTGCATCTGGCAGTTTTTCTGTGTTTAATACTTTGAATTGGTTTGGAGAAACCGAAATTACAAAACTTTCAAATCACAATGAGGCTGTGGTGCCACTTGATATTTTGAACTAAAACCTACATTCTCTGTTTCTTTTGGGCCATTTTGTTATTTACAAGTTGGGCCTGAATAATTCCAAATAATCAAATTAAATTCAGTGAATGTGTGATGGCTCACTTCGGGTTTGTGCTTGAGTGGATGTTTTTTTGTCAGCTTTTGAAAGTAAATGTGATAAAACAACAAGGTCAAATGTGCTGCTTGCTATTTTTTTATTGAATACAGCACTGCTGATACTTGCTGATTTGCACTAAATATATATTTTTTATTTGTTTGGGATGATACTGGTATTATTGCTATAAAGAAGAGTTTGTAAATGATGCAAGTGATCTATCACCCTTTGATAAAGTAAGGGCAGGTACTGTATGTTATAGGTAAAGGTTAACAGCTGATGTAAATGTCCAATGCCGCAATGTAGAATAAATTAGTTATTAAACCATCTTCCTTCATTTAGGGGATCAGATCTTTGCTGTTGTGTAGCATGTGATACATGTGCCTACATTTGAACCTTGGTGTGAATGTTTTACACTCTGCAGTGTGAATGAGCAACACCAAAAGGATGTGCAAAGGAAAATATAGACCTACTGTATAGTGATACAATGCTAATTTCTATTGTTAAATTTGTACATAATTTTAATGTACGCATAAGCTGATGACAGAATTTATAACCAAACTGTAGTCTAGTCATTACTTTTCCGTGTCTTTTGTTTTTTAACACACAGAATCACTATTATGTAATGAGGTTCTTGTTGAGAGGTATGAGTTTTGTTTAGTTGAGTCCTCCACATACTGTGTATAAATTAGGTTGAGAAGCACATTTCAACAAAGTTTGATACACAAAAGTCATAACGCCTTTGCAATCAGGGTGCTCACTTGTTTGTTACAGAAGTCAAGCCTCAGTCAAGACTTTGCGCTCCTCTGACCTAATTATTAGGCCAAGTAATGTCCGTCAGAGCCTGGACAAGTGGTTATCGTGGAGATTCCTCTTCTTTTGTCAAAATCTGTCACTTATTCAGCTGCAATAGCCTCACAGTGTCTGTATCTTTCACTTATTGTATTTATTACTAATATATTCATGTATCCATCATCACAATAAAATAATTCCAATGTGTTTGAAAAATGGAAGTTTCCCTGTCACGAGATGGCACTCGGTTGTGTGTACTCATGCTGCGTTCCAGGCAACTGGGAACTGGGAAATTTCCGACCTCCAACAAGAAAAACTATCCTGGAACGCCACCTGAAGTCAGATTTCCTAAAAAATATGTAGCCCCGACTTCACGAGTAGCAGCTGAATTACGTCACAATACAATGTCAGCGACCATGGAAACACACTGTAAATGTATTTAAATTAAAATAATACATACGATCATATAGTAAAACCTGTTCTAGATGTACATTGATGTAGAAATATCTTAGGCCTATTAGGTAGCTGGCTACAGTAAAGAATCTCATAAAATCATCTTCTCTGCATAAAAGTTATTGTTAAAAATGCCAAAACATTAGGAAGAGTAACCTACAACACTGACTGACTTGTAGCTAGAGGGGTATACAGAACTAGCAACGTAGAGGTATTTATGTCAATTGTTGCAGTTAAACTGCCATCCTTTTAATTAACACCTAAAACGCTGCTGTGCAAGTGTGTGTACACTCTGTCACGGTCAGCCATGGTTTCCGTTCACTTTCGCCGTCATGCACCACCATGCACCTGGAACGCTTTGATGTCAGACTTAAATTTTAAGACATCAATACAAACTGTTGTTTTTGTGAAGACCACCCAGAAACTGTATTGCACCTCTTCTGGTATTGCTCACACATCAGAACATTCTGGCAAAACCTCAGCAGATTTATCATTGACTACATATAAAGACTTTACCTTATTGGAACAATGTTGTATTTTGTTTTTATAGAAATCAAAGTAAAGAAAAGTTGTACTTCATTATAAATTTATTAATTCTGTTGGCTAAATTCCACATTCATAAATATAAATTCAGCGCTAAAAAAAACTAATTTTGTACTTTTAACCCATGAAGTTGTGCTTTATATTAATTTAATTTCTGGCTCCAACAACAAGAAGGCAGTAAAAAAAAAAAGTCAACATATGGTCCTCTTTTTCCTTGTAATAACCTATAGGCTTCCCCTGGCAAACCTTTAACTTTATCTGTGTTTTATATAAATATATTTGTATACTGTTTTGTATATCTTTATAAGTCACATCTGAACTGTAACTCCCTTTTTGCAATAAAGATGACGCAAAAAAAAAAAAGCTTTGATATCGGAAGTTTCAACTGGGAAATATCCCAGTTCCGACAGTTTTTATGCTGCGTTCCCGGCAACTCGGAACTGGGAAATTTCCGACCTCCAACTAGGAAAAGTACCCCAGAACGCCACTTGAAGTCGGATTTCCTACTTGTGAACTCGGAGAAAAAATTTGTACCCCGACTTCACGAGTAGCAGCTGAATCACGTCAGAAAACAATGTCAGCGCCCATGGAAGCACACCTTGTAAATGGTAAACCATAAACTAAACGGCAACAAAACGTATATTTGCATGTATTTGAATTAAAATAATAAATACGATCATGCAGTAAAACTTGTTCTGCATGTATATTGATGTAGAAATATGTTTTACACATACGGTAGCTGGCTACAGTAAAGAATCTCATAAAGTCATCTTTTCTGCATAAAAGTTATTGTTAAAAATGTCAAAACATTAGGAAGTGTAACGGACAACATTTACTTCAGGGCTACCAACTTGGGGTACACATAACTAGTAACGTATGGGCTATTTATTTCAGTTGTTGCAGTTAAACTGCCATCCTTTTAATTAACACCTAAAGCACTGCTGAGGGTGCAACTGTGTGTTCACTTTGTCATGGTCACCCATGATTTTCCTTCACTTTCGGCGTCATGCACCACCATGCACCTGGAACGCTTTGATGTCGGAAGTCGGAAGTTTCAACTGGGAAATATCCCAGTTACGACCAGTCTCGAACGCGCCATTATATACAGACTATGGTTCCGACCAGTCGAATGCGGCATCATTACAGATACGCTCAGGGCCGTTAAATTAATAATAATCTTAATTAACGGTCCTGGGAAGACTAGTCTGACTCGCCTACCCAGTGTGCCTTGCGGGAAGACCCTCTCCTACTCTGCCTGCGATTGGCTATAGAGAGGTGAAGTCCCGCCCCTCTCGGTGGAAAAAATATAGGTGGTATAAAAATAAATAGAATATGTATGGTAGTCAACGGAGATATACAAATAATTTTCGATCAGTTTGAATTATGGCATAAATTACAAATATAATGTTTGTCAACGTAAAAGATTTTGCAAGTCAAGAGATACTGTGCCCGATCCGTTTTGCACATGCGCGTGTTAACGCTACAGAAGTCGACGTTAGCTAACGTTAGTTAGCATAAACAACGTTAACCAGTCTTTACGTAGGAAAGGTAACGTCTGACATTTAATTTGGACGGCTGATGTTCATGTAATGACTGGTTAACTTGCCGTAGATAGCACATCTGGGAGAAACGTAACGCTGCCTCTCCCATTGTCTCCTAGTTACTTCCATAGAGGTTACTCCTCTATTAATCGTCAAGATGTCAGCTTTCTCTGAGGCGGCTTTAGAAAAGAAACTATCCGAGCTTAGCAACTCACAGCAAAGTGTTCAGACGTTGTCGTTGTGGCTCATTCATCACAGGAAACACTCGAGGACTATTGTCAGTGTTTGGCTCAACGAACTGAAAAAAGGTAAGGTTGCCCGGTGAGCTAGCTAGATCCCCACAATAAAGACTATAACGCTAACGTTCTTCTACAAGTCACAAACAAGAGAAGTGTAACGCTAGCCCGTGGCTACATGAGCTGGCTAGCTCTGGCTAAGGATTCCTTGTGTGCTGAAAACTATTGTAACTAAGTTAACGCTATGTTAATAGACAACGGGACATTGTTAGCACAGAAATTACTAACGCTAGCCTACTTTTGAGCAATACCAGTTGAAAAGGTTTTGACTCACCAGCACTGGCAAACAGTACGTTTAGTTAGCCTTAAACATTATCTATCTATCTATCTATCTATCTATCTATCTATCTATCTATCGATGGTTAATCTGTTTATAAGTTAGACATGTCTGTAAATTTAAACTGTGACTTGCTAAAATTGTAATTTACAACATTGTTAGCCTTGATAAACAAGATAAGTTAGTAGTAATAGTTCAGCAGTGATCCAAGGACGGGCCTGTAATACTATTTAAGTTGACCTTCCCTCATTAATATATGTTGTTGTATGTTATATGATATTAGTTGTTTAAGATCTTAAAAGCTGCGCCAATAAAGTTATCAGCTCCGTTTTCTAATATAAAAACTGTGTAATGTAAAATGTGCGGTTGCATTGATGATGAACCCACATATTTTATCATCAGTTCCTCGCTCTGCAGACCATTTTTGCATCTTGTTTACTGCCCCTGCAGCAAGAAGCAACTGTTCTCAGCAATAAAAGCTTTCATATACCTACATTAACTTACGTCACGCTGCTTATCGAACAGAATGCCATACTGTCAAAGTTAGCAATAAGCTGTTGAACAAAGTGGAGCATTTGGCAACTAAAAAGCCAGATAGTTCCCTTAGGTGGAGACCAACAAAGATAATGTTACGCCACATCTGTGGGGTGTGCAAGCAAGCAATTGTTAGTTACAATTTTGACATAACATCTTTGACATCTTATCTTAACATCTTATAACAAGCTGAAAAGCTCTGTAAACCCACTGTAGTTCCCTTCTCAGCACCAAACAACAGACAGAGACAATAAGAGGCTAGCGGGCGAACACAATGGAGCATTTAACAGCTAAACACCCAGATATTTCCCTTAGGAGTTGGTGGAGACTAAAAACAAAGCTAAAACAGAGTGAATGGTGTACTTACATTTGCCAGGTAGACACAACCACAAATGCATGATATTGTTGCTCTTTAACCGCTGGATGTGTAATAAGCAGCTGTTTGCCATATCAACTTAAAAGGTGATATGTCAATGTTTTACTCATAATGTTTGTCTGTCCTGCCCCTAACAGGCCCAAAAATATTGCAGGTTTAAGTTCAACTGATATCAAAAATTTTATCCTGATAGATTGCTGAGAAGTTCATTTTTTTCTTCAGCGATTTCATACTTAAAGCATTTTTCTGCCAATGAACGCTGAACACCTCAAATAGGTGGATCACAATGGTATAGCGGGCATCCTGGATGAGTGTTATCAATAAGTAAACCTCAAATGTGAGCAGTTATGTTAGCTACTGCTGTTTTTAGCTGCTTGGATCGCTTTGCATTTCTTTTGGGATATAAGAAAACTTCTAAAAAATTGTTTCTCATTAATTGATTGATTACAGTTAAAAATATGTCTCCCCCTTGAATCCTAACAGTAAAATACTGGCTCTAAATGTAATGTAAATTTAAGTAGATGCAGTATAAGTGCAATAAAGAGCTGTGTTTTAAAAAAAACAAAACAAACATGTTGTGTGGATCTCAGGTATTGCTCTAGCTAATAGCTAATAACGGTACACTGTTCCTTAGGGTGCTAGTCAACAACCTAATGATATCTCATGGGATATTATATTTTTGGAGCTTGTCTGAGGTCTGAAATGAGTGTGTGATGTCAACAGCCATGGGGAAAGGAGATGGCACATTTCTCTGGGGCTTTACGCCTCGCTCAGTGTTTACTGTGACCAAAAACAACAAATATATATGTATCATTACTTGTCTATTGTGACTGTGATGTACATGTTGGTGGATAAAAGCCAAAGGGAAAAGACATAAAACAAGCAATTAAAGGTGCTGAAATTAAATTATTTTGAACCAATGGGGCTGATATGTAGCTATATTAAGCATGAACTGTGGGATAAATGGTTGGTACCAGATAGATTTGTTTCTTAGTTGTGACTGATAGCTGTGAGGTGATTTTCTGTGTTTGACAGTCTGGCCTGGTGGGGAAAACATAACCTAATGCCTCACTGTATTATGTTTATGCACATTTGAATGCATGCAGCTCAGGTGTCCCGCAAGCTGACCTTTGTTTACTTGGCCAACGACGTCATTCAGAACAGCAAGAAGAAAGGACCAGAATTCACCCAGGACTTTGCACCGATCATTGTTGATGCATTCAAACATGTCTACAGGTCAGATTTTATATTACAAATCATTAGTAATCTACATTGTCTAAATTTCTGTAAAGGACTCAGGAAAATGCATTGTTGAGTTGCCCTATTTAGGACTGGGTATTTGTTTATTCTTGTTGTTAATGGCACTTTTGATAGGGATACACCAAATGAAAATTTTTGGCTGAAGGCGTATATAATGAAAACAGAATATGGAACAAGATTTTTCCCATTTTGTCCCCATTTATTTTGCTTTTTACCATTGCATAAATTACTTAGTCAAACTGTGCTTTTTACTCAGTTTTCCCCATAGGATTTAGCGAGACTATAGTGGGTGGGTCCGAGGCCCGTGAGGATCCGGTTAAGTAAATTACATGTGTTCATTTACTTTTAATGGACATATGTAATATGTTTTATCCTTTCTTTGAATATAATCCAATTAATCTTATTCCCATACTGTGTCGACACCTTATTTTGAAAACCGGACGTCGCATGTGTATCTCTGCATAAAGTCCGACCGAATTTGATAAATAATGTTGCATGTGGTTCTCATATCGCGTAACATGAAGACTTCAGGTAGGACTCCCATACTGCACCACTTGTCTTTGGAAAGAGAGAAATTTACACAATAAAGTCACTAACCTGCCTGTCAGCTCACTCTGGGCCGTGTCAGTAGATTTGCCATAAAGACTTGAATACGTGTGCATTCCAAATTTAGGTGCGGCTAGCTTAATCGCCTTCTGACAAACGAGTGACAGAAACACTCAAAGCGGGTCAGACTGTTCGTTGCCTTTACTAAGAAGTCAGCCACACATGGAGTAGATGTGCTAGGAGAAAAATCAGCTGAACAGCGTCTGCAAATGGCGATTTTTGCGTCTTTCTCGGACACTTTAAATGCTTCCACACTGCCGACATGTCAACGTAATTGGTAAAATTTATTCGGTCTTTTGATTTATTAGGCCGAACACCGAAAGTGCTTTTTTCGTCCGATTAATTAGTTTCCCACCGTTCGGAGTATCCCTATATTTTTTATATATTGATACACAATTTTGTAACGTTCAGAAAGCTGTTTAAAGTGTACGTGCTTGTTCTGTCTTGTGTTTTTCCTGTCCAGAGATGGCGAGGAGGGTTGTAAGAAACAGTTGGGTCGGGTTTTGTCTATCTGGCAGGAGAGAGCTGTGTATGAGAACAACCTGCTGGATCAGCTATCAAAAGTCCTATGTAAGTTAAAACAAAGCTAACCTGCACAGGCTTGTAAGCTGGGCTCAACAGACACATAGTTGTTCTTTACAACAATACACCAATGTAACCCTGCAAGTCTAAACCTACCTAGCTTAGTCTTGTAAGAAGTCCTTACATGGTTTTGCATTTTCTAACAACACGTGGCTCCTGTTTGAGCTAGAAAACAGTACTTCTGTGTGTGATGTTTTCTTTCTCTCTCGTAAATCCTAGATGGAGAAAAGAAGGCTAAGAAAAGGTCATATGAGGAGATCCAACCAGATGATGAGGACTTTGCTTCCCAGAGCTCCCCAGCTGAGCCCCCACAGGTGCTGGCCTAGACAAACAGTGCAGCCATAAATACAGGGTTGTTAATGAAATGACATTTTACAGTTGATACAACTGCCCCTGGCTGGATTTGTATTTTAACACTTACTTTCTCAGCTGCCTCTCCAATATTGTTCACATTTGACATGTGTTAACCGCTCATTTACTATACCTTCTTCCTTTACTTCTCTCCTCCCTTTGCTCCTCTCACCCCCCACCCCTGCTTATTGTCCTCTCTGTCCCTCAGACAACAGAGTTAATCCGAGCTCTGCAGGAGCTAGAAAATGCAGCCTCTGGCGACTCAGTGCTACGTCAGCGCATCTCCTCCCTTCCTGCTGAGGTGCAAGACACATCACTGCTTCACAGGATCACAGGTAGGAGGCAAGACACAGCACTGTGTGTGTGTGTGTGTGTATGTGTGTATATGTGTATATATATATATATATATATATATATATATATATATATATATATATATATATATATATATATATATATATATATATATATATACACACACACAAGTCTGTTGCCCAGCTCATTAACACATTTACTTTCTTGTCAATAAAGTAATTCTCTTTATGGGTAGCATTTTGGGGTACTGAGTAGAAAAACTGATGACTGATGAAGGGTTTATATCTATGTGACAACAAAAACCTGCCCTGCCTATGTGCCCGTTTCCTTATTGGACAGTTGCTCCCCCTTTTGCACTTCTGCACATGACGCCATCTACTGCTCAACTTTACCTTACGAATAAACAAAACAAATGCAAACCTAAACCTTAAAACATGTATATATTTTTTGAGAACAATAGGGTTAGCAACCATGTGCATATGCATACACATACTGTTCATATGTTAGAGTTGACTGCACAGTAACCTGCAGTGGGCAGTTTTTCTTGGTATTCAAAGTTGGTTCACTTCCAGATAAAACATAACAAAGGTTTTTCTGGTCTTTGTATGGAATAGCATATGTTCCCAAGACTGATGACATGTCTACAGTCCATCAAAAGGCTACACAGTTTAGCACTCAAGCCTTCACTTCAAAAAACAATCAGTACTAAGCAAGCTTAAGTGTCCTTGAGCCAGGACACTGACAAAGACCAAACGGGCTAAAATGCCTCCATCTCGAATAGGAAACAATGTTTGCCAGTGAGTGTACAGCAATGCAGTTATCTGCATTGTACCAGTATTGATGGATAACTGAATGATCTCCAGTTGAACCCTCTAGGCTGATTATGTTTAAGCATTGTGCCCTGCTGTCTGTATGCTTTGTGGCTTTAGATAAGGAATCAGGGGAGCGGCTTTCCAGGCTGGTGGAGGAGGCGTGCATGTTGCTAGCAGACTACAGTGGCCGCTTGGCGGCAGAGATTGACGATAGGAGGCAGCTCACGCGCACACTAACAGTCTTCCTGCAAAGCCAGAAGGACGGCCTGGCCCAGAACGAGCAGAAACTAGAAGTGCGTAAATCTTTTTCTTTTCAATCACTGATATCTCTGTATGCTTTGTCGACCTCACCGTTGTGTCATCATGATATTTGGTGTTCATCTGTCTGTGTTGCTGTGTGCTGTCCTCACACTTCTCGTCTGTCAACCTTTTGAAGTAATGTTTCTTTTCATGTATTTCAGCATGATGCATACTTCTGCAGTGCCTGTTTTGTTGCTGAATCAGACTGTAGATTTCAGACTGTAGATTTCAGTGTTAGGCCTGTTGCTGTTACAGATTACTGATTAGATACACACTTTAAATCCAAGTGTTATTTTCCCTGGTCACTGGGAAATGCTTGTTCTTTCAACATTTGTCATTTAAATTAGTTCAGTCTAAAACCAATATGTACTTTCCCACAAGGTAAGTATCGACCAACGTACTTGATCTTCAGATTTCACTTCACTTCCGACTTTCTTGTTTTCTCATCACAGTCCTATTTTTATGGTGACAATAATTGTCCAGCCTTTATCCACAGGGTACCAGGAGGACAAAGAATTTCATATTTGTATCTTCACTCAGTCAAATTTTTTTGTAATAAAAAAACCTGAAAATAAAAAATAAAACTGATTTTGTGAGTGCTTTTATTTTGCTGCAACACTTGCAGCACCTGGTGGTACATGCATTGTACAAATGTTCACTTTCAAACATGGTCAATAACAGGATTTACAATTTGTTTAGAGACAGTAAATTTTACACACCTAAGAAGATTAAACTGAGCTCAATCCAATCAAAGTTGTAGTTGCACCAAAACTATGAAACACAACAGGTTTTTGGAGTCTTAACAGCCATTGATGAGATTTACATCAGTATTGATGACATGATGAGACATAATTGGGAGTTTGTGATTCGTACTGAACTTTTGAAGCCTCCTGTGGCCTGAGGAAATGTTTTTTTTTTGCACAACATGCCTACACTTATCTGCTGTTTGGCAAAGATACAATAAGCACATGTGGCAGCAAAGCTGAAGCTGAAACATCTGAGTGACACTTCCTGTTACTCTGTTTCTATATCTTTTAACAAGTAAATATTGGATAATACACATGAATTAAGTGAAACCATTTGTCGGTATGAGTTGTGTCTTTGCTGACTGGCCTTCAGCTCTTATTTCTATAAACATTTCATATACTCTAAAAGGCTACTAGGATAAAATATAACCACTTCCCTGCATTTTTGTTTGTCGTCTTTACAACAAAGAGTAAAATAAACCTTATTACCTTTTAATATCCTCAAAATTGATTGGAGGCGAAAGTTTGTGTTGTGTGTGTGTGTGTTTCATAGAAAGTAAACCTTGTGGCAAGTTAGTCATCAACCTGAGCTGAAAGTAGTGATGCATTTAAAAGTAGTGATACATTTAAAAAAAAAAAAAACTGGTTTGAAAGAGGATATGATTAAATGGGCTGCAAGCTTAACAGCCAATAAATATGTAGTTAACATGCTCGCACAACCTTTTTTGCTTGCAAACATGCTTTCAAAGGAGACTTATTGTACAGGCCACCATGTTTGGTGGAAGTATTTGGCCAAAAATCCCAACTTATGTTAATTAACTTCAGTTAGTGCTTTAACTAACACCACATTGTGTATATATCTACAATACAATGTTATATTAGTGGTGTTACCTCGTTTCCATTTTTATACTTCATATCCTTAATTCAGATTTTCTATTAACATATCTACTTGCCACAAATTGTATTTCCAATATTGTTGAGACAAATTCAGTAATCACAATTCCACTCATTCAGACTATAAGATCCTTGAGCTCTGATGGACCTTTTTCTGCTGTGGACTTTTTCAGGAATACAAACGTAAACTGGCGAGGGTGACCCAGGTCCGGAAGGAGCTGAGCTCACGGCTGAACAATCTTCCAGGAGGACTGTACAACACCTCAAACTGACTGAAGTTTCACCTGATCAGATACCTGACCCTCCTGCTACTGAAACATGTCAACATATTGTCTTTGTCCCTTTGTGTGGTGATCTGTGGTTTTCATTCTGTCCTCAACAGGTTATTTATGGCTTTTATTAACAGAAATGTCTACTTTTTGTCTGCCTGTGAACTCATCTTTGTTCTGTATGTTATCGGTACATTGTAAATTAAGATTTATAATCATCAGACACAGGCCTCTTTTACGCTTTGGCCCTTGACTATCTTAACGTTTACTGCTTGAAAGTGGTATGGGTGATGCTGGTGTGATATTTTTGTATTTAGAGTGACTTAAGATAATGCACCAGAGTATATCCCCTTAGTATGATCGTTTATAATAATTTTCAGTATTTTGGATTGCTGTCATAACTTTCTTTTACTATTTCTGTGAATGCATCTGTCTAACTCTTGGTTAAACATCATTGCAGCAGTTGTTCAAGCTTGAATTTTTTTTTATGCAGTGTGATAATGGCCTCTGAAGAGAACGTTATACTTGTGACATTATTAGGAAACCGTATTCTGAAACTGATTGGTAAGCCAAAAAGCAAATCAAAATATGTATGTGCGAGGGCTGTGTAAATCATTGGTCAGTGTACATATTCAAATGTGCATGTAAATACGATGGGAGCTGTACCTGTAAGTGCTTATGATTTGTATCCATGTCAACATGGCTTGCAAAATTATCATTCAGACAAGTTGCTCTGAGTTCTGTATATTGATATCTTCATAGTTGCTCAGACCTCCACTGTACTGAAATAATGAGTCAAGGAGTCCGTTGTCTTGTTTACTGTATCATACTGCTTCATAGATCTATCCTTAAGTCTACTGAATGCTGTGGAAATGCCTCACACAGCTTGACACGTGCACCAGTTTCCAAAGCCAGACTTTGTACATATGAAGCAAATTCTTCTTAGAGCTAAATAAACAGAAAATGTACAACAGCCCTGTCTGCAGTATATGGCATTGACTTTGATTGCAATTTAGGTCTAGGCCAATAGAGGGCGTAAAGTAACGGCCATCAACATGTGTACTTTCCTGTGCGGTGCGCTCGTTTTGTGTACCGTGGTAGATTTTTTTTTACGGGGATGGCTCGCTGCGAAGACAACCCCGCTCATGAGAGAGTCCTAGGCTGAACTGAACAATCACACAGGAAGTAATCATTATCTTATTCAATTTTATCAACGGTGTAAACAAAAGTAGTGGAAGGCAATACAATATAAACCGCACATACGCGAATACGAATTCGTTAACGTTACAGTTAGCAAAATAACACTGCGCAAACTGCTAGCTAACAGCTAAAGCTACACGTCACTGCCATTGTAAACCGTGCCATTGTAGGAAACTAGCATGGGTGCGTTCGCTAGCTACTTCAACGCTTGCTAACCTAACGTTGCTAAAGGTTTCTTGAGAAGGTAACGTTAACAGAAGTCGCAAAATATCCACAATGGATATCGAAACACCATACGATGATGATGCCGAATTTATTGAATGCAAGGTAAACTGTCTAACGTTAGTTTACACTTAACCCTTCATGAAGTGTGCGACTGCTAACGTTAGGTTTAAGAGAGGAACGCAGCATGGCGCACACAGTAGTTTAATATACATAACGTTAGTAAGTCAGTAAAAATCACGTCTTTATGTGATGTTACGCAAGGCTCAGTTGTAAAAGACATCCTGGTCTCAGTCTGATTTAATTTTTATAAATGAAGGTAAAAAAACATACGAAAAGTTGCAAGTAAATTAGCCTAACGTTAGCTTCAGTGTAATAAGTGACAGACCTGAAATTAACCCCTCCTTCGTAAAGGTTAATGTTATAATCATTTTTTCCTGACACTGTTGGTTAAGCGTACGTTAATGGTTATTGTTGAGACTGTAGTTTATGTTGTTGGCCAGTAACGTAACTTAGTTATAATAACATGTTGTTAATAGTTCATCCTTCCCCACTGATTTAGTTTAGCAGTTTGTAATTATCTGGAAACTGACTGTATCACACCACCCCACGTAGCTGTGATGCTAATTAAAGTTTTCTCTTTTAATCCAGGTCTGTGATAAATCCATAAGAGGTGATACTTTGTTCAAGATACACCTGACTACACCAGGACATATAAAGGTACACAGCACCGTTTACTGGCACAGGAAACTGTGTTTAATACTAACCTGGCTACAACACCCAGTGATAGACATATTATATATTATAGAAGTTACTGGTTAGTGAGCCCTTTGCTGTGATTAATGTTTTTCCATGACCTGCTTTTTTTAAAAAATTTCACAGGTCACAGATCTTTGGCAGGTTCAAGATAAGTCTCATAGCAGGAAACAAGGAACATCCAAAAGTGATATTTCACTATCTTTCCAAGCTGTTAACAACATCTGGGGATTCAAAAACAAACAAACTGTTGAGTACTTTATTTCTGATGTATTGCCTTCTTGTATATCCTGTGACCTTAATTCCTTCTGTCCTGCCAGCCAGCCAAGGACCATGCAACTTGGTATACCCAAGTTAAATAAGCTGGTGAATGCTTATCAACATTTATCTTTGACCATTGTGAGGACTTTGGAGGAAGGCTTTTTGGAGGAGCACCATGTCTTTAAAGAATGGCCCTTGCAGTAAGTTTATGGAACAGAAGAAGGCAACATGTTAACACATTTAGGTCTGACAGACCTATATGACTTTACCTCATATTATCTCACATCCTCATACGTGGATGATTGTGGTGCACACAACCTGTTTGCAATAACAGCAGGTGACATGTTTTTTTTTAAAAAACATGCTGTGCAACTGCTCTGCATAAAAAGCATCTCCTTTCAATTCTGAAGCAGGCATTTCTTTTCTGGAAGTCATCTCCTACAGCTTTTTTCTTTGTCCACATCAGTCAAGTTTTGAGACTCAAGACTTCAACAACACAGCTTTCAGCCACTGTTCTTCCTCGCACCACATCACTGGAAGAATTGTTGATGGTTTAGTACATGGCAACCAGAAATCCTGGATACTGGAATGATTTGAGTTCAGCTTGATAACAATCTTCAGTGGAGTCTTGTGAGAGACCCTCATGCTTTTTTTGCAGGTGCTTTTCAGTGGTTTGTGTCATATGGAGGATGCCCTTGAGCCACTGTATAGAAAAATATGCACCAGCTCCATCTGGAAATTTGCCTTATAAGATTTCTGTAAATCTTCTGCTATGGTGTTGATTTAAATCAAAAGCTGCAGCCCTCTGATGAAGTGCATGTAAATATCTTAATGTTCTTGCTTATATGATGGCTTTATGTTTTTGGAGGGAGCAAATCACAAGAGGCTCTGAAGATTCCAGGATTGACAACAGACTTTGTTTCACACTGCTGGAAAGTCAAGCCTGGAAAACGACTAATAAACATGGACACTTCCTTGAAAACTGAGCATTACAGTCTGCGCTGTGTAGCGACAGCAACTTGTCTACACTAGAAGCTTTGAGCCACAGCACTGCCCCATACACCATCACTGTAGTAATGTGCACAAGCAAAAGTTGCTTGAACATTGGTCTGTGTCTTTTGTTTGTCTTGAAGAAAACCGGATCCTGCTCTCTGCATACAAATATCTATTTTTACATTATTTACATTTGCCTTATTTGGTCTTCGGCAGTTATTATGAACTCCTTCAAGGAAGGTGGCTTAATATATGTAGTTAGGTTTTAAAATAGTATTTGAAAGAAACTGACATCCAGGAGTACACACTCCCTTTTCCTTTACGTTACCTACTCGCTGTGAAACTATGGTGAGTGTATGAACCGGTGAGGATATGTACTTTTACTGCACCTCAAGTGAGCTGTGGTTTTGGTTAACCATTATGTGTTAAAAATATGTTTCCATGATATAACCCTTTCTCTGTTTGTAGCAGTGGTGACGTGACTGAAGTCTAGCTAGTGCCCTGTTTACCCAGCACTGATTGACTTAATTTTTATTGCTCTCCTTTCGTTCCTGGCAGAAAGAGGATGTCTTAGTTGCTGCGGGTAAGTAGACTTCATCTTCAGCCTTGTCAATTTGTTCTGTTCTGGCCTTGACTGAGTTTGCTGTCTTTTCTGGCAGTTCATTCAGTCCACACACACAAAGTTAACAGAGGTCACTCTGTAAGCTGCTGCCTGCTTTTAATGGACTAGTTTAGATCCATCAGTGGTTGTGACCCTCTGAGAATGGCTTTGAACTCAAAACAAATCAAAGGTCATGTCATTGTTTGGACTGCATCGCACTGTACTGAAAATGTGTGCGAGCACTTTATAGTCTTGACATTCTGACCTTGATCTTCATGCTTTAACTAATGTTCTTGCGGTTGTAGACAGATTCCAACATCTTCTGGAGAGCCTTTCCAGAGAAGTGGAGGCTATATAAATGCTAATCCTTCTGGAATGAGGCGTCCAGCAATCACACTAGTGTAATGCTTAGGCCCCATCCACACTACTCCATGCTGCGTTTTGGAGTTGATCTCTGTCCACATTAAAACGACTGAAAACGCACAGCTAGGTCCCGTTCAGGTACACTGGGCATGCGCGTGCCAGTGTAAACATGATGCAGACGGTCTATTCCGTAGTTACAGAAGATTTGGCAAAAGAATAAATACAGATGAAGCATCAGACCATTTTTTAATTCTTTTTTATTCTTACTTATTCGTTTCAGATCTTCGTTTTCGTCATTTTAGTCTAGACGGGAGGAGCAAACGTAGCAAAAGGTCTCCGTTTTAATTCGGAAATGCAGTAGTGTGGATGGGGCCACATACATGACACTTGACGTATGTTGGACCGTTCAGCACAGTTTGCAGAGAATAGACTGTCCCCTGTAGCCAAAATGGCTCAACAGATGTATAAATCCTGCATATCTGATTGCCAGAATAATGCAGGTCGCGAAATACCAGAACTGGCATCCTGAATCTGGGTCCTGAAACTAGCCAAAGCTAGCTTCAGTGCAGCTCAACCGGAGCTGATTGTCAGTTCAAATGTCAATGTTACATGAATGACCTGTTGTGTTTTTATCTTGTTAATGGTGGAGGACAATCTTTCCACAGTGCACTTTATCTTGGGAGCGGTGAGATGATTGCGCTCGGTAGCTGAGTCATGCTGGAGAAAGTGTTTCCGGGCAAAATGGGACTGATTATGGCACTGGGCATCCATAACGTTACTGCATAGAAATTTTGCGTAACGTAACTGGCTGGCTTTGAGAATGCTCCTCATTTTCTTAGTGGTGCGGCCTCTTCGCCATCTGTACAAGGAGCGATTGTGGACAGTATTACATTTACACAAGTCAGCTACCTTTGTCACAGACCATCATCATCTGTGAGTTTGACTTAAGATCTGTTGTTGCACGCTCGCTGAGTGTACCCATTGCTGGTGTCCTTTGAGTGAACACTTTGTTATTCATAAAGTAACTCATTCTATTATTCTAACGGGCACCACTTGCACAAAATCAGGTGGAACAGACCCACCCATGCCTACATGGCTGTCCCAAATCATAATGTAGCCAATTTTGGCAGCTGTATATCATTCTGTTGCTGGAACATCAACGTGTGCACCGCCACCCACCAAGATCTCTGCGGTTCCACACAGAAAGGGGCGTTATGGACACCCGTGGGTTGCAGAGGTTCGCAGAGAAGCCGATGCGCGAACCAAATGTCAATGTGTTGTGCAACGCGGCACATCAAACATCCTGATTGTTTGATCCAACTTCCTGTTTGTATGTGGGTTCAAAACTGAATTAAAAAACATGTTCCTTTTTATGTAAAAAGAAACCATGAAACCACAAAAATGTTTTTGAACAATGCCTGTACACATTGCTAATGTGCAGCCTGGAGAAGCATGTTCCAGTTTTACCTGTTGAAGAATGTGGCATAGGCTCAAATACAGAAAGTGTGCTTCTGTTTGTTTAAACTGAGCAAAGAGCCTTGGCATGCTCACTCTTGAAGTGAACATAAACTTTTTGGGACTTTTTTGTTTTGGATAGTAGGAAAAATAATTTTTCCTCGGTTGTTGGTGATGTAAGTAAAATTGGGATTTAGCTGTTTTTGTCATAACATGGACGTCACAGGAAGCAAAGGGCTCACCGGGCAGTACTTTTTTTGCAACCTAAGTGTTTAAATACCATGAAATCATCTTTGTCAACATTTCTTCACCTGAAGACATTCACACAGCAACACCAAAGAATCATGAGATACAGAAGATTGCATCCCACGTTTGTTTCAAAGGGATGACTTTTCTGCTAAAGTAAGTAGAGCAGAATTTGAGGAATGAAGTGTTCAAAGGTGAAACTTTGGAGATCATACATGAAAACATGTATGGTTACTCATTTGCAGTAGTCAAGTTTCTGATGTCAGTATGCCAATGGGAGAATTGAACCCTTTTGTTGCAGCTACAGTAAAACTTGCATATTACCTCCCTTAAACCACCTGACGTGTTGTATGCATGGAATATGGGATCATTCAGTAATAAGGCTTCAGGGAGATGTTTGTGGACATTGAGGCAATTCATTTTGCAAGCTACACCTTGCACTGTGCATATAAGACTTTATTATCTCTCTGTTGTATTTCTTTTGCTAACTACCAGTGTTTGGATTTCTCAGGGCTCGCTGTCAGACAACAGACCATACCGGTGTTTGAGGACATTGTACAATATCTGGATTACATGAAGCTTAATGAACCCATCATTGGTGAATAACTTGATAACACGTTTGAACAATTTTCATCTTGTTCCATGTTTATTTTATACCCGTGTAACTTATGTTCTGCTCTTTTTCTTAGGTTTAAACTATTTGGACGAAGTGCCTTGTAACGACCCACAAGCAGGCCCTAGATACACATGCAGGCTATGTCATCTCACTGCAAACCTGCAAGAAATGGTCCGTCATTTGATTGGACGTAAACACCGGCAGAAATATGTGGTAAAGAATTGTGAACATTTTCAGAAATCTACAATGGAACTTTTTCAGTGTCTGCTTAGCTTTATAATTGAGAAAATTAATTGAGAACTTTTGTGTTTATGCAGGAATTGAAACGGCCAGACTTGGTGACCTGGGATAAACAATCCATGGTAACCCAAGGAGGAAAGATAATACGAGCCAAAGCAGAGATAGTAGAGAGACAGGATGGACGAGGAACTCCATTGGTGGGATATACTGATTTCATTCTACAGACATGTTGATTATTATTAAAATACTATGCTTTTAAATTCGTAACAAAATAATTGTGAGAGAAACTTTTGTTTTTTGTGTTTCAGCTACTGGCGAAAAAATGGATGGAGGGCAAAGTAAACATCTCAAGAGGTGCATTCATACTGTGAATACCATGTAGTAATAGATATTGGATTAGATACTGAAGAGGTTACATATATTTCCAATGTTTTTCTGGTAACATGGAGGAACAAAATTCAAGCAGAGTAAGCTAGGTGTTTTGAGCAGCCTGTCAGAGCATCAATAAATGCACACAAATGTCAGGCACAGATTTTCATGGAACATTTTAAAGGAAGGTAAAGTTTGGTAAATATTTCTTAACATGTCAAAACTCATGCTAGAGGGTTTTTTTCATGATTATAGCCTAACTGATAGTATATTTTTGAGGCTGATATTGATAATGAGATATCAGCAAATAATCATTTTCAAAGGTATTTTAACACTATGTACGTAGTAAGTAGGACATTTTAGAAGTGAAAAATAAATTATATACAGTATACACTGATAGCAATGTATCAGCAAGAAGCTATTATCTACTAATATATCTCCCGATTTAATGCCCAACATACCATTACCGTGAATTTGTTCAACAACCCCACGCATGAATACATGCAGTGCTACAAACTGTCTGACTTAAGGTGTGTAGGAGTTGTAATATGACGAATCACAGTCACCTAATTAAAAATGTATTAATAAAAAAAATGTATGAATTTCTCATACAAGCAATGTTACGTGTAATAATTTTCTCAACAAATGATGAAATGACCTCTGCTTTAAATCAGAAGATTATTGAGGGCCTAATTTCAGCTGCAGTCACTGGATGTAGCATATGGTTGAGGGCCATTGCAGCTGTAAAGGGACTATTTATAGAAATTGCAAATGAGCCCTCGATTGGTTATATTTTGCTTAAACTATTTGCTTACTCTTCCCTAGTTCCCACACGGCAGAAGCAAAATGGGAACCGAAATATCTCACAGAGTTTGACCCACCGAGATGTCCCACCGCTCCTACCAGAACTCAGTCGGGATAAGTACTCTCACCGAGGGAGGTTTCCCAAAAGTTACTCAAACCCCCCCTCATTTGATTCAGAAGATCCTTACATGCTCAACAGAGACAGAGAGATGTACCAACAGGAGGACACACTCAGCCATGACCGCATGGGAGATGGGCTGTGGAGGACAGATTACAGAGAAGCTGATAAGTACAGAGCAGAGTATATGGATGCTGATTATCGTAGGGAGTATGAAGGGGAATACGCTGAAGATCCACAAAGAAGAGCGGTACCTGAGCCTGGTGCTGTTCCCAGGTATGATTCAAGGGAGACCATGGCAGCTCAGCATGTTAAGTATGACCCAGAAGATGCATCTTCACGACTCCGAAAGAGTTTCGAAGAGTTCACTTGAGGAAGAGTGAGCTGCGAGCTCAGCCCTCACAGCGGTACAAAGACAATCACGTGGTCTCTGGACAGGGAACCAGGCTTACCTGACAGTATGAATATAGCAGGTAGGCAGGGGTTGAGTGAACCGGAGAGAGGAGCTTTCCCACACCTATGGAGAGTGACCGGTCGCGTGACCATTTGTGTAATGTGATCAGAGATTATTGCCACGAAATGAGAGAACCACATCAGGATGAGGCAGTTGCCAACCCTGGGCCAAGCAGAACAGGACCACCTACCTCCCAGAGAACAGTGGAAGTTACCAGGGCCATGTCTGACATCCCAGAGCCATTCAGGCGCTTTCTGAAAAGGACCCCCAATGATGATGAGGGACACGGTAAAAGAAAAAGAAAGAGTCGCTTCTCTGATGCCACTGCAGAGGAGGTGGAAACGACAAAGGAGATGTGAGTGATAAAGTACCTGTCAGTTTATCTGTAAAGATTGTTCTCCAGGAAACTGTCTGGCTAATACTTAAAATTAATGTTTTATATTGTGTGACTGAATGCTTCATCTTCTTGTCATTATTACATTATTTTCTGAACATGTTTGGTCTTTAAGGTTCAGTGATGAGTATGGACCTCCAAATCCAAGGTTTGGTGGTCATTCTAGACCAGTTAGTGCACCACTGAGACCTGAAATCTATGAAACACAGCAGGACCTCTACATAGAATCAAAGGTGGTTACTTAAAATGAAGCTACTTGTTCTACTAGTATACTCACTTATATAGTAAAACTGTTGTGATACCAAATATGTGGATTCTTTAGAACCAACATCTTACTGAAAGCTGCCAAAGAGGACGCTCTGAGTCAGGAGGTGTTTTTGATATGCTGGTAAGAATATGAATTTGCACACATTTATTAATAATGTGTATGTTGTGCAGCCATTCATAAATGTCTTTTTTTCCCTTGTCCCTTCCTTTTTTAATAGAAAAACATTGAAGTTGAGAATGCAGAAGAGGCTGACTTCCTGAAGAACAAACTTTGCAGCCTTCTGCAAGAATTCAAGTCCAAAAGATTGGAGAAAGCTGGGGTACCTGTAACCCTGCACGGGGTCGGTCTTTTCTAATAGAGCATGTAGTTTTATTCTCTGCCTCTCTGAAAACAGTAGAAAAGAATTAAAGATGCATGTGTATTTGTTGTTGTAGCAAAATAGCCAAGGTCGAGCTGTCATATCTAAAGACTACGACTGCTTAAAGCCGGACCGAGAACCGTCTCCAAGACACCAGTACGGGACAATCCTCAGAGAAGATTCAGACCTCAGACGACCAGAAGACCGCTACTTTAAAGAAGATCACAGAGGAAGAGGCTGGATGCAGCATGAGCAAATACCTGATGAGCAGCTCCAAGAATACGACCACCCTGTACGCAGGGAACCCAGACACTCGAATACTGATAAGCGGCTCAAGAATACGACCACCCTGTACGCAGGGAACCCAGACACTCGAACAGTGTTGAGCAACTCCAAGAATATGACCACCCTGTACGCAGGGAACCCAGACACTCAAATTCAAACAGAAGCCGTTATGAAGGTAATTTGTATAACTGGATTAGATCACACTCACCTCAGTCAGATTTGTCAAAATATTCTTCGTTATTCTCTTTAAATATTTTTGTACCATTTTCTGTTGAGTTTATGTGTAATAACCATGGAGGCAGTGTGCATATTTCTGTCAGCTCATCTTGTGTTATATGAGAAATTAATCTTGTGATGAACAGCAAGCCACATATTCCAGGTTAACTCTGTCAAACTCTCTGCATTTTTACTAAAACTTTGATATAAGTTCTTTTTATATAATTTTGCTTTCAGAGGTTTTTGGGCGGCCTGATATGTCTCGGACACCACATTCTACACAACCAGATGAGCCAGCACGTTATCCTGAAAGGTTTCAAGAACCCATGCACCCTCAGGATTACCGACCTGCTACTGAAGCATTTTTGGACTTCCACTGTTCTGCACCTACCCTCCACATGGAACGAGGACCCAGGATGGACAGGGGCTCTCGGTACTCCAACAACCTGGAAAAAATCACATCCACTCTCCTGGAGCTTGTGTCAAGGAAGTGATCGTCAGATTGCTGTGGAAGATCTGTAAACTAAATATCCATTAAATTTTCTTCTTCTGTGTTGTTTGAGTTTTAGTTCATTGGCTTTAGACATTTGTGAATAATTTGGTTCAAGGAAAAATGTTGAAACCTGAGTGTTTATCACAACATTAAAACATTTGTCTACTTTAACTGTCATGTCTTTCAGTTCATATTATTTTTATCACTAGCAGCAACAATAGAAATGTTTTTTCTATATTAGCCTTTAACTGTGCAGCCCATATAATTTCATTCAACTTTTTACTCATTTACTACTGCTATTTGTGAATAATGTGGTCGTAAGGACCCAAGTTTAATGAAAACAGTAAAGCAGTTTGGTACAAAGTCTGTCAAGTCAGTTGTTCCTGTTACCAGCAGCATTAATATATTTTACTTTATCAGTTACACTATCGCTCAACTGCATTACCACTTCCCTATTTTTTTTATTGTGACTAATAATAATGGGAACCTAATATACTGATCAGATGGCCCATATCCCGTTCAACTCAACGTCTGACGGGATTGACGCCGTTGCTCAGGGAACTAAACTGCAACGTCATCGCGTTCGCACATTCAACTCTTTCCGGTTCGAGTAGCAGCCATCTTGTTTCCCCTTGCTAGCTAAATAAAATAAATAATACGCTGAGCCCGGACTTCACTTCGAACCCGTAAAACAAAGTGAGTAAGAAATGAAATTTCGTTTGTGTGTATAACGTTTACAAGAAAGTAACCCGTGTTGGGTGGAAGTAGGGGCAATTACTTCGCTTCTTTTCATTTGCTGTTCTTGACCAATAGACGATTGTTTTGGAAGATGAACATAGGCGCCATTTCCCTCCCCGCTCTCTGAGGCGCTTATTGGTGGCCCGCTGACGGGATCATGGGCGGTCAGGAAACTGGCGTTTCATGTCCACCATGTTGGCTCGTGTGTGAGAGATTGTCAGTCGGACTGGCTATTTCTACTGGCGCCCGAATGGCGACAGTTGCAGAACGAACTTAGCCCTAAAAACCTTGATTGGTGGAATCTAGTCCGAGGTTTGATTGGTCTGAGGGACAGATCCAAACGTTGTCTTTATTGGTTAGACTGCTTCTTCCTAGCTTTGGAAAGCTTTGCAAACTTTCATTTGATGGCTGAAGTCGTTGTCCAGTGGCGACTAAAATAACTCACACACTAAGAACGGTCACCCGTGCTGTACAACAGTCACCAGTGTTCATCTCCAACAAGCTAACATTAACTTCACTAACGTTAGCACGAAGCCACGGTCACCACTGACCACCATAACGTTAGGCGCTAGAGCTAGCTGTGTTTTTAAGGTCGACGTCCTTGTAAGTGTTTGGCAGCTGGTATGGCACGGTTTAGCACTAACGTTTAATGTGCTACTAATTAAATACTTCCGTCTGCTACCCTGGGATGTGGCATTGGTTTCAGTGTCTCCTGCTAGCCGCTTTGTTCATCTTAACTGGCTTATAATGCAGCGACCTAGTTAACGTTAAACATGCAACAGCGTATTAAAGGCAAGGTTACCTTACCAACAGTCATGCCAGTGAAAATGCATTGTGCTATCAATATAGTAATTGTGTCCTTGTTTTCTTACCCAGGTTAGTGTGAGCAACACGTCTGTTCTTGATAAAACTTAATGTACACACTATATATAACGATACTGAAAGTATAGCTTTACATTTTGCCACAAAGAAAAAAAACAGAACAAAATAATCTTGATTAAAGCTTCTCTTGTTCGCTTAGTTTGGCTTTTGTTATCAATGATTAAAAATTGTTAGCTCCTTCCAGAATGAAAACATAGATAACAATGCAACCTCTCTGCTATAATCTCCAGAATTTCAAAGATGCTTCAGCATTTCCTATTCATTGTTAGCAGTGGAGACAATTACTGTACATTTTGCAGCCTTTCCTAACGTCTCAGTTTACTATATTAATCTACAAGATATATAGTACTGTTATGTTCTTACTTCAGTGTTATGTGTGCACATTTAGTCTAGCAGTTACATTATATTTAAAATGACTGGATGAGTGTCGGCCATACCTTACGGAGCTTAATCTGAGTAACCAGTGTGCAGCAAACCATTTAGTCATGCAGGTGTGCATTGTTTTTTTTGTGGGTGAATAAGTGGCGCGGCCTCAGTACCCTGAGGGTGCTGTGTTTTTATAAAAACCCATAGTCTGGCTGGTGTATGTTTATCTCTAAACAGCATGAGTGAGAGCAAACATGTCCCTGCTACAGGCAGCACAGGTCATGGGAAGGTCTCATTTGTACGGTGACCTTGCCAGGTGTCATTACTGAGGCATTTTGGGTAACCACAGTACACCTACAGAGAGAGCTGCTCTGGCAATGCAGCTACGCTGGAGAGATTAATCTTTGTGCAGATCCACTCTAATCATTAACTGGATGGCTGTAGTACCTGCTCTAGTCCCCATGCTCCTTACAAAAATAGAAAAGGGAACATTTAGCTTAGTTTCTCTTGAGTCTCTGTCTTGTACTCTCGCCCTCTCTACACTTGTTCTACCCCTCCCATCCTGTGACAGCTCTCCTCTCTGTCCTTCTCCATCCTTCCGGTTCCCCTTCCCCTGAAGTTTTCATTGATGGGGCAGGTTTGCTTTTTCTCTCTCTCTCTCTCTTAAGCTTGTCCTGTTCCTCACTACAGACAGGGTTTGCAGTAATATGCAGCACGAGCACCCCCACCATTTTCAGACATTATCAGTTAAAGGCTGCTCTGGACAAGGCTTTATGTGTCCTGATGAGTTTGCATATTACATGTTGATTAACTTATAGAGTTGTACATTAAACACCATGGGTTGTGTACATGAACAGCAATGTCCTGCTTTGGTATAGAAAGTATGCACATTAAACTGATGGTGAGTTAACAAGAAGGGCATTGTATGACATTGCTGACGTGGTTGGTTGATGACGTTTTAATCGTGGAAGATGCTGTGAGCATAGTTTTTTTGCGGTCAAGACAACAATGTCTTTGTTTACAGAAGTTCACCCATATCTATTAAGTCTTGTTTATCCACAAATAGGACGAGAATCAAATGCACTCTTTCTCTCCCCTCCCTTCTGTGGCTGCTCACCAGTCAGCTGATCCTTCTTCAGCTTGTACAAAGGCTCCGCAATGATCTGTTTTGAAGTATTCGTTTTTGTGTAAATATGATTGACACCATAATTAGGGTTTTACTGCATTAATGTTGTTGTGAGTTACATAACTAAATGTTCCCATGAGTCAAGATAAAGTTTAATCCAACTAATTCATATTCCAAGCGAGTAACGAGTGACCATGCATGTAGACAATTTGTTTCCTCTTCTAGCCTAATATTAACAGTACAATGAATCACATTATAACAAGTAGGCTGGTTAGAGGCTAGATGTTTGCGGTGTGTACATGTGACTGAACAAGGATGAATGAGAAAGCAAGGGCAAAAACGTGGACGTGTGTGTGTGTGCACGCGTGTGGATGTGCATGTATACCTGTGCACACGTATGAGACAACGAGTCTGCCTAGTATGCTTTTGTACTTTAAATCATCATGTGGATACAACATGCAGCACCCATTCTGGCACATGTTTTAGCCAGTGAGGGCCAGCGTGGCTCTCTGCATCACTGCGCCGTCAGCCTGTAGCAGCAGAGAAGAGGCGGGGCAGAGGGAGACATTTAGTTTGACATTGTAAATAAGCAGAGAGCAGTTGTCAGAGAGCAGCCCGTGGAACCTTTCTCATCCATCCAGCAGCGGGAGAGGCAGGGACCGCCCGAGGACAAACAATGCCGAGGCAAGCCACCACTAGCACACGCTCACACACTCCCTGAAGAGCTTTGCACAACTTTATTTGCTCTTTTCCACCTATTTTCCTCTCTACTCTCTCTTCCTCTTTTCTTTTCCCTGACCCCTATCCTGCAGCTCAAGGTAACTTAGAGCAGGAAGTTGGCTGTCGGTAAAAGGGGGTTGGGCGGAGGAAAGGGGAGGGGCAGGGGACGTGTCAGAGCTGATTGGTGTGTGCAGCGTCCAATGGTGCTGCAGGACGTTGTCTTCTCATTGGCTGCAAGTGTCCGAGTGAGGTGGGAGCCGGGTGTGAGGCGGGGTTTGGGTATCATGTAGCAAGCTAGATTGATTACTCTTGAATGTTAAAGGGGAAGGAGGCTAGAGATTTTTGTCTGTGACTCGGGAGTGCCGCTGTACTGTTTGCTTGCTGTTGCCTGCTGCCTTGCTGGCTCTCTATTCCCTCTCGCCCTCTTCTCTGTGCTGGGCCAGGGGTCAGCTCAAAGACAAACGCAAGGGTCACTGGCTAGAGGGAGGGAGAGGAGTGAGAGTGAAAAAGACAGAGACAGAAACAATGTCAGCGAGTTGAGGGGACTTGGTCCAAAGAAAAACAGGAGAGATGGTGCTGTATGTTTAGGCAGGAGGACGTTGGGGGGCTGCTGAAGGAGACAGGGCAATGTGTAGAGGGAGAGTGGAAGAGAGAAGGGGGAGGGGTAGAAGAAGGGGAGCTTGCTCTTCCCTGTGTGTCCAGGCTGAGAGCCTTTTTAAAGCCGTCCAGTGGAGCCAGAGTGCCTTTTGTCTGTTGATACGATCAGGGGACTGGAGGAAGTGAAGGAGCTTGAGAGAGACTTTTTCTGTCAACCTCTGTGCCTCTTCTTCCTGCTGCCGCCGCCGCTCTCAAGGAGACTTGAGCAGGGCTATCTGTTTCCCTCTTTTCTGCTCCAACAGGGCAGACCGTTCACCATGAAGGGCACAGGGGTAAGTCTGACCGCTGGAAACACACACACACAGAGAAGACCTAGTTGGTTAGGCTTTTGAGTGTCTGAATAAATTGTTCATCTCTTGTTCACTTTCTGATGAGTCTCTCCCCATCACGCTCTGCAGTGATGAGACAGTGTCTGTCCTTTACAGCCGTCCTCGATCCCCCCCTCCCTTTCCTGTCCTGTAGTACTCTCCTTGGAAGAGTGGAGTTGTGCGTTTCATGTGTTTCTCATCCGTGTCCTTTAGTGGTCACCTCGTGCAAAATGAACTGTGGTTTAAAAGAAAAAAAATATGACTGTTATTGTATTTTTTCATTCTCAAAGTAATAATGTATAGTCAAGTATGTCTTTGGCTGTCACTTGTGTTTTAAATTTGGACCACCATGCACACAGACAACACAGGCTCTTTGCCCTTCCATCGACTCCATGTAAGTGCATGGCTGCCAGACTCTGTGGTCTGCTGCATTTCACTACCTTGGTGGCGTCGATAGCCTGGAGGCAGAGGGCCGCAGTGGCTCCCGGTGCCGGTCCGGACCCCGCTTTTCCCCCGGATGTCCTTGTTTACATGCTAGCGCCAGACAGTGACGCAGAGCTGAGAGGCAGAGCATGGCATCCATGTTGAAAGATTTGTTCTAGATGGAGGACTCTCTCAATGTTATTGTCACTGTTGGTGTCAGGGGTCCCCAGGGGTGGAGGTGCAGCTGGTTGCAGTGACCTCGGGACCCCCCAGGACCCTGCAGGCTCCCGCCCCAACAGTGCCAGACTCCCAGATGGGACAGACTTGTCAGCCTGTCAGCTTCAGGGGCAGAGGAGGCTAATAGTTTGATCTGATCTCTTCTGATGGAATCTTTGGAGGCCGCCTCTTCTCTCACTTGCCTCTGACTCCCTTTCTCTCCCCTCCCTTACTCCCTAATTGAAAGTTTCCATTGGTGCCTTTGACAAAATAAAGTCCCGTTGGGGAAAGAGAGAGCGAGCGGGAGAGAGAGAGTGCTGGAGATTGAGAGAGGGATACTAAAAATAACTCTTAAGTTGAAGCCCTTGCTGCCAAATCCCAGGGTTGGCTTCTGTCTGCATGAGATTTGAATATAATTTGTGCCCAGTACTGTACCATAGGCACACCGGGGGAAGGAAAAAAACTAAACGAACCACGCAAAGCACTTAGACATAGCTAGGCCTTTCAGCTTATCACTAAGGTGACCACTACAGCCAGGCCTTCACTCTTTTGCCCTTGCTCCCCCCTGTGCTTTAACATGTGTACACTGTCACTAAAGGCTGTGTGGGCAGACAGGGGGGAATCAGCTGTGTTCCAGCTTGTAATATGCAGGTAGCTTTAGCCCTGCCTACTTTGACGCCAGAGACTAGGCCTAGCACTGGATGAAGGTCACAGGAATGTGAGATTGGCTCCCGCAGTCTCTCTGTCAGCAATGAGAAGAGAACATCTAGAGGGAGATGAGAGGACACAGCGGAAGCGAAACTCAAAAAGGGGATACTGAACAGAGCTAATATGTACACTATGTGATGTTTTCATTAAGCTTCTTAAAAACTACACAGCCTGAAACACTGGGGTCACTTAAGTGCTGCAGTGAAAGTTGAAAAACCTGTCCTTTTTCTATCCTCCCCCTCTCCCTCCCCTTCTCTCTTTCATCTCTCCCTCCCTCCTCCCTCTCTGGTTTCTCTCTCTCCTCTGTTGAATGACCTTGGGAGATCAGTGACTAGCACTTCCTGGAGTTGGCTTGAAGCAGAACCAAGGGCAAAGTTTGCAGGGCTGTTAGGTTGGCTGGTTCAGTCCGGCCATGCCAAAGAGATGTTGCACTGCAGGTCACAGGGAGCATGTCCGTCATCGTAACCCCGTCTGTTCTTTTTTTAATCACGAAACATTTGCACCAACATCTGTGAAAATGTTCTGCGTGTCCCTGTAGTTAATCTGTAATTCCTGGCTGGGAACTTCTTGTTTTTTTGTTTTGTCTGAGTAGATCATTTACCCTGAATGCTCTAACCTTGCCAGTTTGTGATTGGGTTCATCACGGTGAACGCTTTAATAGTTCAGGATTTGTACATACACCATTGATTTATGGCCAGTATTTAAAATGAATGTTGATACCATGATGTGTTGCTTAGGCTGTATTTATTCCATCTGTTGGGGCATAGTTAATCAGAATACAACTAACACACTTAATGTTAAACATTATGTAACCATTCTCAGCGGTACAGTGAGATATCCTGGTTTAAAGTAATATATGTTGTTTTTCTGTTTAGGAGGCTAGTTAAACCAAGCAGACTAACCTTTAGTGACCTTCTTGCCAACTGCCCATTCTGCATCATTGACAGTTTCACACAGCAGCATGTGGAAAATTGACCTCTTGTTAAAAACATGTCAGTGTAACAATACCCATCCCGTAGTTGGTACTTTCTTTTTTGTGGATTTCATAATTTATAGGGAAACATAGTGATGACCGGCTCACATGGGTACACGTTTGCTCTTTGTACTGCCTGATGTTTTAACTGTTAGTAACTGCAAAGAGAAATAATGGGGAAGGTTAAGGTCACAGAAAGGGGAAAACAAATCATCTGTTTTTTGTTGTTGTTTGTCACTATAATTTATGTTAATTTGCCCATATCCATGTTGTATGTTGTAACAGTCACATTGAATTAAAAGGGCTTAAAGAACTAAGTTAGTTTAAAACTATCTGTTGTTAGATTCTTAAAAACGATCTAATATGCAATTATTTACAGTACTGTACAAAAAATGTAAAGTAAGGACTAACTTACAATTTATGTTTAAATTTTTAAAAGTCAACCAGGTTTGTGTAGGCCTTTTTCACAGCTTTTCAAACTCATAGATTAGTACATTAATCAAATCAGCCAGGCATGTTAACCAAATCAATACAGTGATAATTTCACTGAGCTGTGAGATAAAATTTTTCTGTGACCAAGGATCAAAAATTCACACTTACACCTGCAACACATTTACACATTCATTTGGTAAAGTATTTGCCCCTTTTATTTTCTGTGTGCGTCATGTCCTCTCAGTGCACTTCAATGTGAATTGTCAGCTCTGCTTCAGGGAAAGATCTGGCTTGAGATGAGTTCTTCAGCACAATGACAATGTGATGCTGAAACACCTCAGGGAAAAGTTCGCTCTTCTACCTCAAATAGGCCTTCAGGTTTCCCTACACACAGCAAAATTTAGCACAATTTACACCAACCGTCAGGTCATTATCGGGCCGGTTAACTGCAGAAAATTTCACCATAACCAAACACTAATTTAATAAATTTCCCTAAGTGTATTTTCTTGTGCAACAATGCCAATGGTGCAGCATTTGACCCTGAAAATGTTGTAATCTTTAATCTTAAAGAGCGAATGAATAGGCATATGGGCCTAATTGATACTATCTTGTTGTTTTTTTCCGGTCTTCTGCCTTTCTGCCTGCACTGCTATCAGGTTTATTTGGACAGGAATTGAAGGCTCTTGTAAAGTGGTGTGATGTCAGAGTCGCTGATGCTGCTGTGAGTGGCCACTTGATGTGACGTGCCAGGGAGGCAGGGAGGGAGGGAGGGATGAGACAGAGAACAAGAGAGGAGAGATGCAGGACTGGGGCGGGCAGAACAACATTAGCGCTGATTCAGCTGCTGCAAGCGGAGAAACATTGACTTTCTCAGAGAAGTTGGAAGAGGGGGGATGAGGTGAAAGTAAGTAAGACAGAGCAGGAGAGAAACACGCACCCACGAGTGACAGAGAGAGATGGGAAGTACTGGAGAAGAGACAGGAAGAGAGATGTCGAGCCACTGAAGGAGGAAGAGCAAGTTGCTGTGTTGGACAATGTCGACAAAGCACAGACATCACATTTGTCCTCAAAAACACACACACACTCACACAGACAGCAGAGTTGGTAGGAAACCCAACACCGACATCTCTCTTTCTCGATGACCCGATGAAGGGCAACAGAACCGCAGGGAAGAGGAGAGGAGAGATGCTCAGCGCAAAAAAACCCCACAATGTACCCTAATATAGCATACAGTAACAGCTAAGAACAACACAGCAGAGATGAGTGTGTCAGGTTCATTACAGCTGAATGATGCACAGTATTGTCCAGAATAACAAGCTCACAGGAAGGTAAAATACATTTATGACATTTATTATTTTTAGAGCGGCACATATTGCAGACCATGAGTGAACAGGACTAACAAGCTTTAATAAATTCTTTAGTACAGATTTCCATTTAAGTGGCGGTTCAGAGCACACTATAGATGAGAGACCTGGAAAGACCAGAAGCAAATGGTACTTATCACTGCGGACAAAATAAGCCATCTTGACATTGGCTTTCTCTAGCAGTCTGCATCAACCTCCAGACCTTTTACAACTTTTATAACGTTGACATTTATTAGCTTTCAGGGAGTTTCAAATTAGATTGCCTTTGTGCATTGTATAGCTGCATTCAGAGTGTTTGTTTGACTGGTCTAGACCCAGACCATAGAAGGTCTTGCAGAAGTCAGCAGTTCTGCACTTGTGTGTGAGACATAAGCGGGCTCCCACGCAAACTTTCCGTTGATGCAAAGCCTTGGGAAATATGTTAATATTGGTATACTGTAGGTAGAACACGCTAGCTAGCTGCAGGAGCAACGCTCAAGGGCATGTTGATACTTAGCCCTTCTCTTCTCTCTCACATATGTCGTTCTGTTTATTTTTTCCCCTCCTCTCACGCTTCAGCCTGCCTCTCGCCACACTTGCTTTCTCATTTCTTCTCACATATTGACTTCCCCTCTCCCCCCGGCCCCTGCTTCTGTGGTTAGTGTGTAGCTGTGTATTTAGATTGAAGGTCACAGGGTCAGAGAGAGGGGGTTGGGATGTGTGTGATTTAATAACAGCTCTCTCTCTCTCTGAGTGTTTTAAAAGAAAAGGTAGGGGTTTAAAATAAGTGAGCTATGTGTTTAGAGCAGAAGAAGGAGCTTGTGTGTTTATCTCTCTCTTTTTAATCTATTGAATTATTTGCTATTTTAGCTTGATGGTTGTCTATAATGCTGCCAAGTGAATTGCCTAATTATTGGTTCTTATCAGGCTACCAGTTGGAGAGAACCACACAAGCTGGAATACAGTACACACACAAGTTGTCTTGTTCAAAATGATCACAAGATTAACTGCTGATGCTAAAATGTTTTTTAGCTGGGAAAGCAAGTAGTTCTTATTTTGTTCACCCTATTTGCATGGTCATGGTACTGCAAAGTACACGGAGGCCATGAAGAAAACCCGTCAGAGGTCAGTTTGTCCATCAAGCAGAGGAGGAAAAACTACAATTCCCATCAGTCATTCCTGCCCCGTGGAATGCTGGGATTGTTCTAGTGACTGCAGGATTTCAATCAACCTTGAAATGCAACTGGACACTGGAGCATCAGGCAGAGAAGGGGAGACATTGTCAAGGTCAATCACTAGTCTGGCATGCCATAGCTACAAGCGGCCTGATTGATTTATATAAAGCCAACCCTGCTGCTATTCTGTCCCATTGATTTAGGCCACTCTCAGTCGAAAAATTGAATGACAGAACAGGATGCAGCTCCGCTTCTTCTATATTATTCAGGAACTTCCACATCTGCCAGAGAAGCAGTCTTTCCTGTCAAAAATCAATCAGGTAAAGGTTGTGCATTTTGAATTAGTGATTTATCTGCGTAAAATATTTACAGCTGCACTTAAGCGGTATGAATAAAGGAGCTGACGTGGACCCAAAGTCAAAACAATCCCCTACAACACTGCTTTACCAGGGGAGATACATTGGTGTTGGAGTGAAAGGCTGTCTTTTGTTTTGTATTGGCCTGTCAGCTGGACCAGAGCTGGAGCTATTCATGCTTGTTGGCCCAGAGTGAGAAAAGAAAGAGAAGATAAAGAGGAGACCCCCCTCCCTTCTCCTTACACTCTTTTTCTTTGTTCTGTCATGTCTCTCTCTCTTTTTCTCTGTGCGTCTCCCTCTTTCTGTCTCGTTTGACCCACATAGCCAGTTTTCAGAGTAGTCTGGCTGCGTCCCTGTGTGTCTCTTACCTCCCCCTGTTAAAGCCTTTGGCACTTTGTTTTAGCGCTGGATTAATGCTGAACTGGACAAGGCACTACCCCTTCCTCAGCAACACACACACACACACCTCGTCTCTCTTGAGTAGCTCCACACACTCATCTCTTGTTCTGCCCCCCATGTTTCTTTTTTCTTCTCCCTTCTGCCAAATCTTTTCACCGAGGTAGGGAGAAACAGGAGAGAGTGGAAGAGTGCGATCCAGACACTCCAAGCTCTGCGTGCTCAGACAGGCAGGCCAATATTCCCCCAGCAGATTCCTGGCATGCCATAGTAACCTGCTGGATCCTCTTTCCAACCGTCAGACCCCTTGCAGAAGCACTGGGTTTTATAATATCCACATCAATGTGTGTGTAACAGTTGGTTTATTTCACTTTACAACTTTTGGTTAGTTTGCAAGCACATGTCTGTGTGTGCGCTCACCATGTGCGTTCATCAAAAAACTGGAATGCAGTTGTTGTCAGGAGATTGTTTCTCTGTGACACAAACAGAAATGCGTCTCCTAGGTCTGTGGTTCCAACGTTGTTCTCAGTTTGTGGGGACTCACAAGCAGCGGTTGACTTGCACATGGCATGCTCGTGTTTGCAGAGGAGCCGCTATGTGGCCAAGTTAATAGAGCCATTCAGTTTGTAGCCAGTCTGGTGGTGGGTTCTTGGGCATGTCAGCATACCTCAAGAACAAGAATAGAGTCCCATCAGGGCTCTATTTTAGATTTCACTGTATTATAATTACAGGCTATGATGGGACATGTGGTTCTGACACACGGGAAGAGCTGTGGGCAGCTCAGGCATGGCTTGGACTGACACTGTTCTGTGTCCTTGCGTCTTGACACTCATTCACTAAAAACTTTTTCTTCTTTTCACTAATAAGAAGTTTTTTCCTAATTAACTTTCTGTTTCCATCTGTCTCCTCCGCTGTCTTTCCTTGATGCAGCAGTGTAGAGGATGTCTGCAGATGCGTTTGGAGCCGGAGGCAGCGATGCCCAGCAAACCTTGCAGTCCTTCTGGCCTCGTGTCATGGAGGAGATCAGGAACCTGACTGTAGTACGCTATGGCCATTGAAACACACACACAACACACATACCAGCCACATTAACACTAAGATTCAATGGGTTTTATATGGTTTTAAACATATGTACATGCAAATACTAAAGCACAACTTTCGTGTGCCCTGTTCTGTGCCTCTAACTGACCACAAATGTATTCTCCTCAGAAGGATTTTCGTGTGCAGGAGTTACCTCTGGCTCGAATCAAGAAAATTATGAAGCTGGATGAGGATGTCAAGGTGAGAGGACAGCCTAAACAACTGACCATATTGAGAAAATAATTATTATTTGGGAGGAGGATATGTATTAAAAGGAAGCACTTAGCTCTAGTGCAGTTCCTTTCATAAAACCAAGAAATTAAATCCACTGCAAATCTGACCAAAACCACAAAATGACACTAATGTGGTTCTTGGATCATGATTGATCATGATCATGATTCAGTTTTATGGTTAAAATTGTTAAAGCCGTCATACATTTCCATGAACATACTGGTAATATTGAATATCTGAGATAGCATTAAGAGAAAAAAACAGGCAATGTATAACTTGATCCTGGAACCATTTTGTTAATATTTATTTCTGCATTTACTTAAAGTTTTAGACTAAATTTCAATCATTTAAATGCCTTAAAGCTTGACTGATAATGTTCTTTAATTTGGTGTGTATATTCCATGAAGTTGTTGGTTTGTGGCCTATTGTGCTCAGACCGCTCAGTGGCTATGAATGGCCTGCTGGAATTATTTTATAATGGAAAAATATTATCAGCTTTTGAGCTTTCAGCAGTGCCTGTTGATAAGAAGTCCATTATTTATACCAAATGGGTTTACATCAAAACATATTAACAGTGTGCATACAGACATAATCAGGCATCATTAAGTGAGCTTAAAAAACTGATTGTGTTGCAAGTAGCTGCCACTTTGTGAAGCACTGATAGTGTATCCATAAAAAGTCCACAATGCAGAGATTTTAGCCACTTGTCGACTTTTCAAAACATAGCCTGTTCCACTTTGCTGCAAGTTGTGGTTTATGTCGAACATCTGTTGGGTAAAATAAAGTCAAAGAAATTTTATTTGTCATGTACAAGAAAAAACATTGCATCATCCAGAACAGAGAAAATCTTGTGACATGGCTTGTGACAGCTACGCAGTAGGCAGAATGTACAGATGGAGTATATCATGTATATTATATCATATATTATTATAAATATATGTTTGTTAAACTAACAATCAGAATTTAACAAGTACACCTTGAGACCAATGCCAGTCTCTCAGTTTGGCTAAGGAAATACTGTAGATTTAGGGGCATGTAGCCACAAGCTTTATTCCAAGGAACCTACTCAGCTCCCAACATTTGTCAGTCGCACTGAACTCAAAAGTTCATACCAGATTATCATCCTGGGCTGTTCATAGTCTCTAAAAAAAAGCCTTGGGACGTGTGTGTGTGTAGCTTGTCGTGTCAAGAGCACTATCCCCTTAGTTAAGCAGCAGCTTAAAGAGATCAGGAGATCACTAACATATCGGAGGACAGGACCCTTCTGTCAGCTGTGACACAGCAGCTTTCACTGCATGTGTGTACATGTGAGTGGTCTGGTATTATTACAGTACATCGTGTACATTTACTTTACATACACTTAACTAATTATCACACGAGGCTTGGTCTGAGTTCAGTGCCACTTGATAAGTAGAAGTGGAGTTTGAAGCTAAACAATCTTCCACTAGAGGCCTGCAAGTGATTTTTACAACGGATGGGGACAAACAAAGGTTTTAAGATAATTCACTGTAATGAAAAGAATAGAAATGTTCATGTTTTTTAGTGAAAAATAATATTATCCAGCTAAACAATATACCATTCACTCTGTTTGAGATGTGTTTCGGGCTGACGCATTAGCCTGTAATTATTATGTAGTGTTTTTAAACAAATGAATGCATTAATTGCTTGTTTTGCAGCACCTGTGAATGTGATGCAGCCAAGTGTTACTCAGGTCCTAAGTGATTCATGTTATAGCGGATATGTGATTGAGGTTTGATAGTCTGTGGGTATGCAACTGGATGTAACCCCATCTCCTCTGTACAGATGATCAGTGCAGAGGCCCCAGTCCTGTTTGCCAAGGCAGCTCAGATCTTCATCACAGAGCTTACCCTCAGAGCATGGATCCACACTGAGGACAACAAGAGACGCACGCTACAGGTCAGACACACTCGTCTCATTTCACCTTCCCCACACCCTTGCATCATCTGGCTGTCTTTTTGGCTTGTTGCTTTCTGTTCACTGAGTGTCTGTGTGTGCGTATACAAGCAAAGGCCCCATACCAACATCCCCTTGATGACTCTCCCTCTGGTTAGTTGCTTCTCTCTCCATTGATTTGAAAGCAAAGGCAGGCGGGTGCTGTTGACCCACTTATCCCTCTGTTGCCATTTTGCCTGCTCTACTGTCCCAAAGTTGAATAAGATGGACTCTGGAATGATGTGAAGTAGAGAACATGAGAGCGCTGATGGGAACAGTCAGGGAAAGTCAGCTTGTCTCACCTGGACGTCAAGAGAGGAAAACTGTGGAGCAGAACATGAAAGCCCTTAAGTCCACTTTATCCATTCACATACCTCTGAGAGATTAGCAGCCCATGGATATGTGTGTGTGTGTGTATGTCAACATAGGTAGAAAAAGAGATCAGGAAAAAGATTGTGATCGCAGTTAGTCTAGGGGAAATCTTAAATTGAACTACCTACTTTGGAAGTGGGTTCACTTCGCTGTTGTCTTGTCTTTAAATTGACCCAGAATCCTTATTTAGCATGAAACTCTCACTTTAAATAGAAACTTTACTGCGCAGGTTTAGATGTTAATTACATTTTACACCACAGATGATGCATTAGGTATGTTGAACCTCATGACGATTTTCTTGTACCTTTTAGTGAGGGGGAAAACGGTACCCTTCATTTCCACATGTTCACAAACACACTCACACGCACTCACACATGCACAGCCCGAGTCCTATTGTGAAGAGGGCACGCCAGTTGGGATCACCATAGCAACGCTCATCAATAGAACAAGTGTAGATGTAACCTGGTGTTACCAGATATTAATCAAGCTACTATAAATAACCTCTTGTACAGGGAGGGCCACAATGGGGGGTCCTGACAGCCAATATCCTGTGGAAAATTCCACAGAGACAGCGCACTGCTGTGGATATAGGAAGGGGTATAGCAGCAGAGCGTGTTCACGACGCCTGGAAAGCTTCTTTACTGTTCCCATCGCACACACATCCAGGTTTATGACTGTGAGGCTACGATCATTGTGTTTTATTAATCTATTTGACTTCAGTGACTGTTGGTTAATAAAATCTTGTTGATCTTTCATCTAATGCGTATGGAGCTGCAACTAATCATTAGTTTCATTATTGTTTAATATGCCTTTGTCTAATCTCATTCATGATTAGTTGTTTTAATGTGTATAACATGACAGATAATTGTGAGAAATGCCGATCACAGTTTCACTGAGCCCAACGTGACACATTGAAGTTGCTTGTTTTGTTCAAGCGACAGTCCAAAACGCAAAGATATATATATATATATATATAACTGTCAGAGAAGTGTAAAAAAGGGACTCAAAGAATTAATCAAAATAGTTGCAAAGGAATTTTCACTCGACTAATCGATTCAGCTGTATCCTCTCTTCCTTTGACCTCAGTTATCAAAGCAAATGCCTATTGCAGTACTACTGGGAACTGTATTTCATTTTCACAGTAGCCTCTTGTGTGGCTATTTTGGGAGGGTTGACCTTAGGCCTTGAGGCATGTTTATATATAGGTCGCTGCATATATTGAATTAGCATGATTAAAGTCTGACATCATCACTTGACACTCTTTGTCTGTTACGTTTACAGAGGAACGACATTGCAATGGCAATAACAAAGTTTGACCAGTTTGACTTCCTGATTGACATTGTGCCCCCGGGACGACCTGAAGCCACCTAAACGACAGGTAGGAAAGCCCACACCGCCCGGATTGACTTATTACCCATGCAGTGCTGGGCAAACAGCAGATGGAAAAATAATTTGAGTACAGTAAAGTTGGCACAAGAAGAAGAGTTGATCATCTTCATCTCAGGCGCTTTTCCATTGTTGGCAACCTGGAGGAGCTGTAAACATCCTTGACTGGAAGCTGTGGTTTTGACAGCGAGGGCTTTCAGTCGGATGTTTGCAGCATCTTATTGCCTCTGACAGCGTAACCTCTACCAGGGACCAATTCAATGAACCAATTTCTCACAGAAAAGCAGCATATCACGTTGACGTTTTGCTCAAGCGGGAGACTAATGTACCTTATACAAATATAGGATACCAGATGGATGTGTGAGATATTTAAAAATGTTGTCGACTGTCTCCAGACATGTAAACATCCTACACTCTCAGCTGTGTTGTCATGGAGCTGGGAGAAGGGTGTTTACGCTTCTGGTGATGGAGAAACCTCATCAAGATGAACCTCATTAGGGAGTTATGAAGCAGAGTGACACATACTGATAATTTGATTTGTGATAATTGTTAGACCTGGGTTCAAGCCCTCGTGCCAGCAAGCATCTAACCTGCTGAACTGTGCTGAGTACAGCGAATCCCAGTGAACTCTGACGCTGCACTTTTGTGGCTGACCCAGGAAGAGGACGAACAGAGAGAGCATTTACATACATAAATCAATAACTGTCACATTTGTTTTAGTGTAACTTCATTCCAGTAGTGTCACAAATGTTTGATGCAGTCTTTTAATTGTTCATGTTGATCACAGTTAAAACACATCACCATGTTCAGCCTCGCATGCCTCCAGGTCTGCAGTGTATGGTATTGCACAATATGGTGCCTGTAATGGATCTCATGTCCAGATTACATTACTCTCCTCCCAGCCACATCCCATCAGTTATTTATCAGACCTGACCTCTTCTACCGTTACACCTGCAAAAATAATTCATGGAGATGTAATGGACTGATAGGCCTTCTTCGATGTGTGTGCCTGTGTGTCATTTTCAGGAGGAGATGCGTCAGTCGGTAGCTCCAGCAGAGCCCGTGCAGTACTACTTCACTCTGGCCCAGCAGCCTGGAGCTGTGCAGGTGCAGGGCGCACAACAGGCCCAGCAGCCCGGCGCACAAACAGCCACGACCATCCAGCCTGGACAAATCATCATCGCACAGCCACAGCAAGGACAGGTACTACAAATGCCCCGTTGGAAGAGCTTTTATCAGCGTTTGTAACAAACCACCTCACAGAGTACAAATGATACACCTCAGGATTTAAAGAAGGTACAACAAAATGAAACCACAGCTGGATATGAGAATTTTAGGCAATAATAAGTGCGACGTGGACAAATACGTGAACAACCGTCTACAGCTGAGAGGCTTAACTGACCCCATAGAAACACAAATTACCAGTTAATGAAGCCCACACTGAACTTTCCAAAAAGGACCCGAAGGATTACTTCTCCCAAGTACTTTAAGTAGCACTACCTCCACCCAGTCATGGGAATCATGCTGCGAAAGGCTTGTTACGTTGGTCATCAGACCTGGCTTTATTGATATTAGCTCACATTCAGTAGCTGACCACTCTCCCACCAGCAGGAGTAACTGAACCGCAGAACACACCCAGCGCGAATAATTTTGAATTTCCCCTACAGGGGATCAATAAAGGCACATCTTACCCTAACTACACGCATGCATATCCTACCTCTAACAAGCCCAGAGAGGAAACATCTGAACACCCTAAACAGAATATTCCCTTATTTACTAATGTTATAAATTAGACTATAAATTTGTGCTACTTTTGCAGTATCATATCTATCTAAAATTGAAACATATACGTACAGTGTGTAAATAATGGTTTCTTAAATCATAAAATAAGCAGTTATATTTTGCCTTACAAGGGTAGGACACAACAAAAAAAGGAAAATAAACTCCTCAAACTCAATTTATAAAAAAAAAAAAAAAATCAAAGTCCAGTTTCTCATCTTACTTGTACGGCGTGCTTCAGTTATGTAGAAATGAGCTGAAACAGTCCATAGCACACACATACAAAAATACAGTCTGTTTCTCACACTGATACACACACACAGGGTATTAGGGGGTGGGCATTCTCCATCTGGATCAGAGTGTTTTTACCAGTCAGTAACAATATGCATATTCAGGGACACCTTTCAATTGTCTCACTTTCTAATGGTCTCATTCCTACTACGTTAGCTGCTAAGCTCTCTTTCTCAAGCTTGGTCTCTGCATGTCATGTAGCCGTGCTGCTGGACTGCTGCGGTGCTTCATGCTGCTTCAGCAGACTGCCTTTAGCTGAGCTGTCATACTCATTTAGACCTGGCCCAATTCACTAGCACTGCTACTGCTGCAGTCCCCGCTGAGAGCAGGGAGGTCACAGTTTGACACTCACCTTACATAGACTACATTGTAGGCTATTTACAAGGTAGCGTAAAGTAAAAGGTAGGCCTTGAGGGTATAAGTGAAAGTTTTAAATTTTACTCACCAAAAAAGATTTGTTCATCAAGTGCTTTTCAGATGAAAAAAAAAACGTGGAATCGTTGAAGCTTCATCTCAGTCCCTCTATCATTGCAGCCTGCTGTTTTGTCTATCAGCTCAATCGAACATTTTGTTAGTATTTAAGTCACATCACAAGTGTTTGCTGGTGTATAACAGAGCTGGTTAACTTGCAACTACCCATAAAGCACATGCTATTTACAGTTGGTTATAACAGATTTGGTCTGTGGTGTGAAGAGTTTAGAATAAAAAGAAGACAAAGAAAAGATGGTGACATTTAGTGTGAGAAAATATGATGGACAAAGATCTTAGTTCACACCTTTTATTTGTGTCTGTGTTCCGTTTGCAGAGCTGTCAGTGTCACTAGTTGTCACTGTACCAATTCTGTCATGCTTCTCTCAGGTCACCTATCCTCTCATAAGTACTTATGAAACCATAGCTGACATTGCTAAAGCTGCTGTAAATGTCACTGTGATGTATATGCATTTTCAAAGCCTCCACCATGATTTTTTCCCCTGACCTTTTACCTCAGCTCCTTTTTTATCATTCATAAACATGTCACTAAATGTCATTTGCTGCTTACACGTCACTGTTTGCTGCTAACCCTTAAGCTTTTTACGCGTACACGCTACACATGCTTACATTCATGTGTCAAGTTGTTGCAATCGCTGCTTTCTCACCGTGTGTCTTTCTGTCATTTTCTCATTCTATTCTGTCGGGCCATCAGATGCTGCAAGGTGCCACCATGCAGCAGTTACAGCAAGTGCAGGTGCAGTCACAGGGCACACCCATCACGGTAAACACACATGCACACGTCCATTTATTTGTCCACTAAACACATGCATGATACTGCATGCAACACACACACACACACACACACACACACACACACACAGAGGTTGCCGCGGAGCTGTAGCTGACTGCTGCCTTCAAGCTCTGTTCTGTTCAGGTGACATGAGATCAGGTGGCCTTTCCTAGATAGTGTGACAGATGAAAAAGAGAGGACTTGAAACCTGCGTTGTCACCTTACGTGCCCACATCTTTTGTGCCTGCCTGACGATCTTTTAACAGCCTTTAAGGATACATAAGCGTCATGGTGCTGGTTAAAAAGTGATTCCACAGAAGTTAGTGATTCCCTGGTTCTGTGCGTTGTGTCAATCATAAACTACATGTCTGCCCCAGTTGTTGTTGTTGTTCAGCAACTAATGTGTTACTGTTGTCTCCTTCTATTTGTCTGTCTCTCTTTCTGCTTTTATCTTTCCTTTTCTCTCTTCTTTTCCCTCCATTAGAGTGCGCCCGTGGCCATGCAGGTGAGTGAGGGCCAACAGGTACAGATTGTCCAAGCCCAGGGTCAAGCACAGGCAGCTCAAGCCCAAGGCCAGACCATGCAGGTCATGCAGCAGATCATCACCAACACAGGAGAGATCCAGCAAATCCCAGTAAGGAACAGCATCAAGCTGAAGTAAACGTGATTAGGGGAGGGATTGATGAGCCAAGATGAAAAGGTCTGGGAACTGAATGAGGGGATGAATAGATGGGCTCAGGTTAAAAGTGATTAAATGGCTAAAGTAGCCTGTGTTTGCTGCATGTATGTAGATCATCAAACATTAGTTTTACAAAGTTAACAATTCCCCAGAGCAAAGTGAATGATTCTTGTTGCTGTTGTCCAGGGTAGGAAAATGGCTGTGTCCTTCTGTGTTCCAATGACCTTTGGTCTGAACCACACTGTGTCTCCCCCTTGTGTTGCTTGAGTGTAGGTGCAACTAAACACAGGCCAGCTGCAATACATCCGTCTAGCCCAGCCCGTCTCCGGAGCGCAAGTGGTCCAAGGACAGATTCAGACTCTTGCCAACACTCAGCAGGTGATCATGACAGCAACAAAAACAGGATTCATGAAGCAAATTATCTGATTATACTGTTAGTTTGTTTATGATTACCGTTGTTAATTTTATTTAACTTGAATGGTTTTCAGATCACACAAGCAGACGTGCAGCAAGGACAGCAGCAGTTCAACCAGTTTACTGACGGACAGGTAACAGATACAACACATACTGTATATCCAACATGTCAAAGCTGTAGTAATGACAGTGACATTTTGAGCTAAATATTGAACTTTTATATTTTATTTGTTGCCGGGTGGCACCTGACTCAGTGTCCTTATTTCTGGCTTGTACACATTTTTACCATTTCTCATTTTAGCAACTGTACACAGCTAGCTTACCAACTGGCATGTGCCGCTTATAGAAACAAGCAATTTAATCTTAATTCAACTAGCAAAGCTATAACTGTTAGTTACTAACAAATAAGAGACAAAAAGACAAAATATGTCAAATCAGAAGTAGGCAGTTTAATTTAAAATACAATACAATTTTATTGAAGAAATGACCCAAATGTCTCTTTGTTACAACCCAATAGCAGTCTAGAAACATGTAGCTGGATGTGATCCTATTAAGATCCAACTACACACAGACCATCATCCTCTCTGTCTGTCTGTGTTTTACAGCAGTTGTATCAGATTCAGCAGGTGACGATGCCAGCGGGACAGGAGCTGACCCAACCGATGTTCATACAGTCCACCAACCAGACAGCTGACGCACAGGTCACGCAGGTCACCACCGAATGAGCTCAACCAGGAACCTTTTCTCCACACACACACCACATGCATACCAGCCCATGTGATGCCGACAGATGCCACCAACTTCGACAATGGACGCTTGATAACCTTGATTTTATTTTTTGTAATAAATTTAGTACACTGGATTTAAAAAAAACCCAAAGGGACAATGATTGACTCACATGTTAAGTTGCATCCATACTTAGACAACTTTTGTACTTGTCACCCACATCTGTAGAGAAAATATGCATCCACTGCCACAGTCCCTCTACACAGACCAACTGAATTTTTGAAAACATGAAAAAATAGTATGCTTTATTCCTGCTGCCTCTCCATTTGGAAATGAATGAATTGAAAGTGGAAATGTCCGTCTCTTTCTACATGACCTGGCATGTCTGTGGTTAAAGGAAACCATGGGATTCCTCACCGCCTGCTTTCCTTCTGGGAAAACATGAATCATACCCTCTTTTGTTGTTTTTCAACTAGTTTATTATTAAAGTGAAGCCATATACCTCAGATATCACTTTTTACAGCAAGTCAATCCAATGGATCTCAAGAAGAGGTTGTAAGGTTAAATTATAAATTTCATGTAGTATCTTGTTTCCCACATTGACGATGAAGCGTGACTTTATGTTGAAAGGGCTTCAAAATGTAGGTTCATTGTGTGTGTGTGTGTGTGTGTGCGCACGCTTGTATTTCAAGCACCCTCACCACTGTCATCTTTACTCTTCCATTTTGTTTCTTCATTCACTCTTTCTTTACCCCTCTGTCTTTAGAGCAGGGAATCTCCTCTCTGCTTCTATGCAGTTTCACACAGCCCTCTCTGCCTGGGTGGTTTTGGAGTCTTGTGCCCTGGTTTAAGTCTCATGTACAAACTCATGACTCTGTCTGGAGAAAAACAAACACCCTTTTTATAGAACTCAGCTTTTTTCCCTATTCAAGTGTTTTTCTTTAGGTTTTGAGATGATGTTTAGCCTCATATCTTCCCCCATCATTTTTTGTACAGTAATGATTATTATCAATGTTATTGTTTTTGCATGTAGTTCAAACTGCCAGCATGACATGCAATAGATAGGTACACTTTTATTTTTGATGTTCCTTTTTGTAAACAAACTTTGTTTGTGAGAAAAAATAAAAAACAAAACTTGTGTAAGACTCTTGTTTTTATAGTTTTTTTTCAAAGTGAGTGTCAAGTACTAATCTTTGCTTTTATTGTTTTATTCTAGGTTAAATTATTGTGTGTGGACTGTAGACAGGGAGACAGGAGAGAAATGCCACAGCACACCAAGAGATAAGACTTGAACGAACCCAGGCACAGGTAGACCCATCCCACCACCAGAGCCCAAACTATCATTGCCTTTTATAATAACTTTTATCTAATAGGTATGAAGTCGACGCAATATCAAAAGGCAAAACGGGGGTTGGGGACCTAACAAAATATTTGTGGGTTTTAACAGTGCTAATGTTGGTGTGAGGCTTGTGTTGTTTTACCAAATGGCCATAGGAGGGCATCACTGATCTAATAACTGTAAATGCTACTGTTATGCTGTAATAGGGGACAAGATTTATTGCCAAACACAGGTTTACAATTTTCCACCAGGAGCGTGGTTTAAGGTGCTCCGACAAGCTACCCAATATCTACCCATGTTGCAACCAAACTAGACAATATGAACACCACTAATCTTATTTCTGCTGCCCTCCTCGAGTGCTACAAAAGCTTCATGTGCTACAAAGGGCAAGCGGTTAACAATAGAGTCACGAGTTATTTGGCTGGAAACTGCTCAGCTTCTGCGAGATCAGCCTACATTCCTTATCCGACCTAAATCTTAAAAGGAAGAGAAGTAATTATGGTGAAACTGAAAATTATGTAGATGCAAGGTGTTCATAATGGTAGGCTACTTCTTTCTGCCAAGTAAAAGGTCTCATTGTGCCAGTGTTGAAAGTTAAAAGCTCAAAAGTTGCAGCTATCACTTTGAAGTGCTTTCCTATCGCGCTGTGTGTTTCCCCCACAGTGATGAAGAAATATTCTGATCCTTAAGTAAAAGTACTAATACCACACTGAAAATACTCCACTCTAAATCCAGCATTCAAAACTTTAGTTAAGTAAAAGCGTTACTAACTGAGCAGTAAAATGGTCCCTGCCATTGTTTTACTATTATATCTGACGTTTTTGGATTAATATTATTGCTACATTAGTGGGCATGTTGAATTTTCTGCTGTAGATTTTTAAGGTTGAGCTACTTTTAACTACTTTATATATATATTGTCAGGTAGTTTAATTTATAGCAATGCATCATCGCTGTCCTGTGTAATCTGAAAAGTAAAGCTGTCTGACAAAAGAAGGGGAGTGAAACATACAATATTTGCTTATGAGATGTAGTGGAAGAGAAGGATAAAGTAGCAGAAAATAGAATTAGTAAAGTACAAGTACCTCGAATTTACAAGTACTGTACTTGGGTAAAGTACTTAATTACATTCCACCACTGGTGACCACTAACTACACAATTGCCTGGTTAAATGACAGTAGTCAGAGGCACAAGTAAACATTAGTCAAACCGGAGGGCTCTTTACTTAATCGACTTAATCACCGAACAATAACTGCATTAATGAGTGCAGACTCATGCTCAGCTCTGTCTAATAAGAGCAGTGAGGATTGTGAGAATGTTGAGCTTAAGTCTAGCATGAAAAGGATTGTCTGGTGGTATTTTTCTTGGCCGGTTCATCTGGTCAGATCAAGGCAACCTTGGCCAGATGAATCGGGGCTGACTGCCTTGGCTACAGTCTGGACCTTGTGATTGGGCCACAACACCAGTTGGTCTCACCAAGTAAGGGACAAACCCATAATAGGAGTGGACATTCACTTAGATGGGGTTTGTGTTTGATCCTCTCTTCTCTCTCGCTGAGGTGTCGGGAGAGTTTCTTTTAATCACTATCAAACCATAAGGCAAGTTTTTCCCAGGTCCTGGGATTTATGTGTTGTGTAAGAATAATGTGACAGTTCAATGATCCATGTAGTCAAATTCTCTTATCGCTTATCTCCCTTCAAAAGGGACTCAGGGTGCAGGGTCAGCAACAGAGCGGCACCTCTGGTGGTGAAATAGATTCACAACCAGAGTCCAGCCCAGTGCATTACAAAGTATGAAAAGTATGATATCAGTTCCGAAAATAAATCGAGAGGCACAAACTAGTTTTAATTTATTATAAAATGAACAGTAACTATATTCTTTGCACAATGATTAACATACACTCCAAAAACTGAATCCATTTCAGTTTTAATTTGTAAATGAGAATGTATAATTGCCGATACCCTGTCTGTAGCACTGTAGGTGCTGACACAGAGCCTTGAAGGTGAGTCAAACAGCTCAATAATGGCCGCCTTAATACAGCCCACCATATATCATTCAGAGAGAAACATTGTGTTCATAAGGCAAAAAACACCTCAGGTGAATCTCAGCGAAACTTAAAGGTAGCCTACAATGTGTAGCTATTGTGTTCACTCCATACAATCTCAATTTACAGTTATCAGTTTTAGAAAAAAGCAAACTACTAACAGCAGGGCAAGAATACAAAAAAACTGACCAAACTTCTGAAACTCGCCTGTTAGTTTACTTTGTTGCTTAGCTCAGTTTTGGAATGACCATAGTAGCAAGAAAGCAGCCACATCAAAACCATATATCGACACCATTTGGAATGGTTTTCAGTATAGTTTGTGTTGGCGTCAGGTGCACTAAAGATACGTTTTGCTAAATAGCCAACTTTAGATGTTACCAGTCTAAAAGAAGTGTCATGAGTTCAGCATTCTCGCCAAGAGCTGGCTCCAGCTGTAGAAACATTAATATTTATTCTTGCTTTGCTTTTCTTTGCCATCTTTGTGTTTCTGTGACACTAACGGGGGGGGGCTGTATTTTACTTTCAATCTAGACTCGCGTAACCAGACCCATCTCCACAGTGCTCAGCTTGACAAGCCCTCAGGGTAGCTCTGCTTCTTTGTCCTCTCATGTTGGACTGAGGGCAGTCTGGACACTACAGAGACTCACTGTTGTCTCTCGAAGCAAGTGGTATTACAACACAGGATGGGCCGGGGGTAGCAAGTTAGCATGCTAACTTTAGTAGAAACATAGACGTTTTTGACGTCATGATGTCAGAATGGTTACTTCAAATCCTGTTGTAATTTTTTTTTTTATATTTTAAACAAACATTCTGGGCAAATCTTACACATTTTACCTTTAACTAGCAGTTCAGTGTACTTTCTGTTCTGAGCTCTGGAATATTTTGGCTCTTCTTTCGGCTTCAGATAAAGAGGGATAACTTTCATAAGTTTGCAATTGTGCAGAACTTCACTGATAAACCTGAGAGTCTACAAATCATGTTTGACCCTGATTACAAAGACTCACTCCATAGACTGGAGACGGATCTATTAACCCTATAGACATTGACATTTTAGGTCCTCTGACCTCTGTATGTCTTGAAATCAGCCAGTGTCTGGTTTGAACCAGACACTTTTCAATGTTGCTACTAGGACTGGACGATATGGCAAAAATGTTATCACGATAAAAAGTTTCATATCTTTCGATATCTATAATTATCGCGATAAGTATCAAATCTATATTTCTTTCGGGTTTAAAATCTGATTTCTGCTCCTGAGTGAAAGTTGAAGAATCCTGGCGATTAGTTGTGGTTTAAACTATTATGATACAATCTGTGTCAACAAATATGCAAAGTTAAGTAAAATCTTTGTATGTTTTTTTCCTTGTTTTTAAAAATGTGTATTATTCAAGTGAATAAAGTCAAACATTTATTGAATATTTACTGGTCATTTGTTATATTGTTATTGAAAAAATTATGTTGCGATAGTTATTGTTTTATAGTCCAGCCGTAGTTGTTGTGTTGCTCCATCTTTTTATAGCTCCGAGTTGTATGGGTTAGTGTTGTTTTTGCCTGACAGAAGTGAGGTAGCATTTACACTGCATTCCCCTCCACCCCTCTAAATGGTTGTGTGCAGTCACTGCTATAAAAGCAATACAAGTGGTAGTAAGTTACAAAGGATCTTTTGACTGGTCATGAATGGGCCACTGAGTGAGCTCTCTGCCCAAACTACCTGACTCAGTCACTGGACGTAGTGGTCGACACATATTCATGTTGCAGACTGTCAGATTGATTAATACGGGAAAGCTGCCTCCCATCAGTTTACATTTTTACAGCGTCTACACAATGACACAATGTCATTTCATCTCTCCAAAGACTTTAACCAGACCTATCACAACAACATTAATCCAACACTACAGACACTATATCAACAATTCATCTGCCCCCATCTCCTCCCGTCTCCTCTCCAAGTCCCTTTGATGTTTTCCATTTAGAAAAATCTGTGTTAAAGAGGAGGAAACAGATAAAAAGGAGAAGAGAAAAGAGAGTAAATAAAGGCAAACAAGAGCGTGGTCTGGGAAAGCCATTAAGTGGCGTAAGGAAACGACCAAGTGCGCAGCAGAAATAAAAGGTTGGTGCAGGTCGGATGGAATGAGTTTGTACTGTAGCGCACAATTGCTGATGTAGTGAGTATTTTTGAGTTCCCATAGATTCCCTGAGTGGCTGTCGACTCCTGGAGCTCAGTGGGCTCCGTGGGGCGTAAGTGAATGCTTGGAGTGTGGAGTGCAGTGGAAAAACAACAAAGAGGGGAGAGGTGGGCGTGAAGAGAACAGCCGCGACCTAACACCGGGCCTCTGTAGTCCGCTCTGGTTCCTCCGCGACTGTAATTCCACCCTGAGTGCCACCAAATCTGTGTATATGCGTGTGTGAGCCCTTCCTTATGGTCTGGTTGTGTACATTTGTGCTTTTAACCACCCGTTCCACATTCGCATTTTACAGTTTGACCTTGCTCAGCTGTTGTGTGTTGTCATGGGGGCGGCCTTTTATCCCAGAGGCCACCTTAGATACTCTGCCCAGCTCTAGGTGTTGATTGATGGATGAGAGTAACGCTGGTTTACGGCTGTTACTGTAATAGAAAGTGGGGGGTGCGTGGTTTTGCCTTGGTGAAACTTTGATGTAAATCCCTGAGGGTGGTACGAGCAGTGTCGGCCTGTCCATCAACACTTTCTTCCTCCGTCGCCCCCTGGCCTGGTTTGGACTGCTGAGAGACGGAGAGAAGGAGACGAAACCATGCAGAGAGAGGGTTGTAGTGGGAGTTTCCCAGTACAGGATGCTGTTGTGTTGATGTTTAGATATTACCTCCTCCTTTCATCGTGGGCGTGGTTAGACTCCAAGGCTCTGACCTTCTTCCCAAATTAGATCCCTTCTCCTTTATCTTTCTTGTCATTTACATTACTATTTTGGCAGAAATATACACCTTTGCTCACACCTGTGGGTATGTAAAGCCCAATCTGTAATTACCATGTCAATTAAAAATAAATTCACTAAGAAGTTAATAAATCAATATAATATTAGCAGTTTATGTGCTTCTCAACTGATTATAAGCCAAATTAATCAGCCTCTTTATAGCATCAGAAATTCAATGAGGTGGATGAAGTTGCTGTCTGGAACCAGGACCAACAATCAGTTTGTGCGCGATAGCTGGTTTGAATAATGTGATTTGAGATATGCTGATAATCAGACTGAATTGTCATTTTGTTGTTTCAATTCATTAGATATGTGGGCAGCATTTTAGAGCGCTAATGATAGGGTTGACACTTTTCAGGCTCCGAAAAAGCTTTATTGCCAAGTAGTTTTTACACATACGAGGAATTTGCTTTGGTTACTAGGTGCGTAACAATTATGTCATGGATTGAGCCTTTTAAATCTGATTATTTGTGCTTGTGGTACTCAGGACTTTAGGGTACTCTGCATCCTGCATTAGCAGTCAAGTCTAGCAAGCTGAAATGATTATTTTATTCATTGGTTTGCAAACCTTATGTGGTTCCAGCTTTTCATATGTGAAGATTTGCTGCTTTTTTCAGTTTTATACTGTACTAAACCAAACATCTTTGGGTTTTGGACTGCTGACCTTACAAAACATGACATTTGAAGACATCTAATTCAGCTCTGGGAAATTGAGATGGGCATTTTTCACTATACTGTCTGACATTTTGACATGAGACTCTTTAGTTTCCCTGCGTGGGAATCAATAATGTTTATCTACAGATTAAATGATTAGTCAGATAATCCAAAAAAATGATCTGGCTGTTTGTAGAAACAGAATACAACCAGTTCCCACTCTGTATTAACACTTTGCTGTAATGTTCAGCTGTCAACAGTGGATTCCATTTTATAGCCAACAGTAAGTCCATCAGTCTATATGTGTGACTCTTAGCAAAGAGTTAAGGATTAGTGATGTTACGTTATGTTATGGGAGCGGGCCCTGGGAATAATGTCTAGATTTGAGACTCCAGCTGACATTCCTGCGCGTCATTTCACAGACCTGCATGTTCCATAAACTGCAGCAGCCACGATGGACAGGAACGCACATAGCTAGGATGAGTAACCTGCCTCTGCTGTTAGGAAACACTTTCACAATGCTGAACCATTGTCTATGGTAGACGGTCAGCGTCTCTGTTTGATGCAGGCGATAATGTGTACTTAGCGTTGGTACACTGCACTTAAATTTCACAAAAGTTCTGTCAATGATGAAATGATTCACTCAGGTGGGGGCTAGAGATGTGAGTGATGAGGCGCCGGAGAAAGAGAGCAGATTTGTCCCTCTTTCTTTTGCTTTCTCAGGACTTCAGGTACACCCAAGTTTACATTTAACCTAGTGCTTCTGTTTTAAGCTTTCAAGATATTAAATGACTGTGAATTATCTTCAGTCAGATGATACAATGGGGCCAGCAGGAGTTTGGGGACCACCTCCACAATGCATTCCTCTGAGGTCCTCTGACAGATGATCTCTCTACAGGGCACTTGTGCTCCATAACCCTAGTATTTGTGTCATAACCACAAGCCTCTGTGTGTGTCACAGTCATAGATTTAGAAAGCTCTGTCCACTGAGGAGGAGGCTGTGGTCAGTGTCCCCCAGCACCTGTCTCTGCTGTCCCAAACCCCTGTAGCCATGGATTCAAGACCCCTCCTACAATTAGCTCAAGTGACATTTTCATCTTGGAGGAAAGAAAAAAGAAACTTTTATTACTTTTAATCCCAGACCTTTAAAAAGTATGTTTCAGAAGGCTTTGAGACTGTATCTGGGGCAGGAATAAACTGTACTCCCTGGATCATTCTATTATAGCAGTGCAGCATTTGTGGTGCATATGCATATGCAGGCCTTCTTATCAAAGTTACCAGCTCTACCAGAAACCTCTCATCCTTCCGGCTTCATAAACGAAAATTACTGTCATGTCTTCCTCTCCCAGTGACCGCATGCATCCCGTTCCGATGCCGTGCCCGGAGTCCTCGGCTCTTGCCATCGCTTCTCTTTCTGCACGTCTACTCACCAGAGAGAAGGGGGTTTCATCGTTGTAAGCGTTTACCAAGCGGATGCAAAACACGTTTCATAGTTGCAAGAGTTTTAGAGTTGGCCGTCAGCGATTCTTGACATCATACTTTTGGTCTGCAGTTCTGCGCGCTCCACCCCGCCTGCCTGCCGGAGCAGAGAAACGCTAGACTACAGAGACGCACAAGGAGGGGAGAGCAGGCTGATGTTGGCGCTGGGCCGTGTCTCTGCCCAGAGAAACAGCTAGGACGAACTTAGTGTAATAATGCTGGTTACTGTAGGTAGATATAGGTGGCTTGGAGAGCACAGATCCACTGCACTCGCTTGCTTTGTACCCTTGTTTAGTGCTTTATAACTGCACGTTTGAAGTGTATTTATGGTAATAGATAATTTCTGCTCAACTCTGCTTTTATAGAGTAAGTGCATGCATTGGTACTTCTCTGCACCCCGCTGATTACATCACATCTGACTCTTAACAATGATCGCTGGAGGTCACGTTTCAGCGCGACGCACTTGTCCTAATATCGTCCATCGTTTCTTTTGCAGCCGTGACTTGATTTACAGATAACTTTTAAATCTCAACCAATCAAACTGAGACTGCAAAATATCAGGTGTGATATATGCACTCGTGTGTTTTGATCGGTAGACTAGTTTTTAGTCCACTTTATTGGCAAGACAAACCGGACTATGACTTGCTCAAAACTTTGCTCTGCGCTCCTGCGGATGATCCAGTGAAAACTGTCAACTCACATGTAGTTTGATCTTGTCCGCTTGAAGATGCTAGGAAGTCCGTCAAACAACGGCGGCATTAGAATGCTGGTGCCCCCGGCTGCGAACGACGACAGGCGGGTAGAGTTTGTGGCTCTCACCGCTGTCCACACGGAGAGAAGCGAGCCGTCCACCCCGGAGCGCGGGCACCCGTCTCACCGCACAGGTCTGCTGGGCACCCCGCTGCCCGGGCCGCCCGGACCCCGCGCCAACACGTCTGCTTCAAGTAAACGCTACAGAAAGTTACAAAACTGTCTGTACAACGTGCTGGAAAGACCAAGAGGATGCGCATTCATCTACCACGCATTCATGTAAGTGTATCATCATTTTTTTATTGGCCAGTGACCAGAGCAAGCGCATTTAAATGTTTCTTCTTTTCCAATAACAACTTTTTAAAGTACTATCTTAAAGTTAGTGAGTGAAACCACATGCTTATTTCCAGTCATGTGTTTTGGTCAGTGTATGCCAGCAATCACTTGATGAATTTTCCAATTAACCAAGCAGAGTTGCTTATGCGACAATTAGCACAGTCATATGCCATACATCATCACAACAGGCGGTCTTCTGTTCAATTTCCCCATGTCTCTCTCTGATTAAATCATCAGGTGGATGTTGGATATTAAATTTAATTTGTCCAAATCCTGGGGGGATTTTATTTGGCTTTTTTTAAAAATAAAACCTGAAATCCCCTTGTAAACATTCTTGATGCCAGCTGATAGTCATGATTTTAAATGAATTACTTTGCAGTATGTTTCTTTTTTTTCATTGGCCAACCAGTTTAAAGGGTGGAGAGGTGTGAATGATGTACTGGAAAGGTTTGTAATGACAGTAAGTAAAAAAATAACATCAGCGTTTACATGTTAGGGGGTGTAAGGGTGGTTAAAAACTTTATTGGGACTGGACTTTTTTGTCACAGCATTTTTCTGACAGGTGAAGTAAATAATGCATAAAGTAAAAAAAAAGACTTTTTAAACAGATGAAGGATAAACTTGCCAATTAAACACATGCAGTAAAAATAGAGCTAAAACTAAAGCAACTCCCCTGCTGTACTGTAAAGTCTTCTGTCAGGGCTTTAAAGTACCCATGTGCCATATGTTCAGTACAACATGTAAACACTGGAAACGTATCAGCTTGCTGGTAGTGGTGGCCATTCCCTTCTTTCAGACCAACAGCTCAGGACTAGTACCTATGTAAAACATACACCACTAATTTGTCTAAACTAAATTGTCATTTGGTTGAATGTGCACCCGTCTCAGATTTAAATTGAACTTCTTTATTAACAAAACAAAATAATAATAGGAAAGCTTGGTGTGAGAGGTAGGCCTATAAGTGTCTCATTAAAAGTCAAAGTTCACTCAGTGAATATTTACCGTTTCCTAAGTGTGTCAGTATATTTCAGTCTCTTAAGTGAGGCCCAGGACAGTTGTGCACCGGCAGCTGTCCTGCCGCTGTGTCTGGCACATAGTGGACAGAGTATTATGTGTGGGAGCTCCTTGGACCGGGCCGTGCTTTCCGTGTCGTTGTTTAGACAAGTACGGCAGTCTCTCTGCCAATGCCATCATGTGTTTATAACAGAGGGGAAATCCCACTGCAGAGCCACGTCTCTCATGTTAGTTCTCATCATATTCCTTCGGCACATTAGTGAGTGCAGAGTGGCAAACGCTCTCACTTTGTCCCTCACCTCTTTCACTTCCCTTTTTTTGTTTCTTCCTTCTCAATTCCCACAGGAACTGCAGACATGTCTTTGCAGCACACACAGAACTACATGTCATGTACCCACCTTCCAACCCTGTGCATTTCTCATTAAGGGCGATGGCCTTTGCAGGGTAGTTGCCAGTGACATTACTGGATGTTGGAGGGGATGTCAGCTTTGCCACTGTTGTTATTTTTCTGTCAGAGAAGGTAGGACAGGTGCTCAGAGGTGCCCATATCATGTTTCAAATGCCACGGCCTCAAAGACGAAGCAGGACTGACTTTAGAAGTGAATCAACTCTGTGATGGCCTTTTTTATTTCGCCGTCTTAACAGATTGCAAAATGTACCTGAGACTAAAATCTTACTAGGCTTAAAAAAAAACAACAACTTTGACATGATATATGTTGGGTGCACATATGTCTAGCTGAGTGCATCTTTCCCATAATAGTGCATCACCCTGAGCTGTGCATTTGTTTTGATTAATTGCATGTGAGGTGCTCACCGTGCTAAGAACTAAACCACATGTGAAGAAAATTTGTTGTACGATGAAGCTCAATTAAAGCGGCGTTGATCTATTGTAATTAAATAGAGCCATACACTGCTGTGTAGGGCGCTGTGCTAACGTCCCTTGATCCTTTAATTAGTCCTGCATTGTAACGGGGGACGCTAGAACAGATGTGTTGCTTCTAGAGAGCCTCTCTGAGCAGGTGTGTGTTGGAGTGTGTATGAAAAAGGGGTGAAGTAGCTCTGCACTGTTAAGTCCTACCACACTCCACAACCCTCCTCGTTGCTGTCACAGCTGCACATAAGATGCACCCTCAGAGAAACAGATTTCCCTCTTAGATAAAGGTCTTGGGTGACTTCAACATCCTGCCTTCTAAACGGTTCAGCTAACATTACTGTAAACTGTTTCACATCTGTATTTCGACTGTTTCCTGTGGATTAAACACTTTGTCAAATACTCGCTCCTGCAAGTGTAATAGCTGTATGCTAATTCAGAGCTGGCACAGGGTTCCTGCTCTCCTCTCCTCGGCGCCTGGAGACGTGGCATTAGTTATGCTCAGCTAAAATCCTTCTTTTCTACACAACCAAGAAAAGGTATGGAGGGCCTGTTAAGAGACAATAGTGTTCCCAGAAACTTCTGTGGATCTTTGAAAAACGGCCAGATATGAGGAATTGCTCACCAACCTGAGTGGTTGCTTGGACGACACTGCAGACTCCTGCATTCGCCCAGGCTGTGGTTCAAGTGGTGCGTTTGAAATGTTAAGTGCCGCTTGTTTTGCTATGGCCCCTAAGTCACTCACAGTAAAAGCTCCAGACCACTTTGTCACCTTTGAATCCCTTCTCTTTGTTTCACCTGCAGTAAAAGTACACTGTCAGCAGGAGGGATGTGGTCTGCTTGTCTGAGCCTGTGCAGTCCGTTAAAGAAGCCCAGCGAGAAAGTTTGGGTTGTAAAAAAGTGTGGAGGTTTCCAAGAATCTGTGTAACTCGACACACAAATTATACTTGATGTGTAAACAGTATGTGTATCTTTGAGGCGACTGCAACTAATAATTATTTTCATAATTGATTGTTTTTTTTTAAATTAATTGTTTAGTGTGTTAAAAGTGAGAAAATAGAGATACAGTGGACAAGGCGATATATTTAAATATCTTGTTTTGCCTGACCAACAGTTTGAAACCCAAAGATTTTAAGTTTACAATGATATGTTTACAATGCATTTAAATGAATGATTGATAATAATTCATTTTGTGTTTGTTTATGCGTGTGGATTGTCTGGGTGCAAACCTGCGCTATGAGTTTGGCAGATGCTTGACAGCATTCAGTGGGATCGGTTTCAGAGTTCCCCCTCACCTCTGACCTGTCATGCATTTCCACCATTGGCGGTGCCACATATAGACCGCCACAGGAGGCTGCCTGTTTTGCCCAAAGTAATTCATCCCAGCAGGAAGACCTTTACGGCCGTGGAACTCCAGTCTAAAATCAGGCTACCACTCCCAGATCAGATCACACTTCATGGTGCCAACATAACGAGCACCATGGAAATCCAAGCCATGTCACATCTTGATAGTGGCTGCCATACCTCATCTTAGTCTTGGTGGCTTGGTGAAGCGTTCCCCTGGACCCCGGCATAAATATACAGTAATAGTGCATGCAGATGGACAGGAAAAGCAGTGAAGACCAAGCACTGACCAGCCAGAGTGATTGATTGGTTCAAAGGAGGGTGAAAATATACCGGCCATGTATTATTGATGTCTTACAAAGGAGGAGCAGAGATGTGGAGCAAATTTATAACATGGAGTTTTTTAGACTCAAACTTGAGCGGTATCATCTAGTGGTATAAAGAGAAATATCTTTACCAGTAGTTGTTTTATGAGGGGATCTGTGCTGAAACCTCCCACCAGGCTAACTGAGAGTTTAGCTAATTTGTTATTGAGAATATCATGTAGCTGTTTATTCATTGGGTCCATTGAAGTTAAAAATGAGCTCCATGAATGTAACACATCGAAACAGTTATCCATAGTCATTGTTACTCAGCCTGTGAAAACAGTTGAATCATGTCCATAGTGGTATCATTAGGGTTTCAGGGAAGTTGTGGGCAGGACCAGGATCATTTGTCTGTTCCTTCCAAAACGTTAACAAATCATTTTTGGAAAATAAACTAGGGTTATGATTTAGGTAGGTTTAGGCATGAAAACAACCTGGTTAGTTTTAGGGAACAATCATGTTGGAGGCTAACATACGGTAAGTATGTTAGTACTTCATTAAGGTTAGAGAAACGTTGTGGTATGGGTTAAAACGACTACTTTGTTAAGGTTAGGGGACCTCGCCGAAGTGGTTATTGCCTTAACATAGAAACCACATGGTTATAGTTCCTGAACAATTGTGTTCATGGTTAAAAGAAACCAATTTTGACTGCCAGGTTGAAATGAGAAATGAACAACGATCTCCCGTGTAAAAGTCAGATGTTTTCCTGCCTCTGGAAAGTCTGCGTTACAAACTGAAGGTGTGAAGGATCTGACAAAAAGATGTTATCAAGTTGCATTATAGAAAGTGGAAGGTCAAGTGTTTGGGGAGCTTTGCCCTTTCTAGCAACTAAAAGCGAGGATATCTTGGCTTTATAAGTCACCCAACTTAATGCAAGTGCAATATTAAATCCCTGGAGTACCGCTTTAAGATGTCTCTATTACAAGATGCACATTTGGATGTGAACTTAAACAAAGACAATAAGAGAATGTACGAGAGAACACTTTAGTGCTTGTATATCTGTTGCCGCTTTTAATAATGCATTGTTTATGTCTTTAAAGAAATGATCATTTACCTGACAGGGAAACAGACACTGACTCTCTGATCTGAAACAGTGGCTTCACAAATTTCCAAAGTAAACGTCTCATGTCAGATGAATCTTTGCCAGATCAACCCTTCACTCTCCGCGGTGTGTTTGAATGTGTCTGTTTAGGAAAACTTAGGAGCCTAAAGCGACATTATTTATAGATGTGGAGGGAGATACCCAGAACAGGACTTGCAGCCTAAGGCTGTCCGCAACCTCTCCATTGATGGTTTGAAGTATATATATATATATTCTGTATATGGCTATGGTTAATTCTTCACACAGCTTTTGTGCTAACAGTGCTGTACACAGAATGCAACAGCAAGCTTTTCATTAAAGGTGAATTGTCTTTCTGACATTATTAAACTCATTTAGCCCGGACAGCTTGTTGATTGAATGTGTTCCCTCTATCTGTCTATCCATGCAGTTTTCCCTCCCTCTGATCACAGTCTGAGCCGGCTAATCTACCTTCTCACCTGGTTCTGGAAACAGTGTGGTTTTCCTTTCCAGGTTTTCAACAATGTGACACAAAATCTACTAAAGTCACGCCTTAACTTCCTTCAGCATCCTCTAAAAACCACTGATGCGTTTGGTGTTGGCTCTTTTTTTATTATTAATGGTCTGAGTAACGTCAGAAAATAGCTTTTTGTTTTGTTGTTTGTTTTTTAGTCAGCGCATGAATGTGTTATTATTGATGACTAAGTAAGAGAGAAAGAAGGGTGGAGTGGAGAGGTAAGTGGCACCATGAAGTAGTGAAGGGAGAAAGCCACTTTGCACTTTGTGTGGGGTTTTTAACCTGCTCAGGAATGCAGATTGGATGCCTGTTCATTTACTGCTGCTGTTTTTTTATCTGTTCACCTCAGCACGTTGTGTAAATTCTGCTCCATTAAGAATCATTTACGGGCCAAATGACTTTGCTCCTCCGTCACTCTCTTTCGTCCTGAGTGGGAATATCATCTCTCATTTTCTGCACTGCCCCATCTAACTAACTTCCCCTCCCTCACTGCTGCTCTATGTCTTCCCCTTTCTGCCTCTCAGTCCTGATTGGCTGTTTGGGTATAAGAGTGCAATGTCAGCTATGCCTTGTAAAAATGTGGAAGATCAAAACATTTTATACATTTTTTCATACTTAGATAAATTAGTAGGAATGCTACTAAAAAGAGCGAGTATGTTGAATAATTGGTCGACAAACAGAAAATTCAATTGGCAACTCTTCTGATAACTGATTAATCCTTTCACTCATTTTTCAGTTTCAGCTTCTCAAATGTGACCTTTTCTGCTTTTCTTTGTCATATATGATAATAAACTGATAATCTTTTCATTTTTCACTGTTTTCTAACATTTTATGCACTACCTAACTGGTAAGATTTATTTAAAACAATAGTTAAATTGATATAAAGATATGTCTCAAAAGCACATTTCCACAGAAAGAATTTAAAGGATCTTCGGTAGAGACTCGTTGGTAGTTCAGCCCCTGTAAGGCTTCCTAAACACAGCATCTTTGGCATTTCTTTGATTTTAGTAAAGAACCAACATCCAGTCGAGCTTCTAATGAGATTAAGGCCAGAGTAACAGGATTGGGCAGGAACTCACAGAAGATGAATTTGGCTGATTTGTGTTCTTGAGATTTTAAAGACACAGTTTTGGAGAGAGACGCGAGGTCATTTTTGAGTCAAGATGGCTTGTTAGGGTTATATCATTGGGGTATAATACAAAATAGAAATGACGTTTAAAAGGGCAATACCATATTAGTGTCATTTTAAAGATTCTTGTCTTTCTGCTTGAAAATGTGCTGAAAGCTTTGTTGCTGTTCAGTTTTAAAAATGCACATTTTAAAAAAGTCGACTTTGGAAAAGGATTACCTTAATAATAAAGGTCTTACTTCTTTTCCTTCCTTTTACACCTGACCACGGTCTGCCTGGACGTCTCATATCATGTGTCCTGACGTCTCTTTCGGTGGCCTGTCACATTCTGCAGCAATTGCTTTAACCTCCTCACCTTTCCTCGCTGAGGACAAGCAGAAGAGAGAGGTGGAAGGCACAGGAGGGAGCTTGAATTTGGTTGCTAAGGATGAATGATAATAATGATAATGTGATACTCTATTGATCCCTGTTGGAAAATTCTCTTTCCGCTTGTCCCCTACCACAACAGCAGCAGCCCCAGGAGCTGGTAGAGATCCAGTTTCTTGCTCAAGGGCACTTCAGCAGGGTAGATGCATGCTAATGGTGATTTGGACTGAAATGTAATATCTTTAAAGCCAACAGTGAGAGATAAAAAGGTGGGAGGATGTGCCAGGATCACACAGTATGTCCAGATACAGTAGATTAAAATGTAAAGAACATCCCTGTTTTGGAGGTGTTCGTGGTGTTATCGTCCTTCAGAGGAGGGAAGGGACAAGTGATTTGTGCGTGCATGGAGGGAAAGGTAGGGAGAGGAGAACAGGAATGAGTGAGAGAAAGGAGAGTCGAGGTTAGTTGCTGTATTAATTTCTCCTTTCGGGGCAAAATGTGTCTCCGCTGGGGAGGGGACTGTCTGTTCTGGGATGGCTGACCAAGAATCAGGTTTCCCCCCCAATATCCAGCCTTGCTCTCTCTCTCTCTCTCTCTCTCTCTCTCTCTCTCTCTCTCTCTCTCTCTTACTCTCTCTCAGTTTACTTTCACCCTGGAACAGGACATGCACACACACATCCATACACACATCCACCATGATCACAAAGGGGGGCAAACTACTGTTGTTTATTTACTTGACAGTGCTGAACACGTAAAAAGGCTGAAGGTGATATGCTGTATACACACAGCACCTTGAGCAGCACACAATGGGCCTGTTTGATTCTCATGCAGATAGGTCATCAGACACCCCCTAATCTGCAGTAATCTGTGTTTATGTAATGTTATTGCCGTTGAAGCAGGCCAGGAATACTGTGGCATTTGGCTGTGAGGGTCGAAGGGAAATGCCAAGGGTTTATTTTGACTAGTCAAGACCCTCTAAACACTCCAGATCTGCTTTCACAGCCAGGAAAATCCAGAGGCATATCTCCCTGCTCCTTTCTGCTGTGTATCTTATTGTTACATCTCTCTATCTCTCTGCAATATATAGCATCGGTGATTTCTGCAGAGGTGGCGAGTCTGTAGATGTACTACAGGAGCCGCAAATACTGACAAATTGTTGTGTCATTTTCTTGTAGCAGTCATTCATTTTAAACAAAATGCTGTAGGTGGGGGCTTTTGTTAATTTTCTGGGACTTTTGCCATTGTATTCCCTGTGTTCTCACAAGGCTGTTCAAACGACATGTTCCTCTTAGCTGCTGACACATTGGCTCGTATACGGTGATGCTGAGGAGGCGGGACAGCTTCAGTTTGAAGATACAAATTGACAACTAATACAAACATCATGCTACCATCCAGTCTATGTGCTTCATTTGTTTCTGGAATAGTCTCAACGCAAACAAAACATCAGAGCCTGTTTTCTAAAAATGTGGTTCTAACTCATAAATGTTTTAATGCAAAAGTTATTTAACAGAAAAGGGTATTGTAGTGGTATGTTGATTAATCAACATTACCTTGCCAGTTATTTCACTGCAAATTTTCACTCAACACCTCTCTCTTGCTGTTTTGGGAGCCTTCTCTTGAAGGTCTTTCCTGTGCTGCCACCGGTTTGGTTCTCACACTGCCCTGCTTAAAATCAATGTTACACTGGACTGTCAAAACCCTGCAACCCAGCAGTTAGGTAAAACAGGACAATTAGGACTTTGGCGACGTCAGACTGCCCTGCCAGTAAAGGCTGACTCTCTTTTCACTGGAAATGTATTGTGTCACAAGCTATGGGAAAGCTGCTTGTAACGGCACACTCTGCTCCATTCACTACCTATGTTCAATGCGCCTGTGTTAAATCTTGTTTATATACAAAGGCAGAGAAAAGTCCTCCGCTCGGGCACACTGTCACCTTCTGTACAGTAACCATCTCTGGTGGCTCAGTGTGTGAGTTTCCACACAAAGTTGAGATCATTTTCTCAAGCATCCACAGTCAGTTGCCTACTTAGCCTCTTGACGATCCTTAATCACCTTTAACCTTTCTGTTAAATGTCAAAAAGGATCAGGATTTTAATTAATGAGGTATGTCTTCATCGAGGTGTTCATTGTGTGTTAGAGTGATGAAGAGTTCTGAAGTCGAGGGTCTGTGTGTCGCCAGTGGTTGCGAAGACCATGAGACAGGCAGAAAATAAATCAATAGCTTTTGCCTTGCTATTTCTCAGCAGCACACTTAAGGCCTGACCCAAGTGAGTGGGTGCACCTGCATGCCGCAGATTATCAGCAGATGCTGAATAATGTGGAACCTAACTCTGTAGCTAACCACAGATCAGGAATCAACATGTTACTTTATACAGATGTGGGAAACCCCGCTCCTCCTTATTTCACTCACTGATCTAGATGACAGCAGCTCTGCGGCATTAAAAGATAAGTGATGATGAATTAAAATGTGGCGACTTCAGCTACTGACGCAGGACTATAGTAGAAATCTATATCTGATCAAAAAGGAGATGCTGTTTCTAAAGAAGGCTCCAGAGACCGTATAGGGAAATTCCGTTATCAGTTGAATGTGGTGATATGGTTAATAAAATCCTCTACCAGGATGTGTGTTTTTTGAAATCTAAATGTATATTGTTATATTGTAGACTATGGGGTCTGTGACCCCCGAACTGGGAGAGTGGCTCTAGCAGATCGCTGTCTTTTTCCAGAAGAGTGCAGTCCTCAAAACAGCTACGATACTTCTCAACTCAACTCAGGTCACTGGGCTTTTTAGATGTGAAAACTAAGTAGGCGTCCACTTTTAAACTGTTCTTTTAACAACTGTAATTGATATAATATAAGCTTAAAAGTTACACAGAAGTTGAATGAAAATTTATTTGGTCTGAGTAAAGACAGGTCATATGTGGTGCATGTCCCCGCAGAGGTGGGCCAGTCTCATTGATGTGTTTAGGTCCAGTCCCAAACAGCTCCTGTAAATCAGACTGTGTCTCTGGCTGTTTATTTTTCTGGTATTAGATGTTAGTCTCTATTCACGTGTTTGTAACTTTACCCCCCCCATGCACGTGAGCGTTGTGGATATAGTTTTCAGGATGTGGAGGCTGCATGACTGTGCAGGCCTACCTCATGCATCTGCAAAGTTGTAGAGGCACACGCAGACCACCACCGCTAAAAGACCCTCAGGTTTTTCAGAATACCTTTGTCAAGAGCTGCTTTCTGTCTTACTTGTCACGTTGGAGGCGAACTCTTCTTTCTTTCTCTCTCCCAGTCTTATTCCTGTGCTCTCTGCTTGTTGTCTGTCTCTTGTCTCTCTAGATCGTGGGATAGCCCAGGTCTCTCTGTCTTTCTCCTGTTGTCTCTGCCTAGCTGCACCCGCATGCAAGGCCCATCTTAAGTGTTGTTAAGATCATTTTAATTTATAACGGCAGTCACTATAAACATGTGAGGAAGCAGCACCATGGAGACAAGCTCAAACAAAATCACAATGTAGGACAGTATTTATAAGGTCTGCCTTGCCTGCAGAAAGCGCTTTGCACTGTGTGTATATATACATGTGTCTGTGTGTCATTGCTCATGTGGCTGAGTGTGCATTCTGTCAAAAAAGGTCTTGATTTGTGTGTGCACATTTGCAAAATGCGTGTGCATTCATGCATGTGTAGGTTTATGGAGATTGTGTGTGTGTGTGTGTGTAAATGCCTTGCCAGTGGCACTATGGGCACAGCATAAACAATAATCAAAATGTTAACGACGGAGCCATAATTACACAGGCTGCCCGCCACTCTTGTGAGATTGTTTTTTTCTGAGTTCTGTCCCCTCTTTCTCTAAATGCCTTATTAGCAAAATTCCTTTACTTGAACAGATTGTAATTTCCTCTATTCTGGTGTTACGGTTACTTTTTCAAATTTTGTTGTTGCAATCAGCTTCTCTTCTCTCTTATCTCAGTCTATTTCCATCAGAACTTTGTGTTTTATCTTAACTGCCCCTGCCTGTTTTTCTAGCACCCCTTTCCTTTTGTTTTTTCTTGCCTCCTACTATATGTCTTTATACCTTTATTTTTTCTCGTTTTCTTTGTTGTTCTCTCTCTATCCTGGTCATTTACTACATAAAATGATCCCACATCAAAAGGTGTGTGTGAGGGGGGGGGGCTTTGTCCAAAAGATGCTTTCTACATCCTCTGCATCCTCTGTTGCTGCTTTTGTACACATCACACTAATTCACTCCCATTTTACAACGAGTTTGAATATAATGAAGGGTTATTGATGATGAAAAGGTTTAAGTCGACGTCAAAACATGTTTTCTTGTAGAAAGTACAGAAAAGTGTTATGGCCAAGTGTGATATACAAACATAAACGTGCCATATCAAACTGTCCTCATTTCTGTATGTTATGACTTTTTGATTTGTTTCACTCCCTTGCCAAAAAACAGCTGCTTACGCCGCTCCGCACACACACACACACACACACACACACACACACACACACACACACACACACACACACACACACACACACACACACACTCTAAATCTGTCCCTACATGCCGGCAACCATGTCCACCCAGCAACAGTGTGCGTGCGTGTGTGTGTGTGTGTGCCTGTGTGTCGGTGGGCCCTCTGCTCTTCTCTTGGCCCCGAGATTAAAGCAATGTCAGCAAGTGTGCGATGAGACCTCACAGACGATACCTCATCTCTCTCTCTCTTTTCCATTCTGGCTCTCCTCGTTTCACTGTCCCCTCGTCTGTCCAATACATAATTCAGCCACCTCTTTCTGTCTCTTGTCCACAATTTTTCTCATTATCTATCTCTATGTCTGACTGATACTCAGTACTTGTGGCCATTGGCTACTGTTCTTTTCACTCCCGTCCCTCCTATTACCATTCTATATCTCTTCTTACTTCTTGCTTTCTCTCTCTCTCTCTCTCTCTCACTCGCTTTGTCTCTCTCTCTCTCTCTCTCTCTATCTTAGCTACTCATCAGTGCTCAATCAATCATTTTGGCCCCCGGCTGCCAGACCTTGTGGTGTCCTGTGACGTCTGAGCAGTGTCCTGTGTCCTGAGTGCACTTCAGACAAGGCCATTAAAACTGAGGACAGTAGTAAGAATACTAAGCGTAACTATACAATCAAACACTGCTAACATGAAGACTATGAGCAGATCTGCTGGTGTAAATGTTTACACCAGCGTTTTAAGTCTGATTTAGTGAAGATCTATGTCCACACTGACTCCAGAACAATAGAAAATTATACAAATCTCTTTTTTCTTCTGCAAAGAATAAAACTAATACGAATGAAAATAAAACACAGCCAGCCAAGAGTCTCAGCAGGTTAAACCTTTGAACTCCTCCTCTGCTCTCTACGGCCACCTATGCTGTGTTTCAATATAGCCAAACTCCCAATAAAATTCTTGTCATTTACATTTTTTTCTCTCAGACAACTTAATGAGCAAGAGTGAATGACCTGTGAGGTCAAAAGTAGTTCCTACTCTGTTGATGAAATAACTGACAAAATAATGTAAAAACATCTAAACCAAATGACAACACTTACGTGATCAACTATATTGACATTTAAAAATTGTGATCACACAGTTGGTTAGAGGTGACAACACGATGGCTTCGTACTTTACTGCAACAAAGACGCCAACTGAGCAGGCATTTTCCCACATACATACACATATTTACATACAGAATGTAATTATTATTTTTTTTACTTTTATGCTTACAAATGACTTCATTACAATGACTGCCTTCCAGGAAAGACTGTCTTAAAATGTGCACAATTTAAACATATTTAAACGATAAACTTTCTTCCCTGTGATAGCTGGTCATGTGACCATTCAGAATAGCTATAAACACTTTTCCCTTCCAAATGATCGGACAACACATCGCATAAACTACTTCTTTTTAAGCATAACCTTACCTTTGACCTTACTGCCATACAGAAACCAAAGTGTTTGAGCAGAACTTCTCTCAAAATCTGTCTTTTTCATTACTTCTGTCAACACCTTTGCCTTTGGTTTTTCAGGTCGCCTTCGAGTGTGGCCATTCATAAAACACTCTGTAAAGAGTAGTTTGTTTCAAGCATACCCTGGCCTTTAGTGCGGATGTAGTCTAACAGATTCAGGTGACCAACTGGAGGGACAGTAGAGGGAGACTGGCAACAAGAAGTAAATCTTGAGCAGGAGCAGGCTGGAGGTAGGGTAAGATTCATCAGAGGGATGAATAATTCAGAAGAGTATTATCTCTCCGCTCTCATCCACCCCTCCCTACCTTGGCTAGCCTTGTAATGAGTTAAAGAGGGGAGAGGGTGTGGCTGAGAGGCCCACAAGTGGTCCACTCTTATGCTGGCTCTGCTTCAGCTACACTTAACAACGGAAGAGGAGGAGAGAAAACAAGGGAGGAAAAAGGAGAGAAGTTAGGGTGAGAATGGGAAAGAGGGTGCAAGAAAGGAAAAAGGACAGTGAGAGGAGATCCATATAATCAGTTTGTTGTCATACTAATATTTTGAAAGCAAATGTTGACTTTTGCAGTCTCGTGTGGGAGGCCCTGAGGTATGTCTGAGTATCCAGTCCCGGAACATGAAGGAGGTCTTTGTATAATATGCTCTTTATCCTGCTTCATGTTTTGGTTACCAAGGGGTGTGTGTCAGAGTGGAAAAATAACACTGCACTACACACAGATGAGATTATTTATTTATTATTATTAAAGCTTTATTTAACCAAGCTGGACACTTCAAAACAATTTCTTATTTACATGAACAGGGACCCAAAATGTAGGCAAACAGAAGGCGAAGTCCAAGGTCATGTCCTTACCAATATTGTGGGAGGACAGAATTGTCCCTAGAACGAACTTGTTCACTTTATATTTGAAATGAAGTCATATTAAATCATTGTGATGTGCCCTCCCAGAGGCTACCTTGTGTCCCTATCAATGTTGAGACTGAACCAATGCCCTTGAGTTCAAGTGTTAAAAACATACGTTTTGCATTGTATTTAGTAAGCAAACAAGGGTCAGTAGTTTTTACTAAGTGAATCTGTCTCTAGTTCATTTGATAAAACATTACTTCATGTTTACTGTAAGCGGATGCAGCAGCACATGAGGAGCAGTGCCCTTTATCCCACACAAAAAGCATCCTGTTTTAGCTGTGCTCTTTTGCCCACTGACTTGGATTGTGATATTGCTCAACATATAAGGAGTGAAAATCAAAAAACTGTTCCCCCAATTTGCAATTCTTAGTATTGGCCAACATTTCAACACTTGGCCAACATTCGTTTGTCTCCATAGGTGCAGCTCAGGAAGTAGTTGTAGAAAATGGCAATGTCACGTCGGGTGTGTGGCATGTTTGTGTGAAATGTGGGGGTGTTTGTGGCGCTTCGCTGCAGGGTGATGTAAGCGTTTTTTCACATGGCTCTGGAGTTTGTCTTAGAATTACATGTAACATAAAGATACTGACACAAAGGCACACAGAGACAGACACACAAACATTTAGTCTGACAGAGAGGGATAGCAGCACTGACACTGGACTGAGGAGTAACACAGTGCAGCCCCTCCATGTGATGTGACCTGGGTACCAGTGTTTGCCTGTAATCACAGCAGAGATAATGTTAACTGACAGATAGCGAGGCAGACTCTGGGTCCTCAGCAGAGAAGTCCCCACCCCTATAGCTGCTACATATCTGTCCCATACCAACTGAGGCATCACCATCAAAGAAGGAACTCCAGCCTTAGGGTCCTGGGGTCGCTGCCGTGGTTACCAGCTGACAACATATTGGTAGTACTGCAGAGATGGTTTGCTGGTGTTTTAACAGGGGGTACATGTGTAAAATACTTTGCTACTAAGGCTTTGTCAGAAATCACTCCCTCTTTACTATGTAGTACAGTATGTGCATCCTCCACCATTAAGTGTCTGAATCAGAAGGTGCGAAATGTATCCATTATATTCTGTCATGGAACAATAAAGCACTTTCTGCTAAGAATTTTCACAATGCACTGAAAAAGTGTAAATATCGGTTTACTGCTCACTCAAAGGTAGGCTGGAGACCTTTCCTCACATTTAGCCTTTGTATTCACGTTTGTTTAATTACTGTTGGCCCCAGACAAGCCATTAAAATTATGTATTTTTCCAGTGAGCGCAATGGGAAGAGTCAGAATGTTTATGTATTAATAGTTAATGTTTGTGGTGAAGGCCCGGATCACTGAGAAAGTCCATGTCAGTAAATGCTGACTAACTAGTATATCGACAGATCGTAATATCCGTGGTTGCATCCACCTTTCCCTATGAACTCACATTTCCTGTCTGATTCTCTACTGCATCATAGTGGTTCCTAAAGTGGGCAGAGCGGCACCCTGGGACAGGTCAGGGGTGCTGCAAGATTTATTAAATCATTGTTCCTTTATTGGACATTTTAAGCAATTGTATTGTTGTTATTTACTAGTTTTTATGTAAGTAACTTATCAAAACATAAATGCAAAGCAATAAATATCAAAATAACAGTATTAAAAACTTTTCAGGAGCTCATTAGTCAGAAAAATAGTTACCATCAGAGCAAGCGAAGGAAAGATTTGACTCAAACAGAGCTCAAAGAAACACTGTTTCCATTGGTCTGAGCCGACTAATAAAACTAAAATCAGACTGAACACATTCTTAAGGGACAGGTTTTGGCTGCGTGTGGATCGCTGTACATATTCACTGTGGAGGTCACTGTGCTCTCTCTCTCTCCACATCAACAGCAGACTCACATGGCCCATTAATGCCTGCATTGTTCTGTTTTATCTTGACTTTTGTTATTTTTATTATTTTGCCTTATATTTAATGAAAGGAATATAGATAAACATAAAGTTAAATATGTATCTGTTGTCTTTTATTCAGAGTGACTGAGAATGTGTTTATATCATTTAAATATAATATAATATAATATAATATAATATAATATAATATAATATAATATAATATAATATAAGAAGAATCAAACCTTTTTCATATAATTGATTGTGATCATCAGGGGCGGACTGGCATAATAATTCAGCCCAGGAATTTGACTCCATCCCAGGCCACCCTGTTACTGCCAACTACCAGACCGCTAATATTGTGGACTAACCCTATTTGTTGATGTAACAGGTACCAAACCAGGTATAGTCTGCCACTATGTTCATCTACAAACATTTGGGACTGATCATTAAAGTAGCCTATGTGAACACTTAAGTTTTCAAGGTATGCTATGGTTATGGGTGCACCCTCAAAACTCCAGAGAAATAGCCTAGGCTTGCTAATCATATCACATACAAATGTACAAGTAACACACAAAAAATAAGCCTAGCTACACTAGGAATAGAATGAGATATACAGATTTTGCTCAAATGTTTAAATTGTATCGTTATGTACAAGCATCAATCATATCAAAAGTGTCAAAAAAACGTCACACACACGTTCACTGAACTTGAACATAACCTACAACAACGAAAGTAAGAAGGCCTGTAAACAAATAGTCCAAAAAGCACTCATAGTGTTAAAAAAAAACTATTAGTACCGCACAGAAGCCGGTGACCCTATAGAGCGGTGTTTCCTCGCGGAGCGCTTGTCTGTCAGTCACATGAGGAGTGCAGAGCGATCCAAAAGAGTACGCAGCAGAAGGGTCACTCCCTGTCTGAAAAGGCTTTATGCACACACAAATGCTAAAATATGTGGCTAGCTGCATGGAAGCTCTTAGAGAAACAGAAAGAAGGATAACACGGACACAGTGGATGCGTTGATTGTCCTGCTTGCTAGATTATTGCTGCCTCTGGAAGTTGACCATTAACGCCATATCAAAACCGCCCTCAGGCCACCGGGAAATCCCGGCCTCTCCTGGCGGCCAGTCCGCTAGTGGTTTTCATCACTATATGCTGATACTTTGTTGGTATATAAATCTACTTGTCAGAAACATTTTTGCCGCTTACGGCCTTCAAGACGTGTTGCGACATTTGGCCTAGCAGTTAATGACAATATGTTGAAAGAGTTTTTTTAAAAATGGAGAGAAAAAATACTACATTTGTTACTTTTAGAGCAGAAGACTAGGTAAAGATGACTTGAGAGATTAAAATGATGGATTCATTTTGAATCTAATCAAGCTGTTTTTGACATAAATGCAAAATTGTAAATTTGATTATTACAACATCACCTTGAGGTCAATGAGTGTCATTATATGTGCCTGTGTAGTGGGAAGAATTTGCCCATCTGCCAATTTTGGTGTTTCTAGTTTTTGCTGAACCAACACTTTTAGCAGAGAAAAATACCTTAATAAGCACTTAAAAACACACTACATGCATGAATTGCTACTCGAAACCCTAGACCTTTGTATCTCCAGAGAAGGTGATTTACTGACTGAGCCACTGGGGAGATATGGCTTCCACACACCTTCTCACATTTTGAAGCAATGACATCACATATGTCAGACCGGGGTATTTCTGTAGTCAAAAAGCATGCAAATTGTTGGTTATGACATTCTGAATAAAATCATTCTGCTCGTTTCTGGTGTATGGTCATATACATATGTCAAGTTTGATCAAAACATTTGGTGACATAAAAAACGTTGGGCATACAGTAAGGTAGTGAATATCACTGCAGACTCACCATTTGGCCGATCTGAATTTTAATTTTAGTTGATATCTACCATCCAGGGAATGTCTGTGTCAGTTATGGTAGCATTTGAAGTAAAACTTATATAGATGTTAATTGATTTAACATATTTTGAAAAACTCTAAACCGACCCTTTTTTGAGATAATTGCGAAAATGTAAACTGGATTATTACAGCGCCACCTTGAGTTCAATGAGTGTAATTTTATGTGTGAGCAGTTAGTGGAATTTGCAACCCATCTGCCAACTTTGCTTTTTTGCTGCTTAAACTCTGTTAGTGGAGAGAAACAATAAGAAGAATAATGATAACAAAAACAATGGGTTCCCACAGCTACGCTTCACTGAGTGGACCCCCAATTAAATGCTGATTTGCACAGCTTTACTACACTGATCAGATGGGATCGTAGATCATTTTCACAGAGTGCCCTCAACCCTTGGCATTAGTAACGGTGACCTTAACATCACTGCAACCATTGTGTCCTCTGTAAATCCTGTCAGCACCTCCTCAAGATCCGCTGACCACCGGCGTTGTGTGTGACCACGGCTCATTTTCTCACACCCCTTTGTTTCAAACTGCTTGGCCAATCCCATTACGCTAAGTTCAAATGTTACAGTCAACACTTTCTTCTTGTTGTTCCTCAATCCTCGAAAGACGCCCCTGACCCTCTGTAATCCATCACTGGAGATCCCCACTGCAGTGGCAACAAGGTTAAATCTGTCACAGAGTAATGATGATCGGTCTGAAATTCAGTCATAGTTCTGGTCAAGGAAGGGGGTAGCAGAATGTAAGGTGCATGTGTATTTTGGGTCGTGGGGGGCTTCACCTCCAATAAACCTCTGGCATGGTTGAATCCTGACTTCTACTGGTATGACTTCTGTTTTTTTGTGCAAAAAAATCTGATACAGATAGAAAGTGCCAAGATTTCTCTGCCAATCAGTATCAACTAAGACCCTTCCCCAACCTCCAACCCTGCTGATTCATGCTGTGTGAAGGTTGAACTCACTCATTGGTTCAATGGTAAAATGTCGGCGTTTTACAAGCACACTGGTGTACCTACTAAAGGGTTTGTAGACTCTGTGCTAATTGGCTAGCTGGTGCTAACAATACCACAGCTAAATGTCAACGCTATCTCAGCACTTCGCCTTCACCCTGGTCGCATCTCCAAGCTCTGTATAGTACAGTTCACTGAGTAGTAGCAAAGAGCAGGGAAAAAAAGCAGTAGAAACAATGGAGCACGTCCACTGGGAAGGTGTGATGTTGGGCTGTAGAGGGAGGTTGTGTGTGTGTGTGTGTGTAGGTGTGTGTGTGTGTGTGTGTGTGAATGGGTCAGTGCTCACACCTGATTATAAGCTCAATCAGGTCTTTACAATGGTCACCATTTCTTCCAGCTTAGTGGACAACTGATGTCAATTTTGTGCATATAAATCACATGGTTTCATTTTCCCAGCCTATTTTTCCGTCATCACATACATTTTCTATAATTTATGTGGACAATTTTACACTGAATTGTCCTGATGTCATTAAACTGCACTCATCTGATTTCCCCACCCGATCAAAGCACCACCAATCACCAAGAAATTGTGTATAATTACTATTAATCCATTTCTCGTTAGACAAAAAATACACACACACGCACGCACGCACGCACGCACGCACGCACGGACGCACGCACGCACAATATGAGTTCATCCTCCCTCTGTAGTTATACTTCTGTTTCGCTCCATTTAGTGGTCCACACTGGACATTTCCTCAGTCTCTAACCAGCCATGCCATATATTTGCACTGAGTGATGTCACTGAGGTAGAAGGAAACCACCAGTGTCAAGTACACTCCTTCTCTTATGAAAACATCAGTGAAACTTACAGGATGGTTTGTATGAAAACTTAATGTATCTGCACAGATACAAAATTAGAGGGTAATGTGTGGCAAGGAACAATGAAATCCTGCTTAATTATGACTCATAAATCAATTTGTTTAATGAATTAAGGCATGACTGTACAAGGTACAGATGTTATTATTATTAAAGTTCCTCTGAAACTTGTGGACTGATAATTGTTACTTGTTTAAAGAAGTGTCAGAGCAACTGAGGACACCAAGGCCATGTCCTCAGTATTTTCTCAGTGTAGGTGGCAAATACTGATATCAATTGTTAGGAGTTCCTATATCTGTTATCCAGTGTCTGATATCTAATAACAATATATCGGTTGTCAGTCATTTAAAACAAAAAAACATGAACATATTACATGAAAAGTCGTGATATGGATATCTTTGATTTTCTTTTCTTTTTGTAACCATGATACTTATTGAGCAGGACATTTTAAAGTGGAATAATCAACTTGTCAAAGCTCTCTGTTAGACAAACTATGGTGACCTCAAACCTAGTTTGGTATTTTGGTATAATATATATATATAATATATATAATATATATAATATATAATAATACATTATTAATGTAGTATAGATATAATATATCTGTAATAAGCTAATATAAGCAGGTTCTACTCTGCACTGTCTGTCTAAATGGGTCAAAAATATTAGAAAGTGATATTTTATTCTACTGTAAATATTCTGCTGGAGGTGAATAGGAGGTGTGGTGTTACGGTGTCTGTTTTTAAATCTCTTGTCTAAGGCACTGCTTGTTAAGTTGGATCCTGTGTAACCGGAGATTTAACAAAGGATTTTATGCTCTAGTGTTTTCTGTCCTGCTTGTGGTCCAACTATCCCAAAATGAATGCATTTGGAACAATGCCTTGGAACTACATATGCTGCATTTGAAACAAACCATCAAATTTTTTTTTTGAAATTAAGCCTTATTCTCTGGAAGAGAGTCAGTGAAACATTTGTCTGTATGGGTTGAAGCCACTGAAATCCTCACACAGACAGTAGGAACTCACAGAGTGCAGGGGTCAGGTCATGTCTCTAGGAGAGCCAGGAGAAACGGAGAAGCCTCCTGTTTACCTGACGTTTTATGCAACTAAAGGAACAGTTTCAATGAATCACATCAGGGAATAAAGGACATGATTATGAAGTGATGTAACATTGGCTGAGTGCAGGCTCTGCTGTGTGTGTGTGTGTGTGCGAGTTGATGGCAAATACTTTCAAGGCTGTTGTGACTGAGAGTGACATTTTCCAGCAAGGAAAATGTATCAGTCTAATTGGCACTCTGTATGAAATGCATCATCTGTGGACAGACAACGGAACAGCATGGCAGTCGGGTGCTCTTTGGTGAGTGTGTGAGTGAGTGTGTGTGTGTGTGTGTGTGTGTGCAATGGAGAGTGTGGCACTTTTACGTGCGAAGAGTCTGTGTGTGTAATATAGCAAATTATTTGTGCGGAAGTGTCCGGTAGCGTCACTCGTGATGCAAACTACCAAGGTTGCGCTTTTGTGAGCAGTGTGACCAACACTCATTACACAATGCTGTTTCACTCTGTTATGTAAATAATTGATCTAGACACATAATATTCCTGAAGGTTGTGGCATTCAGAGGAAAAACAAACACATTCTTCTCGTTTTTACACAACACTCTCATGTCCGGTTTTCTCCCCCGCTCTCACTTCTCTTTCTCTCTTTCTGAGGCATGCACCAATACTAGAGCCTCTGAATCGCTCAGTCAGCTTATTTCCGCGTGAAAAAGCACTTTTCATCTCTTATTTGTTTGTGGGTTTTTGTTCCTGACTTTAAAAGTTGCTCTCCCAGAAGAAGGAGGAGGAGGAGGGGATAACTAACAGGACCAGAGACTGGCCTGAGTTGTGCTGCGCTGTGCTCTGCAGCCTACCTGCACACATTTTGCCTGCAGTCGCTATTTAAGGAGAGAAATGCTATTAATATCTTTCTACTGTTTCCACCTTTCTCCTCTCCCTCCTTTCTCTTTCCCTGATCACGACACTCTCACTCCTCCGTCTCACTCTCCGCAAACTCGCCTCTTTCCTCCCTTTACCCCTGTTCCAGTGAGGGCTCAATAATAGTTACTCTCTTTATTGGTTGTTTGTTAGCGGTTAACTCCTGTTAGCACTGTGTAGGGAGGTGTGCGTATAATTTGCACTTTTGCAAACACTACACATCCAAGGTGACATTTGACATAGGTTCATGTACATGTCTGTCAGCCTTGGATAAAAATAAATACCATGTTCTAATCAACCTTTTTTTTTGGTATGTTTGTTTAACCCAGTCTATATGTTTACCTGTGTGTGTCCTTGAGGAAGGTGTCACTGCAAGTGTGTGTTCAGTAATTGGACTGTGTGCGTGTTCTGTTTTTGTTTGTGACGTGTTTGTGCACCTGCTACACGTGCACAGGTCAATTCCTGAAAGCTGCTGTCAGAGACTCATCGATCAGGCCTGGCGCCACACATACACGTGCACCTATACATACATACATGTACAGGTACAGGTACAGGTATAGTGACATGAACCCAGGGCCCACTTTCACTTTACATGCAACTTCATCTCTCACCTGTACTTTCCCCACCAATCCCGTTTCTCTTTTTTAATCTTTTCACAGCATCGTTCCAGGTCCCTCTTCCTTTCTCTCTAAATCGTCTACCATCTTTCTACCTCAGTTTCATCTGTTTCACTGCACCTTCCCTCTCAGTCTTTTTCATCACCCTCTCCTCTTCCTCTGTCTTCTCTGTTGTGTGTAACTGATAGCTGCTTTATCATCCAGTGGTGATTGAATCAAAAGTGCATTCTCCCGCAGTCCAGACACGGCAACTGGCGTGGAGCGGAGAGTGCTACCCTCATACACACACACACACACACACACACACACACACACACACACACACACACACACACACACACACATACAGCCACACACGAAGTCATACATGTTAGCGTTGGTGATGCCTATTTATCTTTTAAATATTTTCACAGTCCAGTCAAAGTAATGTGAGATCTGCCTTCTTCACTTGTGCATGTTTACAGGAAAGCAGCAGTAAAAGCTTCCATTAAAAGCAATCTGCTTGCCATGTAGGCTGTTGTACATTTATTTGTTGTCTGCCCCATCTGCAGCCCAGTAGCACTCTGGAGCTTTACAGGCCGTGAGCCAAATTGTATGCACTTTATACATACAGAGGCTTACGTTGTGTAACAGTGATCGGTTAGAGTTTCAGAGAGACGATACTGTACCTGGGATTTGAATGAATAACAATCTTAAAGATGAACATGCAACGAGTTATGTAGACTCTTTCTTTCTTTCTTTCTTTCTTTCTTTCTTTCTTTCTTTCTTTCTTTCTTTCTCTTTCTTTCTTCTTTCTTTCTTTCTTTCTTTCTTTCTTTCTTTCTTTCTTTGTCTCTCTATGCTTGCATTTCTCTTGATCATCCACTGTGTCCATGAGACAAATTACACTCGGTCAGCTTTTGGGGAAAAGTCAGATATTCTGTGTTTATAGCAGAGCGTGCATTATTCTTTCTAAAAGTTCTGGAGCAATTACTAATTCAGTCAGCCTCACAGTAAACCTCCTGAGTGGCTGACTTTCATAAATAATTGTATTCATTACATTACGGCAGCCTTTTTGATTCGCTGCGTGACATGTGGCGCCTCCATACATTAACATGCCCATTTATAATGCGTGTAATGAGTCCGGCTTTTACTTCGCTTTATGCTCCCTTCACCTCTTTGAGTTGGGTCATATGTCCAGGCTAGTTGTAGTGGATGAGACACTATACTGTGTTCAAGTATGCAGAGTGGAGACATTGTGATCTTTACCTCTAAACAGATATTCAATTATTTATTTTATTGTCTTGGCTGTGAGAGCAATATTTATTCTGGTATTTACTTTCTCTTCTATCTACATCATTTCCAGATGTCTATATTGAAATCTTTCAATATGAAGATATTTTGTTGAGGCACGTCAGTAAAGCACTCAGGGCTGAGCAGATTCTTTTCCCTGATGTCCCCCTGAGACCATCACTGCTGATTTGGTGGATTTCGACTGATGCTTTGCTTTTAATTGACATTTCTCTGAAAGGAAGGAGGGAAGGTGGTACTGGGGTGGATGAAAGTGTGCCCTCAGCAGAAATGTGACTCCCTCTCAACATGCATCACACATGGCCTAACTGTCTCCTCATCTGTTTGATTTTTATGTATTAATTTATTAATGTGTTTGTTTATTTATATATTAATTTATTCATTTGGGAAAACAAAGCTAATCTGAGCAGAGGCGTCGTCTTGTCGGGCATTCCCAGGTCCCGTAAATCTATCCAGTATGAGGAACTGTAGCTAAACACTTAAGATGAGATGATCAAAAAGGACAACATTCGTGGATTTCCATTCACTGGTGATATTCTATAGATGTCTTACTGTCAACGAATCCTATGAAATAACCAAAGCCAATAATGAATTTACTTTAATGTCAAGTATTGTGTATCTAATGCCTGATTTAGCTTATTCTGTGTGCCATACCCCTCCCTTCGGCTGTCATTTTTTGATTATAAACCAAAAAATTAGACAAAAGAATATTTTGACCTGATGGTGGGTCAAATAAAGTCAGCTGAAGTTATTAAAATTCATCCTGATGGAGACATGAACGTGTATAGCAATATACTGAATAGCTGTTGAAACCTTTCACTCAAACCTCATGTGACACTAAAGGAAAGTCATGTGGTCACCAAAGTCAGTAGGATTCACCCTCCAGGGACCATGAATGTCGATACACATTGTCATGGCTGTCCATTCAGTAGCTGATATATTTCAGTCTGGCCCAAAGTGGTGGAAGACCAATAGTCTGATGTTGCCATCTGTAAAGCCACAGAACACAACACTGGACACTGTCATTAACTTGTTTGGAGGACTTCATCGTAGAGTTTAAGTGCAATTTTGCATCCATATGTGAGTTTGGCAGATGGAGGTCTACCTGTGGCTTGTGGTCTGAATGTGATGAGGTTTGCGGGGTTTGTTACACGACACCCAGCAGAATTGTGCATTGTGATTATGAACACTGTCTGCATAAACAGATATGGTGAGCTGTTTTGGCAGTAACTCATTGTGGTGTTTTGGAGTTCCTGTATGTAAGGGATCGAATAATATTTAGGTAAGTGCAGAGTTGCTTTCATAACTTATTTCAACGGGAATGTGGCGTCTGCATTTTGTAAAAGACAAACTGTCGATCAGACTATCTGTGCTGTAACTTGTTTCCTGTCAAAGCACACGTCAATGAAAGAAACCACCTGAGATGCTGCCCCAGCTAATCTCCTCCTTAAGGAAATACAAACAGTGCTTTGAGTTAATTGAGGGGAAAAGACAGACAGTTTAGTCAGCACATTATACAGTTGATGAATGACCAAAATGCATTGTTAGCAGAGAGTCATCTGGGTGCGTTTTTACAAGCCAACTCCGCCAAGCTGAAGCAGAAACTCTCCTTCGTGCATGCATCACTGGGCTGAGAAATATACAGTAGTAATTTGGGGGTGTCTGTTTATTCATGGTGTCCAGAGTCTTTCTAGCTGTCTAAGATCTACTTTGTCTTTCGCAGTGTCTCACTATCTGGAAACTGAGCCCGAGCAGGCAGACGAAATAAATACAGTCAAAGAAGTTGCTCATTCACTGACTCCTCACACATGTGAAGACAAAACAATGTTTTTTCACGCAGCGTAAGCTGCTTTTCTGGCTTTTCAGATTGACTGTATGAATCACTGCTGGTTTTAATCAGTTACATAATCCTTTACAAGAGTGGTATTCAACCTTTTTGTCTGATGTAATCTCTATTGGATGGAAGTACCCTCTCATCAACACCCATCATGTTATAATGTGTTCATTTCAGTTGGTTTTAAAGTGAATGTTAAGTAGAAAGTTGATATTGTTGCAGTAATATTTTCATACAATTAAATTGCCAATTGTATTTGGTTTGCATTCCTTCTACCGTTTGAAGTATAGCAGAAGCCAACTATTTCACCAGTTTATCCATTACTTTTAACTATTTCAAAATTGTATCCATTATGTTTAGCTAACTATTTCAACCGTTTATCAATTGATTTTAGGATAATTATTTTAAGTTTTTATTCTCTCTTAGTTAACTATTCAAATCACTTATCCATTATTTCTAGCTAACTATTTTGACTTCTCTGCTAACTTGCTAAGTATTTAGTTTTTATGCACTTTCAGTGGCAACATGTGGCTTTAAGGATGGTGGTAGGTGTGTCTGTGCAGTTAAACTATTGTAGCTGGTAGATTAGTGGTCATTGTGGTTATGTAATAAATTTACACAAGCTTAGTATCACATCAATTTGGCTGGTTCCATTTGGTTATTTTTCTCCTAAACACAAACAAATCATAATTTCCTTTTTTCTGGTTACTTGAGCTTCTCCACAATCATTCCATGTACCCCCTGGTAATGCAGAAAGGCCGACCATGTGAAGGAATTTTCCTTCTTTCAGGGTAATATCACAGAGGTCACATTAGACTCATTTGCAGAACTAAAGTAAGCCGAAGGTCACAGCCTGTGACTCTTCACAGCAATAAGGTAAAATCTGTCTCTCGTCTCTGTCTGTTTAGCTGACTAGATTGACACAGCTGCCTTGATAAAGCTGTGGGAATATCCTAGACAACCCAAGGCTAGAAGACACTTTCTCTGTCTCTGTAGAGAGTGACCGACTGGCACCTCTTTAGATGGTATTTCATGTGAACTGTTAATTACAACGTGACTTAGGTAAGCATTGGAGTTCAAAATACAGTACCATGGTTACAAATATTTGGGTCAGTAAAGAATAGCCCTATATGGGATACATAGTGGACTCCATAGAGCCAGTAAAAAGAATAGATACTGTCACCAAGAGGAGACCTTCAGATTTGGTTTTGGCACTACACTGTGCTATCACTTTATATTGCTGTTGCCATTCTCCTCTGCTGAGCTTCAGTAAATAAAGTGGTACACACTGGTTGTGAATCACTGAAACATGTAAAGCTAACAGTCGTCCCTGGAAATGTGTTGGTTCTTTCAAACAAATCAGTCAGCCAGGAGAGAGCAGGACAAAATCTCCGACATCTTTTCCTGTTGCTTGATCTGATATAAGGCTAGAGTTTTAGTCTGAGAGGAAATGGGTCCCTCTCATTGTTTCCTCTTCTGCTAAATGGCTGATTAATGTATAATTTATTTGTGAGTTGTATGTTTCTCTTCTTCTTTTTTATGTTTCTTTTAGATGTATTCCTTCAGAAATTTGTCTGTGGAATCAATGATTGAGATTGTATTGATAATGTGCAGTCCAATATTTGTTTTTTACTCTGCAGCTTTTGTTGTCTGACTTGCACCCAATTTTTAAAGCAGCTTTTTAATGTGAGTGCTCAGTAAGAGACTTGTTGATCGCATTACTAATTGAAGAGAAAGGGCACCATTGTGTGAGACCATGAGAATTGGTTCAGTGTGTCCAACAAGTGTTCTCTAACTTTGGGTGCTGACACCGAGACCAGCTGGACCAGCAGCTGCCACCTGGCTAATCCTGCCTTGCTGTTCGCTATTCACATGGCACAGAGGGCAGGCACTGCTGCTGTCTCCCTCTCAGCTGTTATGTTTTTTTTACCAAGCATGTGGTCGTACAGTAATTCTCAGGTCATAGATATATTGTTATGGTGCTTTGGTTTTTGTCACTGAGCTGCAGTAAAGGTGTCATATGAGGAGTTTGAGGCCAGCAAACATTTGGGGTCAGCCGACACTACAGTGTAAAGTATATTTTCCATTAGGCTTCTGACTGCCTCGTCAGCCACTGTGATGATCTTGAAACTAATCTAAACTAAAGTCTACTGGTGTAACTTATGGTACTAATCTGTCATCAAGATTGTGAAGGTCATGTCAGTGTGGTGAACTCAGTTTGAACGGTTACTCGTTTTTTAAATTTTAAATTTTCACTTTCATGTTCATATAGTAGCATTTGGGGATTAAATGACTCCCTTTCAGTCACAAAAAAGAAATTCTGTTGATACAACCGTAAGTTGAAATCATACAAAATAAAGATCTGTATCTGCTAGCTGCCACATTATTAACCATAGGAAATAAAATGTAATGGACATTTTAAATCTTTATTATCTGATGTTTTTTATGACTCTTGTTTTAGAAATTTCTTAATCATGATGAGATTGCCTGATTAAATAAAATTACTGAACCTAATCTATGATGTTTACAGTAATATTCTTTTTACTAATTATCCACAGCGTTATTCTTCAGCCTGCCCTCAGCAATCTTTTCTTTAGTTAGTTAACCCTTTTCCCACTTATTACCCAAAGCCCCGCCACCTGTCATCTTACATGATCTAACAACCAAAAAGAAAACATGAAAAAAAGAACAAATTATAAAAGATAACAGATCATTGACAGATAAGAACAATACAACATTTCCAAAATTTATCTAAATTCCACATCTGGTGTCTGGTCTTACTCAACTTCTTTTAATTTTGCTGTCGACAGTTCCTCTGAAACAACATCTAACAATAACTTTTTCCACTGGTTAAGTGGGACATGGTGTGGCGGTTGCCACTTAAGTGCCAACATATTTCTTTTCAGCAGTACACCATTTAAAACATAAATATTTTTACTTTGAACTTAATGCATCATCCTAGCGAAGGACATTTTTGAACAGGATGGTATACTTTGACAGGTACTTTGTTACTGCCTCCTAAGTTTTAATCATGAGGGAACTCCCACATCTTTCATTTTTCTTCATGAATATAATATCTGTCTGTTAGAATTGCACTATGAACGAGAAATGTTTGTGATAATAGTTTTGGTAATTTAAAGAGGTGTTAGACAGTACAATCCTCAGCAGAAGGAAAAATGATTTGCTCGTCTCCGTCTCATCTTGAACCCGCATTAATGATGGAGATCGTCTAGTGGAGACTCACTTCTCCAGTGTCATGGAAGAGACAAAGTGTTTATATTAACACGAGAGCACCTCGAACACAAGATACCATTCACCATAATTTATGTTGTGCTTTATTCTGAAGTACTTCTCTAACTGAAGTGGCCATTACATCTGCAGGACAGTAATTTTTTGTGCCAGCAGAGCTGCAGGGTTCCAGTCTTCCTTCGAAAGAAGTGCTATAATACCAGTCATTATACAGTACAGTATGCTTTCCTACTCCTGAAGACATGCTGCTGGCCATATATGTTAAAAGAACAAGATAAAATGTTGCTTAACACTTTCACTGACAGGAGTAAATTACTTCAGCACATAGATAGTCTATCATCCAGTCAGTTTGTATATGCTGGAATGAGATTATTTGAAGTTTAACAGCCCTCAAATGTAGTTGGCATGAAACCAAATACAGTAAATGTTCAGATTGAGAGTGTTGAAATTAATACCTACTGTATATTTATTACTGTGCATCCAATAACATAAAACAACTAAACTTGGTTACATTGTTCTGATTCTTGTGCCGCTGACCATACATAGCTTGGCATGCTGTGTTCGTATTATGTTATGGATCAACAAATCTTTCTGTGCTTATTTGCAATTTTTGTTTTCCTCTCTTGGTTAATCACTCAGAGAGTGAACAAAGCATTTTAATGAGTTTTATTTAGTCCATTTGTTTTTTCTCTGAAGGGAATAATAAAACCCAAATAGTGTTCTTATTTCTAATGTGTGTTTTGAAATGTGTTTACTGACCTGTATGTGATTATGTGTTTCAGCTTTCTGCTGGTGTTGAGCTGCTTGGTGTTGTCTGTGTTCTCCACCATCCCTGACCACCAAAAGTTCGCCAACCAAGGCCTTTTCATCCTGGTAGTACCCCTTCTCTCTCACTCCAAACACACACAGACATACACAAGCACACACCATAGACTGTAAATAAAAAGGCACAAACATATGACTGCTTCAGCATCCGTCCACTTTTATACGCTGTCCTTTTACACACAGCATCTCACTTACTGCAGTGTGTCCGTACGTGCTTGCGTACGTTGTGCACAGACAGCCATGTAAGCAGCTGGGAGGATTCAGGTGTTGTTGACTGTGCAGGAAATCACAGACATGATCCACTAATCCTAATAGCTATCCCATAATCTCCCCTTGCCTCTTGTCGGCTACTTTAGTGAAAGGTAATGGACACTCGCTTTCTCCTTCTGAACCTGACTTGTCCTCTCTCCATCCCGTCTCTCTTCCCACCTTGCTCATCTTTACGTGTTATTTAATGGTCAGACTCTTGACTTTCACATTCCCTCTCTTCTCGCTTTCGATCCATCACCTGGCCATTAGCAGGCAATTACCCATTAGTGGACTTTACTTACATGAGCATTGGCTCTAATGACAGATTGGTTCAGTGCATCTTAAACTGCCCATACAGTAAAAACCTGAAAGCAAGAAAGACAAAGAGATAGAGGGAAGACTGACAAAGTGGCATGTTAATAGGCTGTGACTGTTAATGCTAGAACCTTTATAGTCCTTTCGTTTAATCTGTCATAAAATATAAAGTTAATCAATTAAGTGTTGAACTTAAAGTTCTTGCTTTGCAGCATTTCTGCCTTTATTTTACCAGACCGTTCACTAAAAAGTATGTTATGACAAAGGTTTAATAGATAGAGGACAGAGCATGTAAATTGTGTGAAGAATATGCACATCAGTTATCAGTGTCTCACACAGATTTAGAACTAATGAGTGATTGTCCGCAGTGTAGGGAGGTGTGTTTGTGTACTATTCTATAGGGTGGAAAATTGACTTCCAGACTTAGATGTTCATCACACACGACATACATGAGCTTTTGAACTTTTATAATTTTATGGAAAAACTATGAGATGACAGAATGTCACAAATATCTGAAGGACACTGACCTTTGAAAGCAAACAGTAGATACATAAAAGGTTATTGGTGAGGAATACATTTGTTTGGGTGATCTGTGAAACACTGAGCTGCATGTCATTGACCTTTACTTGTGTGTGGTTTGTAGGAGTTTGTCATGATTGTGGTGTTTGGGTTGGAGTACTTCATCAGGATCTGGGCGGCTGGCTGTTGCTGCAGATACCGTGGATGGCAGGGACGGCTGAGATTTGCCAGGAAGCCCTTCTGTGTCATAGGTTTGTGTGTGTGTGTGTGTGAAGAGGACACCAACCCGAGTCAAAGTCCTGCGGCAAAGTCCTGCGTGTGAAAATTTGTTAAACCTTATAACCTCATTCAAACTTGTCTTCACCTCTTCTCTATGTGTTTTTTCTATCTGGACGTCTTCCCCACAGACTTCATAGTATTTGTGGCATCATTGGCAGTGATAGCAGCAGGGACGCAGGGCAACATCTTTGCCACGTCAGCCCTACGCAGCATGCGTTTCTTGCAGATCTTGCGTATGGTTCGTATGGACCGAAGGGGAGGCACCTGGAAACTACTGGGTTCAGTGGTTTACGCTCACAGCAAGGTGGGAATGCTAAATATAGTCCTCTTTTTACACATGCTCTACTTCAAATGCTCTGCTTTATATTTAAGAGTTATTCATAGACATGGGTTAGTTGTGCAGACATTGGAAATTAAAAGTATACTAATGGCATGGTAGCCACAAACGGATTATTAAATGAGCAGGAATAAGATTGAATTTGGAAAGAACTATTAAAAGGCTGGTGATGATGGTCATGATGGTTACTAGTCAGATAAATAACTTAAAAACTCTAAGTGTTGAGGCAAATGTGGTGAGTCTACTGATGACCAGCTGTTACTTGATCACATTCACTGCCCGATAAACACCAAACTCCCCTCGAGCTGCTCAGTTTTGGCAATTAGTTTGTGCTGACCTAAACACCTGACACCCACCGGTTGTCTGCAGAACATAGTGAGGATGATGATTAATTGATGCATCAGCTATCTAAGCAGAACCGTACAGGCAAGTCAAAGTTAAAGCCAAATGTGATAATGATGGGAATTAAGCCAATAATGATGAAAGTGAAACGGTAATGACAGCAGGGACTATGATGGAGAAGATGCTGTTGCTGCTGACAGGTGTGATTGATACATGCTCTTCTGTTTCTCTCTCAGGAGTTGATTACAGCCTGGTACATAGGTTTCCTGGTCCTTATCTTTGCCTCCTTCCTGGTCTACCTGGCGGAGAAAGACATCAACTCAGACTTCAACACCTATGCAGACTCCCTCTGGTGGGGAACTGTGAGTACTACACAATACACACAGGCACACAGGATCTCTGTGACTGAAGAAATAATATTTTACTTCATCGTCATCAAAAAATTCTCATTAACAAAGAGAGAGATATAAAACAAGAGGGCAATGGGCAATGCAAACATAAAGAGGTGCATAATAGACAAAAGACCTCTGGGAGATGTTTTGTTTTTCAGTTTTGATATATAAGGTTTATGATGTCCACTCAGGGGGATTGCCATGTGTCAACAGTAGAGAACTGAGTGTTGTTCAGTTCTTGATGTCAAGCTTTCCAGATTTACTACAAACATATATATTCATCAGAATATGTATCCAAAGTAATTGCACACAGATATCTGCAGTAATCTTGGATTTTAAGAAACCTGGGAACGCCTAAGGATTGTTTTCTGAGCAGCGGCAAATCCCTAAATTGCATAAACTTCAGACTGATATGAGAATCATGAAGGAGTGACAGGTAGGAGTAAAGATTTTTTCTTAGCAAGATCAGCTAACGCTTATTTAAAGTAACACAATTTTAAAAAGATTGATGACATGACACTCAAGTTAACAAAAGATTTCTGTAGAATTAAAATGACAGAAATGACAGGTGTAAATCAGTTGTAGTTTCATGTTATTTTCCAGAGTGTAGTGTATGTTCTGCAAATAACTTTAGCTGGTGTTCTAGGTTTTAAGATATGGAACAGATGTCAAAGTCTGAGAATGTTGGCCTCCACACAGACAAAGCTTAGAAAAAAGTGCTCCCTCAACCCGCCTTTACTTGCTTAGTTTTGCTCATTTCCTGGATGCCTATGGGATCATGATATGTTATTTGATCTCATAGGCACAGTTGTGCCAAAATAGCCTAATTTTGCTGTTGTCAGACTGCAGACTACACCAAATACATGAAAACAAGCAAAATTCCCCCAGGCTACTGTATCTCTGAACTCTCTTTAACCAAATCGCACAAATTTATGATATTCTATGTGATCCCCTTCTGACAACTAATGTAATATTTTTTCACTACCATTTACTAAACCTGTTGGAGCCCCCAACTTTTAAAGTAAAGACTCCTAAGAGAAAGCAGGTCTTGTGTCTCAGTGCAGAGCGTCAACCCAATGCAGTTTACATTTTGTTATCATATTGTGTGTGTGAGATCATCTATACTTTTTCACCCCCTCAGATAACTCTAACCACTATTGGCTATGGTGATAAGACCCCTCGCACCTGGCAGGGACGTCTCCTAGCTGCCGGCTTCGCTCTTCTGGGAGTCTCCTTCTTTGCCCTGCCTGCTGTAAGTCTCATATATGTTCACGTCTATATATTTATATATTTTAAGGTATCAAGGCCTTGAAATAACGTTGTATAAAGAAAATAAGGTTGTATAACGAAAAGACAGTTTGTAGTCCCTTCAAGCTACACACAGAGAATTTAATAGGTAATTAAATGTATATTAGAATATGGTAACATATCACATAAATTAAGTAAAATCAAACAAAATACATATATATATCTACACATATATACATAGGCTACATGTAGTATACACCCAAAACATTCTGCAGTGCCTTCTTTAAAATTTGCAAGCACTAACTATATTTAGTGGGCCTTCTCTCCCACTGTTAGAGTTGCACTCCTGACTTTGATTTGACCTCTGACCCTCAGGGAATTCTGGGCTCGGGCTTTGCTTTGAAGGTTCAGGAGCAGCACCGGCAGAAGCACTTTGAGAAGAGGAGGATGCCTGCTGCCAACCTGATACAGGTAATGGCCACCGTGAGAGGCGTTTAGACGGTTTAATTCATTCACATTCAAGTGCAAAGTCAGGTTAAATCTCGCTTGTGTTTCTTTGTGCATTTGTGTCTTTCTTTAGGCTGCGTGGCGTCTCTACTCTACAGATGCCAAGCACTCATATCTAACAGCTACATGGTACTTCTATGACAGCATGTTGCCTTCGTTCAGGTAGGAACTCCCATCAGACTACGTAGATTCAACTATCAGAAATCTGTGGTTGTCTTTGTTTGTAAGAAATGCAGACAGAGATTTGAGAGTTGCATTACACAATAGTGAGTTGCGTACAATATTTAGTTATATTTGTGTAGTCCCTCCCTGTACATTTGTGTTATTATGCAAAAACACAGCACATACTTTATCACAGATGCTACTTTTTGTCCATCAAGAACGCTTTTCAGTTCCGTGGTGGTTTAAGCAATAAGGAATGGTGCTTACTCTCATTTTAAAATGAGTACTTTAAATTGAATTTTGGCCCAAACTTTTCAATTGCTTCTGCCACCACTATTCAATTACATTTGTATTACTTTTGTTCTATGCAGTGGTTTCTTATACTTTGCATTTACGTATTAATTTGACTAATTTGTATTTGCTTAAAAGGAGGGGAGCATGAGAAACACAGATAGAAATGTCATCAAGCCAAAATTTTAATTTTGCAATTTCTTAAATTAAAATGGTCACATATCATTTCTCTCAAGAATCCCTCTCCTTTTGAGTGTTTGGACCATAAGTTTGGCCTTTTTGTCAGTTGTTCATATTTTGTTCATTTTGTGTTCATTTGTTATTTGTTATTTTTGTTGTTGTTTGTTTATTTGTGCACGTGGCGTGTCAGAGAACTGACGCTACTGTTCAGTCACCTCCAGCGACAGCGTAACACCAAGAAGGTTCTTCACAACTCCTACCACACGCTGCTGTCTGGGCTGCGGCCCTACAGCGCCCCCTACCTGTCTGGGGACAGGTATGCACCCTCACAGCCTCACAGTATATGCAGACAGGTGGCCCAAAATCTACCTACACTCATGCTCACACCCTCCCAAACAACACACAGACACACACACACACACGCACACACACACACACACACACACACACACACACACACACACACACACACACACACACACACACACACACAATGAAAACAGTAACAACAGGGACCTATAGAAGAAAATCAGGCTTCTGCTTCTGGCGCTCTGCTTGGATGTGTTGTCATCTAACAATGTTTCACTAATGCTAATCTGAGACCACTGTGTTGCAGGCCCCCCCTTCTTCTCTGCATCGTTTTCTGCATAGCTCATACTCTAGCTCATCTCCACTGCCTCCTGCTGTTCACTCACTGGTTGCCTCTTCCTGTCTTCCTCTTTCTTTCCCTTTATTTCCATCGTATCTTTTCCATGCCACCCATCCTCCATCCTTCATCCGTTCTCAGGAAGGCAGAAGTTCCATGCAGGTTTGTTCTTCAAGTCAAGAGCTGTGCTTGTTCATTAGAGGGTGTTCACAGTTAGAGCGGATTTGCTGAATTCGATTCATAACTTCTTTAGCATAAACCTTAAACAAATTGCAGGGCAATAAAGGGACTCATGGACTTGCATGCATTAGATGACAGAAGCACATTAGTGAATGAATTACTGGATGATTCAAGTTTTGCTGGTAGAAATGTCTTCGATTTGAGGAGCTGCTGTCACACCATGATGTTTAATGGGCTGTCTTGATGAATATACTCAGGTGAAACATTACCTACTACCTTTGCATGAGCCTTCAAACCCACCTCCTCACTTCTCTCTAAGTGCGGCTCTATAATCCAAAACTGCCTCTCAGAAGTATGCTTTCCAGGTAAGGCAACAAGATCTGGAAAGGAAAGGGCTTTTTGGACTATTGAGATGTCACACCTCACCCTCCCCCGCCGCCTCACACTATCTCCCTGGTTTTTCCGTTGCTATGTTTTCTCCTCACGGGTTCACCATGTACCCAGGTTGTGTCCCAGAACTTCTCGTCCTCCCTCCCCCAACCCGTCCCTTCTTCCACTCCTCTCTTCCCCTCACCGTCTCTCCCTCTGCCTTGTGTGTCTCCTCAGTCAGCTCCTTTCTAAAAAACGGGGTCTCTTCCGGATTCACGCTGGCCGCAAGCAGAGGTATCCATGGCAACAAGCCTGTGCACGGGGCACGTTAGAACGTCATCTGATCAATAACACCACTCCTGCTCCTCCTTTAACGTGCACACCCTGCACACCTTGCCTGAAACACTCAAAATTTGTGGACTGGCGCAGCAGCCTGCTAAATGTTTAGGCATGTTAAAGCATCAAAATATTCACAGTTTGTGAGTTTCATAAAGAAGAATTATCTAAATTAAAATACCCCGCAGAAGCAGATGTTTGTCTTATTTTCAACCATATTCTGCACCAATTAAATACTTTACAGGCAATAACAGGCACTATACTCTGGTTCACAAATCCTTGAGTGAATTCTTCACTGAAAAGACATGCTCCTCTTTCCTGAAAGGATGTTTCTCCAGCTCAGTCCTACGTGCTTGAGAAACTGGGGCTGTTTTTGCTCGTTTGGCTTGAACGTCATGATAAACCATATGTTGAAAACATAACAGTCTCCGATGGTTTATGACAATGTGACGAAAATGCGTTTTTAGCTGACATCTAAAATGTTTCATCAAATGTCTCTGATGAAATGAGGAGATAAAATATCCACTCAAAAATAAGTGACAACTTTTCCCAAATTGGAGCTGAAGTCAAAAGAATTGACCTGCTCTTGACTTGTTTTCAATTCAGTTTGTTTGGTTCATTTAAAGCATCTTCTAGGAGAAAAGGTTTAAATGATTCAGCATGCTTTCCGTTTTCCGATTAGTCACATAACCTTTGTATAAAATCAGTGTGTTTGTGCTGTATTTTTAAAAGGTTTTTAAGTGCTAAAATGTTTTTGTTTGCATGCGATATTCTTCCAATGTTTTGGAACGATTCAGTGACGTTTATGGTCCTGGATGCATCCAAATCATTTACTTCCCTTCCCGTCTGCATGCGAAGGCCTTTCACTCTATTTTCCCCATTCCCTCCAGTCTACCTGAAGCATTTCAGCTTCCTTGTATGAAATGCTGTTTACACTAACATCCCTTTACTATTTAAATTTTAATTTAAGTGGCCGGCCATAACACACGCACAACAAAGAGTATATCATCGCTCCAAAAAAAAAGAAGAAAAAAGTGAAGGAGTGAACTGGGGCTGGAATTGCTCTGTGGTGCATGATGTTTGCATTGCCTCATGGATCCGTGACAGTATGTAACATGTAAGTGGCTACAGCGAAGCAGCAGTCTCAAGAGCACGCTATCACAGCAGCGTTAGGAGTCAGTCTGTCGGAGAGAATGGCCACCAAATGGTTTTCCTCCTGTAAATAGATGGCCTCACATGCTGGCCTGCCTTGGGTTGTGGTGAGTTGTATAGAGTACTTTGAAGCCAATATTTTGATGCTTATTCACTCCGTTGAAGGGATTAAGGATGCGTGTCTCTATTCTGATTGTAGGTGGCACAATTTCTGCTATCCCAGCACTACTGCAAGTCTTGAATCAGGTTTCAGTCTGACTTCGCTGAATCAGGTGCTATGATAGGCACATTAAAAGAGCAAATCCCCAGGGCAGAATCAGTTTTTAGCAATATTGAGTGGGTCCCAGCGGTCAGGCGCCGTGATAAGTCAGCTAGTCTGTCCTTACCTGAGACAAAATGTAAATGTCTGTTTATGTCCCTGTTTTGTCTGTTTGTTGAGGAATCTCTGTGATTGTTACAAAAGTCAGAGGCCAATTTTCTGTTTTAATTCACTACTACTAACAAACTCTTTTCTAACAAACTCAGGCTGCCCTTCTGCTGCTGCCCTAAACTTCCCGGATAACACAGCTTAGCTTTCCGTTAAGGTCAAAGGCATGGACATTGTGATGATTGAGAAAAATCCCGTCATGATCCAAAAGGAATACTGTGCATGCAGGTATTTGACTTTTCTATTTTCACTGTCAGCGGTAAAATGGGCTTCCGGGATCGGATCAGGATGAACAATTCCCGAGCATCCCAAACCATTCGGAACAAGGCGTCGCCGCTGCCTCCAGGCTCCAGCGTCCGCCATTCTCCCAGCCAGGAGAACGTCCCTGAAGCCACCAGCCCGGGGAAGGTCCAGAAGAGCTGGAGCTTCAATGACCGCACACGCTTTCGCACCTCCCTTCGCCTCAAACCACGTCCACCCGCTGATGGTAGGCAACACACACACATATCCATATAACACTTTTCACTCTCGCTCACAAGGATAATTTCTGCATAATAATAACTCTTCCTCTGTCTTCTCTCAGTGGAGGGGGTCGGGGAGGACAGCGTAGAAGACAAACCATATTGTGACGTGGCCATGGAGGACGTAATCCCAGCAGTGAAGACACTCATACGGGCTGTCAGGTGAGACTTCCTGTCAACAGTACATTAGTCATACCTACAGTAGAGACTAGAGTAGAGTTCACTGGGCACTAACAATAAATTTTCTTCCCCCAACTGAGCCTCTACCTAAAATCTGACATGTCCTTCTACAGTAGTACATATAACAAAAAAAATAGTTATTGTGCTTAAATGAATCTTTGATAATCCATTATTACCGATATAAGAAGTTTCACCCTGGATTTACCTCATCAGTGACTTTATTTTCATTAAAAACATCAGGGAAATGATACTGATTTTTTTTTCTAACAAATGATCAATGAAATAACATTTATTGTATTCACTGTGTTTTATAATCAGAAATGTTATATTACTTACTAACCACCCTACTTAGCATTTATACACAGTTTATTAACCTTTAATAAAATATTTATAACACACTTTAATGTAGTAATATAAGTGTTGATCATCATGTATTTCTAAGAACAATAACTCCTTCTGTGGTGGATGCAGGTGTATAAACATAAAATGATAAAGTAAACAGTTTTCAGTAATAATAGTAATATATAATAAATAATTAAAGTAATATGTCTTCATAGGAGCAGTTGCAATTGCAAGTTGTTGACAAATACTATACATTACTAAACTTAAAATGTCTTTATATCTTTTGTATATCTTTTATTTTTAATTAGTCGTTAAATACATGTTTGTAAAGTGTTGCTAAATGAGGAGGTGTTAACAGTTTGGTTAAAACATTATCTGCATCTTTACCATTACAGCAATGGACATCTTTACCAATTAGTTTAAAATGTTATTACAAAATCACCAGCCTTTTCTTGGGATATGGATTCACATTACTATGCCCAATAAGCTCTTTCCAATCGACCTGCATTAAAATCCTCCATAAACAAGCCCCAAGCCGAGATTGATTGTTCTGCCTTCTGAAAAGGTCTCGTGGATTTTTTTGTACCTAACATACTTTAGCCAAGTGCTAAAGACGGCGCAATTAGGTTGAGTTAAATATATAGACTAATATAAATAATATAAACACTTTTCAAAATGTGCTCTGCCAAATAATATAGGGTACCATTAAAGGTTTCAAGGTGTATTTAAATATGAATTGGTCATCTTGTGTTTCCCGGTAACAAGGCACCGTAAGGTGCAAGCTGGAGCTGCTGTGCCTTTGGTCATTGATAGAATAAGGTCACTTTGGTCAGATTAACAAACTGTGCAAGTGTATTCAGACCACAGGCCCCTCTCATGGTATTTACAGGCCGCATAAATGGGTGAACGTGTTGCTCCACATTGTAGAAATGTTCACTTAGGAGAGGTAACCGAACCCTCCTGCAGGCAGGGTTAGTTGCCCCATGTGACCTTGTCACTCAGGAAGCCCTGCTCATTCAGGCAGGTCACGTGTAAGGTGACGTGATAGGGTGGCCTTTTGCAGGCACACACACATACACAATTACCGTACAGATGGAGGATCACAGTACATTATGACTGTACAGAGGCAAACTATATTGTTCGGTTTAGACAAGGACAACTGTGATAACAATTGATTAAAGCCATTGCTGATACTCTTTGCTGTCATTGTGTCATCTCTTCCTGTAATCGACTATAAGCTTTGATGGAATGTTACTGTAGTATATCAGTGGTGGATGTCCTTGCACAATATGTGTAATATGACACTTTAAATGAATGGTCACGGCCTTCTTCACCTTATAGTCATGAAGAAAGGCAACATCACTGTACATGTAAACACTGTGTATGAAAAAATACTCTTTTGATTAACCTATACCACAATTATAATAATTAGTAATTAATCATGGTTACAAACAATATCTTGAATGCAAACACATATGTGCACAGCTTCCTCCCAGCATGCACATATAAGCACACACTCACACAATAACTGCATAATTTTTCACTGATGGTGGCAGAAAAAAAACTACAATTGCTAGCAAACATCTGGTGTTGGAGCCAGGCTGGTCTCCAGAGAGGTCTGATGAACGCGGATTATATAGACTCTTTCTGGTCCCTGATGTCAGCGCTGTTCCCTCACAGTATTTCTCATGCTTGCGTGACACAGTCTGTGTGGTTTCCATATGCACTCAGTGAAGCTCTTGAAAGAAGTGGGAACATGCCTGGAAACAAAAGGTGTGTTGGGCATCCCAGTGGCCTAGTGATTAAGATACATAACACATAATCACACACTCCTGTTTGGTTTCATACGATGACCTTTGTTGCGAGTTGCTATCTTGCTTCTCATGTTTTCTGTCTGTATTATACTGTACATGAATGTTTTAGGAGCATACGTTTTCACTAGAGTCCCTAAAAAAGCCACACATTTTTTAATCTCAAATGGTTCGGTGTAACAAATCATATGGCACACCAGATTAGTGTTACTTATAAATATATAATATCTGGTTTAAAGGCTGGATATATGTAATTACCCTATCACATTAAATTGACATTTTTAAATCACTATGAAGGTGTTGGAGGTCTTAGATTACCAGCAGTAGTCATAACCAGTCAGTTGATGGGAATAAGTCAAAAAAATGGAAAATTTGTGCTAAGTAAGATACAAAGAATGTCAGCAGTAATGGAAAAAAACACATATATAACAAAAGAAACAAAATCAGACTATGTGCATAATATATACACGTTGGCTGTTTCCCCCCAAATGGGAGTTTGTCCTCATCTAACACCTAAATGAGCAATAACTTAACATGTGAAAAGGAACCTCACACCTAACCTTACTAGACTTAACTTTTCTTACGGCTCCAGAGGACCATTGTAAAATGAATCCCAAACGACATTATGCTTAATACCTCACACAACGTCAACTATATGACTGAAGACTATATGAAAAACAACTATATGAAAAAGAGGGAAGGAGAGAAAACAAAACAAACAAATGTTTAAATAAACAAAAATAAAAAAAATAAAAAATAATAATAGTAATAGTCAGAAGAGAATTATTTATGCTGGGTTGTAGCATAAAGGCCACATCAAATGAGCTTTTAGGGTTAACTTGGATAAGAAATTTAAATTAAATTACAAACTTAGCTTTACTCTATTGGGCACCATCTTATTTGTTTTTGGATAAGATTGTTTAGGCCTTCTATCTTATTTATCATTTAGAGTGTCATAAAAAGAAAGCAATGCTGTCCGTCTCTGTTATAAATTACCTAGATTAAAACCTCTTATTATTTCAAACAAAGACAGAAAACCGGACAAAAATTTGAAATGATGTATGATGAGGAATTTCCCATCTGGTAATAATAGTAATAAAAAAACAGAGTTTACAGATACACATCAGGTTTGGTTTTGAGCTGTATTACAACCCAAGCCCTTGATCATTGTCACAATCTATCCTGGTCCGTATTATTATTTACCTTTGGCAAATTAACATAGAGTACTTATCTGTCAGCTGTACAGTTCTGATCTGGTAGAAGGTGCTGTCTTTGGCAGCAGCTGGGTCGTTGGGTGTTTTGTATCCATGTGGAGTCCTAAGTCTTGCATCCACAATTTTGTGTCTTGACAGCAGTGCAGGAGCTCGTTTACTTCCTTAAAAATGTCTCTGTGTTTCACCTTGGAGGGAGGCAGATCTTGCAGATCTCACCATTGTAGGTTAGTAGACTCTTATTGCAATAATTTAAAAGTACATAGTCACCTGTTGGAACCTGAGTTGACACTGAAGGTTTATTCTTTGCTGATGTACAGCAGGTATATATTTTCTGGTCTTGGTATTCAGCATGATATATTTTTGTTTGATATTGTTACGCCACTGATAGGGTATTATATGATGTTTCCTTGCGTTTGCACTTGACTCAGCACATAGCTCTGACCTCAGCTGCTCTCCTGCAGACAATGGAAGAGAGGGAGTTCCTATAGATGCAGGTGCAGGTGTGTAAAAAGCAGGTGCCTCACTGTGTTAACACACACACACACACACACACACACACACACACACACACACACACACACACACACACACACACACACACACACACACACACACACACACACACATATATGAATGCATCTTAGCGAGGTTCATGATTGATGTCTGTGAAACACAGAATTCTGCAAAAGACCTTAGTGCTGAGACTTCACTTTAGAGAGATACATGTGGTTTATCAGTGCCTGGCTGCCTGCATAAATGTGTACAGTGTTCTGTTTATGTTCGGAGGGAAAGGTAGAGGGAGCAAGAGGAGGAGAAGAACAGAAGGACGATGGGAAAACAAATGCCTGATATCTTTCTGTGCTCTCTTTACTGTGACTCATCTTCGTGCACAAATCCAATACACCACAAACCACACCATTTCTGCACATTTGCAGTCTTGGATGAAGCTCCTACTTTATTAAATAAATGGTTCGGACAAACTTAGTATTTAGAACTATTTCATCTTTTGTCATGATCATCAGTTTTGTGGCGTTTCCGCTGTTGTATTTTTAAACCCGTATAATGTTTACGCAGCGCATTTCTCTGTGAGAATGATTGAATGCACGGACTGTAGCTTGTGTGTTTTGTTCACTTAGTGGGCAGGTAGTCTAATCTGGCGAAGAATCAGACTTGCCCCTGCAGTGGCTCACGCTGGTTGGCCCACCTAGTATTCGTGTCAGCATAACAGTCATTTTTAAGTCACAAAAACCTTGCCATTGGAGACTCTCAGGGATCCACCTTCGCTGACTTGCAAAAATATTTGGACTAGCTACATAAGCATTTTGGGGCACAGATGACACTTCCTGTCCCTCCAATAATCGCTGTGTTTTTACATCTCAAGGAAGGTATGATATCTTTCAGTGAGCTGTGCCAGCTGTACTCCACTGCCACTGCCACTGTCGGTTTCAACGTAGCTGTAAGTTTTCCGTGTGGAGTGGGGGGCCACACTCAAACCTGGCCATGTATTGTGAGAGCCATTTTATCGACATAGAAAGAGAGTCAGCATTTTCAAGAAACCCTTGGAGGATCCATATCAAAAGCCCCCGTTTCCCCAATCTTTTCTTTTACCCACACCTGAGACCCACCCTGGCAAAAAAATCTGCATCTACCTGCAAAATAAGAAAAGATTGCCTGCAAAAATACCTCAAATGCAGGAGTCATCAAGAAACAGAGTGCTGCGTGAGGGGGAAGTGTGCGCTGACGGCACCAGCTGTAGACCACCGCTCCTCCTCCTCTTGTTCCTCTTCCCCTTGCCTCACACCTTCTCTTCTTCTTTGCTGCAGCACAGGTCACTACACAAAGCTGTACACTGTATGTGGCTGCTGTAAATGCAAGCACTGCAGACCTCAACAAAGGTTACGGTGGTTATTTCAGAAACTGACCTCTCCCTCAAGTTCAGGTTTCACTTGCTCCTGCTTAACCCACGTGTGTGTGGTTGCACTAGTGTGTGCATACATCTGACCATGAGTGTGTGTTAATGTGTATGCATTTGTGGCATTATATTATTGTTTTTGTGTGTAAGTTTGTGTTGAACAGTGTGTGTGACATCTCAGAACAGCTGAGTGTTTCCGATCTTCCGCTTCTCAGACCTTTGATGTGATTTCTTTTCTTCCTCCTGTGAAGGCAAGTGAGAGTATTATAGTGGATTTAGTCGCCTGCTTGTGTGAGATAGGATTCCCTCGTAAAAAAAATAAATCTCTCCTCGCTCACTCTCCCGTGCTGTCTTTCATTCCTTCGTCTCTCCCAGCTTGACTTTGTAGCAATCCATCACTGGGTGAGATGACAGCTTGAGTGTGTATATTTTGTCTCGCTTACATTTGGTGTTTCCGGACCTTCTGCGGTCCAAAATCTCTGAGTTGCCTGTCGTGTAAGAGTTAAATAAAGCCAGGCGCACACAGACACACACACACACACACACACATCCTCACTGTTGTCACTGATGTGTTCGCCTGGTGCAGAAGTGCTGGGTCAACATTCCTCGGTGTGATTCCACCACATTGGGATGTGGGTGGTGATGATGAGCTGTGTGCACCGGGAGTGGGAGTAGCTGTACTCCACCAGTGGTGCCAACATGGCTGTCATACTGACAAAAGGGGAGAAACAGGGGAAAGCTCTTTAGAGGTGTGTGTGTGTTACCCATTACTATCTGCAGATTGTTGCAAATTGCTGAAACAGCAAGTACTGATAAGCAAATGTCTCTGGGAGATGTTGTCATCATCACAATATATCTGCATGGCTTAGTAGGGGGGGCGTACTCTGCTCTCTTTATGGGGCTGTTTGTGAATTATAAGGTCACACTGACTGTAATTAATCTTGTTATTCTCAGGGCATCGTTTGATAGCTGTCCTGCCCCTGCATTTTTCCAAAGTTTTGCTGTACGTCCAGATGTGTGGATGTGCGGTGTGAGGCTCTTTAAAGGTCCTCAGAGGAGTGATAACAATGAGTCTGGTGTGTTTGTGTATTTGTCTAGGATCTTGAAGTTCCTTGTGGCCAAGAGGAAGTTTAAGGAGACGCTGCGTCCGTATGATGTGAAGGACGTCATAGAGCAGTACTCTGCTGGACACCTGGATATGCTGGGCCGTATCAAGAGCCTGCAGATGCGGTAGGTTTCATGCATGTAACCACTACTGCTCTGTTGCTTGAAAACTGGATTGTTGAAAAAAAAATCTTCTCCTTCTTGTTCTTAACCTAAAACTTGATTTACATGTCGGTTTGTACCAATGAAAAGTGCAATGTGCAAGATATGGACAGAATTTTAGTTTAAAGATTCTGAGTGTAATATTTAGGAGGATCTGCTGACATAAATGCAATATAATATCCATAGCTAGGCTTACAGTGATGTATAAAGACCAGAATGAGTTATTTCTATCTACATAGACCACAGGTCCTCTTTGCAGGTTGCCATGTTGAGCTGCCGTGTTTCTACAATAGCCCAAATGGACAAAAATGCTCTACAGAGTGAGTTTCGTCATTACATTGCATACGTATGAAGAAGAAGACCAAACCGTAGTAGTAATAGTAGTCGACTGGTTTATTAGAAGAAAGAAGAGAAATTTGGACAAATGGAGGCTCACACGTATTATTTAGCATAAGAGCTGACAGAGCGTGACAGCCAGCTTGTGCTTCTTCTTTGCCCTTGGAAAAGGAGGGGTGACCGGTGAGTGATGGTGCGTTCATGTGGTATCGGAGTAATCTAAATATCTCTGCCCTGCAGTTTCAGCTGGGAGATGAAACGTTAGACAAAATGTCAAGAAATTAAACATTACAGCTATTTTATTTTTATTTCACCAAACTAATCATCACTGCCATGTTAATTCATCATAAAAAGAATCAATAAAAAGAAGTTTATGTTCCTCTAGGTCTTCATCATATTTACTGTAATCTGTTGTTTTTGTGTAAAAGTGTTGACCAGATAATTGGGCGAGGAGCCGTCCAGTCCGATAAGAAGGCGTGCCCTGAAAAGGGAGAGAAGACGCCGCCAGAACTGGACCCACTGGATGAGCTAAGCATGATGGGTCGTGTAGTCAAGGTGGAGAAACAGGTAACAGAGAAGATTTATATAGCACATGCATAACTGTTCTTAGTATAAACAACAAAACCTCAATAGATTGCGTTCATTATTCTGCTCTAAAAAAAGCTGCCATTATCTCAGTGGGTTGTCTTTCTTTTCTATAGCTCCAAAGAGGATTTGACAGCTAATGACTAAGAATGCTAACAAATGATGGGGTTCCAATGTTAATAACTATCAATTTAGTTTCTGGCATGGACATAAACCTCCATGAACAGTTTTCATCTCATCAGAAAGACAGATGAAAAGAGTGCCAAAGGAACTTGACATATTCCAGTCTATGTGTGTGTTTGTTCAGGTACAGTCTATAGAGAACAAGCTGGACCTTCTGCTCAACTTCTACTCCCAGTGCCTAAAGAAAGGCTCCTCCCACTTCACCCTGTCCTCCCTCCTGGACCCGGACCTGACATCTGACTACCACAGCCCCACGGACCAAAGAGACCTCTTCCCCTCCGCCAACACGCTCAACATCTCCCAGTCTGACAGCGGCAACCTGGAATGACAGTGAACTGAGCAGTCTCGGGGCTGTTCGAACACAGACACAAACCTTTTACAGTACGCCTTCCTATGGCCAAGTCCTCACTTGAAATCGCCCAACCTCAATGTCTCTCCCTTCACTTCATTTCATATCTGTCTGGGAGGATTTTTTACCCCTCCATCTCAAATCTGCACCCTCACGTCTTTGTTCCTCTTTTTTCAAGCGAATGTGTTTCCAGAGCTCATACAGACAGAGGCCACCAGATGGCTCCACCTGACAAGGAGCCTCAGCCAAAGCTGCTCACCGCACACGCCTCTCAACCCACTAGATGAGGATGGAGATGAAGCGAGGACACTTGAACAATTATGACTTGACTACTGAACCAATTTTACCCGCTCACCTCATGCTATCTTTGCCTACGTTAAAGCTCCAACTGTAGATAATCTTGACCTTAAGCGTTAAATTTTTCTAAATCTTTGGAGGAATGTTGCCCCTCCCCATCGTCATCTTTTATTTCTTGGCTGCTTGAATCATCTGACTGACACTGATGATTCAGTTGACACCGAGACAGTGCTGAAAGTGCCATGTCATCTGTTTAGTATCTTAGCGTAGTATTACAGTTCTTGATACTGTGATTAATGTAGTGAATTCCACCTGCAAATTATTTTGCAGTCATGCCTCCAGACAAACGAACACGAACTAAAAGAGCAGAAATAATCTGTTCTCTCTGACCTGAACTGGCAGACTGGGCTGACAGCCACCTCGCCAAAACACCAAACCTCCACGGTACACTTCCCCACCCAAACAAGGGAGTTTTGAATATGTGAATCACAAACTTGTCACATGAAATGGAAAATGTGTTGGAGTGACTGATGTGTACTTTACATTGTTGTTTGTTTTCATCTCCATTCCCTCTCTAAGAAGTTATGTCTCCAACAAGCCCACTTGCAAAAAACAAAACTAAAACCCAAGACATTATTCCCTGTTTGTTGGCATTCAATTGAGGAGTGTTCCTAATTATTTAGGATTTATTGGAGCCAACATGCCCTTTCACAGGTCCAAACTCCCTTTTTTGCAGTGTTTCAAAGGCTAATGTAGCTCCTTGAGTATTTTGGTAATCTATCTTTGTGTTCTTAACATGCCTTTAAACCACTCTGTCTTGCAGCCCACCTCTCCTGACATGCATGTTCCTCAGACCAGTCCCGCAGATAAATGTCACTGATCCTCAGTCAGAATTAAGACAGCTATGTCACATTTTCTGCCCGGCTCTTATCCACTTACAGGTCAGGTTTACCACGTCAGGAAGTCAGTAATACTACAACCTTCCTCACAGGAAGATAGTTCTCACTCTTAGTCATCAGATGCTTTGTGCTCCTGCAGTCAGCAGCTGTGGAGACTTTTTGGCCAGTTTTTAACAACAAACAACTTGTAAGGTGTCGGGGTGTAACGCATGAATTCAAGGCCATTATCCTCATGAATGCACGTGTCTTAGGAAATGGTTCCAGCCTTATAGCTTCAAAACAAACAGACTATTATTGCCAGTCCTCTTTACTCTCTGCTGTCTTTTCTGGTTCTTTCTTGGAGGTGTTTGATGCACAGTGAATGCTCTGTGCTCGGGAACAAAACTGGAGAGTGCACAAATGCACACAGATACAAACACACACACACATACACACAGTGAAAGCAAATACTTTACTTAAATACTTTGGCACTTGTTAAGTATACCACGTTTTTGTCTGTACAATTTTCTCTTTTTGTTTTGATTTCTTTACTGTACTTATTGTTCATGCACTTGATTTTGTGTAACCTATAATGGCAAATTTATGATTTTGGTAGTTAATGTGAATGCAGAATTTAAGTTAACATATTTGATGTAGTTAGATACAATCTTTAAATAAATGTAGCATTTCTGAATCACGGATGATACAGCCGTAACTTCACACAGCTGATCAGGTCCACACTCGCGACTCGCAGAGCTCATATGTATATGTTTTTTAAACTGTCATCAGATAATTGCTGCCAGCTTCAACTAAAAGAACATTCACCATACTGTACTACAGTTCTCTCCCTTCAAGTGATTCATTTATTTGGTCCAATCAAGCCAGTTGACTCAGGTGCTCCACTTTTCCATTCAAGCCAAGCACAGACTTCACAGTGAAGGTACAGTGCTTGGTCTATTTAGATCTATTTATAATCTGATGCTCTTGTTGCCATGAGGAATTCATGGTACTCCAGAGCTTGCTGCTCATCATACAATGTTTGCATTCATTTCATAGAGAAATGGCAGGTAGCTTTATTCTTCTGCCTAAATTATAGCAGAGATGCCTATTTATTAGAGGCATTTAGACATTTATTAGTCTGTCCCTTCATTGTCACCTGGAATGATGAGCTTCATTAAGACGTATGCAAGACCCCTGTATTGCATGTTGTTGTTGTTAGTGGTGGCCCCAGTGTTAGAAGAAAAAAACAAACTTAAGGATGTCTCCTGTATAGTCTTGAGTCAAGAAATGAAAGGAAATGACCTGTGCCTTCTGTGTCCTCGTTCTGTAACTGATATGGTACGGCTTTCTGTCTCAAACTTAAATATTAATGCTACTTTGAAGAGAACAATGTTTCATAGGGATGTCACATGAGGATAACCATGCTCTTTTCTTTGTTTCTTTTTTTTGCCAAACCTTGATCCAACTAAACCATCACCATAAAAATCAATCTGTACGTGTAATTTTAGGGTTTAGGGTGCTGCAGACCTTTGATACTTTCTGAAAATATTACTGTACATTTAGCATATCACTGTAACTACCGGGACGTCCTCACATCGACACCCTCACTGTATTTTAAAACCAGTCAGATCTGGAGGCTGGAGGCATGGACATTTGTACCATCACAGGAAACTCTGCAGGAATGTGTCCTTTCATTAGCATGTCACATAGAGAAATATGGCTTCCACACAACTACCTCTGAGGCCACTAGGGGGCGCTAGTCTAGAAACCCAATATGAGAAACAGTAACTGATTGTCTAACTGACTGAATGCTATGCATGACTCAATCTGCACGTTCTCTTTTTCTCTTTTTCACCCTGTTCTTCGTCATAGTGCCCAACTATCCATTAATTCACTGACTTGCTGCCATTTTACATTCCAGCTCGTTGCCCTTTAACTGCTCTCGTAGGTATTGGAAATGTTAAAATGAAACACAAACTGATCAAAGCAATAAGCAAAATGCTAAGCCAACAAAGTCTTCCAATTTCAATTGATGTAGCTACTGGTTAATGAAATATGGCGCATATTTTATTTTATAATCTAATGCACACTTCTTTGATCTTTTAAAGAGATACAAAATGTGTATCTGCTGAGGATAACAATAGCTCACTTGACTAACTTATTAATTTATTTGTTTCAATAAAGCTCTTTGGACTGTACGTTGATTTTGGTCTCTCTTTTTTGTCTAAACAATTCCAATCAACATGATGATTGGAATTGGAACAAATGTATGACTTTTAGAGAATGATAGGCTCTTATTGCAGGGGTTGAAATCACGTGGAAAAATTCAAAATGTTATATAAATCATATTTGAACATACCCAAGGAATATATATTTGTAAAATAATAAAATGCAAATGCAGAGTTAAAATGCAAATATTCAAGTAGGTAAGTTTAGAAGTGAAATGTGGATCAAAATCATGATCTTATGTTCAACTGGTTCATTGCCGTATTGAGTTTACTAACATTTAACTAAAGCAGAATATTAACTATTTCCATTATTAGTAGACAATGGGAAATCCAACAAGAAGCTTAACATGGCCCATAACGTCAGACATGGTCATTTGAGGCTTTTAAAAAACATTTTATTGACATACTTTAATAGAACAAAATAATCCTTCTCCTTTAATTTATTGTTTACACCGCAAGTGTTTTCTTGTGTGCTCTTCATCTGAATGATTTTAGTCAAATTTCTCACAGCAGTGAGGAGGACAGCTGACTGACTGCAGAGTGAACATGTTTGGGACCAGGACCATTTGCACTACCGCGCTATCACAGCGTAAAGTTTCCCACACCATAGCTGTGGCAGAACAAAGTCACATGTCGTTTGAAGGGGTCAACAATTAAGTAGGCAAACGTCTGCTCCTCCTCTCGTCGTCCAGGGTAACATCGCCCAGACTCATCCTACAGATGACAAATAATACAATGTGTGTAAATTATGAGGAAAATTCAAGCAGGCATCTTGTCTGTGTGAAGAAAAACTGCATCTGCTCCGCTGTTAATAACATCCTGCTTAGCAGTGTATTGGCAGCAGAGTCAGTGATGCTACAGTCTCTTCAAATAGAGCATCTTCAAAGCAGTAAGCTATGAAGATTCCTAATAGTGTGGTGGCACCACACTATTAAAAGTCTTACATGTTAAATAAAGTAACACTGTTTGTGAACTGTATCAATATAAGCACAAATTTAATTAATAAATGTTTCCATTAATTGCATTTTTCAGGTATCTTTCAGTGGCTTTGAATCATCAGCCAATTACAACGCAAGTGACAACGCAATTTATTTTTCTCTAATACCATCCACACACTGGTGTGCATGCAAATGTACATGGCACAAAGAGATATTCAACGGGTCACTTACATAGGCACAGACTTTGAGGACTGTGGAGACAACACTGATCTTCTTAGTCTCTGGATCCTTCTGAACACTATATAGTAAAAGGTAGAATTACAATGTCATTATTAGATCATGACATATCTGATGACGGAGATGAGGGAAAGCCTGATCAATAACTAACCTGATCAGGTCTTTGTAGATGTGCTTTGTGGTGCTAATGTAAGGATCAATGGTGTCTTCGTACTGACAGAGCTCTCCTCCGAAACACAGATGCTTGAAGAGACGAAACAGAAACTCTCTTCGCTCCTCTTTCCCAACCACGTAGTAGTGCTCAGAGTCCTCTTCCTGCAACATCTGTAGGAACAGAGGAACATAGACTTGGAACTCCATGTCAAAAAAAGATAGATGAAGACAGACAGGTAGATGAGAAAAGAAAGAGTGACCTGTCTGAGTTCATCATAGTCAGGGTAGATTTCATGAAAGCATTTAACTATATGTCCAGAGGGCCTCAGGATCCCACAAGAGTAGATTGGGTCAAACAACTCCATGGAGACCTTAGTGCACGGCACTGGCTCCACATCAACTGACACCACAGGCCTGTCTGCAACAAAAACACACAGAAGTCAAAAAAAGACTTGAGTGCAAATATCGTCCAGCAGATGAGATCAATTTCCAACTATCACTGATGAAAGGCTTTCTGGGGGACATTACATACCAAGAGGCACCCATGCCCCAGCCTTTGTCTTTCTGGACAAGCTGGATGCCACATCAGGATCTCTGAAGAAACACTGCAGAGTGAAATCAAGATCATTCAAATAAGGTTGAACACATGACAGACACTGTACTAAAACAGACAGCCAGTATTTACCAGTAGTTACGATCACAATGGGATTAAGAATGATTAAGTATCACTTTCAGTTTTCCAGTCTGCCCTTTCAATCTACGTGGTTTTACTGTAATTTCAGACTGAGTAGTAACCTAATTTATTATACATTACCAGTGCAAAATTGTCACTGTTGTATGGGTAAAAGCTCTGGTCAAAGCTGTAACACTGAGCTGAAATCCTCCCCAGCATGGACCTAAAAGTAATGCACACATCCATTAACCTTAATTGTTCAAGCTAACGGGAGCTTGACTTGTACAAATAGTAGGGTACTTGACTTGTACAATTTAGGTTAACTACATTTCTTAATTTACCATTTCATTAATAGTGCTAAAGTGTCTTTGTCCTGTAGGAAGGAGACCTTCTTGGAGGGAAGAGGACTAAAAGAAAAGGTTTGTTCTAACTCGCATTTCTCTCCTGCCATGTTCGGTCCTTCTGTTGCTATTTGCCAACAAAACAGTAAACACTCACTGGTGTTCACAAACAAGTAGCAGGTTTGTAGGAGTTCACAGGCCAATCAGCGGCATGTGTGCTCTCTCACAGCCAATAAGCGTCTCTGTTCTAGCCGGTTTGTTCCGGTTACACGGAATGATAACGGAGTGGTTCATCTCGCTTTTCCCTCTATCTAAGAAGACTCGTTTACTCGTTGCCTAGACAACGGACGCTTAACGTCCCTTCTCGTTTATACGATTGACCTTTTTTTCTAAAAGCTATCGTTAATAAAACGACTTTATTCGACTGTTATTTGAATTTTCCTTAGTTGGTGTCGTCAGAAGTCTCTTGTTTAAACTCACCGTCAATTTATCGAACTACGTCCATCTAGCAGGGTGAATTCAGGACAGGACAGGCGACATCACCATGGTCGTCACAGCCACCAGAGAGCAACCTTGTCCCGCTTTTAAAACACACTCCTTGTGCTGGATGGAGGCTGTACTGCATGTTTTTGTTCTGTGTCTTATCTTTCCACCTCAGTGTCCCTCTATCACTATCTTAGTGGCGATCTTATTATATGCTCTTGGCCTCCTTTTGAACAGATAGCGTAATAGGCCTACGACAATTAGCTGCCCTGCTAAAGAAATCACATTTGAGCAGTTTGACCTTGGAATTTGGAAACAGCACTTGACAAAACAACCTAAGCTCAAGGTTTATTTACTTGCTTGTTCTGGATGACAAAGACCACGTGACACAGTCAAGCGCACCAACATGGGTGAAAATAAGTCCCATTGTAAAATCCCCATCTGCTGTGAAACAGTCAAAAGCATTAAAGACCAAACATATCCTCAATGAAAATGTAGGCTATAATACTTACTTCAAACGATGTAAATCCCTAACAAAACTCTGTAGGCTAGGTGACAATCTTCTTCTATCAGTATAGGCCTGATGTGTCCTTAAAGCCCTGAGGTGAAGCACAGATGTGTCCCTAGATGTTTTGACTAGCCCCTTGCTTTACGTTTGCTATCTGACGACTAGATGTTCTCTTGTAAATATTTTCAATTTGGCATGAACACCTGGGAATCTGGAACAAAAAGGGCAAGGCCCCTTCTTTCCATCAACCTTACATTTATAGATACCGCTTTTTCTGAGATCATATCCAGCACTGCGTCTTCTGGAGCTTCTTACCAGTTGCTCCTGTGCTTGTACACGTTTACTCTTGTACAACGTTGTACATATAACGTTATACATATTTTTTTCATCAACTAGTCCTTCCTACAGATCCCTAAAAATATGTTACTCATCCTGGTTCAAATACTCATTTCATTCCCTTCACTCCAGGATGTGAGATCCTTTTGATCCACATTCCAGTGTAGGATGGCCAGACCCGATATTCCCAGAGCCAAGAATATATAGCTCAGGGACACCATGAAGTCAAGATAATGTAACCATGTTGTGTTGTCTCTTTTATATCATTGCCTTCATTGTAGTCATTACATTCATTACAAAATATAATGTGTAATTGTTCTATCTCTGACCTTATTTTAATAAACCTGTAATTATGATTTTTTTTAAAAATATCTCCTCAACTGTTGACATGAGTGATGAGATGCTGAGGAAAGACACTGGATGATAGAGGCTATGTGATTATGTAAAATGCACTTGTTAAGAGCATCAATTATGCTGTTTCTTGTCATTTAAATTGGTTTTAGGTTTTAGGTTGCAGATTTTAAAATCTACTGTCTCTCTTCTGCCTGACACTATTATCATGAAATATATTATGATGTAAGAATGACAAGCCATTGTGTAAACCCATTAGCCATGTGTTTGTTATTAGAACATCCACAAAATACTGGTGACAGCTGGAGTAATTAACTTAACTGTATTTAAACTTAATATTCTCATAATGAAAACTGACAGCCTGGGAACATTTACTGTGTCTAGACGGTGACAAGCCTAATGTGGAGGATATGTGACAGGCCAAACATGGGTCCAAATCCAGCTGTTACAGTCCAAAGAAGTGATTGAAGGAAAGAGAAAATTGTGCGAAATTGATGTTTCGACACTCTACAGCCAGGGTACAACCTGACATAATTGAGTCAAGTCAAGCATCTTTCTTGTGTCTGCTGATTGCTATGTGATAATTGCACTTGATTCCTGCTCATTACATCTATCAGGAGGATCAGAACAGAAACCTGGCAGGCAGGAAGATGATGCAGGTGAGGAGATTTAACAGCTGAGGAATGTTTGGAGGTTTCTATACCAGTGAACACCCAGAGAGCAGTCGTTCTGTCCATTGTATAAGACATATCCTCTGTATTTTTACAAGGAATCTGGGGACCTTTGGGAGCTGATTACAGGCCCCTTCCTGTATTTCTTAAACTCAATTTACTTGAATTTTACTAGAACAACAAGAGAGGAAACAAATAAAGGGTTCACAGGACTATGTGTCCTCCTGTGTCAAGTAGGATTTGACCCTTATATGGGAAAATAACATATACAGAAAACATAATTGAATATTTAACTGAATAAATAAAAAGTGAAAAATACAAATATTTAGACCTTTGTGCAGGCTTTGTTTTTGCTGAGGGATATCATGACTTTGACCCTGAGCTTGTGATTTTGGTTTTATTTAAGTTTAAATCAAACCGGCAATCTGATTTACAGTAGATTAGATTCTCATTCAAACTTAATTATTCATTGTTTTATTTTTATATGCTCAGATGCTCACAAAACCCCCGCGTAATCAAACTCTTTGGTCATAATATTAAAAAAGGCTGACTGTTTGTAGGAAAGGGACATGAGCAAAGCTGCTGATGCTGCAAAAGGCCCACTCCAAATTCCTTCCAGGTCCCAATAGTCGGCAAAATTGCAGTCTGACCAGGACTCTGTCAATGCAGGTTTCCTTTTTCCAAATGTCACTCAGACAATTATGAGGCATAATGTGTTCATCCCCGCCCACAGAGGCCTCCAGGAGGACCTCTTTTAAGCCATGCCATCATGTGGGGTCAACCTTTTGTATTTGGTGTGGTTTCTTCACCTTATCTTCTGGCCTCATCTTCTTACATCACTTAAAATATTGCATGCTATTGAGTTGCAGCCACTTTTGCATAAGTCATTTCTTAACTTTCTCAAAACTTACACATCCTCTGTGTCATCTACTTCTTTTCCTCTACACCTCCAAAGATGAAAAAAGTGAATATTTATCATGGAAATGTTTGCGAATACGTTAAGATGTGGACAATAAAGCACAAAGATGACATTTCTCTGCATGAACATTTGTTTGACTGTACACACAGATGATATGCCAATGCTATTGAGAAAGAACCGCCATTGCTAAGGGAAAGAGTTGTGCCCAGACTTGGGGAACAATGGAAAAATCCTGCTGGAGTATTTTGATAATGAATGAATCAGTATCTGAAACTTTTCCTAATGATGTCATGGTGAGAGTGAACTTTGTTACTGAACTCTTTTTATTTTCTGCAGGATTTGGCAGTGTAGGGTGAGATTCCCAAAGGAAGTTTGGTTATTCTCAGTTTTACAGGATAAGAGAATATCTATACAGCATGAAATTTACCTAGTGTTACAGTGAAAACCATGTATGTCCAAATTTGGAGATTGCAGATGAACTGAAAGATGAAGTATGGCCTTATGGGTTGAAAAAATTCTCCTACTTCTTTAGATAAATAAACCATTGTAAAAACATGTAATTTACTGAAAGATGTATTATGACAAGTGCTGATTATGATTATTAAAAACGTTCTGAGATAACTGTTGTTGTGATTTGCCACTATATAAATAAAATTGATTTGAATTGAAATTGAATTGACAAAGCTGAAAACGGCTGTGTTTCTACGCTCATGAAAAGTTTTGGAAATACATGGTTTTGGCAGCACATTTTATGATGTTATGGCCACAGTGTGCACATGAGTTGTTAGTAGTTAAAAAAAGAGTGATTTTTACTTCTAAAATTCTTCAGGATTTTTTATGGGGTGAACTGTCCAAGCTTTCAAAAGAAGACATTTGAGAAAAGTCAGCAGTATTTTAAATCATGGATTGCTTTTAAAAAGATTTGAATATTGTGGAAAAGCACATTGTTAGCACGATAACCAGACTGAGAGATTAAGGAAACCTTTACAGGTGTTTTGAATTAATTAGCTGATTGGAGGTCTTCCCAGGTCAACATAATTTTAATTTTTTAAATTAAATTATGGAAGAAAATGAACTTTTCGACAATATTAAATTTTTTTTTTGAGATGCACCTGTATGTATTTTTTCTGTTTTAGCCCTGTATTCATCTAGTGACCCTTCAGATTTATTTTAAGACCTCATAGGGGGTCTCAAACCAGGTTGAGAACCACTGCTGATTGAGAACCTCTGTAGTATCTGCATGTACGCAAATAAAGGAGGCAGAGGAAGCGAGAAGTGGAAACATCCAAAATCAGAGCTGGCTTGTTATGTCTTCCTCTGAGCACTCTCTCTTCTTTTTTCCCCATTTGTTTATTATTTGTGTGATAGTGTACCTAAGATATTCTGGGAATCCTAGAGGAGCCATGAAGGGACATGCCAAAGGAGGAGAAGGTTGGAGGAGGGGGAGAAGAGACAAGAGGTAAGGGAGGGGATGTGGAATTGGCTGCCCTTTAATGAGTGTTTGATAATATCTGTGGGAATGTCTGCTCTGAGTCTCCTCACCGTTCTTTAACCCAACGCTGCCAGTAAAACATATTGATGGACAACAGGTGCTGTCATCAGAGAGTGATGGTCTCAGGGGATCAGTGTTGATGGTCTTACAAGATTAGTATTATGGTTTTAGAGACAAAAAGGTTTCAGCTCTACAAGGGTCAGAGGTCAGGATTACTACATGTAGTGGCTGATGCATGGGTTTGGACTAACAGCTGTTAGTCATACATGTCATACATGCTGTTTTTGGTCATGCATGTTTTTTTAAGTGTTATCTCCCACAAATACACAAAAACATTCTTTCTCTCACAGTGCTATTTGTCAGTCCACATTGTTTTGCTGACGCCAAAACGAATCTCATTCAACAACAGCAGCAACAACTTCAAGATTTTGTGTATAGCTAAGTAACACTGTTCGCTCATCAGCAACAAGTGAGAAAACACTGTATGTTTGCTTCCACTTTCCAGTCATCACAAGGTTAAGTGCTTTGTTCATGAGTAACATGGTTTCTGCTGTATAGGAGATATACACATGGTGGGTGTACAGAAGAAAAATGAGATGATAATGAGTATATTCCATACTTTTCAGAAAGAAAATGACATAAATAGGATAAAATCTTCAAAAAATCTCGGGTAATGAACACAATGAACAATTATTATTTTAAATTGGACTTTACCTTTACTTAGTTTGCACTCAGGAATAAACTCATGTTCTGCAATGTTTTGTCCAAGTGTCCACATACTTTAGGCCATATATTGTTTCACTTAAAAAACTGCTATATCTTTTTTTGATTAGCGTGTTGTAGCTTTTATCTCAGAATCATAATCAGGTTTATTGCCAAGTACATTTTCACATACAAGGAATTTGCCTTGGGATATTGGCGTGTTAATGAAAAACGTCAGAATGATCATAGACTGAGAAAATAAAAGTACTGCAAGTTGTATAAAATATAAATAAATTAAAAAAACAAAAACAAATTTACTATAAAAAGTATTCAAAGGATTATTCCAGAATATTCTTATCACAAGTGGTAGAGTACCTCGGCCAACTTTTGATCTTTGCTTTTCCAGTTTGAATGAGGTTTATGTTGACTTGTTCCTCAAGTAATTCCCTGTGTTTTCCCTCCGTGCTTCAGGATCTATGCCTTACCATCTGCACCCAGTATCTCACATACAGTTGCAAGAAAAAGTAAGTGAACTTTTTGGAATTACCTGAATTTCTGAATAAATTGGTCAGAAAATGTGATCTGATCTTCATCTAAGTCACAACAATAGACAGACACATACTGCTCAAACTAATTTCACACAAACAATCATATGTTTTCATGTTTTTATTGAGCAAACCATGCAAACATTCACAGAACAGGGTGGAAAAAGTATGTTACACCTAGGTTAATGACTTTAAACTCTTTCATTTAGAGTCAGGAGTCAGCTAACCTTGAGTCCTGCCCTGTAAAAAACACAACACCACCATTTTGCTAATCTCATGAAGCATTGCCTAATGTGAACAATGCCTCAAACAAAAGAGCTCCTAGAAGACCTAAGATTAAGAATGCATGAAGCTGGAAAGGGTTACAAAAGTATCTCTAAAAGCCTTGATGTTCATGAGTCCACAGTAAGACAAATTGCCTACAAATGGTGAAAGTTCAGCACTGTTGCTCCTTAGTAGTGGACTCTCTGCAAAGATGACTGCACAAGCACAATGTAGAATGCTCACTGACGTTAACAGTCCTAGAGTGTCAGATGAAACCAAAGTTGAGTTTTTTGGAAGGAATAAACAATCCTATGTATGGCAGGAAAATGGCACAGCACATCAAAACCTCATCCCAACTGTGAAGTATGGTGGAGGGGCAAACATTGTTTAGGGCTGCTTCACTGCCTCAGGGCTTGGAAGGGTTGCTATCATCGAAAGAAAAGTTAACTTTAAGGAGAAATTAACTAAGGAGAATTTAAGGCCATCTGTTCATTTAAAGCTCGGCAGAAGATGGGTGATGCAAGAGGACAACAACCCAAGGCACAGAAGTAAATCAGCAACAGAATACACCTTCTGGAGTGGCACAGTCAGAGTCCTGACCTCAACCCATCTGAGATGCTGTGGCATGACCTCAAGAGAGCGATTCACATCCCAGACAGCCCAAGAATATTGCTGAATTAAAAACAGATTTGTAAGGAGGAATGAGGAATTCTGTTGTTCAGGTCGGATCTGCAACAGTAAACGTTTGGTTTGAGGTTATCTCTGTCAAAGGGTCAACCAGTTATTAAGTCCAAGGGTTCACATACTTTTTCCACCCTGCACTGTGAAACATGAAAACATATAATTGTGTTTTGTATTGTGTGTGTGGTATTAGTTTAAGCAGACTGTGCTCGTCTATTGTTGTGACTTGGAGATCAGATCACATTTTTTTTGAGTCCAACTATTACAAACCGTAACACCATTAACCATATAGATTTATAGAAGTTCATACGCCTTTGAGCAAAAACTCTGAACCCCAAACCGCACATGATGAGCGCTTTGAATGTGTACCTGGGGAAAAAATATTTCGGTCCCCTTGGACAAAGCACATGCTAACTGCTGAGTGAATGTAAAATGCCTGGAGAGTAGCAGGACTGGATGATAGTGCTCCAGTTTGTTAACATGAAACTGTTAATAGACTCCATTTAAAAATATGTGACACAAGTGCATTTTACATTAAGTGCATTTCATATTAGCAACTCTTTCCATTTATATTGTTTGGACTCCAAGTTGTTGACTCTCACATCCTCTTGACATTTGTGGGACAACCCGAACACTCTTCTTGTCCCGGTTCTCAACATGTCTGTTTATTCCATTTCTGTCCTGGTCTCCATGGTAACGGCCCCTGTACAGCTGCCTGACATGGAACATAACGCTCGATGTTCTGCAGGCCTTCGGGAATCTCAAGTCTTTGCCAGCCTGTTGTAGACAATCTTGCTCCTGTGACACTGACTGGGAATCGACAAGGGGTGTGAAATCCTCAACAGTCCCACTGTGTCTGAACACAAACTGAGAGTAAATTGCAAACAACTTGCGCAAACAAGAGAGGAGAGGGAGAAATAAGAGGAGGGAGGAAGCGAGGAGATCAAATTACTAAAGAATTTATAAGATTGGCCTAAAATAAAACTCAGCAAGCCATTTAAAACATTTTTATTTACAAGCATAAACAAAGAAACCAAATTGTTCCAAAGCATGAGATGGTTATTGAATCCCCGTGGAGATCAGTGGATTACTTGTGTAACAGTTGTGCAAGTTGGACAGGATAAACAGATGATAAACACAGGATAGGTGAGGACTACTGCTTCCGCCCCCTGAACTCTAGTCTGCTCCAAATAAAACAAAACTCTTCCTTAGGGCCAAACCTATATCCACTTTATTTGTGAAAAAGAGAAAGAGAAATCAAGCTGGTTACAAGTTACGCTGTAATGAGTCATGCCACATATCACGTGATGGGACAGCATTTCTAGGATAAAGTATATATTTCTAAAGTGACTCAGCACTTTTAGACACACATGAGATGAAAAGATATTTGATCTAAAAAAATTATTTTCCGGCACTGTCTCAACCCTCTTGGGCCTGGAGTTCACCAGAGAGTTTCACAGGTTGCCACTGCAGTCCTCTTCCACTCGTCCATGAAGTTTGAGGATGCCCCATAGATGCTCAATAGGGTTTAGGTCTGGAGACATGCTTGGCCAGTCCATCACCTTTGCCCTCAGCTTCTTTAGCAGTAGACGTCCTGGAGCTGTGTTTGGAATCATTATCATGTTGGAATACTGCAGCTTCTTTGGTTGACCATGGTGAGGCCTGTTCTGAGTGGAACCAGCCCTGTTGAACTGCTGTATGGACTTCATGTGTCCCATGTACCGTCTATAAGAAAACTTATAACAATTCAACATTAGCGTTGGTTTCCATACTTGTTTGTTTACAGTTCTTTCTTTTGTTCTCTTATAGGGCAGATTTGATATTTCTATCTCTTCTGGGTGTCCACTGGTTGCCCTGGTAATCCCCATGTTTCACGTCATACCGGTATGAACTTTCCTTGGGCAAAGTCTGCAGAAATGCGGACTTACGAAAAGGGATTAAAAAGGGCTCAACTCACTTGACGATTTGACAGTGGGACAGCTCTAATGGACTTCACGAGAACGAGCCTCAAAGTCTGTGAGTGTGGACATTAGGATTGGGCCTTTCACTTAGGGGTGTACTCACTTTTGTTGGCAGCGGTTTAGACATTTTTGGCTGTGTGATGTGTTATTTTTAGGGGAGAGCAAATTTACACTGTTATACAAGCTGTACACTCACTACTTTACATTGTTGCAAAGATTCATTTCTTCAGCGTACTGTATGCATATGTATATATTTACATGAAGGGGAGCCTTAAGATAAGTTATGCAATTGTTTGGAAAGAAGGATTTTTAAAGTAGGTAAAGGTTAAAGGATGGTATGTTAGGGTCAAAGACACCCCCCTTTGTAGTTGATCGTTTGTAAATTAGATATTGTTCAAACTCTGGACAGCCCCTTTAGCCAACTAGCAACTTCATCATTCACCTTTTCCTAAAAAATACATTTGATTAAATGCAAATTAATTTGTCAACTGTAGGTATTTATTTTATACTATGTTACCCTAAGCATAGCCATCTTCAAGATACAAAAAAACTCAAGAACATGTTCTTTTATGTGTCGGCAAATGAACATTGAGCTTAGGGGGGCTCGTCCTACCCCAAACTACCCATCCCGATGTGATTGCTAAAAGGCCCAGTCACAGTGGCACAGTGAAGTGTGTCTGTGTCTTTGAAATAGGCACTGCTAGAGGCTTGATTACATGGGCTGGTTGGTGAACTTGCTGCTGGAGAGCTAAAAGCTCTCTGAGCTACCTTCTATTTTCTCTTCACATTTTGCTTTCAGGGGCCTTATTTAAAAAACAGACTTATGATCAATTTTGATCTTAAGTATGACTTGATGTAGTAATAGAATAAAACCTTACTTTGAAAGTCTAGACTTGATGTAAGTGATTTCCTGGCTGGTTATAAGGGGTTTTTGAAATTTGGGACTCAAATGCACCCAAGCCTGTGGTGAACTTTTCATTAGCTTTATGAACAATGTGAATTATCACTCCCAAGCTATGTGTTTGGCTTTGTTTGTCAACCCCCTATTTAGTCCACCAAACAGTATTTGCTGACCTGGCTGTAAAATCTTCTGCCATACCCGCAATCTTCTCTCGCAAAAATTTCCTTTTCTCTTTTCAGCCCACAGCTATTCCTGACTAAAACCTTATTTTTGGTAGCATTTGTAAGATGTTTCCTGATTTTATAAGGCAGATGCCATCAATTTTAATTTGAATTGTATAGATCACAGGTGCGTAAGTTACAATGTAGTACAGTAATAAAGTGAAATACTGACTATGAGGGAGTAATTTCATACCTAGGATTGTAATATGCTCCATTAGGAGAGAGGAGTACCTTAAGTGAATGGATGGATGGATTGATGGATGGATGGAGGGATGAGTGTATGGGTGAGTGACAGGTATTAAGAGAGGGTGTTAAGACCACCACAGCTGGGTCTGTCCCTGTGGGGATGGAGGGATGGACGGATGGAGAACCTGGGTGGTTGGGGCTGGACAGGGGGCAGGGGGGGGTTGGGTGAAGCACCACCTGATGCCTCCTCTTGTCTTTTTTGTTTCTAGTACAGAGATGACATCATAGGCGAGGCAGAGGGTGTGTACTAGAGGTGCTTTTCCTCTCTTCTCCCAGCGGACTGACACATCTCAAATCTGGCCACATCCTTATACATGTGTTTCCTTCAAAGTCCAATGTTACACTTAGTCCCTTTGGAAGTCAAATCATTTTCCTCCCAAATGAGGCTTTCAGTTCATTGTTGTTGTTATTACATAAAATGTAGTGATTTCAACACAGCTTGTACAAACAGTCTGTAATATTTTAGCATGTGACTTGCATGGAAACATCTCTCACACGCCAGAGAGCTGAAAAATACAAAAGAATCAAAGCAACAAGACTGTGCATGCCACATACAGTTATTTCTACTAGACAAAGAGGCACCTCAAGGCGCTGACTTTGTTTCATGATGTGTAATCTTTGCCACAGAAGTTTAATTTAATGTAATAAAATATCAACAAGGACCTTTATGAATGGATTTATAGGGGCTTTATTTGATGATTCTAGATCTGCCGAGTGATAAAGAAAGCGCTTGATTAGAGGTAGTTCATTTTGTGTGTGACTGCTTAACCATGTGGTTTCAAAATAAGTCATGACATGCTGTTTTTTTTTAGTGTTTTTACAGTGGTGTCTGCTGCAAAGCTAACACTTTAATTTTACAGCAAAGTGATAGCATTACTGTCAATAAATATTTAATTGTTAATCGTCATCTATTAATGATAAATACCTATATTGCTATGTTGTCTTGGAATGATACCTAAACCGGGGTGCTAAAGGATTTAAACATCAGTAGTCAGTAATGAATGATTAGTTAGCATAAAAGAAGCATTGTTGAACACGACTGGAACAAGTCAACATGATGAACATGACTCTGTGTCATGACTCTATGTGTTTTGCCGGGGCATAATGTGTAACACCATCTGTTGAGCTTGTAATTCTTAGTTCTTATTCTGAGTCTTATCAAGCAAAAAATTGTGTTTAATTTTGCTGACATGGTTGAAGTTTAAAGATTTTGAGCAATTTAGTTTTTCTATGACTGAATGATTCCATATCTGTCACTTCTCAGTCAGCAGTAATCAATCTGCAAGTCAGTGGTTTCACAATCAATGTGATGTGACAGACGAACCGATGTGAGGGGGGCAGAGGTGACACACTGACCTTACAGCAATTCACATCCTGCAATACGTGCTTAGCCATCCATTTTTTCATCTCATGACCATGAATGTGTTTGATACTGGCTTTTGTCTAGGTGCATATGTGAAATTATATATAGTTTTTTTGCAAATATGTTTCCTAGACATTACTTTTCTATGTAAATATTTTGCAACAGCAAATGTGTTTTGAAGGAAACATAATGCTGCCTGGATTACATTTCCTTTAAACGTAGTGAGGAAAAAGCTTTACTGAACGTATCCGCCAAGATTCAAAATGTTCATCCTAAACATAACTGCAAAACATTCAGTGACAACATATTTTATTTGTTTTCCCTATTATATATATACAACTAATGAGTGATTAGAATTTTCTTTGCACTCCCATAGTAAAGCAAAATCCAAGAAGAGATCTCATAGTTGTTTTCTTAGACACAAATTAGCTACTTTTAATACTAAGGTGAGACCAAAGGCTTTTTCTCCTACCTCTCAAATTCAGCTTAGGAGAAATAGCCATTTATAATGTCATTTATATATTACTCTGATCAAAACAAGAGATCTATAAATGGTCTTAAATGTGTCTAATTTAAGTCTCCTGAACATGGAACCCATGTGATCAGAGAAGAGCTCAAATAAAACTTGGGATCTTATGATTCTTCTCAAATATGTCTCAGGAGTGTGCAGTGGCAGTGTAACTGCCCTTTGAGCAGCAGGACTAGGATTCAAATCCTGCTTCACCAGCAAGGACCACACAATCAACAGATACTATTAAATGATTTATCAATGATCAAAACAGGAAGTTGGATGAGGCTTGTAGTTGCTGAATAGACATTCAAAAACATTGTGGGAAAGCTGCGATAGGGAAATCTGCTGCAGCACCTGGGCACGACGGACGTGTGTGGGTATTTATGGAATTGCTGGCAATGACGTGATTGATGTGTGCTCCCGCTCCTAAAACTCTTCTAATTAGTGCCATAGTAAGGTTCTGCAGGCAGCACTCAGTTAACTAGAGGGAAAGATGATGGTCTTGGGGAAATATTTAAAAAGTCCAGAATGACCACAAGACATGACTTTATTAACATTTAACCAAAATCACTTCCCCTAACCTTACAGCATACAGCACTCATTATGCAAACCCTGCTTCATGCATGCCCAATCCACCATGGCCATCTCCTTAAGACTTGCATGTGGAACAAAATAAAAAAAACAAGTCATTTTCACTGAAAAAAACAAACCAAAACGTTGCCACTGAATGTACAATAATCAAAATTTACTCAAAATGTATTTGGAAACAAATAAATGTGTTGCATATATATGTAATTTCCAGGAGACAGAGTTGTTTTTTGGTGTATGACAAATGCAGAAACAAAGAGAGAGTTACTGTAACTGTGTCATTTTGGATAATGTACAGATACAGTATGTGTGTATGCACTGAGTTGTTAAGGTCATCTTGTTTGCCCTTTAGCTCAATTCGTCATTTTCAGAAAAATATCTCAGATCCTGTTTCCATAGTTCAGTTTCAAATCTGCTTTAGCATAAAAAGGATTTTCAGAAATGTTATGCCTTGTCCTTGTCCTACACTGACTGTAGACAGGTGTTTTGTCTTGGAGATATGCAGAACAAAAACAGGAGTGGGACCTGTTTTTCCCAACATAAGAGGCAATTTGAGCCTGAAACTGACCTGAACTAGAGGATTGTAGAGAGAAAGGGGACTTGTATAGATGTATCTCATATTCCACTTGTTTGTGAAAGGGTTATTTTATTTGAGGCATGCAGCCTCCAAACAAAAGTACACAGACTATTCTCAAAAACAAAACTGTCAAGTGCCAAAGAAGAGAGAACAAACAGTACAATGATATTCCTCCAAATGTCTGTGCTTCTCATTAACACATCAACATGTGGGTGTTTCTGCCTCAGAAACATCTAGAAATATTATTGCATGATGTTGTTGATGATCTCCGTCCACGTGTGAGCTGCCAGGATGTCCGTTTTTATTTACTATCAGCTGCACTCACCCTGCATGTTCCAGGAACAAGAAATGCACCAGAGAGATGGGGATGGATATGTGTCAACTCCTACATGGGATCAGGAGAGCAGGCCTACACCCTGACAGAGAACAGCTGGGATTCCCAGCCTCGCTGCGTAGCATCATCGAAGGGTTGTTATGCAATGATCGGGAGAAAGAGAAGGATTGTTCCTCAGGATGATGTGTGTGTGTGTGTGTGTGGCCCACGCCATGTGTCTGTCAAGCCCAATCTCAATGCTCGATTCTTTTTCCTGAAGCTTCCTTATTAAACACATCAAAGTCCATTGACATAAATTCATACACATCTGCAAGCGCACACAACTGTCTTTTTTGTGTGTGTGTGTGTGTTGTTTTACTTGAGAGTGCGCCCACAGAGGGTTCTCTATGTATGTATAGGCTCTATTGTTACCATGTGTGCCCTCATACTCCTCAGTTCAGTCTATTTTTGGGGAAATTACCTCACAAACAGAAGCACTGCTGATCTCATATCTGGTTCCTTTTTTCTTCTGCTGCCCTGAAGTATTAAGTGTCACAGTTTAACATCCTTGGGGCTCGTTAAGGCCTGAGTTACTGCAGGCTGAGTCAATCCCATGCATGAACATACCAAATATGACCCATACATGAGTCTTGCAACACACCGCCTACAGATCTTGTGAAACATAGTTGTATAAGCCATCCAAGGTGAGTCAGTCTCCTCGTCTTCACTGATGAACTGGCAATGAATCACACATACTGCATTGTCTGGTGACTACATAGGAAATAAGGGGTCTGTTAGGACCCCCGCACTCCAGGATCTCCAGCAGATGACTACAATCAACCTTTTCTGCATTTACCGTCAATGAACCATCATTGCTGTACTCTTCTATATGACTCATTTGCTGCCAGTAGCTGTAGCATTCTTTACATCTTAGTAAAACTGAATCCATCTGATGGTAAACAACATTAAAACCTGAAAAAATGATTGAGAAGGTGGGGGGCAATAAAACACTTTAAACATAGCTTGGAGCACCTCTGTTCAGGAGGCATGAGGTTGTGTAAGAGGTGTTAAAGCAATAATTATAGCAAACCGGGTTCGACCAAATTATCTCGTCTTTGCTCACATTATTGAAAGAAACTGTCTCAGAGCTTTTCACTTCTGCTACGTGGGTTAGAGACACTGGACAGGTGTCCAGGTGTCCAGAACACGCCAGAGTCTTTTGTGGACAAAAGACTCTGGCGTGTTCATGTGTTGTGATGCTACAACTAGGCTTTTAGGGAAGATACCAAGCACCACCTTAACATCACAATCAGTTTTTCCAGAAAGTTATTGCATTACTCTGCAACTCTATAACTCTCATGCCAAAGGATATCACGTGCTATTTTACAAGTTGGACTTTCTCTTTCAAAATTATGCATTGCTCTACTGTTTACAAGTGGGTACACATCGTGTATTTCATATTAAATTGAGTTTGTCTCTCTGAAATCAATGGATTGGTCGCCTCTTGTGTGTGCTCTTCTTGACAGCTCAAAAATGTTCAATGTTTCACATTTTAGATTTTTTTAACGGTGCTGGTTGAGGGTACAAGTCGGCTCTAGCCTGATTTACAGGTCACCATGGTAATGACCTGTCAATCATAGATAATCCCGCCCTGAAACATTCTCTGCTTTGTGGTCTTTTTTTAAAATAAATGGGACCATAATTTACTAAACGAACATCATTTTGTATTGAAGAAGACTTGAAACTAGCGACTGAGACCATAAACTCATCAGGAAAGTGTTTAATGGGGTAATTATTCAGCTGAATAGGGTCAAGTAGGGTCATTTTCCCATTATTTCTAATCAAGCCGGACTTCTTTTTGCAACCAGAAGAATCGCCCCTGCTGGATTTTCAATAGAATGGAGGTTTCAGGGACTTCCGCATTCTCTTCATATTGTAGACCAGAAGCTTCCCGCTTGTGTACAGTACAGCAGTATAGCTGTAACAGAAGTTGACACAACACAGCACCTAAAAGCATCCTTTACAGTGCATTTAAGAAGCCAAGCTTATTTCAGTAGTTTTTTCAAATTTTCTTTGAGAGTGGCTGATACTGATCAGTGATCAAGGGGGCATGGCAGACCTTTCACTGGTCATTTTCTGTAAATGTTCTATAAGTGCTGTTCATGCTAAGCAAATTCAACACAGTGAAATTTTGCACAGTTTAATTTCAGTACCTTTGTGTGGACAGTATTCTCTTTTGTCCTGAAAGGTTTTTTGGGGAGCCCTGCCCCTCCCCAACCACCTCTGTTATTGATTCAGCCTTTAGCTTATTGATTAACCCAAAAGGGGGTCTTGTGGCTCAGCTGTCTCTTTGGGGACCACCATGTCAGTCTTGTAAATACCTATTTAGCATTCTTATCCAGAAAAAATGCACATACAAAAATGCTGAAACAATTCACAAACACTTGAGCAATAATTCAGGAAATTTGTATCTTGAACTTTGCATTAAATGGAAAAGTAGCCATCTTTTCAGCAGACTGTATCATACCCATGAATTATTAATTTCTTAATAAATGGATACTAAACTACAAAAAGTATTGATATTCACTGATAACTTGGTAAATCTTGTTTTAGAAAATTTCTGGAAAGGAGGCAATGTTACAAAATAGAGGCAAATGATGAAAACAGACAGAAAACATCCATAATATTTTGTACATTCAGAGTATTTGGCCTCCTTAAAACACCTGCCAAAACTTCACCTCCAGAGGCCAGTTTGAAAGTTTCTAGAAGCAGGGAGGTCTTCCACAGGCTATCCCATAATTTCCTGGCTACCTGACATGAAAGTATGCAACCTATGACCACTAGATGGTAGACAGGAGGTCAACAGTACTGGCCAATTTTTTTGTCCACAACAGAGGACAGCAGGTTTGTAGGAAAAAGCCTCTGGCAGTGGAGAGGTGGTGCTGCTGTTAGTGAAAGTGACAGTGGAAAGCAAATCTAAGAAGTAGCAGCAGAGCTATATAGATACGTATGAGTGCAAACTGTTTCACTTTCAGATTGGTGGTTCCAGTCTGATAAGGAGAGGGAAGGCACAAAGAGATAGCAAACCTGTAGGAGTCACAGAAAAAGGAGTGTGAGTGTGTGTGTGTGTGCGTGTGTGTGTGTGTGTGTGTGTGTGTGTGTGTGTGTGTGTGCGCAAGAGGGAGGGAGAGTGAGCACAGATTTGAGCAAAGGCAGTGAAGCAAGGGACAGGGCAGAGAGTGAAGGGAGGGTCGGGAGGGGGGAGTGGTTTGCCCTTGCCTGTATATAGAGTCTGACAGAGCAGATCCTGTGAGACAGTAAGGAACAGAGGAAAGAGGGACTGACCTTTTACCCAAACCTTGTCTACCTGTGAATGACTTCCTGAGCAATTCGTCAGCAAAGCTCTGCGGTTTTTCTATCGGATTACAAAACCAGGATTTCTCTCTCAACACAAGGTAACAACAGTTTTTGCTTTCTTCAACAGCAGCACTCTTTCAATGTCAGACTTCAGGCAGGTGCAGGCTGAACGTCACAGGATGGTTTATACTGATTTCACATTACCCAGAAATATCTCTCTGATTTATGGAAACTTTTAAGCTCTTTTGATTCATAGGTTTTATTATCAGTTATTCTGAGATTTGAACTAATTCCTCTGCTTTATTTAGTCAAAGGCATAGAACTTAATTTAGGCATGACTTTATTGTTATGACATATTTATCTTCTGGGTGTGGGATTGTATAGAACACAGTATTCAAGAGGTTATTAATAGGTTCAAGAATATGAGTGGGAGGCTGGTGAGTTTTTTTTTAACAAGGTCATTGAGTTGTGGCTGCTCCTCGTTGTGTAATACACCAAGACCAGTTATCCCCTCACTCACCTGTATGATATTGTAAATGTGCTCCACTGAGCCATGATGCCTGAATTATCTGGAGGGTGGTGCGTTGATAGAGGAGAGTGGAGTCATAGGGCATGTATGAGCAAGAAAGATGAATCAATAGAAAGTAGTTTTAAAGTGTTCACATTATGGTCTGTGCATTATCAAGACCAACCTGGACACTGTTTCTGAAAAAGAGGTGCTGATGTTGAGACAAACATGTCAAAACTTGGTAAAGCTACTTGCATGACTGGATATCACTAAAGGTAGGAGAGTTAATATGTAAAAAAAGGGTCTTTACTGTGTTTTTGATATAAACACTGATTACTGACAGTGTCGCTGAGATCAGGCAGGTTTAGGGATCAGTGGCGGGGCTGCAGCTGTCTGAAGCACTGATGGGCCATATGGCAGCTTGTGTGACACTCTGTAAAAACCTTGTTTCATAAGACTGAAAGGAGCTGAGCCATCATTGTATTATCTATTGAAAGCTTTACTAACTAATGCTCGGTATCACATACTTTGTCCTTATTTAGCTTATTTTGATGATATGCTTGAATTATTTAACTTTACAGGATTGTTTCACTTTGGACACAGCAGCTAAAATAATCAATATTTTCTCGCTTCAGCTGAGAACTGAACCAAACACAAACAAATATTTTCCTATAATAGAGTTCTTTGGAGATTTCATTCATGTTTAAGTTACTATATGATAAATAAGCTGCTCTCTACAGGGCAGTTATTGTTTAAGGTAGTGTGAAGCGCTTGTGTTTTTCTTCACTGTCAGTTTGACCTGAAGGCCTCAGCAGCTCGTTGAGCAGACTGTTGGGTGTTTTATTGCACTGCTGCTGAGAGTCTGCCACGACAAAACACTTGTGTAAAGGAGGAGACCTACCCATCCCATGGTGCCATATGCTTGTGTGTGTGTGTGTGTGTGTGTGTGTGTGTGTGTGTGTTTCATCTAAAGGCACAGTCATGCAGAAAACAACACAGCAAAGATCTTTTTTCCGGAGCCCCGCTTTACTTGCAGAGTGTCCATTGTGCTCTGAGATCTGATTGGTTAAATTAATGATGTTTTATGTAAGCACCACGACAACCCCCTTGTCTTTGTCCGGACTCACCCATCCAGTAACCTGAGATACACACACACACACACACACACACAAACAACCATAGGGCCTACATATGGATTATTGTTTGACCTTTGTTAATCCTAAGAGACTTGTGGATTTTTCAACAAGCTTTTTTTTTTCCACACACACACACATGCACACACACACGCGCGCACACACACACACACACACACACACATGCACACACTCACAAAGCTTGGTCATAGAAGGTGTTATACGCACATATACCCTTACTAGAGATTAACAAATGGACAAACTTTATCCCCGACACTGTGGCTTCCTTTAAAGGGGTAATGTGCAAGATATGACCCGAATTTTTGTTTAATTATTAAAAACATAAACTAACCGGATCAACCCAACGTGAAGAAGTAACAGTTCTGACATTGTGTCAAAGATCTTTGCTGATGTTAGCATGCTAACCAGATAGTCCCAGCCAGTCCTGTGTTGTAATACAATTTTGTAACTCAAGAGGCGATAGTCGGACAGTATAGCTCAGGCCTCCCACTGAAGTTTCATCTTGTGTTACACAAGCTCTTGCTTTTGTAGTCGTACACCTTCAGAATGAAAGTTTCTCTCTTTCACCAAACTAATTGCTTTGTATTATAGTATTATTGTGTTTTTTGCATACTTGTACATTTGTTTACCTTACTTTTTTAAAAAATATATATTTTTCTACTTATGTTCATGGGTACTGTAAGAACCAATTTGTACCAAGGCAATGTACGTGAAAATGTACCTGGCAATAAACCCGACTCTGATTTTGAAAATATTCTGGCTCCACACGCTGCCTCTCTGATGCCCGACCTCTTTCTTGACACCTCTCCCGTCTCTGAAGGATCAGAGTCCAGGTCAGAGCCGCTGTAAATCACCACGGTACTGTATTCCGTGTTGACAAACTGGCCTCTCTTGGTCTCGGAGGTTGTCTTCGGGAGGCTGCATAGCCAGGTCCTATTGCCTAACAGGACTAAGTTAGCTGCACAGCTAACTGCGCTAACTAGCAAACCGCAGTTAACAGTAGTTATGACCTAATATTTGATATGCTTTTGTAGTATGAATTTAACAGGTGGAGACAGGTAGGCTTAATTCTTACAAACTGTAAATGATATGCCGTTTTTTAAAACTGGGAACCAGCTAGATTAACACATTTATTTTCAATTTCTCAAATTCCTCAAAGTGCTGATTTTCCCTTGTGTGTTACCCACATATCTTGTTCTAAAATGCTTTTAGTCAGATAGTTGATACCAGAGTCACCAGCTGGAACACAAGTGTGATCACACTAGTTTCAAAAACTGTGGTTAACAGACAGTCACTGTATGTCTATGGCTTCCCTCCGCCTGCCCCGTTGCCATGCCCCAGCATGCCATTTAGATAAACTGTATTGAGGTCCATCAATACTGGATGTAAGCTGCGTCCGTTCACCCAGACAATTTCCTCAAGTGTGACAGATTAGCTTTGACAGCAGGACATTACTTTATTTCCGTGACTGAGATAGCATGCTAATCTCGGATGATAATGTACCCTCCCTCATCCCTCATAGCAACTGCACTGGCCCTAGGTCCCTCTTGGATAAAGTAAAATATTTAATTACAGGGTTATAGTGCAGCTGGATTTATAAACACTGCAATGCAAACAGTGCTGCACTAGTGAAAATAATAACAGCACAAGAGGGACTATGTAGCAGCACTTATGAAGAAAAAATTATCAAAATGTGGGAATCACATACATATTCAGTCTAAGGAATAAGTGGGGGCTGAGAGTAAATAAAGTGTAGTAAAACAACTTGAAGTGACCCCATCATACATCATTCAACACATTTTAAGACCTCTTTGTTTCTATTATTGCAGGTTTGTTTTCCATCACTTTCTTGCTGAATGTATTTTCATATTTAGCTGCTGTTTGTCTTGGGGGCTTGAAAAGGAAAGTTGAAAAAATAAGCAGATGATCTCTAAGGATTATGGGGGTTTTTACTTGGACCATTTGCTGCCAGTTCTGTTTAAATGTATTTTTTGTGTGTGTGTGCTACTGAGTGTATTTGCGTCAGTGTGTATGTGAATTACACAGCGGGACAGGATAGTGTGTTGGCAGCAGTCATATTCCAATCATGCCGCTCACAGTGAAACCTCTTCACCTCTCTTCCTGTGCAGTGTGAAGCATTTGGAGTCTCTCTTCTTGGGAAAAGCAAGCCAACCTTTTTCCACTTCATCAGTGTCTATTGCAGGAAAAGGATTAAAGACAGGCATGGATTATGTAGTATTACCGTTACCTAAACATATTTTATCCTATATTTTATTTTCTGTCCCCTTCCTTTACACAGATTTATCATGAAACTCTTCCTGTTAACTGTGGCGCTGCTGCTCCTGGTGGTTGGAGCAAGCACTGCAGACAGAATCCTGTCTAGAAGGACCAAGAGGGAACTAGCCAATCCGCTTCATATTGGTGGCATCAGGGACCCATTTGGCTCCTACTGCCAGAGGAGAGGAGGCTGCTGCCCTGGCAGAGACGACTTGTGCACGGTTCCCTACCTGGACACCATCTGCTACTGCGACCTGTTCTGCAACCGGACCATCTCCGATTGCTGCCCTGACTTCTGGGGTCATTGTCTAGGTGTGCAGCCACCTTTCATTGGTAAGTAGGGGTGTGCAAGCGAATGTGTAAATATGTTTGCGTGTGCATCAGTGAATTTTGTAGGAGTGCGTGGGGCCTGTCGTCGTTAGTCAAGCTCAGTCTAAGAGCAGCACAGAACCCCACTGACTCTTCTTTGTTGGATCACAGTACAAAGCAGCATGGCATCTTAAATGAATTGCATCAACATGCCTGCTTTCTCACAAGAAAGACACATGCTCAAGACTAGGGACAGTATGAAAATTAGTTTGTGTAGGGGAGATAAATCTCGTATTTGTTTTTTATAAATACTGGTGATTATACTCTCAGACCCATGCAGGTCCTACTAGCTACTTATTTGAATATCATGAGGAAAATCTTATATGGCTAAACACACCTTTTTGACCCATGGTGAACATGAACAACATGCTTTATTGCATGTTTGATCTCTTTTTTATTATTAAATCTAAAAAGGGAATGCTGAAACTAAATATAAATATGGAGTGAAAAAAAACAAAAGACCCTCCCTATATCTCCCAAAAAAGTCAGTCTACCCTCCCTTCACCAAATATACAATTACAATACCCTCTCGCTTTTCTGACCCTCTGTCAACCCCTGATAATGTCTGTCAGTCCCTGAGTCCAACTGTTCAGTTGACTACATTGGGATTCCTCACACAGTAGTAGCACCATTCTCTCAAGGCAGATGTGTCAAATGTGCCAGCGACAGCAGAGGACTACCTGAGAACAGAGAAGGGAACAGAACACAGAAAGAGGGAGGGAGCAGGGTTAGATGGAGGAATGAATGGAGGTCAGGAGAAAGAATGTGGGCTATGCGAAGGGAGGGAGAGACAGACAACGGGTGCAGCACCGGAAGCAGAGGGGTCAATGCAGGTATGTGCTCCCGCTCGACCACACAGTCACACAGCCTGGAGGAAAGCTGTGGTGCTTCAAAAGGAAGTAGGTGATAGATTTTCACAATAGGTCCTTTTTCTTATCGCTGGCCTGCAGTCACAGATTGTTGTAGTCCTCAACTCAGTATTCAATGCTTTATCCAGCTGGACTTGTTTAAAATTATGTTGTCAAAGTCAGTGTATAATTCTGAATATTCACTCATCATGTCATGTAAAAAATATCACATCAGCCTGTTACATGAAACCACATATATGCAATAGAATTCCCCTATATAAACCCTTCACTGTCAATGTATAACCTGTCACAATCTGCAGCTCTGCAGAGTTGTGATAGACTGGGTGGGACAGCTGTAAAGGGGAAGATATGTATCAGAGGGCCTCAGTCGTAAGTCACACAGTTAACTCTGGGCCTCAAAACCCACTCACACTGTAAATTCTCAGCCAGCTCATGCCCTAAATTGCATATGAAATTCACACTGACAGCGCATTTCACTATAAATCAGCTTGTAGATAACCCTCATTGTGAATCTGTCAACAAGCCAATATAGTTTTCACAATCTGTAAGTCAGCAGGGTTCAAACGTCAAGCGTAATGGGTCAAATTCATTCAGATTGAATGGTAATGCTGTGCCACTGCTAAATCATTTTTGTGCTTTGTGACAATGCTGAGTTGACTCACCACTGCAGCTCGCACATTTCTTAGTGTTTAATAATTGATGGGCTACTTTTGCGGCCCTTTCCCTCAGACGTCTGTAGAGGTGGTGAAGTGGAGCCTAAGCTGGTTAAAGCATGACGAGGGCCCAGGAAGCCTGGGAAGGCAGGAAAGAAGCTAACGCAACATTCCTACACTGGATTACTGGAGCTCAGAGCTCCTAAGACCTCACATATTCTGTGTGTATACGCACACACAGAGCCACACACAAACCCGGGGAGTTACTGTTTACACTTTTAAAAAAAAAATTGTGATTGTGAAGTGAAGGAATTTGGCCAGTCTGATTGTATTATATTAAGTGTGAGTGTTGTATGTGTAAGTGTGTATCTCTGTCTCTGCATTTGAGACTGTGTGTGACTTTCTTTGAGATTAATAGTATGAACCCGGATATATTAAGTTGCCCCTCTTTGTCTCCTCTCAGGCACCTGTGAAAGAAATGGGAACAAGTTCTTTACAGGGCAAACATATAAAGAAAACTGCAATTTATGGTATGTAAAGCCCCTTCCTCTATTTCTCTTTTAACCCCTTACATCCCTGGCTTTCTTTTCAATATCCCCTTAAAAACAATTTTTCCACCCTCCCTTCATGAATGTGCTTTGCCATTATAACAATCTTGTGCGTCACATTTCTCTAAATTTCACTCTGACATGCGGTACATGGTATTCTTAAGACCTCTGGGATCTGTACTGGAATTTAAAATTGAGCTGTGTTACAAAATGTGCGCGTGCACAGAATGTGCTTCTAATGATAAAGCCACTGGTGGTAAAATTCCGTTTTGAGTGTAAATCTTACATTGATCACATGATCTTTATACCCACACAAACTCACCAACACACATCCTGATGTCCTCTACTGTATGTCATCACTCTTTGCCCATAATAGACCTTTTTTTCCAGAAGTTATTTTAACGTCAGTTGAAGAAACAGGTGTAAATACTAAAGAGCAACTCCATTTAGCCGCTTCTGTTTCAGCTTCCTGGTGTTGTGCATGTGGGCTCAGTGTCACACTCTCGTATTGGGATACTTGAATAGAACAGAGCAACTGTTAATGTTGTAAGTAACACCTGTGCTTTTCTATGGCAAGTCTGCTGTGAAAAGGCCCATTGTATAAGAGTAATGAGATAGTAAAGGATGAAACACACGCCTAAAGTTTGGAAAACAAAGGGCTTTAGGCCTTGCCTTGTTTTGTGTTGATGTCCTAACAGTCAGACTGAAACCTTGAAAATTTTACACAGTGGAAAGCTATTGAATTTTGTTCCTGTCTTGAATGTTTGATGACTTTTTTTGTATACGATGAGACAGAGTGTAGAGAGGACTGTTTTTAGCCACGCTAGCTGCATGGCTCTCTGGAGGGCAATGCGTGTCAGTCTCTCCAAAATTTTGGCCCAGACTGAAATATCTCAACAACTATCAGATTGATTGCCATGAAATTTGGTGTGGACATGCATATCCCCCTCAAGATGATTTGTAACTATGATGAGTCCTACTTTCATGTGGTGTCATCACCATGTATTAACTTAGTGAGGTCTCCATCAGCCTCAGCTGTACTGTACTGTAGCATTCACACTAAAAAAAGATGGTGAACATTGTATAGACAGTATAGCCCCATCTTTGCTAAACATCTGCCACTAGCAGGGGCTCATTCTATGGTCCTTGGTTCCTACTTTTGCAGCATGTGTTTCTCTTGATACAAACTAACAATGTAAGCGATTATCCTTGCACTTCAAAATGCTTAAAAAAGGAGATAGATATTTCAATGCAGTTGTAATGTTAAAAATCCATTCAGCCACTGTGGAGATATCACTGTATAAAGGCAAGAAAACAATATTGCCCACAAACTGAGTAGGGCTGTAACTATAACATCAGTAGACAATAAACCTGCTGGGTGAATTTCTGATGACATAAACCCTTAAAAGGTCTCTTTAATGTGTCATGTTAAGAGGATAATGAGCTGGGGAACTGGGAGCATGGAGAATGTACTCTATAAAGTCTGTTTACAAACTTACTGCTCCATGTATTGAACAGGTTGTGCTGATAAAGTCAGTTATTATGTATTCCAGAGTGTTCTCTGTTATAAAGTGGAGAACACATTGGCAGTCTGTGTCTGGAACAGGAGGAACAGAGGATACATTTGTTATACAAATCTCAAGCATTCTTGTTTTGACTCTTTGAGTAGGTCTTCTTGACAATGTTCTATCCAGTTCAGGGGCACTGATAGACAGACAGCTCCTCGCTTTATGACCCTGACATGATTTTAGGAGTGTCTAAAAACAGGATTTTAAGCCCCATCCACACTACTCCGTTTTAGTCTAGAAATGGAAATGTTTAGAAATGTTTTAGTAAGATGCAGCTTAAGTCTCCGTTTCCGATCTCCGAGCATATTTATTTTAATTCTCCATTTCTAAACTAAAACGGAGTAGCATGGATGGGTCCTTAATTCCTCACATGTGCTTCGCTGTTGTTTCTCACACTTGTGTCATTTGATGTTCCTCATAGACCCTGTATGTGTATGGGTGTGAACATGCACAATTGTACATAAATATTAATTTTAACATTCATTTTTTACATCTGTATTGTATTTATTTTAATGCAACAAGAACATGCTGTTGCTGTTTGTCTAAGAGAAACCACGCTGACCCCGCTGATCTTCACATCCTCTGCTTGAAGTCTCGCAGTTGTTCGACTCCAGTAGCTGTGCTGTGTCAGTGTGATAGGCTTGAAGTATGACTTTTATCAAGGCAGCTCAATTAGGTTTGACCTGAAGGGTGTGATGGTGTAGATAGGCGCTGGTGTAAGATGATAAATGTACGGGGCTGGCGTTTTTTTCTTGAGGAAAGACTCATGGCGGATGAGCAAACACAAATTGCGTGGTAAAAATAGCCTCCAGTGTTCCAGCTCAGTAGAAAACAGAGTTTATGTGCCAACACCCCCTTTCACCTGCCAAACAAAAGAGCCTTATGCACATACACTCTCACATGTGCTTGTTAAGGCAATACACATGGACGCTTGAAAAATTGCACCACAACTTTGGCGCAGAGGGACACACACACACACTCCCTTTTCCTACTCCCACTCTCTCCACTTATTAATTTCCCAAATGAGCGTCCTCCTAACTCTCAGAATCAGGGCTGCAGGGTGGAGGACACAGCTTCCGCTTTGAGTCAACAGGCAGCTCTCCCTCCTTTCCCTCCAAAGTCTCTCATTAGCAGTGGTCAAGCTCCTGCATGCTTTTATCTAATCTCCTACATGTCTTGGCTACCCTCTGACTTGGGAAAAATGGGAAGCCTTGTCAGCCAAATATCACCCATACAGTTAAAAAATATCAGCTCTTTAACATCAGTATCCCAATTGGTATAAACTTTATCTTCTTTTCCTACGGTACGGTTAAAGTTTCAAATAACTCCTTGGCAGATTGTGTCAGCAGTAGACAGCATAGAAACACAAAACACACTGACTAAGCACGAAGGACTAAAGCAATAGGTCTGTTTATTTTCTGTGTGTGTGCGCACACTCATGTGTGAAGATGCACTATGATATTGGTGGCAGTCTTTTGTTGTGTTAATGGGATCTCCAGCTGAGGCCTTTTCCTCCCTGAGCTGTTGGCATCCTGATAACTCTTTATCTGCTCCAAATGATCTGAAAACTGTGGCGCCTCTCGCTCGCACCCACAATCTCACATGCCCGATGGACCGACTATCTGTGGCTGCGTGCACTTTAGATTGGACAACAGCCAAATGGCTGCTTGCTTGAAGTTGTACAGTTCCTCAGATGCTGTAGATATGTCTTATCTGAACATACACAAACTATTCTCTGTCCCCAGTGGACTGACAGGATCAGTGGCAAGACATGATGAGACATTACACCTCATGTCAACCAGGTGTGTGTGTGCAAGTGAGCATGGTCTCAGAGGTGCAAAGTGTTTTTCCATAATGGGGAGTGTGACGAAGAATGTGAAATATGGCCTCCCACTTTCCTCGCAGCTGTCATATTTCATTCCCAGTCACACTCTTTCCCCCTGCCTATATGAGTCTGTCATTATGGCCGTCACTGTGTGTGTGTGTGTTTGGTACTATTACTATGTGAATTTATTGCTGTTTTTGAACCAGTGGCACTGAGCTGCATGTATGTTTTCCTGCTGAAGGGAGGAAGAGGTGAAAGGTCATCAGACGGTCCTCTGTGGGAGGCTGAGCAGACAGTCACTGGTCTAAAGTGTGTGCCAGTGTGGGTATATATCAGTGTGTGTGCTTAAACATTGTATTTGCTCAAGTCTCAGAGACCCAGCAGGGAGGAGTGCAGTTTGAGAGGTGATACACACGCTGTAGGCTTCCCTGTGACTAAAGGGGAATTTGGCCTCTTGATCATTGTGTATTTGTGTTTAATGGGCAGGTTCCCCTCTCTGCACACATGATGTCTAATGTGCAGTAGACTTTGGAGTCTATACACGCCCATGTGGGAAACACCCCTCATTCTAACGTAATCATTTATTATGATATTCCCAAAACGGCTGCTGACCCTGTGGCTTTTATACACAGTAATTTATGTTGATGTTGTAACTTTATTTAACCAGTGTGTAGTGTTAGAGAGGGACCTGAGAACCAAAACATTTACAGTCAGACAACCAAGAAACCAAGAAAATATCAATAAAACTTATGGCTTGTTTATAATTCATTTAAAAAGTGCATAGTAGTGTGCACAAAAGAGAGTTGAGAATATCGATACCACTATCCTGTCTGTTGAGTAACTATGTAGCTGGAGCCAGCAGCCAGTTTACTTAGCTTAGCATAAAGACTAAAACAACCAGATCACACCAGAACAGAACAGAACCAGAAACACCAGATCATTGTTACATTAAACAAAAGATAGGTGCAGCTAGGCAGATTTTATTACCTTTGAACAAAGCCAGTCTATCTGTCATCACCTGTTCCAGTCTTTGGCTACTGGTGGTAGCTTCATGATGCCCATCTACTCTCCACTTCCCCCTCAGTGTGACTGGCCCTAACCTCTGGAATGCTTTCCCTCAGGGTTTGTGCCAGTGCACATCTGTTAAGTCACACTGCTCCTTTTAAGTCACAAATGAAAAAGCTCATATGTTTACATTAGCTTGTCCTGGTAATGTGTATATTATGAATGTATTCTTTATATATATATATATATATGTATATATATATGTGTGTGTGTGTATGTATGTGTGTGTGTGTGTGTGTGTGTGTATATGTGCGTATATATACATATATATGTATATACATATAATATATATATATATACAGGTAAAAGAATACATTCACACATTACGAAGCACCAGGACATTAGCTTGTCCTATGAGCTTGCTGCTATTGTTGCATTTTATTTACACTGTTGGCTTTTATTATGTATTGACTCTCTGACTGGATTTGTTAAGTGTCCTTGGGTGATTATTATTATTATTATTATTATTATTATTATTATTATTATTATTATTATTATTATTATTATTATGTGTAGTAGTAGTAGTAATAATAATAATAATGATACTTAAGCAAAGGATCTTGATTATTTTTCCACCACTGGTCTGGCTACACACACAGTCCTTTACAGTGAGTCATCAGTGCGAGTTATTTTTGAGCATCCCCAAAGTAGTCATTGTTGTCATCATTAATATCCTGTTCTTTTATCTCTTCTGTCATCTTCTTGACTTCTTCAGTGTCTCTGCTTCATTCTGACTAAAAATGGATCTGCGTTTTGCAGCCTTAAAAGGCTGAATGTCTCCTTTAACCTCTCCCACTATTTCTCACCCCCCTCAGTTGTTCTTTTCCTGGCATTTTCCACTTACTGACGTTCTTCTCTGAATTAATTTCTTATTTGGGAATTCCACCGAGCCCCTGCATATTTGCTTTGATGGTTTTTCTGTTTTAGGTCTCATCTCTTTGCCCCTGCTTTCTGTTTCTGCTCTGTAGTACATGTGGGACTACAGGACGCTGGGAGTGTGAGCAGAATGCCTGTCTGATGGAGCCTGACATTATCCGCGCCGTCAACAGAGGAAACTATGGGTAAAAAAACAAACAAGGCCACAACACATGAAAACACATAATATTTGATGGCCTACGACAACATCTTTATCACACATGGTTCCCTTTCTATCTTGTGCTTTCAGGTGGAAGGCAGCAAACTACAGTCAGCTCTACGGCATGACTCTAGACGAGGGCATCCGGTTTCGCCTGGGCACACAGAGACCCTCCAAGACTATTATGAACATGAATGAGATCCAGGTACAGGACAGTCTTAATCCTTGAAAATGATTTTTGGTGTTAATATGACCCAACTGACCAATAATATGGGTTGAAAGAGAAATATGTCAGTGGTCAAGTTCCCAAAAGCACAAGTACAAACTTCAGTGTTGATAACCATAAGTACTCATGAGCAAATTATGAAATCCGTACCATCCTCAGTGCTACAATACAGGGATTGGAGAAATATCATGTTACTTGTTGCTAGTGGGTGTAACCTCTTAAATTCTACTTTAAAAAATATTTACAGACAATACAAAAATAGATGTCACATACATGACATATTATGTTTTTTTATTACAAATCATGTAGTTATAGCTTTACCACCAGTAAACATTCAGTTTTCTTCGGTATCATTTTGTTGTTTTATATACAGTACATTTCCAACACTCTACATTTCCCCAGAATTCATTTCACGTCATTGGAAAATTTCAGATTTTTGTTTCACTACAATTAAATATTTTTTATGCAAGTATATTTGCAATGTTGGACCCATCAAAAGGGAAAGAGGTAACAGAAATATTTAATTTATTTTAATATTTGAATTCCCTACATTAAAATCTCTTTACTTTTATTTATTTATTTGCTTTGGTCTGGAAAAACACTTATACTTTGCAATATACTTATACCTTTTAGTTCCTGTATATTGTATTATTTTGTGAGTGTGTACGCCCTCACACATGTACTGAAGGGATGTGGGTATGGTGGAGGGAAATGCAGGGCGGTGTGGTGGAGGAGGAAGTTTTAGGGACAGGTGAGAATGCAGAGAAAAGGTCAGTTGTTGCCATTGTGTTGGGGCTGTTTCATTTCTTTAAACACTTCTGCATACTTCCTGTGAGTTTACGATTTGCTATATGTGGGTTTAAAACCTATTGCAACAAGGTAATGCTGATCAAACCATGTTCCACTTCATTATAGTGCCTTGCTGGTATGTGATGGTGTCTCCGTCTGCAGCCTCAGCCCACTCTGAGCTGCTCAGCCGTTGTTTGCATTTTACCCAGACAGATTACATAAGACGGAACCAAAACATCACACAGAGAAGATGGAGGGGGATGGTGGCCGCCTGTAGAATAAAGAGCAACCTCCTCTCCAGTCTGCACCTCCCCACCTCCATCCATCCCTTCATCTGTCCATCCTCACCCCCCCTGCTTACCTCTCCCAGCATTCCATGACTTTTTCCAACCCCCAACAAAACCCTCCCCCTCCGTCTTCCGCCGGCAGCGTGTCCCTACCTGTGCCAGGAACCAGACCAGAGCATTGCAGCCCATTCATAAATCTCTGTTCTTCCCTTTCTGTCTCCTTTATAAGGCATGGAAAATAGTGAATCAATGAATTAATTTATTACTTAACACCTCGTTCTTGAAGCCGTTTTTTCCTCTTGGATGACATCTTTAAGTCAGGTATTTCAGGTGTCTGCACTTTTGGACTTTGACCTTCCTCAACTACAAATCTGTGACCAGCAGCACATTCTTTAGTTATGTATCAGGTGGCTGTTTGTGTTCTGAATACCTCACTATTAATCAGAGGAATGCAGCTCAGGCAGCCAGGCAAAGAGAGTCAGGGCAAAGTTTGTTGTACAGAAGTGTGTTCTCTGTTATCACACATAAGTGGGAGATTGGGAGAGCATCCAACCTGGAGTGGAGACTAATAGACTGAGTATGTTTGGCATTTGAGAAGCACCTGCAAGTGAACATGAGCAATCAGGAAAATATCTGCACTCTGCCACAGATGTATCATCCTCATTAGGATTTCTCATCACAGTGGCATTTTAAATAGAGATGGGTTCCTCCATGTTTTAAAGGATCTAATTTGTTGTCTGTTCTACAGCGTCAGAGATCCAAACTGGGCCAAGCGGTTCTAATCGCCTGTGAATAAGTCCCTTCTGCTGGAGTGTTGATTAGCAGACTTGAGTAAACTGCCTGTGATCCAAATTTGTCATACAAAGCCATCCACAAGTTTTTTAATTACAGCTGTTAGTTTGTGTTGTGTTGTGTGCAAACAATTACTCTGTAGGTCCGACACTACATTCAAACCGCTGCTGCAGCTGTTTGTTGGCTCTAACTGCTGTTTTCTATATTTTACTCTAAATCCTTGTTAAAGACTTTAGACTGTCACTTAAGATAATAATTGTTTTCACCAAGAAATATTAATGTTTTCTCAATGAGGTTCTGTGAGAGTGTAATGGTGACTAAGCTCTATTGACTCATCTTATGTTGCAGGCCTGTAATAATTGTCTCTATCTTTTTTAAAAAACCTTTTTGTCACTCTTTTCTCTCTCTGTCAGATGAACATGGATCCTCAGAGTGAACGTCTGCCGTTCTACTTCAACTCAGCAGAAAAGTGGCCAGGAAAGATCCATGAACCACTGGACCAGGGCAACTGTGCTGCATCCTGGGCTTTCTCAACTGCAGGTAGAGCAGGAAGAGAACAGATGTAGGGAAAAGTGGGATATCACTGACATAAAGGAAAGAAAATACAAGAATAAAGAAATCATCATTTTAACTATTTTGAAAAGGTTCTGGCAGTTTAAATGACATTAGTAAAAAAAGACAAAAAACGTCCCAAACACTGCAGTCGTGTTCCCAATACTTTTATTTTACATGGACGTGACGACGTGTTGCCCACAAAAAGTCTTCCTCCGGTTTGTGGCTGAAATATATTGCAGCACCCCAAAAGATTTATGGATGTGTGTGTGGCTCCTAATGATTAATTGAGATTGACTGTCACATAATTTAGCTTTTTGGAGACACAAAATATAAACAATTTACAGGATAAAATCTTAAAAAGTCCTTTTGATTTAATTCTAAAGTAATCAAGTAACATCTTATTCCATGTTTTTTGACATGACATTTGTCAATGTTTCCTATCCTCTTCACTAGCGGTGGCATCAGACAGAATCTCCATCCAGTCAATGGGTCACATGACTCCTCAGCTGTCGCCCCAAAATCTTATTTCCTGTGACACGCGCAACCAGGGAGGCTGTGCTGGGGGACGGATTGATGGAGCCTGGTGGTACCTCCGGCGTAGAGGGTAAAGACTTCATCTTATATAAAATAGAAACAGAAAAGCAATCCAGCATGCAATAAGTGTTAGTGATTACTTGATGATGACATTCTGCACATCCTTCCATCCCTCGTCTTCTCCCAAAGAGTGGTGACAGAAGACTGTTATCCATACCAGCTCCCACAGCAAACACCAGCGGAGGTGGGCCGCTGTATGATGCAGAGTCGCTCAATTGGCCGGGGGAAGAGGCAGGCCACACAGCGCTGCCCCAATACACACAACTACCAGAACGACATCTACCAGTCCACGCCGCCCTACAGGCTCTCATCCAACGTAAGCAACACAAACCCAACACGTGATGACCAGCACAACATGTTCTTAAATCTCCAGTAAACACGCAGCTTACACAAGCTCTCTGTACATTTTTGGGACTTCCTCGTGCTACAGTGGACTGTAATCTCTCTCACATGTTTATTACAAGATGTGTTTTTGCACACTTTCCTCATGCATACTTGACTCTGGTGTGAATGAACATGGGAATGTACAGGATTAAGCACTGTGCACTGAATCAATAATGGGCAGGAAGTTGTATTTTTACCTGCAGATTTGAAGTTTCATGGTCCTGGCAGTTGGTTGATTGAAATATACTATTTGAACTATACAATACAGAAACTACTGTTTGTAGATTAGTTTGGCTCGAAATATGTTGGTTATACAGGTCTGTGAGTGAATTAAGCCATTTTACACAGTGTACTTTGGATATTATCATCTATAGTCATTGTCTCAAAAGTGTATCTGGAATTAGATTTCTGTGTTTACCTTCTAATATCAAATTACTCACCTCTTTCTACATGTCATCTATTCATGAGTGAACTAGAATCAGTTGAAATGAGAGCATAGGGGCCAGAGAGAAAACACAGAGAAGTCAGCCACTGAGCTGCAGCACATTATGTGGTTTCATCAGTGAGTATTCATCACTTTTAAATGACAGCTAATGCCTCTCATAACCATTATAGCCATTACAGCTTGTTGTTTCTGTGTCCCGATGACCTGTGAAGTCAATAATCCCTGCTGGACTCAATCCGAGGGGGGTGGTGTTGTTTTCATCCTCCCCATTTTACTAACATGTAATGATCTTTCTGTCTGTCTCACTTTCCTCTGACTATAAATTGTTCCTTCTATCGTCTCTATCAGGAAAAGGAGATCATGAAGGAGATAATGGATAATGGCCCTGTGCAAGGTAAGGCCAACTTGTAAATAAAAATAAAGTGTTACTTTAAAAATCAACACCGCACTACCAAGGGACTCACAAAACCTTGAGGTGTCATGTTGGGTATCTGACCTCAGATGATGTCACGTTTGACCTTGTCAGCCTGATGGTTTTGCCCTGTGTTTCAACTTTGACCCCAGTCACCTGGTCAAAAATGATGGGCCTTCATGCCAGTGTGGTTGAAGTGACCTTTACACTTGAATAGAGTCACATGTGTGTGTGTGTGTGTGTGTTGTGTGTGTGTGCGTGATTCTCTATGAGCCTCTGCCAAATTCTTATTTAATTGTTTAGTCCAGGAAAACGTATTGGCTTCACATCAAGTTTCCTTTTTGCCTTTGACTTTCTCTCTGACACAAAGGCATAGAGGTGTGTGTGTGTGTGTGTGTGTGTGTGTGTACTCACACTTTTCATCTTATTGTGAGTTGTTGATATGAGTCCACATGCTGTTCTCAGCTACAGAACATTGGATTTAGCGAAGGTAGACCCCTAGAAGAGGGAATTTCTCAGCTGTACATCCGGAGAGTTATTCCCATTGAGCTGGAATGAGAAAGTCACATGGAGTTCACAGCTGAGCACACACACACACACACACACACACACACACACATGCACTTTCTGATGTCTGGGTGTGTGTAACCCAGGGGGGAATTAGAATTTGTTTAATGAAATTAGGAAATTACTTTTAGATTAATCAATGTTTGAATAAGATTTGGATCTCTCCCTCATAATAGATTCAGCATCCTTCATAAAACATAGTCATAGTGTTGTGTGTGTGTGCCTGTTGTATCCGCCTATTAATTGTCCCTGCTTGTTTGTTCTCCCAGCTATTATGGAGGTCCACGAGGACTTCTTTGTCTATAAGAGTGGGATCTACAAACACACTGACGTCAGCTTCACCAGACCGCCACAATACCGCAAGCATGGCACACACTCCATCAGGATCACTGGGTAAGTTACCAGTATATAGCAACAGTGCAAAACATTTCCCCCCCCACTGTTTTGTGAATCAACCTCCTGTTAGTCATAACATGGCCCTGAGTAGAGGTTTTGCGCCTTGCACAAACCTGATAAGACTCAACGTAAACACTCGTAATGGGATTTTACACCTTTTTACTTTTGTTCAGTTAGAATTACTGACAGGAAATCCGCGCGCCATGTTACACAAAGTTTGCGTTCACTTGTTAACTGAATGGGGCCTGAACAAAAACATTTGCCTTCACTGCTCCCGATCCAAGTCTTCATGTGTCTGGTTTTTCTGTTGCTACATGCTCAACAGCAGATAAAGTGTGTATTAAAGATGAATCAGGTTTCATTTGAGTAGCTGCTGGTATCAGGCTTGATTCAAAGCTTCACCTGCTGTTTGCACACAGCCAAGAATGTACATGTGAACAAGGCTTCCCTCCCAGTCTATTGCTCCTGGAGACACACCTTGGCTCCACTCCTCTGTCTAGTCCCAGACAAAGCCCCCCCCACCCTTCTTCCTCCTCTATCTAGCAACTACTGCGACCACAAATATGCAGGCGGGCAGACGGCTGACACACCTGGATTACCTGCCCCCACCCTCTGTCTCTCATTCTTCCCCGTCCCCCTCGTGCTCCTGCCACATTTCTTCTCAGTCTGTGGTGTCTCCATCATCACTCCTCAGCTGGCCACCTGACTCACTGACCGTCATGCTTCCTCTCTTTCTCTCCTCTCCACATCCAAGCTAAAGTACTCAGACAGACAGGTAGCTGTTTTCTGCTGTTTTATGTTTCTTTGGGGGGCAGTGAGAGGCCAGGAGAGGTTTTGACCTGTAAAATAAATTAAAAAAATTAAGAAACATCCTTTTAACTTGTAAATATTTGACAGGGCTCTTCTCGTCTGTCATGGAAATGATATGTTTGCCGCTCACTAGTCTCACTTTCCAAATTATAAAAATGAGCAGCTACCCCATAATGAGTCTATAATGGGGGCTAAGGAATGTGTTTGTGAGCATTTGACTGTACCTTAGAACCTCAGTGTCTGAGCCTGTCCCTGACTTGAACATCAGTTTCTCCAGACTCTCAAGACACGGCATCTCAGTGCTATGATAAAAGCGGTCTCTCTCTTTTAACTGATTGGCCATCGATGAAGACTAAACACAAACCACATACGGGCAGCTTTTCATGTCCTTCTTCTTGTGCGTGTCTAGCATGTATGTTTTATGACGCCTCATTTTATGACATCATAGGGCATGTATAGGAATGTGTACTATAAACACTCAAGGCCCCCTGCCTCCAACCTGTACTTAGCTTGTTTAAATCACATACTGCGCAAGCATGCGCTGTTCGGAAATGTGTTCTTGGAAAACTGTCCCACTATTGACCGTTTGTCAATAAACTGTGGAGGTATGCATGGTGTGAGATGATGCTGAAGATTCCTAGCTTTCCTGAATGCCTCCTGCTCTTTGGCTCCTTCTACTGATGCTGTAATTCCTCACTGCTCTCTGGGTGAGTGGATGTGAATGTACCAGCGACAAAGGTTTAGGAACCGATGGAGCGAGGGGGTTTGGTGGCGGGTGCGTGGTGTTTTGAGCTCCAACCTGCCAGCCACAGGCATCAGTGTGTTTACATAGACTAAATCCCACAGTGATGTGTTCCTTTAAGCCCAGTGCCTGGGAAAGTTTGTGGAAAGAGCATTGAGGTCCACTGTGGTGGAAAGGGCATTGTCTGGGCTGCTGATCCTGACTGCACCGGACAGAGAGAGGGGGATCAATTCTCGGAGAAGAGGTCAGGGGTGGGGTGAGGGGTGGTGAGGAAAGGCGGGGCACATGGGCACAGTGGTATGCCCATCTTTGTCCCCGGGTGAGCAAGTGAGCTGATTGGAAGCCAGATAAGAGATCAGCAGTGGTCCGATTCTGTCTGGCTCTGTCCATGCCAATAAATAGGCAAACAGGCAGGCATGCATATGGGATCACACATATGCAGGTGTGGCATTTACTCAAATGTATGTTTGAGATTGTAGTTTGCATCTGTTGTCCACACAGATGATTTTAATGTATTTGCTCCCCATCAATGTGACTTCTGACGTTGGTCTGGGAAACACTAGGCTAATAAAGTCACTCGCTGATAGGAGGTTGGCACTATTTGCCAGTGTGGTGGCAGGCTACTGAGTTGGCAGAGTCTGAGACCAGCCACTCTATTTCCCAGCATTCCTTTCCCTTATAAAAGATAACAAGCGATTGGGCACTGCGGGTCTCTTGGGAAACGAAAGGCCTGGAGTGCAAAAACAGGATGGGAATTGGCTTCGGGAGTGTGTTTTGATCCTGACAAACAGTGGGCGTCTAAAAAGTTGGCAGTTGCTAAGCGAAGACCAAAGTGCAAGGAATGATGGGAATTTATCAGCCTTTGCCAATGTTTCCCGAGAAAAGTGCTGCTTCAGATGGAGAAAGGTGAAGATAGGCCTCTAAGTTCAGATCTACAAACTAGGGTTTCCTTAGCGTGTGTTATCTGCTGTTGGTGGTCATCACTTCCTCGTAACCTACCCTCTACTTCCCGTTTCATGCCTGAAGTACGGAAATTCCCTGTTATTTGGATTGGAATGATGTAGGAGTTCAACTAGCCTCTGTCCAGCCATAAATACTCTGTTTTCAGGATGTTGTTAACAAGATGAAGGGTTTTTTTCTCCCCACTTGAACGCTACTTATATCTCATCCTGCTTTTCTTTATCGATAATGCCATGCGTGTATACATTTCTGAAGTGTTCACATCAGACTTTATTTGTTTGTTTGTTGGAGAACATCTTTACATGACACAGCTGATTAAATGCCTGTATTTGAGGAGATTTTGTTGTCCTGTTGTTTGCTTTTCACACGAATGCCTTTTGAGTAACCATGCCCTCTGTTTCATGCACCAGGTGGGGAGAGGAGAGGAACTTTGATGGGACCTCAAGAAAATATTGGGTACGTTTCGTCAGTGTGCATAACAAACATCTTTCTTGTCTAAGTACTGAGTTAGAAAAACTGTAACTGTGATCTTTGCCTCCCAAGAACTGTTAACAGTGTTAAATGCTTTAAAATTTCTATTGGAGTACATCAAAAAAAGCCCGACTCAGCTTTTAATTGACTCAAACATTGTTCTTTTTCCAAAAAATAAAATATACATTTTAAATGGAGTGTTTGACAAGATTTGTCAGGTCTGTTTTTGCCTAATATACATGAAAATTACATATACATTATTATAATTATTATAATTACAGTACATATTATGCCTACTCAAATTAATATCTGTCTCATCTGTTGTACGTTTGACTTTACTTTCCTTTTCAGATTGCTGCCAACTCCTGGGGAAAGAACTGGGGAGAGAACGGCTACTTCCGTATCGCTCGCGGGGACAATGAGTGCGAGATTGAAACATTCGTGATTGGCGTGTGGGGCAGGATCACGATGGAGGACATGCACAACCATCATCACCACCATCGTCGCAGACACATTTAAAGACACAAGAGATGTTCAAACCCCAACCGAGACCTTTGTTTTTATCTCACCGATAGCTAGGTTTTTACCCCAGAGGAGAACCACACCAAGAGTCTCAGAACTTCAGCACCCCTTACCCATCAAGCTGGCAGGGACAGCCACAAAATCAAGCTCAGAGACCCTGAACCCTCTCCTTTTATACCTTACTCTGGGGATCAATACAACCCCTCTTCTCCTCCATCTTTACTTTTTTAAGAGAACAGCTCTCCCCTCTCTCTCGGTAACTCAAGATTTATGGCACCAAAAAACAAAGAAAAACTCAACTAAGCTAAAGATCTTTTTACGTTGCCTTGCAATTAGGCGCCTCAGGTACCAACTGATCCAAAGACCACACTTCTCACAATCCTCAGCGTAATATCTGGTGAAACATGTTCATGTCAAAGTTGGGTGATGACAGAAGGAGAAGCTCAATCTGACCTCTTCATTCTTCTTTGTGCTTCTTTGTCAACCTGATCCTTTTGTCATTTCTAGAAGATAAAGCTATAATCCAGATAAACGCATTTTCAGAGGGACAGCATGGAAAAGACGAAATCTGAGAGCCAGATTATCAGACATCAGACCTTTTCAGAGAGACACACCCAGCTGAACTGTGTAACATGATCATATATCATAGATGACCTTATTGAAATTTACCTGTCAGCTATACACACGCACAGTGGGCACATTCCACTGTGAGTTAGAGAGGACATTTGCATGGTGGGCGTAGCTGCAGGCGGTAGTTTCTCACACATTCCAATAAAAACGTAGAATCTGACACTGGAAACAGTAGTATATTTAGTGTGGAGTAAAAGATTACGAAAAAAACTCTGATTTGGGATTTTAGGAGGATTTGCCACCGACCATGACCAGCAGTCAAAATCACTCTCAGTACCATTGGACATTTTAAAGAAATTTAATAATGAAACAATATTGGCCCCACATTTGTATAATGGGAACGACAATGTAACTAGGCTATATAACATTAAACATGTGTCATTTGGTCAAGTGAAATAAAACATTTTCAGTCACACTAGAAGAAAAAGTCATTATGAACAATGATATACTTTTAATTAAAAGCCATGGTGCCATTCTTGACCCCACCATTTCATATGAAAAATAAAACACTGCTGCGTTAAAAGGTGAAAAAGATTGTAATGCCTTAAAGAAACAGAGTTGTTTTGACCACTCCAAAAGAAAGTGTATGTGTATAATAGTCTTAATTTGCTCTGTTCTGTGTGCACTGTTACAATTTCAGCTACAGACGTCATTTTTGCCGTTGCAGTTATGTTCTGAACTTTTATTTTAGTCTTTGTTTAAAGATGTACTGTATTTAGTAATGTTGATAACACACTCATCACTCAGTCGCTTTTTTGCTTCTGCTTCCTCATAGTTGTAACTGTTTGACCACAGCCAGGAGGATGGGGGGGATACTGCTGCTGAAGACTGGTCTGTGCTACAGTATTTGACTGCAGAGTCTTTAGTTTGATACATATCTTATGCAATCAATATGTAAAGCCGCTTTTAACTAATGCTAAATCACCGGTTCAAGTCACGCAGGCTGCAGATTAGCTGTTTTAACGTTATGTTTGTCATATTTTATTTCTCATTTTTATTATTTTCTGCTGGAAGACTCAGCATGTTCCAAGTTATCAGCGATGTGCCTATCTTTGCCACAGTACCACAGTGCTTTGTGCTGTCTTTATTTCCACTGGCTGGTTGAGGGATCTTCAGATGTTTTTTGAGCACAGCCTCACTTGAAAAGGAAAGCACGGTGTATTATTACCACTTACCTTAAATTACATCCTGGTGTGCTTCAGCTGTAACTTCAAAGGGCTTTTCAGTATCTATATCATCCTGTCTTGTGATCTTTAAGTTCCCTCTATCATGTCCTTTAGGCATGGATAGGCAAATAGGCCAATAAACAAAATGTCTGGATGGATAGACAATGTGCAATGTGGTGGAGGGCCTGTAGATAGATAAGCAATTATTGCATATTTCTCATACAATCTACCGAATATTTGCTTTCTTTCTGAAGTGAGGGAGAGTAGGGAAAGATGAAGAGCAGCCCGTCAACATGAGATGCATAACAGGTTTACAATAAATGTCACCAAGGACAATGTGAAACTGAACTCTTTGGCCGGAAGAGTTTCAATCTTCTATCAGAAGAAAGAAAGAGATTCCTCTTTATATTTTTCATCTGTGGGCATGTTGCTGTAGCTCCTTTACAAGAGAGAAAAAGATCAATGGACAAAACTTCCGTTGCTAGATTGGTTAATGCTACTGTGTGGCAGTCTTCACAGATTTATGCATATTTTGAAGTTGAGAAGCCTTTAATGTTAATTTATACAAGATATTTCATGACCTCCCTGCACAAGAGCAGCGTAGATAGTGAGATGCATGAGTTCTGTGCTTGTGTCAACAGGTTACAGACCGTATGAACTGGTCAGAAAAAGAGACAAGTGACATTTTCTATGCAGGAAGGTATTGATATCTGACCAAAACTGGGATCGTTTTGTTTCCACTGAGTAGAGACAACTTATAGTCAATGTTCTTTATTTTGTTTACAGTATGTTGGATTAACAGCCGTTCAGGTGGTTAATAAGCTTGGGCCTAAACGTTAAAAATGAAACTGAATATAAAGAAAAGAGGCGTGAAAAAAAACACTTATTGCTTTCTAAAGGAAATACTCACGAGCAACACATGCCAAGATAATTATCATTATTTTTACATAAAGGTTCAGATGGGACCAACTACAACTATATTACTAAAGATTCTCTACAAAACCCAAATGTATTTAATAGAAACTGATCTCACATTCAGCAACGGTTTTCTCCAACTACACAGCGTCTTATCCAAACCTCCCAACCCCAGGAGCTGCAGCAGGCATTCACTCAGAAGTTGTGTATTTATGTAAAATGAACCACTCCATATTCACAGAGGTTTAGACTTTATTTATGACAAGATGTGTAAATTATATACTTTTATTCTTTGTTTTTCAGTGCAATGTTTTATTACCTTTCTGTCTCTTGTATTGTGTGCACTAACTTTCAATACCACATTAGTGTTCACTTGTGCGTCACAATAAAATCTTACCAAAACTACATGGTCTCATTGTGAACACTTTAATGTTACAGTTTATACTGTACTGTACTGATGCCCCTGGAACAAGGTCAGATAATCTGGAAAAATGCCTTATATAGTCTGCATGTATGTAGGTTGGATGGTAGAGAAGGTGTGTGATTTTTTTAGGGACATTAGGGATCAGTGGGCCACAATGGGCGCGACTGTGTGCAGGGTGTTCAGGGGGAAGCTCCATGGGATGACGCTGGCTGGGATGAGGGCAGTTTTTATAAGCTCCTGCAGAGTCAGCGAACTCTTCCATTACCGAGAGCAATAACTCTGACCATCAGTCATTGGAAGACCAGGATGAAGAGTATACACAATAGATCATAAATACACTTATGTATCATAAGCTAAATTTCACCTAACTAGAAAAACAGATCTTCAGATGCACATTTGAGAACTGGTATTCTTCTTATGGCCATTGAACATTACAGTAGAAACAGTACATTACAAACATTGATAATTTCAGAATATTTTTTTCATGAAATGGCTCATTAAACCCCAAAATATTCAGGTGTACAGAGGATCCAAAATGTGAACAGTTGTTTTATTTTAATATATTTAACTTGCTAACTTTGACTCAAGTAAAATTTTGACAACCACTGATGTAGAGCAAACAAGACACAACAAGTAACGGAACCAACTTTAGCCATAATTTGGGTTAGCAAACTGTTTACAGCTGCTGCTGTGAAGCTAAAATGCCGAGAGGACGAGGCGGTCCCAGACCAGCACACCAGGTCCAGACAGCAATACTCACAACTGTCCTGCTACTATAGCCAACTTTACTATAACAGCATGCTTTACTGAACTAGGAAGTACCCTAAATGAAATTGAGTAATTTAAAATAGTTTTTCCTTTGATGATTGTGGTGAATCTTTAAATTCTTTCTCTAAAGACTTTACTCTCCACTCTTAGCACAGTACCTAATAAATACAATTTCCATTTTAAATGATCTCCCTTTCCTTTCATTTTTGTCTGTGCCTCCATGTCCCACATAAACACCTGGGTTGAACATCTGCCTCAGAGATGGGCAGCGTTTCACCCTCCTGTTTGTTGTGAGAGAAATTGCAGGTTTGTAAAAGTATCCACACTGAGCAAATTGTTGCATATATCAACAGGATCTGTCAGTCAAAACTACCAGGTGTTCTCACTGACACCATGTTCAACAAACTCTAATAGAAGGGTGAGCAGACCTGCAGCGTCCAGCACAGATGCCTTGGAGGGTTGACCTTAACCTTGCATTCCTGCATGAAATCACCTATGAAATTAAAAATATTATTACACACATTGCCCAGTTTAAGTTACACTTCAGCTTTAAGTACACACTTGGTCTGGCAGGTTCTGTGAGCTGAAAGTGTTGCAATTTTTACAAGGTCATGTTCAGTTTTAAAAAGAGAAACATCCTGCTGCTGAGATGGCATCAATTTGCTTTTCATTGCAAACTAGCCTGTTTCACAATAAAGTAAATATTGCTCTTCAATAGCAGAATGAGGAAGATGATGCTGCTAATTTAGAAACAACAATCTCATATTTTCTTTCTCATGGCACTGATGCAAAGGAAACTGTTTTGCTGTTTAAATTCAGTTGTATTTTGTGGTAAAACATACTGCTATGAAAATACATGACTGACAGTTTTTTTCCCTCATTTTGGCCAAAATAATATTTTAGGACATATCTAATACTTTTGAAGACACTTTTACAATGTGATTTATTTTCTGATATAAAGGTCAGGACTTTCACCTGGAAACTAATACCAACTCATCTCATACCAGCTCTGCAGTGAATGCTTATGACTAATCAGTTAGTTGGCTTGTTGAAATGTGAACATTTGCCAGGATCTCTTACCAGCTATTAAGACCTACCTTCAGAGACCGCTTTAGAGTGGCTTATGAAAGCATCTGGTAAAAAAGCACACAATATTACAGAGCTTATCTCTTCACAGCAGCCACAGGGACCAAGTATGGAAACTTGGATCAAGGGATCTGTCCAGTGACTGTTTACATTTCTCTCATTGTTTCTGCTCTTGTTGTTTGTTTCTGCTCCTCCTCTCCTCCCAGCTGATGATGATGAGGAATGGTAGAATACAAAAAAAGCAGTTATTTGAGACAATCACTGGCTGGAGACCCCACCCTGCCCCCCCGGTCAAGGAACATGATGATCTTTTTCTCAGGTTCAATGTGCCCTGTTCTTTACACAAGCACAAACACAAACAGCCTCCCACGACTTTTCCATGTGCTGTCTGTACTTGAGTATACAAGGGATGTCAACAAACATGCTGGCTGCCAGAGGCAAAGCCCTTTCCCATGAACAACAACCTAATAAAGAGCACCCATATAATTTTTAGTTTGGGGGGAATCCTTGACAGATGTTCTGAAGTAGGACTAAATCATATAGCTTCAGGGGAATCCTGAGACAAATATTTGTACTATATACCTTTGATGTATTGCTCTCTGTTGTGTAGACTATTTCCATATTGTATTATCTTCACACAGTACATTACCTGAGGGGAAACCTTGTTCCAGTTGTCTGTGATGCTGAACTGGCTCCGAAGTAAAGAGTTAAGGATTTTGACTGTAGATAAATGATCAATGTTGCTCAACAGTCAGATGGCACTGACTGTCTTATCAGATATTTGATCCTGTTTCAATCTGTAATGCAATCCCCACATCCCTTAGGCGCTGCTCTCCTTTAAGTGGAGTGCTTCAATGCTGCCATCTTCTGGGGATCTCTCAGTACAGCTGCAAACAACACGCTAAAGTTTGAGGACCGACTTTATTGGATGTGTCAAATTACAGTAAGATTTAAAACTTCTGTTGTAGTAATAAAACACAGGATTAAATTTATTAAGTCTATTAATCTCTGCGCTATCATCATGACTATTCTTAAAAAATAAATCCACATTGCAAGAACATGACTTTTAGAAAACATGTTAATCCAACCGTCAAAGAACTCCAGCATCAGACGTCATCTCTTCAGTAGATCAGTCATGACTGCCTTCTGTTTGTTCTCAGTTTAAAGTGGCATTGTCCTCTTTTTTCTTTTTAAACAACCTGTCTGTCTCCCTCTAGCGTGGGCCAGTTCCTCTCCTGCATTCACACATTCTGTATGCGCATATGTAGAAAATACCTGGAACAGACAGAGGCAATGTCTTTGGTGATACACAAGTATGTATGATAACACATTTACAAAATAGGTCTACTAACAATAGCTAAACAATCTGTCTGTGTCTGTGAAGAGGGCTATGTTTACAATAGTGATTTTGATATCAGATTTGTTTTAGAATCATTTTTTGCACATTTACATATATATGACAAATATATATGATTTCATTCATCCAGTAGTAATGGGATAGAAATGATCTCAAAAAACAAAGCAAAGAAATGTTATTATCTAGAATTTTTCATAATAATTTCTGTGGTTGTTGCTTCTTCTCAGTTCTCTGACAAGTTGAATAAAAATGGGGTTTATCCCTGGAAAACATTGACCCAGCCTTTGTCCTTTCTCACCTGCGAAGAAAGTCATGAGCATGGCCACCCAGCCGAGTATATAGGACCAGGAGAAGCGCCAGTCACCAAACCGCCTCCCCAGGAAGTTGACTGTCACTCCAGTATAAATGGCCATAGCCAGCAGAACAAAGAAAGCTAAGAGGGAGACAGGGGTGTACATGCCAGTTATGCTTGAAGTAAGTGTACGTGTATGCGTATGTGTGTGTGTCAATTCAGAAAAAACAAGACTCACTGGAGACAAAAAACATGATTCCTGCAGCAAAGGAGCGGTTGAACCGTTCAAAGGACGAGAAGTGAGCAAAAGACATGAGGCCAGCGATGATGCCTGCAAAGCACGACATCCCTGAAAGGATCATGAAGGCCCTGGTGGCATTCCAGTAAGCTGCAAGGAAACAGGTAGAAATAATCAAATGTGTCGTCCTTATAGATGCTGTGGTATCAGAAAGCATTTGTCACTCTTTTAAGAAGAGCTGTGTCTGTTGCATTAGCTGGTGCTCAAATATACAGGGAGTGGGGTTCATGGTCTTGCTCATAGCCACATCCAGCCAGAGCTACAGCAGTCACACAACAGTATCACAAAATCTGTGTGAAAATAGAGCAACCTGCTCCTCTGATGGAAACACAAATCTGCATGTGCTTTTGATTCGTCTCAAATGTTATTGTGGTTGTCCCACATGGTTTTAAAGACATCCGGAGTGTTTTACCTATGCTGTCAGTCTGCATGTAGCACTTGTTGGACATGCAGTACCTCCACAGACCCTGGTGGGCATAGTTTCCAGAGAGACGGTACTGCATCCAGTAGTCAGTTGCAGTGGAGACCACCAACAGGATATTACCAACAATAGCACAGAACAGACCCCCTCCCATGAAGCTGTACATCTTGAGCTGAGATAACGGGGCCACAGCGGAGCAACTGCAACATGGTGAGGAACAATCATGAAAGTCAAGGATAATGCACATATTGTAAAATCATTTTTTGCTACTCATGTGCTACTTACACATATTTGCACTATATATACACACATATTGTCTTAATAAATTGAAATCTAATTAGTCAAATTAAATACTCAATTGCATGGAAACCACATATGATGCCAGCCAATCATACAGCCACAATAAGGAAAACCAGAGAAATATGAAACAAACACACAAGCTGCAAACATTACTCTATGTACGGAAATAACAAGCCCATTTATAGCTGCTTTAACTCGATTTAACTTGAATTTAACAGAACATCCTTTAACTTGATTTGTAAAAAGCAAAGCAGAGTGGACTACTAGAAACATTATATCAAACATATTTACCTCTTCTGTAGTGGAAACATCACTATTAGTTGAACAGGTGCAAAGCAAAACCACAGTAAAAGCTAAGTTGAAGTTTGTTGTTGTCCCCCTGCCCAATCCTCATGTCACACCAGTGCTTGTTCAGCAGTAATGAGGTTTTATCTGATTCTGCCGGCCTTTGTCCAATCACAGTCATCATAAATGAAAATGTATTGCTCTAGGATACACACAAAAACCACCCTGACATTTGATCCCTTACCTTGTTTCTGGAAATGTGCTCTCTCTACTGCCAACCTTTCAGAGGTAAAGATAGAAGCGGTTGGAGGTTGAAAGAGAGAGAGAGCTGTTGCTCACTTGGGGGGAAGAGAGAGAGAGTAACAGATAATACTACAACCAAAAAGTTGTCCCCTCGTTTTTTTTCTGTTGATGAAAGCAAAATCCTTTGCAGCAATCAGTCTTCCTGTGTGGGATGCACCTGAATGAGACACCGTAGGGGCCACAGTACATGTGACCCTGTACATTTGAGTGTGTATGTGAGTCTGTGTGGGGTTTGTGGGGCCTTGGAAAAGGGGTGGTGGTCCATGTTTCTTTTTTTGGGTTTTGTTTGTTTGTAAATGGCCTGATCTAGAACTGGGGATATGCATAGGTATGCAGGACTGTCTGTGTCAATGCGACATGCTGAACCACACACTTTTCTTTCAGTGCTGTCACACTGTGGCGGTGAGGGGAGACACATATAGAGGGAGCGCTCTATACAAGCAGGATCTCTCTCTTCTATAGGATTGTCTTAACTATGTTTTAATATTGTCCAGTTTTCAAATCTTGTACTCAATAGACAACAAATTAACATACAAAACATGATATAGTATATGCGTTAAGTTAAACAGTCTGTGTTTGAGTTTATGTGTGAGCCTAAGTGAGGGGATGCTTCAGTCCCTCTGTTAGTGAAAAAAATGAATGAGAAAGTGCAGAGACTGTAGGAAGTTGTCAGAGGAGTGTGCCCCACTGAGGTGCCCTTGAGCAAGGACTTAAGGCCCAACTACTCAAATAAAGCTACTTGTGGTCAACAGATTAGATGGTGGTGCTGTGCAGCTTCCAGGTGTTATATGCAGTGATTTTTTTAGGAAGGCCCTCTTTTCAGCCAAGCCTCCCTGCACAAATATAGTTTAAAAAATGATCAAGAGAAAAATGGTAAAGGAAAAAAACAAGTAAGAGCACATAATGTCACGTTAAGCATGTCCACAAACAAAGGCCAGCAGGCCCAAGCCCAGAGAAACAGAGGAGAGGAGGTGTCATCTGGTGACTCCTGAACAGGTCAGCCTTGTCAGACATGCTTAATTAACATAAATATTTCCAAATTCTCAGTGTATTATAATATTAGACCAGCCTTTGGCTCTCCCAAGTCTCTGGCCAGTTACAGCTCTACCATTACAAGTAACCAAACTAGTAAGTAAGCCTGACATTTCATGTGAACAGCAACACTCAGCAGATTTGACAAAGCATGACGATGTTGTGAGGCAATGATGACTGTAAAAACATAAAATATAGGTGAATTAGTCTTCTCCTGTATCGGTAGTATCAGAAGTGTGGGCATAACAGATCAACATGGCAATTAATCACATGCATTCTAGTGTAAAATGAATCATGTACAATCCAACTTTTTTGTAAACACAATTTAGCATGACAGCATACTTGTTACTATTTTAAACTCAAATGTGAGTATATCTAAGTTTGAACATATGTTCCGATTTCTGACTGCTGGAGCATGCACTATTTTTAATTAGTTTTAATTAATTTTATTTTGATCCAAAAACTAAATGGTAAAGACACAGTACATTGAGGCAAATGTGTGAATTGTGGTATTACGCTGTGTAAATAAAATTTTCTTGACTTCACTTTGAGGCTGCAACTAGGCTACTAAATATTTTCATTATTGACATTTTTGATTAATTAATCACTCAAAAATGAACTTACTGACATTTAATAAGTTGAGTGATTGTCCGTCACAATATAGGAGCCCAGGGTTATGTTTTCAAATGTCTTGTTTTGCTCATAAACCCAAAGATATTTAATTTGCAATGCTTTAAAATAGTGAAATGGTGAAAATCCCCACTTTTGACAAACTAGAAACACAACATTTCGCATTATTTCCTTGTTATATAATCATGTTAAATAAAAACTGCTGGTAATTAATAGTCAGATAGATAGAATGGTTTAAGCGACTAATGATTTCTGACTTTCTGGTCAGCTTTTATGTTAGGTATAGAATAAATGTTCCAATAACTGTCCTGACAAAGGCATCCGTTAACCCAACTCATTTACTGTTTTAAATAAAAAATATGCCACCTTTAGACACGTGACCTAACAGGCAGCTTCTTCATCAAATCTAACATAAACCTGTATGAACGACATAACTTTCAAGGGGAAAACATATATTTTCAGCCTTTAAGTTGAGATGAACAGGCAGACATGGGAACTCCTGAGGTTCGTTCTGGAAAGAGGTTTGACCTGTGACCCGGAAGCTGACGCCAGACCCGAGCTGTTCCATCGGCGGAGTAAAGATGGCTGACCAAGGCGCCGCAGATCCTGGTAATAACAACAATAATAAACCTGAAGCATCGGAGGGAACTATTATTAAGGTCACAGTAAAAACCCCTAAAGACAAAGAAGAAATCGCCATCGCAGAAGATGCCTCTGTCACTCAGGTTTGTTGATTTCGCTGGCGGGGAGCTGCCTGGTGCGGTTCAGCGCCGTGATCTAACGTCATGCCCCTGCCCACAACTTCAGCTAGGAAGCTAGTTAGCCCGGTTAGCATTTGTCGTCACTCTCACCGGCTAACTGATAGTGTGCGAAATTAAAGAGGTTGAGTGTAGTCAAAGTGTTATTGCTTGATTCAACAACTGTACGGCGGTATTAACGCCCTTGACAACAAATAGAGCGATATAACCACGTTAATATTTGAAATTGCTAACCGGCTAGCCAGCTAACGGTTACAGTTAGCTAGTTAGCTTACAGCTTTGCGAGCTGAGCCAACCCAAGCTAACTAAGAAGCCAAACAAGTGTCAGCTGACGGGTTGCGCGCTTGCTGTGCCTCTTGCAACAAGCAACAATGGCCTGCTAGAACCGTGGAAATGATTTTGAGTGGATGGTATCCCGAATCGCTTTCATTTCCCATTTCAGCTCAACAGCTTTAAAAATGCTATAGATTGCTATCACTCTAGAACATTCTCACTGCTACCACTGAGTCATTAAGCTTTCCAGGGAATATACAGTATCCTCAGACCTACTGTTGGCTTGGCGACGTGTTGAAGTGAAACCATAATGCAATACATGTAATCTGTAGCTTTGTGTGACGCCTGGTAAAGCTTTTTTCATTACTGTGTGGTCTTAAGCAGCCTTTTTTTCCTGGTTGTATGTGTTTTGTTGTGGACTTTTATGTCTGACTTCTAAATATGTGTTGTCATCCTCACTGTTACTACTATCTACACGTTGCTCTATGTTTGATATGCATAATGAGTGTATACACATACGTTGCAAATAAAACAGATTCTGACAAGAAAAAATAGCATTAATTGAGACACACATTGTACATGGAGTGGTGTTAAAGCTGAGAACTAATGTGAGTTACAGTATTCATTGTTCTCTCTATTCTTTATTTTGAGTGGTTGTCTTTCAGGGGGCCACACAACACTATAATAATAAAACACTGTTTACACAATATCACACAATATCAACAGAACAAGAAAGATGGAACAAAACAAACAGAAACATAAGAAAATAAGTAAAATAATTTTGCATATGAACAGAGAAAACAAAAACATACTGTCAAAATGAACAGCAACAAAAGGAAAATAAAAAAGGCCCAAACATCATTAACTAAAATAAGCATCACATATATGTTAGATTTTTTAGCTTTTGTTTTTGTCTTTTTGAAAGAAATACATTTTTGCTGTGTCTTGTGTTTGTGGTTAGCATGTTTCAGGCAGACAAAGCTCTACAGGAAACAGTTCTCATCTCTTTATGGACATAGCACAACCAGATCAGAATCAGAATTCTCACAGATGAGCCGTACTTGTAGATAATGTTAGGTTTTTATTACATTTTGCATGACAGGGATCACCTTGGTGCTCTATCTCATCTGCTTCAGTTATCAACATTCATATCCTGTAAACTGTAAAAATTGTACTGCGTGCAGTTCAGTATTTAGATACATTAAAAATGGAAGATGTAACAAGAGCGCAGCTTCTTTAAGGATAAGACCTTTTTCTGTTCTAATTGTTCTTCATCTAATATAATACCCAAAGATTCAGTGATTGGCAGATTTGAAGTGTTTAGAGCACTGCTAATAGGATAAATTCAAAAGGCTTTCTTGGAAATCGGAATTTAAGGCTTGAAGAATACAACAGAACAGAAACACAGTGAAGCAGCACTACTGAGGTGTAACTGTGTTATTCTTAATATTATCCTTTTCATTTCCTGTTTCTTTCTCACCTCCTTTCCCTCGTTATCCCGTTTCCTTTCTCATCTCTCTTTATTTTGTTATGTCTTTTAGTTTAAAGAAGAGATCTCAAGGCGATTCAAAGCCAAACAGGACCAGTTGGTTCTGATTTTTGCAGGGAAGATCTTGAAGGACGGCGACAGCCTCAGCCAGCACGGCATCAAGGATGGCCTGACAGTTCACCTAGTCATAAAGACAGCACACAAGTAAGGCTACATTATTAAAGAAAGCATGCAGGTGAAAGCAATTATTTTTTAAAATGTCTGTGAGATCGAATTTTTTTGCCTTGCAGTACAATCTTGGTGTGGAATTCAGTAAACTGCATTTGTTTTTACATTTTTGTTAAACTATCAACACACTATCAAATTATTTAAGTACTGAATTTCTCATACAACTACAAATTATCCCTGCAGGGCAGGAGATGGCGGTAGCACCTCTGCCTCTAGCTCAAACTCCACTCAAGCAGGCAATACCTCCACCTCTAGTCCAGGTACCAACCCCTCTTCCACAGCAGGCTCCACTGGCACCGCTCCACCACCCACACAGACGCCTAACATATTGAGTGAGTCCATCTGTGTGTAACTGTTAAAGTTCAAAACACTTCACAAGTTCAACATCACAAAGTCAATGTGACTAACCATCACCCATCCCGTCTGGCCTCCTTCAGCTGGCTTTGGTGACCTGGCTGGTCTGTCTGGACTAGGCATGGGCTCAGCTAACTTCATGGAACTGCAGCAGCAGATGCAAAGGCAGCTCATGTCCAACCCTGAGATGCTTTCTCAGATCATGGAGAACCCACTGGTGCAGAACATGATGTCCAACCCAGACCTGATGAGACAGATGATCATGGCCAATCCTCAGATGCAGCAGCTGATGGAACGCAACCCTGAGATCTCACACATGCTCAATAATCCTGAGCTCATGAGACAGGTAAATGGAATGGAAAGGGACTGAATGGTTAACCTCACTCCCCGACACCTTAAAAGACGCACTGGCGACTGATGCTAGTGCCCATGTGTTTTAGCCTCCTTGTCATCGTGTCCACCTCCCATACCCGAGGTTGCCGGTTTGAGACAGGACCGTCTCGGGGGCCGGTTCCAGTAGCACAGGCATGGCTACAGTAGCTTCCCACTGCCTTTTGTTCTGTTTATGCAGGATTTTACTAGCTCTGTTTAAAATAAACTTTTTCTGCCTCCCCTTATCTCACCTCCCAGACCATGGAGCTGGCCAGGAACCCGGCCATGATGCAGGAAATGATGCGGAACCAAGACCGGGCTCTGAGCAACTTGGAGAGCATCCCAGGAGGTTACAATGCCTTGCGGAGGATGTACACAGACATCCAGGAACCCATGTTCAGTGCTGCCAGGGAACAGGTATCTGGGAGGGATGTTTACTGATCAAATCTTTGTTTTGCTGTGTTAATCTTTGTTAGGACATTTTCACACATTCTGTAACCTTTGTCGTGGATTTATTTGCCAGTGTTACATGGCTAACTACATTTTTTGTGTGTTTTAAAATGTGTTTAATCTTTTTTCCGTTAGTTTGGTAGCAACCCATTCTCGGCTCTAGGTGGGAACTTGGAGTCTGGTGTCCAGCCATCACGGACAGAGAACCGAGAGCCCCTGCCCAATCCATGGGGGCCACCAAATTCTTCTAACCCCTCTGAGAGTGGAGGGGGCACCACAGGAAGCACTAGCACCACTGGGGGCACCACCCCTAGTGTGTCCAACCCTCTGGGCATCAATCCTGGCAGTCTTGGCAACGGTAAGACAGAGCAGGATTCTCAATACAACTGCGTGCCAAGTCATTTATTTACTCGCCTGTATACACATATACATAAATAAACTCTGTTCTTTTCTGTGTGCTGCAGGGATGTTTAACAGCCCGGGCATGCAGAGTCTACTGCAGCAGATCTCAGAAAACCCTCAGCTGATGCAGAACATGCTGTCTGCTCCCTACATGCGCAGTATGATGCAGTCATTGTCTCAAAACCCAGAGTTGGCCTCCCAGGTATGAAACAGAAAGACGTGTGCGCACACACTCATCATAGAGATTCAGCTTGCCTTTTAAGTCTTCGTTATTCTGATTGTGACCACATATGGGATCGATTTGATTATATTGAACTCTGCACTTTGTAATGAATTGTAAATAGTAGGATCTAGCCAGGCCTGATGTGTGTTAGGCCAATAAGCCCAGGTATTTAGTGCATACTCAACAGAGGGGATTGTCTGTTAAGCTCACTTGCATTTGCAGCAAATTAGTAAGAAAGAATAAACAACACAGCTTTGACTTATTTGGTTCTAATTAACAACGCTGTCTTTACAGCAAATGAGAACATTGTTACTGGGGAGAGCTGCATACACAGCGACTGGAATTCTCCAGAGCTTTTATTTCTGTTATTTGACATTTTGTTTGAAACCTTTTGTTAAGGTGCTAAAGCCTTTATAATTTAAATATCAACTCCAGTGAGGAAGCAGCATGGCCAGATGTGGAATGACACATTATCATAACTGTCATTCTTTCTCTGTCTGTACCAGGTTTTGATGAATAACCCCTTGTTTGCTGGAAACCCACAGCTGCAGGACCAATTCAGAGCTCAGTTGCCAATCTTTCTGCAGCAGGTACCACACACATTTCAGATTGATAGCTCAGTCCTGGATTTTGCAGTTTTTCTATCCCAGTAAGATACAAAGACAGTCCTAGTCACATAATAAAAGAAGTATGCTAATTGACACAAAGGGAACAGTATTATAGACATCTGAATACTTGTCTACAATTATTTTATAAGCCTCTAGTCATTTTCTCATAAATCTCAAGACGTTTGGCAAGTATGTGTGTTAGGTGTGCTTTATTGTTGTTCTTTTTGTTGTTATTAGTTTAGGTATTTAGTAAATGTATGTTAAATGGACTCTGTCGACCAATTAATTAACTCTGTTTGGTTGCAGATGCAGAACCCAGAAGCCCTGTCAGTAATGACCAATCCTCGGGCCATGCAAGCTCTAATGCAGATCCAGCAGGGTCTACAGACACTGCAGACAGAAGCACCAGGCCTCATGCCCAGGTAAACTCACACAGATACATGTACACATGTTACTTTTCAAAATTTATTTTCCCTAACTTCTGTTTTTTTTCTTTTGGCCTAGTTTGATGTCAGGTGGCGTTCCTGGCATACCCACAGGTGGAGTTCCTGGTATACCCACTGGAGGGGGCATGCCCACAGAGAACCCGGCCTCTTCACCTAGCAGTGCAGGAACGAACGCCGCACAGCAGCAGCTGATGCAACAGATGCTCCAGATGTTTGCTGGAGGCGCAGGAGGAGGAGGAAGTGCAACGGTACACACATTCACACATGCACTGATATTACACCCTTTACCCCTGCACACCTGTTTTTTTTCTTTTATAATGTTCCATTAATTTTCCCCCTGTAGACCCAGACCCCAGAGGTGCGGTTCCAGTCCCAGCTGGACCAACTCAGCGCCATGGGCTTCATCAACCGCGAGGCCAACCTGCAGGCCCTCATCGCTACTGGAGGAGACATCAACGCCGCTATTGAGAGACTGCTGGGCTCACAGCCCTCGTAAAGACCTACAGTACATACTGACACACAGACACATGCATACATACATACCTGACTCATAAACATACCCAGCATCTACAGAGAACCAAGAGAAATTTAAGTGTATTGTCCTAAACTTTACAGAAGAAACTTGGGCAGGATCTGTAAGACCCTCATTCTACATGCGTTCTCAGATCATTCCCTAGTCCCCATATTTTCTCTTTTTGCCGTCGTCCAACCAGACCTCTGTCTCAGAGTGCTGCTGTAGAGCCGGACTGAACCACTCTCACCTTGAGGGGTGTTCTGGTGCAGAGAAGGAGCGAAAACCTCTCCTGAAAAGGGATTCCCAACCATTTCTTCATTCACGGTTTTCTTCACATAAAACTGGAGTTGATTGTTGCAGACAAACATTTACATAATACTGATAAAACCCATGTGATGTGATTGGCTGTTGGCTGTGTTTCACACATGGCCATTGTGCGGCAGTTTGTTAGCATTTATCTAGCAAATCAATACATTAAATTTTTCTGGTATAAAGGAAGATATTTTGTCCATACAGACATTCAACCTCATTTCCTCCCTTTTTCCCCGCTCTCAACAATTTACATAAATATCTGTTTTGGCTCAAAAACTTTCACTATTTATTGCAAGTGCTTAAGTGACGCCCTCCACACTTCCCTAAACTTGTAATTTGTCATTCCAGGTGAAAGTGCCCACTCACAGGTGCACAGTGTCTTTTCCTCCTGAGGCACCACTGCTGTGCCTTTTGTCCTTTCCTGCCCTATGAAAGCATTGTTGGCAAATTACACCCCCATCCCACCCGCCCTCACCCCATTCAGTGGGTTTTTCAGAAACTCCAAATAAATTCTACACAGCATCATCCAGCATCAACTATAACCATAATCAAATATCACGTAGCAGCTCCAAAGCAGAGGGCGCTGCTAAAATGAATATGAATGAAACAAAACAAGCTTTCCTTTCATTTTAATCTGATTATTCATTTTATTTTCTTATTCTTTTTTTTTGAGGTGCAGTTAGTACCTAGAGATGATTATGATTTGTCTCGCATAAAGTAAACGTGGAAATCAAGTGAGTAAAGAAATAATGGAAAGGCTTTAAAAACAATTCTGGTATGGTGGCACCATACATTTCTAAAATCAAGTTATAGGTTGTCTTTTTTCTTTTTTTTTTCTTTTTTTTGAAAATCTCAGCATTGTAGTTGTGGTAACCTTGGCAACTGCTTCTATAGCTTTGCTTTGTCTGTTGACCTCAGCTAGAGAGAAAAAAATCCATCTCCCAATTGAACATGTTGAAACTAACTTTTAACAGTACTGTACTAAAAAAAATAAAACATGGTCAAAAACAGTCTACGCCCTGTGTGTCAGTTGATTATAGCCCCGAGATGGTGCAAGATGACGTCTGTAGCCTTCCATTCAGGAAAATGAGTTCATATGAAGTTATTAAATTTATGGTCTGCTGCTGTTTTGTTTAGTATGAAAATGTTGCAAATTGATTTGTAAAATTAAACAATCTGTGTGTGGGGAACATGTCATTTAAAGGCACGTTTGTTTGGTAGTTATGGTAACACTTCTGATATACTACTATACTATTATTTCCCAATAATACCCAACAAGATTTCTGGAAAGGTTGTAAATTGGTATTAATTATAAGTAATTTTTCAGGACTTTGTAGGTAGCATAAAATCCAACAGATCTGGAGTATAATGTTTTGATTCTAAACATATTTGTTTTGAAATCAACCAACTAAACTGAAAACAACTGCCTCTGAATATTGTCTCTGTCTTCACTGTGGTTGGTACCAAATTGCATATTTCTTTCCAGGAAAACTATTAGGTAATTCTGTATGCACCTGTAAAATAAAGCCTTACCCAACTGAGTGATGAGTCAATATAACCATGACAACCTTTTATTATTACCGTGCCAGCTTAAGATCTGAATTTGCTGGTTACAAATGTATTATACTGGTAGAATTGTTTCTGTGCTGTGTTCCACGAAGCATTTTAAATGATTACATGTACAATCAAAATCAAACATGTAAATTAGTCCACCCGGTCTATTCTGTCCCACATCCCTGTAGGCATCAGACAGGTGGCAAAATGGCGTGCTCTGGTACACAGATCCACCTGTTGGGTGAGGTTTATTATCATACAAATAAACAGAGTGAAAAGAGAGCGTAGGAGAGGGTGGAGTCTGCTCCTGATGGCTGCCTGCGAGTCGTTCTACTTGTTCCACCTGACACCCCCCCTACACACACACATACACACACTCCCAGAGCTCCCTTGGGTGTCAGCTGATGAGGGATTGGCAGGCCACAGGACTCCTGCCTGCCCGTCTGTCTGTGCTCAATCAGTAGTTACCCCTGTTCACAGATAAAGAAGGAAGCAGGTGGGTGCAGCTGAACCTGTTTTTCTCCTCTCTTTTCACCCTTACTCTCTGTCCACGCTGGAGGGAACGAGGAGTGAGGCTGTGTTTGTTTCGGGAACTAATATTGAAAGTGGCTTCAAGATATTTTCTACCTGAAACAGGAACCCGTCGCTACTGAATGCAGCATGGGGTCTGACGAGTCGTACAATTTTGTCTTCAAGGGTGAGTTGTATATACTTGAGCTGTGATTGTGAAAGAAGAGCTAAAACATCCATAGTTTGTTTTACTACTGTAGACGTCAAAGCCACCAGGTGCAACTCTAACTGCCTGCTCTAATTTCCGAGGAAGACAGAGAAGGAAGTAAAGCAGGAAGAGATAGCTTTCTGTACATTTGACTATAAACCATTTGAACCTTGACCTGTAAAAGAAACATATGATCTTACATTTCCTGCTTCATTCAAGAGACTGTTATGTGGTTTGTATATGTATTTCACTGATTAAAATAAACAGCCTATGATTTTCCATTCCATTCATTCCATAGTTAGGTCAGCCACAGGCTAGATCTGCCATGTTTAAAATATGTCACTGTGTGTGGTGTCTGGTGGGGGTGACAGAAAGTCTTCATGAGGAGAGAAATGATATGTTTCATTACAGAAAGTTGCAATTTTTACAAAACAACAGTTACATTTTTGGACTTAATGTGTAAGAAAACAGCCATTAAAACCTCATTCTGTGGCAATCAGGTAAAGTGAATGAATTAACTTTTGACTCCTCCTGTCTGTGCCCGTTTAGTGGTGTTGATAGGGGAGTCTGGCGTAGGAAAGAGCAATCTTCTAGGTCGCTTCACTAAGAATGAGTTCAATCACGACAGTCGCACCACCATCGGCGTCGAGTTCAGCACGCGGACTGTTCAGCTGGACAACTTCACCATCAAAGCCCAAATCTGGGACACAGCGGGGCTGGAGCGCTACAGGGCTATCACTTCTGCGTGGGTACACACACACACATATGGATAAGTAATAAACTTAACTAACTGGCTGAGACAGTAACAGTCACACCTTGAAACACATCAGACATTTTACAATAACAGCTCCCAGTTTTTGTTGTGAACTCCAACTCATGTATGTTTGGTCTTTCTCACCTGGCGGACTCAGGTATTACAGGGGAGCAGTTGGAGCACTTTTGGTCTACGACATCAGCAAGCATCTGACCTATGAGAGTGCAGAGCGATGGTTGAAGGAGCTGTACGACCATGCGGACCCTCACATCGTGGTCATGCTGGTGGGAAACAAGAGCGACCTGGAGACAATCAGGACCGTGCCAATGGAGGAGGCCAAGGACTTTGCAGGTCAGTTTATAAGTGTCGTCTTTGTTTTTGAATGTACAGTAATGATGTCACCACTTTAGATGAATGGAAAGTGTATTTAATGCTTAGTATTGTAAGTCTTGCTCTTTGAATATGTCAGTGTTTGTTGATTGCTATCTTTGCCTTCCTTGCTCTCCAACCCAGAGAAGAAGGGTCTCATGTATATGGAGACATCAGCGTTGGACTCCACCAATGTAGAAGCTGCTTTCAGTGAAGTCCTCACAGGTACAGGAGCTCAGTCAGTGTGTCCAAAAACACACCCTATGTTCATCTGGCTTCTTTGAATTACCTCACTGACGTGTCTTCATTTTCTGCAGCCATCCACAAGAAAGTGGCCAGCAGGGAGGTGACCCGTGGCTCCATCAGCGCTGTAACCCTGTCCAACTCCATCGGACCCAGCAGTGAGGCGCAAGAGGAGCGCAGAGGCTGCTGCAAGAACTCCTAACAGACTACCTTGTCCTCATTGATCCACCTTGACTGTCATTCAACCCTAAGCATGACATCATTCACTCCCAATTTTGAAGAGCGAGGTACCTGCTTCACACTAGAGCAGTTAATGTACAAACCTCTTTAAATATAAAAGCTGTATAATATATAAGTCAATAACAACATTTTTATACATTTTATTTTCTGTGGTGGCTAATGGGTGCTTTTTTACTATAGATAGCTGTGTTTATTCATGTTTTTAAAGAGGTGTTGTAAAGTTGGACTGCTTTCATAAAGGAATGCACTGGGATTCATTTGGAATAAATTATTTATGTTATTCTGTCTGCATGTAATTATCTCACAAAGACATGAATTTATTATATGCATTAGACACATTATCTAAACAAGATGAGGGAACAGGAGAGAGGGCTGATGGGGAATAAAGACGTGTGGTGGAATAAAAACTCAAAACCTTTACTTGAGGAAAAGTAGTGATATTATCCCAGTGTAACTTACCAGTAAAAAGGCCATTGAAATCTCATTTAAGTAAAGATGCAGAGGTTTCAGCAGCAAAATAGTATCAGTACTATGAATGTAGAATATCTCCTATCAGAGCATAATACTATTGTATTTATTACAGTATTTTACTGGGGAGTTATTGATGCGTTAACATGTACTGTAAGCAGCATTTAATATTGCAACTAATCAAAATGAGCCAAACGTTAGCTAATTTGTATGCTATTAGTTAGTTTAATATCTAAAAACATTGTATTTGTTCAGAATTTATCAAATGTTTTGTATCTTAAAAATGGACCTGCAATTCGAGATTGCTCTGAACTGTACTTGAGTAGAAGCATATAATAGAATGAAATGGAAATACCCAAGTGAAGTACAGTTACCTCAAAGCTCTACTTAAGTGCAGTACTTATCATTATTAATTCACGTAGTTGCTTTCCACCACTGAATAAAATATCTGTCATATAGCAGTGGTTGTCAACCTGGTGTTCGGATCCCTACAACAGTTACAAAGAGATTACTGATGCAGAAAATTAGAAAATAAAATATATTGCGCACAATTTTTTTTTGTTATTGTGAAATCAAGTAGTTTTACCTCTTCAGATGAAACAGTATAAGAAAAAAGTTCCCTCATGGATTAAACATCTGAGGTCTCTCAGACATGGAGCCTATTGGGTGTTGCCAGTAGACACTGTTTCATATTAAGAGGTCACCCTCAAAAACAACAGGAAACGCTGCTTTACTCTCAGGAGCTGAAGGTGTTCTGTCTCTTCTCCGTCTGTAGATGGCAGTGCTGATGCTGCAAACTGAAGCAGAAGAATCCGTACTGTGGAGTGCATTGCATTTGTTCCCCCTCTCTCGTTTCCTTATTAACTTCAGGAGGTATCATACCACCATCTGGTCACACTGTTCATTCCATTAATGATCATGATATTAAGCTCATGTGGCGCTGCAGTGTTGTCGCCATGGTAGCAGCCTGTTATGCCCTCTTTTACAAACTAATCAGCGTGCCCATTAATTAATACTTTTCTCACAAATAGTCTAATCATTCTCAGACCTTGTTGAGTGTGAGGATGTGTGTATGTAGATAATCTCCAGATTATGGGTGTAATTGGGCAGGCTCATATGGAACAACTGAGAGAATATAAATCTACAGCAGTGGTAGTTAATGACATTTTGGACAGATAGTGCTCTGTCTCTGGCTCACACATGTGCATGAGGAGCCTTTACTGTGATGTGTGTGTGTGTGGTGTCCCCAAGCAAGATTTCTCTGCCAGAGATCATTTTGCTGCAGTGAAATGACCACAAACGCTTTTATTAAGTTTCTCTTATGAAGATATGATAGGGAAGGCTCTGCGCCGGCCACTAAATGTTTAATTATTTCCTGAGAATGAGGATATTTTTATGGGCTGAGTAAAAACATCTGGTGTAATAATCCGCGCCGGCTGAACAGGCTGCACAGGTTGAAAGCCTGGTCATGATATCTGTAAATTTCCCTCAGCCTAGAGGTAAGCTTGCATTAAATGATGAAATGAAAAAAATTACAAGCTCTCTGGTCTTTTTTAGGATGAGGAGAGTTAGATTTTCTACCACATTACAGATTCTCGCAAATTCCCCCTGGATCTTCGTGTGTGTGGGTACGCCCTTCTGACCTCGCCCTAAAGATAAAGCTTTTACGGTGGTTGGAAAGACTTGGATTTAGCGCGTACACATGGTGGCTATTACCCACATGCTACTTGACATGTGTAGCCTGTAAAAAGTGTGTCTGAAAGCAGGAGTCATGATGAGCGGCATGGCACCCCTGACCTCCCAACATGGAGCTCTTTATCTCCCATTTATGAGACCCTTTTCCTCCAGAACTTTGTGGGGAACCTTGTCCGCCAAGAATTTACAGTCACAGTATCACATCTGTTTGGGTATAATTGTGACCTTTATGTTGTTATGACCTTTCACCACATGGAGCTTGGCTCTTTTCTAAAACCCACGCTTATGGAATCCATCATCTCTGTAGCCTTGCTATTTCTCCTTCCCTCTCCTAATTCCTGATTCCACAGACTCTTGACTTTTTTCTGTCAGGTTTTACAGAGCTGCTTTTTTGCTGTTTATTTCAGCTTCCTGTGTTTGTTTGCTTGTTTATATGTGCAATTACCAGAGGCTGACATAAGACCTTATAAACTTCCATTCACATAGGCACATGATCTCAGAAAACATCTGCACTCTCTTGTCTGTTTCTTTTCTGTGTGAATTTATCCCAGTCCCTCAAACCCAGTATATTCCTGAAATACACACACACACACACACACACACACACACACACACACACACACACACACACACACACACACACACACACACACACACACACACACACACACACACAAAAGCCGTGTTAGCCGTGTTATCTCCAAAATGCCGTCTTTTCATAAGGTAAGTAAAAGTGGAGGTTATTGGACTGTTGGACTGTCACACACAGCCAAAACTGTGATTTGTTATCATTGTCCCAACATGGGTAATGTGTGTGCGCATGCCTACATCGGTGCATGCAAACACAAAAACAAAATCAAAGTCCATAACAGCCGGCATTCCTCCATCCATCCTGCATCTGTCACTGCATGTCTGTGAAGAGCACATATTTTAAGGTTTCCATGTCAGCTGACATCAACACATAAATAGAATCAAAGTACATGCACGCTGATTACCATGGCAATGTTGTTATGGCGACCAATCAAAGGGAGAGGTGAGCTGATGGGTGGCTGTGTGTTCAGACTCTCTACTCCCCAAAATGCGCAGTAGAGAGAGAGAGTTGAGAATGAGCTGAGAGGTGGATTATTGTCTGGAGGTGATTGGAAAGAACATTTTAAGAGCGTCTTTATCACCCCTTCTTGAAGACTTGGGCTTTTTAGTCTCAGCCCAGCTTGTTATGAGATTAAAACATGCTTAAAATCTGTTTCCATCACTGTGCGTGTGTACATTTGTGTGCCTTCTTGTGTTTAGTCAATTAACTTCTTTTAAAGCCTCTAATTTCATGAGGGAGCCTGTTGTGCTTGGCCGCCAGCATTCAAGGCCCAGCTGGGGTCACAAGATTCCTTTCCGGCGTGCAATTAAACAGGTTGCCAGCGACAAACAGAGCCGAAAGCTTCAGCATCGGTTCGCTAAACATAATATTACACACCTCAGTTGCCATGACAGCCACGGTGTTTGTGAGTCTGTGATGCTAAACGGCTGCAGGTGTAAAATGATGCAGGGAGGCATTATTTGAGTGGCGCTTTCAGCTGAAACCTGAGACCAGAAACAGTGTAAAATAACACATTATCTCTGGTGTGACAGGTGAGCTTTCTGTTGAGTCTACATTTGTGTTTAAGTGATGAGATCTGGAGAGCAGGAGCCAGATCATGTTTTAGTCAGTGAATGACAACTTTTTTTCAACCACAGTAGCTCAATGAATTCAGACATGACTTTTGCCTGGTGTCATGCACTGACCACTGACCCTGGTCCAACGTTATACTTACCAGAACAAAGTTTCACAACATTTTGATGGTGATTTTTGGCATAATTATTACACTTGAAGACAGAAAACAGCTGGCTACAGCTAGAATATGAAACCCTGAGCCTCCAAATGTGTGAAACTTTTCAGCTGCTCCTTCCAAGGGAGGGGGGAAAAAGGCAATAATACCACCCAGCCCCTAAAAGTGCTCTGCTCTTTCTCAGAGGAAAACAAAATGTCTGGCAATACAGTAAGTGACAAAAGGGGCGTTAAATTGAGTTTGTGAGTAGATATTTCCATATGTGTATTTTTCTCCTCCTCAGCTTTTGTTCCATGTGGCTCCTGGACAGAGGTGCTGGTCCTGTCCAAATGACATGCCTCAAGCCAGGAGATCCTGAGCATGTATTATTTCATTTCACTCTGTGGTTTTGTTGTGCAAGTCCTTGTAGCGAACGCTGCAGTTTCTAATCAGAAATGTGCACCTATTAAAATAGCCTACTTGTTAGTTCAAGCACACAGAGGCAGTGTGTGCGCATTTTGAGGACAACAGTTGTTGGATTGATGGCCTTCCTGAACTAAATCTCTCTGGAGTTATGGATTGTGGGAAAGCACATGTTGTTGTTGTCCACTTTCCTGACAGGGGGGGAAACATGCTTGGGCTTGAGGACAAGAAAGTTGAACCAAGGTCACTGCCCAGAGATACAGCACATTGAAACTCTCTATGGATGTGTGAGTGTGTGTGCAAGACATAGAGTCATTTTCAGTCATTTGCAATATGTGCATGCATATATGCATGACATAAGCCAGCATAAATGCACGACAGCCTGTGATGTTTTTAGCTGGACTGTGCGTGTCGTGTGTAGTTTCCTCTCTACACAGTGAAAGCTTCAGGATGCATCTAAAAATACCATGGGCCCAAGAGGAAAGTGAGGATGGGAAACCATTTACAGAAGCATAAGAGGAACCCAAGGCTCCTTCCAGAGACAGGAGCCCAGCAGGGAAGCCCGCAGACAGGAGTGGCCTGGATGCGAAGGATTTCCCTACATTCTTCTTAAGCATGCAGTTTTGTTTATGACATTGCCCAGAAAAGCTGAATAAGTAACTTTGTTAAAGAGGGGATTCCCTCTTTTCTGTTACATTGACTCACAAACTGTATCAAACCTAAGCCTGCTTCTTGCACTGTGTGTGTTGGCAGAGGGTTGCGCTATAGGGTGGTGCTGTACACTCATTAAGGTAATTTCCGTCTATTTACTGAATTTAAAACAGATTTTTAGGAGATGTAGATACAGGGGCAGACTCGCACACGAATTGTGAAGAGCTGGGGGGGTAGCTAAGAGGAGGAGGGAATCCAGATGGGAAGGAGCAGCATCGGCGCCGCAGGAGAGATAGAGAGGAGAGACGAAGTGTGGAGGGGAAGACGCAAAGCCTCATCTCTGCCCGGAGATGAAAGCTACTTTTATCTCAGACTGAACAATCGGATTTCCAATTGATGCCGCCATGTATTTTGGTACGTAAACGATGCGTTATGCTTTTTATCTTAAAGTGTTTTTTTTTGGTTGATAACGAAGCGGTGGAGGCACTTGTTGCTATGTTGAAATGGATGTGAGCTTTGAGAAGTCAGTCACCTGCTCAGTGGAACAGACCGAGGCAGCGATAACGCTGCTTATTATGTGCATCTCTTAAAAACCCATAGATCACGGTCTTATATAGGCTATTTTTCAATAACAAGAGAGATATATCGCTTATAAATACAATATAGCTCACAGGAAAGAGAGTAAATATTTAACTTTACTATGAATTGTTATAGGCTATGCATGCTTATTCTGTTAAATTCCTTATACTATAGGCTATATGCTATTTCTCACAGGATTATAGGAAAAACACTGTGCATGGACAAAGTAAGACAAATTATCCATACAAGTTATGGAAATAACATTTAATCATGGCCAGTCGCTTTTTCAAGCTACTTCAGTTGAAGGGTTTAAACATTCATGTCATCTCGTCCACGTGTTTCTTGTATCTCATAAAATCCTTACAATCATTTCTCACAATTAAGCACAAGATCATTTAAAGAGGGTGGGGCTGCAGCCCCCCCTGCTGCCCAAAGTGAAATCATAATAATTAAACGGGATAATCTCTGATTTTCAGTGTATCTGTTCAAGTGCTCGGGGGATTATTATTATCTGGTGTGGTTCAAGTGTGAAATATGTTGTAAAATTTAAAATATAACCTAAACGCTGATATGGTTTTCTACTTTTACATTTACATTTACTCATTTGGCCCTTTTATCCAAAAAGTATCTTCCTGCGTGCCTTCACCTCAGCTAAAAGTTTAGAAGAGTTAGGCTACTAAACATTACTGGCCAAAGTGGCCAGTGGCAGTGACATGGCACACAATAAGTTTTACGAGGCTGCATGTTAGGCTACATCCGTACGCGCATTTATGCACAATTGACTGTTTTTTGGATTGTTTTTTACGCTGCCTATGGTTTTGTCCTGTGATCCCGTGTTTAGTTATTTTGAGTCTCGTTGCTCCAATCTGGAGTCGGCGCACGGCCGGCGCACCAATGCTGCACTCCTCGTGCTAAGAGTGAGTAGTCAGGTATCTCGCGTGCTATTAGCCGCCTGCACTAACACACACACACACACACACACACACACACACACACACGTTGTATTCCAACTATGGCATTACTATCAGACAAACAGAATGAAGATTGATGTGCTATCTAAAGTAGGAAAGCTACTGAAGGCCTTTCCTTTACTCTGGTGACGCTCTTTAGGCTGCAGCCGTCTAAAGTCAGCAGGTATAGCTTAACCTGGGCTATCTCTTCCATTTGCTGTCTCTAACTAAGCCACAATTACGCACCAGATCCGGTGGTTACATTTTGAGTAACAAGCAGACTGTTGCAAATTAACCACAAAAACCTCCGTGGCTGTGTGCACACCAAACTGATCGGTTAGGCTAATTATTCTCTACATTTCCATCCAAAACACCGGGTAACGAGGGCAACGGCTGCGCGTATTCTTAATTTTAAGGATCCTGACCGAAGAGTCGCCCGGAGCTCCGCACTTTTAATTAGGCTACAGCACAGGTAGAGGGGTGACCGTGACGAGCAACATGAAGTGATGTAGGTTGTTAGGATTACGTTTTATAGCTGTGTTTCTAGAAACGAGAGTGTTATTTTAAAATTCCTGCTGGGTTCAGGGACATAGAACCCTCGGTGTCCTCTTGTTCCCGCATCCACTAACCTACAATCAACTCGTGGACCAAATGAGATAATAGGAAACGGTCTGCGCAAGACAGACAGTATTAACGCCTAGCCTTCAGTATCTGAAACATTACACATCATTAATAACATGCTGAATAAAACGGGATAAAGTAGCCAAGTAGGATTTATAGGCCTAAGCGCATAGCCTAAGCCCTTAGGTTAAAGGTTGGATTCTGAGGTTGGTCTTCTCTATTTAGGCTTATTTGTTTTATTTTCTATAGGTAGGGCCTATAGAAATTTAAATTTAACCTAGTTTGCAAACAAGTGCAAAATGGACTGTGGACTAAGTGCACAGGTGGTGGTGGAGTGAGAAATCGCCTATATGAAATTACTGAATGAATGTCGTGTCAAAGCGATGACATGCGATCCAAAGTTTAGTGCACACTGGCTGCTCTTGTGCTGACTGTGAAGAGTTTTGGAAAAAGTGAAGTTGTTTTTTTTTGTAACAAATTGTACAAAAAAACCCCACGGTAGCCTACTACGCGCGTGCGTGTAATCTATCAAGCACGTATCCAGGGCAGTAAATAAACTACTACTCAGGCCAAACACACACAGCATTACGTGCGCACACACACTTACACACAAGACTTCAGCCAGTTAAAGGCAATCAGACTAATGGCAGAGCGGATGGGTGTGTTGTGATTTTGATTATGATGATTATACATGTGGGCTGGTCCTGAATCAAACTGTAATCAAGCTCAGAGAACACGCAAACTACAAAACAAGCTTGCATAATCAGGACTCAGTAGCACAAACAAGATGCTTATCAAGCAGCACTTTTAGTAATGGCCTCATTGAACCAGAAATATTTGTGTCTGTGTGTGTGTCAGGCTGCAAGTGTGCAAGTTTAATTTTGATCAAATAATGTGTTTTGCGATGTGGATGATTGTTTGTCTGTGTGTGTGTGAGTAGCCTATGTGCACACACCCTGTTCTGCACCTGTGTGGAGTGGCCTATTTGATTAACCCAAGAAAGCTCTCACTTGACTGCTTGTATGATAAGCTTTCAAATTAATGTTTATTTAGGAAAACAGATGTAAATAGACCTACTCATTATCAGTTCTATAACTGAAACAAGGCACCTCAATTAGTCGATCATCAGATATTTAATCAAGCAACAATTTTGACAGTTCATTAATGATTTAAGTAATTTTTTAAAGCAAAAATGTCAAAAATGACTGATTTCAGATTCTCAAATGTAAGCTTTCACTGTTGTTTGTCCTCTATGATGATAGAGTTTGAGTTTTGGCATAGTAATCACTAAAATTAATTATTAGTTGCAGTCCTAATGAGTTCTCATTTCAGACATTTTAACAAGATGGTGGAAGAATCAATACACAGTGTAATTATGCACGTAGATGCAATTATCATCAGTGGTGGAGGAAGCATACTTTATTTGGTAAATGTACAATATTATTATCAGCAGAGTGTACTAAAGTATCAAAAGCAAAAGAGCAGATTATGTAGAATAGCAACTATTAGAGTGTATATTATTATAGGACTATAATATATATCATTGGACTTTTTCTAATGAAATAATATGATTGCAGTCTAATTGTAGCACATTAGATATAGGACAAAAAGGATATACTCAGAAATGTACGTACATACTGTCCACCCCTACTTGTCATACAAGTTACGCATTTTACTTTTCTGTCACTGTAGATGAGTGGGTGTTTCAAACTAACACAAGACAAAAGATAAAGTGATGTTTGCTCTGATTGAACCTTTACCTTTTTTTAATCACTGCCCATATAGATTAATGAAACTCAAATGAGGCTGAGGTCCATGCAGATTAAATATCATTTTATGTTTTTTCCAGTTAGGGGTTAATAGGGTACAGAATAATTCACGACACCAGAATGTGTTTACTTATAGGGACAAAATCACATAAATCAATAGTGATGTAAATGTTAAACAAACAATTCACCTGCTCAGAAACATTCAGACATGTTTCTGAGCAGGCAAACTTGAGCACATAGTGTCTTCATCTAGTTCTCTGTGATGTATTAGCTTCAATCATCAACAGATTATTTCTTAAAAAATCATCTCGTCTGTATTAAATCATTCCTCCATATGGCAATCGATCCACCTGTCTCCTCCCTGCCGTGCTGTCTCCTAGGTAATGTGTGTCACAGCGCTCTGCCGCCGCTGGTCCGTCCCACGCTGGGCAGAACCCAGCCCTCCCCAGATGCGAAGGCCCTCCTCCCCTTCCACCTGTTGCCTGGATTCTCTGACGTGAGTACTGTCAGTCATCGCAGTTGTCACGGCAACCACGCTCTCACCAACTGTACTGTTTTGCCTTAAAAAAAAAAATCAAAATCCTAATCGTTCACTTTTATCACGCTGGTTTCAGCTGCAAGTGGAGGAGTTTATTTAGTGGGATAGTGTGCAGTTATTTTTCAATACACAGATGCATGAGCGAGCTGCCCACACCATTCCAAATATATCACATCTGATGCTGAGAGCTGTGACATTTCCACACATCCTGGGGGGTGGAGCTGATTCCTTGGTATTCCTCACACAGCTTTTCTTAGAGCTGTCTGCCCCGGTGTTTGTGAAGGGTGAAGGGGGAGAGAACTGAAGCTGGCTAAGTCCAAACCCCAAAGAGAGTTGACGTGTCAGGCTGAGCTAAGGGCTGCCGTCAGGTTTACAGGGGGATTGTGCTGTATATGTCTTAATAGACTCCTTTGCTATGTATGAAATCATTCTTCTGGCCTGAATCAATTTAGTATAAGTAGTGTAGCTTGACTACATAGCTGAGATTTATTTACAGACAATACAAAACTGTGTCTAACACCTCAACGCCAGAAGTGTCTCCTTTTGTGTGTGTTTGTTTCCAGCACATTGAGCCAAGAAAACGTGATGTGTGCTTTTTTTTGTCTTCACACTTTCACTTATACCAACCCTTTTACAAAATGAACGGTCCATCTCTAAACTGTGATGTGCTCTCAGATGTGTGGAAAATAGAAATAGATGGAGGGTTTAAAATAAAGAGAGGATTGCATGCATGTGTCTGTATCTGCTAGACTGTCAGCGTGCAGTGTAGATTTATTCTGTGTGCGTGTATGTGTGTGCCCGACCTCTCCGGCTTTGTCAAAAAGCCATTCTGCCACCTGAGGAGAAATCAGGTCTTGGCCCCCTCCATTCCACCTCACTCTCCTCCTCTCTCCAGCTTTCTCATCAATTTCTGCGTTGCTCTTGCTCCATCACCCTCTTCACTTCAGCTCTCTTCTTTTGTATTTTCCACTTTGTCTCTTGCTGTCATCTTCCCCATCTCTTGGCGTCTTACCTTGCACTCTTTCTTGCTTTCAACAGTTTACAACTCGTCCTCTTTCTTTTTTTTCTCTTTCAACACCGCTGCTACCACCACCACCACCACCACCACCACCACCACCACCACCACCACCACCACCACCACCACTACCACAAACAATCAAAATACTACCATTTTTGGTCAGATTATTAACTTTTACTTCTCTTGGCTTCCTCGTGGTGGATGACGTTTTTACTCAAGTCAGAAAAGCTGTCTCACTTAAAATTTACCACATTTTGAAAGATTTCTTCAAATAGCTTACAAAACCTTCGCCTTGCTGAGTCACATCTCCTCTCACCTATTTATAACTCTCCTTTCTTTCCTTATATTCCATTTCCAACACTTCTCCTGCTCTACCATTGTAGTACATGAATAATGTCAGATCTGTAAAAAGTCACTGACCTTTACAATGCTTGCTATTCATTGGGTGTAATTTTGGAGATTTTTGGAATTTAACTTTTAACTTAAAGTTTTCTATACAATTAAGTTGGAAAAGGAGCATTGGCTGCAAGCCTGAAATAAAATGCAACATGCAAGTTGAAAGCTCTTTCTTCCACCTCTGTAGACTGTAGCACAGTTATTTTTGTGTTTAACTGTTATTTTTTGTGTTTAACTGTTATTTTTGTTATAATTAATGTGCTGATTTCTTTACTTTTGTCTATAAAATACATATGATTTCCCAGAGCCTTGCATAACTTATTCAGTGCCGTCTGTTTTCATATAGGACAAAGAAAAGCAGTAAATCCCCACACTGGAGGCAGTGGAGCCTGAGAATATTTTATCCTTAAAAAAATGATTCATTATCAAAATCGTTTCTGATGAATTTCTGTAAATCAATGAATTGGCTAATAATTTCAGCTCTACTGTGTTTAACTAAATGACACCCTTGAGGTCTGGAAAACAAGTTAGTTTTTTATTTAAATATTTTTTTAACAGAAACCTATGGTATACTGGATAGATCACGCACCATAGTGTAAAGGGAATCTTCTCCCTCCTCTGACTTGAACCTGTGGGTGTTCAGTAAGTGGGCACACAGCTGAAATGTAGCTAGCTGTGTTTTCTCCTTGAATGTGCATTTTTATGTGTGGGCTTCTTGATGTGTGTGTGTGTGTGTGTGTGTGTGTGTGTGTGTGTAAGCCTGTTCCTTTTTGTGAATATAGGTGCTATGTGTGTGTTGGCATCTGTAAAACGCTGTGCAGGAGTTTGTTTGGTGCCCACATGTGGGTTGTTATAGCTACAGGGTGGCACACGTGTGTGGATTCTTGTTGCGAGTCAGGGATCCAGCGCCGTAAACTGGGACTTCACTGGGCTTGTAGTTTGACAGAGCTTTTTTTTTATGGAAACAAAAATGTGCTTTTGTTTCCAAGAAAAGAGTAATTTAAATGACAAAGAACCCAAAGCAGCAGCTCATTCATCATAACCCACCCATTTTTAGGGTTCTTGACATCATGCGCTCACGCATAGCTGTCGCGATGGTACACAATGTAAGTCCAGGAACATTCATCATAATAAACGTTGAGGCTCTTGACTGAGCTCCAAGTAAAAGTCTGCTTCACTTTACTTAGCCATATGTTTCAGCCATAACTCACTTTATAGTGTTGAGTATGTCTGACACACCACCACCGCTGAATGTGAGGAGGTAAGACAGAATGTATTGATTAATATCGAAACTATGTGGTGGATGTCATGTCTTTATTTACTGTATTTACTGATTTTATTGCTTTTAGTGTCACATTAAGCAGCATGGATATATGCAGCAATGGAAAAGATGAAGGAGACTGATTTGTTTCAGCAGGGGATGCAGTGTGTGTATAGAAGAAAGAATTAAGAGGCAATGAGTAAGAAGGACAAACTGACTTTGCCACAGGTGCTAGTCCACCCCAGAATGTGGCTTGGGAGTTGAAGGGTAAGAGAGTGAGTCCAATGGGAGGCAGCAAGGTGACTTTGATCAGATGGAGACGAAGGGAGAGGCAGAGAGTTCAGAGGGGAGCAGATGGAGGGGTGAAGTGAGGAATGTGTGTTGGACGGTCAGATGGTGACGCAGGAGCTGCAGGGCTGAGGAGGGAGGGACACAGGCTTTTTTTTTACCAATGTGAAAATGTTCAGTCTCATTCAGAGAAACATAAAAACTAAGCTCACGTTCTCATAAATGTTTAACACTAATGTGCCCGTGCACTGTGTATCCCTACACTTAGCCGTCCACCGTATATTCCCATGCCATGGTTATTACAGGCATTTAAAGACTGAATTTTTAATTGGTATAATTTAAAGATTTGCTAAATAACTATTTGTTTTTGTGTGTTTGAGTTTTATGTACTCAAATAGCTGCGGGGTAACAGAGAGAGATACTGCAGAGATGCATTCCAGTGCAGCTGCCTAGAGTGATGATCAAAGAAAATGAGCGAGAACACACACACACACACACACACACACACACACACACACACACACACACACACACACACACACACACACACACACACACACACACACACACACACACACACACACACACACACACTTACAGGCAGTTTCTGTTGCGTTCATAATATTTGAAGAGCAAATAATTCATCTTTGGCAAAATCTCCAGTGCAGTGCTATATGTTCCCATGATTACAAAACTGGTTGGCTGACCCACAATAGCACATAAATTTTTACATCACCTCCAGCCAGATTTCCATAAAGTCTCCCTGGTTGTAGCTGCTTATGTGGGTCATTTCATCACAGGTAATAAGGTTTATTCTGCTCCACAAAGGCCAGTTGGGTTTTATTGCGCTGGGTATATGTGCTCATTAAACATTCCAGTAGGTAATGTCCAGAGGTACACGCCACTGTGTGGTCAGATATTTGTACAGTTATTGTGCATGCAGACACACACATGCAAAGACATTGAGAGGTTTACTGCCTGGTTCTTACACTCATAAAGACACTTCGTCTGGAGGTGACTGCTCTGTAATTTCCTCCTTAGCTTTTTGTGTGTTCATGTTACAGAACAACACACATGATTTCAAAGCATCTTTGTGTTCTGTGTATTTATTATTTTGAAAGTGGACGACGCGAGTAATGTTTCTAAACCCCACCTTTCTAAACCCCCCTAGAGGAATGTTTCTAAACCCCACCTTCATTTCTGACTGTCCGTGTGGGGAGATAATCAGCAGGATCTGTGTCATGGAGTCTGGGTGGGAAAAGGACTTGGCGGGGCTACATTTTCAGCATGAAGCACTAGCCCCCCTGTAGGTTTGAAAGGTGCCTGTAAAATGTTTATTGTCAGCTCCATCCCGGAGAGCGGAGGCTGTGGTCAGGTGGGATTCATGGTGGTCACACTGGATTCACATAGTTAGATGTTTTTGTGTGGAAAATAAAATTATCTACTTCTCCACTGTCTGGCCACATACTGCTGTTCATTTATGCTACATTTTGTTTAGGAACTAGAATCAGGCGAGTCAATTAGGGAGCTAGGATTAAGTGGCTCTGACCAGTGGAAGAGCAGGAAGCTCTTAACCAGTGAACAAAATTGCCTGCAACCTCGACAGAAAATTGAGATCAAAGCAGTAAATTGCAATATATTTTTTTAAAAATGTTTGTTTGCAACATACTGAGCATACTGAATGAATGCTTTTCTGCCATAAAAAACATGTCACTACTAAAATAAATTGATCCAGGCAAAATCCAGTCTTACCACAGCCTCTGGTCTGCCTGACAGCCATCTTTCAAACATACAGGGGTTGAGTTTTTCACAATCAAAATATTTAAGGTGGAATGTCACTTTAAACCTGCCTCTCCAGAGTGAAGGGCATGCCATGTACACTCTTTACAGTGTGCTGTTGTCTCTAGTGAATCATGTGTGAACATGTGCATGTGTTTACGTGCATGTATTGTTGTATTCACACATGATTGTGTGCCAGACAAACTACTCCCCCATTCGGCTCCTTGTTATCACCCCCACCTCTGAACTGAGTTATTATAAATCTGTGTTTTCTTAAAAGGATCTCATTAGCTCACAGACAGCATGTCATTAACACCTTAGGTGATCACTTCCACTCAGTCTTGTCTTTCACAACCCTAAACCAGTCGTGACCTTAATGTTATGCATCATGTTGCAGATGGATCACGTCCATAAAGCTCTGATTGGCCCAGGCTTTGGGCTAACCTTACCACTGAAGAGGAAGGCCAGTTCCTGTGGAGTCTGTCGACTGAGGTTCAACTCTGAGGTGGGTGTTGTCCTGTGGGAAACACACACTTTGAATTGTTTTTCTTTCAGGGTGCTTTTATTTCTCACACACACCCTTGCATGACAGTTGAACACCTGAGCAGGTCTGCCCTTGTTTCTTGGCTGTTTTACTGGTTCTGAGGAGTTAGAGCTGCCTCATGCCATAATTAGGTGAAATGTGCACACCTCTAATGCCCTCTGTAGAGCATACATTTTTTTAATGTGCTCATTATAGAATCATTCATAAACAAACACTATTAGGGGCTGAACTGCAATGCAATGATGTCACCACTCCTATTCCTAACAAGATGGAAAGTCTTGGAAAGTGTAGCAACACAGGAATCATTGCCACAGAAAATACACGGAAAACAGAAAGAATGTGTAAATGTAAACACAAAAGGCGGTTTTATTCCAATATTTGCAATTGCAACTGATTTGAGCAAGCATTTACATCAGAAACATTGCAAACTTTGATTTACTTGTTGCCCGGTGTTAGTCGGCATAGTAAAACACCTGTCAATCAAAGTGGGAGCGATAGAAGCCTTTAAAACTTTATGCTAGAGTTTTTATTCACATGGAAGTCATGCATTGTGGCTAAAAATGAAAACATTGTCAGGCTCACACAACTAAATAATTGTGTCCAGTTGTTTATACCTTCCTGTTTGCTGTTGTGTACACAGGCGCAGGCTTCTTCACATTATAGTGGCACCAAACACACAAAAAGGCTGAAAGCCATGGACACCCCAGATTCAAAGATCAGGACCTCTGAACCGGTCGCCAAGGAAACCACATTGCAAATCCTCTCATCACCCTGCTCACAGCCCTCAAGCTCTGACACAACATCAGGAGGTGTGTGTCTCTGCAGGCACGCATTCCCCTGTGTGTATGTGTGTGTTGTGTGTGTGTACAGACATCGAATGTATGACAGCGTTATATGCATCTACGGCTCAAACCTTCTTTTCCCAGTCACGACTTTAACTCTTTGAAGTGATGAACCTCCTGCTGCTTTGGGTTTCACAGTGAAGAGATTAAAGGTTGAGCATTATCCTCCTTCTTCATGTCTACATTTACTGACCTCCGCTCCTGAGATCAAAAACACACTGAAAATGCTTTGAATGTGATCCATGAGTGAATGTGTACAGTGTGTGTTTGTGCATATGTGCGTGAAAATACGTCAACATAAGTGTGGAGGTGTGTCAAAGCATTGGCTCCTTTGCCAACATGATGATGTGCTGCTTTTGTATGTGCGTGGGTGTTAGGGAATGAAAATAATACATTTTGCTGCAAGCTAAAGAGCAAGACGATTGAAGAATTGTACATGACATCGCCAATATGAGAGTTTTTTTGTAAGACAGAAAGAGCGAGTGATCATTTCCAGTTTGGAGTTAGTTTCAGTGAAGTGGATGAGACGGCAGGAGAGCTCGCTCAGCAAATAGCCCTGTTGACTTGTAAGAGTGGGGAATCAATGGCAGCAAACAGACACCCACTCAGCTAGGCAGAGCTAATCATTGTTATTAGCAAAGAGTGAATCCTTAAATCAGTGCACGCTCCCCTAGGGAACCTCTTTAAGTCAGTCTCAAAAAAGATAATAGAGCCAAATCATCTCTACACAAAACTGTTCGTTTAAGTGCTGTGAGGTCGATCCTAGGGGAAATCATTGATTATCAGTGCGATTAGAGAGGTCGATAGAGCTCATAATCATAAAGTAGACTGGTGAGTTATTAACCCTGTCTTTGAGCATGTCACGAAATTGGTGCTTTTTATTGTAAGAGTTCGAGAATTTCATAGAAGTGGAAAAAAAAGTTCAAGTTTGTTTCCCTATCATCTGACTTTCTCCATCTCCATCCCTCTTGCTTGCTTTCTATACTCTTTTTGGTTACTTTCTGACTTACACTGTCTTAATTAAGTGGTATCTTTCTATTTCTTCAGAGCCCTCAGCCCCAAACCCTACCTCAGAGGTGGCACCATTGAGTGGCGACCCCTCTGAAACCGTGAAAGCTCCCTCTGACCCCTTCCCATCACCCGGCCCTCGGGCACCAGAGAAAGAAACACACAGAGATGGAGAGGTGGAGGTGGCTCCAGCGGAGGAAACAGAGGAAGAGAAAGCTATACGTCTTCTTTACTGCTCCCTCTGTAAGGTGGCTGTCAATTCAGCCTCCCAGCTGCAGGCCCACAACAGTGGTGAGAAACTGAAGACACTGCTGTTGTCGAGTTTAGCTTGTACTATGAAACTGTGTTGACGTGACCTTATATCCTCTCAGGCACGAAGCACAAGACAATGCTGGAGGCAAGGAGTGGTGATGGAGCCATCAAGTCCTTCCCGAGGACGGGGGTCAAGGCCAAAGTGGCCGCACCGCCAGAGTCATCAACTGGACTCCAGAACAAAACTTTCCACTGTGAGATCTGCGATGTACACGTCAACTCCGAGACTCAGCTCAAACAGGTTAGTTTGTGAAGTTGATCAAAAGGTCTGGGGCTAGTTATTTGTTATAGTGATTAATGCAGAAACACAGTCCATTGCAGATATTTTTAGACCAGTTTTCAAAGGAGATATGACATGGAAACCTCCAAATGTCTCCAAATGTCAGACATAAATTTTGGATGATCCTGCTTGAATAGCGGATCACTAGAAATATCTTTAAGTGGGATATTTTGCGTAGACGCTCCAGGATTAGTGGAGCCAAATCTTTATTTTTGTATAAGTCATTTATTTTTATTTTTTTCAAAACCCAAATTGTTCAATATTTATAGGAAAATATGGCCTGTTGATGTATACACATGTTCTCATGAAAAACAACTACAGCACAGAGCCTTGTGTGAAACATAATTGAACCAAAAGTCAGTGTCATATGCACTGTACACTACCGTGTATGTTTAACAGTCTGAAGAGAAAAGGGCTTTAGGTGAGATAGAATAAAATGTCCTTGACCTCTAATATTTTGTGTTTTAGGCAGGAAAAACATATCTGAAGCATTTCTTTCATATCTTAGTTTGCATTGTGATCTTATATTTAAGAAGTTATATTTGTCCTTGTCTGACAAATTTTTCACCACAGCTACAGTATTTTATTTAGTGGTGTAAAAAGTGACTTTCTTAAGTAAAAGTACTAATGCAGAAGTTTAAAAATACTTAAGTTTAAAATGACTTAATCACAATAAAAGTACATTACTACAGTAAAAGTTATTATCAGCTAAATGCACTTAAAGCATCAACTGACATCTGACGTTTTTAATTTGTTGATACTAAAGAATCAGTGTCTTAGCAGTATTTTACTGTTGTAGCTGGTTAAGGTTGAGCTTATTGTAAGTACTTTATTTACTTAATTTACTTTATTTATATATATACTTTATATATGTTTCCCATTCTAGGGGTCGGGCCCCCTCCAAGGGTCACAAGATAAATCTGGGGGGTTGTGATATGATTAATGGGGGAGGAAAGAAAAAAAGATTGTACTACCAAATATAAATGTATTTTGTGGACTTTCCTCTAATCTTTGCTTACTGGACTATTTTACTTCTCTGGGCCTGTTATTTAAACGAAACCATGTGAGAAGTCTAGAGGGAACTGCTAACAACTCGTAGATACCTGAAACATGACAAGGGGCTCCAGTAAAGCTTTTTTTTGGCAAGAGTTCACAAGCCAAAAAGTTTGGAAAACACTAGTTTAATCTTTAACCATGTGTTGTAAATCAATGCAATATTAACCTCTGAAATGTAGTAGTTTAAGTAAAAATAGTGCCTCAAAATGACTAACTCAATACTTTAGTAAATGTACTTAGTTTATTATACTTATAAGTGTCTTATACGTCCATGTGTATGTACACTAACTAACTAACTAGCAGAATGAGCACTGGGTAGGAGACAAGGGAAACTGGCTAAGTTCCTCTTATCAATGTACAGCAATGAAAAGGTCAGATGTCACGCAGATTTGCCACTCACACATCAACAGGGCCATCATCACTTTATCCATTATGCATTACAGAAAAGGCATTACAGAAAAGGCACTTCAGGATGGCGCATATTTTATTCCCAATCACAGTGTGAACATCTCACACCTGTCAGTGCAGGTGAGTTAAAATCACAGATCCCTCAAGATAATGAGCACAAAGCTACTAAGCCTTGTGTATTTCAGCGAGCATCTGAATCTTATGTTCGTGATATGAATGCACAGTCGCTGGTCTTTATAACTGACTGCTGAAAAAGTTAACTTCAGCCAGGTGCTCATGCATATTTAGCAGTTCACTGCTGATTGTGTGCCTCGCTTGGCCGTAGCCATCTGTTTGTGCTTGTCAATCAAATCAGGAAGATGTCCAAACCCGCCCCTCATGAATATTTTGAATCTCAAAGTCAGAGCCAACAAAATATCAACATTCTGCCCAAATCGTCAAAATGGTAAATAATAATAGGAACCTCGAATGGCCTTCCATTAATTTCCTCTTCACTGATTATTCAAATTGACAAACAAATACGACTGCCATTTTTTATTTGTTTGTACGCTCCGTCTTTGTGCTCCTGCCTGTGTCTGTCTGGCTTTATTTGTCAGTGTGTGTTTCTGTTTTTCTCCTCCGCTGCAGCACATCAGCAGCCGGAGACACAAGGATAGAGCTGCAGGTAAACCAGCCAAGCCTAAGTTCAGCCCCTACACTCCCACCCAGCGTCACCAGAGTTTCCAAGCAGTGAGTACTCTGCTGTTGCTGATTTACTTTCATCCATCATCATTGTGTTTGTGTACACAAGTTGATTCTCCAGAGTTTCCTCTAGGAAGCTCCACTCCCTACCTCCAATGAGACAAATCATCTGTGATATGGGCTGACGAATCTTCTGTCTGAAATTCTTTTATCCAGCGATGTTGTAAGAGTGACAAAATGGCAGATAACGTTAGAAAGGAGAGCAGATTCATGATAAGATTTGTTTGCCAGGAACTGGGATGGCGTGTGCTTCTGTTGGCCAAGTAGCGGCTAAGACTTTTAAGTGCTCAATTTCCTTTTGAGGAAGAGAGACATAAAGAAAAACCTTGATTGCATTTTGTTTGTCTGTGTTTCCAACTCAGATTCGTCTGGCTCTACAGACCAACCAGGACCTGACCAAACCTCTGGCCTCGTGTCTCCTACAACGTCAACTCTCTGTTAATTCTCTTTCTGTTGCTGCTGCTGCTGCCATGGGGACCCTGCCCTCCTTCCCCCTCCGCCATGCCTCAAACCCGAGCTCCGCCCTGTTTCAGAGTCAGCCTATCCCCCAGGCGCTGCTGCAACCGGGCCCTGGACCCATCTGTTCAACACACACACCGGTCCTGTTTTCCCCCTACTGACCCCGTTGACGTTGCAATCAGCTCTGAACTACAGCTAAAAGCAGACCTGAGACCTGAACAAGATGTGATATAAGCCAGCGCTCACTGTACTCCACACAACACATACTGTGAGTGTCATGGACCAGGACTGAAGATCATTTGCTGGGGCCAAAACCATGAGGCAGGTTGGGACAGAGGAAGTACAATGCAGCAAACGAGTGTGTGTTTTCTGAAGAGAGTGTGTGTGTGTGTGTGTGTGTGTGTGCATGCGCAGATATAGCCATCACAGAAGTACAATTTGTTGTACATGTTTGCTGCACTACTGCATGATTCACCCTGTCATAAACAGGATTTGTAGATGCTGATAATTTTTTTGACAATCAAGAAAGTCCCTCTTAAAATGGACAGTTGAATCCAGTACAGATATAAGAAAGATGCATCATGATGAACTTCCATGATGACTATAATTGTGTGTGTTTGTGTGTGCAAATAGAAGTATGAATGGCGATCACAGCATGCTCGACTGAAGATGTTTATTATTTTCCAATAAACAATAGTTGTGGGTACTCATATTTGATTCCAGAAAAATTCTTTATAATCATAGCGGTCATTGTTGAAAATGACTCATAACACCAAATCAATGCTCCAAAACGCACGTTTTATTTAATAATATCTTAGTACCGACAGACTTATTAAATAAGATGCATATGCTGTAACACACATCTATCAGTCTTTCCAACTCAATGCGTACGTGTTCACCCTGACACTGCCAGAAATGTAGACGGCGATGAGACGCAGTCAAGCATCACCTCCTCCCAAACCCCATAACTCTTTGCATTCAGACACTGCACCTAATTCCCATTTCATCCTCCTTTGCTACTTAGCAGCACGCAAAAACAATCATTCCTTGGTCTGTACCCAAAAAAAACCCCCAAAAGGACACAACCTTAGCCTTTATTTAGCCTCTGAAGACTTTGAAACTATCACTTAAGAGATACCGATAAACCTTCACCTGCCACCACCCGCCTGCGTTCCCTCCAGCTTCGCTCTCTGAGATCAATCAAAGCAGGAATGTTCTGTCTGACTTTATTGTCTATCTTTCTGATGAGGTTTACTACGCTGTAGCCCCAAGCAACGTGTAGCTCATTTCGTAAGGTTAGGTTTTAAAAGGAAGTTAAGTTTGGAAGTCTGTAGGTATATACAGTATATACAGAGAGAGTAGACTGTTGCTTCAGTACAGGCACTGATCTGATGTATGGTGGACGCACCTCAAGCAGACTCTCAAATTTTGTCTGAGGGTGTTGTTTTCTCTTGTTTTCTGACTTATCTGAAAATGAAACAACTGTGAATTATTTTAACCGTGACTACATCTGTGTGATCAGTGTTGAGTGTCCATGCTGATGTCATCTGAATGATGGTTATTTTAAACTTTCTCAGAGGTTGAACTCTTAGCTCACTCCATCACGTCAGGGGGCTGTGAGATAGCTGCCTTTTCAACTTTCTGCGACCTCTCAGACCATCTTCTTATTCTGGTCTTTCATCAGCCAACTGACACCAAACTGGATTAATTAGTTAGATATTTTTTGCTTCTGCATCCCAAAGGCGCTCCAAAGGAAATAATTCCACAGGCCAGTTCAGAGAATTATCATCCAATCAATCACCTCCTCCTGATTCTCCCACTTGTCACAGCAGTCATTATTATTATTAATTGTCTGGGGTGATGATTGTGAACATCTGTGTGTGGGATGCTCAATTCTCCACAGACTGTCGGAATCCAGACCTCCTCTGGCCCCTTAACTCCCTGGCTCATTCCCTCGCCAGCCTTCACTGTCTTTTCTCCTTCACTTTTTGTCATCTTTCTTTCGTTATCTCACAATACGTTCATGGCTACTCCCTCCACCGCCTTTTTCTGTCTCTCGCCTCCACTGTCAAATTCATGGCGGGCACGCTCACATGCACACATAAACATATGTCAGCAACACAAAAGCCTTACTTGGCATCCAGGGAATTCTTCCCTTTCTGCTACCTGGAGAGAGTACAAAGGTACAAAGCAGAACTGTGCATGCCATTTGAGGGCAGCTTGCTGTTCGGATAGAAAAAGAGTAAGTTCTTGGCATGATGCAGCATTTTGACACATTGCACTTTAATTCAAACCATAGAGCAAAGGTGGTCATGGATAAGTGCAATGAGACTACCACTAACAAACATGAGGGAAGTAAAAACATTTTTTTATTAATCTTAACTTAGTCTGCATTAAAATAAGTGCTGTATAAATAAAGTTAATTAAGTCAAATAAACCAGAGGAAACTGAAATATGTTACCAAAACACCATTAATACTTCTAAGACAGTTGATTAAAAGAATTCAATATTTTGGGAAATACACATTTTCTTGACAAGAGTTAGATGAGAAGAAAGATACCATGCTGGGTTCAGCCCCTCACATCTACCAATTTGTCCCTGAACAAGACAATTAACCCCAGTTGCAACCTCTGACATATATAGTAATTGTAAATTGCTTTGGATAAAGGTGTAAATAAATGTAAAAGTAGCATAAAGACTTGAAATGAAGGAAACAGCAAACTGGTCTCTGTATAGTAAAACAATTTTCCTTCCTGCACCTCTAAAGCTAACTAACTGACACGTCATATCTTGTTTCCTTAATCCATAAATAAATGACGTGTAAAACTGACGATTCACCGTTTTATGGAGGGTAAGCTATGCTAACCGGCTGCAGTGGTAGGCTACTGCTCTCTTGGCAAGAAAGCAAATAAATGCATTTTCCAAAGTGTCTAACACCAAACCAAATATTTAAGCCAGGTGTACAGTCTCCATTAACATGGTATCTATTTACAAGGATGAAAAATAATCTACTGATTCAAAATACGTAGTAAGTATTTGCCTATTATGCCTGACCCATCCTGAGACTTGCTTGTTGTTGTGTTTGACCATGCGGTAAACAGCAATCTCAACGTCTTAAAGCAAGGCATTGTACATCTAAAGGTTGCCACTCCTACAACACAAGACCTGTAAAAGCTACCTTTGTGACATGTTTCTCTGGCTGTAGTGGGTGGACAAAAGGTGAGTGGGTACAGGGGATCTATGGCATAAGCACCATCTGTCTGGTTCATCACACTTCCACGGTTGTCCTGGGAGCAAAGGTTGAAAGGTCAGACATAGCCACCAATTCAAGTTCTCTTTAAAGTAGCAATTGTTTCTCTTGCAGCACCAGACCAGATTTTTTGAGAGCTTGTGAGGCTTTCTTGTCCTGCAGAGGCAGTGTAACGGCATGGAGCAACACATCCATAAACCGAGGGGATGTTGGCTGAGGTAAATGGCTCAGCAGGGTGTTCAAGAGCAGGCTGCAAGGCATAGTGACCAAGCTGCACCACACGCAGAGTTGATTTTCTGGCTGCGGCTCAGTGCTGCTGTTGTGTTTTTTTCAAAGGGACCAACCTCCAGGTTGGTTTCTTTGGCAATACAGTCTTCAACACACCAATAGAGGGGAAAATTTGCAATATTGAAATACATTGTGGGGAGTTCCAGTTATGGTAATCACTGGTGAGTAAATAACCAAAACATATTGTTACATTCTTTATTAGATAATTAATTGTATTATAATGTGGCTGATAGAGGCTATTTGAGACATTTTTGGACAAAATACTCATAAATCTAACACTGACTGTCAGCTAGACTAAATTTAAAGTTGTGCTTAACACAATCAGGTACCCACTGTTTTAGTTTAAGGAACCACCGTGATTTAGGCCTCAATAAAGAATTACAGGAATTTTGGACGATTGTAGGGTGATTTAGACTGACATTTTTTATATAGATTGGTTTGTTGTTAGTATAATGTCACTTAGTCTCCTGGACTTGATGGTCCTAATGGAAATAAGTCTTGAACTTTACTGTGTGATCTTGACTTTTTCATAGATGTATTTTATGTACTCCTTCTTGTAATGTTAAATAAACTAAACTTTAAAAAAATGATAAAGATGTAGGTGGCTGCCTGGTCATCTGTCCTACTGTTCATCAATCTGAGACCCATACAACAAGTCATAATTTGATTTCCTAAGTTGTCTCTGTCTTAAAGGTTGCTTTTGGGGTTGATTACACAACCTGTGTTATGATTTCATTACCATAAATTGTGAGTATGGCACCATACGCACATTTTCCATATTAAAAAGTCGGCCTGTGTATTCTTGGCCCCAGCTGAGGCGAGTGCACAGATTAGAGCTAATACTTTTCATCTGGTTAAAAAAGCAAGATGATCTTTTCATTGGCGAGTCAGACTGTCTGGACAGTGATGGGTGAGCTAGAGATCAGACCGGACAGAGATGAGTTTGTGATCTCTTAATAATGAGAGCAGTGCATAACATCAGTAGCTAAATAGTTGTACTAAAAAAGGCAATGTGTTGATGTTCGTAGTCATCTAATCTTTGTATCTACATGTGCCCTAATTTATCTGGCTGCCACAACGCTCACTCAATTTTTATTTTATTAGTCCCTTTTATTCTGTCCTTTTTATTTACCTGTGATAATAAGTTCCTCTCTAGGCATCTGACACGTGAACAGTCAGTCGTGGCATGAAATGACTGTGTGATGGATTTGTCCATTAAAGCAACCTGAGCTAAAACCTGTGGAGTCCCTCTGGTTGTCTGTCTCCCTTTTTTAAAAATACAGACAGACTAAAAAAAAAACATACACCACTTTCATCCACAAATGCCCCACTCACTTTTTCCCCACTGTGAGGCAACAGCTGTAACATTTAGTAGCTTTTAGTAAGAATAATACACCTTTTAGGGAAACACCAGTGATCTTATTATTAAAACAGTGAGTCATTACAGCTCTGTATGGCTCACTTAGTGACAGGGCACTCATATCTACAACACTTACAACGGACACTAACATGGGGTCTAAAAGTACACGCATGTATGAAAACGTATGATAGCTACAGTTTAGATGGGATTTTCAACTGTAATAAAATGACAAATATTTTTGAGGAAAAGCAAGCTAAATCAAGACCTGTCAGTGTGTTTTTCTCAAGGGTCTCACCTGAAAGGACAGGCCTGTTTTACAGCTGAGGTGCCATGCTGAAGTCATTTCAGTGGGTGACACTCGCAACACCCAAGCTTTACCAAACCCACTTCTTTAGCCTCAATATGCCATTCAGTTGGCTGTCATGGACACTTTCTCAGCTTCTCACTGACAGAAGATACAAATGGATGTTACAGCTGCAGTGCCATACAGGAAAAGTGCAAGTTTCTCCCATGCACATTGCCAAGTAAGACATGTCTGTTTGACTGAGTTGGGAAAGTAAATGAGATCATGACTCATTCAGTGTAATCCAATATTTACAGAACATTTATGGAGCTAAGGGTAGGAATGGCATGGAAGCAGGGTGGCTTTAAGAAAGCTGTGTGTGCATTAGGTCGTGTGTGTATGTAGAACCTATGTAAAAAAATGATAAAGATAAACAACATAGGAGACTGGACACTGGAACATCGTGTCACAAGATGTACTAGCCCAAAGTAATATTTGCATTCATCTAATAATTGACTTCCTTTCTGAGCTACTGGGTAATCTAAGTTTGCATAAGACAAGAAGGAGTTTAAAAGAAAACCTCAAGGAATATAACTCAAACATTGCCTGTCAGTGGGCTTTTAGATTAATTAACACAATTATCAGCTCTATCCACATGCAGCAGAGCACTTCAGAGCACTGCTCAAGCTCTTATCTTCAGCAGTCAATTATAAATACTCAATTAGTCATTTTGGAGGAGCTGAATGAGCCTCTTGATGAGTATTAATCTAATTTCCATTTTTAAAGACATTTACTATACCTTCATTTCCCAGTGGTGCACTTTGCTTTGTTTGTCTCCTACAGTCTGGGAGACAAACAGAAAAGGTGAAAGGGGGCTGATTGAAACGCCAAGAATTCTAATTAGATAGTGCTGCGTTGTAGTCTACTGTTTAGTCTCAGAGGATCAAAATTTGCAGACAAATAATGAATATCAAATCAGTTTCATCTCCTTTGCTCTGCAAGGAAACGCAGTGTATTTTCTGCTATGCATTAGCGCCATCTAGCGAGCAGTTACTTCACTTGAAGGAAGTGACGTTGTGTCAAATTCCTACCAATCATAGTCGCAGCTCCATATTCGAACGTCAACTCGGCGAGAGAGGCGGATAAGCTGTGAAAAATGGACTGTTTTGCTGCCTAACTTTACACCCTGAAGCATTTTGCTGAGCTGATAATTTACATACGAAATAGCTTTTACACATGGTGGTAAGTTTAATTTTACGTTGTTTCCAAATATGACGCCATAATGCAGCTACTGAGGATAATAATAGCTTGTCGGATTGACATACGTTAACATTAAAGAGCGTGCTAGCCAAGTTATCACGTTAGCTTAATCATTTGTTTTGCCAGTGGTTATCGTTATGCTACGCTGTTGATAAGTTGGATACCGTAAAACAACTTTGAAATAATAGATCCGTAACCATGGCGAGAGAACGAGCCCAGAAGAAGTCCTTCCAGCAGAGCCTGGAGGACATCAAGGAGAGGATGAAGGAGAAGAGGAACAAACGGCTGGCTAGTGCCTCAGCTCCCAGTAGAGGACGGTCCAGAATGCTAAACAAAAGCAGTGGTAAGGAAATGCCAATCGCAGTTATCGTTCCTGAAATCAAATTATGTAGATAATGTAGATTTAAATTGCACTTGTAATTGCCAAACTATGGCATGGACAGATGCAGATAAGCAGAAGATGTTGACATGAAGATACCTTTAACCTGCCTTGCTGACTTTAACCAGCAAATAACATCGTAACCATGATTTCTCCCAGGGACTGACTCGACTCACACCATCCTGAAGGGTGTCCAGGAGAACAACAAGGCGCTGGCCTTAGGTCTGCAAGCTGAAAAGGAAAAAGTGAGGCAGGCCAATGCAGTGATCCTGCAGCTGAAAAGGGAGCAACAGGCCTTGTTCCTTCACCTGCTTCTGCTCAAGAAGAAACTCAAAGAGCAGGAAGCTCTGACAGTGAGTGCTCCAAAGGTATGCCTAAGAGACCTGTTGCCTGTCATTTGTTTGGTGCTTGTAAATGATTGTGAAGTACTGCGTGCCATTGTGGAATAAATATTTTATTTCTTTGTTTGTTGATTCAGACTACACCCCCAAACATCCTTGTTGAACTCCAACACAATGTGGATTCTGCATGGTAATGTTTTAAAATAAAAAATGAATCTCATAAAATTTATAGCATCCATTATCCTGAGTTTTATTAGGATGTTTTACCTCTATATTTACAGGACAAAGCGGGCCAGCCAGAACCCTGAGGAGCCCATTGTATGCGAAGCCTCAACAGTTTGTGCAGGTACACAACACACACACACACACACACAAACTAATATTTCAGGTAACTATCAGGGATTAGCCATTATAATTAAGTTATTGCAGTAGAGTAATTGAGTAGATTTTGTTCTGTTATAATTTATGGAAGTAATTGATATAGATGATTATTGATGTATGGTGTGGTCATATTCAACGAGAATTTAATCCTTGCAACGCTTTCCTTGTGGGAGTTTTATCGCTGGCCAACTGGCGAGTATTCACACACAAAGCGATAATGCGCATAAACACAACCTGTGAATGCTATAGCTGTATGAACCTAAAGTAAGCATTTTGCTTTGATTTAATATCAAATATGCAGATTTATTTTTTTATATGCTGATTTATTAAACATATGAATTCATGCTTTGTCAGGTCTGTCAGCAAGTCAGCTGGACAACAACTTTTTAAATGTTTGTTTTCTGAATGGAGCTTGGATCAATCAGGGATATGCTAACTTGTTTACAGTAAAGTAGAACAATAGCTGGAATAAAGTAACAAACACATTTTCTGATAGTAAAGATAGTTCAACTTCATCGCTTTCCTTTTTTCCAATTTTTATGCCCTTTTTATGTCCAATTTTTTTATATAAATATGAAGTAGCAGTCCAACAGAGCTCTGGGTGCCAACCAACACTAAAAACAACAACCGGAACTAGAAATACACAGAAGCTTCCTACTGAGAGGTTCGAGTGAAGATAAATCAACGTTGTAATCTCAAAAACTAAACTAAAAAGGTCATTTATTTAAAGCAGTTAACTCTGAGCTCCTCTCGCGGGTAAAGTTGTCAAAGCAGAATTCAGACCAACCGCGATGTTTGTTTGTCCAAAAGCTCCAGCGCTGCTTCCAGCTCTTTCTTCTCCACTTCCTCATAGTTTTGCAGCTGAATGCTCTGAAGCCATCGGTGATGTCCAGACAGTCTCACCTCTCATAGGCTGGAGAAACTGGAGAAAAAATACTTACACAAAAATACAATAAAATGGCAACTGTTGTATGCTGTCCCATTCTAATGTTGATTTTTGTCTCATCTTCATAGACCTTCAGCCCACTGAAAAGAATGCACATTCTGAATGTGACAAGCAGGTTACCTTGCCATCTACAGTGAGTGTGAGGCGTCGTCATGCAGATAGAAGGAGCAGGAGGATGTCTGAACGTGTGCGAGAAAAGGGGTCGATGAATGACGCGGACCCCATCGCAAGTTTGGGTGCTTTAATGGCAAGTCCTATTCATAGTGATGATAGAAATGCATATCAGCCACAGGAAGGAGCTGAACCCATTGACACTGAGGAGTTTCAGCATTCTACTCCTGAACCTGCCCCACCCAAAAAAAACAACCAGCAGCGGCCCAGCAGGAAGCAAGCTCAGCAGCAGCCCCGCACCAAACCAGAACCGGCTGCACGGAAACCAGAGAGAGGTCGCAAACCAGAGCGTGCCCCATTAAAGAAACCTTGGGAGAATCCCAAACCCAGAGCCCGCTCTAAGAGTCGGGACCGGTCAGCCACGCGGGCCAAAACAGCACCTCCCTCGCAGGGTAATAAATTCAACACCTCTTTGGGATTTAATGACACGTTTGACTTTGACTGTGAAGAGACGGTTCATGTCGCGCCGTTCAAGGCCAAAGCAGAGGACCATCCACCGGCCACGCCCATCAGCGAAGAGATTCAACCAAGACAAAAAGCCCAAACAGAAGATTCACCTGCGGTTTTCAAACAGGATGAGTCCAGCTCGTCATCACCATCTTCTGAATCAGAGGACAGCCTTTATGTCCCTCAGAAGACCAGACAGAGACGAACATCCACTGACACGACTAAAGTGGTCGCCACTCGTAGAGGCCGTCCCTCTAAAGTTGTTAGAAAGAAAGAAAACATCCCTCCAAAACAGGAGATCTCTGGTAAGCTTTTAGATTCATAGTTAACTTAACCTCAACTTCATGTTTAATTTGTGGTTATTCTCTTTGTCAGAGTTTAAATGGATATAATTAAACAATTGATTTAATTGTTTTGTGTTTTGTAGTCTTTAGAGATGAGGCGGTAAGTCCTAAGGCTGTAAAACCTGAAATGGAAGGAGCTCCCCTCCATCTCTCCCCTGACTCTAGCTTCTCTAACAGCCCTGACCCAGCGAGGTCAGGGCAGGAAAATCACCAAGGTGAGCAAATGTTCAAGAACATGCCCACTGTGTGTTCACTGTTCATTTATAGTACTCAGGTCCTAATCACAGAGGAAAACATGATGCTGATATTTATTCATACAAAGGTGATAAAATTAGGTGCTTGCCTTCAGGCAGTGTGTTGTCAACAGATGCATTATACACATCGATCTGTTAGCCAGACACCTCTGACAAGGAGGTTTTTCTGCCATATACCTGTTGAATGGATGCTTGCTCTAAATAATGAGAAAAAAACTGGCCTGGTAGTATATTTATTGTCTATACCAAAGACATTGGGATTAATTGGGAAGAAAAAATGTTGAATGGCTCGTTTTGGGGGTTCGAGTGTCTGTTTTTGTTGAAGGTAATTTGTGAATTAAAGAAGGCTACACGTGTTTGCTTGTCCAGGTTTTTCAGAGCCTCACAGAGGGGTTATTGAGAAGGATTGCTTGCTCCCTGTCAGCCCCCTGGTTGAAGCTGAGATGATGAGAATAGACAACGTCCTGTCCAATTTTGGAGATTCCTCCTGTGAAGTGCCACCTCTTTTACACCACCAAACGCCCCAGACGGCCAGGACATGCAAGAAACGTATGTGTACTTGCCACTCTCCAAACCTGCTTGTCAAAATAAAATCTCACCACTTGACAGTTCAAAGACGAGAGCTTTGTCACAACGTCAGGGAGCGCTTAGGAGGCCAGATCACATTTTCACTGTGTTTTCACTTCTCTATGCGTTGACCTTATTTAGCTGTTCACAGGTGAATGAATACACAACTTCCGTTTCTTGCTTTTGCATCACATCTTCATTCACATTTCTACAGGTGGGCTTGGTGTAAGGACAGCGGGGCCGGGCTTGAGTCTGTGTGATGTGACCAATCTGTCCCCTGCAGCCCAGCGGAAGTTCTCCCGTGGTGGCCTACGCCCCTCTGATGCCCGATGCGCCACCCCTGTTCCTGTTCGCAAGCGTCGCTGCACCATGGTGGTGGACTACAAGGAACCCACGCTAAATGCGTAAGTCCACACATTGATGCTGTGATTGAAGATGTATTTTGTTTTTTACTGTACGAATGCTCATCAAACACATTCCCATCTTGACAGAAAACTTCGGCGTGGAGACAAGTTCACAGACTTGCAGTTCCTCCGCTCTCCTATTTTCAAGCAGAAGTCTGGCAGGAGGTCTGTGCAGAAATCAAGGAATTCCGCGAGCAGCCAGCCGCCATTTGAGAAATACAATGAGTCATTTGTTGGATGTCACTGAAATATGCTACCTTGTTTGTCCTCTCTGAACTCTGTTTTGCTGACATTGTCAGTTTTAATGTGATTTTTCTTTTTTGTGACACTTGATCATTTTGTTTTTCACTCAAGGTTTTATTTCTTTTTGATGAAGAACTGTGTCAGTTTTAGATATTATTTTTGTGACTTTGTTGCTTACTTTGCAAAGCTATGGTCTTTTTTTCTCGCCTCCATTTCTCCTTGGTATCTCTAGGTAGTAATGGCTATTTTGAGAAGATGGCCAGATTTTCCAATTATATGTCACCACCTTGAAGTCGGTATGTTTTTATTATGAGATCCTGAAAATGAGGGTATATATTATTGTCATCTAATAAAAAAAACATTTTTCCATTTATATTAATGGCTGTGTGGTAGAACGACAAGACTAGAAAAGCCTTTGATGTCCTTGAGTTGAAAAACTACAGACAATAAAATAGCCTCACTTCTGTTTTATTCAGTCTATAAAATAGGCTAATGCTATATCATTAAAACCAATTGTACAAAGAGCATGAAATACTTTTTCCAGACATATTACAAAATGTATTTTTTTCCTAAAGTTTGAAAAGTACAAACACCTTTTTACAAAACAGCAAAACTACACAGTATTGCACAATCTTTTCATGTATCTCCAAAGTATAAAGTTATCAATCTCCATCTGCAGGACAAAAATAAGAGAATAAATTAAGACCTTTTCTTTAGCATAATTTGTTTAAATTACAGCACATAAATAAGAATAAACTCTAGGTAATTGGATTAGTCCTTAGTCAACAGCGGTAATTTATATGGAAAACAAAAAAATCTTTAATATTTATGTTAACTAATACTTGGAAAAATAAAAGTGCATTTCGATAGTCAATACAGCCCTATGTGGCTTATTGGGGGAAAAGACAATTGTTTTTTTTTGTTTTTTTAGTTCTGAAACAGAAAATATATGTTATATACACATTTAAAATATACAGTGGGTATAAGTGCTTTCAAATTAAAATCTTTACAAATTTAAAGTACGTATTCCTCTTTTGGCAGGATGAACTCATCACAGACAAACTTTGACCTCATTAACGCTGCACACGCTCACAGCAACACAGTTAAATTGACCGAAAAGCCTCTGAACTCACAGGTAACACTTGTGTAATGACTTGATACACTGTAAGATGTGATTACTGCTCATGACAACCGAGTCAACTGAGAAGATGAGGCAGGGCTAAAAAAAAGGCAAGGGATGAAAGTGTGGTAAGAAAGGAGAGGAGAGACGGTGAGATCCAAAGTAAGGTGTATGGTGAATCTCCAATCAGCTGTCATTCTGAGTTGCCTTTCAACATTTAACACAAACATAATAACAGAAGCCTTTTGCCCATGTATTACTCTGACACCTTCCACTGTCCTGTTTTGCCATGGGACTCTGGGATGCGTGATGAAATATGAAGACACAATGCTTCTCTTGCTTAATGTCTGCAACAACCTGGCAGGCTTTCAATGAGGCCTTCCCTTGTGGCCTATCGTTCAGTGTAAATATCAGTCTAAGCTACTGATTCAGGATCTGGGCCGGCATGCATCAAACATTAAAGGAATGTAGATCTGAGACCCGTTCGCACCTTTTACATTAAGATATGTGTTTCTGAAACCTAACTGCTCCAGAATCAGTAGTCCTATTCTTATCTCCTCCGTGCACATACCTGTCGTTTGCATTTCCCATAACCTAACCTTAACCATTTATAGCCTGAGGACTGAGTCATCCTTTGTTAAGTTGAGGAGAAAACTTCTTCCTCCTCCTCTCATCTCTACTTCTAAATGAGGCCTGCTTCTTTGATCTTGGTGTAGAAGAATTTCTCCAGTAAGTTGGCACACTTGTAGTACTCGCTCTCAGGAGGGTTGTATTCGCGACAGTTGGTGAAGATGCGCTGCATGTCCGCCTTGAACAACTTGCGTGTTGTGTAGTACCTGCTCTTCAGACGCTCACTCATTGTCTTAAGGTCTGTGAGGGTGAAAAAGAAGTAAGATCTTTTGAACATTTGACATGTCAAAGGTTGAATATGTACACTACCATACACAGAGCTCTCCTCTTTAGGCACAGAGGACACATTTCATAAATAATTAGGTCTGCTTAAAGGCAAGCGTGTTCCACTTTCAATCCTCTGTTCTCTTGTCAGGGTAACAGTAACCTGTATACTGTTTACATACCCATGGGGAAGCGGATGACTTGGTAGTACCCAGGTGCCTCTGTTTTCTTCACCGGCTCCATGAAAGGCCAGGCGTTCTGGTGACTCTAAGACATGAAGACCATTCTGGTAAGAATAACATTTGTGTGTGTGTGTGTGTGTGTGTGTAAAAGGTACTATGTATGTATACATATGTGTCTGTCTCTCACCTTCACATGTTGGAGGATGGTCTTCAGAGTGCTGTACAGTTGATCTGGGTCCTTCAGTTCCTTCCTTAAGTACGTTAAGGAACAGAAAACAGCATCAAGTTTGTTTTTCAAGTAGACGGTGATGACAGTGGGGGTGGCAAACAAATGTATTACAGTTAAGATGGTAGTACCAAAAGTGTTTGTGATGCTGTTAACTAGTTTGATGTGTCCACATGCTATATCAAGATATGAGTGATTTCCTTCTAATGTAAGTTTATCACATTTTATTGTTGCTGACTCCAACTTGTGTCCTCAAGTGAGAAATCCCACCCCTTGCCATTCCATTAGGAGAATCCAAGTCATTATTTACAGAGACCCAATGATTTCCACCATAAGCAAACACTTGGCGACAGTGGCAAAGGAAAACTCCCATTTAACAGGCAGAAACCTAGACTCAGGGTGGGCAGCCACCTGCCTCGACTGGTTGGGTTGAGGCAAGTCATTGGGTGAAGTAATGGAAAGGCACTGTGCTGAGTTCAAAATCTGTGCAGCAAAGTCACACTTACCCCTTGCCCACAGGCTTCCAGCCAGTTTCACCTGTTGGTATACAGAAACTAAATGAATCTCATATATCATACTAAAGCCATCCATAAATGTTAAATATGAAAGTGAGATAATGTAAGAAAAAAATAGACTGCATTGGGTAAAGTCAACAGTGTAAGTAACGTACGTATGCCAGGAATGCTCTCAATAGGAATCTGACGAACTCCTTCCTTAAAACAGGAAAGCCCTGGATAGACTTTTCGGATCTGAGCCTGCTTCCTCTCTATCAGCTTTTTGATGATCTGAGACAAATAGATTAAAAGGTAAGTGAGAACATAAACACAAAAGGAAGCATTCAAACTTTAAATATGTAATTTAAATGCAAAGGCGCTCACCTCCTTCTGCTTCTTGATAATAACAGAAAACTCTGTGTAGGGAATGCTGGGGTTGAGCTCACAGCCCATGAGTGTGGCTCCCTCGTAGTCCTTGATGTAGCCCACATATTTGGCCTTGGGAACCTTGATGTCCTTTGAGAAACCCTGCGAGGGAGGAGATTTCTGTTTTCCTGTAGCTGCAATATATATTCATGGCCATGCACCCAATGTTAATGGCACGTACCATGCACTTTAATGGATGTAACACGTTACCTGTTTCTTAAAGTAGCCAATGGCATACTCATCAGCATAAGTGAGGAAGTTGAGGATTTCATGCTTTATGTGATACTCTTTCAGGTGGTTCATCAAATGGGTCCCATAACCCTACAAGCACACAGCCGAGAAAAAGAAAAAGAAAAGTCAAAACTGACCAAACAGGTACACTGCAAAAACAGCTCTCAAAAACAAGGGAAAAAACATTAAAATGGGGGAAATGTTACTTAAAATAAATTAAATTATCTGCCAACAGAACAAGAATATTTCACTTGCTACTTTAGGCCAAAAAAACTCGAAACAAGTGAAATTCTCTAACATAAAAGCCACATGATAAGAAGAAATATCTTGTCAGACAAAAAACAAGTATATTTTGCCTTCAATTAAGATAATTAGTCTTAGTAAGATTTTAGTTTTTGCAGTGTAGCATGAAATCCACAGTGTGCAGAGAAACAGAAAGTGCTCTCACCTTGACCTGTTCGTTGGAGGTGACAGCACAGAAGACGATCTCTGTAAAGCCCTGCGATGGAAACATCCGAAAGCAGATCCCTCCGATCACACGGCCATCCTTAATCAGTGACAGCGTCTTGTGCTTCCTGTCAAATAAATATAAATATTGTAGTCAGCATGTACCTCCACTTCCATTTCTGAATGTGATGATAAAGCGCAGTTACACTCACGGATCAAAGACCAGCCGTGTGATGTACTCCTTAGGCATGCGGGGCAGCTGGTGAGAGAACACGTTCTGAAGGCCGACCAGCCACATCAAGATCCTCTTATTGGGCTTCTGGTTGAGGGAGTTACCGATAACATGGAATTCAATCACCCCCCTGCGCTCCTCTAGACGGGCAGCTTCGTCGAGCGCAGAGTGAGCTGACAGCAGACTGGTCTGCACAGGAAGGAAATGATAAAATAATGATATTGACCTTTGATCCTATCGTCACTGTACCTATCAGAAAAAATAGCTTTACAGGGGTCACCCACCTCTAACTGTAAGTTTATGTACTTTCTACCCTGTCCACCTTTTCCTGTGTAGGGGTATTGCATTCACTTCGCCCTAATCCAAACAAAGAATAAGGATTAACTGCTTACCTCTGGAATGGCGGCTGGGTCGGTGATGGTTGCCATGACTTCATTGATGAGGTCCATGGGGATGTCGCCCACCACCCTGGGTCTCTTGTTTTCCTCATGGGGGAGCGGCTCCGAGGGTTTACGCTTTTCTCCAACTATGATACACGGACACAGAGGAAGGCACTCATCCTCATTACATGTCTCTTTTACACCTTCTCACCAGTTGAGCAAATTATCAACATCCAAAGAAGTTACGCAGGGTTTAAGGTCATCTTACTACGGGGTTTATTTTCAATTGTTCCCTATGCATTATGGCCAAACTTACTTTCAATATTAGGAGCAGTTCAGAGGCGTATTTCACTTCTGTTTCTTCATACAGCTTTAAGGCCAAAATCGAAATGATTATTTTAGGAAACAGGTTAGTTAGACTTTTTGGGCGTTTCATTTCAAAACAAGACTGCCTTAAATGAAGAAGATGAATCTATGTCAGCTACTGAGGGTCCTGTGCAAATCCCACGATAACATAAATGTTGTTTTAAATGAAAAACGTGGTTTTCCCTGGTGCTCTGTTTCATGTCAGATGTGAGATGTTGTGTAATAATATGGAATCATTGTAACCCTACGAGTAATTACAGGTTTCACTGTAATACCTGGGTTTGGCTCCAGCACAGAAGCTGTTTTCCTGGCAGGACTGACACTGCCACAGGTGGATGGGTCCACTGATAGGGGACTGGTGCTGTAGTACAATGGCCTGGCCACAGGGGGTGCGCTGATAACTACAGATCAATAGAGAGGAGGTTAATGCTGTAAGAACATGTTTTAATTTTATTCCATTCTTAAGACACTTCAAGGGTGTCTGTATAGATGTGTTTCTGTTAAGCCTGTGAGGGCGTGTGTTACCTGTGTGGATAGGAATCTGCCCTCCCGATGCTCCTGCCAAGAAGTCTTGGCTCCAGATCGGAGAACTATGGCTGTACACCTCCTCTTCCAGCATAGACAAGAACCTAAGCCAAAGAAAACAAAACAATCACAACATTGCTATATTAAAAAAAACGTGTCAAGCTTGGACATGTGGCTTCTGTGGTTTGATACATATGTGCATGCATGTTGTAGTGAATGAGTGAGTACCTCTGCTGTGTGGCTTATGTTAGTCTGAATGTTTACTTAAGTTTGTGGTACAGTTCTGTGGGAATTTCTGTACGTTTGTTTTTCTCACTTGGGAAAGTGTGTGAGGATGAGTGTGCGTTTCTCAGGTGGTAGCTTGTCCTTCTCCTGTCTGGCCTGCTCCAGCAGTTGTTTCCTCATCACAGTGAACACGGAACGCAACAGTGTCCGTCCAAAGATCTGAGTGGTGTCGTAGCGGGGTAGGCTGTCGCAGGACTGAGGCACGTTGCAGTAGCAGAGCCATCTGTAGCGCAGAAATGACTTAGTTTGAACACTATGCCTGTAAAACAGGTGCAATGCATGTTAACAGGGCATCTGGCCGTACTGCTACCTCGTGTAGTTGGCTTTGTATCCAGCTGCATCATCATTAGGAACCCTCTGGCGTCTCTGGGAGGGTGTCTCCAGCTGCCAGTAGTTGATCTGGTTGAGAAACATCTTGGCCAGCTCTATAATGGTTTGACGTTCCTTAGATGGCAGGTGGCTGAATTTGTACTGGACAAAATTGTTCACGCCCTGTTTGGGAAAGAGAAAAGAAACAAATGGGAATGTGGACACATTAAAACACTGGATTGTGTTGAATAATGTTGCATTTGATACATGTAGAAATGGGACTACCTGCTCGATGCTGGGCTTTTCAAATGGAGGACTCTCCTGTGCTTCTAACATCGGTTTACCCATCTGTAGGATGGATTTCCTCAACAGCTGAAAAAAGAAGCAGAAAAGGGGTAAGTTCACTTGTGCACAACGTGGATTGTAAAATCCTGTGTTTGTATATTTTGATTATAAAGGCAGAGGCTTACTTTGAAGAGGGAAAAGTACACCTGCTTCGTATCAGCATCCTCCTCTTTGTGAACACACGTGTAGAGATACTCCACGTCCAGGACAATACCTAGAAGCCTGTTCATTTCCTCCTCGGAAACATTTTCTAGATGGGTCACATGATCACCTAGGAAGAGAAGAATAAACGTTAAAATAGTTGTAACACAGAAGGTAAATCTCCTGACATTTTTATAAAAGTTCTTCATTCATCAGTGGCACCACATATAGCCCATATAGTCTTTTCTAGACTTGCTGACATACCCAAGGTATGAGAGCAGCTCCGGCAGGGCTCCTGCAGGTTGACTGTGCTGGACTGCTGGTCAGTTCGTGGGGGTGTAGGAGGGGGATTCTGACTTTTCCAGCCATTGCACTTACAGGCTCCCTCCGCCTAGGAAAAACACAGTTTCACTGAGTACAAGCAGGAATAAAGACAAAAACGTGGTAAATCCACTTTGCATCAAAATGTTTAACCTGTGCAACATAGATTCATACTCAACTGTCATAGTGATTAACAATAAACTGATGCAGGCTTTATTGATTGAGTTGTTTTCTGAAAAAAATAATAATTCGTTGTCTGTGATGTTGATTATGATGCTTCATGGTTGACAAGTGGTGTTACTGTTATTAGTTACTTGCATTTCTGGTTTTGATCTATCTCATCAGTGCCTTAAAAGTAAACAGCACGCTACACTACAGGCACTAAACTTTTTACTGGTAATGTTTTATTTTGGTAAACAGTAATTGGGCCATGGCAGCGTGTAACTTTAAAACTCGACCTGCCGCTCAGGTTAATGGAGATTTATTATGACTTTGTACAGTATCAGGAGGTGGGGTGAGAAAACCTGTCACCGTCAGCTGGAGCCGACACACTGAGCATGCGCATTGAAACAACAACAAACTCCGCCCCCCCAAGCAGCTGTCACCCTGTCAAAACAAAGACCCCGTCCCTCTCTGCGGATGATACATTGCATAAACCCAATAAAATCCTCTCCATGTAACACCGTGCTCTGACGGAATGCACGGGGACACTGTAGCATTTCCCGCGGAAATCGTCAGATCGCGCACGAACACACACACACACTGGGATGCAGCCCTTGTGCCCACAGCCCTGCTACTCCCAAGTCCCAGCGCCAAGCCAATGTTTACGTTCACCAACCCCCCACCTAGACAGACAGTAACGTTAAACAGCGGACAGCTTGCAGCTGGAAGGCCTCTGCTTAAGACTCCTGCAGTAATAATAACGCTTGAATTAAGTAGATCATTGATATCGCTTTTTCAATAATTGGTTCGTGCATGCAAAAGGGAAAAAAATGAAGTGCGGCAATGGCTTCCTTTGCTGCGCTTGCATTTTGTAAACTATTGCAACCAAGCCCAGGAAATACCATTCATAAGGAATAAGCCATCAAAAACAGCTGTGTTTGAAAAGTCAGCCATCTGCAAATATAGCATACTTTGCAGGATGAATACACTCCGAGTTTTTCCAGTTTCTTTGGCCGAGGTGAGGAGCGGAGTTGCGCCTTCTTCACGGCGATACGTGCGGATCCTCCAGCGGCGCCGGAGCCCTCCGTCCCCCCGGCTCCAGGAGCGGCCGGAACCAAGCCCGCGGCCCCGATGGCTGGCGAACCTTGCTGGATCCCAGCGCTGTCGGCCATGATTCACACCGAACCCCGACGGGACCCCCGGCCCGGGAAATATTCGCTCTGCGGTCCGCTCTATTTCACAAGCGGAGGATCAGACATGGCGCTCATCCTTATTTTCAATTTCTCGCTGTAGGCCCATTTTCCTCCGCTAGGGGACTCAAATGGGATAGGCCAATTCCACTACAATTCAGAGAGGAGAGGTCACAAAATGCAACCATTTGTAGCAAAATTTCAAGGTCAAAAAAAAAAAAATAGAAAAAAGAAAAAGTGGCTTCCTATGCGGAGCCATGTCTGAGCTCACAGTGACCGGTCAACCATGGTCATTTCATGCAACATTAAGGGGAATCAATACCAATAAACAATATTGTATATACTACATTAAAATGTCACATTATAACATTAAACAAATAGAAATACATTTTGGTTCATATAACAACTTGTTAAAACCCATGAAGGAAAAAAAACAGCATCCAATTAAAAACAGTTTCTTTAAGGTTAAAGGTCAGAGATGAACAAAGGAGAGAAAAAAACTCAATTCAATGTCAAGTTGGAGGTGGAGGAGAATCAAACTGTAACAACCTAAAAAAACAGAACTATCACTATCTGTGGGAGGTCTTTGACAAAATTTCACCAACTCCACACATGTGCGCGCACACACACACACACACACACACACACACAGCCTGATTACAATAATAAATGATCAAATTTATTTCAGTATTTATTTGGTCATTACATAACAGTACTGTAAAATGCTTGCATTTAAATGTTTTGAGCTGTAAGTAAGTGTTCACGGCAAATAAAAAACATACAATTTACACCTTGTGTGTTATTTCATTTATTCACGAATCACCATCGTGCCAGCTGATAGTTGTTATACTGTTCCTAAGATATCTAAGGTTATTGAGATGTTATGGAGGGGCCAACTGTTAATCTAACTGTTTTGTACTGGGTCAGACTCCTTCGGAGCTTTTACAACCAGTGTCTCTGGAAGTTCAGGTCTACTTATAGGGAGGAGTACTCCGCAAGGCCTCGTAAGCCTGATACCACTAAAAAAGAATTAGTGAAATGCAAGAAAGAGATAATGTTAAAAAATTGAAAACCAAAATGTTTGGATATTATTTTTCTTTCTTTTGAGAAAAAAAAGGTACAAGACAGACGACTAAATAAATGCAGTTTCATTTTTTGTTAATAACACTACATACATTTATAAAGACCACCACTGATTATAATTTAACCATTTGTGTGGAAAAAAGGAACAGCGACAAAACTCCAAACCCAGATTGTAGCTGTTTTTCTGCTAACTGTACAGTTCTTTTTATGATTATCTAGACAACTCCCTAGCAAGCATTAGTCCTGTCACTGGTAAATCAAGAAAAAAAGGTAGACTACACTGCAACACCCTATTTACAGTATATTATTTATATATTTATATATATATATTTATATCACACTGGCTGTAATTATGACAAGATATATTCATGAGCATCATTAGTGCAAGGCATGAGTAAGACAGACCTGTAAAAAGAGTTATTGACCAGATGTACTGTATGTATATGAATGTGTAGTCATTGCATGTAACAATGTGTGTGTGTGTGTGTGTGTGGGGGGGGGGCTCAACATAGATGAAGGTGTAACAGTCTGTATTGTGTGTGTGTGCGTTTATGTACAATGATATTTAGGTCTGACAGGGTTCGGAAGGAAGAAGTCAATGTCATGTGTGTGTTCATGTGCAAATGTGTGTTCAAACACACACATAAATGGGCACGTGTGAGTGAGTCTATGGATGAAATCTGTCAGCCAGCCCAGGCCCAGTTTGTACATGCTGACACAAATGTGTCTAAAGCACTTCCTAATTAAACGAAGATGACAAAAAATTATGATTCAAAGGTGATTATGAAGCAGCCTTACATATTGCAACTCCCAACTCATTACCATCACCTTCGCTTTCTACCAGGTGCAAACCCAGCAGCGGTGCAGCAACATTAACACAATGGAAAAGGTCCTCTGCATCAGCTTAATCATCCAAACACAGAAACCAAGAGGCCTAACAAAGGGATGGTCTTCACAAGATTTATGCAAGGACACTGCATCAGGAGATGGGGAGGTGGTGACACTGATGTGTACCTCAGAGGCCCCTGCGCCTTCTTGTGGGGAAAGTTGGGTGGAGCAGGGGGTTTGCTGTTCTGCATTGGTCCTTGCAGACACTCACAGAGTAAATACTGTGAAACATTGCACAATGCCACCAGGGACAGCTAGAAACAGGCATAGCCCCAGAATGGAGTCTTGGGGTTGGTAGAAGAGAATGTACACTAGTGCTACTTTGGTTTTAGTGGGGACATGACATGGATAGCATGGGCAGGCAGAGGGAAACAGGACTACAGTTCATGAGTGTTTTCAAACTCTAAGATAAAAGGGTCCCAGTGACAAGAGAAAGGTGTACAGTTCCTCTCTTGCTCTCCACCATCTGCCTTTCCTCTTTCTCAGATTTGTCTGTGCTACTGCAGACAAAAGATAAAACACCGTTTTTTTTTGTTTTTCTACTTTAGGCCATGTAAGTATACAGGTGTGTGCATCCACAATTTTGACAAATAGCAAACAATAATAAACAAAATTATCAAAATAAAAAAGAACCGAAACAGAAGACTGGTATAGAAATGCAACAGTAACGTCTTAAGCTATCCTAGAAAAGGGAAGTGACCACTTCCTCTAAATGAAACATATCTACATGATTGAAGGAAGATGATGGAAGGCAGGGTGCACACTAATGTCTGTAATATCTGCAATATCATTAAGCTATCAATAATAATTAATAGATGTAACAAGCTGGATGGCAGAAAGTAGGGCTGAATGGTTAGGAGGCTTAACCAGGTAGCAGCAGAGCCATGTAGGAAAAGAGGCAGAACCATTTGGAGAGTGTAATGGCATTGAATTCGTTACTGCAAAAAGAAAGGGGGAGGGGTCACAGGGCATGTTTGTTGTTTTGCAAAGGAGGGATATGGAGATAAGAGTACAACACATTGCATTAGTAACTGCAGTGGCATTCGGGGCATCGGCCGCATTAGTTACTGCTATACAAGTTGGTTTAGGGGGCGTTCTTGATGTTAGTTACTGCAGCATGGAGCCTTGGCTGGCTGGGCAGCTTCTGTCAGGTCCACTCCCCGGTTCCGCCCGCTACTGGCTCCTGCAGCTTGAGGCTCACTCTTCGGCAATCTCTTTGCTGAAGTGAAAAAAGAAACCAAACTAAAACACAACTGAATAAACTGCAGCTTTTAGTTGCACAGTGCAGAAGTTACATGTTAAATAAACTTTCACAGCCCAACTGCAACCCTGAAATTAATAAGAAAAATATTTACAATGACTTATACAAACACCCGTGTGATTTTGCAATTTGGGTTAGATTACCACTCAACACATGCACTGCAAAATCTATGAATAAAGTGCCAAGAGTTACCCACCAATAGCCATAAATATCTCATTCACATTCATAGATGTCTTGGCTGACGTCTCCATGAAAAGTAAGCTGTTGTCATCTGCGTAGGACTGGGCGTCCTGTCAACACAACGTAAACATCATGAGTTTCGATATGTCATCACATATGCATGCATTCAATGACAAGAAAAGACAATCAGATGTGGTATTGAGACTACAAATCTTGGCATTACCTTCTTTTAAATCAGTCCTCAAAATAGGAAGGCTTTTTTAGTAAATCTTCTGTCTATCTACTCTGTTTAGTTTCTATACGTCTTTAATCAATTGCATTTTACCTATTCTTTTGCATATTATTATTTTATCAGATTATATGTTTTATAGGGCTGTGCAATTAATCAAATTTTAATCGCACTTTTGATTTTGGATTCCTCTCGTGTGCTGCATGCCGTTTTGCAATGACACTAGTTTTCTCTTGTGTTATAAATCCAGCACACCCTTTCCTTTACAGTGGTGCCCCTGCTCCTCCCTAAAAGCCCAAACTCCCTCTCAGCCAGGCTGTGATGTTTACTTCAGCTGGAGGCCAGGATGACAGGGGTTATAACTGCTCCAACTTCCTACCCCATTATTAGCTTTAGCCTACAGCATTTTACACTGCATAAGCTAGCCTAGCAGCTAGCGGCTTTTCCTGTACTCAAAGGTTGACAATTTACATATTATTTATACTTATACTAAAACAGGTGTGTTAAGCCTGGCTTTACCTGGTCCCCGCTTGTAAAATATCCACTATTTCCCATTCTTCTAACGTATTAAGTATGACCAGTGATACTTTTCCTACACACTGTTGGTTTAATTAAGTAACTGCTGACAGAACACCATGGTTGAAATTCAGCATTATGTAACGTAACAAGCTGTCGTCAATTCGTGTCGTTCACCTATCACCTGCTCTGCTCCACTCCGTTTATACGTCGCATGCATGTGTACACAGCAATACAAACATCCCCAAAAGTTGTTGTCATCCTCTTGCACTCCAAAATGCTGTTTAAAGTTCATAATATTCAACTATTTCTTATTTCATGCGCTAACTGGGATTTTGGGGTATTGCATAATCTTTAATGAAAATAAAGCATTCAATTTTAAAAGTTCAATAAATGCATGATGTTTCCTAAGTCAATCCGTAACCGTGTTAAATAATAGTGATTATGATTTTCACCATAATCGAGCAGCCCTAATATTTTATATTGATTTTATCTTGACTGTGTTCACTATTTTAATGTGTATTATTATTCCCAAGAAACAAAAAAATTAGACTGACTGTCAAGACACAATTAGTTTGCTCTGACCTGGAAGTCGACAGCTCTCTTGTTGGCCAGGTCAGCCTTGTTGCCCGACAGTGCGATGACTATATTAGGGCTAGCTTGTCTTTGCAGCTCCTTCACCCAGTTCTTTGCTCGTGCAAAGGACTCCTGCACATAGAAAAAATAGCGCGCCTCTGTCATTTTCATAAAAGCCATCAGCTGTTTTTGAAGCAATCTTACTGCATCTTGAGGACATGAATATGACAAATATCATCTGTACGGCTTAAAAGTGAGAGTAATATTGGGAAAATTGTATGAACAGCTTAGTCGGAAGTAAACATGCCTCATTTGTGATGTCGTAGACGACGATGGCGGGCCTGTGCTCCTCTGTAATACATGGGTGCCAAACTGTGGTAACGCTCCTGGCCTGCAGTGTCCCAGATTTCAAACTTCACCGTTGTGTCATCTAGGCACACTGTCTGGGTGAGAAAGGCCGCTGAAAGGAAAGCATAAGGTAAAGGGAGAGTCAGCATAAGATAATCAATGTCAACACCAAAACAACACTTTTTCCAATTCATGGAAATATGGCATAAATATATGAAAACAAAGCATTATCAATTTATGTGAGACAAACTGTAGCCTTTGAAGAATTCCATTTCAGATGATGTGGAAAAGAGACAGGTGCTTGTTAAGTTATGATTTTGTAAGTAAATTCAACTTCCGTTTTAAAAATGTGTCTATGATCCTAACTGCAACAATGAAATGCTAAACTTCTGCATTTTTTTTTTTAAATTTGGGGTTCATTTTTTTCTGAAAGCACTGTCATAACAATAGAAAAACATCCAACTGGCTTTGAGGAGGTGCACCTATCCTGAATCACACATTATTACTATCTAAATAAAAGCAAAATCTGGCAAATACAAACACAAATATACCTGGCTGATCTACAACCCGTGTTGATGTGACGCTCACCTCCTATTGTGCTCTCCTGGAATTCATGGAACTGTCCCTTGACGAAGCGGAGCACTAAGCTAGACTTCCCAACGGCTGACTCCCCCAACAGCACCAACTTAAACTGACAGATCTTGTTCCCTGCATTGGGTCCATTGGGTCTCGTAGCTCCTCCCCGATTGGCCATGACCTAGTCAGATCCCCTGGTGCCCTGTGTGCCTCACTATCAGGACTTCTGCTGCGAGAAGTAGAGAAGATACCAGGTTGTTGAATATTAAAGACTAATAAAAAATGTGTTTACTCAAACTGAACATAAAAACATATCTTCTTACATTGAAGGAAATATCCTCCAACATTTTATGTAAAGAGTGCAATGTTCTCAAACACTGACAAAGTTCAAGTATTCAAGGGCCAAAATATTAACGGAAACAGTGTCTACAGATGACATGTGCTGTTAGAGCTGTGAATAGTACTCAAATAACCTGCTTTTTCCCCTTTGTTTTTATATAATGAGGGACTCTACATGGCTTGAAATAGAACAAAATTCTATGGCAATTACAGAATTACGAAAAAAATACCCTGCCGACTGGTTTTGTGTTGGCAGTTTGTGGTTGTTTTAAGTAATTTGTAATATTTAAAGGGAACTACAGATCTGCCAAAAGAACAGGAGTCATCATGCAACAAAAAATCTGATGAACATCAACAACTGTGCAAACAATTAAAAAAAAAAAAGATTCCAATAATACAAACTAGAGCAAGACCGATAGACTGATAAAACTAATGGAAGTAATTACTTACTTCATTATTATAGATCAGTTCAGTGTTTATTGTTGAAGTTTTTAATTTATATTATTTTTTTCTAATATGTCTGTAGTGGAGTATCATGAGAATTAACCAACACCTTCACTGTAGATAGAGACGTATTCTGTGTAATAAATACGTTTTGATAGTCTTGTCTCGTGCCACCTGTCCTGACTGACAATGTCAATCAAGTCCACTCAAAACAGAGCCAGTGCATTGAAAGTGATGCATTTCACACCCATACTTTCTCATGTCACATTCAAGCTTCAGCCCATAGTATCACACTTCAATATGCCGTGTACTACTCAGTCATTTCAAATAAACAAGGCTTCTACAGATTTTCCACAATAATATCATTTTAGTTACATTTTGCCACAGCAAAAAATAAAGTGTGTAAAGTTCTCAATTTCCCCTTGAAAGCAACAAATACATTTACATACAAAATACACATTGAATAAAATAAAATGTTAAAATATAGTTACAATGCAACGTAATAAATTCACGTTCCCTTTGTCTTTGAATTATGAAAAGGCAAATCTATTTGTATATTTATTAGTTCAATAATTAGTCATCAGTCAACATGCAAAGCCATCATTTAAATATAACCATGTAATCATTGACAAAATGCTTCCAAAGTTACACACACATATATATGTCTTGCCAACAGTCCCCTTTTGAATTACAATATCAAAGAGTCCTTGATTTTAACCTTCCTTGGATAACTATGACCTGGATAACTGAGAACCTTCACAGACAATATAAAAGAGGCAAAGAAAGCCCACCACAACCACATCGGTACTGCAAGCAAAGAAAGCCTTGTCAGAGAGTTGTCACCCACCCACATTATTTGAGTGTATTACAACTGCAAGCACCTCTGTATGAATACATGCCATGCATTCAGGCATTTCTTAGTAACTTATTTAGGACTGAACTGCTGACTAATTTGTGCACAAACTATGACTGTTGTCAAGAGAGAATAGCATTTTATGTGCGATTGTGCAAGGAGAATTTATCCTGTGCATGATATGTGGAAATTTATCACTGACCACAAAAATGACTATTATTACTTTTACCGTGCATCCCCACCAATCACCTTATCCAGGAGGCGGATATTATGCCTACTGACAAAAACACAGATACCTTATCATACTCACATATGCTCTCTAATGCAATAAAGTACAATGACTAATCAAAAATCTACCTTTGTAAAGCATATTAGTCACACTTTTGTTGATATTGTTCGCTGAGAGGCCACAGTTTTGATGATGTTGTACTGTATTATATAACATTGTAAGGTGTACAGAATGTACAGATGCTCATGCTTGTTATATTTAACTGGTATACTATTGCATGAATATTGTCCTATTTATATATAAAGGCAAAGACTGGTCTAGTCACCTTTTGTGTCAGTCTGTCAAGTGCTGTCTTCTGCTGATGTTATATCAGTCATCAATACATCAAAGCATCAACAGGGTTATATATAATGTCTTGGTCACATATTGAAAGAATAATCTGTTTGACATGTCTATAGATACGATTTAAGCAGATTTCTGAAACATCACAAAAACCTGTGCCTTTAAATACTTAACTTATATTGCTAAATGCTTTGCAACGGCGATATTAATAACATAATAGGCCTACATTACATATTAGCTTAGAAAAAGCATGCACACGTGTCAAATGATTTCTTAAAATGCAAAACATATACAGGGATGGGGAAGAACACTGCTTTTAAATAAAAAGCTTTGCGACACATGGCACATGAAAGTGACTAGTGAGGCTGTCACTGAAGTAATTAGGCCGGGAGATTATCCTTTACATTAACCAAGACAATTTGACAATAAACATTTTAAACACAGGAAAGCATGTCGAAAACAGACATACGCAGGAGAAACTGCTGCGAGAAACCAGTTAACTTGAACGGCGTTTGCTCAGACTCATGACAGGAACTGTCAACAAATGCTGCGCACTGCAATGGTCACAAACTATTTGGATATGACTGTCGTTAGTTGACTGTAAACACATTTGCTGATGTCAGCTGTGGCCATTTAACTGTTTTGATTTTAGAGGGGGACGCCATTTTCCAAACTGTTTTTATTATCTAGCTAGTTAGCTTACCTGCTCTTAGCCAACCATAGCTTTTAAACTATTCACTTAGCCTGCCATCCACTTTAAGAAAAGCACATAAGTACGACAGGCTCAGCTAACTTACATACAGCAAAAGGAAATACGATGGGTTAACAAGCTAGTCTTTGTATTGCTAGATAACGTTATCAAACTGAAATGTTGTTAGCTAATGTTATTTGATGGGGAGTAGCCAAACCCCTTAATTAAGAAACACTAGCTTGCTAGCACTTTAGCATTCCACCCACTGACCTGATTCCACCCAGTTAGCTTTTAGCAATCACAAAGTCAAACGCACGCTTGCTATGCCATGCGCTTGCTAATGACACCACTTGAACACAGAAAAGAACCAGATGGACTCGGTAAGACGTGACAAAGGCCTGTATTTCTGCATTCCCTTAGCTGTCAAGCAACACCGACAGTCAGCTAGCGCTAGCTAACGATACTCCCCGATGACAACTGAGCAAATGTTAGCGATAGCCAGTCAGCCAGCTGGAAACCACAACTTGTCGATTCTTGTCAAGTACGCTACCTGAGAGCCAGACGATGTTTTGAACTTTAAATACCACCGCTGTAGTATTTACACACGGAACCCGGGGCACTGTGATGAGGTGATGTTGGGGAACCAAGAAAATAAATTCAACAATCCCGTCACGTCTCCTCCTTTCTTTCTTCTCGCAACTTCCCCTTAGAACCAAAACACAAACAACCTCTTCCGCCCCCCCTGCCACGTCACACAGCGCGTTTATCCTCCGTTACCAATGACACCAAATAACTTTTAATGATCAAGATAATTAGTCGTTACTTATATATTTATATAACACAACGAATATAAAATATATGATATATTAATTTATAATACAAAACTAATATTGCATTGTTTAATAGTCACATATTTATAGCCTAGTAACTTTACAAGCTGGTGAAGAAAGCTCCAAAACGACTGTATTTCTTAAGGAAGCTTAAGAAGGCGAAATTACCTTTAACAGAGGAGCAATAGAAAGCATCCTGACTGGAAACATCACAAACTGGCATGGGATATGCATAGCCCAGGACCCGAGGGCTCTGCAGGGGTGATTAAACTGCTCAGAAGATCAATGGACACATCTATTAGACCTTTAAACTCAAATTCATCCTCAGCACTGCTCCATTGAATATAGTTTATTTACCCTTTTGTTGTTGATTTACAACCTGTTTTAATGTGCCAAATAAACCTACCTTGTACCTTATATACATAGCCTACCCTAATGTCGTTTGTATAAAAATGATTACACTGAAGCAGGTGGAAGAAAAAAGAAAAAAGATCAATATTTGTGTTTAGATAAAGCAAGTTTTGTTACTATAATTAATAATAATCGTGAAAATGATGCTTAAAGCAGTGGTTCTTGTCACCTTTTCACTTGTGAACACCGTTTTATATACAGTCTATGGTGAACACACATCTTCATGCTAGGACCATGGTTAGTCCTGTTTCAGTGGATTCATTTTTATAGGCCTGAGGAACTGAAGGTATCCAGTATTTCACAAGATTTTTTTTTTATTGATTGAACACAAAGCAGACAAAGGTTCCGGTAGAAGATAGCTAAATTTGACACGTATTTGATTAGAATTGCATTCCCTACATTTAGTAGTAGGCTACAGCCGTGGTTCTCAAAGTGGGGTCCGGGGAACCCCAGGGATCCTTGAGAGGATTCCAGGGGGTCCCCAGCAAAAAGGGGAATAAATTATTTTCACTACAATTCCATCCATTAGAAACACAATGAAGGAATGTATGACTATTTTGGTCATGAGTTTCATATATTTTCTGTAATAAAACATCTAAAAACTCAACATCCGATCAGATGGTTGATCCCGGGACAAAATCTTATCAAGTTGGGGTCCAATTGGGTGGTCTAATTTGAGTCAGTTAAGGTGTCCTTGATGTGAAAAACTTTGAGAACCATTGGTTACAGTATACAGTAGTATATAGCCCGTTTAGGCTTTCTGGGGCCCAAATAATTAATGTAGGCCTATGCTGCTCTTCAAGACAGAGAAAACTCTAAAGGAGGTAACAGTGTGGCTATTTGCAACAGATTGTACTAATTATCATTATGTATATTAAAACAAAAAACAAAAGAACCCAACCTTAATTCATGAACCGTTTAGTTACTGTGACTCAGTGTGTAAAAAGTACATAAAGTCTCAGAAAGCTTGTGCAAGCCAGTGCCATTCTCTCGTGAGCAAAAAAGTAGTTTGTGCTACTAGCAGTAGAAAAAAACTCACTGAGCAAAAATGAAAAAAGGGACACCGGAGCTAAGAGTGATGTGATGCTTGTATAAAATAATATCTGATAAAAAAATAGATTACATGACCTAAATACAGGTCCCCATAGTATATAACCGCATGTTCTCTCACTGGCCTAAAATAAGGTGTGCTTGAAATGTATCACATGGGTTGAATAAATATTTATAGAAAGGGTGATTGGTTGAACGTAGGCCCACAACTGACTGCTGAGTGTAGGGAACTGTAGTATAACAACGAGCCAAGAGGTGTCAGTATAGCTAAATGAATGTCGAAATTTAGTTCTGCGAGGAAAAGCAAAGCTCCGCCCTGCTCCCTCGTCTCTTCCGGATAAGCCACGCATGATATCAGCACATTTTATTTATTGTGGAATATAATTTTTATATGTTGTCTGTGTTGTGTGACATTTTATACCAAAACACTTTGTTTATCTAGCGGCGGTCTGTTTCATATAGCTCGCTAAGATCCCTTAAACAAACTGAGCAACATCCAGTCATGGAGGAGGAGACAGTGGAGACACCAGAGGAGCAGCTGGCAAAGCAGCACCGCAAGGAAAAGAAAGACCTGCAAGGTACCTGAACCTCAGCCATTTCTACTCTTTGTAGTTAAGTTTATCAGTTTGTTAGCATTTAAATTTGTGCTTTATTTGTTGGACAACCAATCCATAATCAAACAAAGTAGTATAAATATAAATTCAAAGGAGACAATTCTGAGCAAAATGTAAGGCCCATAATATTAGTGTTCTATTGCTCAGGTGTGTTTACTAGTCAGTGTGTTTCAGTAGCAGGCCATGCTGATTGTAGCTGTAGGGGTGAAATTCACACAGAATCATAGATGGCAGAAAACTGCAGATCTGTCTTGGTGGAAGATTTCGTACCTGTTATTGTAGCGTCACTTCCGATCAATCATGTCCAAATCTGTTTTTAACCAGCTCTTAAAGGCAAAATACAAGCTGTAACATTGCATGTGTCCAGACCAGAAATAGGTTTGATACTACACTTTTGCCATGTTAGGTAGGCTATATTTTTTAACTCACAGAGAGAGGTGCAGCAACAGATTTGAATTTAAAAAAAAGCAAATTTCAGTTTCTTTGAATAAAAAACAACACATCAAGGTTCATTAATATCATCTGTAAGTGTATTTTTCTTCATATTGGTCATCCTGGCCATCTAATTTTCAACTTTAACTTTTCTAACCAGCATCTAGCATCATCTTAGAGCTGTATTCTGTATATAGTATTCACAAGCTTTACTGAATATTGTTTTGCCAAACAATCTTTGCTTCACCTTTAGCTAAAATCCAGAGCTTGAAAAATGCAGTCCCAAAAAATGACAAGAAAAAGAGGAAACAGCTGACAGAGGAGATTGCCAAACTAGAGGCTGACCTCAGCCAGAAACACGAGGAGGAATTAAGGCAACTCAAATCTACCGGTGATGCAGAGGTAAATGTCTGAAATCAGGTGACTGACAAACGGTTATGCTTTACATTAGGAGGCATGGCTGCCTTAAAAAGACAAACCCTTTTCAATGCAATTCCTGTATAATTTATTGCACAACACGTAATTGTCATTAACATATGTATTATTCCAAATAGACTCATGAATGTACTAAACACGCACATAGTTTAATATGTTGGAGGTACTTTATAACAGAAGCAATTGCGAATATATACATATGCACATAATTATTTTTTTGTTGTCACATTTGTATCTCATTATTCATGGTTATGTCCAGTCTGTTATTATATAAATGTCAATTTGCAACATAACCACAGCTCTCCTCACTCAATCATATAAGGTGAAAGAGGTGATAAATGGAGTTGGGACCATGAAAACAGAGGATGGGGAACAAGAAGATGTGAAACAGCCACGTGTAACCAAGGCCCAGAAGAGAAGGGTGAGATACAGGTTCCACGTCAAATAGGAGCATTTTAAGTGTTTTTTTTGCCCATTCATTGACATACTCAGAACGATGGACGAAGCACACTATTAATCTATTAATCATCCTATAATCTATGTCAGTACCTTAGACTTTATTATGATTATTGGTTACTCCTCTACATTTCATTTACTATTATTTGTTTAATCAAACATTTTTGTTTTCTTTCCTTTTTTGTTTCAGTCATGATTCCAAGTACTATTTATGTTTAAATGATCGTAAAATGACATGATTATGTTTTAATGCATTTTGTTTAAATGATCCTTTCCAGGACAAGAAGGCTGCCCAGGAGAAGGAGCGGGAGAACAGGATAGCAGAGGCAGAGGTGCAAAACCTGCAGGGTGTGAGGCACCAGGAGGGTTTGATGCTGGCTCAGAAACTCGCCCAGCAACAGCTTCAGATCAAGGAGATCTCTTCTGATGGCCACTGCATGTACCGTGCCATCGAAGATCAGCTGGCACAGAGATCGAAGGTACATATTGTTGTGGGAGTATTATAGCTGTAGCTGTAGTTTGAATACCAAATCAGAGATGTGATATGCGAAAGTGTACCAACTACACTCCTCGCACTATCTAGAGTTGCTATAATTAAAATTGGTACAATGCTGCTTTGACAAACTTTCACTAATGTTATTCTTGAAGTTCAAACACGGTGAATACATGTTATATTCTGTTATGTATTATTCTAGCCTGGGTTCATCATGAGTGTGAAAGAGCTGCGCTCCCGCACTGCTGAGCACATGAGAAGCCATGCAGATGACTTCCTGCCTTTCCTCACCAACCCCAACACTGGTGACATGTACACAACAGGTAACACTTTGATCTTTATTTTGGTTTTCAGAAGCAATCTGTCAAAGGTATAAGTATACTAAAGACCTATAATGGTTGCCAGAGATATTCCATATGACATTATGTTTTTAGAAAGTAATTCTGTACATACACAGTATTCACGAATGTGTGTGTGTGTGTGTGTACTGGTTTCCAGATGAGTTTGAGAAATACTGCAGTGACGTTGAGCACACAGCAGCTTGGGGTGGACAACTAGAAGTGAGTTGTTTAAGTTTTTGCACAGATACACTGTGCTGTTGCTCCTTATACTTTTGCTCCATTTCCTTTTTTGTCTTTCAAAATGCATTGTTACAAGCAGGAACTGTACAGTGAGTACAGATGGATATTCCAGCATCCTTATGAAGTATCTATAAAAAGGTAACACAACATAACTATTTACAACCAGTGAGGGAGGTTGAGTAATTGAAAGGCATAAAAGAAAAAGGATAATAAAGATGTTTGTAGCAGTTTGGCCTCACACAGTTACAGGACAGTACAGTGTATGAAAGAGACAAACAAAGTAAAATTCATGGATGTTATTTCAGTTCATTATCTTAACAAAATTGGGTCTCAGAGGTTTGACATATTGCAACCACTTTTCCCACTGTTGGATGTAAATATGCATATTCAGTTTAAAGGAATAAGTTATCTTTTCCATCATGTAGAGCTCCATTGCGATCTATCCAGTTGTTCAGTTGTTAATCCTTCATCTCTTACGAAGAGCCTTATTCCCCACTGCCCATATTATACCCATTATGTATTTATAAATCCCTTTGGAATCCAGGGGGGGGGCACAATTATGTGGTTAAGACATCAAATGGTGTTTAATTGTGTTTTAAAGCTCCTTGTGCTTTTCAATAGTGATTTTCATTTCCATGACTCTTCCCCCAACAGTTGCGAGCTTTGACCCAAGTTCTTCACATGCCAATAGAAGTGATCCAGGCCAACTCCTCAACTATAAAAATTGGGGAGGAATTTGACAGTGAATCCATCACCCTTGTGTAAGTAGGATTAGTAGAATTGTTCAAATATAAACAGTTGAAGTAGTGTAAAATGTGTAACAAAATACAAAGCTGAAAACATTACATATAAATTAGAGATTAAAGTGGTATTTACAACAGTTGAAACCTGATGAAACCAGTCAAGGGATTTGTTGTGAGTTTGAATATAATCTATAATTATGTAAAATAAGCATTTATGAAAGGCTTATCAAACGTCTTCTCTCATAGAGCATGCTGTATGTAGAGAATGTAGAGAACTAATAACATCATGACAATCACTCTAAAGCAGCTATAGACAGTATATCTATTCATAAACTATATTAAATAATAAATTCTAAACCTATTTTCTCATTGTTTGCAGTTATATGCGTCATGCCTATGGACTAGGAGAACATTATAATTCTGTGGAGCGGCTAAAGGACCCAGTGAACGCAGAGGACAGCTGAGAGGCAGCTCAGTCTTGGTGTGACTTAAACCAGTGTGTGTAATGTTGAGAGTGTACGAGCCACTCACACCAAGGGCCCCTAAATACGAATGTATTTTAGAGGGAGGACCTCACCCCCCCATTGAAGATACTGTTAAGTTGAGATGAACGGAAAATGTTGCTAATTTCAGAATGGCAATTTTCTGTTAAGAAGTCAAACGATATCAGTGGGGAGAGTGGAATCTAATATAATGCATCATTTCTGAAAAATAGCCTTGAAAAGGAAATTAATGATATTACACTGGACACCCTCGGCCTATCTTAGTGACCCCGGGGTTTCCTTCAGCCCATTTGAGAAAGTAGTGGTAAAATACTGTGTATCTAAATTCACTTGGGCAGGAGAGGATGTAAGAGCTGCTGCTTATGCATGTCACTCAACCAAATGTCAACAATCACCGAGAGGTTGTTGAACTATTGCAGTGTACTTGGAATTAACTAAATTGTTGACCTTGTAAAACATGTCTGTGTTACATAAACATATGCAATACTAATAAGGTATGTTACTGCTTTATTTTAGTTATTTATTTTTAACTTAAGGTGATCATCAAAAGGCATATGCCTTGAATTATTTTTTAACAAAAATTATCTGAACAAAAAGATAATGAAATACCTGCACACTGCTGCCCCAGTCTTTCCTCTTCGTTAATTCTACACAGACATGATATTATGACCACAAATGGTCTCCCTCGGGTTAATTCCAGTTGTCAGTTTCATACACTAAAATAGTTTAAACATATGTCATCTCTGCATATGGTAAACTGTATAGATACTGGAGGCCTACAGAACATATCTATAATCATAAACTCACTGCCTTTCAATTTGTCATAAAATACAGTAAAATGCCAGTGGTGGAAAGTACTGAAGTACAATGTTGAAGTACTTTGAGTATTTGTAGTTTGTTACTTTATACTTAAACGCCACTACATTTCAGAGGGAAATATTGTTCTTTATACTTAATTACATATATATTGACAGCTTACTAGTTGATTTTTAGATTAGAGTTTAAATACAAAACATATGTTTTAGGTTTTATTCTAATAGGTCACTGATGCACCACACTGTAGGAAATAATTGTATGCAGGCAAAAGAAGTATGAGGTCTATAATGAAGTTGTTGTGTCTTTCATGTGGTTCATATAGCCTATCCTTGGCAAAGCAAGCGATAAACTAAGATACCAGGGCTCCTCCCTCTCTTGTTCTGGTAAAAGACAAACCTTTGGTGCCTCCCAAACGCAGACCTGTACCAAAAGAAAATTTTATATAAAGCAAACACTCAAGTACCAGCTCTACTTGAACAAATAATAAAAAGTTCCTACACTGGCCAAAACTAGCTCCTCGACCAACTATATCAAAATGCTTCTTATGTTAATGCATCAATAATTATAAATCAATATAACATTGCTCCTAAAGCAGACATTCTGCTGGAGTTATTTTTAATAATTTAAATACATCTACTTGTGTAGATTTATATTTCTGCTTTTACTGAAGCAAATGAGCTATAGTTCTTCCACCACTGGAAAATGCTGTGGAGTTAGAACTGAAATGGACATATATCAACAAACAAACACACATACCCCAGGCCGATAAACCATGCAATAATGTGTACTGTATGTGTACTGATATGTTTAACACTTTTTGCTTCAGCAAATATAACTCACTGAATTTTTTTAGCTAGAGTTGTCAAACCTTTTAACATAGTACCCACACTTCTTTACAACAAATGGCACCAATTCAGTCCTCTACAAAAATCTCACAGACCTCCTGAGTTGATGTTAAATACATGGTAATACATGGTTTTACAAGCTACCCCATATCAGGGTAGATTTTAACACGTGCTGAGGGTAAGTTGTAACAATAACAACGACAAAAGAAGCAAAAATGGATGCCATGCAAAAAGATAAGCTTCAAAACAGGTATAGTGAAACAAAACAACAAAGTTACCCTCTCCCTGTAACATGCTATGTCTGATGACTCGTAAGCACGTGTGTTTATGAAAATGTATCTACTTGAACAAACTTACTTGACAGTATACTTAATAAACTCTAAAATGTACTTAAAATGCAATTGATATGCTTTGTATTCTCTCTACTTATATTAACTTAATTCCGATGTGGGATTAATACGGGATTTTTGAATTGAGTTGGATTGAATTGAACACATTGAAGTATATGCCTCACAACACAGCTGTTACTACTAGATGTTGTTCCGCCTCAACGCAAATCCTCACGACAAGTCAAAAAGCGTCTTGTCGCCATGGGAACTTCAAGGCGAGTGCTCTATGTTGGTTGTCCAAGTTTGCCATGGAGTCAGTGGCCAGAGCTTATTATAGTAAAGCGACTTCTTTAAATTTGAGTTCGAAGAAACTAAAGGACGTCCCCGGGTGTGTTTCCAGATTAACAAACCTCTCAGTGCTGCTGCTGAACAACAACTCCATCAGCGCCCTGCCTGCCGAGCTGCTCTCTTTAAAACGCGTGAGTCTCCTTCGTTTGTTTGCTCCGAGCTCATCTGTTTGCTGGACATTTTCCAAAATAACACCTTTATTCATACAATCCCTGCAAGCTGGTTAAGCTCAATTTGGGAAATAATGCCTTGAAGGAGGTCCCCGCTGTTTTAGGCCATCTGGAGTCATTGAAGAAACTGTATCTGTTCAACAACCAAATTACAGTGGTGCCACCTGAGGTCATAGGTAGGTCCTTACTGTTCTGCCTGATTAGCACCTCTGAAGATTTGTTAAAAAACACAAAGCTAAAACGAACCCCTTTATTATGTGTTACAGATGGCTTACACAACCTTGTTGTGCTCAATCTGAACCACAACCAGATTCAAAGGCTTCCACCTGAGATTAAAAGGTACACCATGGTATTCAAGATGTCCTTACTTGCAATAATAGATTTTGAAGATGACTAATGATGTAATATTTGTGCATTTAAATGCAAAATTAACTTCGATAAACTAAGAATGTTCAAATGGAGGTTATAAAGTGGTTACGAATAATGCATTTTTATGTTAAAAACAAATTTAAAGCTGTCTCTCCTGTTAGCTTGAGATGGCTTCAACATATCAGTGTGCTGGACAATCAGCTGGAGGAGGTTCCTGCTGAGTTGGGTCATCTCACTATGTTGTCTGAGATAAACTTGACATCCAATAAATTGTCCTGGCTACCTCAGCAGCTGTACCAGTGTAAAGAACTAACCAGGTTGTATGTAGCCAGAAACAAGCTGACCAGTCTACCAGAGGTGGGTATTCACTTGTGTAATTTTTAAATTTTGTCCTCAGCTCATAGAAAACACACTTAGCAGTTTTTGCATGTTTACTTGACTTTTAGCAATGCAATTGAAATTCTTTATACAAATTAATATGTGGTTAACTATGGCTAACTATAATTTTCTTGAACCTATTGGACATAAAGAATAGGATTTCATATTTAAACAAGGTAGTTTTAGGATATTAAGTCACACCCACGACGTATGCTGTCACAGTCAAGTTCTAACTTCAGCTTTACGATTTTATTAAACAATGTGGCAGCTACATGACCAAACACTTACATTTCACTCAGGGAATTGGGGCACTGGCAAAACTCCAGGTTCTAGATGTGGCTGGGAACAAGTTGTCTATGTTCCCCACTGAGGTAAGGTGTTAGCTAATTTAGCAGCACAATGCTGTGTCATAGTGTAATCTAAACGCCAACGCTTCACTGAATGACACAGGACATTGCTCTGTGTAGTTTCACCTGCTGCCCTTGAAGGAGCTCTACTATGAAGGCAACAGGTTTGTGCGCTGTGAGCCGATATTGTCAGTACAGGATGTGGAGGTGCTTACGTTAAAGGTAAAGTCACTGAAGTAACAGCAGACACCTACCATATCATCCACTATGTAAGATAGCTCACAATATGGCTTTGTGTTTATTCAGTAACATTGTATTTGGTGTATTTGCATCTCATTATTCCTGCTTCATCTTTGTCTGCCAGGAACTGGTTGCCAGATTTGCCTTGCAGGAGAACAGGAACAGGTCTTCTCTGGTCCACAGGATGCTTCCCCACTACCCACTCCTGACCACCCTGTTGGCCAGTGGCAGCTGTTGTGCGCTCTGCCTGGGTCCCTTCCTCCACACCTGGCTGGAGTGTGTGCATTTTGTCAATCTGAAGAAGGTGTGAAAAGATGTTCTTAAAGATTTGTGATCTGCACAGAAATAAGGTAAATGTATAGCGGCTCATGCATTTACATGTGTTTTGTCATGTTTATGTGTGTTACAGGACATGAAAATGAGGAGTTCGCTGACTATTCCAGTGCGTGCCCTTCTTTGTTCGTACAAGTGCTTTAATACAGATGGACACTCCTACTATGGTGTTGCTGCAAGACAAATGCAAGTTCAATAATAATGGGTACTATCTATCTCAAACACTATGGACACATATCTGTTAATACACACATTTAACAATAAACACTCACCAAGACAATGCATTTCTGGCAGTAGTTAGATGTGTTAAAGTATATTAATATGGTGCTATGATTTCCAGTATATGAGTTTTTGTGTCCTTCCAACATCTCACAGATGCCGTTTGACTCTGTGGTCACTAGGTGGCATCAAAAGAACACTGAAAAATGTCCATTTAGTTGGACTCTGTTTTAGTAATGATAGCATGTAGAGTATATTTATGCGGTGTGCCAACCACAGCTTTCAGAAAATTCCTAAAAATAGAATCTGTATAATAGGTCTGTACATGGTGACTTTGCCTACTACTGTTTACTACTTATACAACACCTTTGTACATTCAGTTCAGGTATGTAATATTATATTTATAATTATAACTGCCAAGCCTGTAGATACTTTCACCATATTTGTACAACATAAAGAATACACGAAGGCTCAACCATTACAGTTAAGTTTAATTTTAAACTATAGTATTTTGTGGTACATTACACAATTACAGTATGATCATGAAGTTGAACCAATACCAGTTTTAACACAAATGGGACATTTTAACCTTCATTAAATTAGAGTTTATTGCAGAACTGTTGTGTTAGACTTGCATAAGTTGTAGCTAGGTGTACCTAAAGTAAAGTCAAACACTGATGACAAAATTCTAGTGATGCCTGAATAACAATGTTACTAGAATATATCTTCAACACGTATTTTGGCTGTGTAAATCTAGTGAGATTGTATTCCCTTGTCAGTGATGATCAAGCTGTACTGAGACTCCATAGCTGCCCCATCTCTATCTCCATCTCAAGCCAGTGGCATCTGTTCCTACCTGCCACACAAGAGAGAGAGAGAGAGGGAGAGAGAGGCAGTGAGAGAAAGAACTTCATTTCTAGCAAATTAATTTCCCATCCACGCCTCCAGAGCAGCTCGTTCGCTAGCTGCTGCGGCCGCTGCTGCGTGTGTCTACTGAGTCGGAGCCTCATGCATAAGGCATCAGGTTTAATTGCAAACCCAGAAACTAATGACTTTGGACTGGTTAACAGCAGGGGAGCCATACATCTCGAGCAAACTGAATGAAAAATCAGCTCAGAGGAGAGAAAAAAAGGAGCCTAGCCCCTAATTGATGAATAATTGAAGCGGCGAGCTACAGGGCATAATTGTGACATTTTGTTTCAATCAATTTCCAAGTGGTGTGGGCGAAAGTGCACTTAAAGGGAAAAAGGCAATGACAAAGAATGAGAAAGAAAGAGAGAGAGATAGAGAGAGCGGTTGGTGATGGAAATGGACATTGGCTCTTCAGTCACTGCAATGACATGTGCTGGGGCAAAAGACCAGACTCATTCAAACACAAAATGACTTTTCTCTCTAGCTCCATCTCACTTTGTAGGTTTTCTGTCAAACTCCTGTTACAGTATGCCATTGTTACGTCACTTTTTCACTCCCAGCCGATGGATCTATATTTTTTTAAATGATTTCTTTTTTCCATTTTCACTTGCCTTATTCATTCCTAAAAAGTCAACTCCACAGCTACTGTCCATTTACAGCACAGACAAATTAAAGTGAGGCTGCCATCTGTTTCAGCGGATGTATGTGTTTGTGTTTTCAGTACAGCCTAATTTCCTTTCCTAGTCAGCTTAGTTAGTTAGTCCAGCCAGAGTACGCCAGAGTATGCCAGAGTATGAGGGCAATGGGCCAAGTCAGCCAGTGTGGTGGACCTAAACCACCACACCAGGCTGTCTTTTCCTCGTTGGGCCACTGTGGCACAGCACCATCTGAGTTTTTGTATTTTCCATTCATAGTATCGATTTTTGTTTAATTTTCAATAAAGATTTAATAAATTATTTTAATAGCCTACTATGATGCATGTTTGCAAATACGCAGCCCATCAGTGCTCCACCCAAAAGCGAAAACCTTGTCATGTGATTAGCATTCTCTCCAACATTTTTCAGGATTTCACTGCAGAACCAGGTCTCATCAGAGTATATAGGGTCAATTCTCTTACCTAAAGATACTTAAAGAAATAGTTCAGCATTTGGGAAATACCCTTATTCAGCTACTTGCTTAGAGTTGGATCAGAAGATTGATATCACTCTCATGTATGGTGAGGATGAAGCCAGATTCAGCAGCCACTTAGCTTAGCATAGCACAAAAACTGGAAATAGGAGCAAAATGGCTAGCTTTAGAGATACTACCAGCACTCTCTTTGGTCCCGGTGAGCTTTAGAGGTGCTGGTAAGTGAATTTTGTTGCCTATCACAGAGCCAGCCTAGCTGAATAGCCTTTGTGCTAAGCTAAGCTAACCAGCTGCTAGCTATACTGTACAGACATGATAGTGGTATAGACATCCTCACCTAACTCTTGGCAAGAATGCAAACAAGTGTATTTCCGAAAAGGTTAAACTAGTCTTTAAATGACACTTGCATTCAGATGTATCTGTTTTACACTCAGAAGCTTTCAAATTTGTGCAAACATTCTTCAGTAAAATGTTATGTTATTCTAGAATAATTACACTGGGAACCATAATTAAGTCCAGCTCTATCAATACACTGCACTTCACAGGGAAACTTTGCTTGGCTACATCATTGCAGACTTGGCTCCACAGCCTCTAGTACTGGAAGGAGTTGTATGTTCACACATTTACATTCAAACGTTTTAGAGACTTACTTAATTACCATAACTAAGATTACACACACACACCATTTTGTTCTAGGGTGAATTATACTATAAATTATGTATAACTTCAGTAAATATTCACTAGATATACATAATAACCTCAAAATGGAAATTAAGATTGTGTTTTAAGGGGTGCATATGAACATGGCTAATAAATGGGTCATTCCATTTTGCTGGCACCATGCTATTGGGTGAAAGGCCAACAGTGGCCTATGTGCCTTCTTGAAGGCAGCAGATGTTGGGTCCTGAAGCTGTGAAGCAGCAACAGCAGCAGCAGCAGTGGCACCACTATAGCTCATTGGCCTGCAGGACTTATCTGTTAGTCGGTCTGGTGTTTGGTGTCAAGCTTTATGCATGTATTCATAGTAACACACATCCCTCTTTGGCACACTGCAGAAAAGCAAATACAGTCACTTCACCCACTCTGCATTGATGACACACCATCAAGATAATTTTCCCCCCATCTCTTTGTTTTCATCATGTCGCTTCACAAAACACATAGTCGCACCCTGACATGTGCTCACACATTTTTTCCATATCACCGAGCTGTCCCTTATGATTGCCATATTTAGAGAGTCCTGTGTTTTTGTACATAATAATTCTAAAAACCACAGCTTGATTGACATCTATGTAAATGAGGAGGTTGCATCCTCAAAGGAGACACCATACGGATGGGAGCAGCACACTGACGAGAGGCATCTACAAAAGGCGCTTGTAAATTCCTGACATGCCTAGCATATGTTAATGAGTCATTCTCTCGCTCTGATATAATTACTATGAGGGGATATTGCCTTTGGTGGAAATATCTGTCTCACATGACATGGATACCTCATGGGGGTGAAAAAAGTAAAGAATGATAAAGTAGTGGGTGCATTAATTCTCATTTACCGTGCTTGGAGGTAAAGAGAGTGATGTTGGCAAATTCACTCAGGATGATATATTGGGGAGAAGGCACAAGGGGTTCATTACATACCTCCTTTGTTAAAACGCTTTCTACGGTCTTGTATCGTTTGTTAGGGGGTATTTAGTCTGTCTTGTCATTTGGAGCACTTACTTAGGGTGTCTTTAGAGGAGCCTATAGCTGCTTGAGCTCACATTGCATCTTGTGGCTGGAAAGCAAGTGATATGTTAGCTAAAAACAGACTAAAGGGTCTGAGTGCAAGCTTTTTTTTTAAAGGGATATGGTGAAAGTGTGGCCCCATAGTCATATGCAGACAGTCTCTACTCTGTATCATCAAGTGTCAGTAAAAAGTGTTAAGCGCATAGCATATTATTTGCAAGGTGGTTTTACATGAATCCACATTTTTAGGTTTTATAGTATTACGCTTGGTTAGTCATTTTTAGAGATCCATCCAAGCCATGATTGTGGTCTTCACCCTCCGAAGAACGATTTGACAGCGGTTACCCTGATTTCTCCTCTTGTCTCCTTGGGGCAACAGCAGAGGTGCTATTAAAATGAGTAGCATTGATTGCTGAATTAGGGACCTTGTGATTGGAGAGAGCGAGGGAAACAGCCATTCGATAGCGAGCGGCAGGACGGTGTCATAGCCAGGAGTGTGCACCACTCCAATCAGTAGAATCTATTGTCGTGCATCGCTGCCCATGACAGATCTTGGTATCGAGCCACTGGCAGAGTACCAGGGTATTGTCTGGTTGACGGCAGAACAATAAAATCTGTTGAGTTACTAATGACCGTGGGCAGTAGGGGGCAGTGTGATTCTCTGCTGGTTCTGGAGCAAATGAGGAAAGAGATGCACTGATGCACACACCACACTGAGATATGCCTGATGAATCTTAAGAGATAGAGCAGCTAATAAAAGCAAGAACAATGAGCATTTTTTTGGAATTCAAAGCTTAACTGAAATCCAAGCATCACATCAGAGCATTGTAACTCATGTGTGACTATTAAATGTAACAAGTGCAACCAAAAATGAGGAAAGGTGGAAGTTTAATGCACTCATTGATGCATATCAACAGAAAAAGAGATGGCAAAGACAACAGAAGACAATAACTGTGATATCGCTACATCAAAATGAACACAATTCAACAAAGAATCATCCTTGATATGGATGGGAAAAAGACACTAGAAAAGATAGATTTGAAATGCACTAGACCATAAAAAGATGCTACAAAACAAAGCCACTCTTCTTTTTTTCACATCACAATATAATACATAAATATCAGTTTGAATAGAAGCAAGTAAACTGTCGGTCCTTTGAGGTTACAAGGAAACCATGCCATTACTGAGCCATTCCTCATTATTTGAGACAAGAGCCTGGCCGTCAGGGCAGCAACCTTTCTGGCATTTCTGGGTCAGCACAAACCACGCTGCGGAAACATCTTTATCATGTCGCATTTTGTTGAAGATTTAAGACAAAAACACTGCTGGAACTTCAAAAGAACAAATAAATCTTTAATCTTGAGTGTCTTTGAATCTGTTCGAACATTTCCTTGGATTTGGTAATGACAGGGACTGTGGAGAGGAACGAATAAACTGTGTTCCTGTTTGTTCAGGAGAGAGAGAGACTGTTTATTTATTTTGGGAACAAAACTGGAGAGAAAATCAGACTGAAAAGGATGTTGATGCTGCATTATATCTTTTGATATCACTTCAGATAGTTCAATCAGTAGGATACCATGTGGTATTTTATGATCTGTGCTTTGATGCTTTCATTTCCCCCAAATAATTATCATTTAATGTGTGATATTCATTTCTATCATGCTAAGGTTCTGATAGTACTCCTTTCACTTAGGTGACTTTTCAATGAGAAAATGCATGTTCTCTGACTCACATGTATGAGAGTATTTCACTTTCTTATAGCTACCTTATTTGATTCATTATTCAAAACAATCTGGCACATGAATTCAGCCTGTCAGTTACCTGCTGAGTCAACCCTACGAAAGCTTTCAGTTCCAGCTCTACTCTACTCTATCATCAAGATGATTGACGCCACACAATCTCGAAACCCAGTTTGAGGTCATGTGATGGCCACTGGAGCGTGCCTGGTATAGCGGAACGGCAAACGGGTGGGACACCAGGTAGCAGCATCTGGTCTCCGGGTTTTTCTAGAACACACACTGCCTGTGGCGCTGCAGGCTTGGCTGGCCGAACATCTGTCTGAGATGTGCAGGCCGGCTGGATGAGCAGACCCACAACCCAACTAACCAGCCAAATGAACGCCCTGGACAAGTGAATGTCCTTCAGGAACATGTGGGTTAATGTGTCTGTTATCTCAGTCTAAGATTTCTGCTCATTCCTTCCTATGATATATACAGTTTTTCCAAAGCTGCAGTCATTGTTTGTTCTTCTTTCTGCAGCAATTTCTCAAGATAAAGACCACATCCTCTTTAAAGTCCCAAGTTTATTAACATTACATTAACCATCACAAAATTCACAAAGTGGCCTAGCTGTTGCCTCGAGAGAAAAAAACTGAAACTAGAATATGTTGTGCATATTTCAACCACATATTTGTCTTTGTTGTTACAGCAAGAAACATTTTAAACACATCATTTTACACAATGCTAAATAAAAGAAAGGTGCTTTTGTTCCTCAGGTTCTATTTTCTAACCCTCTAGCTAATATGTCTGCTATTTCCAGCACACTTGGTTTTGTAAACAGAGACATGACAGGAATCCATTTTCTCAGCACAGCGAATGTGGACACAGATGCTCTGCATGCGTCTGGAGGATGTACAGTATCCATCCATCCATCGATCGCAAATTCTTATCCTGCATATAGGGTTGCAGGGGGGCTGGAGTCAATCCCAGCTGGCATCGGGTGAAAGGCGGGGTACACCCTCGACAGGTCGCCAGTCCATCGCAGGGCCACACAGAGACGAACAACCACTCACGCTCACACTCACACCTAAGGACAATTTAGGGCACCAATCAACCTAGCCTGCATGTCTTTGGATGGTGGGAGGAACCCGGCTAACCACTGCACCACCGTGCTGCCCGGATGTACAGTATATTCTGACTTTTATTATGCAAAGAAAGCAGCTTTGGATGTACTTATGCACAGTAGTACTTTGAGCTAAATGCTAACATCAGCAAGCTAACACGCTCACAATGACAACGTGTTAATATTTAGCAGCGGTAGGTGTCACCATGGCTGTGTCCGAAATCACCACTCATTCACCACTCCCTATCCAGTGAGTAGAGTCTAGTGATCTAGTGAAAGCAACACTTTCGGACACTACTACAATCACTATCTCTGTGTTGATTACGCCATTGCTGTTAGACAGTTGGTTGGTGGACTATTTTTTCTATCAGCCCAATGCTGGATGGTGCATATGGCTTGGTTAGTTACCATTGTTTGTACACTATAATTCAAAATGCATTCTGGGATATTTTGAGTTGACTATATATATATAGTAGACTATAATAATTCTCACTATACAGTCAGACAGCACTACAAAATGGCGAGCTCACTACATAATCCACTATATAGTGAGTAGTGGATGATTTTGGACACAGCCCGTCTTGACAATACAAGTTTCGCATGTGGTCGCATGCTAGCAATTAGCACAAAGTACAGCTTGGGCTGATGGGAATGTCATTTTTGTTGTGGAATTGTGGAATTTTGTCGTTTTGCAGATATTTGGTTGTAAATCAATGTATTGAACACATTTAAATTGAATTACTGGCACTAGCTGAAAAGTCAGGCAATCACCAAAGCCATTAGGCCTACATTTTATCCCGAGAGGGACATGAAGTGTGGAGATTTAACCAAATAACAAAATAGTCAACCTGCTAATGGAAGGAGGTCTTAGGATCACTAAAGTAAATAGGATTCATCCTCTGGGGACCATGAATGGCTGTAGAAAATGTCATGGCAGTTTATCCAATAGCAGTTGAGATATTCCAGCCTTGACCCAAATGGTGGACCAACTGACGGGCCTGTAAAATCAAAGCAAAAGCTGCCCTCAGCTCACTCCACATGTTTTAAATACCACAATCATTTTTAATGGTTCTAACTCCCCGTCCATCTTTTATATACAATCTCAACAGACTTAAAATTCATAGGTTACAACAGTGTCTGCAGAGAAAAGAGTTTAGCATTTCTGTGTTCAGAATGACAAGGACCTGCTGTGAATCGAGAGGCAGCAATCGTAACCTTGCCAGGATAATTGAAGAAACTTTGCAGCCACTGTCATGTCAATCAAATATTCGTGTTCTGTCTCCCTGTGAAGAGGGATAAACACTTTCAAGATAATTAGGAGAAAGTTCAATTTGACAAAAGGCAACCATTTGCATGTGGTTTTAATGAATCCAAAACATTCTGTATGGGACATTGGCTTTGTGTAATTAGCACATGTTGAATTTAAAAAAAAAGATGTTAGCGCCCTCAAGAGAAGCTACAATTACTTTAAACACTGTAGCAACAACCACACAGTTGCATTTGCAGGTTATTAAATGCAAAATTAAGTTTACCTTCTTTTCCTGTAGCTGTATTGTTTCAGCTCAATAACACCAATAGCAGTGAGAACAACAAAAACACCTTAACAACACAACAATTCGCACAGCTCAGACCAACAGAAAAGAGCAGCATGATGCATCATGCCCGCTTACCCCCCTTCCAGTCCAGCCTTGCCGACAACAGATGGCCGTCTCTCCCACAATGCCGTGCGGTCGCAGATGCCAACAGAAGAGGTGACAAACACTCTGCAGGTGTCTGTCCCTCTACGTCCACCGTGTGTGTGCTTGTTTGTGTGTGTTTTTGTGTGTGTGTGTGTGCGACAGGGACAGAGAGCATTTTTCTTGCAGGGAGAGGAGAGTGTAATTGATAGCCGAGGACAACCTGCAGGAAGGAAGTGCCATTGTATGCTAAATGGATGTGTTGGCATAGACTGGCACAAACTGTTGGGACAGATGCAGTAGAAGTCAACATTACTCATTATGGAATCATATATGAGTGTGTTGAGTGTTTCCTAACAAATGATGAGTGGAGAATTGTTTCCAAAATCACTGAGATCTATCTGGTGACTAATATTTGTGTAACTAATGTCATCTCTACTGCTGTGCCTTAAAAATATCACATTTTAAATGTGGATCACATTCTTAGTAGCGTCCGTTGACACTATACAGCAAACAGAAAGTATATCCTGTATCACTGAGTTATTCCATGCTGCTGCATTTTGGCACCAGCTTGTTCCCTGTGTGCTGGCCAGACCAGGTGTGGTGGTTGGCAGGGGCTAGCAGAGCCAGGTGAGCAAGCTGCTGGCCAGGTGCCCTCCAGAGGCTCACTAGACTGACCAGATACCAGATGGCTGTGGTGCACCAGCAGGCAGGCAAGCACACCAACTCACACGCAAGAACACACATGCAAGTGGACTTTCTCGCGCACACTTCCCATACACATGCACACACGCAAACACGCTGTTGTGTGCCATAAAAAGAGCATTAGGAAACATTGCAGCCCTACAGCGAGTTTCGAAGTGAAATACTTAGTTTTTTTTTTTTACTGTACTTCTCTCCCAGCCGAGAGAGAAGCTAAGACAGAACTCCTGCACAACATGGCAATATACAACCCGCTCCACCTCTGAGCTCACATAAATGTCACTCATAAAGTTTAAAGCTGTACTAGATCAGGAGAGTTCGAGAGTTTATAGTGCTCAAATACATACTTTTGCATAGAAGCTACTAATGGAGACTTTTTCCAACAGTTTGAGGAGAAATGTACAAACAAAAACATTTCTGAAAATATGGGTCTGTTGTTGTGTGAAACGTGATCTAATGTGGATTAAGGTTTTTTTCACTTTTGATTTGCTCTAGCTCAGTGGTTCTCAACCTTTTTTGGGCCAGTGCCCCCCTGTCCACTATCAAGATCCCTTACTGCCCCCCATCAAAAAAAATGTTGACTATTTGCCCTGAATATATTTAGATTTTTTTATTGTTACTATTGTTATTAAAAACATGGAAAAGGTAACAAAAAACATGTGAAAAGTAATTATATTTAACTAATAAGTAAATGCTCCTCCCAGAAACTGTGTATAAAGCAAAATACTGTTTTCTTGGATGGGACACTTAATAAGTGGGGGGTATGGGGGTCCTCCCCTAGAAGATTTTGAGCATTAAACACTTAATTTCCTGCATTCTGGTGAAAATGTCTCCCCTAATTTCTGCCTTTTCTGCACCAATTTAGGGTGGAAATGTCTGAAAATTCAGATGACAATTCAAAATATATAATAGAATATAATGTAGTGAGCCTCCCAGGCATTTTTCTTGCTTTTAAATATTTTTCTCCTGTAGATCAACTTATTTAATGTCATCCTTGCTGACACATGATTAAGTCTTACCTCCTCTTTTGTGGGGAAGTAACTTATTTAAATGTGTTTATGGCCCCTTTTCATCTCAGTGAGAAATGAATCCGTTTTAATTCAGTAATTGACCGGACTTTAGCTCCTGTCAGTGTTTCCCACAGAATGAACAGTGTAACTGTGCTGCAGCTGTACAGCATGCTAACCTCGAAAACCCAGCTGCATTTTAACATTAACTTAGCTCTCCTTGTTAGCTAGGCCCCTTACATGCTTGCTAATAACTTCTAGTAGCTGTGTCTCCGACATTGGCTGCGTTGTGCTCCTGCGTTCACGAGGGAGAGAGAGCGATAGATCGAGGGACGGGTGAGAGAGAGAGAGGGACGAGCGAGAGGATTGCGCTGCCTGCAGCTACGATTTTAAATAGGCCTGGTAAAAAAATCAATATGTTGCGGTCAGAGATGATATTGTGGCGGGCCGCCACAAATAAATAAACATATGGGAAATACCGTGACTTGCCTGCTCACGTTCAAAACTTTCTGCACAATCAGAATTTCTCCCACAGGTCTGTGTTCTCTGACATGTAAAGAAAAAAGAACGTTAGGAGACTAACGTCATTTAAAGCCAATTTAAAGAGAATTCATAATATTTTACTACATGCCCTGTAGGCCTACTGCATTATGTTACTGATTCACTCGAAGTACCCCCTCGCCTCTGACAGACAAAACTGAATGAGAACGAAACTAACCGACACCACCTGATCACTCAGAAAGCTCACGAATAATTCCACACACCTTAACTTCAGCACCTCTGATAAAGTGCCGCTAACAGTCCCCAACAGAGCAAGTCAGGGCTTCAATTTTTAACGTAACATTTTTATAGCTGAATGAAACTACCTATATGTCCGCTTTGGCACAAACTGTCTCACAGCGAGAAGGGTCGACGTCACTCGCTGGTGTCGTCCGACAGCAGAATATCCCTCTTGTAAATGTGTAACCACTGCGATAACAAGACGTTCACGGTGTATTCCTCAGAGAAATGAACACTTTTCCACCTAGAAAGAGAGCGTCAGTTTTCTAGAGTTTACACAGTAAACGCAATGTGGGTAAAATTTTAGAGATGATACTCTGACTTCCCGTTCCCATGAAGGCAGCACGAAGCTGCACCACAAGTAGCTGAAGGAGAAAAAATACACAGTCTCGTCCAGTCGCAGTGGACTAAACTGGCAGGTTTTAATGTTGCAGACCACAATTTTTTGCAAGTAGTTCTAAGTTTAAACTCATATTGTTGTGAATCTTAAATGTAAACTCACCTTAGAATTTCCAATCAACAAACGCCCCCCAAAATCAGCTCAGCGCCCCCCTTTCTAAAATTTTGCTTCCAGCACCCCCCATCGTCCTCGGAACGCCCCCGTTTTGAAACACTGCTCTTGCTAAATATTTCTTTTCAAACTGAGTCTTTCCAAGCTGATTGAGCATTATTTTAACAATGTACATTCACCCACATTCTTCTAAAAAAAGTAAAAGTAAAAATGGCTGAAGAGCAACCATGAGTTTTGCCACTTACTGTCCACAAGTCTGTTTATCATCACATGAAAGTTCTTCAAGCATACTGTATGTAAAGGCATAATCTTTGCATACCAGTAGTTCATCATAACTAATCTTGCAGCTCCTCCGTTTCCACACAGCCGCCCACGCTGGTAAAAGACTGCTTTGGATCTAGGGGTTGTTAATCTAGAGCTTTGAATCTCAGCCCAAACCTGATTAGCCTGACTCTTTGGGTTTGGCTCGATTAAGAATCTAATTCCCTCTGGCACAAATTAGGTCAGGTTTAATTTTATTCACCATCCCCTCCTAAATTAGAGGACTATATATTTGTTTGCATTAATTTTAGTTTAATAGATGGATGTTTTGAATATAACAGCATTCTTCATCTGATGTTACCAAACTCTTGCCTTAAAGCAGCCTACTGAGGAGCAGTCTAGCACCTACAGTTAACAAATGGCTATTACTTTACTAACAATGTAATTTTATAATTTTTTAAATAGCAAGTCAGGGTTAAAGTGGTTCTTTGGACATTGTGGTAGTAAAGTTCAGCTCAGGTTAAGTAAAACTTAATCCACACCAGGTTGAGTACGATTATTTCAGGGCAGAGTTTTAAAACTTTAATATATTCCAATTACTCTTCTACCCTTGCCGTTATCCACCATATCTGACAAGACCTGACTGCTTTTGCAGGTTAATATAGTCTCAAGAACCTGTTTAAGCTCAGAACAAATTCCATCCAGGCCCACAGTAGCAGCCCCGTGCATGTATTTATGCATCAGTGTCTCAGACCTGAAATACCATATAGCTGGTTGTAATGCATACATGCAGTGTATAATATCCAGCCTCCAATGACAGCAGTTTCTTCCGCATTAACTGACGGTTCATAAATCACACTTGTGGGTCTGGCCAGGAGAAGACGGATCGGCCATCTGTAAATATTTATTCAGCATCTCTATAATTAAACAGAGCCAATGCATCATGTCTGATGATGCCGGCTCACACACAGCGCTGAATAATACAGTGTGGAACAGCTTGGTCAAACATTTGTTGTAAATCTGAGAGGGAGACCGCAAGACAGAGACAGACAGACAGAGAGAGAGAGAGCAATGAAGTGACCGAGGACAGATGAGTCCAACATGTTAGAATAGTAAAGGATGGACTTCTAAATGCAAGATGCCATTTGACAAAGAGTGAAAGCAGAAAAAAGAAGAAATCACCAATTGAATTGATAAATGTTGCACAAAAGAGAAGAACGGGTAAGAAAGATGAGCAGCAAGGACAGATCCATGATGTCAGAGGAAAGAAAGACAGCCAGTCTGATGGAGGAAATGGATTCATGATGGTCTGTCAGTATCTATTTGACCTAATATAGCCCAGGACTGATGAAGGGAGATGAACTGAAACTAGGACTCACTGGGATCTAATCTACCTATTCCCTTGATATTACAATTTGGAGGAAAGTTAAAGTTGTATACTGATGTGATATTAAATAATGATAAAAGCAAAAGGGCATTATATTGTGTCGGAGACAGAAGAAGAAAAGTAATTTGACTTGGAAGTGATATTTTCTACATCTGATTGAAGTGCAGGCTAACAAAGTTTAGCAATTCATAGCTGGCCAAGTGGTACAAAGACTAGACTGAGCGGGTGGAGAAGCTAGAGAGTTCAAAGTGGAGTTAGACAGACATAATAAGGCTCATGTTAACCCTTTTCAGATGTCTGTGTCTTTGGTTGCTAAAATGAGAGAGGTTCCCTTATGTAGCTAATGGTTACATTGTGCCTGATTATCTGGGCTGAAAATGTCACACACCAAATGCTGCAAACCAGTGCAGATCAAAAAAGTGATTTATTATTTAGATTAAGACATTGATTGATCGATTAACTGATTAGTCTCCACAAACACCTTTGTCTTGGACCTTCAAGAGTGCTGCCGCTTAATTCCACAGCATGACACAAACAGCACATATCCCCTGTAGAAATCATCTATGCCTTTATGCATGCTTTTAATTATCTATGTACAACTGAAGCTTGCCATGAACTGATTTCCCATTAAGCGACAGCATTCTGTATAAAAGCACGTTCTACATTATTATGTATTACAACAAGCATAAACAGTGCAGGAGCAACCAGGAGTCATTTGATTCAATGCGTAAAGTATATCAGAAACTTTGCTTAAATTTGCCTCATATATTAACATTGCTCCAATGAGATTTCAGGGCTTCAGATAATACTAGTCCAGAACTACGTGTTTTTTTGGAAATCTCTGCAGTAGTGTTATATTTGGCTCATTTTGTTTATTTGAATTGTAGCCTATTTCATTAAAAAAACAACTATATGTATATTTCTTAGTAAAAGAAATGAATATTTACTCACTTTTAGTATGGTAAGTTTCAAAAGCATCATCAACACATAAGTTGTGGCAGCTGTGATTCGTCTGTGTTGTTTTGGCCTGTAAAAGCCATATTGGTCAAATAAGCATCAACTGTGTGACACAGATTGACTGCAGGGTTGACTGTAGGTCATTGTTTTTTCTACTTGAGAGTATCTAAGGTTAGGCTTACTTTAGGATTAACTCCACTTTGTTTCTGTAAGTGTAAATGTCTGCTATATGTGCGTGTCTTCTGTGTGTGTCTCTGTCTGTGTGCAGTTTGTTTATTAGTATGCAGATTGTGTCTGGATTTGAATCCATACGGGAGCTGCCATTTCCGATCTGAGACATTTCACGGAGATATAGAACAACGTTGCCACCTCCCCTGGTCTCCTGACAACTAACCCCAGACAATCTTCATCTATCTTCCTTCCCCCTAACACCAATCAAATTTGTGTGCCATGGGAAAGCAAAGAATTCCCATGTATATTTCAACAAAATATCTTAGCCAATCTGCATTGCAAAACTTCCAGAAATGTGACATTTAGAATGAAAAATTTATTTCACAAACAAATCATTCACCAATAAATAGCTTTTAATGAAGATAGCTTGATGTGTAGTGGTTCTATCACATTTTAACGTTTTTATTAATACATAGCATTGGAATAAATTAATCTTTTTTGTCCACAGGGACGACCTCATGAAGTGCTCCGGTATAAATATTGCATTGGTTCTGTCATGCTTTTTTCAACTTTCATTAATTCATGAATACCAAAAATGTTTTTCTGACAATCAGGACAAACAAGTAAAATAGCATACTGGAATTTCTGAGAAAAACTCAGAAAGGAAGGTACTATTGAGACAATCTTTTAAAAAGATTACAGGTACTCTGAGTTATACTGAGTTTGTTTTAGTTTTAGTTTTACTGTGATGCATCTTAATGTAATTTGTGTGCAATGCAATCCAAGATTTTATTGTCAACCAAGAAAAATTGACCTCCACATTGTCATGTTCTTGATTCTACATAAAAATGGCTTGTTACCAGTGTAAACAAATCAACCTTTGTAAGGTGAAACCGCGTCCAATCAAAAAAGGACAAAATGTCAAAGCCAAGGCCATAACTGCCTCATCACTGATTTGACCAAATGGTGGAGAATCCATCCATCCATCGTCAACCGCTTATCCTGCATACAGGGTCGCGGGGGGGCTGGAGCCTATCCCAGCTGACATTGGGCAAAAGGCGGGGTACACCCTGGACAGGTCACCAGTCCATCGCGGGGCCACACAACCATTCACACTCCCATCCACACCTAAGGACAATTTAGAGACACCAATGAACCTAGCCTGCATGTCTTTGGATGGTGGGAGGAAGCCGGAGCACCCGGACAGAACCCACACGGACACGGGGAGAACATGCAAACTCCACACAGAAAGGCCGGGGCAACCGGGGTTTGAAACCACGACCTTATTGCTGTGAGGCGACAGTGCTAACCACTGCACCACGTGCCGCCCAAGAATTTCCATCTAATGTCACTTAATTCTTTGAAGTGCTGAAAAAAATCGCAACTGTATGCGATAATATGGAGGTGTGGAACCAGACTAGCTTGGTGTTACATTCTTATAGTTAAATTCTGTGACTGGCCTGATGAGATTGTTTTGATGAATTTATTTTATTTTATAGGCCACACATTTCCTGACCTGTTAACTGTAGCTATACTTTGCAAATTTAAATTAAAGTTCTGGAGGTTTGAGTCATGACCTTTATTTAGAACTGAAGAACACGATTAAATGCAGGGCCAATGTAGCAGCACCAACCCAAAGCTGCAGTATCCCACAGAAATGAGTACACCCTAGTGTTGTAGTCAAGACCACCCAAACTGAGACCAAGTCAAGACCAAGACCAGAGTTTTTTGAGACTGAGACAAGACCAAGACTTTTTGAGGCAGAGACCAAGTCAAGACCAGGACCGAGGGAGGGCGAGACAGAGTCAAGACCAAGACTAGTTCCCCACATTACATGTCGCGCAATAAAATGTGGAATGAGATCAAAGGTACTTCTCAAATTCATCTGAAAGATCCACTTTCCCATTTTAAACACCCACATATAAATACTAAGAGCTAAAATCAACGTAAGCGTCGCCATCACGGGGGAGGGGTGACAATCGTTAACGGGAACAACACATTTTTAATTAGGGTCATTTGTCTGCATTTGAAGCAATACGTTTTACATCCAATCAAAGTTAGGATGTTAACAAATAAATCAGACAATGCAAAAGCAATTTATTGATATTCCCAAAGTTATGGTCTTGATTGATCCTGAAATAAAATCCTGAGTTCGCAATGATCAAGACCGAGACAAGACCGAGTACAAATGCAGTCGAGTAACCCAACACTAATACACCCCTCACATTTTTGTTAATATTTGATTATATCTTTTCATGTGACAACACTGAAGAAACACTGAAGACACTTTGCTACAATGAAAAGTAGTGCCATGCCATGAGGTGCCTTGTTGAACTTCCAGTACAGAGTACATACCAAATAGGTTATTAGTAAAGTAGCAAACCAAATTTAACAGACCTTCTCCCCATTCACACCTGAGACCTTTTAACACTAACAAGTCACATGACATGAGGGAAAATGGCTAATTGGGCCCAATTTGGACATTTTCACATAGATGTGTACTCACTTTTGTTGCCAGTGGTTTAGACATTGGTCGTGTGATGTGTTATTTTTGAGGGGACAGCAAATTTACACAGTTATACAAGCTGTACACTCACTACTTTACATTGTAGAGTAGTGAGTGTACAGCTCATATTGTAAAGTGTCATTTCTTCAGTGTTGTCACATGAAAACATATAATCAAATATTTTCAAAAATGTGAGGGGTGTACTCACTTGTGAGATACTTTATGTAAGATCATTTTATCCACAACCCCATTCCCCCACATCCCTTTGCTTCTTGAAAGCTCCAGCAACCCCTAACTGCATGCACACACACTGCATACACACATACTTCACATACCCCTCAGAGAGATGGATGGCATGTATTCCCATCCCTCTCCTAGGCCAGCATCCAGGTGCACAACAGCTGGGGAAGCCAGGGGGAAGGTGCTGGGTAGGGATGGGGGAGACGGAGCACCAGGGACGGGTGGATGGAAGTGGGGCCAGGGGGTGTAAAGGATGCTCAGGAATAAGCTGTAAATTTCCTCAGCAATGCTTCAGGCGCTTGTAGCGTCTCTTTGTCTGTCTATGCTGTTGCTGTAATGGTGAGCCCGGTTTCATCAGGCCTACTTGGTCACAGTTACTTTTTCTTATATTTTTTGCATGAGCTGTAGTCTGTCCTTTTTACTGTCCGTTGATAAACAGGAGTACATCTATGTATATGTGTAGGGAGAAAGCAGTATAGCAGTTTTAAACAGGAGGAAGAATGGAAAGGAGGAAAGAGGGAGAGACTGAGAGAAGAGTGTTGAGTGAAGAAAAAAGTTCTTGCTGATTTATGACCCTGTTTCGGTGCTTCATTTAGGAGTGTGAAAAAACATCACAAGCACTCAATAGTCCTGTATTCTCTAAATGTTCAATGTGGCCAACTGTCAGTCACTAGATACATGGCCCAAAGCATGCAACGAATGTTTGAAAGTGAACTCTGGAAGCACACAATTCTTCGTGTATCATGTTAATGGACAGGTTTATTTATTAGGGTTCAGAATGCAGACAGAAATATTAAATATGTTAAACAACATGAAGAGTTAACAAAATTCTGCTGAGGTTCACAGACAGAGAAAACAAACTATGAGTGGATTTCTTGATGTTTCTTTTAATCCTGACATTTTATAGATTGTTTTCTAGACACTGGTGCTTCCCATTTATATTTATGGCAATAACATTTTCACAAATTACCTCTATTTTGTGTCATACCTTGAGAAAAAATCTATTTGAACCTCATAATGTAAAATTTATATATTTTTAATGAATATGCAATGTTCTACTCAAACTACACAAACAAATATATTTATCTAAGTTTATCACCTGCAAAGAAAAGCAATTAATCAAATATCTGATTAGTCCATCAACAGAACATTAATCATCATCAACAATTTTGATAATTGATTACATTATTGATTACATTATTTTTATATATTTCAATTAAAAACATGCTGCTTTTCCCGATTTATATAATTATTAAACTGATTGTTTATTAATATTTGTTTGGCCTGTTAGATGGACAAAATAAGACATTTGAAGATGTCATCTTGGACTTTGACAGTCACTAATTTCTGACCTTCAATAGTTGAAACTATTTACTAATTAATCAATCAAACAAACAAACAATGAAAACAATGATGATCATGAATATAATCATTAGTTACAATAATCATTTGTAATTTATTTGTAGCTTTGGAAATATTCTTGTTTTACATTCATACCAATAAAGCTGAATTGAATTAAACTGCAGCCCCAATCACTTGTCTGTTTTAAGTCATCTATTTTTTCTTGCATTCACAAACATCACAGTCAAGGTTAGACTCCAATGTACGGACCAATTTATCACTGATCAAACTAAGATAAAGTACAATTTCCCAACCATCCATATGTTGCAGGGTTTATACGAGGCTTCACGCAGTGTCCATAGAATGAGTCTGAGTGGTATTTGAATGGTATGGGATGGATCCAGTGAGCAGGAAACAGTGGGGTTCAAGATGACTGATGAAGTGCGATGTCCCACTGTGTGTCATGGTAAACTGTTTTTAGATGTGATTTGGCGCAGTGGGTGTAGAGTGGAACAGAATGGCTTGTGAGAGAAAGTACAACATGAGATAACTGCTCTAAAGTTAGTATGTGGAGCGTGGTGATAAATGGAAATAAAGCTAATGTCAGTGGTTTGCACAGTCAGAGTGCATTACCTAGTAAACGAAGGACATTCACATGACAAAAATATGAAGCAAAACTGTAAATAAAACTTTCCATGTGCACGTCTTACATCCACGCTTTCATACAGACCAGTACACATAGATGCATATCCACATACGCTTTAATTGGTTTAATGTGCATGTGTGGGTACTGTATCTCAGCGTGCCATCCATCATGTGGTAAACCCACAGTAGGCAGTATATGGTGTGTTTGGCCTCGGCTCCTCATTCAGCCCTCATTAGCCATCAATCACCTCCTCTCTACTAGCTGCCTGCATGGGAAGAGACCTCCTGACTTCACGTCCTAGCAAGATGCTCACTTTGGCACTTGAATACACACACACACACACACACACACACACACACACACACACACACACACACACACACACAGGAGTGAAAACATATACATATACTTGCCCCTCAAAGTCAATGTCAAACACATAGGGCTGAGAGAAATGCTTTCTTACTGAGAGGTCGCCGTGGGAATGCTGTGCTGGTTATTTGTGATTTGATGGTCTGCCAGTTCTTGAACTTAAATAGCTTGTTTATCCTGTGCAGTTTGATGAGAATTTGAAAATGTCAAATGGAGTCCTTAGTCAACTGCTCTCAGCTCTGCAAAATGGCAGCATTTTCTGTTTTAAAATGAATCCACAGCTATTTTAATGATGAAATGTATAGATCGTACTGTAAGATTTATTGCTTGCTTTGTAAGGATCGGTATATGATATAGTGATATGATGTGACATGATATGATTAGTTGATAGTACATCACTGTTTGTGCCCCATTTTATAAAAGAATGGGATGAAAGTAGTTCCATTTAACAGCATCTTTGACACACACACACACGCACACGCACACACACACACACACACACACACACACACACACACACACACACACACACACACACACACACACACACGTGGCACCACTTTTTTGAATGTGATCTTAGTGTCATTTCCAGGCTTTTTTCTCCACATTGAACAGTCGTGACTGTGTATACTTGAGTGTGCATTTCCATTTGTGTGTAACAACTGTGGCTGTTTCAACGAGAGCAACTCCATGGTGGATTACAGGATGCTGCCATGGCTAAGGGTACGATTGGAGGAGGTGGGAGGGAGGGATGGAGAAAGTGTTCTCCATCCCTCCCTCCCACCTGAGTCTTCTCAATGAGTTTTCTCTGTCCCCCAGGGGTGTAAGGAAGCGTGGTGTATTTTTCTTTCCACTCACCTGCTGAGCAGTGTATGGAGGCCATTACTTGACATTGATAGCGGCATGGGCATTTTTGTCCTTGGCCTGTATATGCACCTAGTGAATACACCGTACTATACTGCTGAGGAAACGTAAGGTCAGGGTGTTCCTTGCACAGTGACAATGTTTTTGGTGTAAAACTGCAAGTTTGCATCTGATTTTTGTCTGTTTTGCTTGGTATCTCTTCATCCTATTCTGTTGGGCTAACTAACTACCCCTAAATGCAACTCTGATGTGTGACCTTCCTCAGATCAGGAGGGAATGAAAGTGGGTTTAGTGGGTCACAATTCCCTACATACGTTTTGTCATAAACTTTCACCAAGTCATAAATCATTTTGAACTTTGATATTTGCAGGGCATTTTTAACAAATGCCACCGATAAAAAGAAAGCATTTCAGGCACATATCCTTTACCCCTGACTTCCTTGCTTTTTCCCCTCATTCTCTCTGTCTATCTCTCAGTCTGGTTCCTCTGCTCCTATCTTTTCCTCCAGCTCTCCTCATCTATCTCTGCCCCCCCTGTCTCTTTTGCTATTTTTCTTTTCCTCTACTGTTCCCAGTGTCTGAGAGAGAGGCAAATAGAGAGAGAGACCGGGAGAGGCCTGACACATGGGCCCAGTTCCTTAATAATGTCATTCGGTGTGAACGCTATTAGCAGATTACCCTTGGCCCAGGGCAGCCTAGCCATGTGCAGGAACTAGATAACCTTGTGTTCGGTAATTTAATATCAACACTTCCCCTCTTTTCTTACCACGCTTTACAACACACAAATACCCTGCTTGTCCCCTCCGGTCCTATTTCTTGAAGAGAGAGAGAGAGAGAGGGGGAGAGAGAGAGGATTACAAGATAGTGACTTCTTGAAGATTCCTTTCCTCCGCTGAGGAGTGTGGCAAATCGCCCCTTGTCCATGGATGTGAGAAAATACATAAACAGGCTTATAGTGAAAATTCCATCAGATTTAATGCAGTGAATTTAACCCAGCACAACATCAAAGGAGCCGCCCATCTTTTTAAAAAGCTCTAGATGGGGTAATGCCATTTCCCCCCTCCTTCTAGTTTTTCTCCTTGCGGGCTATCATAGGCCTAACATTTACCACATATCAGGCCAATTTGAAAGGAGCAAAGGAAATTTCCTGTCACACAGTTTGATTCTGTAAGAGTGGGTGAGAGAGGCAGGGGCAGACTGGAAGGGAGAGAGAGAGAGAGATATCTACCACTTAAAGGAGCAAGCCGTTGTGGAATCAAATCCCACGCTCTATCCCCCACAAGCTGAATCACAATCCTGCATTAGCTGCTATATCACACTTCGTCCTGCTGCTGCTCCTTTTCCCGTCGCCCATGAGCCAAGCGGGAGTGAGAGGGCCAGACTAAGGCCCTATCATACACCGGCACTCTCTCACGCCGGCATTACCACGCCGTTATCTCATCTCCTGCAGCCCGGCACGGCCGGCCGCCTTTCGGTCCTCCAGGCTACTTTACTAATAACCTATTCCTTATCAGTCACCGTGCACCTCTGCCTGTGATCAAAGAGCCAATTAATGGAGCGGGGAAAGGTGAAGCATTCAAATAATGGAGACAGCTGTTTTTCTCTGTTTGAGAAAATCCATTTTGTATTGTTATCGGCTCGAAGCAGCTCCCCCCCGACCAGCGCTTAATTCAAGTCGCTGTCTGCTTCTGCCTGGCTTGATAAGGGAGAGTGAGAAAAGACAGGGGAAGAGAGAGAGGGAGATGAGGGAGAGAAGAAAAGAGCCCTGGTCACAATGAACTTTATGTAGAAGAATGTGGCAGAAATATCACAGCAGTCCAACTCATCCCTGAGCTTTATCAACTCCAAAGTGGTTCAACACAGAGATAAAGATGTGTGTGTGTGTGTGTGTGTGTGTGGGGGGGTACTTTATGGGTTCACTGTCATTCGATTTGAAAGGGAGCAGCTGATCTCGGCTCTTTCAAGTCTAGCACAGTCTTGTCATGCAAAAACCTGAGGTTAGTTAGGAGGTTAATTGTACTGGTGACAGAGCAGCGTATAAATAGCTCCATCAAAGGCTCGTATCTTAACAGCTTTGGTGTAATATATGTGAATCTCCTTAATTTGAACAGTTCCTTTAACCCTGTCACTATGCTTGGTAACACTATAAGGCGTAGGGTAAAGTTGTTGCACCAGTTGTCTGAGATGCAACTGGATACATCTCCAATAGAGTCGGAAGGCTGATTTGGTTGTTAAATTAGTAAGCAATTAGTCATACATCTTCAGAAACCATAGTTGCCAATAAAAGATAACAACTATTTAAAAGGACACACAGGCCTAGCTCGTTGTTATAAATATTGTTTGTCTTTCAAATACCTTGAGCAATGTAAATGTAAATGTAAGCTCAGCAAGCCCCAATGGTTGGCCACCTGAGACTGCCATGCACCCCCAAAATCAATCAAATATGCCGGCTGATGTTTGTTCCCTCAAAAGTTCACTTGTAGACTGAGATGATATTTTAAGGCTAATATATATGACTCAACTCTGCAATCATACAACAAAGTCTGATAACTTGAACTCTCAAATGGTCGCTACCTTCCATCTTACATGACGTCAAGACAGCATTACATCAGGCTGACATATTTCTAAAAAGATAACAGAGCAAAAATATAATAAGATCCGCAAGCTTCCTTTTTTTTCATTAAAGTATGGTATATGTCTTTTTGTCACAGCTGAGGAAATACAGATTCTGGTCAGGTCAAGACAGAAACATAGCAATTAGGACGAACTGATAAAGGAACAAAGGATCAGGCTGGTTTATGTGGTGAGTGACTGATGAGGGAAGTGAGAAATGTGAGCAGGTGAAAGAGGAAGTTCAGTGAAAAAGTCTGAGGTAAGGAATGGCAGTAAATGGTTTTGAGGAATTGGGAACTGGTGTTGACATGGGTGGGGCAGTCAGGTGATAGGGGAAGGGTAGAAAGTTTGAGAGTATCTAGTGGATGGAAGAGGGGGAATGTGGCTGGAGTGACACTTCAGTGTATCGGTTGCGAATATTTAAATCCTGCTTTGGATTTGTGAGGTGTAAAATCATGATTCCAACCCATCAAAATAAAAGATCAGGTGTGCAGATTCCAAGCTTTAACTGTGTCTCCCTTAAGAAAGACAATGAGGTCCGAGGTCTGGAGACAGGCAAAATAGCCAGCAATGTGGAAAAAGGAAGCGGCTGTGTATGTACTTAGCAGTCATACTTTGGGTTTCTGCTATACAGCCTGCATGACCATCAACAGATTTTCCACTTATCACTTATTGGATGGCCACTCACATTTTAAATGGGAATTGATTACTTATTCTGAGTCACATGCGTCTGATACAGGACTGGTGACTGTTATGTCACACTTGAATCTGTTCACATGCTAAATAATCTGAAATTTAAATTGTTAAAACAAACAGTAAGAAAACACCTGGTGTACAGTATTTGCATCTTGAGGTGGACTGAAAATGGAACATTCTGAACAACCACGGGTGGAGCGGGTGGAGCTAGCCAGGCTGCACCCCTGGAGGAGGAAGATGGAACATTGCACCAGCAGGGGCGCTCCACTCTACCTCATCCTGACATATAACTACACCAACCACAGACATTCCCACACCTCAAGTGCACACAAACATCGACGTTCACACACCTCCAGCCAGCCTGGGAAGAGATCGTGGCAGTCCAGCAAGGAACGCTGCTGCTCCAGCATCGGCCAAGTCGCTCACAACAGGTCTTGGGGTTGCTCCCATAGGTAGGGTGAGTCTGTCTTCCAGTATGGGAGACCAAGTAATGAGGTTTAATGATGTTGCAGCGCTGCTCCCACGCAGAGAGTTTAGGCTACATGGTGGACAAATTTCAGACATTGGTTCTGACATGTCATTCAGCAGCCTTTGTAAACAAATAGATGAAGGTTTGCAAGAAGGTTTTTCTGAGTCAGAGGTAATTCGCACTGTGATTAAGATCATAAAACCTGGTACCTTCAGAGAGATGTTATCTAATAAAGGTGACTTAACTGTTGATGAGCTAAAGCAGTTTTTCCGTGCACACATCAGGGACAAAAACAGCACTGAACTTTTTCAGGAGTTAAGTAATGCTAAACAGCAAGACAAGGAGAGCCCACAGCAATTTCTGTACAAAATCATGGGTTTAAAGCAGCGTGTTCTCTTTGAGTCACAACAGCCTGATGCAGAGTTTAGCTACGACAAGAGACTTATTCAGGGTACTTTTCTTCACACACTTTATCAGGGCTTAAATGAGAAAAGCAACCATGTTCGACATGACCTAAAACCCTTTCTCACAGACTTGCAGGTTAGTGAGGACTTTCTCCTAGATCAAATCACTAAGTCTACGAGTGAGAAGGCAGAGAGACTAAAACGCCTTGGCACGGTAGCTAAAACACGACCAGTGACTGTAAGTGTAGCGCAGCCTGACAGTAGTGACCCAGCAAAGCAAGATAAAGCTGACACTGAGTTACAGGCTAATCGTGCTGTTAAAGTTTCAACTTTGAGAAACTGCGTTCTCGTGAAGCCACTGTAACAGAAAGGGTGAGAACCACTCGCAATGCTACAAAAGCATTGGAAAGAACTGATTCCATCTCGTTATCACATGTGAACTTGAGTGCGTCTAGCGATTTAGTTCGAGCTGGTAGATACTCAAAGCAGTCAACTCCGCAAAAAGCTCTTGTCCAACATCTCTGGAGTCGCCGTGTGTCGGCGTTTTTTCCAGCGCTGTACATTCTTGGAGAACGTCAGTAGCATTTTTCTCCTTGCTGGATGCAATGTCATACAACAGCCCAAATATGTTCCTGTGCTCCTGGAGTTGAGAAAACGCTCTTCAACAGCATTAACAGAGCAGTCCAGTATTCTGTTGAAGAAAAACATGTTGTAAGCCTGTTGTGGATCCATCACTGCCTCATCCTCTCCTTCATAGTGAAACATTTTTTTCCTCTTTCGTGGTCGCACTGCACTTTGTGGAGGAAAGCGGGCCTCTGTTTCCAAATCCTCTGCCAATACTATTGCATTGGACAGGACTCTCTCAAAACTGCTGTCTGAGCGATAGTCCACCAGGAATCGTTTTGTTAAGTTCAGCTGTGCCACTGCACAAGGTACATCAAGACTCGTTCTCTGTAGTATTTTGCTGGTCACATTTATCTCATATAAAATGTCATACCACGTCATGATGGAGCACATGAACGGGTAGGTTTTGATCTTGGCTGCAATGCCGCTGGCTTCACATCTAGTTTTAGCTCCACATGTGCCAGATAGACTTTCATCTTCTGCCACTGACAGCTGCGCATCATATACATCCCCAACTGTTGTCGGATGGGTTTGAGCGCATCAACACAACTTTCCCATCTTGTGTCACTTAAAGGCTTGACTGTGAGGCCATGCTCACCTATGTGCTGTTTTAACACATCCCAGCGAGAGGTGGAAGCAGAGAAAAAGTTACAAACCTTCTGGATAGTCGAAGTCAACTGCCTGCAGACAACATGACGCTGCATCATTAACTACCAAGTTAAGAGAATAGAAGTTTTTGCACACCACTATGCTTACCTCTCATGTTTGATCCATATCAATATCCAACTCCCTAAGTTTCTTAATAAGGACCTCAGTCATGCCGGCTCCTGTACAATCAGTTACCTCCGTGAATTCCAAGAAATGTTCTCTGATCTCCACACTTCCTCCCTGTGTTGTAACAAAACGTACAATCACTGTCATCTGTTCTTTTCTGCTTACATCAGGAGTACAATCTAAAATGATAGAGAAGTATTTAGCTGACCTCAGCATCGTGAGAATTTCCTGCTGAATCTGGGATGCCAGCATTGCAATGATTTCATTTTGTCTAAATAGTGAACATGTGTATCTTTTGAAGTCACTCTCCAAATGTGTCCAGCCATAACGCTGTCAAAAAGGATCATCTCCTCTAGTTTCAGGAAAGTGCCATTGTTATGCTCAAATAATCTATCTGTGGTACCACGGAATGGCAGGTTTTGCATAGCCATTACTCTGATGAGACTAATGAACCGCTGCAACACATTTTGCCAGTGTATTGTCTTGGCAGCAAGTTTCCTCTGATTTTGTGCATCTATGGTGTTTGTGAGACCAATCTTATGTCCAACTCTTTCCATTTATGAAAACTTTCAATATGTATGTATGTATATATGTAATAATTTTTCATGGTTGCTAAGGATGCTTGACAAATTCTTCCAGTCTTTAACACCATCTCTTCCAAGAGCTGATTTTCTCTCGCTTCCACAAAAAAGTTTACAGTAGAAGCAAAACGCAACATCCTTACTGAATAAACTAGCCAGGGCCTTTCCAGCCCTTTTCCATTTTTTAATGTCCGTTTATAATGACACACAGAAAACTTTCTGTGTGCACTGTCTTTGGGAACATTAATTCCTTTTACTTGATATGGTCCTCTCTCAATTAAAATGTCTCTAAGTCCTTGGGTTACTGTTGTTGGTCAATTAATGGGATCATTAAAAGTATCCTCACTGTGTACACTTTTTTGTTCAGCTGTCTGAGGTCCGATGATACTGCTGATATTTGCGGATTCTTGTGGAGCAATGTCACTGGCTGAGTAAGCAATCTCCTGACCTGGTGATGGTGGACTTGACGGTAGATTTGTAGGCAGGCAAATGTTAGCATCTGCTCTCGGGATGCTGCTAGCACCTGCTGATTCTTCTTCTGTAGAAATTATGGTAACGTTAGCTGGTTTGACAATCTCCTGACATGGCGATGGATTTGACGGTAGATTTGAAGGCGGGTTAGTGCCTCTTTTCGGTCATTTAGACATCCTGCAGTAGTTCCTTGTACTCTTTTTACTGACCCTCAGTCATGGCTCGTGCAGGAGGTGGGGCGGGGCAGAGGCAGCTCAGCAATTCATAGCCTATTTTGTGACTTGTTCATTCCTGGTTGCCACACATTTTGCTTCCCTTGCAAAAGTGCCTCGCTAGGCAATTGCCTAGTTCGACTATATGGACTCGCCAGCCCTGCCTGTCACCATTCACCTCTTTTTCTCCCTTGTAGCACTTTTGATGGGTACTGACCACTGCAGACTGGGTAACCCCACAAGGGCTGCAGTTTTGGAAATGATCTGACCCATTCGCCTAGCCATCACAATTTGGCCCTTGTCAAAGTCACTCAAATCCTTACGCTTGCCCTTTTTTTCCAGCTTCTAAAACATCAAATTTGAGGACAAAATGTTCACTTGCTGCCTAAAATAGCCCACCCACTGGCAGCTGCCATGATTATGAGATAATCAATGTTATTCACTTCACCTGTCAGTGGTCTTGATGAATGCTAATATTTTAAATTAGAATAGAATAAAAATGTTAACAATAGGCTATGTACAGTTACATATACTGAACAAAATTATAAACGCAACACTTTTGTTTTTGCCCTATTTATCATGAGCTGAACTCAAGATCTAAGACTTTCTCAATGCACACAAAAGGCCTATTTCTCTCAAATGTTGTTCACAAATCTGTGTCAGTGAGCACTTTTCCTTTGCCCAGATAATTCATCCTACTCACAGGTGTTGCAAATCAAGATGCTGATCAGACAGTATGGGTGTTGCACAGGTGTGACTTCGGCTGGCCACAATAAAAGACCACTCAAAAATGTGCAGTTTCACTGTATTGGGTAAGTCCAGGGGAGTCCGGAAACCAGTCAGTATCTGTTGTGACCACCATTTGCCTCACGCAGTGCAACACATCTCCTTCGGATAGAGTTGATGAGGTTGTTGATTGTGGCTTGTGGAATGTTGGTCCAGTCTTCTTCAATGGCTGTGCGAGGTTGCAGTCAGGTCGAGACCCCGATGAGAACAACAAGCATGAAGATGAGCTTCCCTGGGATGGTTCCTGACGGTTTGTGTTTCTTTGGTTATGCAAACCTATTGTTGCAGCAGCTATTCTCTGAAATGCCTTTGGAGACGGCTTATGGTAGTGAAATAAACATTCTATTCAAGGGCAACAGCTCTGGTGGACATTCCTGCAGTCAGCATGCCGATTGCATTCTGCCTCAAAACTTGCGACATCTGTGGCATTGTGCTGTGTGATGGAACTGCACATTTTCGAGTGGCCTTTTATCGTGGCCAGCCTGTCTGACCAGCATTTTGATATGCCACACCTGAGGGGGATGGATTGATGGTGGATGCAAAGGAGAAGTGCTTGCTGAGATCTTTGAGTTCAGCTCATGATGAATGGGGGCAAAAACAAAAGTGTTGCGTTTATAATTATGTTCAGTGTATATAGATATATTACACCAGTGTGTGACCTATAAATGCAGTGTTTTATTTGCAGTCTGAACTGCAGTATTTTTGGAGCAACAATTTCTGCTTGATATTCCCATCTCTCACCACTTCCAACCAGCTTTTTGCTAAAAATGATATAGTTGTTTTCATGGTGGATAAGACATCATATGACCTGGTGCTTTTTTAAAATATATATAGCCTATTTCATATGGACATCAGGGATGTTAAAGGGGTACTCCCACAATTTAGCACTTTGAGGAAGTTGAGGAACTCAAGAGAGACAGATAAAAAAAATGGTACAAATTGAAGCAGCAGAGGCTGAGGTATTCTTACCTGTAGTTCAGTTAAGCTCAGAAATTTTTGTTTGCTGATCCTACATTTCCCAGACTGCAACTTATTAGCATTACTCATTAGACTTGTTCTGTTCACTTCTATCAAACCCTGTGCTTTCTGTAAAAAGTCCAAGATAGAGATAATCAGACCTCAACTGTGTTAATTTTTCAAACTTTAAAAAGTTTCCTCCAAAGCCACAGAAGGCATATGAGGCTTTCTCAGGCTTAGTGGTACTCTTGGTGAAATGTACACTGAATTGTACAGTGGAGTGTCCCTATCAGTTTGGTATTTTATCTAGTTAGTGTTGCTAATCTTGGATCGTACTGTTGTAATGAAAGAAGATAAGTCTCAGAGTCAGGTATTAACATATTTATTACACCGTTAAGAGAACAACAATACCAGAATTATACTGCAAAGTTTCACAGACTGACAGACCATAGTTTACAGCCCAAAAAAAGAATTTAAAAAAAGAAAACAAAAAGAAAAAAAATCAACAAGAAACCACAGTTCTGACATAGTAGACTGGAAAGCTCTCTAGAGGACACTGACCCTAGGCGATGGAAAGACCGCCCAGTGTCAGCCTACCACTAACCTGTGGTTTTCATGTCTCAATTAAGTATTGCACAACAACTTCAAATCATTTGAGCTCTTTTTTTCACAATAAAATTTCTCAAGAGAACACAAAAAACGAAACCCTCCCACCCCTGAAGTTCAGCTCACTCCCCCAGAGTAATGCTACGGCCTTCACTGTTTTCCCCACACATTTCCCCATTGTTTCTTCATAAGAAGGAAATTTAAATAACATTTCCTCCTATTGTGAAAAAAACAGGCATGTCTAAATTCATAGCCTTCACTTTTTTAAATTTTAGATTTTACAAGCTTTGCCTTTTGTATACGCTCCCTTCTAAATGTACCCCTGCTGACGAGTTTGACAAGCACTTTAGCATGTCTTCACAACAGAGAAGAGGAGAAAAGGGCGGAGGGGAAACAGGAGAGGAAAAAGAGCGAGAGAGAAACAACACTTCTTAACTGTGACCTTAGCTTGTATCGTCGAAATAGGAATCGACACTTTTCTTTAAAATTAGCACAATTTTTTAAAATCTGTTCAAACTATTCAAACTCTTGATGTACTCTAGAAACGCCACAGGCATAAAGGAACATAACAAAAGTTTTTTTTCTCATTTCTATTCATTTATGTTTCATTTATTTATGAGGTCTGCATTGTTACCAAGTAGTGATATGGTTTTGCAGCTGTATGAGCTTCGACTTTGGGTTTTTTATTTTCCTGTTCTCTTGTGCCCATTTGGTTTAGACTAGACCAGTATCAGCGCCGCGACTGATGCTCTTATCGTGCTGTAAGAGGTAGAGTGAGACTTGTTTGCCACCGAGGAATTTGTAGCAAAACACACATAGAAGAGGGAAGAAAGAAAAAATAGAGCTTCTCAAAGAATCATTGAGCGATAATGTTTGCCTTTGTTTTTTTTCTCTTTTTTTAACCCATTTTTTTTGCCCTGATAATGATCAACACACATGTTATTTGTTGTATACTTTTAAATACACTAGTGTTAAAACAGCTTGGCTGTTTCGTCACAGCTTCTAAGGAGTCGCTAGTAGGGTGTCAGACACCTTTTTGGATTGTTTAACCCTTTAGAGTCATGAATGCAGGTGTGTATTTTATTTAGACAAGAAGGGAGAGATGAGGAAGTACAGAGGGAGCAAACAGCCCAGAACCTTTGTGGGCCTCCACTTGTTCCTTGAGGTCAGAATTTGTAACGCGCTTCTGTGTAGCACCAAGGTGTCTGGGGTGAAAAGCCTTTGTGTGCGTCAGGGTAAGTGCTCTCTTACTGCGAATGAGAGGTTTGTTTGATTTACACTGAAAGTTTACAACAAAGCTCCAACTGATTACCTATCCCAACAGCAAAAATGACATACTTTGATATAAATAAATATAAAACAACTGCAAATGGCATTGGTGTGAAAGCCCAGTCTCACATTCACCTCTTTAAGAAAAAACAATTTAACTGCTTAAAGCGGAAATGGGCACTTAATCTGACACGTGATGAGAAAATGTACAAACAAGATCAAAAAATATCTCAAAGATTTTCTTCAAAAATGCCTACAGAAGTCATCAGTGTTCATGTCACATTAGTTATTATTGCTCCAGTTAAAATGTAACACTGCCGTGAAATGTTTATTATGTTTAATTCACACCTTCTCACTTCATAATGTAAGATGAGTGCTGTTGGGGTGGGAATTTTGTGACACTGAAGTTGGTTTTGTTCCATGAACGTGTGAACAGAAATAAATAACCAAATATTTGAACAAACCTCTTTTGAAAATCGTTTAAATCAGGATTTTGGTCCTTGGTGTCAGTCTTTGGCTGTTTTTGGTGTTTTTTTTGTTTATCTCTTGTGTTAATACTGTGTTTTACCTGGTGCTTTGCAGTGTTAAAGCTGTCAATCGGAGTCTACACCTCTGCATTTGGAAAGTTAGTTTGTTAGAATATTTTTTGTATTTTTTAACTTTTTTTGGTCTTTTTCAGTTTTTCTAAAAAATAACAAATATTTAACAAACGTTCAGTAATGTGCATGCACTGTCTGTAACTATTCAAAAAAAAGACATTATTATGGCCCCTTTGTTAGCATGTTGAGACGGAAAAAAAAGTGGGTTTGGTGATTTTATATTTTTCCAACTACCCCTATCCCAAAGAATGTAAAAACAGATAATGCTATCACTACATACAAAATGGTTGTTATGGCTCTATACCGACAACACAAGTAGGCCTATGCTGTAAAGAAGCATGCCGAAATAACCTCTGTGACAGTGCAAATACATTTATGTATGTCCCTTGTACAAAACATTTAGGTTAGCATTCCGCGCAACATGCTAGTTCTCAGAAAAGATCTGGGTCAGACTCAAGTAGCAGCTCTGAGATATAGCTTGTGTCTTTTCTTGAGGACAAAGGGAAGTAAAACTTATAGAACTACGAGGGATCTACCACTTACACACAGAATAGAAAAGCAGCTTGGAAAAAAGATAACACTTCTTTTTTTATCTCTTTTTGCACCAGCTAGCGAGAGAGATTTATGAAGGACTTAGAGTTGTGACTGGTTGAAGTACTATGCATTGTCACAACTGTCCAACACATATATAATAAATAACCATTGGTGACACCACAGGACAGAAGTCTTAAACACCATGACATCTACAGAAAAAGAATAAGAACATGAAGAAAGATGAAAATGTTTTTCAAAGTTGAGACAGGAGGGGAGCGCCTCGGCCGCAGAATGAGCTCCATACTGAGTTCTCTAGCTTTTCAGCTCTGAGGTGCCCAGCAGCTGCTGTTGTGGTGATTTGACAGTCTCACCGGTAAGGGATGATGACTTCACTTCCTGTTTGAGTGCTTCTATGACCCACCAAGCATGCACATGCGAATTGCAGTCAGTACATTCTCCACATGTGCGGTGGGCAAAGTTTGTATCTTGTCCAAGAATTCTTCTTTTACATCCTTCAGGGAGACGGATTTGTATTTCCCAGCCCACTGACCTGGATATTATTACAAGTGAGAGGGAAATAACATTGGTTGAACAGCTGGCTCTGCTTGCAATCTGCTGCACATCTGCCCAGTTTGTGGCGGTCTGTGGGCCAGAGATTCAATCCATCCCCCTCCTCTCTCCAGGCAGCAAAATTTGTTTATCTATCTACCTGTCGGTGTGCCTGTCAGGGTATTAAAATCTAATGTCTTTCTTTAGAAAGAGTATTGATTACTTCAGTCATTCTGCTAGATATGTTCACTTGGTATGCTGTTTGGTAAAATGGGAATGACTAGTCTCACGTCCCATGTACGGGAAGGAAATAAGCATTAATTCAAGGATTGAAAATAAAAACATTTAAAAAAGGGGAGGTCAGATATACTTGTCTTGAGTTCACGGCTATCTCTGCTCAGTCTTTTAATATTTACAGGAAAAAATAAGATAAGCTACGATGACAACAACGTTAACAACAACAGGCACGACAAACAGACAACAAGAATAGCAAGTGTAACGATAAAAGGATGTCAATATTTAAATTCATTCATTCAAAACAAAGAATATCTTTGTGTTTCTTTAAAGTCATGACAAGTCAATATGACCTGATAATGGACCTTCTGCTCTTCCTCCTCCTCCTCCTCCTATTCCTTCATTGACTATGCTGCAAGATAGACAGAAGCATTGCCATCTCTTTCTGTTCGCCACGTTAGCTTAGTATCTTTGCAAGGCAATGTAAACAGTCATGCTGTTTGTGGGGTTGAGGGCTGGCTGTAAAGCCCCGGAGGCATTTGCCTCCATCTTCTGTGTGAGTCTCTTAGCGCGGTGTGCCATCCAGGGCAGAGGAGGATGGGGTGCTGGGGGTGGAGGAGCGTGTGGTAGCAGCAGGCGGGGTAGCAGCCGGACTCCCAGTTCCGCTGCTCGGGGTACAGGCGGAGGAGCTAATGGGAGCAGGGGTCTCTGACCCTGGGACGCTTCCCTGCTGCTGGCTGGCCTGCTGCTGCTGCTGGGCCTGGAGGGTTTGACCACAGACATGGTGGTGCTTCTCCCAGTCCTTATGCTGGCAGAAGGAGCCACAGTAGCGCGCCGTGTTGCAGCCGCTGCACGTCTCACTGGCTTTGCGGCCACAGTTCCAGCAGCTCTGACAGACAGAAAGATATACAGTTAACTAACACAAAAATAATAAAGCAGAAGGATTTACAATCAGACAGAGAACTTCTGATAATTACTAAAATGTAATTAGGACCCCTTGCTTGTCTTTATTCCCACAGAAAGATAATCATATGTTTGCGACAGGAAAATGCCTGGTTGAACAGGACATGAAGATTAGCAACAGTCTGCAACCAGTCTGCACATTAACAGAACTAGCCTCTGCTTTTAGAACACTTAAGCTTAAAACAAACCACAGACTGATCAAAAACCCATCTCTGATTACACTTAGGGCCTCTTGTATATATTGGAAACCGCAGTGAGAGCATGTCATGATTACTGCATATCCACGGGAAACCTGAGAACAAGGTTACAAACAGCTTCTGAAAGTTCTCCTCTGAGGCACTTCTCTCTCATAAACATCACTCCTGCAATTAATGACAGATGTGAGACATATTTCCCTCTCACTTAACTGATTAAACGTCAAGGTCTCCAATGGTGATTAGCAAATAAAAGCTCCTTCCCTTATTTCCTTTGTGCTGAATTGGTAACACCTTTCTAAACATGCTAGCCACTCTGTCAGATAAAAAAAAAATAGGAGGGAGGGATGCGAGGGTAATAGCTGCTTGTTTGACCTTGCTTTGCTTTGTTTTGTTCTCCCTCTCACCATTGTCTCCTGACTACAAAAGAACGTCAATTTGCAGGAACACTTTTAAACTTGTGAACAATCAGCAACCTCTTTGGTATTTGAAAGATGATGCACAACACTTTTACTGATACGATGATAAAATACAACAGAATTTCTTTGTAAGAGAAGATCCTATCATCTGTGTCATTTAGGAGTCACTACAACAGCTGGTAACAAAAGTATCGTCAACAAAGAAGCAGGCAATACCAGAACTACCAAACAAGAAGATGGCGGCTTTTGTGATGTGTTTGAAAGATTGAGGGTACTCCTTTTCTCTGTGTATATTCCTACCTCGCTGGAGTCCTCCTGTTGGTTGATTATGGAGAGCGCATCCTCGGCCGCCTGTCGCTTGGCCTCGGCTACCGTACGCTCCATTTTGGCCCGCTCACTGCTGATCATCTCATGAGCTTTTCGCTCGGCCTCTGACACAGCCTTCTGCAGCTCTGACATGGCCTGCCGCTTCACCTCATTCACAGCCTCTTCTGGAAAGAGTGTGGACACAGAGGAAGTCAACCCTCCCGTACCTGCAACATAATGTGTATTATATCATCCTATCCTTGGAAGATTATTTTCAGTGAGCATACATTGAAGAATTCACATGTTTTTACACAGGAATGAGGGTGTATATGAAATCAGATTCTTTGCAAGGCATTCAGAACTACTGTGTGGTTTAAAAAAACATGGCATTCGAAACACCATAACATTTTTCTGAAATAACACAGAATTTTATCTCAATTCATAACAATATGTTTCAACTACTAAATTTGTATTGCATCTGCAAGACAGAAAGTATAACAATAAAACAATAAAATTTGCTCATTTCTGGAAAAAAGTAAAAAATTGGAGAAAATATCTTTAACGTCTGTAGTTCTGGAGATCATAAGAATGAATTTGCACGTCAGTTAAAACTTTTTTTACTTCAGGATCAGTTGCATATGAGATACACCAACTTTATCCAGATATCAATTTTTAAATGTGGTAAATGTAGGATAGTGGGTACATTAACATATGACACATTGATTACTTTCAATTAATTATTAAGACATTCAGGAAGTAATGTTTAACAACCAATCACTTTTGCATACCCCTTCCTAATTACTACCCTCTTATGATAGTGACTGTGGTTTAATCAGTTACAGCAGATCCTCTAATGTGTCAGTGTGTAATGCTGGAATTTAAATATTGAACTGATCGCATTTGATTATGAGCAAACAAAATATTTTTTAATACTTTTAATTTGAAAAACATCCTCAAGACAACAGCATGAGCCAATTAATCTCAGGTAATCACTCAGAAAACCTGCTTTAGCTGAAGCAATGTGTTATTTTATACCTGTTTTGTGAAATGAATAACCTTGCCATGCGGGTGTTAAGCGGTGGAATTCCAACTGAACGTCAAAGCAAAAGGAAGGCTTTTTGTTTGCTCCCATCAAGCCTGTAACTTGACTAATTGTGTATGCAAATCAGGCAATTTATATTTAAATTATGCATTTCCATTGTGATCCCAGAGGCCCATGTGGTGAGGGGAAGTGGGAAACCAGTAGGACACCGTGCAAGGTGCTTGAATATTTATCACCAACTGTAAACATTTTGCCCATTTCAAACAGATGTATTCACAGCCGCACTCCATTGTGTTAAAAATCCTATTTTGCAATTCTCCCTGGGTCACATTTAGATCAGTCTCTCCTCAGCCAAAATATATGCGACTGAAATGAAAAGGATGGCGGAAATACTGAGAAGAATGCAGAGAGAATGAGAAATAGTGGGGACCATTTATCCTACAGGCAAAAGATAAATTCAGCTTAATGTCTGATAAATATGCATCACTTTACTTCATTTTCTTTGTACACATAACATTTGTATTACAATTGCAAAATCTGTTTTAATATCACACAGAATGTGTGCCTTCATACAGACAGACACATTTTCTCTCCATCATGATTGCACTACATTTTTAAACCAAGGTGGTTTCGTCTTTAACCTACTGTGCTGCCTGAAGTCATGGAAATTGCCCTGGTGCGGTGTGATATATGCCTTGTGCATGGAATTGTGATTACACACCAAATGCCTTAGATGGAAGATCGATCAAAGCTGGCGAGGGGAGGAGAGTACTGGAAAGCAGGCAGAGTCCCGATGGTGATACTCAATTCAATTTAAATGCATATTACTTGTTCTGAGTATCACACACATCATGCTTGGTCAAGCAAGGGGACAATTTCTTTTCTCCAAGGGGTTTAAAAAGCAGATATACTGTATCACCGACGGTGAATACAAAGTGGATTTCTCAAGCATCGAACCGTAACCGGAAAATTCTTTCTGTTTTTCAGAATAGCGATAATGGTGATTGCAGCTGAGCTCATGAAGTTAAAGAATGCTGTTTGTGTACCCAAAAAAAAATGTAATGGCAACTACTGAAAACTGTTATAGCAAAAAATTAGTTTCAATTCTTGATCTTAACTGGCTCTATAAACTCCCCTGTACTATTTTATAAGACTTTCACTAAAGAGCTGCAATGTCTGTTGGTAAGAGGATTACAAAAGTGCCAGAAGCAAAAAGATACCAAGTCTTGCTACTATACTTTCAACAGTAGGACCACTGGACCAGCTGTAAAAGCTACTTTTGTCCCTTCTTTGACTGGAGCAATAAAATCGTTTTACGACCTGACATCATATTTGGAGAGTGTTGAGTGTGGTGGTGAAACTCTTATTTTTTTAATGTCCTACTGTATCAAATATAAATGATTTTCTAAGAGTAGCCTGAAACATTAATTCAAGTCTACCATGGGAGTAGGTTGCAGACAGCAGACTACATTGGGTTGAGAGGGGATAAGGGGTTTAAAGGAGCACCTCTCATCCACTTCCATCCCTGAGTCATCTTGATGAAAAAGATGGCCTTGATTTCGACAGAGCAAAATATCTTAAAAAATAGCAGAGAGATAAAGAAAAAGAGAAAGAAAGTGTGAGTGTGATGATGGCAGGCGTGGAAGTGCTGCTCACCAGCTTTCTTCCAGATCTCTTCAGGAACGTAGCCAGACACAGGCCGGTGCAGCAGCTCCCTGTGAATTTCTGAGAAAACACAAACACACAGCCATGGTAACCGGAGATTAACCAGTGGTTTGCATGGCATAACACAAAGATTGTAGAAGAAACCAGAATGTCGTAAAGCCTGTTGGTTATTTTGATGTTTCCATCAAAAAGTTTAAGGAATAAAGCAAAAAATTGTTTTGTCACTGATGCAATAAACTAGTGAGATGTAAAATGGTTCAAGTTTTCAAGGGACTGGAAGATGTACAACTGACTGTCATTGGTATAAACATAATAACATAGAAGATATGCCCTTCTGGCAGCATATGCAAACTTAACAGTAGAGGACCTAGAATTGAACCTTGGGGAATTCCACATTTACTATCAGCCTTTCTGGAGAAAATAAAAAATAAACACCATAATTTTCATGTAGGACGGAAACAAGTTTATAATTTTAGATCAGCTAATAATAATAATTAATAATGAGATTATCAGATTGGGCTTCCTTATTAGTGAGGTAGGTTGGAAGATGTATGTATGGTCCATTACCTGATGTTGCATTTTCCTGTGCTGCCGGGCTCTGCTGCCTCGACTGCCCACTTGCTGTACCCTTCTTTAGCTCTTCAGCGTCGCTGTATCGTCGGATCCAGTAGTTGAGCTCCTCGCGATCGGCCTCCTGGCACCGCCGCAGTACTGTCAGTGAGCGTCTTGTCTTCTCCACCATGTCCATGATACAGTTCAGCAGCTAAGGGAGATAGGGAGTGGGCAAGGCGCTGAGTTTACACATAGGCATGGATGGTTTGATTAAAATTCAGCAAGGGTATAGTGGCGAAGGGTGGGGTTCTAAATTGACACGACATACTGTATGTCAAACACTAGGTGTATATTTTGGAGTCACACTCTCACAGTTGAAATGTGGAACATGTTTATCAGATTACACCTCTCTGCTTGACATTTTACATTACTTGATTCACAAATGTGAAACCAGACGTTCTGTCATGTTTCACATGGTTTGAACATGCAGAAAGTTACAGACTGCAGCTTTAAAGGGACTGGATTAACAACACTGAAGGTGAACATATGAGCAATAATGTATCAATATTTATAATGTACAGCATGTTTGTTGCAATGCAGGCAAACATATTTACATGCAAGCATATACACACAGATACACGTCTCTATTGTATACATAAAAACCTTACTTTGATATGCATGGAATGTCAAAGCTTTCTTTAAATTTATCTTAACATTTTTTCAAAAACACTTAAAGTTCAATCTTATTTTGTGTTCAGCAGTTAACCAAAAACCCACAGTACAATGTAACAACATAACAATTTATATTACTGAAATGAGGACTTAGCTAATCCCTGTTACCTACAGAGAAATAATTGTAAGGTATAGTAATAAAAAAATGTTATTACTTTTCTTACATGGTCAAGGTGCTTCCACTCCTCAGCCCACTCTCTGTCTGTCAGCCTGTGGTCAATCACTTCCTCCTGCCTGGTCCCTGCATGCATACCTGTAAGAAAGTAATAAAGAAAGATAGATAGATAGACAAATAGAAAGATAAACATAAGGGCAAGTCAGTATGACACAGAGGATCAATGTAACAATACTCCATCACTCCCTTACTCTCCCTTTCATCTATCCTTCATTTTGTCCCTGGTTGAAATTCTCCATCCATTTTTCCCTCTCTCCTTCCTCCTCCTCCCTCACTCCCCCCTTTTCTTTGCTGTCTCCATATCTCTCTCCCACCCTGAGGGCAGGACTCAAATGACTGAGCTTCTAGTCCAATAAACATCCATCACAGGGCGAGACATGGTAAATGTCTATCCCATTTTTAGAACTGAGCCAAAGTCGTCATTACAGCTTCATCAAGGCTTGCTCTACGCAGAAAAATGTCTCTAATACGGCCATACACTGTGTCTGAATGCTCTTATGTTGTGCACTCATACATCTCACAGCACATTACTTCTCTCAGCCAGGCTGCAGTGGCTTTATTTTGTGTTTTCTGAGGCAGCAGGATGGCCTTGTGGTCAGAGTCTGCTGTACCAACAATCATCCAACAGTCTGAAGTGGACATTGACTGAGTATCATTATTATTACATTTACGGATCTCAGCGGTATATAAAGAAGTGAGAAGCCTGAGAAATGATGTAAAAATGATGTAACTATTGTAACTTCTGTATATAAAATCCTCTTTATGTTTCTCGTGGTGCTAATAGAGAGTAAAAGCTTTGACAGCATGCCATGTTGTGGGATTGGTTTGTGTCTCTAAATCCAAATGTATGTACACACAGACATTACACACACACACACACACATACACACACACATACGCACACACACACACAGGCGCATATACACCCTCCATCCTCCCTCATGTCCTCACCAATAGGTCTGGCTCTCTCCCGGATCTCCCGATGATTGGAGGCGGGGTGTCTGTAGCTGTCACGGTAGTGATGGGCAATGGCCATGTCGTCCAGCCTGTAGTGCTGTGGAGGGAGCGGGCCAGGGTGGGGCAGGCCATTGGGTTGGTAGGAGATCCCATTGGATGGGCTGAAGCGCTGGGCAGGGCTTATGGTGCAGGGCCGCTTGCTAGGGTGAACATCTGGATGCAGGGCACCATCTCGCTCAAAGCCATTCTCTTTGGTTCTAGGGGGGGGGAATGAAATGTAGAGACACATTATTGACTCTGTATTTCATTTGTCACTGCATCTAGCAGTAATTAATAGTTCATTTTTATGTATTTTCTTCCAGCGGGTGAGACAATTTCAGGTTTTAAGGGACTCTTTTTGAGGAATCCTGAAACAAGTGACACTGCATTAGGAACAAGCAGAATTATTTCGCAGTACTGGAATTTTTTTTCACCATTTCAAAGTAAAATAAAACCAGTATCAGACCAAATATGTCTAAAATGTTTGCTCTTGTTTGCCTGTCTTGAACATATTCTTGCTAAAGTGAAAGGCAAATAGCAAAGGACCTCTTGAAGCACAATTGATCCGTAGAAAAAGAGAAGGGAAATAAATGGAGAGAACACAGGCACAAATAAATGTGACGCTGATATCACACCCATTTTGGAAAACTGTCTGATTCAAAATCTGTTGGTGACATTACATACAAAAAATTGAAACTTATCATCACATCATAACAATTGTACCGTCCCTTTGTACTGTAGTGGAAGATCGAGCTGACCTGCTAACAGACAAAAGAACTGCAGCGAAAGGCTGTTTTTACAGGAAGCACCCTGGAATTCTTCCATTGAAAACACGTCCATTCATACAAGCACACATACACAACTAAAGCCCGAACACAAGTTACCGACACGCACAATCATACAAACTCGCTCAAGTAGCTTCCAGGGGATCAGGTGGATTTTTGTTAGCCTGCTTTCAAAGATTAATGTGGCCAGGTGTGTTTGTGTGTGTGTGTGTGAATGCATGCTTTCACATGTGTCTGTGTGTGTGTTCTCAGCTTTGTCAGTTTGCAGTTAAATCTTGCCAAAACCCCAAGCCCCCCCTTCCCCCTAGCTGCAATCCTCCACTTTCTTCTCTCTCTCTCCTCTTCCACCCCATCTCTCTCTCCGATGAACAGATTGAACTTCTTAATGAGCTGCTTTTATGGGCTCCTAATGCTCATCCACAGCTCTCCATATGCTCTTTCCCTCCATCCGTTCGTCTCTCGCTGCCTCCCTCAACTCATCCATCCACTCCTCCACTCTTATCTCCCCAGCCTTCCTGCTGTAACAATGTTTATATCTACAGGCACTGGAGTACACACATGTTCAGTCACCTAGACAAGGTAAGGATGTACACATAATTTACCTAGTGTGGATACATACATGCCCAATTGATGTACACATGTCAATAACATTTTATAATTGTATTTTTATTTCACATAAAAAAGACAACATGTACTGCTTATTGAAATGACAAAGTTCTGTCTGGACCCCTGCTATATCATGATAAAAACACACACACATACATGTAAAGAGAAAATTGGGTTCACACTGTCTCTATGGTAATATGATTAAACAGCATCTCATAATAAACAACATTCATATACAAACACTGTAAATCTTAAAATTGTGAATGAGAATTATTTATCATTTAGAAATCATTTTTTTTCAAAATGATTTCTAAATGATAAATAATAAATCAGATAATATTTTAGCAAAAAGTCTCCATGTTTTTTTATCTACACCCCTTTATTGTCATACAAATTCAATAATTTCCTAATTTCAGTTTTTAGAGATGGCATATTTGCTTTACTTGCCAGAAAGACTTTTATTGTGAAACATCTGCATACGTGTTACATTATGAAAAGCAGAATGGATAGGAATTAATCAATTAGTGAGTGAGAAGAGCATTTCTATTAAAAGTTATTGCTGAATGATACTAAATTTACCATGCAAGTCATTACAGTACATGTATCGGTAATTCTGCACTCCTAGCTATTATTTAATTATCTGCTATTGTTAGAGTATTTACGGTATACACTGTATGTCTTTTTTTTCTCATTTGCATATTGCACTGTGATGTTCCTGGTCTGCAGACCACGGTATTAATCAGGATGCACTGATAGTGCATTGTTGTCTGTAATTAAGGATTCCCATTCAAATTCCGATATTCCAACACAGGTCTCCAATGAGCAGGAATGCAGAGCAGAGCAGAAACCAGAGGTGCTTAGCCAGCCATATTGGTGCTAGAGCCTCATCTGTATGTGTTATCAGCCCATCTCCCTAGGCAGGCACACACACACACACACACACACACACACGCGCACACACACACACGTACAGAGGTGCACATACATGAAACATACTCGCACTTTCACACTGGATACAGAATCACGCACACACACACTCACACAAACAGCCCACATATTTTCACTGAATACAGATGCCTACTTACTTTTTCTCTCTCACATTCACACGCACACCTTTTCCCCTAAGCTCACTCCCCTATGCACCAGACGGATCGCAAATATGCAGGTATTACAGAAAAAGTCTGCCTATCCGACTGTTGGGGGAAAAGAGAGGTGAGAATTATTAATATTGCATTTGGCATTTTTGTCCCTCAGCAGATATGAAAAGTACATTTTCCTCTCCCCTGCCTGTATTAAAAATTTTAGACCCCTGGGAATTACCCTTTATTTCAAAAGACTATGCACACATTATATTTGTAGCAGAGGCTCCCAAACTCACAACAACATACAAATGTTCACAAACTTCTGTCTAAGAAGTAAAAAACACCCCGTCAAGCATGGAAGTAAATGATGACTTAGGTATCAAGAACATACATGGAATACATATTCACACACATTAATTGACACATTCACACTTTTCATTAAGGCACAGCTGTTTTCCTTCTTTTTTCTATCCTCAGGGTGTGTGTGTGTGTGTGTGTGTGTGTAGCCAGGTCTATTTTTCCCATCTCTTCCTCTACGCAGTTCTGGCCCATTAAGAGAAGGAGCCAGGAGCTGAGATGTCCAACAGAGCATGTCATGAGGCCTGGTGGCGCACTGTCAGACACTTCCCATACATACATTAACACATCATACTATTGCCTTGCATTGGCTCAGCCTGTGTCAGTGGAGTCACGTAAAGGGATGCAGGCAGACTCAAAGGGATTCATGCATGAGATCAAACAATAGAGGAATAACAAGCCTCGGCTGCTTTAACGTTTGGAGCTTGTAAATAACCTCTACATCTTGATCGGTGTTCATTTATGTTATGATTCCAACACGTTTGTCCCATAATGAATAAATAACGTTTGAATTTCTGATTCACCCACCTGTCTGGCGTCCTTCTCTTGCCGTTCTCGTTGACATCCAGCAGGAGTTCGGAGGAGTCCACTGGGGAGGTGGTGCTGGTGTCCAGGAGCAGCTGTTCATGCTGGGCCAGGTACTGAGCTGGGTTCTGCTTGGCCAGTCTGGCACAATGCAGCAACTCCCTCTGAAGGAGCGGCAGGTTGGCCTATACAGAAGGAAACAGCACTGTATTACCAGAGGGAATTTAACAAAGGCACATGTTTTTTTGGACAACACTGACAACCATTTCCTACAGGGAAGCAAGAATAAATATATAAATATCACATCTGCCTTTTTGCCTTTAAACAAATGAAAAACAAGCACTTGCTCAGTCACTCGCTCCTCTTTCGAAGAGACTCTGTTTTCTTTTTTTTCAAATTTATGAAATAATGACACTTTTCTCTCAGATTCTGAGCTGAGCTGTTTATATGACAATATATTAAATAGATATCCTTTGTAGTGAAAGAGAATTGAGGAGATTTGGAACTGCATAAAATTATAATGCAAATAAAACTGTCTGAATTGCTTTAAGGGTAATCTAAGCTCTTAAAAGAGAAACTATGCAGTTGGAATATATCAGTTCTACTCTACGAAATATGTTTTTGATGATTTATATAATAACAAACATCAATTAAACCAGATTGATGCATCTATTTTATCTGAAACAAAATGTGAAGCTCTAAAACAACTGACTCCACATAGCTTGTTTTCAATAAATATAACACACAGATATATAATATCTATCTATCATATATATATATACAGTAAGCCACACACAAAGACTGTGTAATAATAAATGCTTTTCTACCGTCTTTTCCGTCCAAAAACACCAATTTGAGGTAACAAGAGATCTATGCCTTCCATGTCATCGACTCCCTGTTTCCTCATTACCACTGGACCACCACCACTTCCTGTGACCCAGAGTGCATTAACACCCAAAGAGTTTTTCTATGGCATATACATTTTAAAAAAAGGAAAAAGAAACAGCAGCCATTTTCAATCTCTTTGACATAACAAGGGGGTCTACTTTCTTGTGTGGAGTTACAGGGTCATGCAGGCATGTGCGCATTGACTTCAAAGGCATCTGATGGGGTGCATTTTGAAGCAAGAAGATGAAAGTGTTGCATCAGGAAGGTTCAGAATGAGAGTGGTGGCTATTTTGGCCAGGTACATCAAGAGACTTTGGAGTGGCCATCTTTGTAAGTTTTGGGTCTGTTAATCTTTGTTTTGTTCTCAATAACATAATCTCTCTCTAAGTCCCTTGCTTTGTTTTTCCTTTCCTTATTTTTTCCAGTTTTATAATCCATAGGCTTTTGTTCACTCTTTCACCCTTTCTTTCCTCTGTTCTATGAATTTCCTTCTATTTATTTGAACCATTCGATCTTGTCTTTGCCAACTGCATACAGAAATAATACTTACAAAACACAACCCTGATTTGTTTAGTGATATTTATGTTTCATAATCATACAAAAATCCCTCTCCAGTAATTGGCTGTAGTAAAAGAAATGCCAAGAGCTGCATGGCTATCGCTTTACCTGCCCGAGTTAATGGACCGTTAATAGTTTATGATCGTAATTACCCTCTGAAAAAAGAGCATAAAATAGATTGCTGTGACCCTGGTGAACTCATCTTTCATTAATTAGAGGTCATTCTAATTGCCAGAGATGTGGGGTGCATTAACAAAAAGACTGAGTCAAGAAATGCAATGGAGAGGCCAGATCATTTTTCATATGATAAAGTATGGCGATTTGCTTCTGTGCAGTTACAGGAACCAACATCTGCACTTGCATAAATGGAACATTTCAAGTAGTGTTCAGCAGCCACAGCTAAAATTCGCTCAGAATGATTTATTGTGAAAATACTGGATCTGTCATTTTGTCAAACAGTGCCAAAAAACAATTCAGAATATGCCACGTTCAGGATATGCTGCACTTCATCACCTTTCTGTTTCTGTGTAATTTGCAGTTGGAGGAGAGTCTAGGTGACTTTTTGCACGTCTATATTGTCCTGTTTCAATTATTTCCTATCACCCCTCTCGCTCTCTCTCTTTTTAGGTAAATGTGTTTATTCCTTTGTCTCACAGCACTCCTCTCACTTCAGCACGACACAAGAAAAACAAAACACTTGACAGCTAAGCTGAGAGCTAACTTTAAAAAAGCTTGAACTTGAAAACAGAGAAACATTGTTACTTTGGAAGCCTGTTGTCTCGTGAAGCGGGCGTCCTGCCAACACATCACGTCACTGGCGCTGTGTGGTTTATGATTGCCTCCTTCCAGTAAAGAGTCCCAACCAATTTGTGGTTTAGTATTAAGAGAAGGGGAAAGGAGTTGAGTGGGTTTGGGTGGGGGTGGGGGCGCGGACGGGTCGCCTCAGTCTAACATTAGCGTAATGAAAAACTCTGAGCCCTGATGCGCATTGTTGCAGCTGTGCTTCGACGCACCTATAAAAGCTCCCCTACACCTCCAACTGCTCTCCGCTACCATATGGTAGCTGGCATTATAGGCCCGCAGTGGGAAGACACTAAAATTAGACTGGGGAGAGAGAGAGGTGGAGAAGGAGCGATGGAGGGGGAAAAAAAGAGTTGCATCTTTGATTCCGCAGCCATCCCAGTGATACACTAACCATCTGGCAAGGAGAGGAGAAAGGAAGGAGGGACTGGAGGATGGATAGATGGGGAACCGTAAACAGAAACAGGGAAGGAATAAAGATAGGAAAATATGGAGGGAGAACCAATGAGAGGGTGAGTCAAAGAAGAAAGAGATGAAGAAAACTTAAGTATAAGAGAACATATGTAATGTATGGATGGAGACAGGGAGGACACAAAGTCTGTTAGTGTTGTTAAGAGCCAGTAACAGTGATTCTAGTGGGACCAATTTCTGCTCCCCACATCCACGCAGGCCCTCAGTGGATAATACAGGCATGTGAATGGCAGTTCGCACATACACACATCTGCAAATGCACACACGCATACAGACAACATAAAGTGATGATATTGTGCTCAGAGAGGACCGACTGTCTTAAATAACCTTCACCTCACGCCTGTCACTCAGACACAAACATATAGAGCAGGGGAAGGATGGATACATAAGGGATAGAGAAGAGGGAAGAAGTAGACTGAGAAGTCAAGAAGATGATTTAAGGGAAACAGGAAAAAATCTGTAAAAAGTGAGAAAACCAAACAGAGCCTTTTCAGAGGTGTGTAATAGAAACAAATGAGCCCTGTGTTAAGAGTTATGCCCGTCCCTGCCCTCCATCTCTCAGTACCACACTGATATTGATCTCAGCTTCACCTAGACCCCATAACATGATCTGAACTGCTGCAGCACAGTACATCCCTCAACATAAATCCAGTATCATTTGTCATCTTTGACTACCAAAACAAATCACACCACCTCCGCCACCGCTCTCACCTCCAGACTGTGTTAGCTCCTCAAATCATGCAGACATTCGGAATATGCACCTATCGGACACAAACATCCCAAATACACATATATGGCCACTATTTCACCTGTAGATTCAAACACAAAAACCACAATCACTCTTCATTTTTATCTCCCAGACTGCAATAAAGAGATGTGAGGCACACTATTGTGACCGAAACAAGGCGACTGTTGACAAAAGCGCTGAAGCAAGGGCACGGCTGGATGCTTTAAAGAGTGCTCCTTCCTCTGGTAATATACCATGCTAATGGCTGAAAATGGAAAATTCTGGCTGAAAATATGGCCCGGTGGAATAAAGAATCAATGACAAAACAAGCCTGAGAGAAAGAGGTGGAGGAAGCCGGAAAGGAGGACATGAAAGGGGACATTGTCCTCAAGCTGAACCCACACTCATTGTACTCTTTTCCAGCATGCCTTAAGCAGGTTTCTCAAAAAAACAAAACAACTTCTTTCCAGTTCAAATATTGTACAGAACAAATATGGTTTGAACAAAGTCGCTAGCCTTGGGATAAACGGAGTGAATATAATATAGTGAGATCAGCCTCAAAACTGAAAGGACTTACACCCTGTTTAATTTGGAGGAGAGATGATGTGAGAGACAGAATGAGAGCGACAGTATCTTGTGAAGTTCTAGAGAAGCTGAGTGAGAGGGATGAACAAGACAGGTTAGGCATACAAGAGAGACACAGATGCAAAGAGGAGAGAGAACAACAGGGAGGAAAATCACGAACATAAGTATGCACGTCTGGATCTGAGATCCAGAAATGCTTTCCATGTGGTCGCTCAGGAGGACAGGAAGGCCAAACCTTCTGTAGTAAATGTATATTTGAATATCTACCTTCAGAAAGGGAATGACAAAAGGTCGCAGAGGGAAGTTGGTGGCTTCTTGGAGCTTGGAGTGAAATTCTTCAATGGTTAGCGTGGAATTCTGGAGGAGAGAGAGAGAGACAGAGAAAAAACACATGAATCCATGTGGAAGGCATTAAGTGATAATATTACTTATTGGAAGCTAAGCTATATCCTGGCCTGGAGTGAATGTTTTGGGGTTTTGTAATAGGAAGCATATGGGCAAGCCACAGTGAAAAGAGCCACAGAAAACAAAGACACATATTGCCTTCTATTAACAAAACAAATACATATGCAAGATCAAAAAATCATCATTGTCAAAAATATGCTACATGAGGGAGTAATGTGCTTAATTTCTTTTGATCAAAGATGCACTTTTTCAACTTCTGGTTCAAGTGTTGGTGGACTTAATTGCAAACTTTTGATGTGTATTTATCTACATATTTATCTAAAATAACACTTTTCTTGTAGTTTTGTTATTTTTTTCTTCTTATGTTCTTTTTCTTTGTTTCCATCACTTGGGCATTCATTTGGATGTTCGCACACATGCTTTCTGATGTATACGTGTACATGCATGGCAACCACGTCCTTATCAACACAGTACATGAGCACACTTGTGCCATGTTGCTCAACACCTGTTACCTCTCTCTATCAGTGCCAACCGACGCACTGTCTGTCTCTTTTCACAGACTAGATAAGACCAAGGTGACCAAAATACAAAGTGGCATGGACCAGGCTAATGTGCAGTAGACACGGAGCAGGTTGTATATTTAGAGTAAGATGGTGTTTGTGTGTTTTCTGTATGGTTGCTAACAGGAAGAGTATATAAGTGTGTGTTTGGAGCAGTGGGGGGTAAAAAACTGGGTTATACATTTCAGTTTGTCAGCCCTCCACACCAAAACAAAGTCAAGTATCTTTCTCTTCTTCTTTGGTTGCCTGAAACATTAATGGCTGACAAGACAGCGGTGACACTATTTTTAATTTTCAACATGAACTATTCCCAAGATGCAGACCAGAGAGAAAGAGTAGAAAAAGGATGAGGAAGAGGTGAGCATGCACATGGGAGAAGAATCTGCTCTATAACAAGCAAAAATACAAATAAGGAAAAAAAAAATCAAGCAAGACAGAGCAGCAGATATTATTTTTCCTCCCCACACTCTCGCCGTTATTTCCCAGACCTGAATTTTGTTACATTCAGCCTTACATCTGTTCGCCCAGATTGCGTAGGGGCTGTTCTTGACAGCTATTGAAACCTCCTGAGTCTCCTTCTCTCCCTCTCCCCAGCACACAACTAGCTAATTAACGGTGTCACTCTTTTCAATAAGGCAGGGGGAGGGACAGAGAGGCAACGAGTGAGAGAGGAAGATGAGGGAGAGAGAGAGTGAGAGAGAGATGGATGGTGGTGGTGGGGGGTTGCAAGCCAAAACGACACAGGAGAGGCATGTGCATATGCAGACGGTGAGAAAAATAAACATAGTGAAGCCAAAAGGAGGCTATGCTCTGTGTGGCTAATTAAAAAATTCTTCCCTCCATCTCCTCCGCCTCCTCCTTTCTGCACAATGTTCAATCACTATTTCTGTATTCCCCTGCTCGTTATGCTCAAATTTTCTCAGATCACACAAACCTGTTGTAAATCCTGAGATTTGCACATGTATTTTATATAGCCTTCATATCAACCATGTCAACTAAGCTGGAGAAACACTGCACATCTGTCATATTAAATCTCTGCTGGATAAATGTATTTTGATGGTTGCAGGCTTGATTTGTATTTTGCTTTATTACCAATGCAGAAATCTCTGGTGAAGACAACACCTTTTCATCTTTGTTATTCTTTGCACACATGTTGATTACACACTATATTGTTAGTTCATACAAATTCAAATTTAGGTTTTGAATATCACATGCTGTTTTTATTCACTTTTATGTACTGGATCTTAATTTGGCTTAGAAAAGTGATTATCAGTAATGCTTTCATTAGTGCATCCTCTTAAAGCTACAATCACATTTTTTGCTTTTATTAGCTAAATAAATAAATAAATAAGGCTATACAGGAACTGAGTCATGTTAAGTTGTCAGACACCTGCACAACCCTAGTAAGTTTGACGTTAAAATAACAAGTCTATGCAATTAAATCCAAAGTGGCTCAGGCGCAAGATGGTTGTCTCCTGCTCTGATGTTATTCTTTGTCCCAGAGGACAAAATACTGCCATTGTTTTGTGTTAACACTGAATAATGGGCTGCAAAGTAGTGATAGATGTCAATCCTGGAGGCAGAGATCTGTGTTTATTTTACACTTATGCCTGAAGGACCAGATGGGTGGGGTTTCTGACATTCCCCTGAGGTTTTCATAATCGCCGTTAAGTATTTAAAAGAATTCATCTTTGTGATGTAAAATTAACCTGACACTATTGAAACTTTCTCATTCAGTAAACACTTTCCATCTGGTACATCAGGCATGCTGAACAAATGTTAATAATTTTTCTCAAATAGCCAACTAATGGGTTCACTTATTCCTGCTAACTTGAGGCCCAGTGTCAACTTTCCCTCTATGAGCTCTTTGAACTACAGCTCACACACACAAGAGCCACTCACCACTAGTCCTAGCACTAATGTGCGGACCCGCTCGCCGATTTCAGGTGAGATGTCGTTGCCAAACTGCTGTAGAGTTGTGAGGAAGCGCTTGAGCTTGCTCAGCTGCCGGGCGCCGCAGGCCGGCGGCAGTTGCTGGTTGGCCAGCGATGATGAGGAGGAGGAGCTAGGGCCATTGCTGTAGCCGTTTGGAGGGGATGGAGCACCGTTGAGTGCCGTAGGGGAGTGGCTACTGCCATTGGTTACTGCGTGAGATAAGCACATAAAGAATATAATTAAGAGAAAGGAAAGCAAAATGAGAAATATTGTATTAAAAACAATCTCTTTTGCAAAATAGCTTTGAATGTTTTTTGTAAAGAACAAACACACTGCTGTGCAAAAGTAACACTGTGTTTGCTTTTGCTATGTGTAAATCTCCAAAAATAACCTAAAATCCCTGACTGTGCCTTTGACAAACGACAACAAAGGAAACAACATATGTCAGCTTCACTGAGACCTAACCTCTGATTTGAAATGATTTACATTCCCCTGAAAACATTCACAATCTCCAACATTTGCTTCCAATCATCGTGGCTTGTTTGATCCTTTGCGGTATTGTCTCATAAAAACCATATTTCTGCATTTGGAGACATATTGCCTACACCTCCTTCTCCCTTTCCCTCCTTTCATGTAGTCTAAACAAGCAGGGACAGTGTGGCCCCCGACCGACCCCATTGGTCTCGCCAGAGCACGGGAGCAGTGCATGTGTGTGTTGGGGGAGTTGGTGTACAAAGAGATACAAGGCAGCATAAAGCTTTCTCTCTAATGAGATTAGGTTTTGACTAGCGATCTACTCACTCCCCCTCTGGCCGTCATCCAAAGCTGCCACTGTAAAGAGAGGAGAGAGACGAGATGCTCAAACTGCATCTGGTAACAATTACGTCGGGTGGAAATCAAAGCATACTGCTTTGTTAAAACCTTCGGCATGTGTAATGAGAGAGCTGGGCCTTTCCTCCCTCATCGCACCGAAGCCCCGATGTTAATTGTGGAGTGTGAGCGTTTGCAGCAGAGAGACAGAGAGAGGGAGGAAGTAAATACCAGAGATGAAGAAAGGGAGAGTAAGTGATTGAAAAAGAATAAAATAAATCCTCTGTTGCAGAGAACCAGCACTACTAACGCAGACTTGAGTGCTTTGAGCATTCTAAACGACAGGGCCTTCGATTCTTTGATTCTAGTGCTCTTCATGCAAGTGGTTAAGTATGCACTTCTGAGTGAATACTAGGGTGTAATTTGCTTGTCATGGGGCTATGTGCACGTCATGGCAAAGCTCCAACAGTTTGTATGAGTGGGCGTTAATGAACTTGTTGGGGAGTTGTTTGGAATGACTGCAATTTGGAAAAAGGCTAAATGCAACTTGTTAAGGAGGTCTTGTGATGCTGATGGAGATTTCACTTTTTATTTCTTGGTTTTATAAAAGCGTATCGTGATTGTCTTCCCATGTGTGAGCACGTGTTTGTTTGTTGGAGTGTTGCTGTGCTTATTTTTCATGCGTGTCTTTAGGTGGAATTATACTTATGCAGTCTCAGGTAGAGTACAGCCATCCCAACATAAATTTAGAACTGATTTATAATTCAGCATCACACTGCACCGACAACTTTATTATATGCAGGGATGCACCAACCCAATCTTTTCTCCCCCAGTTGCGATACCACAACTCATCAGCTGATACGTAGACCAGATCCAGTGCTCCCTTTTCCCAAGTTTAAAATCACCACACTACATGGAACTGTGAACATAGAGCTATGTTGTGGCTACATGAAACTTTTATGATATTTAGAAAGAAACTGTATTTAACTTGGATCTCTTACCCAGATCTGCTCAATAAAGTCAGTATTGGCACCGAGATGGGGAATCGCTAATTAGACGGATGTGTGGTACAACATTAGCCCATATCATTTTTTAATTATATACTACACATTACTTGTGTTTACATTCTTTCTCTACTTTGAGCTGTAAGGCACTAATACTCCTACTCAAGTAGGAGACGACTGCTGTGAAATGATTAAAAGGGGACGTAATCGTATTTACATTTTTATATTCACTTTGTAACACAGAGCAATGATTGCAGCGAATGGAAGGTTTGCAGTGGGAATTGCTTCACTGTTTGTGTGTCACTGACAAGTAGAAAATTACTAAGCCTTTCTTCAACTTGCTTAAAATTGTTTTCATTATCAGCAATCAAGCATAACTGTTGTTCTTTGAAGGTCTTTGCTGATGTGTACCTCCGTTGCTACAACATAACCCCTTAACGCAGAACTGTAAGGCTGGCTTTACTCACATGTGGTGGGGGTGTAGGAGCTGTTACGAGGTGCTCCTTGCGTGCTGGGTGGGGGTGGCATGGTAGGGGGAGTCAACCTGGACTGTGTCTTGACGTCCGCAGGTGAGTCGGGCATGGTGGAGTGCTTCCCAGTGCGATCTGAAGGAAGACAAAGGAGACGAGCAAAGGATTATAATAACATACCAAAAAATAACATGCTGATAGTTTAATATGGGAAATAAACAACAGCTCAGGGCAACAAATTCCACATCTGTGTGCCAAGGAAGGAACTATGTCACACTTTGCACATTAACAGCAGCAGGATTTAATTTGAAAAGAAAACGCCTGTGAGGTGCACCAGACAGATTAGTTATGGATGGAATAGATGGCTCAGCATCTGTCAAGTCTGAGAAATGAGAGTAGAGAGGAGAGAGAGGAGAGACTCACAGACACACAGAGACAGACACAGAGAGGAGCGTAAATCTACAGCGACTATGGGTCTCATTCAGCCACCATCTGTGCCATCCTGCATGCCCGTTGTACAGAACGGCGACACAACATCCTCCACCCCCTGCTAACACTGCAATGCTTATTACACACACACACACACGCACGCATACGCACGCACGCACGCACAAACACAGGACTGGAAAACAATAGAAAACCAACTAATCAATGAACTAATTTAAGATGGCAAAAATGTCAAAGATTAAGGTAAAAAGAACATTAATCAAAAACAAAATATTTTCTTTGATGACATGCTTAGTTTGACCTAATTCAGTTGCATTGTGCACAGCAGATAGCTGACCATATCAAATGTGTGAGAAAAACAACCAGACATTATCAGTGTCTTGCACTGGAGCCCATATTCTGCAGGATGAGACTTCCCTCAGCAAAAGCAATAACAAGCATATCACAAAGTTAACAGACTGTTATCAACCATCTCTGTGGCACATTGTGAAGGTGAAATTATAAAAATAAGGAAGAGAGAAGGAGCAGGGTAGAGAGAAGAGAAAGGAGAGAGAGGAGGGAAGGGAGGAGTTGCATGGAGAAACAAAAGTCCTATCTGTGACATTGGGAACATATAGCTATAATCAAGGAGTGGACATGTGGTCTGACTCAAGGACACACACATGCAGGATAAAGGCAGGCGTACACACACACACACACACGCTGTAATCAGGGTGGTAAGGGTGCATGTTCCAGAAAAAAAGGAGGTCCCTGTCACACATTGTTCTCAAGACCCAAGAGTGTGTTTGCGTGTATGCGTTTTTGTGCATGATGAATATGCAGGCTAATATGTTATCTTATATTTTACATGAACTTATGTTCATTTTTCATAGTTTCCCTCAGTGTTTAGGTATAGTGACGTGTACATATTATAGACTATATGATTGCTAGTGTTCCTCTGTGCTGACTGTTTGGATGCACGGAGTTAAGTTTAGGTGAAATGAAAGAGAAATACTGATGCTAGAGAGACAGGATAGCCTAAGCCTGTTAGCTAGGCCCACAGCATCAGCAGCACTCTGGCTCGCTGCTGCCGAGGTGCACTGTGACTAAGTATTTTAGTCACGCTAGCTCTGCTTTAGCAGGCAGGCAAGTGAGAGATAGAGATGTCACTGAAATTCTAAATAGGGCTCCATAGCTCCATTTCTGGATTTAACATTTAGGTCTGTTTTGCTTATTGTACATGTTGACCCTTTGAAAACTAATAGGAAATTTACAATATATATTACATAGAGATTACACCACATAACACATGGCCAGCAACATGTTCAGGAACAGAAATGATATAACCTCTCTAAGATTTAAAGGTTTTCTGAGAAACTATTACAAGAAAGTGAAGATTCATTTATTGGAACAGTTTCTCAAGCAACAGTCTAAAGCCACACTAGCTCCTAGAAGCTACACTGCTCCCTGTGTTTTACTGACTGACACTGCCATTCTTATAGCTCCTTGCTGGTACACTGAAATAAAGAATATTATTCTGTTCAAGATTTTCCCATTAAATGGTGAGAAACTGTGTTCTCCAGGACCTTCAAAAGATCATCAAGGCAAACAGATCCCAACCCATTTAGTCAGACACCGTCAAAGGAAAGAAAAGTAAAAGTAAAGGATCATCACATCACTTCCACATTTCCCTACAAACCACAGACATCCCTCAGTAACCATACACACTCTGGAACCGTCCTGGGAGGGGTCAACTGATAAATTCAATGGGAAGGTTGGATTTATCAGGCTCCCAGCACACTGCCAAAAGAAACTCGGTAACTTTTAGGGTGAACTGGGAGATCCAGACCAAGTCTCTGAACCAGAACACAAGAGACCTTAAGACAAAACCCTTTAGGATTGATTACTGGGATAGCGCCAATTAAAAAATTGTGTTTTTGTTTGACCTAAAATGGTATTCAATTGTACTTTTAAAATAAAAATATTCATTGTAATCATTGACTCTTGCTACAACACAAGCTTTAACTCAAAATATAATAAATTGCAGAGAGCAGCATGAATGGATCCAGAATATAGAGATTAGCGGAAGAAAGAGTGATTAGGAAAGCAGAGAACAGAGAAATTGAGGTGAAAGACGAGTCAACGTGAAGAAAATACAGAGAGAACAGAGCCACTGTCCAAACCTTTAACTGTCTATTTGCTGTACTTCAGCCGTCTCCCCCTCGATCTACCTCTCTCTCTGTGTCACACACACACACACCCAACCTTTCTACAATCATCCTGGTCTGGCCAGACTGAGAAATGTTCACTACTCTAATTTCAACACAGTAAAAAAGTCTGGACCTGACTATTTATTTTATGAACTAGCAGAATAGCTAGTGGAAACATGTATGGTCTTACCACTAGCTGCCAGCTATCATATCCTGTATGCCTGCCTAAAATATGATCTATGAAAATACGAGGTCATTAAAAAAGAAGGCCCGGTGACAGGACCCAAAGTAATTCATCATTTTTCAGTCAAACACAAAGACCCTACATGTATACGGTTAACAAGCCCAAGTTAAATAAAGAAATGTTACCATATAACACATGGTTCTACTTATCCTGTTTTGCTGGATCATGCTTTCCATAGTTCTGGTTATTGTTTTTTCTAATTGTGTGCTGATTTTAGGCCCAGTTGTTTTTACTTGATAATAGGACATCAAATTAGGATCCAAATCATCTCATAATTACCTTAATCTTTGTCTCTAGATAGAGGAATGGATAATGTAAATGACGAATGTCACCACAATGCAATTTGACATCAGATATTGACATCCAGTGCAGCGAATATGGCTCATAAATAATATGTTGATATTTTAAGGCTATGTCATGATATATGATGAACTATGATGATCTTGTAGAATATGATGCACTGCTGTAGATTAAACTAACCAACAGTATAAAGTAGTTAAATTAGCTCAACCTTAAACATCTACAGCAGTAAGAAGCAGTATACACATTAATGCAGCAGTAATATTAATCCAGAAACATCCATCTCTGTAGCACACCCACAGCCTAACTGTCCCTGTGTTACCGGCTGAGCCTTCACTTTTAGGAAGGTGGCTTTGTGGGTGACCTGAGCATGTGACGGAGTCTAGAGGGTTTGTGAAAATGAGTATTTCCCGGTTTTTGGGGGGATAAGTTACTTTAGTCAGTCAAAGTGTGTAGATAAGCTCATATTGCAGTATAATAGTTATTGAACGGCTGTGTGTTGTGTTAGCTGCCACAGAAAATAAATAAAAAGTTCCCGTTTATTCAACATTACTTTAGTGTCCAGATCAAAAAGCTTGATAGTTAGCAGGTAACATTACAAGTCAGGCTAAAGTAAATTAAAATAACCTAAAATTGGAGGAATCACAATACATTTTGAAGATGGAAGCCATATAACATCATGATTTATCATGTTTTCTCTTGGGATTTTTTTCTCTTGCAGCGTAGAAATCACAGCGATTTATATATATATATCAACTATATATATTATATTCCGCCAAGCTCTACATACAACAATATCAATTTACAGAAAAGTGGGCTATTTTAAGTAAAGACTGGAGCATTATTCCTTGGGGTATTACATATCTAAAAGAAACAAAAAAAGTCACCATTTGTTCACAATAAAAAACTAAAAAGTATGAAAAGCACAATGTAAAATACATAAGCAGGGAAAAACACAAAAGTCTGGACTCAAGATCCACCTACATGGCATTGCGGGCCCTGCAGCAGTATGATGCAATGCGTTTGGTTACAGGCTTGTAATTGGGGATTAACACCTGGGTCAGTGTTGTGATTGGATGGCAGTCTTGGATGGAAGTGAGAATAACCATGAAACCAGAAAGCATTTAAACTCTGCAGTCCCTCGAGGGAAGATGAAGGATAAAGAATGAATTTGTGTAAAATCCATGTACATAGAAAGTACATGTATGCATCCAGGCAATAACACATTCTCTCTCTCTCTCTCTCTCTCTCTCTCTTTCAATTGAATTTTTTTCAATTCAGTAACCTTTATTGACATGAATGTTTAACTTAAACAATGTTGCCAAAGCGGTTTGCAGCAACATCACAAAGTTTACATTTGAATATAACATGACAAGAATGAATGCAATCAAGACCATTCAATTTAGCTATTATAAGTTACTACAACAAAAATAACAAATACAGATAGAACGTAAACTAAATCATGAACAAGATGTAACATGCCTCTCTCTCTCGCTCTGTCTCTCTCTCTCTCGCTCTCTCTCTCTCTCCTCTCTCTCACTACACACACACACACACACACACACACACACACACACACACACACACACACACACACACACACACACACACACTTTTGGGATTTATAAACAGCATCTTCTGTGTTTTCTTATTTGATTGAGAGCCCTGCAAAGCATATAAGCAGAATAAAATCAATAGCTTCATACTAACCAACAAGAACTGCATCCAACCATTCACACAGCAGTTACTAAGCCAATGAATCAATAACAATACTCCCTACACAAGGTAATTTACCCAGTCTTTGGGAAAAATAAAAATACATCTTACAACTGAAGCATATTATTGAAAACAGCTCACTGCATATGTGTGTGCTATCCATTTTCAGGAGCAAATAGGGCACAATAACAATATATGCACAGACGACAATCAGACAAGCTCTCATTTTATTACAGCAATAGAGCAAGGCTGAACAATACCAAGTGCTCACTACCTCATGCATAATTCAATTCAAAAAGCATCACCTGAACAAGCAACCTTAAACAACCTTGAAAACAAAGTCGAGCATCTCCTCCAGTCTAATACATCTGTTAAAAGTTAATGGCTAAACTTAATGCACATCTATCGTCCATTTATTAGGCCTGTTACTGCCCCGCCAGTTGCACACTACAGGCGAAGCAGCAGATCTGTGGTCAGTGGATGGACGGTATTCCAGGACTGGACAGGTATTGATGTGCAGAGCTTTAATGGAAAGGAGTGATGAGTGCTTTGACTTTGCCTAACTCACTTTACGACTTCTCAGAAGTGCTGTTGTCCAGGAATTAATGGATTGAAGAGGATGAGGACGGTTGCTGAAGAGGCAGCAATTAGCTATAAAGGAAGAGAAGAGCCTCTCAAATGTGTGTTGATTCACTTGTGCACTCTATGCAGGCAGAGGTGCCAAGCCTATTGATGATCATGTCTTTGGATGACAGTGATTAATGTCTCACAACAGCCACTTGGTGTGTGGTTTTATCTAAAGCATCATAAAGGAGCTCTTAGCGCAAATATTTGTAGTTTGACTGGCCTAAATGAGACTCAAACCCATGAGAATATCAAGGCTGTAGTGATGCCTCATTAAATGTATTTGGTATATTGTTTCCCAGCTATCAAATTGTATGTGTCAAAGATAATTACACTGATATCTGACTGAATTATGAGCTCCCAGGAGGGATGAGGTTGTAATCGCTTTGTCTACATAAACTCGGGATTACACGAGTAGCGGCAGTGCCGTTACAATGCTGTGTAGTGGCAAATCTTTTGGTAGAAACCACTGGTTACCAACATATTTGGCTTGAGTATTTAGAGCCTAACAATGTGTACTTGCATTGCCACAGACTTCATATGTCTTCAGTCAAAGAAGGATGTTCTCTAGTTTCAGTTTAGCAGTTTTTTAAATGGCTGAAGGGTTAAAACTCACCTCATAAAGCAAAGATTTGAGAAAAGACACCAACAGTTGTTTACAACTGATAATGTTTTCTTTGCTCCTATTTCGTTTATCATCTTGTGAACCCTCAGATTTAACTTCAGACCACTATATATATATATATATATATATATATATATATATATATATATATATAGTGGTCTGAAGTTACATATATATATATATATATATATATATATATATATATATATATATATATATATATATATATATATATATATATATATATATATATATATATATATATATATATATTTATTTATTATGTGAATTAAATGTACAAATTAAATTTGAACATCTCCAAACTTCCTCTAGAAAGTCTCCCAAAGAAAAAGTTGAATTGCTCTTGTTTAGTACTTAATCTATTCATCTGACTTACAGACCAATCCTAGAAATGAGGCAGAACCCTGGACAACTACCTGCCACTCACAAGGATGTCTTCACACTTACATCACCCGTTTGTATCGCTCATGATTACGTGATCCTCAATGTTGGCAAAATCTCTCTTTCTTTCCTTCTTCCCTCGCCTTTCTCTCCCTCTCACTCATACCCTCTTTCAGCCAAGCTCAAAGAAAGGAGATTTTATCCCCCCACTGACTTGTGATACACGCCTTTTCTAAGGTTACATGCAAGTTACATCACTCGCCTAAAACAAGGTTGTTGAAATGAATGATATCTAGAAGGAACGCGGTCCCTGAGAAACAGTTCAATATGTTACAGAGAGGACTTGGCTAACACACAACTCAAGGCAAAAATACAATGTTATATCAAAACCATAGACATTTCATCATCACACACAAAGCTATGAGGTCATTTCGTATTCAAATCACCTTGCAAAATGGGGACAACATTGCCTCACCTTGATATTTTAGATTATTCACAGAGGCTACAATGACTTCAAAGTCTATCATCAGGAGATAGGGTCATACAATCTCAATTACACACTTCATAAGCTAGAATTGCCGCTGTGTGTAAGTGTGTTTCCATGAGTGTATGTACGCACTGTGATCGTACAGTTGGAGACCCAGAAAATGATGTGATAACAGTGGCAGTAATATGCCACTCGAGACCACTTCATACAGGCAAATCCCATTTTTCAAAACGACAATGGATTTCAATCACGCTGTGTGAATTTTCAAGAGTTGGCGGCTGTGACATAAACAATCCATGGTGCGCTGCTGCCTGCGTGAGCACAAGATTGTATTAGTCAGACATAAGATATCATAATCATGGAGTTAAATGGAAAAATGTATATAGACTGACCCACTCATGCCCTGGACACACACACAGGCAAACATATAATCTAGACCTGCATTATACCTTTGGCGCACATATTGATATGTAGGCGTTGAAGTGAAAACTGTGAGGCACTGAAGCTGCAGGAAGCCTGTGAATTGAGCACTAATGTCCACAACATGCCAATGTCTGTGCAAAATGGTTCCTCTGGGTGTGTATGCTCACACACACACACACACACACACACACACACACACACACAAAATAATGTGTGAAGAGAGGGAGCGGGACAGATAGGTAATGGAATAGATGAAGCGATTCAGAGATGGTGTGATAGTGCCTTGTGGTGATTGCTCTGTGGGCTGGGTACAGATGTGGAGAGAGGGAGCAGGGGACACACACAAGACTAGAGAGAGATAAAAATGGAGAACATGAGGGGACAGATGTGTTAAAGAACACAGTTGAGGGACAGGTGGGGCGATTTAGATTCAGACGGAGTACGCACAATGAAAGAAGAGAAATCGGTATGCAAGTGTGGTAACCCCTTTTCTCTTTCCATCATCCCTCTCCTCTAGACCATGCGCACGCACACAATCACACACACACACACACACACTCACAGTCATCGGCAGCCAGATGGAGCAGTATGCAGAGCATGTCCCATCAAACTCCACCCGCTTGTCAAGAAGATGTATGGATACAACGCCCTACCACAAGCCCACAACCACACACACACACACATACACAGCTGCAAGGATGAGTGCACAAACTGCAAGCAAAACAACACAACTCTGTCTCATACACACATTGACACAACCCCCCCCCCTCACACACACACACACACACACACACACACACACACACACACACACACACACACACACACACACACACACACACACACACACACACACACACACACACACACAGAGATCTGATCTTCATCATCTTATTTATTTCCCTCCTTAGCAGATGCAGGATGCAGAGGAGGGTTAGCCCCCCATCAGTCCTTTGGACTTCTCTCTGTTTTGTCTCTCTTCCCTTTTCTCTTCCTCCTTCTCAACCTCTCACTCTTGCTCTTCCTCACTTTTTTCCTACAATCTCTCTGTATGTCTCTCTCATGTCGGTTTTTGCTCCTCCGTTTTGCTCTTACTCACTGTGAACACTCACTGGTGAACACACGTTCCTCCTGCTTCAGCTCATCTCCCAGGGACATTAAATGATGCAGGGACTTTGGGCACAGTATGATATAGTTTCCCCTTGCCAGTAATGGCCTTGTTATTCATGAAATCTGCATATTATTAGCTATTACTCATCATACATTCAATGCTATTATCATTCCTCAAACTTGTCCCCTTAAACTCTAGTCCTAGATGCTCACTTTCCTTTTACATTCAGTTAAATCTTATGTGTATTTTAATGTTAAAAAATGTATTAAAACATGGCTGGAATCTTGTTTGTTAATTTTCAAAGTAATGAGGAAGGTTTTAATAATTTATAAAATATTTTTAAGTACCTATTAAGTAGCTGTAATAATAGAAAAGTTAATAGACAAAGTAATTACAAAGCACATTCCTAGAAAAAAAAGTATCTTTCTGTGAACTTTTTCCACCTAATAATGTCCTCACTGGCCAGCTGGTGGTGCACTTTACATGATAGTTCAATGGGATCCACTAATCTGAATTTCCACCAGTCACATTGAAATACGTTACACCTGGCAATTTGGCTATCTAAGAAAATGGCTTGCTAGCAAGGCTGGAGTTTTTCCTTGAGACCAACTAACACTGGAGGAATGTTGGTGTTAAAGATCACTATATGGGATTGTAATGGGATTTTTATGTCATGAGAAGTTTGAGGAACAACACACAAGCATCAATAAAGCATCAATAAAGTATGAGATCTACAAGTGACAATAGATACTAGTATCTATCCTGCCCTAATATAATAAAAAGGAGTACAGCATAGGATGCGCTATATTGATGAAGTTAAAGATTGAAGGAGTGATGGCACAACACAGCACTAAAGCACTGCAAACAGATCTGCTCCTGATCAGTGTTGACAGTCCTTTGCATCTTCCACCATATGTATTTTTCACTCAGTGTAACATCGTGTTTATACTTTTTCAAGCCAGCAAAGACATAAGGAGATTTTTCAATCGCACACAAAGGTCTGAACACCATCTGTTCCATCACACAAACATTAACACACACACGCATGCACATATGCACAGAAACACAAAAATATATAAACTAAACACACAAATCCCGCAAAACACCTCAGACTATACACACACTGGACAATAAAACATATGTGGTGTACAACATTAGAAGTCACTTCACTCTCTTTCAAAAAATAGATTTATAGTAATGTCTGTTTTTCCCATCTGTTGAAATAAAGTCTCTCTTGCAGAGAGAGAAAGAGAGAGAGAGGGGAAGCAAGTGTTAAGGAACAATAAAAATGATTCACAGTGCCCGTTACGCGTCTTCTCAAATCGAACTGATTCCTGCCACATCTTGTTGCCAGGCAAAATTGAACTACAGGGCCTTGTAAAACAAAGACAGGCAATGGGGATGGGTGGCGGAAAAAAATACAGAAAGGAGGTGGAGGAGGGAAAGAAGTGGTTCAGGGAAAGGTAAAGGTAAAGAAAACATGAGGATATATACAGTGTGACGGAGAGCGAGACAGAAAGAGGGCGAGCTTACCGTTATTATAGAAATAGCTGAACTAGAAACATATTGCCGTCAAACATTTTTCCACAGCAAGGCTAAGCAGGGCTCAACATATTTAGAAAATGCGATCAGAAGTGTGGTTTATTTATGTTAAGCTGGACTGTCAATACCATTAACAACATGATGTCAAAATAATGACATAAATGTTGCTTTTTGGAAAAAAATACAGCAATATAAATCAGATATAAGTCTTGGTGAGCCCTGTTTGGCCATGTGATTAAAGCCATCCTATTGGAAATTGCTTTCTGCATAGAGTTTGGTTCCTTTTCTGGTGCCATGCTGAGACAGAGCCAAGTGAACCCAAATGGATCTGGGTGTTTTCCCAGGCAAGACTCTATGCCAGCAGAGAAGGACTCACAAAACACTGAACACACATCCTAATGCTGACAAAACATGGCTTTATTTTCCTAAGCATCACGCACAGCAAGTGGGTTACCTTTCTTGCCGTTGTAATATAGAAAAAAAAATCTGTTGTGTGGCTGAGGATTAATATTGTTGCAGCATATATAAGATAACACTGTATATTGAACAACCTCACCATGTGAATCTCATTGTGGACCGTGTTTTTTTTTGCACTTGTGGGTCTATAAACACAAAGCTTTTCTTCTGTCAGTGCTGAAAAAAGCTGCACACACATATACAAACCCTCTATGACCCTTGTAGCACAAGCACAATTTAAAATCACTGATGCATCCACTCCATCTCTAAACACAAACACATTGACACACACTGATACGCACACATGCCCAAGTGGCAATTTGTATCTTTCTCCCTGTTATATCTCCTTAAGCCGGATGGAACCCTCTCTCTCAGACAGTTTGTATCTGCATGTGTGTGTGTTCATGCTTAAAGGAATCATATAACTGCCTTCGGGGGCAAAATCAATTTTCAACAGACAGTAAAGGCCCTCTTGTTTTACATGACAGTTATATAGACAGGAGCACAGAGGGAGAGAAAGGATAGATGAGGGGGTGGATGGATGGAGTGATGTACAATGCAGGCTAAGTGAGAGCGCAGTAACTGTGTGTAATGTGTAGGAAAACAGACAGGGATGAAAGGTTGAAACAGATGTGGAAAACAGAGATCTAGGAAGAAGGAAGAGATAAGAAGAGTGAGGTGAGTTATGCTGAAGAAAGGGACTGAAAACGAGAGATAACATTAGGCTGAGAGACAGATGGGGAAATCAAACGCGAGAGGCAGAGGACGAACGCAGAAAAAAAGATGGCAGAGGCTAACAGTAAGAGAGGGAGGGTTCCTGGGGGGCAGCCTGTCTGCTTGGTGTTTTCAAAATATCACATGGCGGCTGCCATGTGTTGGAAATTACTGCCGGTTAACTATTTTCCCTTAAAACCGCTCTGAAAAAATATGTCTGCAATTTATGAAACGTGTTTTAGAGCTCTGCTAAGTAGAACCAGATTTGCAAAACAGAAAAAAAAACATTTACCCCTCTCTGCCCCTCCTCTGAAAACCACCACTCTCTTTTCTTTTTATGCTCTCTCCTCCACCCCTCCCTCCTTTCCCCTGCAGGAGAAGATGTTTTAAAACGGGGTCTTAGTCACATCTGGTGAGCAGGGAGCCAGAGAGTGGTGGATGGTGTGACCTCGCATGAGGGCATTTCCAGGCTTAGGCACACAGTGTGCGTGTGTGTACCTGTGTGTTTGTGTGCGATTTGGTGACCATGGTTTGCTAATGGCTCTGAGTGGCTGAGTAAAGTACTGCTGGAGGCGAAGGTGGAGGATACACACACACACACACATACACACACACACACACACACACACACACACACACACACACACACACACACACACACACACACACACACACACACACTTAGTGCCACTACGACGATTCCAGGTCAGTGATGTGTGGTTGTCTCGTTTCATCTAACCATTGCGCACTTTCTCCTCCGCTCTTTCCTCCCCATCGTTTCACCTTTAACTTGCTCACCTGCCTGTCAGCCCACAGCCATCCGAGTCCACTGACCAACAAAAAGAGAGGATCTCAAAATAGGCAAGAATATCATTTCACAACAAAGCTTTGACATAGACTGACCTGAGAAACATCAGTGACAGTAGGCGAGATGATGCCTGGATTCTAATGTTCTGTACTCTATATGTGATCTGTCCTGTACATAAGTGAACATCACATGAAAACAAGTATAATAAAAAGGGCTTAGAAATAATATTTCTCAGATCCTGTAGTTTAACCTTTGTATTGCATTTGCAGCACTCACAATCAGCAGCACATTCAAGATTTTCTTGATTCTTCTTTTCATTTTTCTCTTAGCTGCAGCACTTTTTTTGAATCATTCTCACTGCAACAGGACACCCATTATTGTAAAGTGCAATGAACAGTATCTTCTAGCACAACCCACCCAAATACTGGAACATTAAAATTCAAACCTTAAATCCAGCTTAAAAACCCATCTGCTACATTAAAAAACTGAGGTATTTTTGTGGAATTTGGTTCCACATTGATTAGTCTTATATTTAAAGAGTCTATATACTGTATATGCAATATGGTCCAATCAATGATTTTCACCTTCAAATGTTCAAATGTTCAGAATTATAAATGTGGAAAATTCATATAAGTGACATTGCCATAATTTATTTCTTTTTAATTTCTTTTTCTTGCCTGCTGTTAGCCCTAAGTAGCCAGAATCCTCAGTACAGAACAATAGAACTTTGCTCACACTTGGTGAACGTTAACTCAGCACTGTGGGACACATGTTGCAGTCTTGGTCTGAAGCATCTCCTTCAGACCACTGTCCTTCCCACATCCACCTCCCACTGTCCATCAAACAAACGGCAACACAACTTTCAGTGTAAATAGTTTCATTACCAGCACAACTCTGAACTCTCTCCCAAAACCCACCACCAATACTACTAACATCATCATCACAACAATCCCATTGTTTTGTTTTTCTGCAGCATTAACACAAATACACACACATACAAAGACACACACACACCCTCAGACACACAGCCTAACCGCTCTCCAGTGCTACAGATGGATGCCACCACTCTCTCTGGAGCATTGCCAGCGCCAGCTAATGAACAGCTTGCCTGGCACAGTGCTCTGCGTGTGTGTGTGACTGCGTGTGTGCCTGCAGTAACAGTAGCAAAATAGCAGAGCGCAGATGGGTGGCCAAAATAACCCCCCCCCCCTCCTGCATACACACACACACACACACAAGCACACACATATGCTCCAGAATAGAGACACACATGCAGAGACGACATACACACACGCACACACGTTGTCTCGATTCTGCTTAAGTGTTCCCAACCTGGCACACGCTGCCGCTTGCACAGCTGCTTCCTCAGAGGCACACACACACACACACACACTGCGCTTAGTTTACACTTCCTGTTTAAGGCATGGGAAGTATATAGTCCACAACACCACTCCCACCACCACCACCATCACTCACGCACCAACAAAGCCCACACACAGACAGACATATGCATTCCTCTGCATCTGCCACACGCAAATCCACACACAGACACACAAACATACACTAATACAGTGCTTTATCCTCGGTAGCTGTTCAACCTTGTTTGATTCTGCTTGTTTTCTCAATATAGATAGAAAACATCAAGGCGTTCAGTTGGAAAACCTCCAGTGCCGGCAACCTGCCAGCAGAGGCCTATAGATCAGGATGATCATAGGAGTGTGTTAAGATACATCACTGTTTAATGATTTGACAATGAAATTAGGACATGAAAGCTCTTGCTGGAACAACAGAATGTAATTGGAATGCAGCTGTGTACAGTTGAAACCGTTTTAATGCTCAAGGTGTGATATAAATCCTTGTGACAGGACAATATGATGTTGCTTCATGCTTTGACTCATTTTTAATTTCATTAGATGCAGCTGTGCGGTAACAGATTTGTGAAGTTCTACTTCTGAACAATGAATCCCTGAAAACACTCCTTCATTTAGGGCGGAGGGGTGCTCTCTTACGATCAAACAATGACAAAGAAACTTTAACAACTGAGTAAGTCAGTTCGTAGACAGCCTGCCAGTCAGTCAATGAGCTCAGGCGGCTGGCAGCAGGTACCCTCGCCCCGGTACATAGGGGAGAGCATGGTGGCTGGCAGTGCCAACTGTGCACTGGGTACTCGTGCCAACTCTGCCAGCCTTGCAGTGTCTGTTTGCCATGGCCATCTGGGAAGAACAGCTCTGCGCACATACAGTACCTCTTCTCCGCTCAGAGGGCACAGACACACACACACACACACATACATGCATGGATATACACAAGCAAAGCAAGGGCACAAATGCACTCAACATACATCCAGCATGCACAAATATGCATGGTATGAACACTGCACGTGCACACACACACACACACACACACACACACACACACACACACACACACACACACACACACACACACAGCCGGCCGCTGACAGCTCACCATCTGTGCACTGCCTCTGACTTCTCCCTCTGCTTCATTCTCTGCCCTTGTTTTTGCTTTCATAAACACTCGATCCCTCTCCTCCCTCCCTCACATTCTCTGATCGTGTCTCATCTTATCGGATGAATTTCCAAGCCACAGATTCGTGTGTTATGTCATGACCACCTGTGTATTGAAATTTTTATATCGTGGCATATAAGATCAACATGTGTCATTACTTGATAGGTCTTTTTCAGGTTTCATAGAATTGAACAAGACAGACACAAGATGGTCCACAGAGGTTCTCTTCCAAGGCTCTTTTCCTTTCTTTGCTCTGTCTCTCCCAACATCAGATATAGAGATGAGATGAGAGACCAAAAGAGGTATCCTCAGGTAGTTTATGCAGTTAAGCTCTGGTATGTACACATAGAAAAAGTTGGTCAGATTACCCTGAATACATCACACAAGACCTGTGGAAACCAGCGAGAAAGATACAGGAACAAAAGGAGTGAATGTAAGGTAGTGAGACGTGTTCCTCTGCAGAATAGAGTGGGAGAAAATGAGAACAAAAGAGCGAGAGAATGTAGAGAGAGAAATAGAGTGACAACAGCAGTTTAAATGAATAAAAGTAAAGAGGAGAGGAGAGAGGAAAATAAAAAGGAGGAGGAGAAGAGAAGTGGGAAGGTGATATGAGTTCAGAACCGTGGAATTCACATCAAAGAAAAGCTAAAACAGGTCACTGTCGTTACCAGAGTTTTGCCTTGGGTGAAGCTCCCATATGTTTCTTATTTAAACCCTCTGAACCACTGTTTGAAAATGAAGGCCAAGGAAAGACAGAAGTACTACACACGTAGGCCATGTCCTTTTTTTGTTCAGCTGGAGTATGTTAACGTGTGTTTTAGCTCATTTGTGGAACATAGCATTGAAAAACAAATTGTTACTTTTCCAGATGCTGTTCTGTTTATCTTAATATTTGCATCCCCACATCACAGTTTAACAGCTTGAGTTTTGGAATACCACCAAGCTATTACTTTCCTCCTCTACAACACAAGAGCTGTAATATTTTCACTCACAAATCTTCCCTCTTTCCCTATTCTTCGCTCAATTTATTTCTTTCCCTCTCACTGGCCACCACTACCAGCAATAACTGATTGTTTCTCCCACCATCTATTCTCTCTTCCTCCCCATTCTTCCCCGCTCATCCCCCCTCCCTGTGGCAACTGCATAACACCATCAGAAAGATCTATGATTGAACACTATTCCGCTCCTATTATTCTTACTCTTTCTGACCCTCGTTTCTCCTACCTCCTCTTGCCGCTCTCTACTTCCTGATCTCTTTTTACCACCTCTTCCCATTTTCACCACTCATCCTCGTCTAGCTCTGTTTGCCTCTACGTTCTTCTGTCCATCCAACCCCCCAAAAACACCACATGCTCTGGCAGCGGCAGAAGAAATAGCCTCATTACAAACAAGGAAAATCCATTTGGAGCAGCCGTCTGGAGCTTCTCTGCACCCTCTGAACTCTCCTGAGTCAAAATGCCCCATATCCCTCCTCTTTCTAGCTCTCTTCTTCTCTTCGCTTGGATTTCCCCTTCTTTGTAATTATTTCTCTTTGTCTTATCTGTTTCTTGAGCCACTTGCCTCCTCACCTTTGTACTAACTTCAAATATACTGAAATGTTATCATCTAAAATAGCTGTAAAAAAAATAATACTGTCAATTTTCAAAGAAATTATCTGAATTCCAAACACATTAGACAAAAATGCTTTATAAGTATCAAACCAAGTTTAATATCTTATTTTCTTCAGTTTTAATTACACTGGAATCATTAATTGGACAATAAATAATCATCATTAAATATTTACATTAAAAGTCAATAAATATTTAACCATAATAGGTAATTTTCTGGCCACTTGGAGGCAGCAGAAACAAGATCTAAACACAACAGTGACATACTATTACCTTATAAAGGTGATATAGCACATTTACTAGCAAACATTTGCTTATTTACACATCCAGCTCGGGCGTTTTAGCAGCTAAATGGGCCGCCATGATCAGCAGCTAGCTGCTAAATTTGTGATGTGTGGGGCTGGGCTCATAGTGTATTAGAGCTTTTTCCCTGATAACAGCTGCTTCCTGCAGCTGGAAACAACATTGATGAGAGCAGCGAGAGTTAACTAAAACAGTAAATTGTGGGCCATAAAACCAAAACAATGTGCTGAAAATGTGCTAAAAAACTCCTTAGTGCTAAAGGGAAACTGCAGAGTTGGAGATGAATGCTGTAAGCCACCCTGTTCACATTCCATTTGAATAATGATTACAGCAGTTGCAGCAGTTTTTAATATTGGATTATCACCCAGCCCTACACTAGTTTTGTTTATGTGATACAGATACTGACCATGCTAAAACAGGGTAACGATGTCATACAAAAATCTAAAAAAGAAACGAAAAATCTCAGTGTATGCATAATGTAACCAGTATATACAGGAAGAATTTATCATTTTTGTTTAGTGACCTCAAACTTAGAGTGTAGGTCCATTCAGTTAAAATAATGGATTGGATCGATTCTCAGCAGTGTTTTTATTGCAGTTAGAAAATGAATCACTGCACCACTTCCTGTCATTTTCTCTGTTCTCCTCCTCATTTCTTCCCTCCCCATGCTTCTCCTCCTCCACCGTGTCTCCCCTTTCTGTCTCCTCTCTTGCGCTGTCTTTTAAAAGCTCTTAGTTTCTTTTTTCACCTCTCATTCCTCCTTCCAGTGCCCTCGCTCTCCCGCTCTCTCCTTCTGCTCTGCCATCATCACAACATCTGATTAACATATGTCTGGGCTTTCACTCCCTGTCAGCTTGCAGGCATCTGCACACACGCACAGCTACACGAGCACACACATTCACACAATCTCATGAACCATGTTTCAGGTTCAGGAAGACAAAAAAGGTACTAAAATCCTCCTGAACCTCCTTTTAACTGCACTTACCTCCTTACTGTGTGTGCCCACAACAGTGAGAATGAGAGACAAAGCATCTTACTGTAACATCATTGCCAACAAGCCTCGTGTTCCCTAGTGAGCTGCTTAAAATGCCAGTAATGGAGAAGAGAGAGAAAGGGATAAAGTAATATAATAAGACAGAGAGAAAGATGAGAGAGACAGATGAGAGTTTTCGTGTGTGTGTGTGTGTGTGTGTGTGTGTGTGTGTGTGTGTGTGTGTGTGTGAGAGAGAGAGCGTATGTGTGCTGATAAACAACATCAACAGCGCCACTACCTCCCTTGAGACTAGTGGCCCTGAAAATTACTCACATTCACACACACGTAGTCTCACTCTCTTTAAGCTCATATTTCCTTTCATAAGCAGACATTGATACAATGGGTTTAGTTTATTCAATAAACAGCAGTTGGGAGCTTAACTTCATATCCCACCTTCCAGTTATTGTAATCAGAGATCTGCTATTGATTATTTTCAACACCTGTGCCAGGAATGCCTTCCATGTAAACCAGCCTCTGGCAGTCAAACTATGTGATCAGCCAGTATGGTGGAAGCTGCTCTCCTGATAAGGATTTACTTGCCCAGAGCAACAATAAAAGGATTTCATATGTGTGAAAGAGCGATGTTGCAGGATGCTCAAGCCTCTTTTCCAAGTAATATGTTGTCACTCCTCTGTCCCAGATTGATTGGAATCAGTCCCACTTTCACCATCTCATCCACAACAAAAATATGTAATAAAAGCAACAGACGTCGGCATCCAAACAAATACTTTAGTGAGAGGCTTGCCAAAACACATAATCCAACTGACAGCAACAAAAGCTTAGCAAAACTCTGCGGCCAAACAGTGATGATTGTTTGCATTGGTCCACGTTTTGTAATGCCTATAATTTCACCTGTTTGTTATAATGGCACTCCCTGCCATTTCAACACTTTTGTTAAAAAGGGACAAATACATTCCAGGCACTCACATTGCAAATACCACATTTACAATTCTATGGGACATCAGGCGTGCTGTGTTAAATTACTCTCACTGTGTGTGAGTGTGTCTGTGAATGAGCATCATGCGCTTACTTTATTCAAGTATTAAACAAGTCAACTTGTCAGGAAGCTGCAACATTGTGGCTGTAAGTAAGCCTGCTGCATCCAAAACACAGATCTCCCTCTTCTCCTGCCTCCTAACACCCCCCTTCCCTTCACCTCCCATTCAGGCTATTAAAGAGTTCTCAATATATGGGTTAATATATGTGCTTAAATTCAAAACAGGCAAATAAAAGGCTTTCTTCATACAGGCGCATTAACAAACTGAATAGTCACACAATGCTGATGAGGAGAAAACGTTCTGCTAAGGGGATTTCAATGGAGCGTGGTGGCTGTTTTGTGTGGGACGGAGCCATCCTGTGTGTATCAGCCAATGTGTGTGTGTTTGTGTGTGTGAGTGGGGGGGGGGTGACTGGCTTTAATAAGAAAGAATGGGAGTGACTTTTTTTGTGGAAGACTTGATAAACTCAATAGAGCTTTGGAGGGCCCACTCAATGATGAGTCAATGAGGTGGACTTGAATAGTGGGGGTGATGGAGTGAGACACACAGAAAATGGTCTCTTTCTTTTTCTCGCTCTCTCTTTCTCACACACATGCACACACACATGAACACGCACGCACACTTGCACACTTAAGTCCCATGGGACAGCATCTTGCCGCTGGGCATGTGTAAGTTTAATGGCACAGAGCGATGTGTGCGAGAGGAAAAAGAGGAAGGGAAGCAAGAGAGCTAGCTATATGCAAAAAGAGTTGAGATGCAAAAGGATGTAAATACAGGGTTGTGTTTGGACTGACACAGCAGTGCACCACATCACCACACACCCAGACATGTCTGCGTCCTTCCCTCTATTCCCGTACCTGTATTCTTTGCCCACTAACCCCTGCTTGTGTGCTGTCTAAACTTGATGTGTGGGTCTGTGTGTGTATGTGTGCACAGCCTACAGAATACAACCGCACACAGTTTACACCCCAGTGGAGACCATTAGTGATTCTCTACCAGACACTCAGGGAACACATAGTCTGAGAGAGACACAGGAAAAGAGGCAAACGTGTAGAGGAGAGGGGGAGATGGGAGGGAGACTGGGGAGAATCAAGAGAAGAAGGATGAGAGAAAGAGAGTGTCAGTGACAGACTGGCAGATTGATATACAGACACACACAGATGGGAAGATAAATGAACAGATATTCTGGCAGAGCTACACAATACTGAGAGAAAAGGAAACTGAACATCAGGGCAAACGTCAGTACTCTTCCTCTCTGTGCCTCCTTCTCTCCTCTTTCGTAGTCAAAGGATCGATGGTCTCAGCTTTAGTGCAATCTGATGTAACTTGCCAGAAACAGAGTCTCAACACTGCATATCAAACATCACATAGTCTTACCCGAGTAATCAGAAGGACACTATGTGAAATCTGTCCAAAGTGTGTCAGACTTTAAGTTGGGCAGTTAGTGTATCTAACAAACTCCGGTCCAAGTAAGTCATTAATTAAGGGTGTATTAACAACCATGTATCACTTTGGTGTAATTTGTAGACGAGAGAAGAGAAGGGAAGAAGAGGAAAGAAGAACTTAAAGGAGATGCCTGTAGAAAAAGGAAGGTCAAGCGATAAGGTGGAGGGTAGAGGGATGGATGAAGAGAAAGGAGGAGGAGGTTGAAAGAGACATGAAGGAGGAGAGAAGGAGGCCAGCTTGTGTAGAAGTGCTATGGGCCACAACGGTGCTGCACTCAACTGTACCCTGCCTCCTGGTCACACATTGCCTGTGAGAGTGCGTGCGTGTGTGTGCGTCAGTGCGAAGGCTGCATGTGAACAACTCTGGAGGAAGTGAGGTTAGATACAGCTTGGCCTTTGTTGTGTGTGTGTGTGTGTGTGTGTGTGTGTGTGTGTGTGTGTGTGTGTGTGTGTGTGTGTTGACAGAAGTGAGAAAAAAAAGGAGCTGCAGAAGGAAAGCAAGTGAAAGCGAGTGTAGTCGAAACGGTGCAATCAGCGGAGTAAAAAAGCGAGCAAGAGACTCCCTGTGTGTGCGGCAGGTCCCCAGCCATCTGGACACTCTCCTCCCTCCACCCCCCCCTCCCCCCTCCTTTTCCTCCTCTCTCCTCTCTGCCGACTGGTGTGCTATTCATGGCGGACCCATTTCACCTTTCAGTGTGTTACGCCTGCTCGCCACAATACATGCTAATGAGGTAGAACAAATGACTTTTTTGCTGCGGGTGCATGCATGTGTGCGGGCCTGTGTGTGTGTGTGTGTGAGTTGGTGCATGGGTTACTGAATTCTTTCAATCTCAGCTGCACGCTACCCAAACCACTCACTTTACTGCCGTAACCAGTTGTTAACAGTTATGCAGAAACATTTTTGCTTTCTCACCTGAAGGCACAAAATAGCTACAGATTACCGACACATGAGCTGATGTCTTTGAGCGCAGATGCTTGATATCTAGAGCACTGAAAACAGTAAATTCTCCAATATAATAACCTTTTTTACACCAAGACAAGGGAACTGTAATTTGAATGCACTGTGCCTCAAGGATCTATAGCAAATTAACCACAGGATCACAATAGGGCACTAACCTTTTTCATTTCAGCTTGAGTCACCAGTCCTATAAAACCCCACTCACGGCCACCTTCCATTTATCCAGCACTGAGTTACTTGGCCCAGTTCCGATCTGATCTGCTCGGCGATGATAAAGTGGAGAGGTGGCTGTCAGTGGAGACAGAGGAGAGGAGAGAGCGCACATATCCAACTCCGTGTAACACAGATGACACGAGATGAATGGGGCGTTTGATTTGTTGCAACAGTACACGAGACAGCACAACTGACATCGGCAAGAGAAGTGGTGACATAGAGAAAAAATAAAGAACAAGCAGCAAGAAAAGGGAGTGTCAGGGTGTTGAAAGATTGAGGTGCACGATAGGAGATGGAGAGAAGAGAGAAAAGTGGAAAGGAGACATCTGAGAAGAATAGATAGAGGTATTTGACAACAAAAAATGTGGTGGAAAGGCCGAAAGAAAAATTTATAGCAATACAGACAGAATGATATACAGTTTGTCAGAATCAACTCCCCTTCAAGTCTTTCTTGAGTAGGAGTTGCTATTCTCTTCTCTCTGCATCACTGGGTGGCGCTAATGATACATCTGTACACCTGCCAACTCTCTCTCCTTCCACTCTCTCTCTGTCTCTTTCCATAGTGAATCACTGTGACAGGCCGCTTGGCAGTCATAATTAACAGAGTGCACTAGCTCGTGTAGCACTCCATGCAACACACCACAGTGGTCTCAAAGGGAGAAACTCACAAGGCACAGAGTGGACTGAGCCCACAGTTAGATCTGCCACAAGGTACAACGGTCGTGGCTGTGATAGTGTGTTGAATTATGTGTGTTCCTTCAAACCAGAAGACACTGACTACACAGATGTTTAAAGCAGTGATGCTTGTACTAAATTTCATGTTCTTATCAGATTGTCAACTTGATACAACTTGAACAATGATAATGATGGGTGGTAAGTGTGCTTTACTTCATGTTATTGTGAAGGGTGGGAAGAGGAAAAGGACTTTTAGAGGCTACTCATTTGAGTATCATTGCCTTCACTGTGGATGGATATTGCTGCTTGACTGCTGATAAAGTCAGTGTTGGGCTATAAGGTACCAAATTATCCTATTAAATACTGCTGTCAATATTTAGTTAGTTTTAAATGAAAAGGGTAATTTTGGAAGACCTGTTGCATTGTAGAAACTTTGCTCACTAGTACCTTAATTTATTTTAAAAAAGTAAAAAAGTATTCGATATTGGTATTATCAAGTCAATTTCATTGAACATTATTTTGTATGTATATATTTTGTATGTGTCAGTATTCCTGGCCTGACTCCTACATCCTGACTACTACTCCTACTACATCCTGACCCAGAGGAAAGCCATTCCTTTTTGGGCTGCCTTTTCTATATGTAAAACACAGATTTGTCCTGCAACACTTTGGAACAAATTGTGTTATTCATTTACTTTAATGTTGAAGGCATTCTCCTTATCAAAGTCACAGTTCTCCAAAAACGAGGGAAACAACTAACAACAATTAAAGGAATGTGTTTTCACAAAAGTAGCCCTGAAATCAGTTTTCACAGCAGTTATGAGGGACTAATGGAAACGGTGCCACAGTTCCTTTAACTAGTAAAGCAACAGGAACCAGGCCATTCCTGGCTCCCCTCCCGGCCCCCGGGGCCCAGGGCCCAGCCCAACTCACCACACAATGGGCCGGCAGAATGAGAGGAACCGCCGGCCATCCAGAGATAGCCCCGCTGGTCAGGAACCAGAAGGAATCTGGGAGGGGGGAGAGGATGGGAGCCCAGAGGATGGGAACCAAGGCAGCAGGGGAGAGAAGAAGGGTGGGGAAGGTTGGTTGGTCGGGGTCAGGATGTGTGTGAGCGGGGCAGCGTGTGTGTGTGTGTGTGTGTGTGTGTGTGTGTGTGTGTGTGTGTGTCTGTATGACAGATAGTATTGCGCTGTTCAGATAAACGTCTTGTTCCCATGCAAAAACATGCTCAAACCTGCACATAGGGCACACACGTTACAGTGCCAGGATGTTTTTGCTTGTTTTCAGGTAACTAAAGTTGGAACAGAAATTGTGTGATGGAAAGCAGATGGAGTATAGTTGATGGAGGAGGGAAGTGGGATAGGAAGGTGCTGGTGGGACCGATGGCCCTGGACCTGACTCCAATGTCCAGGCTGCTTCCTTGGGTAAGCAGACTGTCCTATCAGCCTTCCCACACTGCCTGGGGCATCAAACAGTCGGTCAAACCAGAGTAAAGGTGGTCTCTGGACTGCTCACTGAGACAAACATTAAAAAGTGAATTACGGGTGAGTGAGAAAAGTGTCTGAATGTGGCTGTGGTCCTCCTCACTAAACCTGCTCCCTGTTCTAGTTTGGGGGTCTCCAGTGAAACACACATACATACACACACACACAGGCACACTGTTTCCATGACAACAAGTGCAGCAGATATGCTCTCCCAACTGTCACAGGACACATGCACATGTAAATATATGCACACAGTGCAAAGACAGGTGAGTACCGAAGTGCCATTTTTTAAGCACTTTTTGGTTGCTGGAATGACTCAGAGAAAAAGGAGAGACAAAGAGACAATGGCAGAGAGCAGAAAGGAAAGAGAGCAGGAAGGTGATTGGCTAACTAATGGAAGAAGGATTTTCTATCCTATTTCTAAAAGTGTAGCTGGGAGGGGGCTGATTTATTGCCAGTATTACAGCAACCAATAACTCTTTCAATGAACATATGTGACTACTGTATAAAGATCTACATGAAAAAAATCTGAGCCTTAGTATGGCATCTCTTTTCTCAGTAACTTATAGCATGTTCTTCACCTCTCTTGCCCTAAACCAGGCTGGCCTTGTGTCTGGCTGGTAAAATAAAATGCTGTGTCCTCGCCTCTTCCACTGACATAAGTGCACCATTACAGCTGCTCTCAGGCACTAGACAGAGAGAGACAGTGAAAGACTGTACGAACTTTCCTAAATCAAAACCACTCAGCAGTGTCAGAATTGATGGCTTTCGGGGGGATAGAGGGATGTCAGAGTGTGCGGTACTCCATCCATCTGTGCTTAAAAATGTGTATGTGCTGGACGCCCCGGTAGCTCACCTGGTACCAATGTATCAAGGCTGAATCCTTACAGCAAATCCCTGGCCTTTTGTTGCATGTCATCCTCCCTCTCTCTCCCCTACGTTTGCTGTCTCTTTCAACTGTGACTATCAGGTAAATCAGAAATGCTGAAAATAAAATCTAAAAATGTGTGTGGTGGAAGCATTACTTGTGTATTATGTGTATATTTAAAACATCATCATCTATACTATAACTATATATAACAAGATACAGTTCTGCTAAAATATACGGTCCGGGACATCTAAAAAAAAATGTTCTGTCTGTAAATTAATTCTTTTAGAATCTGTGAATTCATTAATAGATTTTCTTGCTCTGTTAATTAATATTCCAGATTTAATTTGCAGGTTGTGAATGAAAACATGGGCAGATATCAAATGAGAAGAAGCAATGCATTTTGAATTTTTCCGCTCACAGTGCACGAGCAGGAGCAGTTTGGTCTTTGCTCACAACAACAACAACAACAACCACCACAACTGTAAACCTCTCTATCTTTGTGAAAAAGAGCAGCCTCACACTGGCAATCATCTGAAAAGCAAGACGTTCTTTTAGCAGCAGACTGTGTCACATTTTACAAGCTTTCTTCCACATACTTGAATACAACATTTTTCCCAACCTCTTGATACCCAGTTGCACTATAATTTTCTATTACAGCAGAGCAGCTATATATAGTGTATACTGTGGCTCACATGTAGCTGTGGTTAAGAATTGTTTTGTGAACTCCTTGACATGGACTAGTTAAATATAGGTTGACTGATTTCATGTTATTTTCCCTCAATGCTGAAATGCTTCCAGCGTAGAGGCAGTTTAGCATTAGTGGCTGTCTAAAAGAGAGACAGAGAATCTCAAAAACACATTAGAGGTCTGAAAGCCGAAGCCTGTATCCGAGCTCAGCAATTTGGAAACTCATAAATGTTGTTTAACATCTTGTACTGAGTATTTCTCGCTCTCTGTCTCTTTTTGTTGTCTGTCAGTACCTCCACACTCCTCTGTCGCTTGACTCTGTGGCTACCTGAATCAGTCTCCAGTGGTTTAGAGTCACTCACAAACATGTCCCAGTTGCTTTTCTCTCTGTTTCTCAGTTTTCAGGGTCCTGTTGTCCAACTGGCACAGGCAAACAGGCTTACATCAGAGCCACAAACACACAGACCTCACTCACCCTGCCGAATAACCTGGCTTTCTGTCTAAAACACAAGAATCCCATTTTGGTATTCTGTGCCCTTATTAGATCGAACTGTTTAGTCCACAAGACTTGTACAAAATCATTCTCAGATCCCGGCTATCTAATACTAAACTAATTTCTTGATTAATACTTGAAAATGTTTGCAGATGTGTGTTTGTTCTTCAGCTATGTCTTTGCATGATGGATGTCTCATTTTAAAACAAACATTCATCTCTTTTACCCTTCGTCTCTACGTTTCACCTTCCTAACACCTCACATCTCACCACCACACACCTTTCTCCCTCCTTTATCTCTACTTTCTGCTCCCCACCCCCTTTTGTAATCACAGTGTAATACTTTGATATCAATTCCATGTGAACACACTCCCCCAACATACACACATGCTCACACAGATTCAACACAGTGAGCAAACAGAGGTCTTCAAGACACTAAAGCAGCCAACATCGGACTCACACGTCATCCCAACACTATTTCACTGTACTTCATTAGTACTCGCATACACAGACAGAACATGGTTATTCACACACATGAACAATACTTTTAAATTAATGACATATTCAAACGTTTCAGTTAGAAATACAGAAGAGTTCTATGAAAGCAAACAACAGGAAAATGTGTGTTAGGGAGATGCACTGAATTATGCAAACCAACTGAGTACATTTAGCCACAAGTGTAATCCCTTTTTTATGGTAATGGTAAACAAGCATGGGATCATGATAAACACAAACATGTGCTTGAACCAGTGTGTGTGTGTGTGTGTGTGTGTGTATGTGTGTGTGTGTGTGTGTGTGTGTGTGTGTGTCCTTGATCAGCTGGTGACTTGGTTGTGTTATTGTCCTACCAGACAAAAGCCCAGGGCAGTGCACGACTAATGCATTAGTGTTGTTGGCAGTTAGGGGCATCTGTCATGTGTGAGTACATGTTTTTGTGTGATTGTGTCTTATAGCCTTGGGCAAAGTAGCAAAACCAAAGACTTGTTATTATCCCAATACAGAGCCTGTGCATGTCGTATAGCTTGAGAAATGATGCAGGTTTCCATCCAAACATGTTGTGCACAGTTTTTTTTGCTACTTAACCACAATGAAAACCTGATTCTAACCAGATTTTTTTTTACTTGTCTAACTTGTTGTTCAGCTGTCTAACAAGCATTTTGTAGCATATTGCCGAACCAAATCTTTATTTGCTTACGATAATGTTTAGAGAAACCTTTCACACTGACAAACTGGTATAAAAGGTACACGCTGAGGTTCAAAATGTATTTGACGCTGCATTTCAGTGTTAATGTTCATTTCACAAAATTCTTTGTCTCTGTGGCCTGTGTTGTGTCACAGTAACAACACTGATTTAACAGAACATAATTGTGAGTAAAAATGAGCTCAGCATGCATTTGTTAAGTAGCTAAATGACATGTATGTTGTGTTCGCGCATACAAGACACAGACAAAAATTTGTAACTGGGAATGTCTGTGTGTGTGTGTGTGTATCTTTCTGTTAATATGACATGCTAGAAAATCAGCAAAATGCTGTTCACCCCATCAAACACACACCAGGAACATTGTACACACCTCACATTACACTCAAAGCACAGTCGGCGTACCTTCATTTTCGATTGACAACCCTGCCATATGGTGCCGGGCTGCGTGTCTTTGTCTGCATATTCAACTTCTTACTGTCTGTGAGTGATTTGGTGAGTGAGCACCTGTGTGCCTGCTTGTCGGTGTGTGTATTTGTGTGTGTGTGTGTGTGTGTGTGTGTGTGTGTGTGTGTGTGTGCGCATATGATTGTGTGTTCAGCCCTGCGTGTGAGATGGTTAAATTTGCAAACATAAAGTTGCAGCCGCGACACAATACTCGTTCCCGGCGCAGCTGTGAATTATTATGTGGACAATTTAATATTGCCAAAGAGGAAATAGCAAATTAAGATCTTATTTTTGCTGTACTGCTAAAGTGTGCAGCAAAATGTTTGAGTGAATCCATTCCCAAATAAACATGTCTTCTTTTTACAAGTGAATTGATGCAATGCATCTGATTCTATCACCCCGAGTAACAGCTTTATGCTCTTCACTTCTTCTAGAGGTGCAGACAGAGACCCAAGGGTCCTACTCAAATGTTAAAGGGGAAGGGGCTTTCCTCTCACTAAAGCATCCTCAAGCTAACAACTAGGCAGTAATTTGTCCTCTCACAGGGGAGGCATAAAAACCAGAACCCTAGTTATGCAGTTATGGAAAAAGTGAAGAGAGAACAAAAAAAACAAAATACTTTATCTCCCCTTCTAACTGAAAGTTATTACATTTTCTGAATGGTATGACTTCCTAATGGTTAGCATATGTGAAAATGTGTGTGCAGAGAGAGCGCAGTAGTTGAGGCTAAGTTAATAGCACAAGCAGAGGGGGAACTGGGAGCCCTTGGCTTATAAAGGATACTTGTTTCCCTCCCGCAACAAAAAACAGATGTTGATAAAGAGACATAGGGGGAGGAGAGAAGACAGATGGGCAAGAAATTACCGTTACTTGGGCCAAACATCTTGAAACATCTGCAAAAAAATATCGGACCTTACAAGGGGAGATGGATTTATGCTCTCTCCTGGATTTTTATTGCTCCGTGAGAGCCCTTCTCTCTCCTTTGCTCCACGCTAACTCTCAGTGTTAGCAGGACTAAAGAGTTTCGCCACAATCTGGAGCTGTTTAAATCCTGAAAAAAGCTCAGATTCTTCCACAAATGGCTTTATCATGTAGAGAAGACAAACACACATCCGTAACTCGATATGAAACACTGTACATATAGACAATACAGACACCAGTGTGTCAAGTCAACCTGCACATGTAGGGGTCAAAAACAAAATTTATATCGTATTTCTAAAAGTGGAGTTTGGTTACCATGGAGACACATCATCTACGCTACGATGAAACGCGCAGCTGAGGATGACATGTCCATATGGTGAGAGTAAGACACAGGGGAAGAACAGATGCTTTGATGAAAGGGCTGTCAATCGCAAATCTATAAGAGCAGCTGGGGTCATAAATGTGTATCAGATGACACTAGATAGATAGATAGATAGATAGATAGATAGATAGATAGATAGATAGATAGATAGATAGATAGATAGATAGATAGATAGATAGATCGATAGATAGATAGATAGATAGATAGATAGATAGATAGATAGATAGATAGATGCTAATGTTTTCTACACACACATCTGAAGAGAGGCAGCTCTTGAGATCTCTATCTATTGATCAATACACAGCTACAGCCTCACACCTTATCCCCCCACCCCCACTTTTTTTAACTTAACCACCATTTTCAGCTAGAAAACCAAGACATTTTTTTTTTATCCCTTCTGAGAAAAATCCCCACTTGAGTGTGATTATTACAAGGATAATCTTTATTTTTTTGAGTGGAAATGCCATCCAATACCATTTTTGGCGAGATAAAATGGGCTGTAATTTTGTTCATGCCAAAGACTATATCGACTCTGAGCATACAAACACTTAGCGGGGTGGCTAGCTATTGAAGGTTGGATGGGGGTGTGGAGAGTGAAATACTGGGGATAGGATGCACTAGAAGTTAAACAAAATGAGGCTTTTACTTGGCCCCATTTTGGGAAAATGGACCAGCTCCTTCTTTTTCTTTATGTAACCCCCACTGTCTCCTCTGCCACTCTCTCTCTCTCTCTTTCTCTTTGAACCAATTTCTAAAATGGCCCTTCCTCGAAAATAATTGACACTCTGCGTTTATCATTTGAGGCACCTGCTGTCGGTTTGACAACAAGACAATCGGACGGAGCGAGCCACCGCCATCTCATTGTCCCATCTCCCTGTTTGTCTGTGACACTAACTGACAACAGCTGGAAGCCCTCTCTTCCTACAATACCCATCATGCAAGTCAAATTCAACCACAAAAGAGAAGGGCCTCATTATTTGGCTGCAGTGGTGTGATTTTAACCAGCAAAGAGGGGAAACAATGATTAAGCTGTGCCTGCTGATGGTAGATAAAAGCCTTGGAGCAACTGGAAGTCCTAAAACAACGGTGGATGTGTCTGTTCTGCAGTTGTCGACCGTGTTTTATAATGAATAATAAAGGATCACATCTTAAACGCAGATGTGTATTGGCTGTTTGCAGCTACGCACACATACACCCATGTACCGACACACATATGTGTGTACCCGTTCACGACATGCAAACACATATTTGAACACGCAGCCTGCATCCCCATCTCTCCTCCTCTTCTTCTCTCCCTAGCCGTAATTGACTGTACATGTCAATACTCGGAGGGAAAAAACAGAGGGTCCACTGTCTGAATCTATCGATTGGCGCTTCTCTCTTTCTCTCTCTCTGCCTGTCTGCTGATCTTAATCACACTGCTTTTTACCAGGCTAGCCGGGTCTCCACACCAGTGGCTGCCCTTTCCATAAAGTCTACCATCCAAATCCATACATCAAAATTAATGAGAATGAACCGAGATGAAGATCAAATATCGGGGTATCCAAGCTGATAAGCGGGGATGGTGTGATTGTGAATGATGTCCTTTTAAATGAAACAGTAACAGAAGAGAATTATTTTATTTCCTCTTTCTTTGTCTTTTTCTTTTTCCATTTGTCTGATTTTCTGCCTGCCTGTTTGTTTGTTTTAAGAGCTGTCAATCTGTGCCCAACCCACCACCTCTCTTTCTCTTGCTCTCTATCTTTCTCTCTTTCTCACACACAAACATGCACACCACAGACACACACACAACACACACAAAGGCAAAAATGACTTTTATGGTCAGGTTTTATGGACTTGTAGCAAAGCAAGCCGGTCTATTCTTCAACAATCGTCCTCTCGTGAACTAAGGAGAAAAAAAGGCTCCTAATCGCACGGTTTCACAGCTCATACTCGCCATCAATCAAACCATTCTATGTGTCCTAGGCATTTGTGTGGCTGCATTTGTGTGTGCGTACGCACGCTTCCAACCTCCAACATCCCAAACCACTCCTGAATCACAAAACAAAAGCTATATGAGATGGCAGTGCAGTAATCTCTTTCCACATGTGCCCACATATGTACACACTTTTCCATTTCTCATAAAAGATGTGTAAAACACATATAAACATTTAAAACCACATACACTTCCTCTGCCACCCTACTATTTAATTTTTACATGTAAATTGGGTGACAGGTGATTATTGAGGAGTTGAGCGATAACGGGTAACATCTTCACTCTGCCACACTATCGCCGCTCCACATCACTAAGAAGTGCCTATTCAATATTGTTACCTTTGGCAGAGTGCAGGGAGAAACACACTTTTGTGTGTGTTCTTTTGTATTCATAGACATACTGTATAGACACCTGCATGTGCACTTACACTCACACACACAGTCACAGAATCACATCCAGTGGCTTATCTTCCAGAATAAGAAAAGGGGCTTGTCAGGATGTGTGTATGTGTATGTGTGTGTGTGTGTGTGTGTGTGTGTGAGGGTAAGGCAATGTGCATTAGGGCGATTACAATATCAGCCGACTCCAGATGGAGGCAGGAAAATAAACAGTGGGGGAGAGAGAGAGAGAAACAGAGAGAGAGGGGGAAAGACATGAGAAGGAGCCTAAGACAGAGATTCTGTGTGTGTGTCTGTGTGTGTATAGGTGTGTGCATGCGTGTATGTGCAGTCTGCCAGTGTGCGATACAGTTTGAAAAAGTGAAGTTAATTAGCAACTCAATCCAGGTCTATATACAGAGGACTGAGAGTACACTGTGTGTGTGTATGTGTGTGTGTGTGTGTGTGTGTGTGTTTATGTTGCCCTGCACATGTCTATCAGTGCGTTATAGTCCAGGATACCTGAACTATGATGTAGACACAGTAAGCCGTCGAGCTAAACAGCCGAAAAACTACATTTCCCAGCTGTCTGTCTTTAAGGAAACCAGTAGTTCAGCTGTCTCTACCTTATTGCTTTTGCAATAGTTAAGAAAAGAAAGAAGAAGAAGTGGGATTTAGTGAAATTCAGGAACCAGACGGTTATAAATCTGATTTCCCATTTGTTTCCTAAGTGGCTTGAAGTGTAAAAACCTATGAAGAATTAACTGCCTCCATGAAACTTGATCAATTGTCAGATTCTGCCCTATTGGCCTCTTCTTCACTTGCCCTATAAGTCTCGTGTTATCTGGAGTAAAAACACGAACAAGGCCAATAAAATCAGTTTGTAGTGCTCACTGTTGACTTTGACATTAAATAAGCACCTGTAAAGGCCAACTCATAGCTACAATAAAACAAAGACCTCTTGCTTTTGAGAGTGCTGGAGAGCATGTGCGTGCGCACACACACACACACACACACAGAAACACACACAAATGCATATACAATAACACACACGCAAGTCCTTTTATACCACTGCCGCTCTTTCGTGGGTGATGAAATTCAATAAGCAGTGAAGAGAACTGCCCTCTCGCTGATAACCATCAATGGGCCTATTGATCTACAAGGGCATGTGTGTGTATGTAGGTGCATGTACACACACACACACACACACACACACGCACGCACGACACACACACACACACACACACACACACCATGGCTCTATCTATAATTCACTCTGTGAGTTAGTAAGAGACAGCTTTGAATAATAAGAACAAATCCATACATCTTGAAGGAGTGCACAGAACAGTGGTTTTAGTGTCCACTTCTACTGTTGACATTTGCCCCCTGACTGTATGGCTTCAAATACAACCTGTACCTATTTCAAAACGCTCCGCCATCTCTTCTCTTTTTACACACTTGTGCAATTACAGTTACTGAGTTATTTAAAAATGAAATCAGTACTATCATGACTATCATACTATCTCGTTTTTACTTTAGTGAGATAACAACAAACCTTTCAGATGTAACTCAACTCCAGGACATGGTAGTTAAAGTACCATTAGCCAACTGAAGCACCAGGAAAGCTCACTTATGCCAAGTACAGAATTATACAACAAATAAACAACCAAAACAGTCAAATTTTTTTAGAGCATACAGCATTTATAGCCTACATATTGCAGCCAGGCCATAAATGAAGTATAGCTCGTGTAATATTCTCCATACTAGAATCTAAAAATGACAAAACCAACTTACCAAACTAAAAAAGGGTGTAGCTGATCATTTTGTGCCACAATCATTCTCAATAGTGACACAGATAAAACAAAATGAGAATATTGAAAGAATACAGGTGATGCAATTCTTTCTGGGCATCATCCAATACCTAGCCTTTTGGTGGGAGGATATTTGTATCAGTGTGTAGCTGTGAGAAAGCCTTACAGCTGACACAGAAATACACAAGGGGGCTTCATGATGTAGCCGGTGTATAAACTCTGTTGAGTCATCATCACTTATTCACTGTATAGCAAACCTGGGCTGCATCCAAATGTCTGGTGTGTCATACTTGAAAGAACTGCTTCATAATGACATCACAGCACTGGAGGACTCTGAGCTTTTTCCCCACTTAAATAATAATAATTCATTGTTTGAGGTGGTGATCTAAAAGCTGTGTTTGGATGCAGTTTGATGGATGCTAATAGCTGTGGTTAGCATCAAAGAGCACTAGAGGAAAGGATGCAAATCATCAAGCCAAAGTGACTGTCTGTGTCTGTGTGTCATCTGCACGCTGCATTGTGTCACTGTGCAGACGACACACACACAGTCATTTTCAGCATCACCTTTCCAACCTGCCAATCAGGGCAGGTGTTTGTGTGTGTCTCTGTGCCTGTGTGTGTGTGTGAAGGCGAGAATAAAATGGCTGCCATCATTTTTGCAAGGCCACGTCCGTGTCTGTGAGCAGTGGTCTGATGCATTTGACCCCATAGCCTGAGAGCTGGGGGAGGAGGAGGAGGAGGAGGAGGAGGGAGGGAGGAAGGGAGAACAGGTGTGAGGCAGGCTGGTGGCTGGGCAGATGGCCCCTGGAAGTGCTAGCTGATGCTGCAGAAGCTGGGACCAGAGAGAGCTAGCAGCTAACATTAATACAAGCCTGTTCACCGTGCAACCACATGCACACACACAAACACAGTGATAACCTGCAATCAGCACTTATCATTTACCCTCCCTTCATCACCAGCTTTGTTTACCTTTCATTTGCTCCTTCTCTCCTTCTGTCTCTCTCTCTCTTTATCTCTGTAAACACACACACTCACTCCAGGTAATAGTCTTTTGGGGGGTGGGGGGCGCAACAAGACACAATAAATGATGACCAGGGTAACCAAATCAACTATATGTCCACCGCAGTAAATAATAATGACAAATAATACTGATGGTAAAAAAAACAACAACTGAAAATCACTTAAATTAAGATACAGGCTACATATGGATAATGACAGCTCAATAAAATACTTGTGTATTAGACGACTGAGATTCTCATTTTAAAATAATGAACACTGTTCTTGTTTATATAAGTATCTTATATTAATGCAAAAAATATGCTCATAAACCTTTTAAACCATTATCCTTTTAACCATATTTAACTCGGCAAATACTAAATTTGAAGTGGGTCACGCTTTTAAGAGGAGTTAACAATCACCCTCTTGGATGCCTACAAAGCTTTGCATGGGACTATTTGGCATGCGTAAAAAATGTCCAAAGCCCGGCGGGTTTCCAGGAGATATTTTCCTCCCTCTCTAATCCGAGCCGTGAGAACAGTCGCGCATCGACAGCAGGTTGTGCCCCAGCAGCCGCCCTCCCTAACCCGCATGTCTGCTCTTTTCTCAGTCAGGGGAAAAGATTCCCACTAGAGTAAAAATATAGCCCAAGCCCTTTAATTTCAACCCTACGCCACTCCATAAAAAACCGTTTTTTAATTTTTTCCCTCTCTTTTCGGTTATGCGACGATGACAAAGTCGCAGCGGGTGGAGATGGAAACTTCACATGGATTTGAGAAGATGCGTTTGACAGTTGTGAAGGAGCTCCGGAGGATGTTTTCAAATGCAAACTTTGAAATGCAAAGAGAGGAGAAGCAGAGAAGGATCTGCACTAAACACACAGAGGGATAGCAAAGTCTCTGCACCCCCCACCCCAAAACAACTGCAAACATCAAAAACCAAAATTTAATTCGTTTCATTTAGAAAAGTCATCAAGCTTAGATTCTCTTTAATCAGCAAAAAGGGACTTCTATCCCGTGCGGAGGAGTGGCGATCGTGCCTATAGCTATAAAACTGATAAAACTAAGTGTCTACGCTTTCTGGAGATTATCAGCTGATGTTGGGGCTAATTTACTTCTAAAAGGGATCTTGAGAGATCGAAAGGGAGTCACCAAACTTGATCTGTGAACTCAAGTTGCCTGTTGCCCGAGAACGACTCTCCACCTTGGGTTCAAACTGAATTCATATCTACTTTTTATAGAGGGACAGCTGCAAGTTGGTGCCACTGTTTAAACAAACGGAACTATGAAGCTGCTCTTTTGATAATGCACAAACGAATCACTTACTCCTCTAAAGTGCAGTCCTTAAAACACAATAGCCTACTGGTTTAGTAGCGTATTTACAGTTTCTTAGTTTGAAAAATTGGTCATTCATTAAAACAATAAATCTATTTTCATTGCTCAGCCTATTTCTCCGATTAAATGTGATGATGTGTGACTGAAATGTCTTTGTAACCTTAATATAGCCTACACTATTACGCACACCACATATTATTCCCTCGTGCAATATATTTGCCATCCCAGATGGACTCATGAATAAAAATAAAAATGAATATTTCTAGAAATAATGTAATTGTTAGCTTTATGCATGTTCTGTTTTTTAAAAATCACTATCCTGGAGCACCATCCCTTCCGCTTACTTTACATTAAAATATATATGAAACAAAGCACACATCAAATTTAACAGTGGGTCAGCAGCTATTTCCCTATTTCACCCCCTTCATTTGGCGCACACACGTCTACATGAGGACAAACACTCAGCCAAAGCGTAAATAGGAAATATAATCACCATAGCATTAGAGAGGCCACTTACACTGAAAAGAGGCAGAAATTCCCACCATGCGGTACGTTGATGTGAGAGGGCTAAATAATTTCCAGTCTTTTTGACTCCGCGCAAAGGTCCACTCGATGGTCCGCTTGTATCGGGGAGACGAAAGCTACAGAGTCCAGCCAGCTCTCAGGGGCTCTGGCGGTATACTTCCAGCAGCTCGGAAATTTGGTTCAAACTCCGACAAAAGAAGAAGGGCAGCTCACCGCTCTCAGTAACTGATCAGTCACTAAGAATATTCAGGATGAGGAGAGCCGGGAGTCTTCTAAAAGCGCAGAGCCAGAAAGGAGGAGAGATGAGATAGAGATGGAGAGGGAGGATGCAGTAGTGCGCGCGGCACCCGTCTGGTTTTCTACTCGTCTTTCGCACTTTCCTCCAAAATCATTTACACCTCAAGGTCTAGATTGTAGAAATCGTTTTTTAAATATGATTAAAAATTGCATGCACAAACCCTCCTCGTCTCCTAGTTTTCGGCTTCTCCGTTGGCGTGGGGAAGAGGAGTAGCTACACTCTGCCTCCAGTCGGCGGTGCGCAGCAGAGCCAGGTGGCGGTGGGCGGGACTGAAGCGCTGGTGAACGCAGGAGGAGGAGGTGGCGACTGGGCAGCAGCTAGCATCTGTGTGTCTTAAAACAGGTTGGAAAAAGCAGGGTCAGGTCAAGTCAAAGCGTTTTCTACTGTACCAGTGGCTCCCAAAGCTTTTTCACGTCAAGGGCTCCCAGGGAGATTATCCCTGTGTGGTTTTAACCCAAAGGGCGCGAGAGAAGGTGTGGCACCCCATATTAGTCAAGAATAAAAGGACAGATTTAAATTTGGTCAAGTCTGTTTTTAAACAATACTTGCATGCCCATATGTACATTCAAAACCTCATTGCTTGCTGTAATTGTTTCTTGTGTCCATACTGGCTGTGATTAAATCCCTTCATAATGCAATTCCAATGTAAGTGTGTGATGGGCGATGGGCTATGCCATTCCTGTCCTAAGTTCAGCCAAAGCTAAAATGAGGCTTCAGCAGTCTGAGTTAGACAGTTATGTGTTACTCTCGACTGCAGCTCGGCACAGAATCGCTAACTGCATTTCCATCCACCTGTTTTTATACATTTTTACGTTGTGTGTTGAAAAACCTGAGTGGAAATGCTGGACATATACTGGGAAAAAAGTTGGTGCATTGATAAAAAGAAAATACAACGACAACAGACTGAGTGAATAAATCAAGACTTGCATGAAGTAGTGTCTTAAATGTCCACTGAAGAGACACAAAATTTCCCACAGTTTGAGTTTTGAATGGTGCTCTTTGAATTATGCTTACTTGTTGCATCATTTTTCTGCAATGGTTTAATAGCACTAAGACTGGACAGTTAGCTTCACCAGCTTTTTATCTCCATGTTCCCACTACTAATATTTGCAAACCATAGTGGCTGACAAAGGTCATTAATTCCATTTAATTTTGCAGATTTTTTGGAAATGCATTTGTTTTTGGATGGAAATGTTTGCTGCTGTCTGTGGAAACAAAGAGGGAATTCTGTATAAAAAAGACTTTGGAAGACATCCACTTGATTTGTTTCAGTTAGGAAGTTAGGTTAGTAGTTGTTAAAAGCAGTGCTAAAATGCTTAAGCCTATCCATTCAGCTAAATAGAATGAACTAGTTTAATTATTATTTTTGCCTGGACTTTGAGAACTACTTGCAGAGACAGCAGTGGAGTGTCATGGACAAGAACCAGCCAGCAGAGTGCTTGAGAAGCTCGATGGCCTTTGTGTGTGCAAAAAAAGTAGGACTGTGTGATGCATGTCTGGACACACACACACACACACACACACACACACACACACACACACACACACACACACACACACACACACACACACACACACACATACACACACATACACACACACACACACACACACACACACACACACACACACACACACACACACACACACACACACACACACACACACTGTATCTTTATCTTTCCCTCAGCTGAAAAAGGCACAGGCAGGCTGGCCTGCAGTAACCTAAGGCAAACACTTTCCCCAGACCATCTGGAAGTCATCTCACCCGCAGAGGCAGTGAAAGCACAGAGCAGAAGCTACGTTTACAACTCAGTGATAACAACCAGTCCACTTGAACTGCATGGTTGAACAAGTCATGCACCATAGCGTGTTCATAACATCTCATAAATTATAACATTCTATTCTATTCTATTCTATTCTGTAATGCTCATTTACTTGGTGGTGTTGCTAGCAACAATGACTAAACTTCATTTAATTGCAAGACATGTCCTCTATGAACATTCATTTCACTGTTTTCCTATGTTTTGATTTTGATATAAAGGGAAAATCTGTGATTCTGGAGAAACTTTACCGATGAAGAGCCACACAAATACACCCCTCCCTTCCGTGCTCATTCAGGAGCTCTGACCCCCAAAGTCGTAGATGAGCAATGCCAAAGCAATGACATACAACTGGGCTAGCTGACCAAAAGAGAAACATGGCAAAATCCAGACCGTCTGATGCCAGAGGGTAAAAAGTTTAAGCAATTTCACAGCTATGAAATTACAGGTGTCATTTGTTTTTGTAGTACTCTAGAAAGTGTGACAATATATAAATAAGTGTTGAAGCCAGATGGTTATCTGAACCAAAGTCTAAGCATGGAAGGGTTATTGACATTATTTAGATTTTTTTCTTTCCATGTGGTAATTCCACAGAATAGATAATCAGGACAAGTTATGTTACACAGGCAAAGACGGAAGAAGGAAACTAGCAGGAGCACAACAGCCCCCTGTTGAATAATGTTGTGTGTGGCACTTAGTTTGTTTCCCATTTACAGAGCCAGAGCTGTCTACGAACCAGAGACATTCTGTGACAAAAAGTGTATTGGATTTGTATCGCTGACAGCACCTATGTCAGATTTGCATGGGAACAACTACTACAAGTTACATGGTGTCTTATTTCCAGGCGATACAAAGGATAGTGCATCTGAAAAACTCAGTCTGTGAGTTTTTACCAGCAAAACTAATAATTTTATACAGTAAGTTTATGATGGGGCATCATCACAACATCTTCTGCTTTTGCCTGCCATGTACTGTGTGTAAAACATTCAGTGGATTGTGAGCATACCATCATCGTGGAGCTCATTGTTCCCTCAGCGCAATCTCTGCGGGGAAAAGATGATGCCATTAATGGCAATTGTTTGCAACATTGCCAGTGTGCATTTCACTCTTTCACTTTACCTCTATCTCCCTCTCATCTCTCCCTATCTGGAGTGCTTCAGCGGTGGGTTACATTGCATTTTCAAAGGAAATATGGATAGATACAGTCTCTGGCACCCTCACAAGCACAGGACTCTGTGCTCTGCTTCCATTTTCCTGCCTGGGTGCTTTTGTCAATCTCTGACAAAGGCAGTGGGCTACACAGGATATGTGAATAGACATGCAGTGAGAAGGTAAGGGATGGAAAGGGAGGGAGGGAATCTTGAACGATAAGAACAGAGGAAAAGTAAATTAGACTCATAATGAAAATAAGGAAGAAGGGAGGTTTGTAGTGAGGACATGTCTGAAAAAAGTCGCCTCTGAATCAGACGTGAGAAAGGTCAGAATAGGTGCATCATCAACACCACTGGCCACTCAAACTGAACAACCTAGCGTGGTCAGAAAAAACAGCAGGGCTGTGAGTATGCCGTCACTCCTCGCCTATTTGTGTCCTCTGTTTTTTTCCCGGAGAGCAAGTTCTCTCATGACAATCACAGTGAAACATCTTGACGGCCGGAGGCACAAGGATAGGCGTTGAGGAAACCTGCAAGGAAAAAAGAGAATAGGGCAATGATCCGTGTGTGTGTGTGTGTTTGCGTGTGTGTGTCCTGTGATAACGGTGCGTGAGAGCAGGAAACACACAGTGCCTGTTTTTGCTGCAGGGGTTCCTGGAAGTCAGCCGCCCAGTGTGATCTGCGACATACACGCGCGCACATGCACCTACACACACACACACACACACACACACACACACACACACACACACACACACACACACACACACACACACACACACACACACACACACACACACACACACACACAGGATACCTCGCCTCTGAAAGGGAAAAACATGCTGTGTCTGATACATGTGGACACAGACAAGCAGACTTCCTGCATTTTCCCACCTACTGGGTGGCCACCTGTAACACACACACACACACACACACACTAACACACACAGTTGCTCATATTACATTCATGGGGACAAACAATGAGACAAATATAAGTTCGGAGTTGACAGTAAACAAGTGCCATTCGAACCTCTCTAATTATCTGGCATTGGATCAACAATGCCAAGGGGTCTACCATCAACATCATCCACACTACTGGTTAGAAAAGCAACAGGATAAGAAGAAAGAGAATTTGATCTATTCGGAACATTAAGATAAAGACATCAGTAGTGAAGTACTAGTGGAGTTGAAGCCAGAAAGGTTTGTATGAATATGATGATGCTTCCCAGTTGAATCTATTTTAGATGTGTTTCCCCATTTTCTAAGTACTAACTCTCTTTCAGATTCTGACACTCACTCCTTCCCAGAAGTAACCCCCGCATTCCTGCCATTCCCCATCACCTGACCTCCCCCCCTCAACTGCACATCTGTTCCCACTAGCCCATTAGCCTTGCATTTTATATATATACTGGACCATTCCCATTAATTCTCCGCCAGAGAATTCTTATTTCAACTTAGCATTCCAGCCATCATCTCTGCCTGCCTCACTCCTGTCTGCATGTACCTCTGCTTGCTTTTTGTTTTTGTTTTTTTGCTTTTTTTTCTGCCTGATCCCTGGCTGGATATCTTTGCCGCCTATCTGGTATTGACTTTTGCCTGTCTCTGACCATGAGTAAAACAAAAGTTTTAACTTTACCTGCTGGGTCTCTAAATCCTGGATTTGGATCCAAACCTGGCAATACTGAGCGGTTCCAATGTTAATTTTGTGTCGTCAGTGTTTAGATATAAGGATCTTTTTTATTTTACAGTATCTGTAGCACTTTGGTCTCCAAAATAAGTTTGTCTTTGTATATGTATTTGTGAAAGGAACAAATGTCATGAAATAGTTAAAATTACATTCATTTTGACCAACAACAGCAGAAAAATGTTATTAACACAATGTTGCATCAGTAATAAGAACCAAATAATATAATGTAGAATATTAAAACACTCACAAGGACCAATTGTAAGTACTTTTACTTCTGTTGGATGAAGTACATTTTGGTAACATCCATTGTGCTACAGCCTAGTTCTCCGTGATACTGGTTTAAAATATACACCACACCAAATAGGGGGCATTGTGTAAATATCATTTATTTGGAATAGAGGACATTCAGTTCTGAATGGTAAAATTCCTCTGCAGATTGAACTGTGATGAAAAACTCGTTAAAAAGAGAAAATGGGGGTACACCAGAAAGAAAATATTTTTTTTAGAGAACCTTGTCCAAGGTAACAGTAACTTTTGGAGTTGTCCTCAAGTGATTCAGCAAAGATTTAATACTTGATGAATCTGCTATAGAAAAAAAATAAAATGAAGTAGCATTGATGGAGAAAGGCAGTAGTCAGTCTTTCAAGGGAAAAACGTGGCTTTTATTGAATGCCCTTGCAAGGTTAATTGGTTAGAATGTGCACATTGAAAGAGTCAGGGATTTTGTGTTAACTGCCTCAGATTTGATGTCTGAAACATTTATGTTGTTTTGGTGTTTTGCTTAACTTGAAATATTTCTGCCGCATGGCATGAATCCATCCTCTGCTTGCCATTCAAACACAACCATGCAATACTCAACTGAATCAAATACAGTTGTTTATCCTGACACAAAACAATCCCATATTTAAATGTGACATGCCACATACAATATTCTAATTCTAACTTGTGGAAAAAGTCTGAAAAGCAAAAATTAAATTCAAACAAAGTCTCTAACTCCTTTGATTGCGGTGGAAAGGTATTGCGGGAGGGAGGAATAGAGACAGAGCTGCATGATGGGATAGCATCTGCAGTGCAGCATCTTTTGCAGGTACAGTGTCTGGAGAGGGATCTTACTCACACACTGGGGTATTATGGAATTCAACCCACCGTCTGGCTTGTAGCAAAGGAGAAGAACTAAGTGGGCGAAAACTGACAACCTTGCCTTCTTTCATGAAAATGCAAATGAGTCTCTCCAACTTCTAGAGAAGACTGGCTAAATATCCTGACAGCATGCAAACATGTAAGACAATAACTTTCTAATCATACTCTTGATAACGATGTCTTTGTATGTCATATGTTATGTCATAGTGTATTACAGGACAAAATCCATGGTGAATGAGCAAACAGCTGTCATCTTAATGAATATATTACATTTAAATATGATGTAGGAGATGTTTCCTTTGTGAAAGTAAAGAAAAAAGACAAAAATAGGGATATCACTACTGTATTATCTTTGTGTACATGTCATTGCTCCTGTGCTTGGGCCTGGAGGGCATCCCACAGTGACTTGAGGTGCTAATTTACCCGCGTGCCTTTGATGTGAACACGTAAAAAACACATCACGACAGATGGATTAATTTCACTTAGTTTTGACTGGGGATACTATGAAGACTGCATTGTAGATGCAGATGGACATACTACCATGTGGTCAAAAGTATATACAGATTGAACTACAGTCTACAACTGTACTATGTTAAAATGAAAATGAAAGTGACTCCTTTATTGAAGAGTTTTCTCGATCAGATAACGAATAAAATGTCTGTGTGTCCTGATTGTTGCCATCCTCACATGTCTAACAAATTAAGGCTTCTCTTCTGAGGGAGTCTGTTAAATTCAACAAACTTCATGTAAAGGCACTGAGGGACAAGTCACGCCTCAGGTATTGAATTTAAATGAATCTACCGCATGTTAGAATGAGATTTTTTTTTGTACCTTTTCACCTTATTGTACAAACAGTAGGGGAAAGAACATGCCACAGGAAAGATGAAGGATAGAATTAGGAAGAGGAGATGAGTGATTCAGAGAAAGGTGAAGTTAGTGAGATTGTGTGCACATGTGAAATAAATAGTTATACCACAGCTGTTGTCTAACCATCCCTGCATACTGATATGGATGTGAAACAATTCTTCTATACATGTATGTAGCTGCCAAGGCTTGCTGTGATTGGCGGATGGTGATGCTCCTGGCCCCATCCATCATCATCACCCACCTCGCTATACCTCGCTTGCGGTCCCGACTTCCCAACTTCCCCCAAATCATTGGCCAGATGGCCCTCGCCAATGCTTGCCCGCTTTACACACCTGATATGAAGCTATCCGTCATCTGATAACGACTGAGCTTTGGCGGTCCCCCAGCTGGGGCCTCTGCCGCAGCACTGGGCACTGGCGGGTATCAAGGATGTGTGGTGGTGGGGTGGTGTACAGCCTGACTGCCCCTCTGATGGATTAGTGCCAGGGTAGTGTGGCTGGGGAGGGGCTGGAGGTGCTGAGTGGTGTGCTGAGGGACTCACAGTCATCCAGTGGACCATGGAACAGGTGGAAGCAGAGAGAGGGACAACGAGGAGAAAAAGAGGTTTGTGTATGTGTGTGTGTGTGTGTGTGTGTGTGTGTGTGTGTGTGTGTGTGTGTGTGTGGTATGGATGCAGTACAAAAAGATGGGGCGTAAATTAAAGAGGCAGCAACAATGTAAAGATGTGAAAATGGTGGAACCTTAATCAAGTGGTTATCATTGTAACCATAACACTGAAGGTCATTTTATCCAATACCATGATGTTCCCTTAAACCATGTCAACAGATATATATTCAACATTGATTTGTAACAGTTGTGGACAATGCCACAGTGGGGGCATTAGATCAGAATGAGTTTTATTCTACAGGACATGGTCAAATGACGTCTTTTGTCATTTAATTGGGAGGACTGGTTGACTATGACAGTAGTGTTCGCCATAACCTCACCAAACCTTAAACGGTGTCAGGACTATTTTTTTAAACAGTGATTTGTAACGGTTTTCGAAGACACTCACATATGAGGCAGTCCTGCTGGTAGTAGGGGTTTTTGTCCTCCATTATCTTGGGGGATGTGTTGGACAAAATATTATCCTGTGTATGTTTGCATGACTGAAACAAAATGATTGAATGTGAATGCCCTTACAATGAGAGGACAGAGGAGAGGGTGGTTTAGGAGAAAAGGGTATGACAAGTTGGTTTTTTGTCGATTGTTAAAGATGACAACCATGCAAAAGCTGACAAAGTAAAAATATTTTGCTTGCAGTAGAAATAAGGTCAATATTACTACTCAAATGATTGCTGTCCCAGAGTTGCCTGGAATTTATTCAACTGTAAATAAATACTTTTTTTGCTGTAAAATACAATACCTTATGTGTTAACACCATTTCAGTGTTAAGGTGATTGACACAGAAAAAATGCCATAATGGCTTATGTTGAGCCTAATGTAGCAGCGTTTCCGACTTTACACATGCTAGTGCACAGCAAGGGAGGCTGGCAGCACAAAGACAGTATACACAAATGCACAGACACACACACACACACACTTTCGTACATTCACAGACATACATTTACGCTGCTTCTCACACACAGATACACACTCACAGACTGGCGGTTCTCATTAGCGAAGTCAGTGTGCTCTAGGCAGGCAGGGCCCCTGCAGCAGTCCTCGGGAGTCAGAGGAGCCATTTGTCAGTGGAAAACAATTAGCGGGGAATGATCCGTTCCATTGGTTTTAATGAGTACAGCCGGGTCACTCTGCTCACAGCGGCAACACGCAAAGGTCATCAAAGGCTGACAACCAAGTCACATTCACACGTAAGCACAGAAACCCACACGGCCAACACACACCTCTATTCATTTCACCTCTTTTTGCTGCCTCCAATGTGTTGCATGCACACGCTTAATGTACCCACACACTGATGCAATCACACACTGACAAATGGACACACCCTGCCACCTCGACCCACACATATCTATTTCTCATCCTTTTCAGACAATCCATTTCCCTCCACATCTTCGCAGGCACTGAAAAGCCACCAGGGTAAGTGAGGTCTTGTATTATATTAGGAGGGTATTGTGCATATAGGTGACCTTGGGCAGTACCTAGGCATAATAATATATGTAACGCATACACAATGTTAATGTGGATGGTTAGCTGTAATATTATAGCTATAGTAACACATATTTGCCATCTCAAATGAGAATAAAAGCATGTCACTAATGAGAATGCATGAATGCGGAACACACTACACAGATATATGAATAAAGGGTATGTTTTATTTCTAAATGCTTTATTTGCCCCTAAAGAAAAGATTTTGCGACTTTATTTTAAATTAGTTTGATTGAACTTTTTAATGGTTGTAAAAAAGAATAGCCCAATACAGAGATAATTAGCTATTTTGGAAGTATACAGTCTGCTTATCTTCAGGTCAAGAGTGATCGACCAAATTACGCAGGACTGACTCCATATTTAGGTTAATTATACTTGACCTCAGGCACATTAACCAAAACAGACAGATGACTGCCTCATTTCTCTCAGATGTGGCATGGGCGTACGTTACAGGCAAATACCAGTCCTGACGCTGCACAGTCCCATGTAGGGCTTAAGCAACAGCTGAAATAACCAATAATACATTATACTAGACTATTTGCACATATGCTTATTCAACATTCACCACACCTAATAGGCAAACAATTTGGGTGTGTGAGTGAAGTATAATTCATCTGCAGTTGTTAACATTAATGATAAAAAATGCCAGTTTAGGGGGATTTGCCTAATTTCACTGTCTTGCTTGTGCTAATGCAAATGTATGTTGACACATGTGAGTTAATTTTTCCTGAGCCAATGCTGCCTAAAATATGTTAGAACTATGCTGTGCTGTTTTTGCATTAAATGAAGATGTGCAATGTAATTTGTAATGTGCAAAAAAATGTGTCGGCTTTTTTCATTATCCACCATGTTCAATGAAAATTGAACAAGTAAGTCTAAAACCAGAACCAGAGACCGCTCACCTTCAAAGTAAAATGCCATTGTTTTTAAAGGTCAATTTAAGGATGGCTAAACTTAATAAATAAACAAATGGCTTAGCCTTAATATTGAAGAAAATTTCTAATTGTCATAGGGCCTATTCCGGCCACTTAAGCATACATTATTTTTATTAAATTGTCAGTCTGTAATTATACAGTGCTGTACTCTGTGTAAAGGTAGTGATTTATCAATTTATTTGATTAAGGCTAGTTAATCTATTACTTTGGGTAAAAGTTAGAGGCTATACATAGTGTGCAGGAACATGATTAACAAAAGCGGCCACTGAAAGCAAACAAAGTACATGCTTGTATTTTTAACATAATATATCACTATATGTCTATATTTATATTTAAAGGGGCATTATTTAGTTTCCAGCGACAACTAGCGGTGCGGTTTTAAGACTGCAGCAGGCGTATGCTCATACGTGTGCTCGCTTAGCAACTGCTTAGCGTTAGGCAGCGAGCTAACGTGACTTTTGCTGTGTTTCCCCAGCTTTTCTAATGTTCACTGTGTTTTTACTCAACATCATCTGAATCTGTTTCTTCTGATGGGCTTCAGCACATAAACCTTTATTGTTGTTTTGTATCCTTACATGTAGTCTGTTTTGCTGTAAGCAGGTTATATGAGCCCACTGACAATAAGGCAATGAAAGTGTGATTTATTAAAATCAAAAACTTACATATAGCCCCTTTAACACGACTAGCCTTCATTTAAATAGTGTTTTCAACACCAGTTGTGCTGCATTACGAGGATAAAGTAGCCTAGTAGTTTTATTGCCATGAAAACAGACCCGCAGCAGTGACATAAAAGTTGGAGATAGATCGACTCCTGTTACCAGTCAGACTCATATCAAGTCATAACACTATGTGTAGCCTTTAATGTTAACAAAAAAGTAACAGATTAAGTAGCATTAATCAAATTAATAAACTGATGAATAGGCTATATAAATGAATCAATAGGCTACATAGGCATTCTCACAGTACTAATAATAATTCCAGTGTTGAAACCAATTGTCAGTTTAATTAAAATAATGTGGTATAGCTTAATAACAATAACTAATAATATGGTTAAGTGGCAGGAATATCACAATTATGATTTATGTTCAATATTCAGGCTAGGCTTTGGCTAGGATTTGTTTAGTTATTGAGTTTAGCTATCCTTAAACTGACAGTTAAAAAACGCAGACATCGTTTTTTAAAGGCAAGTGGTCTCTGTTTCCGGTTTTAGACTTGTTTGTTTAATCTTCATATTACAATGGATAATGGAACAAGCCCACGGTTTTGTGCGCTAAATTACATTGCATGTTTTCATTCAAGTCAAAAACAACACAGCATAGTTCTAAAATAGTTTAGGCTGTCTTGGCCTGGGAATAATGAACTCACATGGGTCAACATATATTTGCATTAGCACAAATAAGACAATGAAATTAGATAATACCCCCTAAACTGGCATTTTTTATCATGCAATGTTAGCAACTGCAGATAAATTACACTTCAATTTGCATCTAAGACAAAACTGTTGTGCTAGCAAGTAGTTGTAGCTAAGACATTTGTAGGCAAAGATATTGCTATTAGCAATTTGCCAAAACAGATTTTAATTTTAGTTTTATATGGATAAGCCGGAATAGCTTTTTTCAAATTTAAAGGTTATTTATAATTTGTGCAAGTGAGGATTTTATTTAAATATCTAAGATTTTAATATTTAAATACTGTGACATTGAATGTTTTAGGTTGAAATAAAATCATAAACTGCATGCACGCCGTAATATGATTGTAAAGCTAATAAACAAGCCTGCATCATAGAGTAGACATATAGTAGAACAGGCTACTGTATTTTCAACATTTAGTTGTTGAAATAAATTTCATGAGACTATGTATTAATTTTACATGAACTGCATTATTTAGCATTTAGGTTACATATTAAATCAAGACTCTTAATTGCTCAGAGGCACTGACCTTCAACTCTGCACACACAAAAGATAAAAAGGCCGTTCTTTCGATCGGCTGATTTTGTGCTCCTCCTGATTTCTAGCTCAATATAAAACACTCAAACCTCCATTTAAGTTTTTTCCTCCTGGCCTCATCCTTTAACACAGCTACTATCTATACTACAGATTAAAATAGCCTTTAAAGTGTTCCAAAGACTATATCTTTTTCTGACATGTCTCTATCTCATCTGGTCCTACATAGACCAACCACAGTTTGCTCTGTAATGGCAGACACACCGGACAAATGCTAAGTGTTGAAGAGTTATGTACCACATGGCTCTCACTGTCAGTGTGTAATAGAGTTGGTCTGAAGAAGGAGAGAGACAGACACAGAGAGCAGTAGAGAAATGCAGACCACCAATGGAAACGCACCAGGGTTGATAGAGTGTTCACACAGGAAAGGGCTGTCCAACAATATCGCCACTTCACTGCCTTTAATGGGCACATTAAGTGAGCAATGGCCATTTAGCAAAGAGCCCACCTGGTGGAGCCGCAGCCCCCGAGTCATTCCCACTATCCCACACTGAAACCAGTGGAAAGACCTCATAATGGTTTTCGAACAAGTGACAAGTAAAATGGGGTGGTGGTGGGAGTTTGGGTGTTTAAAAGGGGAAAGCCCAATCCGACATAGAATAGCAAAAATGAGGCAAATCCAGGAGCTTCTTTGTAGACGGTGGAAACAATTTAAATAAAAACTCATTTCAATTCATTAAAGTAATTTTAGAAGAAACTTTTTAACAAAATAACATATTGCGCATAACTAAAGTGTGATTTTTAGAGTTGAGCGATTTAAAACACAAATTCAGAGAAACACCTTGCACATGGCAAATAGAGTTTAATTCAGTGATTCCCCGGGGCAACACACTGGGGGTTCATGGAAAGTAGTTGTGCTAATTGGAAAATATACATATATATATATATACTTTTTTAAAAAAAATCCACATATTAGTATTTAGGAGAGAAGTAAACACATATGCGATTACAAATAAGTAAGTAGCTGATCCTAATGCATCTGTTGTCACAGTGACCACAGAACTACCAGCTATGATAAACCGATTGCACAAGTTATACCTCCCACCAGCCAGAGTCATCTGTAATGCCTGAACACCACATGCTGTGATAGAGAGTGAGCGAAAGCAAGTGACTTCAAAATGGATAGCTAAAAGTGACTGGATAAATGGTTTAAACATCAAGCGTCTGTTATTCCAAGTGGTATTACAAGTAGTACAAATCCAAACTTGACTAAGTCTACTGAACTACTATTGTACGTAAAATACATTCAATTGCCCTTTTATTATTTACAGACTTAGCCAAAACTGTTGCTCTAAGTCCTACATTCGCATATATTTATTTTGGATGTAATATATCTTAAAAAACCTAAAATTACAAGAACCCACAGAGTCAGAAATTCACTGTCAAAAACCATCTCCAAAATATATCAGCTGCTCACATCATCAATTCACATACTGACACTCTAATAATTTGTTTGTGGATATTGTGTTTACCATTTTATTGTTTAAATGCATCAGTCGTTTGATGGTTTTGGACCGGTACTGGATGTATTCCTATGACATTTACATGAGAATGCAACACTAGACTTGTAGTCGCACATCGAGCCTCAAGTCTGTCTCCTGCTTCTCCTGTGGGTTTCTACTGTACTGTACTGAAGGATGAAGAAAGAGAAACTGTGATATAACAGATTCATTTGTACAGCTAAGATGAATAAGTCCAGAATTGGTATACCCACAAATGCAGCTATGCAGATTTACAGCTGCACACCAATAATGTTTTTAGTAATTTGAGTCGTTTAGCTTGCAAGTTTCATGTTTCCTGTGGTATCAAAAATGCTTTATCTTGTTACAAAAGCATCTTTATTTCTCGTGAGTACTGGGCACACATTCCTCTGTCTTTGGCTGTGTTCAGCTCAGATGATTCTTTATTTTGTTGCAACTTGTCAGGGCTAGGAATCACAAGTGAATGTGGAAATGATTTAGAGCATTTTCTTTAATGAAGACACGTTGCTTGCATTACGTTGAGGTATTCAGTGGGGCTGTCTCTTTCTCTCTTTTGCTCCTTCTCTCCTTTCTTGCTCACGCACTCATTCACTTGCAAAGTGTATCAGCGAATGAAAGGATGTGTCACGGCAATCGGAACAATGTAATTAGAAGTGTGAGAGAGGTGGAAAGTGCTTTATGGTGATAATGTGGCAGAGTAATTAAGGGGAAATATCATGACCCTCGTGCCCACGGCATTTTTAAAAAGAGTCATTTAAGCCTGAGATTACACAGTGATTGTCAAATCAATGGAGGAGAGGGAGGAGGGAAGAATGTGGAAAATGAACCTGTCTTGATGGGGTGCATCGGCGATATAAGACAGTTTCAGTATGCATGTACACATGTGTGACGTGACAGTGAATTGACTGCAGGTATGTGCATGTGTCTCTCTGTGTGTGTAGATACATGAATTTAATTCTTGCTTGTGTTTCCCCAACAATTTATTAATCAATTCAATAATTATGCAACATCAGATTTCCTGCACAAGAAGGATCATGCTGGATGGTATTAAAGATAGGCATATAAATGTGTCTCATAAAACAAAATGCAGTATAGTGTATGTTGTGTTGTAAATTCAAAAATATTTGACACTGTTGAACTGCAGAAGCAGAACAACCACAACTAGAAGAGTTAGACAAAGGGGAGAGGGGAAAGGAGTTAGACAAAGGGAACGAGGGAAAATAGAAGGGGAGAGATCTTGGTAATGACAAGCACTTCACAGTCAGATCCGACCTCCCTCCACCCACGCACCCCGATGAGATAATTCCTTCTCCAAATTGCAATCAAAGCTCAGAAAAACACTTGAGGAGTAGGAGCCCTTTCAGCCATTAACTCGCCAGGTCCTGGGGTGCTTCTTTTTAAATATTACATTTCTTTGAATGTGTTTTCTGCATATTGTCCCCCCCCTTTAATTATTATTCCTATTTCTCTTTGTCTTCAAGTCACCATTAGCCCTGTTTTGGAATTATTAATATTCAAGCTGAGCAACTGCATTCACAAAAGAATATTAAAAAGTGTATGTTAATCACTCATTAGACTGCAGAAAATACAAGTGGGACCAAATACCACCAGTACAGAAAGCCAGTGTCGTTAAGGACCCACCTTAAAAGAGTAACCACGGTTGTATGCAGCATAACAGCATAACAATATACATAATATACATAACAGTATAACAGCAAGACAACCATATCCAGTTAAAGAAACTGCTTAGTTTTTGACACTGAGCCATGATGATTATTATTTTATACATTCTCAAGACTCAACAGCATGTAACAAATATCTATTCACCGCTGTGGTCGCCCATTTCTCCAGAAAATGTGGGTGTGCTGATGAGGAACCTCATGAAATGGAACAAGCACAATTTGTCCAGAGGATTGAGACTGGAAAGGGGGTGTTTGAGTGAAAATGCTCTGTGTGGGTGGAGGAAATGGCTGATGTAATATTTTAATGTGTGGTTAGGTAAAATATGAACAACAGGTCAGAGGCCTTACAGTAAATCCCTCGAGAAATAAATAGTGTTCCTTCAAGATAATATGGCAACCTATTTCAACATTATTGTGACCCGCTGGTAGATCTCCACGCAGGACTTCAAAGACCCCGAATAGCATAGAAAAGAAAGCTCCACTGTAGATTTTGTGTCAAGTGGCTCTATTTGTCATAATTATGTGGTTGTAAAGGGAAAGTCTAGAAAAGGTCTAATCAATCTGATTTAATTAAGTGCAGTCAGTCATTTCAAATGAGCAGAATAGAATTAATAAGCACATTGTAAATTTGCATTTAAACCCATGTAATTATGCCAATTCAGTGGCCGCACAAGCGCACTCGTTTTTTTCCCCCCAAAAGAGCAGAAAAGAGACAAGTTCTCCGTTTTCTTCATTTGATTCTGAATCAATATGCACTGAGAAGAAGTGGCTTAATTAATGCAAATACATCAGGTAGTTTATTGTATAAAAAACATGGACATGTCTGCCGTTACACTTATGCTGATGGGTAGGACAGGTGTTAAAACATTAAGATTTCCTATGTATGCTTAGATCCAAAGAATTATGTATCTAAACATTGACATGTCTGTCAATATGCCAATGTCAGCTGTGGAATGATTAATGTACCTAAAGGGCAGAGCTTTTGAATTATTAAGTCTCACAAACATCATTATTTTATGAGCAAATTTATCGTTTCCATGTTAACTGTTCTCATCAAGCTAAATCACTACTCCAAATATCACAATGAATACATATATTTATATACACTGTATATTTTAAATTTTCAGTTTCTTATTGCATTGTACCATAAACACCACCTTGCTATTAATAGTTTTGTATTCACTGTACACCAATAGATATGCACTTATTTATTTATTATGATTTAGTTGAATTGAGACTGCAACACCTTGATCTTTACTACGTAAATCTGAGTTTCCGCTGTGGCCAACAAAAGATTAGTGCCACTATATCAGAACGGAAACTGATAGGGAAAAATGCAGCTTGACCAAATGTCTAGAGGTGTGAGGGGGAAGGAAGAAGGAAAGTCCTGACTTCAAACTCATCCAAGCATTAGTAAGCGGAGGAGACACTTGATCAGTTGTATTGGGGAGTTTGTAGAATAGAGGGTGGCCGGGTGAAAAAAGGGAAAGCAAACGATCAGTCATTGGTTTGCTGGGTATTTGGTTGAGTAGTAGTAAGCTGGATGACCGACTGGCCTAACTGACTGGCTGACTGATTGACAAGGTGACTGACAAGGTGACTGTTTATGTGTTCGGTCTTGCATGGACGATTCTCTGAAATGCACTGGAGCATTTCTACCAGAGAGGGCCCGACACGAAGAAAACTTCCTCGGCTTTCCTTTTGATCTGTTTACATTGGAATATGCTGTGCAGAAAATATCTAGAAACTCTCAGTCATGAAAGACAAACATCCTCTCCAGAGATTGTTTAGACCTGTAAAATAATATTCAAACAACTCCACATTTAAACCTTATTCTTCCCGTTTAAACAGTCCTGCTATTAAAATTTTCGCACAGTGCAATTTTGCGTGCACTGCTGATTTTTTTAAAACCCCTTTTTCATACATATTTTTGAACCGTGCAAAGCATGTCAAACATAATTTTACATGCTGTGTAGAGAAATAAAGGCATACAAATAAACATCCCAGCCTTCCCAGACAGAGCTTACCTGCCATGGAAACAGCTGCAATTAACCACCTCCCACAATCCTTTGTTCTATTTATGTTTCAAATTCTGCTTGAGCAACTCCACCTCTTCCACAGAAAACCATATGGGCATGATGCAGGCCCATGCTCTAAACAGATATTACACTTTCCTTCACAAGCAATACTGCACATCTGTTTTTTTAACCAGGAACAGCTGAAAAGGGTGGAATTCTTAACTGTGTGTGTGCGTGTGAGAGAGATAAAGAGATTCGTTATTGAAAGAGAGAGGAGTGACTCTATGTTGATGAAAAGATGCCTACGAGGATTTACTGTATCTTACACATCTATGTTTTTTCTCTCTCCTTGATATCAGAACGCTGCCGCACACTCTCAAGATTTCCCAAGCGGCGTTGAGTCATTTCCAAGCAGCTTCCTCCATCTTGCCGCTAATCAACAAAGTTAATTTGTTTCCCCATTTATTTTTATGAATCCTCAAGCTACCACACTTGGGTTTCCTCCGTTCCACAATATATTTCTCCAGCTAACTGGCAAAAGCTCTCTTCATTTATCAGATCCACACAGCCGGCTTATTACAAGAGTCCTCTTATCTGTCATATTTTCTTCCAGTAGTGCTGCAGTGGTTACAAATGGGACTTAGTCTATCTGGCTTGGAGCTGATGAGGGGGGAAATGAAATTATTGCGATTAGATCTGACCCATATGCCGGAGTGCTAGGAGTGTGTGTTGGTGCATGTGTGCGTAGTGTTGGCAGAGGTAGTGCTACTTTATTGTGTTTGTGTGCCTCACACTGTGGTGGGTGGCAGTGGCTTGCAGCTAGATTAAGGCATTAGGCCATGCTTGCACCAATGAAGGTGGGTGATAATAAGGAGCGGATCTTTTTCAATTGGCAATATTAGGTGATGCTCAGCTTTTGAATTGCCCCTTTCATCTTTCCCCATTTCTCTTTTCCTGGCTCTCTCATTCATATTTTCTCTCTCTGTCTTTCTCCCTCTCTCTCTCTCTTTCTTGCTCTTTCTGTGAATAATTGAACAGCCAGCCTGGGCCAAGGTTTAGCACTATCATCTAGCGTGCCGTCTGACTGCCAATCAGTTGAATCATCTGTGGAGAAAACAAACAGGAGGGCACTGATGCAAGCCAACAGGCGGCACTCCAAACACTGCACCAACAGAATGAATAGTGAGCCGTTATCTATGGCAATCCAACCAGAATGAGAGAAATAAATGGATTCAATAGATGTAATAAATAGAGTCAGCTTTTTCTTGGACATAAACAATTCAATGAAGATCTGACTCATCGGTTTTCAAGCAGCAGTGATTAAGTTAAAAAGAAATTCTCCATGGTTGGAAATTGCTTTATAATAAAGCACTTCTAACTGGGATAAGTTATGATTCAAGGTATACCACCAGTTGTGAATACAGTGTTTTTAGACTGAGCTTCTAGATTCACCTTCCACGATATGACGCATTGCAATGCCATGAAATCTTGTTCTAACCGTTTCACAATATGCAGTTTTCCAGTGTGACCCTCTCACTTTAGTAAAATTAGCTAAAATGAATAAGGAGCTCTACGTCCTCTGCGGTAAAATAAGACAAGTCCTCTTTGGCACTGTTATAAGGAGTTGTATGATCAAAAGATCTATTATTGGACTCCAGAGGTTCGATGGTTTCAAAGTGCCCGGCTTGGGACATTGTAGTGAAATGAAGCATAGATAAGATGTCATTTTATGAATGAATCTGCAAATGTTGTTCCTAAATGAATTAAGTCATGATTGGGGCAAACAACAAATGAAAAAGAACATGTATAGATCTTACAGAAAAGCAAACAGGGTTTGAAACAGGGATAAAAAGTGAAAAAATGATCAAGGCTATTGCGAATGCACAATAACTGTATGTTATGCTGTTTAACCAAAAAGGGCTTATTCCCATGGCTCTCAATGCTGGATGAAAAGCACAGTCTTAAGCTCAATTGCACTAGGTGTTTCCCGTCAGAGTAGCCAGTGAGTGAGCCAGTGATCAGGACATTTAGGTGGTGGGCCAAGGACACATATCAGCTTTAGTTTTAGAAAATAATGATCCCCATTGATGGACGACTAGGGTAAGATAATTTTATTCTTAATCATATTCTATTTGTTGCCATATGAAATTGCACTTTTGTCATAATCATAGTCTAAAGTTTGTTAAATAATCCAGCAAACACAGCGGACTACCATTTCAATTGAACCAATGGCAGGTTAAGATACTAATGGAGGGATGTCATTAACCTATCAGACTTAGTTGCATTGAGCACAGCTGTTGACACACCAAAAAACATTTGTCATGGTTGCAGCAGCACTCGACTAGTAAGGGTAAGTATTAATGTTATTGCAAAATGCTAGCTATGCAACTTGTGGTTTTGTAAAAAACTTTGTGCAAATGTTTGGCCACCTTTTGTGTAAGGCTAGTCAGTCTTGGTCTCAACCCCTAAAAGTCTTGGTCTTGTCTTGGTCTCGCCCTCTCTCGGTCTTGGTCTGTACTTGGTCTCAGCCCCTAAAAGTCTTGGTCCTGTCACGGTCTTGATAAACTCTGGTTTTGGTCTTGACTTGGTCTCAATTTGGCAGTCTTGACTACAACACAAGTAAAGGCAATATGCTACACTCGCTAGGTAGCTTCATGCAGCCTACAGGTGAAGTTAAGTTGAAGTGGCCTGCCTCTATTTCTCATAAGCTGGCTTTCTTGAATTAATATAACCATAACTTGGGTAGTTTGTTTTATTTTTTACATATATGCATATGTTTCTACAGTTTCAAATTATGCATTTAATTCAAAGCAGGCGTGGTGCTTGTTTGGATGTGATGTGTAAAAGTCAGTGGTGTGCCTGTAGAGCCTACCTCATTTGTAATTGCAGAAATCAGATTTGTGACACTACAGATATTTTCTCCCAAAACTCTGCCCCATTATCTATAGCTTTAAGTTTGGAGATGCTTTCCCTCTATACTGTGTATGATCCCCGAAACTACTGAGTTATCACAGATGACATTGTGCACCTGTACTACCTATTTTTTCTGTTATCATCTGTTATTACTATTATCTTAATCACAGATCACTTTATTATATTAAAATGTAAAAATGGCCTAGCACTTGTGTGCCAAAAACAAGGGGTAGTAATGCTTGGATGTTTTTCTTCAATAGGTCCCACACATCACGTATTCTGTCTCATCACCTGTGGGGAAAAGCAGCAGGTGTGTAAAAATGTTGATTTTGCTTTTGTCAACTGATTAGATCATGAGAGATAAAATGGAGCCAGCAGTCTGGGTCTCTTCCCTGGCTGTTTTTCACTGATGTAGTTTTAATTTTACTGTGCTCTTCATTGGATCTAATAAGTAATGTGAACGAGCGTTGTGCTTTCTTCATCTCAGTAGTGTCAGCGGTAGCTAGTGGAGCACTCTCCTGTGACAGAAACAGGTGGGTTGGAATTCAGTGATGTGATTTATCAAATATATCACGTTTCAATTCCTCAATTTGAGCCCTTTAGCTGGACAAGGGTGCAAGAGTACAGCTAGGGTTTTATACCCTTATTCAGCTAGAGGACCCTCCAGTGTCATAATCTTTCCATAGAAACATGAATAAATGGGGTCAGTTTTTCTCAACTAAATGTACCATATTTCTTTATGTGATGTTTGCTGGCAAACCGGGATGGGTATAGAAACAGTTTAGTGGGTGGCTCGTTTTTATGATGTTGCTCATCATTTTAAGAAAAGCCCAACAGGTAAAGTTCCCATGTAATACAGAAGACCTCAAATTTGTGAAATCAGATATATTTATTATGTTGAAAGCTCACAAAGAATATTTTGAGGACATCTGTAATGTTATGACAAAATATGTAAATCTGCATCATCAGGACCCACGTTGAGAATTTAAATTCCAGTGACTTTGACTGTGATAGTTTATGCAGCACGTTAATGCTCCTGTTATTATTGTCTGATCCCTGTCACACACTGAATGAACTGACAAAGTACGAGTAGTACAAGCACACCATTTTCAACACATTTTGACCTACTAATCAGGGAAAATGCAAACATGCAGATGCACATACGCAGTTACCAAATGAGCTGCATAAATATATACATGGCTATTACAGTTTATTTTATAATACTGCTTCCTGAACAGATTTCACAATCAGTAGATGGATTTATTTAGCCAGTAATGCTAAAATAATAATACAAACCATGATCTTTGAGGTATTAAGGCATGTTATTTCTTTCCTGCACATTACCAAGCATACTTGTCAGGGACCAAGCAGTCAGGCAAAGAGGAGAACAGGAGTTTCTTTTTGAAAACAGGGTTTTTTATTTACCCCCAAAAAAGTTGAACAACAGAAACCAAATACTTAATATCTAGGCCTGTAAAAGAGGTCAACAAAACATAACTATATGCAAAACAGCAAACAAAACAGGATATGAACTGAACAAACTGACCTAACTGAATGAGACACAAGGTAACATATATAGTGGCTTGGCCAAACCAATTTACATATAAGGGGAAAACAAAATGGACGACAAACAACACAACTACAAAGTAAAAGAAACTAAACCCAAAATCCCCCTCCCACATGGCAGTGCATGGTACGGCTTGATTGGCAGGCCACAGGATATCCCAGCTTTTCCCCATTAGCCACGCCTTTCTTCCACCAGGCCAGAGCTCTCTCCAAAATGGTAACAAAAAAGACAATGATTAATAGAACAGAAAATGTTTACATAACCCTACAATGTGAAAATGTGTGCACTCCATTTAAACAGTGTATGGCTAAAGTAAATAAATGTAAATTATACCTGAAATAAACTATGTGATCTGTGTTTTGAATTCATGAATTGTTTGGGGTGTGGCTAACTGCAAAAATAACTTAACTTGTGTATTTAAAATATTGGTTGTATGTGGTATTACCATAGCTGGCTTGTAACCTGTGTGGCTTAGGCCATCACAATGCTAATGGATGAAAACTACAAATACGTCATGCGTGTCAGACCCCAAACATAGCTGCCTGCTCTCATTGCTGGAAAAAGTAACTTGAACAAAGTTATCAATAAACAAAAAAAGTGCAAGATGTACAAAAGTGGCAAACATTTTTGGTGAAAACTGTACAAGTTGTTGACATAAAAATGTGTCCTCCCTCGATAGTGATTGTCTAAACACGCAAAATTTCTTATTGGCCCACACAATTTGGTCAATGATCAAGACAAAGACAAGTTACAGGTTTGAGGTGCAGCCTTGTGACACTTCATGAAAACATTTTAAGGAATTGAGTTTGCACTTTACATTACAGCTCGGTAATAACATAGTGGGGACCTAGTGTGATACTATAGAGGTAATAATGTAGAATAATAATAATATAGAGGTATATATATATATATATATATATATATATATATATATATATATATATATATATATATATATATTGTAAATGCATGTGATGGATTCTGCTCCTTATAACCATGGTGATGGGTTGTTTCTATGTAAGAGAAATGGAAGCACACACAAATATACACACCCACAGCAGTACAAGTATTGTCTTGAGACCCTCTAACACATTTAAGTCCCCCCTACTGTAGAAACACTTTTTTGCACCTCCAATCCCCAAAGATCTTCCTTCACATTCACATGCAGCTTCACACCACAACGTATCCCTCTTTTCATCTCTCTGCCTCCACTGCCTCCCTTCAGAAAAGATCAAGGCACTGCAGCACCAGTCAAGCTGTCACCATAAGGTGCCTTCTCCATACGTAACATGGCCCGATCAATAATCATTGGCTGGAAGGACACAAGCACGAATAATGAGCAACAGGCTAAGGACACACACACACACACACACACATTCACACGCACGAGTACCAGCTTTATTTTCTTGATGTCAATATTTCAAAGCTGCTCTGTAACTCCACCCATTCACCCCTACATGTTTTTTTAGTATTTTATTGTTTATTCGTCAGGGACAATGCAGAAGAAACACACTGTAACAGGTTACAATAACTTGGGACAAATGCATTACAAATAGGGTTTCGAGTTAAAGCTAATTTGCACCCCCTGCATAATTTGACCCTCAACACACGCGCACACACACACACACACACACACACACACACACACACACACACACACACACACACACACACACACACACACACACACACACACACACACACACACACACACACACACACACACACACACACACACACACACACACACACACACACACACACACACACACACACACACCCTGCCATCTTTCCACAAGTGAGAGAGATTTTTTGGCTACAATCAGGCACAATGCAACTAAAAGGCCAAACAGAAAACAGTTCAACTCAAAACAAGGTCGTCACTTTGTGGTGAAAATTGGTGGGGACATAAGAGCTTAGCTAAGGGGTGTTTGGATTCACTTAGGTCACAAGATTTGAAGATAAACAATATTGGGATCACATATAAAAGATGAGATACTACATTAATAGTATTTTGAAGAAATAGTCAATGCTGAGATATTTGAGTGGGGGTGGGGGTTCTGAAAGGGCTTAAAGGGAAACACAAAATTCAGGTGGCAATTCAAAATATAGAAATATAATGCAATATAATGCAATAATCAGAATCATGCTTTTTAGATTAAGTCACTTTGTTTTGGCACTGAACATTTATTTTTTTCTATATTTACATTGCATTGCATGTTTTCTTTTTGTCCAAATAAACCTTTCTCAAGGTTAGTTATCAGGACATTTTTAACAAATACTTTCAAAAAGTGATGGGGACAAAATCATCTCTTTAAAAGAGTGGTGGGGACATGTCCCTTTCGTCCCCAGTGTAAATGATACCTATGACTCAAAATGTTTTGAAATGTCAAAGTCTTAATGGTAATAGTCATGCAGTAGGAACCTGAAAACCTCCTGCAGGGTAAGGTAAACGTAATCTTAAAATTAATTTTATTCTATTTTAAGCTGAAATGATCAGTCAATTAATTAACTGACTAAAATTTTAGCGTCAACAATTGGGGTAGTAGTTAACTTTCTTAAGTCATTCAGCAGTGACCAAACATCTTCAATTTCTCCAGTGTGATGATTTGCATGCTTTTCTCTGTTTCATTTGATTACAAACTGAATATTTACTGTTATTCTGACAAAACAAGTCATTTGAAGACATCACATTGTACTGTGAGAGCTTGTGAAGGACAATTGTCACAATTCACAAGAATTTCTTTTGACCATTAAACATTCAAATAAAATATTAATTGATAATGAAAATAACTGTTGCAGCCATAATTCTATTTTATCCTATTCAACAGTATTTTATTAAATTCTGCTAATCTCCCTTAAAAGCAACATAAGGTACAGGAAGAGGTTTATAGCGTATTAAAAGCCAGTACAAGATTTTAAACATGTTGGTGTGCTGCAGTTGAATAAAGCCTGTTTTAAAGCCTTTTCCACTGCAGCATTTATTTCTGTCTATATTCAAACCGTCAGCTTCATCATAATAAGCACACTGCTTGTTACAGTGACAACGGTTCACAGAACATAAGTGGGAATTGGATTCCTGTGCCTGTTTGTTCCCATAGTTTATTTCTCTGTAATGGCCTTAATGCAAGTGGTTCAATGCTGCCGTGCCCTGCTCATTTCATTAGCATCAAGGCCTTGGACAAAGCCAGTCGAGGTCTCTCGAACGCAGCTTGTTTCTACAATAATGGGCTACTAGGCATGTAAGTAGTGAGCAGAGGAAACATTAATATTTGAATCCATTAGGCTTGTTGTTGTGTGTGTGTGTGTGTGTGTGTGTGTGTGTGTGTGTGTGTGTGTGTGTGTGTGTGTGTGTCGCGTCGTGTGTGTGTGTGTGTTTTAAACTGGCCAATAAAAAGTCAGAGGTTAGTGAATAAATAAAATGCATCAGAGAGCTTTTGTTCTAAATCTGCCTGGTGCACGAGAAAGGCATTGTCTGTAAGTCTTTTTGTTTCTGTGTCTGTATGCAACTTTGTTCTGGAGATTTAAGTAGGTGTCTTTTGTCTTTGTTTTTTTTATTATTGTTTTAAGTCCACGAACAATCCTGCCTGTACGAGCGTGTGTGTGATTTTCTTTCTGGAAATATGGGCTTATGTAAATGTGTGAGCTCACATTCATGCTTCTGTGTGTGTATGTGTGTGTATGAGCATGGCAAGGCAGATTAGCATTTCTTGGCCTCTAAGTGAGCACATCTGCAGCGAAGGCTCGACATCTGGATCTCACATTTTCTCCCGACACCACGACTGAGCAGACAGGAGAGAAAATAAGAGAGGTAGCGAGAAAGAAGGAAGTGTTAACTGAAGCAGAGAGATGACAAGTATTTCTTTTAAGACCACTTTCTACCAATCTTTATCCCTTCCGCTCTTATTTCACTTGCCTTCATATACACTTTTTGTTCATATTGCATGTTAGCTATACATACACATTTCTTTTACCATAACCTCATCATTTGTTTGGCCAAATTGTGTCTAGCTTGTCAATTCCAGATTTTTTCCGTACAACAGTACCAAAAAACAGGGCCGTGCAGAGACCTTTGGAAGGGCAGGTGCTCAAAGTATAAAAAGGGCACATGGAACAAGGATTTAAATAGGACTCTTCTCATGCTATTGACATAGAAATCGTTATGTATTCCTTGTTGACACACATATACAGATGCTTCTGTATCGATACGTCAGCAAATGAGGTGACGCTAAAAGAAACAGGGAATGCCCAACTCTAGCTTTAAAACACTGGGCTGACAGAACTTACAGGGAACAGTTGTTGTTGAGGGGTTGCTATGGATGCTGCTGCTGCTGCTGCTGTTGTTGTGTTGTTTCTGATACTACTGGAGGTGATCTGCGACTACAGATATTAAAACAACTATAGGATATATATTAGCTGAAAACAATTATATGACCATAAAAAAGATTGTTGAGTGTTTGGGACCAGCTCACACTGACTGACCTGCTGTAATACTGCAGCCACAAGGCTGACTGCTGGGGAGACGCTCACTGAGCTGCACACCAAGAGCTGCAGGTGGAGGAAATAAGATACCAGATTCAAAAAAGTGTGGGAAATAATCTGAGAAGAAAACATTAATGGGGAAAGGATGAGGGTGGCCATGGCAGGGTAAGAGTGAAACAAACACATCTACAGACAGAGGTGTGTGTCTGTGTTGCTTGCTGTGTGTCTACAGTATGCAAAACTGTGATAATGATTTTATACATTGCATTGTGAATCTGAGATACATTTAGATTTTTATTGACTATATGTCTAATCATATATCTAAAAAATAAACTAGCAATAATCTTTTATAATATTCCTGACATCAAAGTAAGGAGTGAAGAAGAAACATGTATGAAATGTTTTTGAATCTGGTATCTTATTTCCTCCACCTGCAGCTCTTAGTGTGCAGCTGGCTTAGTGAGCCAGTCCCAAACACTCAACAATCTTTACATCTTTTCATGGCCACATAATTGTTTAATCAGCTAATATATATCCTATGTTTGTTTTAACAATTCATTGTGCCATTTTTCTGAAATCTTATAGGGCCATTTCTTCTTCACTCTTTACTTTGATGTCATGAATATTATTTATTTTACATCGGCACTGACATTTTTGTGTTTCCAGTTATTGAGTTTTTATTGTAGTTGAGCTATTGTAAACACTACTGTTGCTGTCAAAGGTAAATTTATTCAACACAGTTCTGAATTAATTGATAGTTTTTTTTACGAGGCTGAAGGTTATAAGTCAGAGGATAGGCTTAAAATTTTACCAATATTGTTATACTTATTTTAAGGCACAAGGCTTTTATTAAGTTACTTTAATAATCCTAGTTCAAGTGCAAAGATTTTAGTCAAATTACATAGAAAAGATCAGACCTCTCGACGCCCGTGAAACTTTTCTCCTTCAAACAGAACCAAGTGAACAGAGCACCTTTGTTTATATACTAGAAGTAACGTTAGCTGTCGGCGTGTTAGCCGGCAGCTGACGTTAGGCTACTTCTACAGGCGACACACAGCGATAAACACAACAACTGTGCTGCTCTCTTTGCAAAAATCCACAACAAGCACATTGCAGCAAACCCGTCTTACCGGCGGAATCGAAGGCGTCCTGTAGGCAGAGCTGCTGAATCACTAACGGTGTCTGAACGGGAGGGCTCGTCACGGATGATGTCATCAGGTGAAAGGTCATAATGTGGGTTATTTTATTTACTGCGAAATTATTATTAATTTATTTTACTAATAGTTTGATCGGACAGGCCTTCACAAAAGGGCCTTTACAACTTTTAAAATAAATAAAATGAGGGAAATTTTGCGTTTGAAAAAAGGGCACTTTGGGCAGCAAAGGGCAAAAGGGCAGGTGCTCAAGCACCCATCGCACCCCCCTCTGCACGTGCCTGCCAAAAAATAACCCACAAGTTTTGGAAGATAGATATAGATCCAACAAAATAACCTCACCTCAAGGTACATTTCATAGCCAATCTTCGTCAGCTGAAGAGTATAGCCTGTTTTTTTCGGAGCGGGATGATTTCTTGCCCATGTTAGCTTAAAACTTGAGGTTCAAAGTTCATTCTTAACATCGGAAAACAGTCGACAACTTCGAACGCACAACATGACTTTTTTCACAACAATATTTTGCTGTGCTCTAAAAGCTCTAGTTAGGTTAAGATATATTTTAGTTTAATTTATTTATTCATGTCTTTGGCCTACTAACATAAAACCTAACCTTACCATAACCACTGCATCTCTATATCTAACCCTGGCCCCTCTTAAATGTTTGTTTATTGTTATGGGGACCAGATATTGTTCCCCATGGGAGATAATTATGATTTTTGTCCCCAGAAAATCATAAATACAAAGAACACACACACGACATACACACACATGCACACACACAGTGCAGCTTGGATGGCAGCTTTTCAGCTGGGCCGATTTAGCGGTCACAGAGTCAAGCTCTCTGCGCTCTGGGACAGACAGTTGGTCACTAAGCCCGTCCAAGACCCATTTAGCCCTCTCACCCAAAACAGATGTCAGAACACGGGCCATAGAAACTCAGAGCACACACACAGACACACTTTGACATAAGAGCTACACGAGATACCTACTTTGGGGATATTTCATGTACAGAAATAAAGTATTTCACATGCATTCACACATCAGCACAAAGTCTAAATATTTTAAATAAAGTACTGAATGATCATAATCTACGTAATTTATATTTTTACATTACCATGATTACCAGGGTGTAAAACGTATCTGGTCTGCTGTTATTTGTTGTCATTGTCTCAACTCTGAAAAAATAAGAATGAAAAGATGACTTTTGGAAGTAAGTTTAGTGAGTGTTAGGGAAAGTTTAACTTTGGCTGAAAAAGAATCTGAAGGGCATAAGGTTTCTCTGTCTTTCCCTTCCCCTCTTTTTCTGTGCTTCTCTTTGATCATGATATAAGTAAGAAACTCTCCAGGCCTTCTGTCCCCTTCTGCTCTACCTCTCCTTTACCTCCTCCCCCTTCCCTATTTCTCTCTTGCCACCATCTATTAAATGACAAGGGACCAGTTCAGAGTCCGTATCAAAGCCCATCTGAGTTTGAAGTCTGTCTTTCTCTGCCTTCCAGCCATCCTCTGGAGTCAGTGTATAGCCGCCCATGACGACCCAGGCACGTGCTGGTCTCTTGATTTAGGAGGCTTTCTGGGACTGCGACAGCCCGAGGTGGGTGGTTAGATGGAGCGTGACCTGGCACCATGCTGGTCAATACATTATATTATAAGGCTACTAATAGCAACAAAAATGGTGGAAATGGAAGCTTCATAAGATGAGTTTATGTTTTCTAACCATAATACCTTACTTCCAGTGAGCTATAAGTATCAACATAATGTATTTAATTATTACTGTGATGATCACTGGTATTATCACCCTATAATCCACATGATGGTCATAAAAAAGCAAATAGAACATGTACATCAAAAAACACAACCACTGTGATATATAATGGCATTCCTGCAGAGGATTTAACAGGTGAGTCTGATTGTTTTTAAGTGCAATAATTGGGGTTTGCTTACATATATTCTTGTAATGTTAACTGCTCTTCTACTCATATGGCTTTCTGGACCGTGAGTTAGCATTAAAATTTTGATTGTGTTGGATCGGTTTTGACAAATCACCTTAAATGAGAGAAAGCAGCTGTGAGTCTATGAGGCAGAAACACCCAGAATGGCAGTGTTTTCCATGTGGGAAGCAGACATTCTGGAGGGTACACTTTACACTTAAACACACACACACTCAGGCATGCTCAGTCACTTCACACACATAACTCACAACCTCGACACTGCATTCATTCTTGTCATCCTCCTCATATCCAGTCACCAATCACTATCTGAAACATTTACAGATTTACAAAGACTATAGCATTTTTTTCCCTGATCACACAAACTACACTTTTGCTTGAACTCATCAAATACTTCCTTACAATCCCTGTAATAGTTTTTTTTAAACAGCAGCACATACAATACAGGAATTATGGGATGGCACTCACTGACACTTTCTCTCATAACTGCCAAACACATTTTACTGTCTGGTGTGACACCATCACAGTACCCCTTGTCTTCTCCCCCTGAGCTCACACACACATCATACACTTAATAAATTATTAACTAGATGCGTCTATTAGCGCTGCCAGCCCCGCTGAAATATAGCTGACGGATTTACAGTTTCACGCAACTGCTCCAGTGAAAGGACCCGCAACGCCTTTCTTTGGTGCTTTTTTTCCTCAGTAGCCCCTCTGGCACCCTCCTCCAGGTGTTTAAAGTACAGCTCTATCTGAGGTAAAGAGGTGCAGGAGGGATGCATGGAGGCCCCCTTACTCACATTCACATAACCCCCACCCATGCCAAATTTCTAACCTGATTTACCTGAAGCCTCTGCTAATATGCTAATAGCTAATGAGAGGCTGAGGACCAAATCCTAAAAATGGTGAAATGAACCCAAGTAAATGGTGAAATGAACCCAAGTAAATGATGGATCCATCCATCCATTGTCAACCGCTTATGCTGCGTATGGGGATGCAGGGGGGCTGGAGCCAATCCCAGCTTACATCGGGTGAAAGGCGGGGTACACCCTGGACAGGTCGCCAGTCCATCGCAGGGCCACACATAGAGAAACAACCACTCACAACTAAGGACAATTTTGGAGACACCAGTTAACCTAGCCTGCATGTCTTTGGATGGTGGGAGGAACCCAGAACACCCAGAGAGAACATGCAAACTTCACACAGAAAGGCCAGGGTAACCAGGGTTTGAACCCATGACCTTCTTGCTGTGCGACGACAGTACTAACCACTGAACCACCGTGCCGCCATAAATGATGGAGTCATTCTGAAATTTTTAATCATTCATAACATCATCTCTATGCATCACTTATATGGAGTTATATGGCCTTTCTGTGGTGAAACAAATTGCCTTCTATGGGCAATCTCTTTCACAAAATAATGACCTCTATAGGCTCTTCTTTCATGTTTCTGTTGTAATTTCTATTAGCTCTCTATGCCTTTCTTGTCACATTCATATAATTCCATTGAGTTTGACAGACTCACTGTTACCCTCATGCTTATACACAACACAAACTCATGATCTCTGTCACCATGGGGAGAAGTGCCAAAAAAAGACATATGTCTGCTTTTGTGGAAATGACACAGAACAGCTACTTTCTCCTCATACATATTCCCTTTTAAGGCTCTGATGGCTGTGAGTAGCTCAGCTACATCTAAATTCAGTTTGCTCCACCTCCATTCTTGGTCCCGTTCTCAACCCATGGTTCCTGGCAACATGCTTATTGATGACAACACTGTTCCTAGTTGGCTTGAAAGCTGTGGATGGAGTGAGTATAATTGATCATAGGCATCTGCAACAAGAAACAGGTAGCAAGCCAGAGAAGCTGTAAAAGAAGCAGAAAACTGCAAGTAGAGACTCATCTAACCATAAATTCAAATTCTCACTCTTCTCCAAACCTCAACTCTAAATCTAAGTGGACAGCTTCACCACTGAATGTGCTTTTTTAAGAGTCAGGGCATACAGTAAAGGGAGAAAAAGTTCATCTACTTAAAGTTGAGAATTCACAGAGGATGCATGCATGAATTTAACCACACATTACCTCATTCACAACAATTCACAACTGCAAGAAATTATAGATAAGCATGCAGCCACCTCTGCAACACATCGTGGCAAAATCAAAACACTGTGACCTTTGAGTTGTCTGCGTGATCACAGTGGCTCCAAGACGTGGGAGTTACTTGTCAGATCAGACAGGTAGATAGGATGTTGACAGGCAGCAAGGTAAAGATGCAGGGGAGCGTAGACCAGCAATTAGTGCAGATTGATTTAGGTTGAAGAGCCACCCACGTCCATCTTGGCAGGAGCAAAGTCGGGGCCAGCAGCTGTGAGAAGCACCAGGTTAATTAGCAGCGTGTAGATCTGTTCAAGTGTGTGCGCTGTGCGCTAATATAACTCTCCTATCCCTTGTAGAGTATATGTGACCAGATGTGTGCTAAATCATACACATTACTAATGCCATCCCCCTGCAGACTGAACCCTCCCCCCTCCCTATGGGTTCGCAGACATGAAAACATGCACAGAGAAAGTAGCATCATTGACAAACAGCTGGCTCCATCGGTCAATTAGAATGACTCCCTCCCAACGTCAGAAATGGCCTGTACAAGAAACACAGCACACTCCAAACATGTAATCACAGATGTGTGCAAAAGTGTGTGTGCTCATTGTTCTCACTCTCTTTCTCTCTGCAATGTCTGACATCTCATCCTTGGCAATTAAAAGGTACCACTTGTGGTTGTCATTAATCAGCATGTCCGCTTGGCAGTCTCCAATTCATATCTGTCAAATGCAATGGGCAGAAAGTAATAGGTCACCAATTATACACAGGGAGCCTTGTAAGGCTTTGGAGACAGCGGGTTTAAACAGAGCCCACACTGAGTCACTAGCTCGCACATGGCTGAATAGACAAGAGTGCACTTAGACACACGCAATCACAGAAACACACATTAAAACGCACAACTCACCGAGGAGCCACACACCTTCCATTTCTCCCCCGGTGAGAGGTTTGACAGGACCTGAGGTGGGGAGAAGAGGAGCGAGGGGAGGAGGCAAGAGGAGGGCGAGTGAGCGGCGAGAAGATGAGAGAGCGATTGTTCCAAGTCCTTTAACAACAGAGCGGCTAAAATGAATCAAGATGTTTTCCCTCAACGGCCAAGCTCTGTTTTAGTGAAGGCGGGAAGCAGCTGTTGAACTGAAGCCCCAAAAGAAAAGAAGCCACAGTGGAAACCATCGCCATTTCTCTGAAACCCACTCCTCATTCAGTTCAGCGATAAAAGCTAATGGAAAAATTCTTGAATAAGATGAGAACACAAGTTGACATTCTCAGTCCAATCAAGGGTCAGAGAGACATCTTTCAGGGACAGAACCATGTAAAATAGGATGTTTTGGAATTCAAATCTCTCTTAAAGTAATAAGTCAAATGGGACTTCTTCCATGCAGTTAGGCATGTCAAACACACATGACCCACATGCATACAGTACAATACAAACACACACTCTGATGTGATGCAATTCCCACATATGAGTTGAATTCAGCATGTGGGATGGAGAGCTGAATGATATAATTGCCACCAGATGTAACGGCCTGTCGAGCAGCAAGTTCTGGTTTCTAAATAAACAGGCTTTTATGACTCACAGCCTCATACTGGTGACGGAGCTCCGGTTTCCCCCTGCTGAAACACAAATAAATAATCAACCCCCCCTTCCCCCCAACGTTTCACCATTACCATTTTGTTCTTGGCAAGTCATTGCAGCGGAGTGTATGTTTCGCATTAGCCTGAAAGGAAAGAGTGAAATGTTTATCCATTTTCAATATGCATCTGTATATTTTTTATTTTTTGGCATGATCTTGTAGATCACACACACACACACACACACACACACACACACACACACACACACACACACACACACACACATACACACACACTCAACAATATAAGGTCTCTGCTGTATTTTTCACTTTTTCTTTCACATGTATATGTACAAATTCTCTCTGCCCATCCTCGCAATAATAAACACAGATTATTGATACAGATTTGTGTTCAGCAGGCTATGAAAAACAGCCAGAGCTCTTCGGTTATTATGTCAACAGCACTCCTCCTACTAACCAGTGTCACCTGTATAAAAGGAATGCAGGTGCAGTCATATAAACAGGCAGATGTACATATTTATATCGTCTCTGCTATTTGCTCAACCTGGTTTCAGGTGCGCTGTATCAATGACATTGTGTGTCTTTGTTTAAATATCATGGCTCCATTACTGTAAGGTATATACAATACATGAAATCACTGTCTGTCCCCATCTACAGTAACACAACTTGTGGCCAATTTATTATAACATTCATACTGTTAAGCAAACGCCAGCCCTTCCTTTTCATCCACCCCTCTCATCGCATATACAATTATCCACTCAGTGTGGCGGGCCCAGTGTCAAACCTGCAGTACCCAGGATGTCACACTTACATTAGTCAGTGTGTGCTAGCAGTCAGTCCTTTCGGGGTCCAGAATGACTGCCAAGGACCTTTTCTCTCGCCACGTGCCAGCAGGTAGAATTTTAATAACTGACGGCCAAATTACAGAGATTCTGCAGAAAGCAGGCAGGTTAATAGCCTGTGCAGAAGACAGGAGAAAGTGTGTGTGCGAGAGAGAGTGTGTGTATCTGAAATGCATATGCTCACACAACTGTGTGAGCGTGAAAAGAAGAAGTGAAGAAACATCATAATGAAGAGATACATTCTAATAAATTGGTGATAAACATACAAAATGTTTATGTGAAGATGCATTTTATATAAGAGGAGAAAGTAGTACTGGTGCACATGGACAAAAACAAATGTATGATAAAAAACAAATATATATATAATAACATAAAAAGATAATGTGACCGTTGAACTACTTTGGTTATTCAAACAGTCTTCTAAATCTTTATTTTATCAATTGAGAGTGGATTGTGTGCACATGCTCCTTTTTAAAATAACACACACCAGTTACACACACTTCCATAAAACCTCGGCTCAGTGCAAACAACCTCTGTTGGCCACTCATGAACTCCATAGCCTAATATCCATCTGCCCTGCTTATCTTTAAAGGGTGTTAAAACAATTAAAATATTGTTTCTTGTATTAGAATAGGTTAAAAACAAAACAAACATCTCTTTCATCCTTGCAGTTTTATTGGTCTTTAAATGTGAGTGGAAACACAAACAACACAAAAAGAGGACAAATAGTAGTCTGCCAGAGTCTGGGATGAAAATCCAAACAAAATGAACAAACACACCTTTTCTCTGACTACAAAAGACTGTCATCATTATCGGTATTGACAGATTCCAAAACATGTTCACAAAAAATAACGACATATCTACTTTCTATGCATTGGGTGTGATCCACAACTTTGTGGTAGCATTTTCTATGCATGGGTAACAGCCAGGAGGCAATCTTTACTCGTATTGTCGATGCACAGTGCTCAAAGGAGAGAAAATTGTTCAGAGTGAAAAAAATGAAAAGATTCTGGCTGGATGTTGAAAAATAAGTTCAAGCTACTTTAGGAGTGGGAGACAACAATAGCTTAGATGTTACATTACTTATATTTATTGATTTGTTGGGATGGCCTAGTTAAAATTTTAATGATATAATAAATAAAAAAATATTATATAAAAATAGCTGAAGACACTTTCTTACACTTTTATATTTTGGTGCTTTGGGGGAAGATGTGTCCTTTGCAATGGCTACCCTATTTTTTGCAGCTCAAGTCTACTCAGCTGGTAGATTGCTTCATTTTAGCCTTTTGACTGTAAAATGAAACATCTCAAATGAATTGCCTCTTTGTGAAATAAAGGCTTGGTTTTGATTATGACACATGCAATCACATTAAGAGTGCCCTACTTTCCACCTGTTCAGTCCCTATTCAAGCATGTCAATTTGGCAAATTTCAAAAGCCTGTTGATTTTGTCATAAGTAACGTTTCCCCCCTAAAACTGCCACTTATCTATCAAGCAAACCTAGAGAGTAGTAAAAAAAACATGCAAAAAGATTCACATTCACACACAGAAGCCACAGATCATTGCTTGGATAAAAGAGCCAGCCACAACTGACAGAAGGTGTAAAAAAAAACGAAGGACATGATGTCAAAGGAGTGCCAGTGTTGGAACTCTATATATTGAAACCACTTATTTATCAAATATCTTTTTTTGAAAGTCAAGGCAGTCTTTTCAATTTGACTTGTCCTGGGTGCTTTGTCGAATGTTAAAATATGTTTTTCAGAGCTCATTGTGAATGATGAAAGAATGTGAATCACTATTGGCTTAAGTGGTGCGGTTGTGAAGGAGAAACCTTTTTTGAAGTAAAATGGGCTGTTTGAAATGGGCAAAATAGGAAATAAGAAATTGCTTGTTTTGTAAATATTAATGTGTTTGTCACTGTACAAAAACAGACTAAAATTTAGATCTCACAAATGGATTAATGTGTTTGCGCTATTGCAACAGTCCTAACCTCCAAGATTGGCTAATTGTCATTACCTCCAGTTCATGCTTTACCTAGATAAAACAAAATGCATTATATATTTTTTTTTCTGATAAATGACTGGCAGTTAGATTCTCCTGCGTACAGTCTATGGTTCAGGTCCACTAGCTGGCAGGGGCCTTTCTATTTGGAGCTTGTACCCCATCTATTGCCAAGTGCATGCTGGTATAGGCTCAGCCACATGTTTTAAAAATATGGGGTTACAAATATTTTAAAGAGTATGAATTTGAACAAGATCATCCTCAGGACACAAACACATACAGTTTATAAAGTAAGATGGAGTTGGAGTGGAATGACTGTGTGTTAAGTTCAGTGTACAAGCACAGTCATTCCTACTCCTAACTCCAACCTGTGGAAGAAGTGTCCTCACTAGCTGCAGTGTTTTTTGTAACTTATTACTTTAACCTTCCTCTCCCTTCATCTCTCTCTACTTCCCCACCTTCAGTAGCTTCTTACCTTCCCGTCCTCCCTGCCTCCCCTCCTGTCCTCTCTCTGATACACAAACAGTACAACAGCTGGAAGTGGATTGCTTCATCCAGGCTTGGCTAGCCACCAACTTTCTCTCTCTGCTATTTTAAGCTCTTACCTCTTTTTCTCTCTCAATTTAGTAGAAAGCATAACAGACACTGACAGATGTTGAATCCCCACTCCACTCTTATCCCTCTCTCTCTGTTTGACTCTCTCCTTTCCCCTTGCTCTCTGTTTTATTGGTGAAAATGTGTGCAACAGCCATTGACACAGATGTTGAATGTTGTTCGCAGGATCCAATTCTCTCTCCTCCTTTCTCTCTCCCTCTCTCTCTCTCAGTCTGCACCTGTGCAGAGTCAGTGCCAAGCTCCTGTTGAGTCTAAATGGGAGGTCCAAACATTCCCAGAGCTTAGCTCATGAAAGCAAATCTCCCATTATTATACACCGCATTATAGGCTGTCGCTGGGGCGTCCCTGTTTGGAGAGTCACCAGCAACTAAATGATGCGAGAGGTCATGAGCATGCAAAAGCATGTAAATACCCACATGTGCATGTGTATAGATACACACATACAGAGATGCACAGGCATGGTAGACTGTATAACTCTGACCTGTAATTATGTATGACATACATCTATTTGTATGCATACAGCTACCTATTTGCCATACATACGTGCACACACACACACACACACACACACACACACACACACACACACACACACACACACACACACACACACACACACACACACTATTCTAATTAAAGCTATTACTCATCACACAGAATGATGTGGTCTGCTGTGTGACTGAAGGTGTATGAGTGAAGACTGTTTGATAAAAACAAACTCTGCTTATAAGTGTTACTTGGAAACTATTGATGTCATCTGTGAAGCACACTAGCTTTTCAAGGTTTGATGATTATGTCAACAATAATAATTTTTTTTAATTTAAATAGAAGAATGAATGGTTGAATTAATTTATTAAAGTTTAATGCTCCCCACGACCTTTTCATTTTCTCCCCTGAGATATTTTAAGCTTTCCTTGAAAACACTCCATCTCAAAATTAACTACAAACATCTCCGCCAGCATAGGCAAAATGAGTTTCAGGTGTTCAACAGAAGATTTTTTTTAGGGCACTGGTGCACAGCTGTGCCTGTTTTAGTTGGGAGGAATCAGTGCTTGCGCTTCTTTTTCCTCTCTGACCAATGATTTTTATCAGCTTTCTCTTTTTTCCCCTCCAAATACTATGATCTTTTTAAGTGTAACATTTTTAAGAGTGACAGTGACAAATTCAATGTGATACTTTGGCATAAACTCACATTTACTGCCAAAAAACTAAAAACATGCCTGGAGCTATGTAGCAATTCAAAATATCTGTACCCAAAGTCCAAAAACATGGTGTTGTGTGAGAAATCTTGAGGGAATAAAAAACTATCTTGCAGAAGAAGATAATGATTTGAACTTGTTCTGTCAATAAATGGCCCTATTAGCGTGTGTAAAGAGTTATCTTGTAGTAACTTGTTTGTACAATAGTTTCTTGTTCACACATTTTGAGTTTCAAATCTTATTTCTCTACAAAGTTAAGGTTTGGAAAAAGCAATCTAAGTTGTTAATTGCTAGTTGTTTATAACTGCAAAACCCAGCTAATCTACTTCATCAGGACTGCGTGGCTGTGTTACAGTATGATCACATTTGGCTGACTTTGACCAAATAACCCCACAACTGATTGGTGCATGGAAGTACATAGCATCACCGATTTCTAACTGAGCCTTGCCCACTTCAAACCATTTAGAAGGGTGGGTTAGTTAAGCTCAGAAATCCAAATAATGTCAAATAATAAAGACTGTTCTAACTTTGGCAGACAACTATGTGATTATGTAGGACCCCATTACTCAGAGTAAGAAGCTGACTGAGAAAATACGTTTTCAGGGCCTTTAATGAAGTTTTTTGTCAACACAGATTATCTAGTTATTCCTTGTCATACAGAGGATGCTGAACCTTGTGTTTCATTTTCAGCAGCTCAAATTTCAGGTTGTGTGTCCTAAAGCAAAACCTCAGCTGGTCCTTTTTATTCATGGTTTGAATATTTGTTTAGCAATATTAAATAGTTACGCACAGTACATTTAAAAAAAGACTATCTGAAGTTACATTGTACAGATTTTTACAGAATATTTTTACAATATCTTCACTGGATTTATGATGTACCAGTTAGCTGATGGTTACCATTGACTCCTGCAGGTAGTACTTGTTTCATGTGTCAAACTCTACAATTAAGTAACAGATGGAAGTCGAGAGGAAAATTAACCATGGAGGAAAAGAGGATAGGTAGGAGGAATGGTACAAGTTGAGGATGAAAATGAGCTAAATGTAAAGTGTGTGTGTACACTGAGGGAGTGAGAGAGGGAGGAAAGGATGGAAAAGGAGCAAGATTGCTGAAATGAGTGTAAAACAGATCGGAGCCTGTGTGCAGAAGCAGCAGATGGACTGGGGAGCAGCAGAGCGAGGCGGAGGAACACAGCCTTTGTTCTCCCTGCTGTCTGTCTGCCTGTGTTTTTGTCTGTCTGCATGTTTGCCTACCTTTCTGTCTGACCGCCTGTCGGTTTGTTTGGAAATGTTTTAAAGCTCACTAACGCAGGCAGACATGTCATTTATTCTCTCCTCTCTTCCACTCTGAGTTACTCACACATACAAACTCTCCCATCTCCTCTCTTCCTCTATCTCCTTATCACTTCGCCTTTCTCCGCCTTCGGTTTTCATCTCCTTTTGTGCTCTTTTCCTTACTTTACCTCTGTCTCACCTTCCCTTCATTCTGTGTTTTGAATTTGACCTCCAAACTACCTTTTGCAGATGCTGCCTTTTTTCTGATTCTAGTTCCTTACATTAACAATCCCACTATCATCTGTCTTCCTACCTCCCCAGCATGTGTTGTCCGCAGAGACCTTGTAGACCATGGAAACCTTGTAGTCTCTCTCTCTCTCTCTCTTACCCATAGCTCAGACATTATGGCACATGCCATTACACCTACGTGCCATTACTCCTAATATCTCTCTGTGGTGATAGTATGCATGTGGCAGAGCTAGACTCTGTATCACACAAACACACACACACACACACACATGCACACACACACCCACCCACAATATTACACACATGCAGAGCAGAACTGCACACACACACAATGTATAGGACAACTCAGGGAGATTTAATCTCAAACATTCATGAAAATTCACCAACAGTCTGTTTTTTAGAGTCTTCATCGTGTATCAAAAATGATCAATCATGTAGCAGTCACTATTACAATAATATTTTCTTTGTTGGTACTTGAGTTTCTGTACAAAAAACTTCAGACATACAGTTGTGTGTTTGTCTGTATGTATGCATGATTCTGTCTGAGGCAACCTCCAAAGATCATCTCAACTCTCCTCACAGCGGGGGGAGTGCAGTGCCATGCCATGAACAAAGGATTAGGAGCAGACTGTGTGTGTGTGTGTGTGTGTGTGTGTGTGTATGCATGTGACTGCACACATAACCCTATATCCTCAGGGCTGACTGCTGCCTAGCCTCTATTCTATCACCATCCATCTCTTGCTGTGTGTGCATGTGAGTGTGTGAACACGCGTGCGCACTGATGCTATCATCATATTAACATAGATGACAATCTGGCGCAAAGGTGCTGATCAAAGATAAATTTCCCTCCCTGGCTCGCCTCCTGTTAATTACGCCATCTGTGTAGGAACGTAGCGTCCCGAGTGTGGGGGTGGCCGATCCGTCAAACGCTCCCGGTCTCCGGCGCCGACAGTAATCCACAAGAGACTGATCGGCTCCAAACCTCAGATAGGTTATGCACACATGGCCGTGAGGGTACACGCATTCAGTGCTCAGTTAACGCATATATCCCGCTACAGTCTTCTAAAGTGCTTTTGTGCTGTGAAACCTCAACAAATCTATCTCTTACACACACAAACGTGCGCACACACACACAAAGACTGATGTTCACCTCTCACCACCAATGACACACATTTCAACATCTCTCAAACAACATTTAGTTAAGTTGCCATTTGCCCAATTTCAAACACAGCTTATTTTAGCTGGAAGCCAGTAGAGCAGCACAAACATTTCATACTGAACATAAACTCCAGTACAGTTATAGGGTTGTACCAAGATGATAAGAAAAAACATCTTCATAAATTTTATAATCATAAAGAGAAAATGTATTTATGTTGAACGTACCTGTTACTTGTGTTCTGCCTGGGCAAAATGTTCACTCTCAACACATTTCATAAAACTCAATGCTGGCCTGAAGCACAAGAAGTTACGCAGTGACTTCAGATATTTCACCAAAACAATCACCTTTCTCTAACTTTAACCAAATATAGCCTCAACCTAATGCTGCATGGGACGCATCAAGGAATTCCTTAAGCTGGAATGATGCATTGAAGGTGCACAGTAACATCTTTGCAAACCTAAGAATGGTGTTCCCTTTCGAAGGGAACTCAACACTGCGTTGTGAAACAACTCTATGGGGAAGCTCCTCAAGTGTGCCTGAAGTATGAATGAAACTAATCCAATCTTAATTGGCGTTGTGTCGTGGCGTATCATGTGACGGTATACCCAGAAGCATAAAAGGACAGCTGCACACACATATACAACAGTTTTCGCTCTTCAGCAAGCGCTTTCTGTGAAACTGTGCTCTTCTCTGGTAAACGACAGAAAGAAAAAGAAGAAGATAGAAACCTGTCTGTCGATGAGACTTTTTTGAATGGCAAGTGAGAAACAGTGATACACTCAGTGTGTCAGGGAGCTGCCAAAAACCTCCCTCTCAGAGTGCTGCGCTGTCGCCGGGCCGTGTTTGGAGGATGGCCTGGATCGCAAAGGGATCTTGCGGATGTGAACAAGGCTGCTGAGGTACTTCCTCGTTCATCGTCCGAAGATTCTGTGGCGCCCACTCAGGATTCAGAAGCCCGCTCTGCGGCTGATCCTTGTCTAAGCAAGCTGGACGATAGGTTCCTGCAGCGCCGGGGCGTGCCGTTCTTCCCGGATCTTCATGACGAGATCTCCAGATCCTGGGTGAGGCCCCACTCTTTTCGCATCTCATCTCAAAGCCCTGGCGCTGCCCAGCAAACCATAGCGATGCCTCTAGAGCCTCTCCTGCAGGAGTCTGGCGATGGAGGGAACGCTCTCAGCCGGACTCCGCCCGCCAAAAAAAAAAGAAAAAAGAAAAGGAAAACAAAGCTTGCAACACATTATTATATTTTAGGGCTTATATTAGCCCAGTGTTGAGAAATGGTGGTTCGGCATCAAAATGTCATCCTTGGCCACATTTAAAGTCTGGGGTTGAGACTCCATACGAAAAAGAGCATGGTGGTATTGGCCCAGAAGACTGCGTTTCTGGGCGTGGTGTGGGTTTCAGTCACAATGCGGGGCGGATGTCCCCCTCACGTGTCGAGTCCATCCTGACGTCAGGAGCGTCGTGCCACCGGAAAACCGTTTCAACCGACGCTGGGGGCCATCTTGGATGGACGCTTTGTCCAGGGTCTGTGGCAGGACCATCATCACTCCTGGCATATAAATTGCCCAGAGATGTTGGCTGTGTTCAGGGCTCTGAGGAGCTTCCTCCCAGACATCAACGGCTATCATGTCCTGATACGTTCAGACAATACATCGGTGGTAGCTTATCTGAACCGACAAGATGGGCTCACCCTCTATTCAGACTGGCACGCCGGGTTATTCTCTGGTCGCAGGGGAAACTGTTGTCTATCATAGCGATGTATGTCCCGGGGGTTCAGAATCAGGGAGCAGACATCCTGTCAAAGCAGGGGCTGAGGCCCGGGAATGGAGACTCCACCCGGAGATGGTGGAATTGTTACAGCAGAGGTTTGGACCACTGCAGGTAGACATGTTTGCATCCCAAGAGAAGTCTCAATGTCCCCTCTGGTTCTCCCTCACACATCCAGCCCCGCTGGGGTTGGATACCAGGTACAGGCCTGGCCGAGGCTTCGCCTGTATGCCTTCTCCCCGATTGCTTTGCTCCTGGGGGTCCTGGAGAGGGTCCTGTTGTGGCCGACCCAGGTATGGTTTTCAGACATATTTCACTTCTGATAGCTCCGCAGTGGCAGATTCCTCTGAGGAGGGATCTGTTGTCTCAGGCGGAGGGTACAATATTTCACCCTCTCCCGGAGCTGTGGAAACTGTGGGTCTGGCCCCTGAGGGGAACCAGTACCTAGATGCTGGCTTATCGGCAGGGGTGATTGAAACCATACTTAGCTCTAGGGCCCCGTCAGAAGGTGGGTCTCCCCCCATCCACGCTTAAGGTGTACCTGTACCCGGTCCAGGGTTCCCTCCTGGGACCTGGTGGTGGTTCTCGAAGGGCTGTCATTGGCTCCCTTCGAACTCCTTCAGTCGGCTTCGCCCAGGGACCTCACGGGCAAGATGGTGTTCCATCTTCAAGCTCTGGCAGTGACGCCAGCCTGCTTAGAATTTGCCCCCGGCGGAGTTGAGGCCGTCTTGCATCCGAGACCTGGCTATGTGCCTAGGTGCCTTCGAGTGTGGCACGGTCCACTGTTCTAGAAAGCAGGCATTTCATCCTCCACCTTATGTGTCGGGAGAGGAAGAACGGCTCCATTTGTTCTGCCCTGTCAGGGCTTTGAGAGCCTACCTTGAGAGGTCCTCTTCCTGGAGGAGGTCGGACCAACTGTTGGTGTGCTTTGGGTCAACTAAGAAGGGGCTCCCTGCGTCCAAACAGACCATTAGCCAATGGATCGTTCAGGCGATATCCTCAGCCTACAAGGTGCGCGGTTTGTCCTCACCTTTGGCCGTCAGGGCCCATTCTACTAGGGGCATGGTGTCCTCTAGGGCCCTCCACTTGGGAGTGCCCCTCCAGGAGATCTGGGTGGTGGCCGGTTGGGCTACCCCGCACACTTTTATCAGCTTTAACAGTCTGCACTTCCTGGCGCATGGGTGCTCGCATCCTGACCGGGCCCTGGGGTCAGTTTCACCCTGGGCAGGTCTTTGGGGCACGGCCTAGTGGGTATTCGTTCCCCATAGAGTTGTTTCATGACGCAGTGTTGAGTTCTCTCGAAAGGGAACGTCTCGGGTTATGACTGTAACCCTTGTTCCCTGAGAGGGGAACGAGACACTGCGTCACCTTGCCAGGCCCCTTGATGCCACGGAGCACCTTGCTTCATCGAGAGGCTGTTGTTTGTGTGTGCTGATGTCCTTTTATGCTTCCGGGTACGCCGTCACATGATACACCACGGCACAACGCCAATTAAGATTGGATTAGTTTCATTCATACTTCAGAGGCAGGTCTCGTGTCTCGTTCCCTTCTCAGGGAACAAGGGTTACAGCCGTAACCTGAGATGTTTTGTAGGTAGCCTTAAGTTGCAGAGCCATTACACACAGCTTTCAGATCTTAATGTGTTGAGTAAGCTGATCGTTTTTTTAATCACCTCCAACTCTTGGTGGAAGGGAGTACAAAAAGGAGAAGGAAAAAGAAAAAACACAAATGTTTTATGTATAAAACAAACAGCCACACACTGATCTCCGTGCATGTTTGTCTAAATGCAGAAAGGACAGACATGTTTCAGCCTTCAGGTGCTAAAAATGCTCTGAAGCATGAGAATGTCACTGAAAAGAAATTGACATTCATTGTTATCAAGACAGTAATTACATTTCCTCCAAAGCATACCTGGAAAAGCAAAGTACAGAAACATTTCTGTAGGAGATATGGTTGGAATAATTACAGTTGATTTGTTGTTAGCTTAAGCCATGTACTACAACCAAAAGTAAATACTTCTTCCTCTTCATTTGTATTCAGTATGGGAGTAATCCTATCAGTGACTAACAAGGTAATTGCATTACTGTGTACATGAGGGTAACATGGAACACCATTCCCATAGGTTGGTTGCTAAGTGCTTTAATTGACAGATATACATCTGATGATCACAGAGGAACTTGGTAAAGAAGGTTGTCCTCCTAATGGCATATCACATGGTCATCTCAGACTCACCCCCAGTATGAGGCTTTCTAAGAGCAGGATAAATACACAGAGTAGCTGTGCCAAGAGGAGCTTCCTACCTCCAGAGCAACAGTGACAGAGAGCAGTATTGGTGCCCCATGCCCCACGCTTGTGCCAGATGTGTGGGGTGTGCTTTACGAGGGTGCGCTTGGCACAGAGTGCCACTGTGACAGAGAGGCACACGCCATTAATCTCCTTCCTTTGGGACGCCTGGATGCCACTATGCTTTAAGAATCCTCCATCCCCCCTTTCCTCTACCCTTCTATCCTCATTGCTTTTACTCTCCCATCATTCCATCAATTCTCCCATCTGTTAGGCTGTAAACCCGAGACTTTCCTCTGCACTTTTCTAAATGAAATCTTAGGCTTCCAAACATGTATTTCACTCACTCCCTCACTTACTCATCCATCCATCCATCCATCTATATCCATCCATTCGTCCATGTCACTCCTTCCATCCATCACTTAACCTCATTTCGCTGCCGTCCCCATTTAGAATCTCTCATCCTTTCCTCTTCCCCTCCTCCAGCTTTCCCACCAGTCAAATGAAGCAGTCACAGCTGTGCAGCCATTTCACGGGGGGCCGCACTGATCACACCATTACGATTATTGACTACATTAAGCAAAGATGGTGAGGAGGCTGCTTGTAACGTTGACCACAGTGCTGATGATCAATAGACACTTTAAGGGAGAGAGTATGGAAACACACCAGTACTTTGAATGAGGTATCTTAGAGAGGACAAAAAAACTTACATATCACACTGCAAACACTAAAAGTATATAGAGCCAACAGACTAACACAGTGATTAATCAGAAAGTTGGAAGCAATGGAAGTGTCTTTTTCACACACACTATATTTTCTTTTTTGATGTCTCTGTAGTGTGACATTTATTTGATGCTATCCTGAATTTTCCTTTGAATTCAGAGGTCGTCAAATCAGCTTTAACTATCAAGGCAAAATAAACAACAAAACGATTTGGTTTAACACACAACTTCTAAAAGAATGCTTGCATCTTCACTGAGTAATTAATTACTACATCCACCACCCATCGGTGTCCTTGGAGATGTTATTGGACAACCAAACTTTGGTCGTTTATGTGCGGGTGACTTTAAATGTAAGAAACTGATGTGCACTCTACTCTCCATTGAAGCATTTCATTCAAGAATCAAGAATCAAGGTCATCATTAAAAATTAAAAGACTTCAAAGCAATGCAGTCTTAAGTACCGTTTAAATTGACCATTAAGAGAAAAAAATTCTTTGGCATCTTAAAAATTCTCTTTCATCCTTTGAATCATTTTCATGCGATATTGATTGATGATAAACCTATTGAGGGAAAGTTCTTTGGGGAAAAGCTAAGAAGCAGACACAACCAGAGTGCTCTGGGAAGCCAAAGTATGCCAGGAGTATAAGTTTTGTTCACTGATGTGTTTTCAAAGTGAACGAACCATTGCTCTTTTTTTATCAGTTTTATTTAGTTAGAGTTGTATATAGCATATTAGTATATATTGAACATATATACAATGTATACATGTATTTATGGTCATATAAACATATAAAGTCTTTGCTTAAATCTCTTTGTGTTTGGTTTCAGAACTTTGTGTGTTCATGTGCGCCTGGACTCAATGTGTCTGGTTCTGCATTTGTGTTTCTGATTATGGTGCACTTTCAGGTCCCAGGCCTCACAGATGAGTGCCATGCTCTCCCAGGATCCTCCTGGAGCTTTCCCATATGGCCTGTAGAACCCCTACCAGTCTCTGAACTGGCATTGCTGCCAGACCGGCGCTCGCTTGCAGGGCACACAGGACTGAGGACTTGGCACATCACTCGCTCCCAGGACAAAGGAGCAACTTTTGGAGGTCATCTCAGTGTTGTTGGACCAGCTTTACTTTCACCAAACTGCAGCATTACATTTGTCATTTTGAAAAATCTGGCAAGATGTGGCAAAATCTGGAAATGTACATTTAACTAGTTACATTGTGCAACAGTAGAGTCATCTTACTCTCCTACGTGATTATGTTACACCCTGTAAAGGTGAAATATTAATATGAACTCTTGGACACGATGCCTCCTTTCAGTCAACTTCATTGAGAATGACTTGTTATATGCAGAAAAAGTTACATTACACAAACTAAAGTTATTCCAATGTGACATTTAAACAATAACACACATTTGGTACCCAATGAGACAGGTCACGTATACATTATACTGCAACATTCAAGTTTCCTGAGTAGCTATATAATAAGTTTATAAAATGACAACATATAGAATGTACGTTTTAATATAATATAATATTCTTTGTGCAGCAATATGTCAACACAGTTGTGCTCAAGACGCTGTACACAACAGTTACGTTATAATATCAAAAATTCACACGGCTGTTGTTAGACCACACTTACAGAAGGCAAGTACAGTTTGTAAGGACTACAGAACCATTCAAACACACACTACAGTTATCATCTTCTTTAGCTTTTCTCATACAGGTAAGTGAACAAGTATAATATCTTTCTCTTCTTTTTTTAAACAGGTAAAAGTCAAATGTAACATGGATAGGTACCCATGAAAATTGTCCATTAATCCTGAATTGTCAAACTTAAGTGTACTATAAATAAAAACGTATAAAACATTGACATTTGTCTCCTCCATTTACTATACTATACCATTTACTATGCTCCGTATCATAAGCAATAACAGAGGAAATGGACACAGGAACATTAAGTACACACATTAGCAATCTCTTACCCTGTATGTGTGTCTCGTGAGCCAAGCACAATCAAAATACACACAACATGATGGCAATATGCTGTTTTCGGCAACGAGTGAATGAAAAGAGCAAGAATACAAGCATAAGTACCATTTCACAATTACATATTAGAAGCAAAGGCAAACATCACTGTAATGCAGTCACAGACAAACCATGTATTGTGTGTCTTTGGCTACTTTTTCAGTCAAGTTCTTTTTTGAATCAGTATTGAAGAATTTGGGGAGCGGGCGGTAGAGATACGGAGCAGAATTAAATTATACAGAAATTAGAGTAAGCGCAAATGACTCGGCGAGGGTGAAGGACAAAAATAAATTGTACTGGACTGATTCTGGAGGCAAGGATAAAAGAGGACAATCTACGCTGTCTCAGAGAACAAGATGTGCATTTGTGTGTGTATTATTGTGCACACACACAACCAAAATTAATTAATTAATTAATTATCAATAGATTCTCTCTACTTAGTGTTTCTTTCTCTCTCTCTTCTCACTACACACACACACACACGCACACGCACACACACACATACACACACACACACACACACACACACACACACACACACACACACAAGACAAGAATGCTTTAACATCTTGGTATGCTAGAGACCTTGCTGTGCGGGACTCTTTCCTGTTGTTGTTTTCCTATGAGAAGGCTTAGGGTGGAGGTTTGGAAACTGTGTGTGCACAGATGTTTATATATATGTGTCTGTGTGTACCTCTAATGATAAGGGTTGTGGTGTTAGGTGGGGATGTTGCAGGATGTGTTGCTGGGATGAAAGACATTCCTGCACTGTACCATCTCTGGAAACCTGGCTGCCCTACCATTTCCTCCAGCTGGAGAGGTTGGAGTCATAAGCCATACCTGTTCTAGTCACACCTGTCAGAGCATCAATCCACCATTTGCCTTTGCCTGTGTGTGTGTGTGTGTGTCCCTCTCTAGAAGCATTGCTTATCCCCAAGGCAGAAAATGCAAAAAAGTGAGAAGAAGAGGGGCAAGACTGGGGGAAAAAAGACCAGTCTGTTTAGAGGGAATACGATAGGAGTAACCAAAAGAAAAAATTAAAAAGGGAATGAGAGATAGCCACAGATGGGTCCAGATCAAGAAGGCAACTGGAAGAGCATCGAGGGACGTACTCAAAGGCAAACCCTGAGGGGAGTAGAGGGAGAGAGGAAGACAGAGCATGTGTGAGAGGGGTGAATAATCCTTTTCCCCCAGAGAGCTTATAGACTACCGACCACAGACAAAGAGAATGACTTCCACCTGTGCAACCCAAATAGCTGGCCAATCAACTGTTGATGGGAGAAGGAGAGGGAGAAAGATCGAGAGATAGTAGGATAGAAGAGATATCGCAGGGTAGTATAGGCCCCAGATGGCTCTGACCTTCTTGAGGCTTAAAACTTTACTGTAGCAAAGGTGCTGTTGCCCTGCTTGACCTCTAACCTCTGCATAGAGAGGGGACAAATTTAGGACAGATGAACTTTCACCCAATATCTGCATTAAAGGTCTTCACTGGTCCATTCAGTTGCTAGTAACCAAGTGGACCTGTGAGTCGCTATCAGGTCTGATCTTGTGGCATGTCAAAATAAAAATGTCAAAATAGAGAGTGTGAATTGACACAGGTAAAATGACAATGTTGCTTCTCTTTTCGAAAACTGCTGCTTGTCAATTGGTGGCACATCATGCTGCGGTCTGCTCTCTTTCTGTATTAGATCTGTGAAAGTCAATCACCTATTGGACTGGGTCTAATTATTATCGTGATTCACTCTGGGTTGTCCTTTAAGATTCTTAGTATTTGTGCATTTGTATGTATTTATTTATTACCTTTATTTTATGGCAAAATAAAGGTAAAATACATAAATAAATAAAAGGTCAGGTTCAGGTTCATTTTGGATTGTGTTTGAAAGTCTTGACCTGTGAAGACTCCAAATGTGTACAAGTACAAGGGTGTACATCTAATATTTCCACAATATTTCCATGAACCCCTTATTCTATCTGCTCCTGAGTCATAGCGAGTCATCCTTTTTATATAGGTTGTCCATAACACATAATTTGATATGATGACGATTAATTGAAAAATTGTGATATGTGATGCATACCAGTGAACCTTAGCGTGAACCCCTGTTGAAAAGTTGGAATGAAGTCAAAGTCAGATGACCTCTGTGCCTGCTGTTAAAAGCTACAAGTTCTTTAACTCACCCTAAGGCACAGAGACCTCCAGAGCGAAGCGAGAATGGTGCCTGGTGGGTTGCTTTAATTACTTCTCTCCCTCCCTTGCCGCTAATACCTTTATTTTATTAGGCCTGATCTGATTCATATGCATAGCGCAGACATAATTTTGATTTGAAATTCTTTCTTATCTTCGGTGGCTGGGACTACCCCTGCATGACTGCATCCAAAATCAATTACCTAGCATGGTCCCCTGGCGAGCATTTGGTGAGGAACAGAAAGGCATAGTGTGCAGACTCTATCACAGACTTTTAACCTTAAAGACAATGTTGTTTTTCACTTTGAAGGACATCTCAGATACTGGAGTGATGTAGTGTTTTATGGATGAGGAGATTGTTGTATCACTTCAAAACATTCCCTCATTCAAATCACTCACTGTGAAAGCTGGTTAGAAGGAGTGATTTTGTCATGTCAGTCAGGCTGGAACGGCGACAACAAGTGAATGCAAAATTTGACTTTTAAAGCCCCAAGTTGCACAGAAGAACTGTGCTGGCAGAAAAACTGCCTCCTTTCCACAAAAAAACACCAACCTCCCTCTGGCAACTTACCTTGTCATATGGCAGCTCACCATCATATTTACAGAAGGGTAACACCTGTGTTAAACAAACATCCCCAAAGATGTTTGGCTATTCATTTGCAGAAACTTCTCGTTATGGATCCATTATGGAAAGCGCCCAATGCACCGGGGTGTAATGACACAGGCAATGCTTGCTGTAAAACAGTGGCATATGGCTAAACTACACAACATTAAACATTTTGGAGACTGTGCCTCCCTGGTGCCTAAATAGCACAGCGCTTTGGCAAATAAACCATTACGCAGTGTGAATGACTTATGGACACGTGTGCCAAGCTGAGATTCTTAACCATGTTTCACTGAGACAAACAAAGCAGCACACAAAGAGGGCAATCTGCACTATAAACTTGTATAACAATACACACATGCCACATGTGACTAAACATAACATACGCATATTAGAACAATATATAATTACAGTATATACACATATTCACATATACGTACACACTTCCAGCTATTCCAGCAATTCAAGCATCCATTTTTGGCAAGTCACAATGGCAGAATGCTGACTAGAGAACAGTTTTCCCAGGTACATCCTCCAACTTCTCTTCAGGGATCCCGAAGTGTTCCTGGCTCTGCCCCTGGGTCTCCTTGCATTTAGCCGTTATTGGAGCAACTCCACAGGGAGGTGTACAACAAATGTGAAAACCAGATGCCCAAATCAGCTCAACTTATAATGTGGCATTTCTACTCCAACCTCCTCAAAGCCCCTTCTGTGTCCCTGAGGATGAGCCCTGACCCCTGCTCAGCAAACTTCCTTGTTTTCGGTCACACCTTTTGACCACTTTTAAGGACTGTACATGGACTGCAAAACCGAAGGTTATGCTCTCAGCCTCAGCATCCCCTTCACATGACAGCCTAGGAGAACAGTCATTTGTTGCTCCATCTGACACTCACCTGTGAACAACACTCCATTTTATGTGGGTGTTGTCATTTACAATCATTTTAAGACTTTGAGAACCATGTCCATATGTTCAGATTTCATTGCAACTACTTTTCCTCCAAACTCAAGGCCACAGTCCGCCAAAGACAGGACTATCATCTGCAAAACAGAGATTTCCAAGTGGCTTAGCCTAACCATAAACCCTTAATCGTGTTCATTACAAATCAAGTCAAGCTTGTTCTCAGTGTTTATTGAACCCCCCTAGTATAAAAAAGTCTACCTTATAGATAGACTTGCAACAGTAGCCTAAACATAATGTAACCTGAGCCTTCTTAATATATACATGCACATGCTCGTGTGTGATCACACACAGACACACAGTCTGCGGGCAATCAACAACTGGCATCACAAATACACATTTTGCTGTAAGCTTAAGTGGCCTCACAGCCTGCCCCTGCATCTGCATCTACTTCTCTGTGCTAGGCATGTAAACCCCCTCAGTCATGCAGTTCCAGCCATTTCTGTGTGATTGATGTGAGTGCTTAGCTGGGCGACAGAGGTCACACTGCCTGGGAGATTGTTTTAGCCCTACCTGCTCCTCTTTTCCACTTCCATCTCTTTTCTGTTTCTCTTCCTCCCATCTCTTCCTCCGTCGCTGTCTCTCTCTCTCTCTCCCCACCTGGAGTGTCGTGAACCCTCTCCACACTCCACCACCTAATTATATCCTGGACGTGTAAATGTATTCATATTCATGAAGGCACAGATGCTAAATTAACTGTGGCAGGGACACGTTGCACTGTGCCGACTGCACAATCTGCTTCCTCCACTTACAGAAAGGAGGGAGGGAGGAAAGGGGTGTTGTAGCTAAAGGGAATAGGAGAACACTGAGGGGAGAGAGAGAGTTAAACAAAGAAGGGAAGAAGAAGAAGACTAGAGACAGAGATAAAAACAAAGGAGAGGAGAGAAGAGGAAGAGAACATATAGGAGGTGCAGGCAATGACAAAGGTGGAAGAAAAAGGAGAAAGGCATCCATAGTTGGTTCAGCAGTGTCAGGAGGTGACAGCCATGGTTATGGCTGGACAAAGTCATTTATTAAACCTTGGCAGTGCCTTGAATCACCTGAGATGTCACCATCACTGATCCCGACGAACTCCCCCACCAGGCACCTGCCGTCCTGGGCCTGGTCACATGGGCCTATGCCGGCGATGAGTGACAAATCAAAAAGCCAGAGTGCATAAAAACTTGGAGCCGGTGGCGGCAGAATGGCATGCAGGGAACTCAGGGGCAGATGGAGGGAGGTGCAGCGGTGCGCAGCGAACAGATGGCCGCTCCGAACTTGATATATGAAATTAATAACGTTTCTCAAATAGAATTCAGAAACAGGAATACATTACCTGAATTTTAATAACTGATTTTTTCTTTTTGTGAGGGGTGGGGGTAGAGGGGAGCATTTGCATGTCAATGAGAGAAATGTGAGGAGTAAACAAATTCAACGTGTCCCATTGTAAAGTTGTTGTTTTTTCTCCTCCTATGGAAAGGCAAAGAATAGAAGGTAAATGATAGCAGATGAGTTGTTCTGAAAAGTCGGTCCAAATCATGGTCATAATTACTTTACTGGTTGATGGAATCACATACATTTGGTAACTTCCTTTGAGCTAAAGGCTTATTTCCACCTTCATATTTCAAAATTAAGCATTACTTTGCACAGCTTTAATTAATCAGAATTTCAGAAAATAATGACAATAAGTGCATCTCAGAACACTAACAAAGGCTTGAACTTTGCAGTAACCTTTTCCTGCTGCCTGAATGATAAAAAAACATATTCTTTAACCTAATGCTGACTGGCTGACTTTTACATTTCTGCTTGAGGTCTTTCATTCACTTAGTTTCAGAAATGTAATTTTTGTGAGAGGTTTGGCTCTTTCAACAAAGAGTGTTATTCACTACTGCTTGGATTTTCTCCCACAAAAAACAGAACCATACATATTCACAGACCTACAGTATGAAGTGCACTCTTCTAACACAGTGCTTATTCAGGGCAGAGCCTATTCAGTTACATATAATAGTTTTTTCCCCTTTAATGCTGAGCTCAGTAGGATTGTGATGAAAGAAAACTGGCACTGGAATTAAAATCAACCATAATGTCATTTTGCAGAATTAGTTTAAGCACAAACATTTCCAGTGATTTTACAAAGTCTACACGAGTGTTTACAAAATAATTATAGAAGATTTACATTTCATATCTGCCATCTATTTATTTTTTTATGACCCAATTCTGTATGACGTTTTATCAACACATGCAGGAGGGGAAAGACAATAGAAAGTGTAAGTGGTGGGTAAACCTCATTTGTAGATAAAACTATACAGACATCCAGACACATTAATCTAATTACTACATGCCTGACAGAACAGGTGGCTCTTAATTTGTCTTTGGGTTTTTTTCTTCAAATCAGTTGATATAGAAGTATAATAATGATGGTGGATACTAAAAATAATGTTCATATGAATCCTACTGTATACTTGTTAGCTTTACGATGTTCCTTATATTGTGCCATGTGCAGCAAATGTGTATCTCTTCACCTCTGTTTGTATATGTTCATAATGACTATATATTTTCATTCACATTGTATACTGATTTTAAGGAATAGTTTGTCATGATGACAAGATCAATACCACACTAATGTCTGTACTCATATATGAATCTACAGCCAGCAGCAAGATAGCTGGTCTCTGTTGTTGGCTACCTCACAGTAACAGCAGGATATCAGGAAGTCACTGTTGGCTATGAAATAGTCCACCAAAACATGTCGTTTTTACACTTGTTTTTACATAAATTAAACAAATGAAATATAAAGGGTTTATTAACACACATGCCTTGGGGGTGAGAGAACCGGGTCCGAATCCACTGAGAGACACCAATGTGTCCGTGAGCAAGACACTTAACCCCTAGTTGCTCCAGAGGCATGCGACCTCTGACATGTATAGCAATTGTAAGTCGCTTTGAATAAAAGCGTCAGCTAAATGAATAAATGTATAAATGTATGATTAGTGTGCTTAAGAGGGGCTGATAGGCAGATTTTATTATCTTCGGACAAAGCCAGGCTAGCTGTGTTGCCCTGCTTCCAGTGTTTGTGCTAAGCTAAACTAAGCAGTTGCTGGCTCCAGCTTCATATTTAATTGATAGACAAGAAAGCGGTATCAATCTTCTCATCTAACTCTTGGCAAGAAAGGGTATTAAGGGTATTTCCCAAAATGTCAAACTATTCCTTTAATGCATCTAACTACTGAAGCCTATTAAGCCAGTACTATTCCTTTGCCAATATATGTGGTTTAAAAAAGGAATTAAATTTAATATCCTATATACCAACCAGAGCAGAAAATCAAAGCTTTGGGCTTTTTCGTTTCAAAAAATATCACATCAATATAAAGTAGTGGAGTGGCACCTATACTTTAATGATGTCAGGTCTTATTATGCTTAACCATAACTTTAAATGCTGAACCTCGATGATGCAGACATAAGAGTGTGGGGCATTGCAGGCTGAAATGTTTCCCTCAGCTGTATGAAATTGGACCAGTAACTAAAACGTTTGTTTGCATTGTGTATTTTCATAGCCTCAAAATGATGCTAGGGTATCCAGGGAATTGTGGAACCCACATGCAGCATTTGTGCTAGACTATATGGGCTTAGTGCCGCATTCGTGACCAAACCAGCTTTCCTTCTCTCTCTGCTAAATAACCCCCAGATTTCAAGCAGGAAACTATGGCTCAAGGAGAAAAAATGAACAGCATATGTTTTGGAACTGCATCAGTCTGCCTCATCTCTGCTGTACTGGTGAGAAGCATTAATGAACAGAAGTGTTGTCTTCACACGTGATGACAGAGACGATTCAAACACATGGCAAATGGTTCTATACGGTGGACACACGGGTTGTTTTTAAAACTGAGGTGTTGTCATCTTGCATACTGCACCCTTCATTAGGCAGTCACACCATATTATAGATTTTTGATTCTTGTCCTTTTCATTCATTACTTTGGATAATCAACTTATTCAACGTATGCATATTGGATGTTTCAATATTTCAGTGTTCAGGAAGGGTTTATATTTTGGGTTCATTTGAGAGGAGCTGTTGATGGTAGAACTGACAAACTGCTGAAATTGATGAATATGCAACATAAAGCTGGTGACAGTGATACTGTACCCCTGCAATATGTAGTGGGAGTGGTAGCATGGGAAACTTGGAATTGGTTCAGGCACACAGTCTGTTCAACTTCATGGGCAGAATGACAGATGGCCCGGGTAGCTTTCTGCAGTCGAGCATAGCAGAGCAAAGCTACCATGTCATGAAGAAGAAGTTTGCTTGTGTGGGAGTTTTGACAAGCTCTGGTCTACAGCAATCTGTGCATGCACAGACGTTTACACCTGTGCACACATTCACACACAGACATTGAGTGAAACCTCCATCAAAAACAGTTTGTTTTCCTTCCCAAACCAACCGCTAATGCAAAATCCATTACCACCGCAGCGTCATTATCAGTGGCAGTGGGGCAAGTCAGGAGCTTCAAGGTACGTCTCAATCCACGGGGGTACACGTTCCCTCCAAAAACAGAAGGTAGAAGTTGGCGAGTCGTTGTGCACATGGAGAGTGTTACTTACTGGTTATTGTGGTGGTCATACTGTGTCCCGTATGGCAGTGTATAAATGAACAGCATGCAAACACCTTCTGTCCAAACATCTGCGACAGGCACATTTTTAGGCTGCCTTCCAAAAACTAAAAAAAGATGGAGGCAGAAGAAATAAAATTTCTCTAGCTGCTTGGCTCAGCTTCTCTGCTCTCATTCTGTTGGCTTATTACTTTCTTGTTTTGTTTTTTTGTGTCATTCAAGCTTCTCTGCTATTCCTGAATAAGATACAATGCAACTTTTCATTTAGTTTGAGTTTTCAAGAATGTTTTGCAGACTTCAAATTGAGAAGGAACTATTGATTACATAGCCATCTGGGCAATCTTAACTCACTGGAAAGACAGACAGCCCTGAAAAACAAGCCCTCTTAAATTCTCCATCATTCAATACAATTATTTTCCTGGTAGAATACCTTTTAAAATTCATGCAATGAGTTAAAGAGGTCATGTTTTTGGGCCTTTTTCCTGTCCTTTGTTGTGTTATATATCTTTTTTGTGCATGTAATAGGTTTGCAAATTGAAAAAACCCAAAGTCTATCCCAAAGGGAGTTACCATCAGAGCCCTGCAAAGGCCTCAAACATAAGCCCCAGCCTGGCCCTGGCCTGAGACACTCAGGCCCTAGCCTAGCCCTCGTCTGAGAGCTCATCAGAATTAGTGGTAATTAGCTTAAACCTTTATTATCACTACTACAGCAAAAAGGCATTTTTGACAAGCTGAGACAGGCTGCTGCTCACAACGGCGTGCAGAAAAACAAACAGGCTAAACAATCTAAACAAAAAAACACACAAGTTGTCTTACCTTGCAGTGAAACTATGCATCAAAAATCAAGGCTTTACCATAGAACATGGGCAATCCCAAAATCTAATCAAAGCAGATATGTTTACATGTAATAATAATAAAAATGTGGATTAAAACATGTATTCACATGTTGGTAAATTCTGAAAAATTGGGTATTTTCTTTTTTGAGGGGGGCAGACGATGACATCATCTATTGGCCCAACCCTATTCAACACAACTATGTAAACCTTTTCTGGTACAACCCCCAAATAAAAGTATGAATCTGAAAATTAGAATAATGTGACCTCTTCAAATGTCAGCTCTAAAACAGCCATAAACTCTGTTCATTAGAATATACCATTAGCTGTAATATTAAAATAATATTAAACATTGTTAATGTTTGAAATACATTTATATGAGGCAATCTGTTACATTCATTTAAATATGTACATAAAACTTTGTGCTGTCTTTAAAGTTAAGTTAATAGTTGAATACTGAGCTTAATAGTTAAATTACAGGGGTTCATGCTGGGTGCTGCCCTCTACTGGTCAGAGTTAATAATTCAGTGAAGCACACTCTTCAGTTGAACAGAGACAGGCAAGAAAGACAGCGCTGGATTCATGTTGCTGAAAGTATTTCTGATCTGTTTCTGCCTTGGAGATTATGTGCCTGTAAGTAATGTGTAAATCATTTTCATTCTCTTGCATTTGTAAGGAATGTCATGTTAGAAACGTTTTTATGCTTTGGTAAAACATGTGCTCTGTTAGTTAGCGGCACAGCAGTAGCTAGCCTGTTCCTTAATTTGTTTTGTGACTTGTAGATGTTGTGATAGGTGAACTGTGTTCTCATACAGTAGGCTACATCGCTTGTTGTATACAGTAGGCTACAGTGTATGTTTTACACTTTGATAGGAATTGTGTAGTAACATAGTTATGTTTATCATATGTAATCTTTGTATGCATATGTTCATGTTTTGAGTACTGATATATATTCTTATTCTGTAATGTTTCAGTTTTACAAAACAAACCAAAAGAGGAAACAACTTCAGTAAAATACAAGAAAAGCCAAGCCTTGTGTATTTATTGGAGGACTTTTGAATGTTAACTGGCTGTCTAGCTTTGCTCAAGTTAATTAACAAATTTAGAACAACAAATAAAAGTAATTTATACTGTAATGTATCAGTCTGGATCTGTATGAGAATCTTCATTTAAAAACCACAGATGATTTGGGTTATGTGCCAGTATGTGACCAGCAGTATTGTGGCATCCATGCACAGGGAGTGACAATAACAATAGCAGGAAGTAAGACTCAAACTGAAACTAAATGTGCAGAAAACTAAATTAAAGTAAGTTTTTGAAGACCCGTCTTTTTAAATACATGTAGTACCTTGATGGTTTACTTCAGCTGCATGAACAATGCAAGTTAAACTGAAATTGAAAACCAGATTTTCTAAGAAATCAGTATAATGTCCAATTAGCCATTGTTTAATTCCATTTGTGTTTTCAGCAAACTGTTCAACAAAATGTTATTTTGTGACTCCATATTATTATTACCCCGTGTTGTGATTCAAATCATAGGGTGAAGTAGGAGTGCTGAGTTACAGAACTACGTTTGAGGTTTTACATCTCTGGTCATTTCCACCACAACACCACAACTGGATCCAAGAAAGAAGGACGGTTAATAGTATTATTCATTTAGCTGACGCTTTTATCCAAAGCGACTTACAATTGCTATATATGTCAGAGGTCGCACGCCTCTGGAGCAACTAGAGGTTAAGTGTCTTGCTCACGGACACAGTGGGGATTGAACCCTGGTCTCTCACACCAAAGGCGGGCGTCTTAACCATTGCGCCATTCTAAAAATATAAATGAAATAATAAAAAGAGCTATCCAAAATCCCCTTGGTGAAAACATTTGAGTATAATGTGTCAATAAAATAAAACAATAATTTTGAATCTGACTTAATCAGAAGGTTTATATTTCTAGTTATTGAAATAGATGCAAATTAGCAAATATTTAATTAGATAGTATATCATTTGCATATTTAAACATAATATTTAATACAAAATAAATAATACAAAAAAATGTCTTAATATAAGTAATCAACTTTTACTCTTTTCACCTGCAGTGTCTCACTTTAAAATAACATGAACAAAAAGTGCTGTCCACTGGTAAGTTAGTGCCAATGTTACTAGTGCACTAGGTGTCCCTACCCCTTAGGTCTCTCACAGTCCAACGGCTAACAAGCTTGCTAGCTAGCCTATTTATTGGGATAGTAAATGGCATTATACTCAAGTTAGTATTAGACAAAGGGCACAGACTCTACAACACACTAGATGGAGAGCCATTGTTTTTACTGTATGTGTAAATTTGTTATAAATGTGTGCTCTTTAAAAACTATTATATATGTGTATGTAACTATAGCCCATCACATACATTACATGTTACAAATGTGGTTCACACGGTACTGATTACATCATTCCACCATCTGTACATAAATGTAAGGAGTGAATGCGTGTGTTTGTGAGTGGGAATGCTTGATAATGTGGGCTGGTGTGGCTACTGTGCCAGGGCTGAATTTTGTCCCTGTCCGCCCCAGTCCGTAACCACAGGGGCCACTACTGGAAACACTCCTCTAATGGTAGGGAAGCACTACCTGACAGGGGAACAGACCTTGATACCAGCATCAATACAGGAAGAAAGTGGTAAAGCAGTAAAGCTCTTATATCTGTTTCTTATATGCTCTTTAAATGTCTAAGCCACTAGAAAAATGTGACATGTGGCTCAAGAAGGCTTGCAGCTAGATGCTGTATCTGTATCTGCTGTATCTTTTTTTAAATAAATTAGTAAATAGCTGCAATATCCTTATAATTTTTACCTCTTTCTACAAAATGTGAGGTGACTTCAAAGTTCAGTTTGACTTTCAGAAACACTGTTTTTTTTCTTTGGTAATTTCCTCTAGCTTCAACAGTATATGTCTCCTCTGCAATTGTGTGTGTTGTAATAGCAGTCTAGTCACTGAACCGATCCTGGCAAAGATGTTTTTCATCTAGAAGTTACATGACCTGGCCAACGCTGTGTACACAAGTACTTGGCACAACCATACATAGCTGGCCAAGGAGGCGCCTGTTATAAAAATACACAAGTGGAAGCTCGGCTGCAGAGACTCCGCTGCTCCTTCTCAAGGCATCACGTCATGCATTCCTTCTGTTTTCACTCATTTTCCAGCATTTTTTGCAGCTGAAGCTTTGCCCCCTAAACACGACTTATAAAAGACATCCAGTGTCAGCCAATTATTTTGGACTTTGATGGTCATAAATCAAGGCTGACCAATAAAAATGAAGACAGCCAAGTATAACGTTCGTGTGTGACTCCAACTGGATTGTAAATGAAGCCAGATGGGCTGGGAGAGTGCCACTGAACAGAGCTGGATCCCATCACTAAATGGCTGTGTGTTTTCCCCTCGTGCACAAATTACGGCATCACCTCATTCAGCGGCATAAATCAAAGCCCAAGCTGTGATATGCGCAGGGCATCTCTCCATCTCATTACTAAAATAAATTCTCTGGCAGCCTTGGATGTGTGAGCCCCGTTCGAATGGTTGTTATTATCACAATCGGCACTTTTGTAGCCGCTTTTATTTTGAAGCCATTTCAACCATTCATGTGATCTCAAGTGAGCTGAGACACACTTGGAGATGAAACAGACCCTGGGAGTGTTACCTCATAGAGGACCTCTGCACACTTATTGTTGAGGACTGACGTGTTTGGATCTGGGAGAGTGGAGAGACGGAGGGAGGAGGGCAGGAAGGCAGAAGAAGAGTCAGGTACACAGCAGTGAAAGAGAGCATGGAAGTACAGACAGAGCTCATAAAAAGCACAATAGGCAGAGTTGGACAGTGACAAGGAAAAGGGACAGGATGACAGGAATGAGTAGACAGATGTATGTGGGCAGACACACAGTCAGGCAGACAGTGATGGAGTTATTTGGAAGCACTCTGAGGCAGACTTACTGAGCTCTATATTTTCCAGACACACAACGCTGACCTTCATTCGTTGGCTGTGACTTCCATTGTAGAGCGAAGAAACAGAACCCTCTGAGAACCTGGCTTTCTCATTCAGTGATAAGACAGGTTCCCCTTTAACAAAGAAGGGTTTCTCTGCAGCTCTCTCTTCATCGTTGAAAAATTTACAAGGGTAGGTTATTATGTTTTTGCTCTTCCACGCTTCAGCTCAAAGAGAAAATGACAAAAAAAACAGTTCTGGGTGGATTTACAGTATATGAAAGACTTTTACATATGGAATTCATGAATATCTGAGGTCAGCAAGGCTTGGCCAAGATAAACAAGATTCCCCACTTCACGGGGCTAGAGTACTTCATCAGCTGGTAATGAAACAACAAGAGGGTTGAAATATTGTCCTTTCTACAGAGAGTGATTCATGGCAGCAGTGAACAGCCTGACCTGTTATGCTTTCTGAAAGGGAAATACTCTGAGACTGGCACCTGATAAAAGGAAGCTTTCAGTCGATATTTTGGTCTGCCGTTTGAAATTGAAGGTCATTGATATGGGTCTGTGAAAAATGTAGGAGTGGTGAGCTCTTGCAAGGTTGCTGACAAAGTTGGTCAGCTGTCAGTCACAGCCAGCAAAAACAGATCTATAGCATTATACAGTCAGTGGATGGTAACAGAGCAGCGGTGCTGCCGCAGGCAACTTTCTCTCCTTCTCCGTCTCTCGCTTTGCTCATATTCACTTTCTGTCCTCAGGGAACTGATTAGTGAATATACAGCTGATTGGTTGGAGTCTGAACTTTTCCCCACGTGAATGGTAAACCAATCAGTCGGTCCAATTTCAAATGAATGTATCGTATGAGACTACAGAATCTATTTGTTAGAGCCAAAATGATTGCTGCAGTCTTACGAGATGTGCAAGTCTTCAAATTGCTCTACAACTTTGGCTGCTCTTATTAAATCAAAGGCTGCTGATCCTTTCTAAATTAAACTGGCATTATGTCCAATCACAGCGGAATTGAAAAATTGGTTCAAGGTACTAAGGTAATGTAGATGTTTGCCAAAAACAGAAAGAAATAGCAGAACACAGAACCTGATATGACATGACCTGATTCGCAGCATCCAGAGTCCAGAATGATTATTTCTCTTTTTTGCAGAACCATTTGCCTGATCTCGCATGGGTTACCCTCTTGCAACCCATAGCAATGAGTCATACCAGGCAAGTTCTCTGCCACAATACACACATCATCTGTTACACACTCCAGGAATTGTTGAGGTACGCAACAGCAGGCGTCAAGCTGTAGACAAGTCATACATCTTCTGTGTTTCGCTTGGAGGAAGTGGTGGGGGCAATGGACACTATATCTGTGCCTGTGTTGGTATTTGTGTGTATATGTGTGTCTCTGTTCAGGCATGTTTTTCCCTGACTCTGAAAGTGGGTGTTAGTGTGCCCGTGTACATCGATGACTGCGTGCGTCTGCTAGCAGTCGTCCCCGTGTCTCAAACAAAAGGGGCCATTGGTTCATGTGGAAAAATGAGGACTTAAAGAGGAGAGGACCTGGATCTTATCATTCAGTGGTTTAACACTAGCCAGACCACCTCTCGCTAAGTCCAGGCAGCAAATTAGGAGCTGGGAGCTGCCGACTGGACTGTGACAGGCATGTGATGGAGAGCAGGCAGGCTGGGCTGCTTCATAGCTCGCATAGACCATGATAGGAGAGGAATGCTTCCCGTGTATGGCCAAAATAAGTAGTACGGGAATGGCAGCTCATGTTGGGGCTTTTGTTTCACATCAAAAGAGAGACACTATATAGAAACTTGGACAAACTGGCATACACACTAGTAAAACTACACACAATTGTGTGTGGACCATATCAGTAGTATGTGTGAGAGCTGTTTCAGAATGGTGTTTGAGAGGGCAGCTCCAGAGAAAGAGTGAATTTTATTGGGATTGTCATTTCCTGCCGACATCCAATGGGGTTTTAAAGACATTTAGTGGTTAATCTTCCAGCTCAGTTGTATATCCTGTTGTCTATATTTATTCTGCTTATAGCCAGATTTCTTTAATATATTTTTTTTGTTTGTTTTTCTTGATAGAATGGACAATTTGAAGAGATTTCTTATCCAAACAATACTGATGAAACTTTTCTACATGTACAGTTTCAAACAAGAGACCTTTTAAGCTCTTTTCATGAAAGAGCCCCCATCACTCTACACACAGAACATATACTGTATACAAATATTTAATTTTTATTTAAAATTAAAATAGAATAAAAATGAAAACAATGTATACAGTTACTTATATACAGATAGTATACGAGGAAGTGGTGTCATATCATTTATTTATGGTGGATTGCAAAAGATGAGGTGGAGTTAATTGTTTCAGCCAAAACAATTAAAACAATTTTTAATATAAATATAGAAAAAAAAACATGAAAAAAAACATGATTGTAATTTACATTGTCTGCATGATATAACTAAGTTCATTATTATTATTTATTATTATAGTATATATTATAGTTGTTAAAAGCTTCCACCAGTATAATATGAATGAATCCAGGGGTATGTAACAAATTTTCTTTTTCTAATTGTATGTGTTTAAAAGTGGTATGTGTGTTTTACTACTATGCTTTAAAAGTTGAAGTTTAAATTATGGCCTTAACAGTCCCTCAAGGTACGAGGTGCGTTCATACTGTATATTTCTGAGGTTGGGAATAAAGGCTGCAGCCCTCAGACTCTCTGGTCCTGGGAATAAAGTTCACAGCTGTACACGCCCTGTCTGGGGTCAGACCAGGAGACGCCACCCCATATAGTTAAATACACTACAGAATATGAACATGCTGCAAGTAATTACACACAGTTGCCAAGTTTTGATCCAAATATAGGGCAATATTTAAGAAAATCAACAAAATAAAATGTAAATTTATAAGGGTTTCTATCCACTACTGTTATGTGAATATTAGGAGATAAACAACTAGTGGTGCCAATAATCCAGTTAGGTGCCATTAAACCATTGCAGAAGTGTGTGCAAGGAGATTAAAGATTAAAGGAGCACCGGTCAAACCTCAAACAATTATACTTTCTTCTGCCAAAATTTTCCTCTCTCCAGTGGAAGCATCACTGGACGTTAAAGTCACGTGCTTCTGTCTGTTTCCATTGCACACTGTAATTTTGCTTTTATCAATACATCAACTTTTCCACCTCAGCCAGACACGATACCGCTGCTACCTTCAGTATTTCAGACTTCAGGTTCCTTGGCTAGTAAGGTGAATCCTAACTGTGATATTATCGGCTCAAAACTAAATGTACATTTCCTGTTTTGTATTTCTTCTGGTAAGTTTACCAGTACAACCGACAACTGAACAAGACATTTTTAAGCAACCAAAATGTCGCAATTAATTTGAACTCACAAACTGAAAACACACTGTTAAAGGGTCAATGTTCTTAGACAAAAACATTGACAGCACCCAAAAACAAGTTAACACCTGGTTAAATTTACACAGTGCAGTGGATACGATTTGCCTCTCTCCTGATTGACACATCTCCATGGTAGCCACGTGTCAACTACAAGGTGACCACGTCCTAAAGCATCCCGTTTTATTGTCTATTTTACTCTTATGGGACCATAACAACAGGCTATATTGAAGTAGACTGTTGATGGAACCTCATTTTAAAAAAGTGTTTACTGAGGTATTATATCAAGTGAGAAGTAGGGTAATTTTATCAAGGACTCCCATGCAAGCGCTTGCATTTTGCAACCAGTGGAGTCGCCCCCTGCTGGCTATTAGAAAGAATGCAGGTATAAAACACTTCCGCATTGGTTTCACTCTTCAGACCTGGAGGTTACCGCTTGGGTCTGTCCAAACTACCAGATTATTTTCCTCATCTTGGTTCCCTTTTTCCCCTTTTCACTTTTTCATGCTCTGTCTCTCACAGTTTCCCCTTTACTCATACACACACACAGCACTGAAGACATTGCATATACTGTAATAAAAGGGAAGACATCTGAGTCGTTCTGTTCACTTTGGACTTTTGTCAGGTTAAAAAACATCCTTCACTAGTCTGTAAAACACCTTGGCTAGACAGAGGACTTTGGCAGGTTGCCACTGTCTTTTTCCACAGGCTGGTTCAGGATGGATATGAATGGCTATATGCTTTCTGAATTACTTGTGTTTGGATTTTATTTTCCATTCAGTTGTCCCATATTTATATAATATTTCTTTATTGTCAGTATGTATTTCTGAGGAAACACTTCACTTTTGATCGTTTGCTATGTGAAACCATTTGTCTCTGTTAAAATATAACTTGAATTAAGAGCCTGTGTTTCGAAAAGAGATATCAATGTACAGCAATAGTCTGTACTCAAGAAAAATCGAGATGTTAACTTCTTGCATGCCAAGAAGAATAAAAATGCTCAAGGGATCTTTTACACTCACAAAATGTTTGCACGTCCAACACAGTGTCCCTGAAGTTGTATTTCACACAATAAAATGTGGATTCGCTGTTGTAGCTTTCCTCGGGTAACCCAGTTTTATTTTAACAGCTTGTTCTCAAATAAGTCAGATGCATCCCAAGAGATCTCACACACAAACCCGCATGCACTCATGCCCTCCTATTCACCAGGGTGGAAAGAGTACTGAAATACTGTTACAACTGTTTCTACTTGTATAAACATCTACTTCAACAAAATTGAAAAGATAATTTGTCCTCTAAGTTTACTCACAGACTGATAAACAATAATTTACCGCATTACAGAACTGACAAATCAATACAGACATATATAAACTGTGCACCCAAGAAAACCTGAACAAAATAAAGTTGGACATGTGAACAAATAATCACATTCAAATGGCATTCTACTGTACAAGCAGAGACATTTATTGATAGAATGCCTGTATGAAATTTTTTATATTTTTATCAGTTCAGTTCAGTTTCTTGTCAAAACCATTTATTGATTTAAGTAATCAAATAGAGTAATCAACCTTAAAATGGATGGACAAAAATACAAATACATACAAAAAAATAATTATGAAAACAGAAATTCTCTTAGATTTTAATCACTGATGCTGCTAACTTAGTAAAAAAAACATAGTAGTGGGGTGGGATGAAATCAAATCATTAGTGTTTGATCAGGTGACAAAATGATGTTAGCAAATCAGCTGTGACTATTATGGATTCATTTAAATGTCAGTGGCTACAGCTCACATTCGTTTTCTTTCACAATCAAACAGAGTCATAAATGAATCATTTCAAATGTAACACAATAACTGAAATTAAAATAAAGAGAATGATTTATAGTAAAACATGTTTAAAGTTTTACTGTAACAATAGTCATTGTAGTCATTGTAATTAGTCTCTTTCAAGTCCTGGCAAATTTTGGGTAGAATTTCAAAATATGGGATTGTGTTAATAGGAAAAGTTTGTAACAGCAAGTTTTATATTATAATGATAAAGATAATTGACTATTTTTATGAGTGCTCCTACAATATAAATCCAGTTTTTCAATAATATAAGACACATTTTTTAGGGTCATACTTACACACACACACAAATATATATGTGCGTGTGTGTGTGTGTGTGTGTGTGTGTGTGTGTGTGTGTGTGTGTGTGTGTGTGTGTGCGTCTCAAGCAGGCTCGAAGCCAGCCGTCCCTCATGTGATCCCCTGTCTCCATTCCTTATCAGCAGCACTTTGTCGTCCCTGCCTCTCTGTCAGTGCTGTGTGTCTGCACCACCTCTCCGCCTGATAGCCAGCAGACCCCTGAATACACCTGTACTCTGTCACACTGCCGCTGCTTTCCCTGCTCACAAATTTTGGTGATATTTACATGAATTCCTTAGCAATTTCTTAGGAGATCTGACGTATTTAATTAGATATCACAAGTGAAATTTACAACAATTTAAATTATTTACACATTTTACTGTTGTAAATTAGTTATTTGTATAGACAGCCTGCACACACAAATTAGTAGAGAGGAAAGTTATAAATCAAAGCCTTGGGCTCTACTTTCTCAGCGAATATGTACATTCACTTGAATGAATTAAGATACAAACATAGCCAATCATTAGCTCAGAGTGTTTCCACACATGGCAGCAACAAATTGGACAATTAAGCATAGCTGCATGTGTCTCTGTTCGAGTAGCAACTGGATTGTGATGAGGAAAATGGGAAAACGATTATACTGCATTTGCATGCAACACTTCCAAAGCTCAAGCTGTTTTTCTCCCTTTGGAGTTCAAACAAGCAAGAGATAAAATTTGTTTGACGACTACTGCTGTTAAATTTGTGTGTAAACTGTAATGATGTCTGTAAGATAATCCATGGAACAGCCATCCTTTCTCCTGTTTGCTATTACACACACTGCGATGAAAGATCCATGCTCCGCTGTAAGCTTCCCAAATCCATCCTACTTCACTCTACCTTACTCCAAGTCATCAAATGTTTACAACATTGCTTCTCATATTTCCTTCTACTGTAACCATTGCTCTTATCCATTACACACTCCTCTCTCTAATACACTGCACTGTATATCTTTTCTCTCCGTCCCCTTCATCCCACTAGTGCTTTACTTTTCAGCTCCAGACTGTCTGGTTTTCATCAAGTGAGCCCGCTGGCACCATATTGACGCCCACCAGGCGTGCTAGAAGTTAGGAGCCTGCAGTGGCTGATAACCTGCCCTGAGGCTACCCTTTTCCACAACCAAACACACTCCCTTTCTATTAGCCTTGTTTAGAGTAGACCAGAGCACATCGGACTGCATTGGCAAACAAAAATGTCTATGGATAAGGAAAGAAAAGCGATTTAACTATTTAAAACTTGCTTAAGTAAAAATGTTTTGTTTTAAGATTAACTTTGAAGGAAACATCGTTGCAACTCTGCCCTTAAATTAAAGGACTTGAGGTCAAGACCAGCGAGCTCTGCTTAAATATCATTGGGCCACACCTTTGACTCCTACCGGCTGTGTCATACACTATAGGTGCTGTGTCATAGCTGGTCTGAAGGAAAAGTAAAAAATTCTGGAAACAAGTCACTGAAGTGGCACAGTATTAAAAAAATATAATTAATATGTAACCTTTTTAATGTGTTACCTTTTGCCTCCAGAATCTATAATATATTAGATGTAAAGACCTCAGGGGGACAAACGTGGCATTGCCAGTTAATGGTGACAGCATCTGATGATGGGAACAGACAGTACAGCACCATGGGGGCTACTTACAGGCTGTATGCTGTCATGGATGAAGTGGTGACGAAGTGTTGAGTGCATGTGTGCGTGTGTTTCTGTGTTTGCACAAAGAACAAACAACCCCTCGGGCTGGGTCATGTATGTTGGAATGAAATTAAGCTCTAAAGCAAATGCCTTTAAATTGCCACCGGCTGGTCTCTGATGTTGCATAAACAATGATAGTGATATTTAAAAAGTTCAAATATTTTTAATATATTACATAATGTTTCTCAGTTCCTTTTGTGTTTCTTCACAACTTGTTACTGTCGTTGCGCTTTAGTAGTGATGGGCAAACCTGGAGAAGCCCGACTGACAACATAATACACCAAAAAACACTTTCCACAACCCAGTGTCTCTTTAAAATCAATCATCCGCTACAAATCACTTTCTCATGCTTTTCCCATCAACTTTGTGTCCAACTATTTGTCATTCTCTCATGCAAAACCCTACACCACATAACACTACAGACGAATCTGAATAGAAGACAGGGGAACATACACAGGAGAGTAGCATGAGTACTTTAACAGAGTTGGTGGAACAATAGTATGGTGTCCAAGACACTGCTTTCTACCCTCTGCACCTTCACCAGCACAAAAGGGAGAGTGGGACAGTAAGCGGTTTAAGATGTGTGTGTGGTGAAATGCGGGAGGAGGATTGTAATGGAGAACAGGGGTTCCATTACCTGAAATAGTTAATTGAGTATCTAGGTGAGGATTATTGATAAAGCAGGAAGCCATAGATACTTATTTTGATTGTTTATTTAAATAGTGAAATATTTGACAACTTTCTTTGCTGTGAGTAGTTCCAGAGGAGGTTGAGGAAGCACAGGGGGGTCTGGCCATCCTGCCTATATGAAAAGAAGCCTCAATCAGTAATAGTCAAGGTTCACAACATAATATTGAGTGTTTCTACTCTATTCCAGTTAGTTTTCAAATTAGCTCAAAAAAATAAAGCAAACCATCATGGGACTCACCTCTTCCTGGTTGTCTCCTCAGCAGGGGGTGAAGGCAAAGAAGTGTAATAGGCCTAAGCACCTGGTTAAGAGCTGGAAGAGCAAACCATGAAGCTGAGGGTAAGGGTTGTAAAGGCATCGACAATGCTGTTGGTACTGTATGGGTTATTGATTTATTGATGATGATTTTTGTAAATATTCATTCTTTGTGCTCTATTTTTCTATGGTGTTTTAGGTAAATATTTATAATTCTATATGATGGTGGTCCCACTTAAGTAGTTTTGTCCACTTAATAACCTGTAGTAGGGAGTGTATATAAGCCAGCTAGTTGTTCCTGGTTGGTGTCAGTGTCTCATCATGTCTGTATGGTAGACAATAATTGCCATGTTTGTGCTTTGCATTTTACCTCTGTTTCATGTCTCTTTGGAAAAAACTTAAAGCCATCGCTGGACCATCGGACAAGGACGCATCCTTGTGTGAGTGAGAGAAAGAAAGTGTGTTTTGGGCATTATGAAGGATGACTGCATGCACGAGTATATGCTGACATGTATTTATTTGTATTTGTGTGTTTGTTTCTGTGTTATGTGTCAAGTATATTTGCGTCTGTCTGGCTATGCTAACATACATGTTTGTGTCTGCCCACGCATGCATTCCTGTCTGTGTGTGTTTGTGTGTTTAAGCAAGTGTGCGGCCTTTATTGTGTAGGCTCTGCACCAGCTGTGTGGGCCATGTGGAGGAGGATGTATCAAGGGGTCAGGAGCTGGCAGCTGGCTGGGAGGGAAGGAGTCCAGCACTGTGTCTAGAGACCCAGACATTAGGAGCTGCTTTAACACACTGCTCAGAGGTGTGTGTGTGTGTGTGTGTGTGTGTGTGTGTGTGTGTGTGTGTGTGTGTGTGTGTGTGTGTGTGTGTGAGAAGGGAGTTTTGGTGAGAGAAAGACAGAGGGAGCACAAGCGTGTTGTGAAAGCAGCCAAGTCTATTAAATCAGATAAGCACATTAACACATTAACAACAATGAAAACACACACCCCAGCCTCATAAGAGTTCCTCTCTGTCGATGGGCATCCCCCAGAGTCAGCGGACACACTCAACATCCACACACTGCATTGAGTTTGTAGCTGAGTGGTCATTAACACCTTCAGAAGGCATCTGGTTTTCCTCTAACATCACTGATGGTTTTGACCTCTCGAGTGGTGGGGTCACACACAAGTCACATGTGATGTTTCCAGGGGCCAGATAGCATCACCACAACATGTCTCACACAGGATATGGCGGATTAAAGCTTCTGAGTTTTCTTTGATTCACTGATATTTGCCGATTCGGCTTTAAATACCAATGGGTATTTTATTTTGGTAGTTTTGGCTATCATTTCTGGCACTTATGATAAGCGGTTTTACGAAAGTAATAGCTGAGATCTGGGAACAAAGGAACATCGATGCTATCTGATGTGGCAAAAATGAGCTGTCACACAATCAGATAGGGTGTAAACAAGACAACAGATAGTAGTCAGATTATTTATTTGGGTTTAAATTGAACATACAGCTATGGGAAGAAAGAACCTGAAAATCAGTCTGTAAACTGTGATGGGTGAGTTTTTAAATTTGGTAATATTTTTTAGTTTCTCTTAGTAGTTTTCTCTTTTCTATTTCAAAAAAGTTTATCCAATGTGGGGGCTATTTTACGACCTCCCTTGCACATATGGTTCCTGTTCAATCAAACTTCTTTTGATGATTGTTGTTGTGTTCCCAGATCTCCATTTAAGTTGGTAAGAATATTATTTTATTATATATTATCATCAGACCTGTCTAGGGTGTACCCCACCTTTGGCCCAATGTCAGCTCGGATAGGCTCCAGCCCCCCTGCGACTCTATACGCAGATAAGAGGTTGACAATGGATGGATGGATGGATATTATTATCACTAACAATGATGGCCAAGATACAAGAAGGAAGTTTTAATAAACGGAAATTACATGTTAATAATGACTTGGAGTTGCCACATTTTATCATAAAAAAGTTGCTCTCAAAGCATTAATTTAGTGAATGAAACTTTTTTTGCATGACTATCTACAGTGCTTTAGAGTGTATGTGTAGCATTTAACTCACAGTATAGCCTGTTTCATTATCTAAACTTAATTACATTAATAAAATTCGTAGGTGTTATTAACCCATATTCACAGCAAATATACTCTTATAAGACATTATTATCCACAGTAACAGTAACCGTAAATGTTATTCAATATTGTGTATTTTCAATACCTCCCAAACTAAAGGCCTTTCCAATCAAAGCACCTCTAATCATTACTGTCAGTGACTCCCTGAGGTGGATGTAATGTGTCTTGCTCCCTGATAAAGCCTCTATGTGCTGGCAGGTCTAGAAATATGCTGTAACATCTGTGAAGCTACTTGGGGTCCTAACATTTCACTCCGCTCCCAGCTAAAGCAAACAAGGGGAAACATATTGGAAAGGAATTAAGGGCAGATTTGAGACAGGCTGTATTGTTAAGCTTTCACCACTGACATGTCTGTTTCAGTCAATGTCTACAGACGGCCTGACCTGGCAACCACTTTATGGACATGTCAACCCCAGCCAAGATTTGTGAGCCACCGATTTGCGAGGTCTGGAGGTTTAAAATTACACCTATTAGGAAGTGTACTTGTTAGTGGAGACTTTTTACGCTGCACAGTTTTTGAGGTATTTCTTAAAGAAGAAGTATAAATATTAGAGAAAGGGAAAAAAACTCATAAAGAGAGACTAAATGTCTAAAAGTGTGGCCTGCTTCTATTATGTGCACCTCACTCTATCCGTCCCATCTAGTCAGATACATTCAGGACAATCTGCACCAGTCCTCTCATACCTCTGCACACACACACACACCAGAAGACAGACAGACACCCGCTCATTTGTTCATGTGCTAGCAGAAAAACTGAACAGATGATGGCTTCTCCTTTCGGCGTGGTGCCGGTCGTGGTGGCAGTAGCGGTAGTTGGCGGCAGCGCGCTTATCATTCCACAAAACCCCAGCCAGATGTCCCCGAGCCTGGGAGGCAGGTGGGCAGGGCCCCCCTCTGCCGCACCGCGACAGTGCTGGCAGCTCTTCAAACCTGCTGGGTATAACCTTTAATTCACATGCTTTTCCTGGCACGGCGGGCCGAGGGGCTGCCATCTGCCCGGCCTGTTGTGGTACACAGAGAGAGATGGAGAGAGAGAGAGAGGAAATGAGAGAGGGAAAAAGAGTGGGTGTGTATGTGTGTGAGTGGTGGGGTGGCACAGTGAATGACCGAGTTGCCCAGAGGCCACCTCACAGAATATTGTCCTGGTGGTCCACCAGTTTGGTATCAGACATTCTTGGCCCATGTGACACACACGCACACACGCACACACACACGCACACACGCACACACACACACTGAATCATCAAAGGAAATGCATTCAGCTACAGTTTATTCACAAAAGCATCTTTACTTAATGGTATTCAGTTAATGTGTCATCAAGATCACACATGCTGACTCATAATAGTTCACCAGTATTCAGACTAAATATGAGGAATTTTAAATATGTCCTAATAATGACTTAGCAGATTGCTGCATCAAACATCAACACCTTGTGGAGCAGAGAAATTACTGGCATCTATATGCAGATGCTCACCAGATGTAGGGATTTCCACTTGAGTCAAACACAACTCAGATTATTTTACAGTATCCCTTTCATCTGTTAGCGGGCAGAGCCTTTATTGCCTTTCAGTACCCTCTACCATGGAGGAAGGCTGCGCTGTTTGAGCTCAGAACAGATGTCATTAATAATCCCCAACATAATGAATCGCTGCTGATCCCTAAGATACAGTCAACAAACATGGCAACATTCACCCTGGAGGTGAGCAGGAAAATGGAGGTGCTTGAGTCGTAAACACGGGGAAAAAATCATATTACAATGTTGGGAATTATTGCCAGACTGAATTAACTGATAAGATCGAGGGAGGAGTGGAAAAACAAATTGAAAGCGCCTTATCTCTTGATGTGGGGTAAATCTCCAAGAATTGTTTTTGCACCATGTTGTAATTTTTATTTTTGTGCGTCCCAGTTGGTGAAATGTTTTTAAATGATATGAAGAGTTTTGATTTGGAACTTTCATAAAGTTAGGGCTTAGAAATTGTTTTAGAAGATAAAGTATTAGTAAAGTCATTTGTGAAGACAAATTAAGTGTTTTACATCATATTATGAATGCACAAAAATCCTTTGGCATACATGTAAACTAAATTAAGTAACAAAATAAGCAGCAAATATGCAGCACTTCTAGTAGTTGTAAAGCAAAATGATATGGTCCTACATGTCAACTGCAATTACACAGCCATTATTGTCTTAACAACTACATTTTATAGCATCAAAAGATCATTGATCTGAAATTATATACCAAAACATGTGCAAATATTCTCTTATCCATTGATTCTAAAAATATTATCCCAGGAAGACATTATAATTAAATGTTGAATGATAATTCAGAAATGACTGCATGTATCATCACACATTTCTAATTCAGCACTGTGGCATATTGGCATTTGAGTATGCAAATCATGTCTGGGTCTGATCTTGCACATTGTCCCATCCCTACTTTTTCCAGCTTCAGAGGAAATGGAAGATTAAAAAAGGCGAGTGTGTCAGAGGAGCAAAGAGAGAGAGAAAGAAAAAAGAAGACAGAGAGGAAAAATAGAGTGAGTCAGATCCAAGGAATTAAATGAAGAGAAAGAATGATAAAGGCAGAGAGAAAGAGAGGGAGGCAGAGTCAGACTGAGAGAGAAGAAGAGAAGATAGATCGTGAGCAATACACAGAACATGCAAGAGATAATGACTAGAAAGAAAACGCCAAAAATAGAAAAAGAGGAAGAAGCAGAGAAAATGGAGAGACGAGTGAGAGAGAAAGAGAGGGGTGCTGCAGAGAGGCAGCCACAGGCCTGCTGTGCGGTGCATGGCGGAGGCTCATCATTCAGCTAATTATGATCAGGCTTTTCCCTGCAGGCACAGCAGCACTGGAAATGGAAAGTCTTTGTTCTCACACACCCCAATGGAAGCGATGGGGCATGGCGCCATGCAGATGAGATGTGTGTAAACACACATACACTCGTATACAGGCACATACACACGCAAACACACGCGAGTGTACAGCCTCATTAACACTACATGCACACACGTTGCTTACTCCCACGTGTACATTCTTGTATAGAGAACACACACAAACACACACAATCACCATTCACACCACACTTTTCTCTTAATGCATGTTGCCAGTCGTTTATACATTCCCCTTCACACAAACACACATCACCCCCACTCATAATCATGCATTGCATCACACACACACACATACACGCACAAATGAATATAGACTCAAGGGATTGCACACACGCATGCAGACACACACACACACACACACACACACAGAAAATCCTACACAAACATCATCAGATTCAGTTTTTCACCAAGTATGCATGGGAACATTATGATGATACATACTATCAATTAAGTTTGCACCTACTGAGCCAAGTCATGCATCTCTATTATAGAATCCACACCTCTTTTAGAAAGACCAGTGGGGTATTCAATTAGAAAAGTGAAGAAAACAAGAGATTTGTATTCAACAAGGACTAACAAGATTCCAAAAAGATAAATTCTTGCTTCAGAGACCCAGCCTTTGAATGTCAAGTTTGAGCAATTAGGACAAATACACAGACAAAATATTCCTAAGCAGACTTGTGGGTTAAAATATAAAACCAAATTAGCAATAATGGCAACAACTACCTGTCACGACCACGCTGTGAAGTTCATGGCCACTGAGCAGCACTTATTAATTGAAATTTATGGGCATTTCAAACACTTAATTTCAAAAAAAGGACAAATAAGTGCTTTATTAATAAATAAAGTAAAAGAGAAAGGCTGGCAAGAAATTGGCACTGGACTGAATAAGAACAGAAAATTGGTATGTTATTAAAAAATCCAATTTATAGAGTAAATGTGGCATACATGAAATCAGGGTGGTAATGTGTACATTGTCACACTCTATATCAATACTAATTAAGTGACATAAAAGAAACATTGTTGTAATGTAATTGTAATGAAAAAAACTTTGAACAAAAATTGCTGGCAGTGAAACAAACAAACATTATATTTCAAATGGGAAATTGTTAACAGGCTATACCATCATTACCGTATCTCCCTGATGTAGATTTACACAATTTCAGAAATAGCAACATGAAACACTGGTCGTTGTTGGCTTGGGTGGTCATCTAAAAGCTTATAGAATTGATGATTTGATAGTTCGCTCATCCCTTGTACCTGTCGAATGTTGCTGTAATCTCTGCTTATTGTGTGATTGGTGCTCATGTTGAGCAAAACTGCTCAAGGACTCACCCTCTCAGACTGAAACCACAGGTGTCAGTCTGAGAGGGTGAGTGAGTAAGTGTTGCATAAAACACAAAGCTAGGAACATAATGTTACTTCTTCTGTTAACACAGGACTTGAGTTGTGATCAAACTGATGTGGATTAGAATAAGGGTGTGGTTTCCTGCAAAAAAATACTCTGAGAGTTGGAGGTAAGCATTCGATGGAAAAAATGTGAATCAAAATAAAATAACTGAGAAAGATGTGGCACTCCACAGATTTTGAACATGAAGACCAGTTAACGCTTCATAAGGAGAACTAATCAGCCTGTAAAAACTATTGTAAAATAGCTTCAGTGGCTCTGGAAGATCTTTGTTAAGTCAGAGGGGAAAAAACGTGTCACAGTGACATTATCAAGGTTATTACGAGGTGGGCTTAAAACTACTTTTTTTTTTACAGAAAACTTGGGACATGGAATTGGAAAATTGGAAACCTGTGGGTGTTTACCACACAGGAAAGGTCTAATGTAAAGACACTATCAAGTTGCATGATATGAATTGAAGAATAAAATGAGTTTCAATTGCTGGAGCACCTCTTTAAAGTGGCCTTACTAAAACAAAACCCTTGACACAAGCTTGTGATGTTCTCTTACTGTGGAACCTTATATGAAACAAACAGACGGCAACAATTATGTTTCATACTCTTTGTTGGGTCACTCTCAGGTGGTTCACACATTTGGTCACCAGCTCTACATCTTCCATGTGCCAGTATCCAGGCCCCCAGAGCTGGCCAGCATATCCCTAGTCTCCCAGCAATACTCTAAAATGCACTTACACAGAAAGACTCCCTATTTCCAATTACTTTCCAATGACAAGAAAATTGTTACAGCTCGTAAAAATTATGTAAAATTATACATTGCCACAAATTAAGTGGGCTGTGTATGTTGTCCCTGTTGCAGGAAAAAATGAAGAGGTCATGAATCTGCAGTGATGACTGAGGCGGTGCGGCCTCCATATTGCTGATGAAGCAATGTGCATCACAAATCATATGAAGGAAAAGGGTAAGTGTGGAGAACACTAGAATAATATAGGCCAGGAAAGAATGAAATAGCTTCTGGAAAGATGTGATTAACTACATTTTGAACTGTGGAGAGCAATAACTAGGTCTACTGCAAAGGTTCTGATAAACAGCACATCACTGAATTACCTTAGGGGGAGGAGGAGGACACAGTTTATTTCTGATTGAAATCTCTTTGTACTGCAGCTTACGAGAGCATTATGTCAATTAGAGGAACCATATCTGCACACTGGTACGGTGGAATGATTTATGATTGACATAACTGTTTTTGTGGGGAGTGAATAAATGCTTCATGTGGACACAGATGCAGGCATGTGCCTTGGAAGGAACGGATTCCTCCAGCATTATTATAGATTTACAACAGTTTGCCAACAGAACTAATGCCTAAATTTACTGTAAATGCAATTCAATAAAAAAGTTTGTTGGCTGCTTTCAAATTATTAGTGGGCTGGAAAGGTGATGAACATATTCAGATACAGATTTTATGCTTAGTGCATGCTTTATACAAAGGGGAATACAGTTGATTTGGTACAGTCTCTAGTCCTGTGCCACTGGCAGGTACTGGCAAAGAATTACATAAACATGTATTATTGTGCTTTCATGCAGGGCATTGTTCCTATCCATATTTTTTCATGAAGTCTAGCATTGCAGCCCCCCTGGCAGACAGAGAGGATCTCTTGGCATGGCTCCGCACCACTCTCTGTCTCCCCTCTCTTGTTTACAGTACAAACACATCTGCCTTTCACGGGTAAGTGGCTCCTCAGAGTTGTGCATCGGTAAACGATATCCCTCTGCTCCCTCATAGAGGTGTGAATCTCAAAATAATGTCCCCAAAGCTGAGAGGACTTGGCAACAACACACAGGTTGTTTTAATGAGCTGCTTATCATTGGGTGGGTGCCTAGTGTGTGCGTGTATCCAATAGACATACATCGTCACACAAATGCAACCAAGACTTTTAGCGTACATAGTTTCAGTGACTGGGCTTTTTTTTAATACTGAATACATCTTATATTTTGTCTCTGTCCAATAAGAACTATACACCTCCATGTTTGGTGATTAGTTGTTACAAAGCTAATGACAGGGCTGTCTTTCTGATGAAAAGTTGCTGAGACATATTGGAGATAAATGTTCACATGCAAAGAGTGGCTTTTGTCCAGATACTTCAGAGTGGTTTATGTTGCCAAGCAAGAACAGGTTTTTTTCTGTTTTCACAGAGTATGATTAAATGGTTGAAATCACGATTTTGTTTGAAAAGTTAGCCAGACACTCTAGATAGTAATATACATAAATATATGAATAGATTTGCAAAAATGTTAACAAGCTTCATTCCATAAAAAACAGACATTTGTTTTCTAAATCATTACTGGTGCATAGTACACACACAACACTGCCTGTAACCTTTGTGAAACTTCTTGCTGCCCAGACTCTCATTAGAGTTGAATCAATATGCCACAGAATGGGACACCTCTGAGAGGAATCTTAATGGGGGAAATTATGTGCCATTACCAGGCAAATGTCTTTGGAGTAATTATTACGTGCTGGACGCCGTTACAAGCCATTATATAAATGTCCCATTCATACTCTGCATGCAAATTGATGCAGCTATACTGGCTTATTACTTCACTGTAACTGTGGTTGGGCAGGTGATGATGCTTTAAGTTTAGTTCTGCAGGGAAGTGATGATGTTCAAATGCAGTATGTGTGTGTGTGTGTGTGTGTGTGTGTGTGTGTGTGTGTGTGTGTGTGTGTGTGTATGTATGTGCTGAATTGTTCTGTTTTCTTTCATTTCAGTCACTCTAGATAGCGACAGTAAAAATGGAACTACATAGACATCTTTGACATAACGTCATAACTGTTACTACTTCATGTTCATTTTTTAAATGTTTTAAAGAGGTCATATTATGCTCATTTTCAGGTTCAAAATCCTAAAAAAAAGGAAGTGATGTTTGCAAGTAGTTCTACCCTTTTACTCAATGTAAAAATGTCAACACAGAGTAGAGTAGCCTACTTGCTCTGGCACTTACTCTGTATGAAGAGAAGGCTGAAGCTGGTGAAGAGAGTGGACGGACTCGCATATGTGGGTTCGGCGAGTACCGTTTGGTGCAAGAGCTGAGGTTGGCAAAGCCCAGTTTCAGGGTAGTAACCATTGCTACGGTGTGGTATTTGTCCCGCCCCTCCTCTACTGTGATTGAACAGCTGAGTAAAAAGTGACAGTGACGTTTTCCCCAAAGTTGAACATTTTTCAACTCTCAGCGACTGCAAAAAAAAGCGCTTAGCGCCCAGTGTGGAACAGACGCTCAGCGCCTCATCACGCTGCAGCCGTTTTTACGAGCTCGTAAAAACGGCTGCAGGGTGATGGCTTTGGTGGACACGGGGCCTTAGTTTTAGCTGTAGGCTACATGTTGCCGACCAGCTTAGCAACATAGACTGGAGGAAGAGTTTGAGAGGGGTGAGTTATTAATCTGTAACAAAAAATCTTTCATCCATAAAGTTTTAACCAAATTCTATCTCTACATCACAGTAACAACTTTATGACCATTGACTGGCTGGACAGCAGCTAGGGCAAGCGTTATATGAGGCGCATTTAGCTTTCATCCCTGTGTCGTCACAGTGATGAAAGGGGAGCGGCTGGACTACAAATGAGCTGCTTTCAGGCACTTCAGAGCAGAGTTTTCTGTGGGAGATTGGAACTGCCTTTGGACTGGACTTTGGTCTTTTTCACTTTATAAACCTATTACATGCACAAAAAGGTATATAACTCTATAAAGGAGAGGGAAAAAGCGAAAAAGCCAAATACTACCTCTTTAAACATTCTGGCAATATCTTATACATTTTATCTTTAACGTGTGTACCACTCAAGAAATCAACATCTCTGTTCATCAAGAGACAAAACCGAAACAATCTCGGAAACAATCACAGGTGTAAACTTGACCATTTTCAAACAAATGCAGCTGACAGTGTCATTGTGCAGCAACAATGCAAAAGTCTTTTGACTCAGTCTGAACAGAACAACAACAATTAAATTAAAGAGCATTACTCTGAAATTACGTGTCTTTTCAATTTGTCAGAACAGTGGCATGCTGGGAACGCTGTCATTATGTTGGTAAGGGTTTGAGGTTTTGACAGATTGGATTGAACACTGTCTCTCCTTTTGACCTGTCTTTCTAAAACCTCCCTCTGACTTCCTCCTCCTCTACAAAGAGTGTCAGTGCCTGGTAGAGCTGACCAGAGGCATGTAGAGAACAGCGGACACCCAAACTGTGAGGCAACTCCCTAACCACCCAACTAACCAGATAGTCAGTCAAGTAGCCGACCTCAGAGCCAACCAGCCAGTCGGCCACCCAGTGCAGACTCGTGTCTCCTTTATGCTGCCAGGTCTCTGTTCCCACCCAGTAGCTACAATGTGGGATTGTTTACAGCTCTTTTTATAGTCCAGTGAATAAGCCCTTATTTTCTCAAAATCTACCCATGCTGGGAGAGCCAGCCCAGACAGTGGGAAGTGGCACTGGGAAGTCGTAATTATATTTGGCATGTGTGCAGAGCCACACACGCACATACGCTTACACAAAACACACACACACAAACACAAACACACATAAGTGTTTAAATACCATCACTTGCACTTTATGGTGCAAAGACACCTGCGAAAGATGCTGTACTTACAGGTACAGTCACCACACAGTGCTAAGTGCTTGTCTGCAGTTAATACACATCATACAATCACATACAATTTTGCTCTTTTAAAAACAACACGCACAAAAGGCGCAACGCCATATCCCCCCTCAAAGAAAAGCCAGTGTGCACATCCATAAAGGGCGTGAGACACCTCCTCAGCCTTACAGCTTTGCTTGAACTCGCCTCCGTCTCTGCCTGAAACATATGTTTAACAAGCACTCTGGCCCATTTGGCTGGCTGCCTCCACAACGTGAGGGGACAGTGAAAGATCATGAGATGCATAACAACTGTATATCTATTTGCCTGATTTGACGTGTTCCTTTTGCATCAACCAAACTGCTTCACCAAGAAACACCGCCTGTTAGAGTCGTCCTTTGTGAAGCCCCTTGCACGTTTCAGTCGAATACGCCTGATTTTGGTAAAAATGGTATATACTGTACACTTCCCTACTCTCACACTGAGATAATAAAATATGTTTGTAAGACAACGAATATCATTCAAATGTATGCAGTATACATTTCTATCTGTGAAAAAATAACATGGTGTGGAAATTATCATGCAAGTGCTTCTGTGTAGCAAAGTGTATTTGCTTCTGAGTAAATTTTCAGATCTTTTTTGTTTTTGTGTGATACCTGAAAGGACAAAAGCTGCTCTACCAGTTCCTTGGGGAGCAACAGTGTGCATGTGAAGGCAATTAATAGTTGATTATACTGATTTGTAAGAGGTAATCGGTGTGTCAGACTCTCGAGCGAGGGTCATGGCGAAATAATGGGAACAGTGGGTGTAATCGTTTTGCCTTTTCCCCCAGTGGCAGTTCCAGGGGTCCTCTTAAGTGCTCTTTGTGCCTGTGCAACATGTGTGAATATGTCGTAATCCATTGCTTTTCACCAATGCAATTCAGCCTTTCAGAGTAACAACATTAAATGAGATGAAGAGGCCATCAATTGCGCCACAGACAATTTTCAGAGGAGGGCAGCACATGGCTCCAGGTGAAAATTGTCCTGAACTGCAAGTGTAAAAATGGTTTATATTCTCCCTCTCCATCTTACCTTTCTTAGTTTGCACTTTCTTTTCAACAAAGAGACAAATTCAGAGAATCTTTTCATGTTCAGTTGATGCTTTCACAACACAATAGCTATGGGTGGAGAATGAATAGGATCATAGAAACCATTGGAGCGCTACAGGAATCCCATTTATCTGTGTGGTACTTTTGTTATCATAGCAACGTCTCCCTCTGCAAATCGGAGTTAACATGAGCAACTGAGCCTGATTTATTTGTTCTTTATACTGTCAGTGCTTCAACAGCAGGTGCATAGTGCCGAAGAAATAATGCAATGTAGTTTTAGTGGCTACTTTTCCAAGTGCAGTATGCTTTCAGGTTTAGGTGGACACTTTCTATGCATGACATAACCTGGACATCAACAGGTCACGGTATCACAAAACAGTACTCGTGCTGGACAGCAAAGAGCTGTGTATGCTAATAGTATTTATGTGATGAATGCTTTTCCCTCATCATGAGTAATACATGCTTTAAAATAATCAATGTAAACACTGAAAATCTGTAATAACTCTCACACTTGAATGGTAATAAATTGTCTTAAGAGATTTATGAAGGCAAGCATGAAAACATCCACTGTCTGCTCTTTGTTTTCTCCGCTACCACTGTTGCCAACATTGCCAGTTACCATCAATCAGAGCAACAAAGGGTCAAGCTAATTGGAATCCTATCTGTGTTAATTGATTAATGCCTGATTCCTGTTTGATGTGGATAGATTATACATGGCATGCTCAGCTTGGCAGCTCGTGCGTATATCTCCATCCAGCAGACAGCAATGTATTAATTCAATGCATTGAAAATATACTGTAATGTAATGTTTAGTGCCTGGTTAAAAGGTTATTTATCTTAACACAAGCAAAAAAAATTGCTAAGTCAGATACAGATAATAACTTTTTACAAATCAGTGTCAGACAAGATGAAAATACAGAGGTCTACACTGAAGAAAGTGTATAAAATCTGTATTTTGATTACTGATAAATATATTTTAATACAGAAAAAATACAGGACTGTGCAACATGGTGGTATTTTCCACAATATTTAGTGAACATTGAAAAAGCATTGAGAGTTCCCTTTATTAATGATATACTATGGTTTAATTTGATTCCAGGGAGCAAAGCAGGGCTCAGGGACGAGGAGGGATGGGGTGCGTGGGAGACAGAGGAGGGGGAGCTAGATGAGCTCACCCCAGGCTTGCAGGTGAGTCAGGGGGCAAGTATGCAGGGGATGCTCCCTGATTCACCCTGGTACTGGCTTGTGTCGAGGCCTGGGATCCATCTGCCTCACCCCCCTTTTTACACTATCTGTGGTTGAGGGAGGAGAGGTTGGGTCAGGGCTAGGTGTGTGTGTGTGTGTGTGTTTGTGTGTGTGTGTATGTGTGTGCCTTTGTGTACGTTGGGGGCAGTTGCGGTTAGGACTGATGGGTGTGGGGGTGGGGTAACCTTGGAGGGAGCGGTAATATGATGGTAATTAGTGCATATGTGAAGCAGGGTGATAGTGCCAGGGCCAGGGCAGGGGAGGTGACCTGAGGAACTGACTGAAGCAGCAACAGATATACAGAAAAACACACACACACACACACAAGCTTCTTCCTTAATATGTGACAGGTGGTGGAAATGCACACACACACACACACACACACTCACTAGCAAAATCTATTTAGACACAGAGTTAGCACCTGAAAGTGTTTTGCGGAGAGCTCTTCACTCTTTAATTCTCTCTGGTAAAGGTAATCAGATAAGGAAGAGGTGTGAGGATCATACATGTATATAGTTGAGGTGGTAGGAGTTTACTGAAGGCTATATTTCATGTTAAATCTGAAAACACCTCTTGGTGCTAGCTTGAACGTGATGATTTAAAAGTCTCTGAGCAGCTTTGTTTATTTTTAGGAATGACGTTGGAGGGGTGACAATGAAACCAACCTGCGAGCTGGTATGGAGTAAATTATTTTGAATGCTCTGTTTTAGCCTGATAAGCTGCAATGAGAACGTTTGGCATAAAATCATAGTGAGGATAACAAACATGTGGATATTTAAGTGTGTAAAATGTGTTAAAAGTGATTGTTGTAAAGCCTACTCTAAGAGCTTCAATAATCTCGTAAGTGATCAAATTCTTTGACAATATATTGAAAACTATAATATGCATCTTTATGTGCAATAAAAAAAGTTAACAGGGGCACACACTAGGAATATTTCTATATACACAGGGAAGCACCAACAATAATAAGAAAAAAAGCTGTGAAGATTTCCCTTTGTACATTTTTGTACAAAAAATGCTTTACTATTTGTGCAATATATGTTGTAATACATTTTTGTATTGAATCAGGAAAATGATTTGGATTTGTATTCAGCAAAAACAGCAGGCATGTTATGTTTGTTTTTCTCATTGACAACCCGATTGTTTTGATTTTCATGCATTAAAGTCATCGTGGAAGAATGGATGGATAACAGTACAACAACAGTAATTGTGAATTAACAACTACTTAATTTATGGAGCTGTCTAACCCATATTTTACTTTTAATGATATTCATGTTTGCTCATTGTTTGTCATATAAAATTGTTTCTTTTATTTTTGTGGTTTGACAACAATGAAAAAAGATATATTCACCTTATGGTTAAGGAAATCACACCAAATTATTTTCAACACATATTTTAATAATGGAAACCATTGGCTGCCACAAAAATATGGATTTAATCTGAAAATTAAGACCAATGTGATTTTCACCAGACTTACTAACTTTCCTCAGAGGCTTTCAGTTTCAAATTATCAGATATGGGAAGAACTAATATTTATATAAAGCACATGATTTGTCCTTAACAGGATTTAAGAACATTCCTGCTTGCCGCACACTAGAAGATAACTGGGCCGGTTTTGGGGCTGATTCATCCCTCCCAGCAATTGCAGGTGTGTTCCTGAGCCTACACTTGTCAGAACCGATCATCGACAGAAATGATCCTGTAATGTGAGGGGTTTACAGACATAATCTTAAGGTCACTGACTGGTTTAAATCGTATGTTTAATATTTACAATTCAAAATCGGGTTGCCTCTGATCAGAAACCTGCAACAGCCAATGAGAGCGTGCTGACTGGGAAGCATCACCAACGTATTGTGTAGTTGCTCGCATTATAAAATGTACAATTCATGCTGATTCCCTCTTCTCAGCCATGAATTCTTGGCTTCATTTCAACTAGCTGATGACGACAGATTGCCTCCATGTTTGTTTATGTTTGAAGTCACGTATGATCATGCAAGTTTCTGTGGGATCCCAAGTCCCTGGAACTGCCACTCTGAAATCATTAAGTACATGCCAAGTGTGTGGTCCTGCGTCTTGGCTGAATTGTCTGTTGCGCACATTCGTAAAGGGGCCCCTTTAAAGAATGTGTAGTTTTCAAATTGGCAGTAAAAAAGTGATTCACTGATACGTGATTTAAAAAAACTGCTTATAGCCCCTTTAAGATTAAAATATTAAAAAATTGGTAATTCTGTCATTATTTCTGCGGTATTCTACGTTTTTTAAAATCAGTTAAGATTTGAAAATCCTCCAGTTTGCACGAAGCATAAATCTTTTGAAGGTTTGTTGTGGAAGACAGCTGCTACATTCTTGGTAGAAAGATAATTAAAATGAGTGAAGTGTTGAGGAGCTAACCAAACTGAGACGGAGGGAGACACGTTGTAGTTTGCATATTGTAGTTTTAACAGCTGAAAGAGAAGCATACAAAACACAGTATGTGATTGTGCATATGTGAATATGATCAACAATTCTGTAGTGGTAGACTCAGAATGCAGAGGATGGACAATGTGGAGACAAACACAAGATCAGCTCAACAGCTAGCCATAGGGGTGTGTGTGTGTGTGTGTGTGGTGTGTGTGTGTGTGTGTGTGTGTGTGTGTGTGTGTGTGTGTGTGTGTGTGTGTGTGTATGTGTGTGTGTATGTGTAAATAATGAGAAGGCCACAGGTGTGTATTCTCTAATCCCATCATTAAAAACAGGTCTGGTACAGATAGGTGCCACATACACACACGTACACACTGCCCTTCTGTTGTGCACTAAATTTAATGACACGTACCCACTGTGGTGGAAGAGTTGCCCTTCAGAAAGGTATTGGTATTAGGCCTGACTGTGTAAATGCTACTTTAGCCCCAAAGCCTGTCAGCTCGCTGTCTCCCTCTCTCTCACTCACTCAGAGTATATGTGTATGTGTTTTAGGGGAGGATATTTAGAAGTCAGATGCAAATATCACAAGTTTTTTTTTCCTCCTTTGGAGAGTGGACACCTGTGTAAACTGCCATGTCACTCGAAGTGCCACTGTGTGAGCAGACAGCCCATACAGCCGCCTGTGAGGTGATGTTGATTTTGCGATAACTTCAAGCTTTTTGTACACAGTGACTTCAAGGCACAGCTTGATGATATAACCAGCTTGGTATGGTTTAGCTCCATTGGGGCCTTAAGTGTCCTCCCAGTAATATTTCTGAAAATTATAATCTCTGAAGGATGGAGATAAACTCTTAATGCTATAATAATAATTTTTCTCCACTTAAGCTTATGCTGTCTTTCATGGCTGAGGCAGTATTAAGTAGTGATCAGACAGAGCATGTTTTTTATAGTGAAAGGCGTCTTTTTACAGTTGTTTTTTACAGGCAGGCAGGCAGGCAACGTTTTGCATGTTGCTAATGTGTTCTGCGTTTTTGCAGGAATGCTTGAAAGCTTTGAGTTGAAAAAACTTCAACTCAGAGCAGAAAAGCGTCATAATATTGGCATATTTCCCCATTGTCCAGTCGGATGATAATAGTGGAGGACAAACTAGTGGTGGTTATTGCTGGGTACCAGGAGCTATCATCCTCTGATTGAATTCATTAGAAACTCTAGTTATCTCTGTTATTACCTTCAGTCGCCATCCTTTTTTAGTCTATGTAGGTTCATGAAGCAGATTCATAGAGCCCACCAATAAGCGTGAATCTTCGACTTAAATTAGAACATTTTCAACTCACATTCTCAACTGGTAATGCCAAGATGCCAATGTGCTTATCATGAAAAGGCTAATGTGCTAATGTTTATCGGGTATAATGTTTACTATGTCCCGCATCTATGTTTAGGGTGTTAGCATGCAAACATTTGCTAATTAGCTCTAACTAAAAAGTACAGCTGACCTGATGACAGGACTAGATGTAATGTTGAGGCCAAAATTATTACAATTCATCCTGAGGAGGACATAAATGTCTATACCAAATTTTATGTCAATCCATCCAAAAGTTGTCAAAATAAAAGTCAAAACACAAATGTCAGCCTCATGGGGTGAAGGGGAAAATTCAGGGGACGATAAAGTAAGTATAAGTTATCCTCTGAGAACTAATACCTGCATAGTTGCTGAGATATGACTGGACCAAAGTGGTGGACTGACTGGCCAACTGACCAGCACTGCCATCTCTAGAGCCACAACACAAGGATGGCTAAAAACATTATTTCAATTGTTCAGTCCTCCAACATCTTCACATCAAACATACAAAATATATAAACAAAAGATGTATTCATCAGCTTTTTTGTAAAATGCATATCCATGTGTAATGCCAGGGGAAAACCCAATGTCAAACCCTTATCCGGGCAAAATAAATCCAGCATCTGGCTGCCATGAAAACATCTTTGAACATTGACCATTGCCTGTATCACTACCTTTTGACAGAGGATTCTCTTTAAAAAAAAATAAAATAAAACAAAACAAGAGAAAAGTTGCCTCTGAATGGCACTCTTTGTTCTTCTATAGTCCCTCTGATTGAATGATATCTTCAATGACCTCTTGTGACCTCTGGCTTAAGGGGACAAGAAAGCGGGAGAGTGGACAGTGGTGTGCAAATAGAGAGGGCAGTGTGTGCATTTGTGTGTCACAGAAAGAGAAGAGCAACAGAGAGAAATAAAGAGCATGTGTGTGTGTGGGTGGGTGCCTGCTCTCATTTTGCCCCTGGGGTATAAGTCCTGTGGCTCAAAAACAGCGCAAAATCATGATCTCTCACTATCTTGAAAACATAATAAAAGTGTCACCATTTCCTGAAGAAACACATGAGATCAACTCTATTGAGAGTCCTTGCACAGGTAAAGACTAGAAAACAAAGTGACAACAATCATAAATCAAAATGGACCAATACCTAGAGAAAGACACAGATATTACATACAGCTTCTGTACACACGGTCCCCAGAATTTTGAGACTGCGTTCTGGCTCGCTACCTCCTATGTCATGTGATATCTTTTTGGGTGTGTTTCACCCACTAAGAGGGAACAAGTGAACAAGATGGAGCGATGAACAGAAAGATTGATAGCCACCATCTTCTTGGACCATGTATCATCTGTCATTGTAGCTGTTGCCAAAACACAGTGACTGCTGCTTCAACCCGTTAAAATGTTACTGCTAATGATGTGGGTTATGCAGCTTACGTAACTAATGTGCTGTTCATATGGGGTTTGGTATCCTGACCCATGAACCCAGAATGCTTAATTGTGTAATCATCTGCTGTTAAGTGTAGAGAAGAAAATAAATAAATTGAGGTTAAAATAATTTTTTGTGTAACTGCCAGTTTAAGAGTTATGCATCTTATTTAAAGCTGCACTAATCAACGGTGTTTATGTTAATGGCCAATCAAAAGACAACAGGTAATGTGAAAGGAAACATTCGAAGTGATTAACCCACTGAAAAATTTCACCCAACTCTGCAGCTTCCCTCAGATCTACAGACCAGTATAGCATCCTTTATTGTTTTGGTTCTATCTCACCCCTTGCATCATCAAGCCCTGATGACACAATGAATACTACTTGCCCAACATCAAAAGTTACCAACTAGCTAGCTAGTAAATATAGTGAATTTAGCAGCCAAAGAGCCAGATATGTCCATCAGGAGTTGGTGGAGAATGAAAACGGAGCTAAAAGATAAATGAATATTTTATGAGCTCCATTTGTCAGGTATGTAACACATTAGCTACATTAACTTTATAAGGGGATAACATGCCAGTGTTGTGTTAAACGCTTATTCAGTTGCCATTTACATTTACATTTACTCATTTGGCAGACGCTTTTATCCAAAGCGACTTACATTTGAGGAACAACTTACAAGCATCAACAGAGCAGAGTAGTAAAACAACTGCACACGTTTGATAAATAGGCAAATAAAATAGTCCTACAAATAAATCTTCTACAGACAATAAAATTAAAGTGTTTTAAATTACAAAGTAGGCCCCACCTGTTTTACTTAAACGATCAAATTACTGAACTTCTGTTTAAACTGGTAAGTGATTGGAGAGCCTGATGGTTGAAAACAATCAAGTGAGCCACTATGCTATCTGAATGCACTCATCAGTGCTTGCCTACTCTCTGGAACAGTGACTCACAGAGAGAGAAGGGGGGGTGGGATCTCCTTACTTTATTCCAGTGAAAAACACAAGAAACCAAAGGAACCAGGAGACTGACTGTGATTCCCTCAGGTAATCCCACGCTCACTAGTGCATGGCCAAGCAGACCATCGTGAGAAACACAGCAACTCTGCTCCGTTTCTTGGAGGCTTTCCTTTGCACACTGAGTATGACTTTGTCTTTATGTACCACACTATGGGAGACAATTTAAAGACATGTTTAAATCTCTAAGACAAGGCCGTGTAAGCAAAGTGTTGCTCATCTTTTTTGCTTATTTAAAATATAGTTGTCTGTGTTGCCTGGTACGCTGATCTAAACAGACAAGCCATGGCCAAGTTTGGCATCTGTCAATGAAACTTACTCACTGAAATTTAGCTCAGAAATCTCTGATGCATACTGCAGCTTTTGTTGGCATGATAAACTTGAAAGGCCAAACAAATGGCTGCCCAAAACAATCAGCCTTAGAGAATCCAACATTAGTACCTGATACTTATTAGCTTAATGTGCCAACAGAGTCCTCAGTGCTCTCCTTTTCCATTTAACTGATGTGTACAAGAGGCCTGATTCTCAGGTGAGGCAGCCTCAAGTGGACTTGGATGGTTTACTCAGGGTGTTGAGTCTCCTGGGAACTGCAGGATAGGATGTCAGCTGCTGCTTCCTGCTTTAGCCAGTAACAGGAACTGGCAGTGGTCCAGTGTGTTCCTGTGTGTGTGTGTGTGTGTGCTGTCAGACAGAAGACTGGGCAACAAGCCCAGGTACAGCAGAGCCCAGGTGTTCCTCTATGAAGAACACAATGAGCGTGTGCAAACATGGGGGGACAGACAGGCAAATGGAGAGGGATTGGTATCAGAGAGCACACCTGTTGAGCACCTGGCCTATTCGCTCCTGACACACTGATTATGGATGCAACAGTTGTAAACACACACACAAAAACATAAACCTGCACATTTCCTTACACCACACAGTGTCTCTACACCAACACTATAGAGACCGATCAGTTATGTCTTTAGTGTCAGCCAGTAAGTCAGTAGACCTCTAACTACTTTTGAGTCTTTGCAACTTTTCTGTCACTTTCTCCCTGCCCTCCCTGCCTGCCTTTCTCTGCTCTCCCGCAGAGTTGTTCGGTCTCTGTGTCATTAGGCAGCGCATCAGGGATTAAGACGGCGATGGGAGGATGTGATTCGCAGCAGAATCCACTAAGTCTGGCATTACCACACACCTCACAAAGCACAGGGGAGTTTCTAATCCACCACACAGCGCAATCCTGCTAATGCATTCATATCAGACACACAGGCAACAGAGGTCGGCAGAGAATTAAATACCGAAGTATTTCTGTCAAGTTCAGTGTTGATGTGTCATGTTTAAGTCTGCAGATCCCTGTATTCTGAATAGCAGTCTGACAAATACATATTTGCACTATACAACAATATTGTACAACACTCACTGCAGAAAGAATTATATAGTACTTAAAAGTTATAAAATAAAGAGCTACAGCTTTGACCCTCTGACTCTAAAGATGTATGCACCAAGTCATTTACATGATATAAATCTATATATTTAAATTTTTAAGCAGAACTGCAGCAGTGAAAGTGTCTAATCAATGGGGGAGAGACCTTATGTGTGAGGCTAGCAGTAGTACTTTGTGACATGCATCATCAGTCCTGTCTTTTCACTATATTTCCCTAATGGGAGCACAGCAGTGTGTGTCTGTGTGCACAATTGTGTGTGTGTGTGTTTATGAGAGAGAGAGGGAATGATGAGTCCCTGTCAGAGTGACTAGTAGAGACTGTGTGTGTGTGTCTGTGTGTGTGTGCACATGATAGAGATAGGGACTAAATGAGCTCCTGGCGGGACTGACCCTCCTCACTTCTCACCGGTCCGTCAGAGAGACTGAGCGCTCCACTGGAGCATGGCCACAGGCACTGTGCTGAATACTGAAAATACACACACACACACACACACACACACACACTTTACACTTAGGAGAAAGGCAGCTGCTCATATACACACACAAAAAGAACCCCCCACAAAAAAAGTAAATGCCTGAAACTGGACAAAAAATACAGTGAGGTCAGTGTGCATTTCTGTTCACATGACATCACAATACTCACAAAATTTGTGACAAAATGCATGTGTTAGTTTATGTCTAAAGCAAATACCATGAGAGCCAGACGTAGCATGCTGCCCCAATGTGCAGTGTCGTGTTCACCAGCAGTCATAATTATGATTCATGTCTCAGTAAACAGCCATGCATGTACACTATGAGAACGTTTCCTACTGCCTGAACTGTGGGAAAGCGCAGCAACAGTACATATTGTATGTGGGTGTGTGTGCTGTTACAAATGCAAGTTGTGGGCTAAGTATAATTATTCTTGGTGACATACCTCACATGACTAATGAGTAAAATTTGGGCGCGTGGCGTCAAGCTCATTTTTCACAGGATGGTAGGTAAAGCTTCAGTGCGTTCAGCTCCTGTGGAATGCTGTTAAGGTCGTGCTAAACGCTCATACCGTGCTACTGCCTGATTAATTTTACGTGTTTGACTTGCACTGCACAGAAGTCGGTGGAACGCCAACAATTAGCAGACATGACACGTACTGACGTCACACTCATGTCCTTTTGTCACTGTTGTGATTAACTCTGTGTATTTTCAGCGCAGAGCAACAATGAATATCTCTGAGGGAATCCTGTGTCAACATCCTCACAGTTATACTTGTTGACATACAAGCAGCCTTTCTCTTATTAATGAAAGGCCATGACATGGCATGTAGACCAATGAAGACATTACAATAGTCAATACAATTTAATAACCCATTATTGATGTTGTTTAAAGCTTGGCAATGGAAGCGATCCAAGAGAAATAATGGCAAGCTTATACCTCATAAAAGTAAACTGACACTAGGATTTTTTATTTATTAACTTTTAAGACTCAAAGTAATGGCTACACCCGCATTTAACAACTAAATGTAAACCTTCAGGGATAAAGTAACATGAAAAAACAGCACAACAGGTAGTTAATATAATATTAAACTGTATGTAAAGTATAGAAAGTAACTGCCTGATCAGCTGCTATTCTGTCTAAATGCAACCCTTACTTTATATTGTTGCAATTACAGAAATATCTTTGCAACATAAATGGGCTTAGATATGTTGAAGCATTTGAAAAAAAAAAAAAATCAGATACTGACGGCTGTTGATGTTCATGACAGTTTCTCTGTCTGCAACAGAGCCATTAGCTAAAAGGTTCAGTTTTAAAATTCCAGAAATGTATACAATATGCTAATTTTCTCTAATGTCATGTAGACAGAAGCTGACGCATATCTTCGTTCACACTAACCTAATAACATTCAAATACATTTATTGAAAACTGAGAAGGTCCTTTAATCTCACATTATGCATTATTTATATTTCCTTACAAAGAGATGCATGCATTTGATTTTAAAAGCAATTAAACAAAAGACACAGAAAAATAATGCATAATATATCACACAGTATCCTGTAATGGAATCACAATGACAAAGCAAACCGTAAAATGTTTATATAGCATATGAACTGACTGAATAATAGCACTAACCATTACATTACATTATTTTGAAAAATAGCTTGCATGTCATCCTGCCAAACATGGGTGTAAATAAATAGGCTGTGCTGCCAGATTCTTTCCATTGTGCTAATGTCAGTAGTTGGTAATGATGACCTTTTAGATAACAGGTGTCACATATGAAGGTCTATTAGGTCAGGCTATCTATTGTTACACATGTGAGTATCTCATAGTGGTGGAGGAAGGGTTCTGGATGTACCAAGGCCAGATAAAAGCCACTGGGTGAGGGTACGGGTGCATGCTTATCATAATGGTTTCTTGGACATGTAGTCTTTTACTAGAGGTCGGGAGGTCATGGGAGAAAACTTCAAAATCTGTCTCACATTTCAAGAATCATGTCAGCCAACACACAGAACACAGTCAGGCACAGACATGAGACTTGTTTTTAAAGCGACTCAGTGGGGAGAAAAAACATGTTAGGAATGAAAGACGTCACAAGGCCTCTTGTGTATTTGGTCTTGGCCTTTTATGCAGTGCACTAATAATAAAGAGTCACAATCTAAAACAATGCATCAATTGCCTGTTTGACAACAGTATTGCTTTTGCAATAGAATGTGATACTATGAAAAGAAATGTGCAATTTCAAAATTTCAACTCTGCACTCATTTGCTAACAAAGAAGAAACAATCTCTCAGACAGTGGAAGCACAGGGACCGAAAAGGTTAAGCCTTGGAGTACTGGTGCACAAAGAGTTAAGTGAGCTCCGTGGGATAAAAGGCTTTGACAAACCTTCATATTCCTTTCTATAGACGCATCACAACAATACATCTGACAAGAGAAATGATCATGGTGTTCCATATAAGAAACATGTAGACTCACTTCTATTCAGTAATCGTTCATCTCTGTAATTTCCATTCAAATGAAAGAGCAGGTTGTTATTTGTAATGCTAATCCTGGGGATGTCTGTCTCCGTGCTGCATATATGTGCGGCAGGTACAATGTGTTTTTCTGTATTCTGTACACATGTTCAATCAGGACGAGAGCTTTGTGGATTCTAATCTCACACTTTTTGATCTCCAGATATCCAGGAGGAGAGGTTTGTGCACTGGAATCTGAGGCAAGTGTTTGTCTCCATATGACGAGAGGTTCAGCAGATTTACATTTTTCTATTAGTGGAGACAACTGTGGGACGTGACTACACAGAATCTGATTAACAGAGCTTGGTCTCGACTGTTTGGAAAACGTGTGTAAAGAAGGCTCGTCTCCTTTGCTGAGTGTAGATTTTGCAAAAGAATGTTTTACAAAAGGTCACTAACTTTCTCAGGGAAAGGGGAATCTATACTCAGAACTGGGCTCAGGAAGAAACTAACATACATGCATATATGGATATAGAAACACATTATAATAAGAATCATTGATTACATTTTCATCACACATTCAAAAATGCAGAAAATAAAAAGGAAAGAAAAAATTTAGTGTCTAGATAGAAAACAAATTTCAACAGTGGCCTGAAACTTGAGTTATTTGATGCATTGTGTCATTTCTCCTGAAGAGTATGTTCATTGTCACTGCGTCACCAAAAATGTGTAAAAAGGCAGACTGTGTCTGTCGATTATTCCCAAACTAAACACAGGCCATTAGGTCACTATTGTAGCCATTAAGACTGTATGTGTTCTTTCTTCATCCATCTCTCGTCCTGGTGTGTGAAGTCCAAAGACAAAAAAAGATATCTGCTCTATGGCCACCTCTCATTAATCCACATCCACATCCAGGTTAATCTCGGTGCTCAGGTTGAGGTAGAAGAAGGCGTAGACACAAAGGACAAAGAACAGGATTGCTGCGATGACCAGGAATGCGTCCTGAGAAGGAAATAGACAGTTTTAAGACAGCATGTTCTTCTGTAGAACTATTTATGTGTCTGATCACTTTGTCTGTCTGTCTTTATGCGCAGGAGCAGCTGTACTTTGTGTTGGCATTGTTCTATAATTATTGTATATTAGTGTTGTTGTCTATATTTGCCAAGTCCCTATTGTCTTTCTTTTCAACTAAATTTGCTGCATTCCTAATAGAATTTTTATCAGTCTCACTGTGTGTGTAAGAATATATTGTTTATTAGCTTGTTTTGAAAACTACTTTGTAAATATTAAATATTTAAACTGTCATTTCTGTAAGGCAAAAGTAATTATAGGAATGTCAATCAGCACACTTTCATCTCAGCCATTAAAGTGAAAATCTAGCTTAATACAAAGATGTAAACTGTTCAAAGTAAATTAAGCATGGTATAAACTAAGGATGTTCTCAACTACTAATTTCCATGTCAATTAATCAGAAATGTAAATTTAGACTAGTCGACAGTCAAAGAAGGATCAGAAGGATGTAATATTGGTTTGCAGAGTGTGGCTAATGTGAGCGGTGCAAGCACCAGCAGCCTACTCTCCTTCCAGGTTGACATCGACATCCACACGCCTTTGTTAAATGTGGATACGCATTGCTCCGGTAGAGTGGTTTATTCAGACACAGCCTACATACAACCTTATTTTAATTTTCAAGGCTAAAATACCACTAACCTGCACTGGGTTTATGAGATTGTCCCACTTTTCACCTCGCTGGTTTTCATCTGGGCATTAGCTCAGTCGTACATTAATATAATATTAATAGTTAATTTAATTAGTAATTCTGGCGCTGACTAAGCAAGAGTAGCAACATCTAATTAAATAGTTGACTAACTGCTACTAATTCAAACTATTGCAGGTAAATATGAAAACTCTGTATTAAACTAAATTTTCTGTCCACATATTACTGAACAGTCTAAATGTCAGCTCTGCTTGTTCTTCAGAAGCAGTTGACAAACAAACACTATAGTGGGCTGCTGGTAAGGTGTTGAAAACCATTTGAACCTTTTGACAGTGCTTGTCTTGGAAGGGTACATCTTTGTTTAGCAAACACATGTATTTGCAATCACTAATCTTGTGTTTCTTTACACCAAACAGGCATCATCACTGACTTTATTCCTGTTTCAGTGGGTAGATGACAAATACTGACGACTCTGTAATAAAAATTCTGGTGTTTTTAAAGCCATCCACACTGAAGGACATTTTTCGAAAGCTTTGTTTACAGTGTTGGAAATTGCTGCTGATTGAAAATCAAACACAGACAGGTGTGTTTTTTTAAATGTATCTGCATTTGTTTTGAAATGGTTTCATACTCTTAAACTCTTACACCAGAAACCTGCAGTAGGTGTCTCTGATGGACCTATTTGCATATCGATGACACAAACACTCTCAACTGCTTTGTGAGATTCACTGTGGGAACTTGTTACCTGATGAAATGTTCGGTGACACGGACGGTAAATATACTGCAGTAAAATTATGTTATACAATAGCTTAAATGTCATATAGTATATATTTATATCAAGTCAAAAGACTATGGGGTTTGTATAGTTCAGTCAAAGTGTGACAGCACATTACATACCTCTCAAGAATGAAGGGTTAATTTGTTTAAGGTTTTCTCTGATGCAAAGAGCTAAATTAGAATCATACTGTGGAGTAAAATTGGAGTCACATCCAAGAAAAAAAACTTCCAAAATGTACAGTATCACATTTCAGAAACCAAGCACTGACTGGCCGCAGTATTGTAATCCATTCTATCTGCAATCAGTCTCCACAGTTCTCCTGCCATTTTTACCGAGAAGTTAAAGTTTCTTCAACAAAATGGCCTATTTTCTTTTAGATTTTCTATTGGTTAATTGTCAAACAAATTGAGGCTTTCCAGAGGAGTGGCATTCAACTTGAAAATGGGAATTTAGAGCGCTCGTTCATTATGTGGCGCTCACTCGATTACAATCTTCATCAGCTGGAGTTTCATTAGGGCCACTCAGAGTATTGAACAATGCCAGTTATTCTTTATCAAGTGAACTCATTAGCAGCAAACTTTCTAATCAACACTGGAGAGCTTGGAGAGCTTTAAAAGAGTACAGTCTGATTGGGGGTTATTGAAAAAGAAATATTTGATTTGAACATGGAAATGAGTTTTTACATGCAAACTGGGCCACGACAAAGGTGCCATGACAAGTGAATTTAAAACACATGATTGTAATCCTACCACTCATAAAATGTGACTCCAATTTTTGCAGATAAAGATAATCTTATTTTCCTATATATGGATTCTTTATGACACTTGGACAAACAAACTACCATAACCCTGTCAAACTAAATCACTCTGCCACTGGGGCGATTCATCAAAATACATCAAATATTTGTTGATTTAGTGGTGGATTGGCGGAGGTTGAGATGAGTACCCCCCACTTAACTCTGAAGCGCTTTGAGTTTCTATAATAAAGCGCTATATAAATGTAATGCATTATTATTATTATTTGCATAACATGGCACAACGTGCATTGGCACATCGCAATCAAGTTCTGCGCCTGGTTAAAGCAGGTATTCCCCCAGAGAACAAGCTAAAAGTGTTTGTGTAATTCACTTAAAATTAATTTTCTAAATATTTCTTCATCGATCCCATATTAAAAGAAAATTCTATACTGCTGCAGTTGGTGGTAACGTAATGTGAATAGCATGCGTCACCCAACGTTCAGCCATTATATATTTTCTGTTTACTTTAACAGCCATGTATGAGTGAGAAAATGGCTTACACTAATGTTAAATATTGTTGTTACAATCTGTTGTTACAATCTGTGTATGTTAGATTAATTGATTAAAACATGATGCAATGTGAATATGAATGACAATTTGAGAAAAAAGAATCACTTCAGTAATTGCCATACGTAGCACGCACACAACCCACTGGCCAAACTGCAGACAGGAAAGACAGAAAGGAAAACAAGAGTGAGAATGAGAGCGAAAACAAGTGAGAGATAAGGCTCAGCACAAACGAGGGGTGGTGGGGGGGCTAATAATAATTCCTCTCTGACGAAGGGGGTGGGGGTGGGGGGTGACAATTAAAAAGGCGTCACAGCATCCACAGCTATCTGTGTACATGTTGTAGTGCCTAGTCATCAGCGGCATTGGTCTTCATTAGCCTCAGCCCACATTTATCTACATCCCGGCAGCCTCCAAACAGCTTTAAGTCCTCACTTAATTGGAAAACTTTTAAATTTCATGCACTTTAGTTTCATATATTAACCGCCAGGCTCCCACCGCTTGATTTACTTTTCTATTTTGCCTAGGCCTCGGAGAAAAGAGAACTGTTATCAAATCACGGAGGCTTGATTGTTTTCTGCTTTTTCTTGTGTTCTCTCACAGCTTTGAAAAACATGTCAAAGAGTTTGTAATTCTGCCGACAATATCGCAAAGAAAATTTTGTGTTTCTGACGCAGGTAAGCACTTCGTTGAATTGCCGCTGAAACAAAAGGACCCATGAAATTGCAAACCAGCCCCCCTCCTTTCTTTGCTTGAGGTTTCAGAGAGAAAGAGAACAGCTGGTTACAGTGACTTGTCTATGAAAACAATCTGGAGGGGTTTTGGTGAAAACACTTCAGTTGTAGGAAGCACCTGCACTTGATTGAGATCATTGTTTTCGAGTTGAGTGGCACACTGTGTTGACTCTTGCCTTGTCTCACAAACACACACACACACACATACATATACACACACACTCAGACGCAAACATCCAGCCTCTCTGCCCACATTCTGATGGAGACCCTTGGATGGGGCCCAAGCACATCTTCATCTTCATCGTGTGGCTCTCTCAGCAACGACAGCAGCTGCAGTACACTCGACATACTGGGAGCTGGGTCTCTGTCACCCTGGCGACAAGCCACAGCTCAGCAGACGTCCCCTCATCTGGTCCGCTTTTTATTCTCCTCCTTGGTTTGTTTGTGTGTGTATGAGCGTGTACGTCAGTCTGCATGTGCCTATGTGCTAAGCAAGAAAGATTCAGTGTGTTTGTGGCTGTGTGTGGGTGGCAGAGAGTCACAAGCTACAAACAACTGTTGGTGCATTTGGGCAGCAGCTGGTAAGCATGTATCCTCTGTGTTATTAGGTTATATTTCTTGACTGTGATATTGGGCTATATAAATAAAATTGATTTGACGTGCCTGGTTAAATAGAAGTTGCTGATGATTCTTTTAATTGCTCGGTGGCTGTAAAAGGTGATTTTCCACCTTGACGCCATAATACTTTCTTATCCAGGAATCAGCAAACACTTTACTGTCATACTCGTCCATTTAACATCCTTCCATGGGTGTAAAGTAACAGCTATTGTCAATATGAATTAATGAATCTATTTTTTCCAGATAAATCAGTATATCTATTTCAGGAAATACAACCCTGCCCTTTCTGTGCTCTTTAGGGACACTTACAAAAAAACATCTCCTAGAACAGCAAAAGTCTCATCACCACCATCACAACTCACTTTGAGTCTTTTCATAAAGGTTACTATAAATTAAATAGCATAAAAGGCCATAAAACCTAAAAATTCCCATGTGCTAATTGTCAACACTCCCAACCAACTTGAAAGTGTTGGTAGTGTTGGAAGGTAGTAAGGGTATAAAGGGTTAGGAGTACATAAGTTTTCCTTCTTCCTACTCCTTTTTACACATGTAAATAGAGGTTTTTAAGTACTGGAAAGTATGGAGTTTTACTTTGTTGTTCATTTGTTTTTACCACTATTCTTTGTTTCATTGATTATTTTATTTTTATCTTATTTATATGTTCAAAATAAAGATATCAAATCAAATCTAAAGTGTGAATGAGCCTCATAAACCTAATGGCCAGCTCAGATAACAGATCTAGTCTACTTCAGTTAGAGGCTAACACAGACGCTACATTTTGGAATCAGATTTTCACTTCAGCATCCCTCACAGTTAAATACTGATACTTTTTGCTTAAGAATTTTTTAGCAAGGAGTCTTGATGGTAACTACTGTTCCTCCTTCAAGACAAAACAAACTGCTTCATCACTCAAGTTGTATTTGTATGAACATACAAATTGATAAATGTAAAACTGATTTGAAAAGAGAAAACATATTTACAATTCTGTGCAATGACAAAAAAAAAAACTATATAGTCTTACAACATACATTCATGACGCTGGTGATGACGTGACATTCATGACGCTGGTTATCTTATGGAAGATAACCAGCGTCATTATCTGGAGCTTCCATCCTCTGTCAATTCCATAAGCATCCCCAACTTTCTAGGCTCATCGGCTAAATAAGACCGAGGGAAAACAGTGCAGAACTGAACAGAAGGCTAGTGTGCCAATTAGACAAGGCAGCAGGCTTGTTTCCTGTGCTGCAAGCAAGTCTGCTGGAGCTACTTCGAAGGGGCTTCTTCTTCTTCTTCTCTGTGCAAAGTGAGGAGAGACTGCATCCGACTTCCTGCCAGTTGCTTCATCTTTGCTGTCGTGACCCCATGCCATCCAAAGTGTGAAGGAGCTGCACAGGAAATATGTCCACGCTTGCATTCAAGCAGCAACAAGATACCTCTGTAAACACAGTGACTCACTGTATGTGTAAGAACAGGCACAGATTCAACAACAGGCTGGTTTACACTATTTCTGAGGTCAATGCTTTGTGCAGCGCAACAGCTGATCACTGCTGGGGGAACAGAAGTTCTCCCTCTCTCACTTGCTCTTTCTGAGTCTCTCCATCCTCTTCTCTGCCAACTCACCCAGACTGTCCTGCTACTAGGATAGCCCAAAGACAGCCTGTCCTGGCAGCTGCCAGATTCTCTGTGCCGGCATGTCTGCTGGCCCTTCTGAGATGCCAGCTGCATCTGAGACCAGCATCTTAACCAGGGACATGGTGAAAGAGGGAGAGGAGAAGGAGAGAAGAGACAACACTCTTTGCACACTGCAACATGCCTCCAGAAACTGCAGCCAAATCATTTCTGTCAACCAAAGGTTCAGAGACAGAGCGGGGGGGGGGCTTTCTTCTTTCATCACAGAGCTGTGTAAAAATCACAACTTCATATAACACCAAAAGGAGTTGATAGGAAAGCAAGCATGACCAAATATCCATTACATTTGGGCTGAATTTCAATAAACTTGGGGCCAAAGGGTCTAAGTCGGTTTAATGTGCTCGTCCCAGAGGTATTTTTAATCCGACCTCTGAAAATTCCCCTCGTCTTGGGCGTAAAAAACCTGAATTATTCATAAGTGATATCAATATTTCAAGATATGGACTAATCTAATTGGATTAAAGACGTGCCTAATGAAGCCTTGCGTGTCTAAGAGATGCATATTTTAAAACCTGACCATTTCACCCAGTGTTTAATCCTCACTATGATTTGTTCATTTCTGTGTACTATGTGCCAACTGAAGCTTAATGAGGAAGTACACCCTATTGGCTTTTGATGAACTGTAAACAGAACCAATTTTTAATGCCATGAAGGAAAATAAACATGCAAAAAAAATGTGAACATTGGACATGTCTGAATCATGTTTTCTTACAACTGATTTTCACTTTTGGCAGCTATAAAAATCACAGAGTGCCTGATATCATGTGATGCTATCTGCAATTTCAGAAAGGATTTAAAAACCTATGAAGGTAGTTCACAAGCTATTTCATTGGCAAGGGCTTACTCTATATGGAGAAACCTCGAAATAGTAAAACTGTTTATTGGTAAGCCAACTGATTGAGGAAAAGCATAAACAGAGGTGCCACGTTTGCCAGAGTGATAAACGTGGAGTCATCCATCTTTGCCTGCACAACAGCTCCTAATCGCTGCAGTGTGACAAAGCAAAGGAGAGAGATGCAATTTTCTATCCTAGCAAGGCCCTCACATCCCTTTACTTTCACATTACCCAACTCTATCTTATCACATCCTTATTCCTTCTCTTTTCTTTCTCAGCTTGTTACATTTCCCACCTCTCTCTCACTGTCCCTCCCCATTGCTCCTTTAACATTAAAGGAATAAAGAAACCCTCTGAATTTCCTAATCCTTCCAGGAATTCATTTTGTGTCTAAAACCTGTGTTATGTCTTCTTCTTTTTTGTAGAGTATTGTAAACTTCATTCTATGGAGGTCTCTCCAATTCCTTCCTTTTCCCAACAACAGCTTTCAGCATTTGTACGGATCTTCAAAGGATAGGTATGGGGCCACATCACATCATTTCAGGTAGAAAGATAATGTTACATTCCCAAAAGACCAACACTAAGATGTACGAGAGCTAAGCGTCAGGGATATGAAATGTGATCCAGTTAGACACGTTCTAAACTAGGAAAGCAGACAAATGTAAAGAAGATGGTTGGAAGACAGATAGGCGAGCAGACATAATGGAAGACATGCAGATACAGACTTCAGTAGTGCTAAACTAAAGACAAAGAAAGTTCAAGCCAGTCTCACCCTGAATCCTGAGGAATTCTTCTTTGCTTCAGCTTTCAGCCGTGTGGCCTTTAAGACCGACTTTGTCTTTTTGTAGTCCTGCTTACCTGAAAGAAAGAAAACAATTGAAGCACCCGAATCAAATAGACATACACCGCTCAATCAGCTGGTTTTCAGCTTGATCGTCCATAAAAGGATGAACGGGGCCAATAACTCTCACATATCCTATTCTGTACCAGTGAAATTTACACGCATGCTGTGCTGCATGATGGTTCAAGTCACACACACAGCAACACAGACACTAACCAACTACTGTCACAGCCACACATTCATACACACGGTCAAGGTTACATATCAAGTTCTCCACAGTAAAGTGAAGAAGACACAACTCTCGTAATTTGAAAATGGTCTGTAGATCCAAAATAAGCTGTGTTTCCCCACACAGACTTTAATTGTGCAGACCAACCAGGTAGATTTACAGTTGCCACAGTAAGCTATATTTGGCGGACATTTTTAGAACTTTGCAGAGAAACACAAAAAAGAGAGAGAGACATTATCTGGTTAGTTACGATTCAGAGGGTGGCGATGTGATTATAAAACAATTATTGATGCATCCTCATGTACCATTTTTTTTCTGTACAGGATTTTTGGATAATTACTAATCATTTAATTTGTACATTAAAATTCAAAAGAAAGATCTTCCTAAAAGCTGAAAAGCACTAGTTTGCATCCCTAATTTACTTCATTAACCTCAGCTTCATAATCACCACTTTCATTTCCTTAACAACCAGTTAAGGAAACAAGCTTAGACTGAACTGGTTTACAGCTCTGTCCTGTATACACACTGTACATCCTGATAATTATAATTATATATATATATATATAATTGTACATCCTGATAATTATAATTATATATATATATATATAATTAGAATTATCAGGATGTACAGTGTGTATACAGGACAGAGCTGTAAACCAGTTCAGTCTAAGCTTGTACCTGATGTTCTCAATACTTGACAAGTAGGTAAGTTAGCAATGACACACAGATAATTAACATTACTTTGTTACTAATTTAGCTAACATTACATAACAGCCAAAAAACGTGCTGTATAGGGGAGATGTTAGCTAGAGCTAACCGCCTTCACTTTCTAGCAGTTGGGGAAAAGGGTTTTCAAAAAGTCCAGGTTTAGCTGGAAATTTACTAGAATAGACTTCAGCTCTGTAGCTTGTCAAGATTAAAGCGGAGCTACCATATGTAGGTGTAACCCCCAACCCCACCACCCCCGCCTCGCAATCGCTGCACACAAAAACACACATGATTTGACTATAGGCAAGACTTGACGATTCTGATTCGACTTAGTTGGAGATAGTCCTACAATTAACATTTAATAACTGATTTTTGATTTTGATTGTTTTTAGAGAATTAATTCAGGTTAAATTTAGAATTAGGTTTAGGTTAAAGTTAAAGTAAAGTAAAGGGTGAGAGCTGAGGTTAGACATAAAGTTCGGAGTACTAACCAATTAACATTTAATAATTGATTTTTGACATTTGTTAATCGATTCAGAATCTTCCACATCCACATCATGATGCATCTAAGAATCAATTTTTTCTCATGCACGGACCAGTTAAAACAACACTGAACACCAGTCCCAATGTTATTCTGTACCATGTTGGTTTTGATCATTTCGATAGACTCTGTCATTAACAACAAGCCTCCTCCACATGTGGCTCACCTGCTGCTGTGAAAGCACAATCACAGATAAAAAAATTTAAATTGTGAGTTGTGTTTTTCAGGCAGGTGGAGAATTAAGTAGAAGTGAAATGGTGAGATAAAAATAACCAACCAGAAATAGGGTAAATTATTTAAATATTTTCAAGTAAAATATATAGACTACTATGGTAACTACTACTATGGTAACCATAAGTTATTAAAAAGTCAATGTTTTATTATGAACACAACAGGTTTCATTCAGTCTCCAAAGGTTATTGCTGCCTGGCCAAAAAAATAGTCCCTCACCAGCAAATGTTTTGTATTTTTGCTTGATAAATTACATAAAAATGCAATTGACATCCATTTCTTTCATTTAACTAATCAAATAACGGACAGATGATAGTTTTTTTGGTGGGTTTTCTAGGTGCTGGTAGGCAGATCTATGACCTTTAGACAGAGCCAGGTTAGCCATTTCAACGGTTCCACTCATAATTGCTAAGCTCAGCCAACTATCTCACTACTACAACAGCGATCTTATATTTATTATCTGAAACCAAATTACAAGCACAATATTGCAACTCATGGGACTAGCAAAATCTACTGTAAAATGAAATGTCACATGGTTAACTAAATGAGGCAAGTGAGAAAAAAAGGCTAAATGTAATACTAAAATCTGCACATGCATCCAAGATACAAAGAATCTTTTCTGGCCTGAGCTGCACGTAGTGCACCTGTACTTGCTTGAGTTCTCATGGGCTCTTGTGGGCAAACCGGCCACCTGGCCGAGTCTGCTGTGTGTTTGTGTGAGTGTATGTGAGCGAGCTTCACATGAGGCAGAGCCGGCTGTCTTGGTCTAATTAGAAACAACACACTGCAGGAAAGGGAACTTTGCTAACAATAGGGTGGAAGGGCAACAGCTTGCTGAACAGTGTGTGTGTGTGTGTGTGTGTGTGTGTGTGTGTGTGTGTATGTTCTGCTTCTATCTTTGTGAGAACCAATTTATACACTCAGACGATAGACATATTGGTGTACTTAAAGATGTTTTTAGAGAATTAGTTCAGGTTAAATTTAGAATCAGGTTTAGGTTAAAGTTAGGTTAAAGGGTGAGAGTTGAGGTTAGACATGAAGTTCGAACTAAAGGAGTTAAGGAGTACTAACGTTCAAGTTATTTGCTGGGGAATAGATGGATGGTTCTCATAAGAAGAGAGGTACAATAAAGGAATATGTGTGTGAGACAAAGACTATACGCCCGGGTCAGCTTCTAGGTTTTCTCAGTTGTTGATGTGACATGCGGAGGCCACCTGAAGTTTTTACTCCCAGCCAATTAAGCCTCATTTACATTGAACAGGAGCAAAAGGAGGAGAAAGGAGCGGAAAGAAAGAGTCTGTTTCGATCTGGATAGGTTGTGGGAGACAAAGAGTGAAAATGAACTAGTGAGAAAGGAGGGCTGAGGCAGTGTGTACGTGTTGTGATTCTGAAAACAAGCAGACAGAGCTCCATACCACTGAGTATCATGTCTCCCGGGGAGCAGAGGTTCTCCTCTTCTGGGGGCAGCCATAGAGGAGAGAGGAGATGACCATTAACATGGCGTTAAGCAGATGATCATTCTCACTGCAGGTACACACACACTCTTTTTAAACCATTTCACTCCCCCTACTTGTTTTTCACTTCCCATCTCTTTCTCCATCCCTCCTGGTCTCGGACTCATCCTCCACCTCCCTCTGACTCAGTGGAAAACTAATAGAAATGGGGAGCATGTTGCCACGTGCAGACAGTGAGCTAGTGGGAATTCATTAGGAGGGCCACTGGATGTCTCCTCCACTTGTCAGAAAGTGGAGAGGGGGAAATTTGATTGGAGGGCACCTCAGGTTGCTCATCATTCACAGAAATTGCTGAGACTTACAGACTCCAAAATGGCTGGTTTTGATAATGTAAGACTAGAGGATGCTACATCAAATGCTACAAATTCCATATCAAAGGAAAAAAATACAGAAACCCACATAGATTGTGAAATTGTATAAAAATGTACAGAGAAATATTCAGTAGGTAATTATCTTGTTTGAATGTAACATGCAGAGAATTTAAGGTTAATTGGCCTCACATGGCAGCTATAAACAGAAAGAGCCATGTAGAGAATGGGGTTGCACTTGACAATTGTTTTTGGATGAGAGCCACCACTGTAAAGGAAAGGGGTACACTGGATTAATAACACAAGACAAAACTGTAGCATCACTGAGAAACGAAATGCGGCACAATAATTGTTTTATTGTGATTATCTTGTTATCATAATCGTTCAAAGCCAAAATTGTAATTAAAAATAAAATGCATTTAATTGTACTGCCCTGTTATCTCTCTACATGACTCCACTGAGCAACCACAGCAATGAAGTAGCCTAAGTAGGCTACAGCAACTAAGAGTATGGCGGTGCTTATGGCAGAAAACCTGAAGCGTCCAAGAAAGGTTTCTGATGGTCCAGAAACTCAACATTCAGAGGAACGGATTACAGTCAACCGAAAAAAAAAGAGATCAGCGAGTACAAACACGAACTAATTGGAGTAGCCTTTCTTGGGACAAGCTCACCTAGAAGAATACATCATGAGCACGCATCAACACTGTTGGAGTAATTACTCTCATTGCCAGAAGGGGAGACAAAAGCTCCACACTGCAGGTTTAAATATGAACAACATAAACATTTACTTGATATGAAAATGTCATTTTCCACATATCTGGAAAATAGCATTCCTCTCATACTGCAACAATGATCGAATGTGCAAACCAGGTTACCCGGGGGGAAACTGTAGAAATCTATGATCACTGTTTTGCACGCTGTCCTGTACTCAAATAAGTAAAGAGGAAAAATTTGTGGTGGTAAACTTGTTCCTAGTCAAAATGGAGACATGGAGTCGTTTATATGCAAAAAATCATCACAATGCAATACACCCTTAACCATCTGGTAAGAATCAATTCTTAACTGGAGCAAAATCAAAATATTAACTCCAAGTAGAATTATGAATAGTTGTTATCGAGGAGAGATGCCAAAGAATTACAACAGGCTTTGTAAGGTGTAAGGTCTCCTGTGGTTTGTTTACGTGGGTCTGGAGCACACACGCACATACACAGTCCTGATGATATTGCATTGGGCTTATGAGCACTCCTATTTGTCACTGCTGTTCCCCTTGCTGCACCGGTGCTGTAGACACTTTCTGTCACCAATTATCTACCTGCGCTGGGCTACACAACGTCCTCCCATCCCTCCATGCTTCTACCTGCCACGCTGACAAGGCATCACTGTCCTCTTGTACAGAAACGACAATGCTGTATCTCAGAGGAACATTAGCCCTTGTAAGGCGGCCTAGAGTGCCTGCTGAGAGGCTTCCCTGAGTGTGTCTTTCATTTCAGTCTTCACTGATTTCATGTCAAGAGAAAAATGAAACTGCCCCTCTTCCCTCACACCACTTGCTGTACTTACTGTTCCCCTTAGATGCGTGGTTTCATGGTTCTCCTTTGCTGGTTTGTTACTGCATTTAACTGTAAAAGGTGTCTGATTAAAACTGAGGAGAAATTAGTTTTTATCTTGAGCTATTGTTCTGCGTAGCATAACAAGACAGGTAGGGGGTATTAGCTAAAATTAGCCGCATGTGATTGAGCTCTCAAGGGAAGGAGGGGGGAAAGGTATGTGATTTGTGTGTCACACAAATTGGCCATTAAAGTGAAGCTAGAAGAGGGGTTAGACATGTCTAGTCTTGTGTCGTATATACTCTTGTGTAAATATACTGTATGTAGACCACAGACTGTATATAAAAAATGTAGATGCTGAAATTCAGTGCCATCTTTACCAAAACCTGAACGTATCATCAATGATAAAACCTATGTCAAGATATTGCATTAAAAGCATTCCTGCCAACTGAAACAACAGTTAAATACTCCAAAGTGGGGCAAGACAGTGAAAAGACAGTTCGGGTGACACACTCACTTAAGAGCAGAATTCAGATTATTAACAAAAAGCAGCAAGTAGACAAAATACAGTACAGGACAACTGCTTCAGGCGGAACAGACAGATGATGGAGGGGAGAGTCAAGAGTGTTGCAGAGTTACTCAACTAGTTCCTCTGTTAACTTCAGACTTTATTCTGAATGCTTTAGTGGTTAATTTTAGTGTGAGTGGATCATATATTGGAAATAGAACGATAACATTTAGTTTACAGATGCACCGATCTGATACTGCTATCGGATATCGGCCCGATACTGACTCAAATAGCTGGATCAGATATCGGTGACAAGGGGGCCGATCTATTCAATTCAATTATACTCATACTACACGATGAAGCATCACGTAGTACAGCCATGCATAGAGAGAGATACAGAGACAAGGGGTCAGCTGTTTGTAGGTAGTTCATGCTTGATGAAGCCTGATGTTCATTCATTTCCCCAGTCTCTTCTTCACAGTGAGGAATATAGGTTATTCATTTTACACTTGTATCGGGCCGATACCTAAAGCCCAGGTATTGGCATCAGTAACGTGACTGAAACGGTCGGATCATTGCATCCCTAAGTTAGTTGCCTTGAATTATGAATTACTTACTGTTTTAATACCCATCATTTTCTTCTTTAGTCTTAGTTGTGTGAGACTGTGTCAACAACAGGAAATATTTAGTTCAATTTTCAATACAAAAAAATATGCTACAAAAAGGAAGTTAAGTACAAGGAACAACCTGATAATGAATGACTAGATTCCTCATCATTATCTACTATAATGTCATCAAATCTGTTAATCAGAAACAACTCACTAACAATTAATTAACAGGTTTTTCCTCAGTTGCCACTTGGTAACTATTCATATTTTAGTGTACCATATTGTAAAGTGTTGCCCATAAAATAATTATACCTATCAACGTATCCACATTTTGGCTGTGCACACGTAAGCCGCATACAATTGTTTGTAAAAATATTAAAATTGTGTCTAGGCTCATTAAGTCACAGCTGAGGAACAGTACCACCTTTGCCTCATTTTGTGCCAGGAAAAACCCTGCTTTAATGGACTATACAGTATTCAAGTATTCCTTTACGCAATGTTAATAGTCTGTCAGGCAGGAAACTATCTTTGACAGTGTCCTGGCAGAACTGCCTCATGCTAAGTCACAAAGCTTGCATCAAACAATGCGTCTATCTGTGGTCATGTCATGTCTTGCACAGTTATTTGTAACCTCATGATAACAACCTAACACCACATTTAAATTTCATGCATCATGTTATAAAAGACAATTTAACTGAAAACATGTTACTTTTACCAGTGAATAAAGAGCTGACCCAGAATTACATTCTGACACACACACTATGCCATTAACTGTTTCCCCAAGTTGTTGTCTTCTTGTTTATATCTCTGTCAATTAATCCGCAAAATCCAAAATTAGCTACGGCAAAAATGTTTAAATTACAGTAATACCATTTACAGAAGCTCCTAATATCACTGTCCATTGATATCACTGGTCTATGTCAAAAGAAACACAAACATACCTGAAGAATTCAGCATGTGTGTCTGTGTCTGCATAAGCACTACATACAGAGTGATGGGGTAATTTGGACAGACAGGCCACTGTCCAGTAGTTTCTGAGAGCCCTGGGACGATTCAGGCAACTCACTGACAGCATGTCTGACAGTTCCTCATACTTTGTTTTGCTTCTGTGTCTGTGTGGCGTGGTGGCCAAATAGTCAATGTCCACATGGTGCTGATCACTTGCATCTGCCAAGATGCATGGTAGTGAAACTGGAGGGCTAGTGCCAGACACGTGGGAGACATTTATGCCTTGTCCTGCATCATATGAGGCGGGGAGAGGGGATGCAACATCTCGCAGTCCACGTGAAGAAAGACAGTAAAAGCCTATAAAACTAGCTTAGTAATAAATATTATGCTTAATATAAAGACAAGAATAAAACTACAGAATACTACCTTTTAAAGCCAATAATTTCCATTTTGCAATTCTGTACTTGTAATTTTGGATATCTGTGTAGACAATTTTCCCTAGTTTGTTCTGCAGGCAGCAGCAATCATTACTTCAACAGAGTGACCACCTGCACATCCACGTAAGCACACTATAGCTTTACCTCTCCTGAAGGCAGCTTGGCACAGTCAATTAAAACCGGCTTAATAATGGTATTTAAAAAGAGTGTCAACACAGTGACCCTGTGATGGCCATCTGACATGACAAAAGCACTCTGGCAGAGATGATGGTACAGCCCGACAATCTGGACTGCTGCTGTTGTTCCATGAATAAGCCACCCTATTACGATTTCAAATTACCATGTGTGGCCTGTTCAAGCTCTGAAAAGACCCTGCCCCATGCTATCTTTGAACATTTCATTTTCCTCTCCGATGTCTTTTCCCCCTCCTTCTCTCTGTTTTCCACCTTTTCTGTTAAACAGTGGTTCACTGAAATTGCCTGATGGCCATTCTTTTCAAAAAGAAGGGGGAAAAAAAGGTAGAAATTGAGGGGTTGGAAGGAGGAGGAGGTAAAGAAAGGACCAAAGTGCCCCTGACACCTGTGTTACATAGTTTTGAATTGATAAGAAACAAAACTAAATGGGAAGGAATAAAGAAAAAAAACAAGATTTCCTACACCTCTGGTAGGCGATGTGGGGGAGAGTTATGTTATGGTTGTCTCTCATTTGTTGAACATGTTGGGTTTACACAATAGCAGACGGTTAAGAGCTGCCTATGGGCTAAATAATCCTATTCTTGAAAACATACACAATTGTTACGCTTCTTTTTATGTCACCCTGTCTCTTCAAGCATGGTAGAGTACAAGACTGTCTTAACAGACTATCACGTGTCTGAGAAAGACAAATATTGCTATACTAGTCTGTGTAACGATGACTGTTTTCATTTCAGAGAATTAACACATTCTTACAAAATACAAAACAAGATGTAGGCTATCCGCTGCAAAAAGTATATTGTGAAAGTGATAAAAAGAAACAAAAATGAGCATTAACAGAAAACATTTAGCTTAAGAGACCATCTCATAAGTGCTGTTAACACAAAAGTAACACCAGGAAATATAAAACCTGAAATAATAAGAGGATATGAATCACCAGGGGCCAACAAACCATCATCCACTGGGAGGAAGGGAACCAGAACAATGTCGTAGTTGACACAATTTTCAGAAGGGGGGATGTGGATTAGTACAAAACATTTTAATTGACAAATTGAAGAAAACAAGAAGGTAACACATTAAGACCAGAGGGGCGTGATGTTTTTAAGACAGAAAATCCATCTCCATTCAACCTGTAGTAGGAGTCTATCCACATCACCCCATCTTACAAATTGATGATGATGCTCAAAAGCAACAAGACAGACTAAGTTAAATATTAAGTCATCTGGGATCTACGCTTGTACTGTATGTCTGACCTCATCCCTGAGCATGAGCCTGAATCTTTTTGTGTTGTAGTTCGGTGGAAGACTTCTGATTGATGGGATGAAGTGTTCTTGTTCTCTAAAACTTCTTAGTCTTACTGAAACAGGACCACTATTGCAAAAAACCTGCTTCTTAGACTTCCCACAGCCAGAGGTCTCCCGTGTGGAGACACGGTGGATATACTTGATAATTCAAGGTGACCTGCCAGTTTTATAACTTTGTTATATTATTATAACATCTTCTGAATTGTGTCACTCTTTTCAGCCTTCCGCTTTGGATCGTAAAGCGGGCACCTTTCGTGTTTAATAAACTACTTGCAAGCTGCACTTCATGTACACAATATGCCACTCTTGGGATCTGAAGTAGAAGCCTTAATCCTATAAGGAGAACAGAGCTTTTCTTTGTGTGTGTGTCATAGCTGCTCACAATTATCCAGCTTTGCCACTGGCGACCTTTTGGTTTTGCTCCACAAGAGGAAAACAAAAACAAAAAGACATGATATGAGCTGTGATCTTCAAGCAACCACAGCTGGCATGCTAAAGGGGACCAAACTTTTGATTGATACCAACCATATTGCCTTAGTTTAGCCTTTGTGATGTAAGAGGAAAGATGGGGAAACAAAACACCGCAGGAATAAATTGGTATTAAAGTTTGACAAAACAGCTTCTGACATGATATCAAAAGAGGCAGTTTTTTTAAGCGCGGAATTCACTATCCGTCAGTGATGTGACCTTAGATGCAGTTTGCTCGTCTCCAAGTGTAATTCCTTCCACAGCTTGTACACTGGTTCCAATCCAGTGAGTCTGGTTAAGTTTTTTTTGTGCAAAGAGATTATGTTAATGTTTGCGTAGCCATTGTTACTATCTTCAAAAACCTTGAGCTGTTTGGCAGTTTTGTGAAATACATCAAACTACCACAGAATTGCTCAATGCAATACAATATCGCATGTGATTTATTGAGTGTGACGTTAGCTTCTTTCTGTGAGAGAATGCTGCACTGATTACTGTGTTGTGGTAAAATTGCCCACATCATGTACTGAGTTATGATTTTTGTTTGTTACACAACAAGCCAAAGACCCATCTCAACTGTCAAAAAGCATTACGGGCGTATTTACAGAAATTATTGTTTTAATTGTCAGTTAATACATTGATTATCTTTTTGATTAAACTGTCAATCATTTATTGTAAAAAATGTCACAGAGAATGTATTTTATTTTGTAAAACAAATGAAAGCATTCTGAGCATGTCTTTAGATCGGTTTCTAACCAATGTCAAACTATCAAATCAACTGACAATACCAAATATATTACTTGAACATTACAGCTGACTAACTTACTGATGAGCAACAATTTGATTAACCAGCACCAGGATGAATGAGGACTCACCAATCTGTTTCCGGTACTGATCAACTGGTAATCTGGTCGCACTGGCATCCTTCTTCCCCATTCTCCTTCTCTAGCCTGACAAAAAAATGACAAAAAAAATAACTTTTTCACAGCTGGGTCTCAATTTTACACCTGATCGTTTAGTTTAATCAAATAAGGATATAGCTCCCTTCCTGTTGCTGTACACTGAGATAAATTGTGAAATCTGCAGGAAGGATTCAAGTTAAAATACAATTATATATACAGTTCTGTAGTCAGTTTTGATCAGGCAGATGGTTTATCTTTCACATACATCTGCTAGAGATAATTAAATTAAATCCCACCACCTTCCACGTGTGTTATGTTCACAGTATGTGCACTTTCTATCCATCTCATTTAGTTTAACACCTTCTCCCTTCACACCATGAGCTCTTTCTGATTACCCTGACAGCTCACAGGGAAGAAGATACAAAGAGAAAGAAAGAGCTAGGAATAATACAAATAGCGTCCTTAGGACTAACACTATGTAAGTGTGGGACTGTGTGACAGAATAAATGCCAGTGCGTGAGGCTGTGCATTTATATCAAAGCATGGGTGTGTATATTGTACAACCACCTGAAATGAATATGCCACAGTGATAAAACTCAGTGTGTGTGTGTTTGTTGAAACCATACAACATACTTGTTTCTCAGTGAGCACTCTACATTCCAGACAGGCTCCCTCACACACTGCATCAATCAATATTGTAGCCTTTTGTTTAAAATTGTGGAAAAAGCAAGTATGAGTCAAGGGGCAGGCCAGTGCTTTCTGATGATACTCTCCCTTTGACCGGTTCTCTGCCCGAAAATTTTAGCATGATTTGAAAGACAAGTGGGATTGGTTTTGACAAATAATGCTCAAAATCCATCATGTCCTTCTAGTCTAATGAGGATTAGATTTTTTTAAGCATGTTTAAGTGTGACAGGGAAGAAATGTGTGAGCAGGTGTGCACAGGGGAGAACAGAGAGGAGAACAGGAAAGGTATCTATGTGCATCCTAGGAGAACAGGAGTGGTGAAGAGTCTAGAGGAGCAGCCGGGGAATAGAGGAAAGAGACTGAATTAGCATGTTCAAGGAGCGTGGCTGGCTGACTGATACCTTCTCATGGGAGACTGCCGCCTTGGGAAACCTGAATTTTACCTTACACTGAAAACACTGCTTTCAGCTACATTTCAAACACTGTTAGTGCCAGCAGAGAAGGGGGGTTGTATGCACAGCTATTGTTCTCCAGCGTTTGAAAACCAGAGTCAGCAAATTAAAAAGAAGTGAGAGGAGGACAAAAGGAAGAGAGAAAATTGTCCAACTGTAATGTTTACAGTTGGACACAGTAGGCTCTCAGATTTGCTGGCTCTGTTGTACTGTGCGTCCGCCATCGCATTATTTTATATCTAAATTGGCAAAAGCAACACAGTCGAAGCCTCTGTGATCACCTGTGGTCATTCCACTCACTGAAATTTCAACAGATGTGTTACAGTATATTTTGCATTTGCAACAGTGGCATATGAAACCATAACAAGGCAATCTGCTGACTTTTAGAACAAATATCTTCTGTAAGCATAGTGACAGGAGCATTGTTGGTGCCTTTCTTTCACTTTTTAATATGTTTGGATGACAAAGCTGATATTACATTATAGTCATTAACAGTGTTTAACATAACTTCAATTAACTGGAAACCTAAACTAGGCCTGGCAAGTAAATCTAGCATTTTTTAATGATGGCTAACAGTTGTTCTTCTAATTAGAAGCCTAGGGTTCCATCCCTGGTGGAACTACTTAGCACTGTGCAAAACAAATTAATTTAAGGGAGAATTTCTCCTAAATTGAAGTCACAAATGTTTTTTTTATTTACTTTGCACATGGTTACGATTATGGATGTGCCAATAAATCGATACAGCAATATATCATCATACATTTTTATGATACTGTATTGATATTCCAGCTTATCACATAAATATATTTTGAAAAATAAAAATAGCACTTTCACGGTTAACATATAACTAAAGTCTCCATTAACACATTAACTGACGTAGCATCACGATTGCGATAATCTTAACATAAACTACACATTTTGCTTCACATCCCTAAGATCCAGAATGACATATTTTGCAAATACTTACATATGTTTACTTTGCTCTGTGTGAAATAAAAAACAGCAGCTAACTTCACTGGCTTGATCTGCTCCGCACTGATTAGCTACAGCAACCCCAAAAGTTCAAACGAAACTTAAAATTCCCAGTGGCCTAAAATAAATAGATAAATAAATAAATAGTCACTAGGTGGAGAAAGGGCAGCACAACACTGAGTCATTGAGCAGTTATCAGGTATAGGTGGTAAGCAGTAATTTCACATTTCATATATAACAACGTGATCGGGCCCGATTTCCAATCTCGTGATCGGATCTGGACATCCCTAGTTAAAATACGCTCAGTTTCCAGCTTATCAGCTACACCTCCTTATAAGCTACGCAGTCTGATACATCAGTCCTGTAATAAATTCTAACCTATGAAGAATATGTTAAAAAAAAAGAGGTGTTGGTTTAATTTAATATTTTGTCTACCCTCAGTGATATTTATTGGGTGAAAAAAATTGTAATAATTCTTAGTGTAATAACTCTAACATCTTTCTAAAACAGTTTCACCAAAAAAAGATAACTAGCCTGCATTAGTTTTTGCTAGGTGGACCTAACAAAATAGGGACTGGGTGTAGGTTACATGCAACTTCTATAGCATAGCTTGGTGTTCGGTGGCATTGTGGTGTCTGGCATTTACAAGTAATCACAGCTTTCTATCTGTCAGCATTGTGGCAATGACCTAACACTGTGCTGTTAACAGACTATATGCATGCATTTGCACCTTTCTTCTCTCTGCAGTCTCGAAGAGGAAGAGGAAAGTCTTAGAGCTTGCAGGACTCAAAAGGATATCATTCAACTCTACTAACTTAAGCATTTCAGTGGAGATGTAACGTGAACTTCAACTGACAAGTCTTCATAAATTGGATTCACGAATCGATACTTACACTGATCTTGTTTATCGAGAGAATACGTCGCTTAGTAGAGGTGTTTCTGCTTTACGAAATGCCTGGCTGCTGTATGTGGACACGCGAGGACGGAAGTCTTGACGGTTTTATGGTACTTTGATCCAAATTTCGCAGGAATACCAACACACCACTTCCTCCATTGCAAGTTCCTGGTTTACACGTCAACACTGATGACAGAGCCGATTTTCAGCCAATCAGAAACGAGTATTGTCAAGTTGACCAACAGCACGAGCCCAGGGACGGGGCGTTCAGACAAAAACAACAGAGGAGCGCGTGGGGTTTGACAGTTGTGACACTCCCACTCATTACAGGGCACAAAACCTCCTGGATCTCAAATCTGTATTCACTTATTGATATTACTAGGCTAAAAAATATAATTGGTGAAAATTACATTTCTATTTAATCATGTACATCAGCGTATTACAGGTTATTATTTTACATACAAGTTACATTTCAGTTTATGAACTATAATGCATTGTTATAGATTGGATTAACGACAGCATAAGTACTATAAATATACTCATCTAAAGTAACTATTCATATATTATTACATTAATAACAGTGATATAATAATATGGATGGGGAACACTTTGCATAATTAATATTTTTAGATTAGATAGATACTTAAAGTACACTCTGTTGTTAATATAAAAAACTTTACTTGTAATTGAGTATTTTTATTCTTTGGTATTCCTTCTTTTACCTTGGTAAATTATTTGAATCGTTCCACATTTGCAAAAGATCATCACAAAGACCATGTGTACACTCTTGCATTTCCTAAAATTGGAACATGTTATTATTGTGACAAAGACACATTTTCTATTAATTAAAAACATCATATTAGTTTGACATGTTGGCCTTAAGTCATTCTTGCTTGGTCAGATTACAACAAACGGCGTAGTTATCCTTGTTGAAAACAGCAGCATTATGTGGCAATTAAAGGAAGCAACAGCCGACCTCATCAAAGACGAGGCAATCTCACTGTGCGATGTTCATTTTTCTTTCATCAGTCTTTTAACATTTTTTCTTTGTTTACTGTGTAGAATTTTATTTCCCCCCTAATTGCATCCAGCCTCATTGTTGCCTGGGGCCTTGTGCAGATTATGGGTAGACTTGCCACCGCTTGTAACTTATTGAAGTTTAAAATGATTTTCTGCTCTCCCATGGGCACGCCATTTGCATGCAGCACAGCAGTAACTAATAGATGTAATCTGCCTATAATGTGCCTGCATTATGCTTTTACTTATGAAGCTGCCATTGATAGAGAGCACTTTAACACAGCCCCATGATAGAAGAACAAGTATTCGATTGACATTTGTCAATGATAATATTTTTATCTACAGAAATATTTCCTAAGAAACAGAAAATTGGGCTGCACATACACATAAATAACTTTCATGCAACCTTAAGTACACTTAAGGCCTGTACTTAACATTGTATATACTACAGATCGTACTATATAAATGCATGAAATTCAAATATGTACAAGTCCAAAATCTGCTATGACACTTAAGTTAGAACAGTTAACAAATAGCCTCAATAAGAAGCCTGAAAGGGTTATCTTAATATGGCCATCAAAACCAGCATGAGTGTAGTTAATGCAGAGCTCAAATGTTCTCTTGTTATACTAAATGTGTGTGATTAATTTCTCCCGTTGAGTGAAACAAACCAACGTGCTGTGCCTGTCACATTGATAGATATGGAAAGCATTAGCATCAACTGCTAGTGTGAATGAGAACTAGGCAGGATGGATTTGCCTGATGAACAGTTGTAGTGTATGGACGGTGCACATCACTGTAATTTATAGATAACACTTTAGAGGCGATGAGAGGCTATCCCCCGGGGCCTGTTAGTGTGAAGTGAAAAATTTCAGCAACGACTGGGTACCCCTTGTTAAATTAAATAGAATTTCAGCAGTACAAATGGTTGATGTTTTAAGTGACCACGCCACAGAGTCAGTATTAAATAGAGTCCTAACATGATCATATAGTTTTTGAGATCTATGTGTGTGTCTGTCTTTCTGTTTTTCTCTTATTTCTTTTCTGTCTCTCCCTCCCTGTCCCTCTCTTTGAACCTCACTCTTTATACTCCGTCATACTCCCTCTATTCCTCTCTCTCTCTCCATCTCTCCTTCTCTCAGGCAGTTAGACGGCCTTTAATTGCCAGACATTAAAAAGAATGCTAGAGAAGAAGAATCCCCTGGGGCCATTGGCAGGCTAAATGGCAGTTCTGCTGCCATCGCCTCCTCCTACATGCAGCAATGAAGACGTGTCAACATAATCTTGGGCAATTTGCAGTCATCATCAGGGGGACTGATTAATTTTCCGAGTGTCAGTTGTAAACAGCAAGATAGTCTTTCTTCATTTCCTTGCAAGGTAGTGATCAACAATCAGCAAAACGTATTCACATGGACATGTTGTTGAATGCGGACAATAGATCTGTTTTTAAATCTTACAGGTTTATTGTTATGTCATACTGTGTATGTCATCCATCTGCACCGCTCTCATGTTTTGAAAATGCAACCAGTGTATTCTGCAACATTTCTTTCTGTCTTCAGATGAGTGAAAATTCGGTCAAGACTGACACTTTCAATTGGCGGCCATGCTTCACAGTGCATTATACTCTCATGATTGTCATTTTTCACCTGGGACAGCCCAAAATCAAAATTGCATAGTTGAGGCCTTGGTGAAGCATGTTGTAGACACTGAAGTCTGTTGTAGAGCCTAAATTGTAGTTTTAGTTGATTCAGATTACCCTAATATATTTACTTTCAAAAGATGTTCCATAATTTAATTGAAATAGCATTCCATAAAACAATGTTTTAAATTTCACTCTCCCACAACGCGTAAGCTCACACACAGAAACACACTCTACCCTCTAAAATTTGTTAGGCTTAAGTTGAATGTTCTCTTTTCATTTCTATCCTCAGTCACATTATTAGTTTGGAGGAGAAGACACAATTCTTTCTCCCATTTAATATTCTTATCTCAGTTTTCCCGCTATGCCTGTAGTGTGTGGTGAACCCCCCCCTCCTCTATCTCCCAGCCGCAGAGTTCCCTCTCATTGACGGGGAAACTGTATCAGCACTGATACAGAGTGAAATGAATTTGGGGTTTATGAAACGTAAGGTCTCATAAAAGAAAAAAAATTCCACAGACCTAGAAAGATAAGATATCGTACAAAGGATTTAGTCCCGTTTCGCTCCAGTCATTATCCTGTAGCAACTGTGATGGCTGAGAGTTATCCTCCAGTGTGAGAGTTTGGATGTGTCAAGGCTATCGTGGCAGACATCCCTTTGTCATCTCCAGCAGTTGGCAAAGATTTGAGAAAAATGGTATGCAGTGAAGTTCCAGGTAGGAAACAAAGTTGAGCATAAAACACAAAACAGCACAACAGAAATTCCATATTGTACCAAGCTTGAGTTTATCGGTTTTGCCAAATGTCTTTGGGAGGATTTGGAACTAAAAGGTTGTTTGGTGAACGTGTCGTATGAGCCTCATTCTTTTAGTACAATATTGTATGTATGTAGCTATGCATAATTACATCCTTTTTAAAGGGGTTTTAAAAAGGATGTAACTATGCATTTTAAAATGAGTTAGTTTGAAACATGAAACATGAAAAAGTCAGCTGGAGAGGGTAAAATGCATAATAGGCTTAATAGATGTACCAACTGAAGTGAAGGGGTGCATGACTTAGCTATTTGTCCATTCCTGATCTTGACATGATGAAGACCTAGGTTATTAGAGGAAGAGATATTTGCTATTGAGCGTGTAACACCAAGAGAAATAAAATGCAACCTTGCATTGTTGTGTTTTTCCATTGACTTCCATTTGTTCAAAGGTGGAATTCTCGTCTCATCAATTGTGCCAAATGAGTAGATATAAATGTTAATGTGAATGTTAATGCATTGGCGTTAACGTTCAGATTTATTTTTTAATTATTTTTTTTGGAATCCCTTTAGCTTCTACAAAGTGGTGGCTAGTCCTCCGAGGTTCCCCATGTGCTGTGATGGATGCTACCAACACCAGCGATGATATGCTGCCTTGCTTTTCCTGTCTCCTCCATCAACAGTTGTCCACGGCAATGTCCACCCTTTTGGATATGGATGGTGCATCAGCTTTCCGCAACAAACTCCAATCCGAGAGCAGTGTCTACTTCGCTCTCCCCAACACAGTGCTTGCATATTTCCCCAGCTGTGTGTGGTGGCTGCCCACACTGAGTTTTAGTGTTTATGCAGGTGCTGCAGCTGGATCTCTGCAATAGGTCTCCCCATGGACACACTGCAGACAGGCTGACTAGGCTGGAGTATTTCTTTTCACTGTTTACTCTGGCAAATCAAGTCTGGGTGCTGCTGAGAGCTATTCTTGAGGTGCTTAATTTTTGTCACTTTGGCTCATGTGGTGATCCACACCAGGACAGTCACATAGAGGCTCATTCTTTCTCTATTTATCCAAAATACACTCACACACATACACAGACACATGATAACCGATCTCACTCAGTAAAATACCTGTAACAATCCACATGACACACACACACACACACACACACAACCATCCGCATGATCCCACACTATCCTGCCAACGAAATTTGGTACACTCCACCACTACCTTACCTAGTTGTCATGAGACAGCTGCAGAGTTCTGACATGTTAATTTCAGCCCTGAGTTGACCCTCAGCTAATTATCCTTCAACTCTGTAAACACTAGTAGCACCAGTTAACACCAATTAATGGCCACTAATCATTGCCAGATGCTGCACCTTGAGAAATTTGCCTCACTTCCTACACTTTCTCTTACAATTTCCCACATTCACATGATTTTGGATTTCTATGGTTTGTTGTACCCCCTTTACAGACTATTATTCAAGGACGTTTGTGCACCCCTGATGTCCTTGTAGTGTTTCACACTACATCAGTACCTATATAGGTATACAAATTATGTGCAAGGGAAATGTTTCACGCATTTGATCATCAAACCTGAAGGTCGTCCTTATTGTGCTAATATCCAAAAGTGTGCATCTCAAAGCAATTACAGTATTTAGTTGATGCAAGTGAATTAACATAAATATACAGTATAAATATGCTGACTATCAAATAAGTTTCGGAGGTGCTATTGTCATAAAGACAACCAAGGGAACATCTGACAACCACATGACAAAAATGTGTAAATATCCCTTATGCATTATTCATGTTCCTTCAAACACACAAGAGGAAAAATAACACAAAGAATAGTTAAGCATGATGAACACACATTTCACTAGATCCCTAACAGAATTTCTGAGCAGCAAATAATCAAACGCTTTATTCTCCCCCCATTTTCTATCTGTTCCAACATTATTCTTGATTTGCTGCTTCATTGTTTGTATTGATTAGTCAAGTGCGTACTGCTTGCTGTCTTGCCTGCCAACTGTACTGTTGCCAAGGGAAAGCGTGAACAAACCTCTGCCAGCACCAGCCTCCGCCGGCAACAGCTGTGCCACATATGCTGCCGATCAATATAAACAAACATGGCCTCCCTGCACCAGGGATAAGGATTGACAGGTATGATTCATCTTCTGTGCCATTGTGGGAGGTGGAAGTAATAATAAGCAGAGAGCGATCTTTTCCCGTTGCGGTACAACCACTGGTGATAGTAGGGGTAGGTCGGAGAGATCATTCGCCCCCCAAGGTAACTGGCAGGGTTCCCCACATAACCCCTTGCAGTTTTGCTGAGGATTAGAGCAGCATGAGTCCACCAGGGCTGTAATTTGTGGAATTCCGTACACAGAGCGAGCAGTGAAGATGAATGGGGAATGGGCATGGATCATTGGTGCTGTGCCAGTCGCGCTGAAACTGAGCATATTCAACACAGACCGTAGGGAAGATCACAGTATCCAAGTGATTCATGACACACTGCTTTTTTAATAAGTACTTTGTAAGCTACACCATTTCAGCATATGAACATCTCATCAAGCGAATGGTGTTTGATGCATTTCACTCCCAAAATAATGATGAAATTTCTATGCAAGCACCATTTAAGGATTTTGATCATTGCACTGTGGTCCTTTGGGGCTGCATGTCGGGTTCAGCAGCTTGTACATCACGTGTGCTATTGTCTCAGGGGCACAGCTGAAGACACGGGCCATAGAGGACAATAGCTGCATAGAGTGGGTATGACGTCCCCTTGATGAAGAGTAATGGCTTGAAACAATATTTCCCCAAGGAGCAGAATTGAAATCTGAACACTGTGATATGGTTTCATCGCCATGCTATTTGGGGATGTCAGATCAGTTTTGCTGGAGCCGGCATTGTATGAAGGAGCAAAGCACAATCACGGGAGGAGTGGATGATATACAGATAGCAATGCTGTTTTCATCAGCTGCACAGAACCTAGATTATCTCATGGTGAAGGGTGAATAAATATAGTTTCTGAGAGTAATCATTAAAGAAAAGCAAAACAATGGTTTTCATAAACATATTTAATGTAAATATGTTTAATGTTACCTGGAATTCATTTAAGATTTTTGGTATGATCCCTCTTAGGCCAAAATAGTAGTGACTTACTCTAGGTTCTTATTTTTTCTTATTTAATTTTTACTCTTTCTTAAAATAGAAGCAATTTCAGTTTACAATATGTAGCTTTTGAACCTGTCCATACTGCAATGTAAAATCTTTGAAAATGCTTTGAGAATTCTAAGTAATCATATATTTAATTCATGGTTTTTACACCTCATAACTATCATAATTTTCATCATGTCATCACAAAAGTATCAGAAAGACCTTAAATATAAATGGTCTATTTTTGATGTACTTTGCCCAAGGTGGAGGTCATCAAAAAAAGTCCTTTTGATTAAACTGATTAAATGACACGCACTAATTTGATAGTCTTAAAGCCAGATATTTTGAACCACGTCTGCCTGAGCTAAGATTATTGTAATAATTAATAATAAAATCTCTTTAATCAGTGCTACTGATACGAAGCTACTTAATAATCAGGGTTGATATTTAGATAAGGGTTGATTGGTGCATTTAAATCAGGCCTATTGTGCGGTGCAGTCATTAACAAGACCATGACTCTGTTGGAAACCTTCATCATGTAGGCTGTCAAAAGTCACCACTGACAGTTTCCTCTGGCAAACTCCTTGCTTCACACACTGACTTCACCACAAGTACCAGCTGTAAGGAATGAATTCAGGATAAGTCAAGGTTTGTGAAGGTTATTTTGGTGAACTGATGGTTTCAGCCACTCATCTTAATGGGCAAAAAAACAGAAAGTCAGAAGGCGTAGCAAGCATTGCAAAGTTACAAAGAAATGTTCAGAAGAAAAGAAAAGAAGGTACACCGATGAATTCAAAACAAACATCAAAATGTATGTGTTGTCAAGACCACGGAGCAGTCTTTTTCTTGCTTATTCTTTGACTGGAGCTGCACAGCTGTGGAGATAATTTATTTGTTTACTTTATTTAACAGTCAATTACATTTTAATGTGACTTGCCTAATGTCCACATTCTGTCTTCAGATGTGGCCCATGTAATGACTGTGATAGATAAAAGACAGTTTAATTACACGAGACCCTAATTGTCTGCACGCAAAGCCTCCATTACAGCCGCCTTGAATCTATACCATCATCGAGAACGGAATGAGGATAATTTAAAGTCTTCATCTGATGGCTGATGTTATAGCTTCCTTAAAACATGAGGGAAATTTTGCCTGTGGGGCCCCAAAAATGACAAAACAATAGATTTGTAGATAGAAATTCAAAATAGCTACCCAAGCCAGAAATTGGAAGCATGGAGAGAATGTTTGAGCTAGCCTCTGCGCACCAAAACACAACAGCAAAGATAAAAGATGATGAAGATGTAATGTAGGTTTTATGGCAACAACAGCTGCACTCCTTTCTGTTTCCCAGTGACATACACAGCAGCCGCCCACACAGTTATCATTCTGTCCTGCACACAATCAGCAAGAAGATGTTAAGAGGAAATAGAATATTCTGGTCATTCCTCGCAGTTGCTGGGTGTATTTTAGTCCCAGTGTGATGCCATTCATTACTGCCTTGTCAGAGCTCTCACGACTCGGGGCTCAACAACTAATTGAGATGACATTTCCAAATACACACACTGCCCACACTACTATGAGTTATGAGCAGTTACAACCACACACACATAGAGTCACATATACTCAAACAATGACATAAAACCTTTATTAGAGGTTATGGCAACAGAGTGGACTCCTGGTGCAGCAGTGCCTGCATTATTTTTACCCTATTTTCCAAACAAAGAATGCTCTTCTTGTTTTTGAAACTTTCGGAATTTCTCTTTATTCTATGATGCCCCTTTGGTCCTGTACTGAGGCAAAAATCCAAAGTAAAACAGACAGAAGATCAATTTATTTTTCCTAAGAACTCTACCATTAATATAGTTTCCATTGTTCTCTTGAGTTCAAAGCAGTGAAACCTTTATTACTGCATACAACTCAAACTACACTATCAAAGCCTTGCCTCTCACACAGCAGCTTTATGGGAAGGATGATGTACAAAAACTTATTCTGTATTATATATTTCCATCACTCTCAAGTAGATGTACGATATATATTACAGCATTAATTAGCGCTGAAAGGAAAGTCTCTCACTGCAACTGACGTTTTTTTCCCCGTTGTATATCACGTCCGTCTTTAAATGAACATGAATCAAATGTGTGAATTGATTGCAAATCCATTAATGAGAACCTGCCCAGTGTGTGCTCATCAGAAGAAGAGCTAACAAAAAATGGGAGCTAATAAGATTGTGTGGTAACGCTTTATTTACAAATCAGCATTTTCCTAATAATTTCCCAAAATTTCAATTATATTTTTCCTGAAAATACCTATTTAATTTTAAATTAATAAAAGGAAAATAGAGACAATGGCAAATTGGTACACACACAAGTTAATTAATTCCTCTTAATTACTGATGTAACCTTCAGACACCCCCAGTCAGCGCACAGCAAGTCAGACAAAAATGTCTCTGCAGCACAGCATGAAACTATAGTATTTTTTAAAAAAGCTTCTAATGATAAATAAATGTATTAATATTTGCTTGTTCTCAAAGTTCATCCCCACAAATTCTTATTTCACCCATAATTACTATCAAATTACATAGTTTTTTTAAGGAAACCTAAAAAGGGAAATATTTGGGAACATTAGGATTCTAGGGGTAATTTTGGAAGGTTTTGCCCCTTGCCTTCCTGCCATCATGCACACTTTCCTAATGAAGTATCCACTGCTTTCCTCCATCCTATTTTGCAGTGAGCACAACTTAGAGGAGTCGTAATGTGTGGGCGCATAAAATGTGCTTCAGTTTTTAGCTTGCGCTGCCACACAGAAAGACAACAAGCAGGATTGGTTTAAGCTTTAGACTCAAAACTGAAAACAAAAAAGCATCAAAATGAGTTTTGTTTTCTTGATTAGAAAGCCGATTGTTAGAAAGGGTATTATTCATATTAATGTTTGTTAGAGGTTGACTTACATGGGGGACAGAAGATAAGGCTCGTTCCACCTAATTTCAGGTTTCAACGCCACACATGGATGCTCATACTGTATAGTGACTGTGTTTTTTACTGATTGCATGTTGTATGGTAAAAAAAAGAAAAGAAATGACATAACAAACAACGCTGTTGTGCTTTTAAGCTGGCAGTAGAATGAACACAGTCTGCCATTTCCAGTGTCATGTGTGTCATGTGTCAGTCAACATTTTTGAACAACGTGGACTATGTACTGGTTCTTGACTGCATGGTTACAAGGAGAGGCCAGTACAACATTAAACAAACAGTATTGCAACTCTTTAACTCTCTTCACATTTAACTTCTCTGGTATTTTCTTTATTGCCATAATGCTTTCTAGCAGGCACCTCACAGTGAAAAATCATCACAATGAAACAGTGTTTTTCTGTTTCCATTCAATGTACTTCAATCATTGCAGAGCAGTTAAAGTATTGAGAAGTGAAGCCCAGCTTGACTAAAATAGACTGAAATACAGTCTGTGTTATCAAACATATCCGGCAAATTCTGTTCAGTATTTTGAAGCAGTGTTTTTGACAGTAACGTTCTCGTGGATGCAGGATGAATGTTGGGATGCAGCCTTGTGCAGTCCAGGTAAGTGGAATATACAAAATAATTCATAAACTAAAGCAATAGCAATCTAACTGAAATCCTGCCTGAGGACAAAATTGAAAACGATAATTTGGATTTAGCAGTAAAAATCAAGTCCTCATTAACTGCAAAGCTCTTGAGTATGTTAGGAACATAATGAACAGTGGGGGGAAAAGGAAGATTGTACACACACCTGGGCATGTGCGTACACACAGGCAGTGAATTATAAATACACACACACACACTGAAATGCATCATTTGTTCCATTCGTCAGTGATGTCAAGATCCTATGGTCTTTCCATCTGTGCTGCAGCCTGATGTCTTTGTCTGTTCCCAAAAAAATCCAAACCCAAAGTGTCTCTTCCTCTGATCACTCGGGAAATTATCATCAGACGCCACTGTCACTGGCACTGTGACCAGAGCGGTAAGGGTAACGGACTGTAAGAGTTCATGCCCAGGAAAACTGACCAGGACACAGTTTTTGTGCAGCAAGGCAAGCAAGATTGTCCCAAACAAATACCAACACACATTATAGCACATACATATGATTTATTAATCTTATTTATTAATAAATGACAATATACTGTAAGTTTATTATCTGCAGTATTTAGCTGCAATGTAACACATGGAATTCACAATATTTTTATATTAGGCAATGATGTTTCCCAGGGCTTCAAATAATTGATTCATACTAATTTACAAGATGCAAAATTATTAGAGGTGTCTACGATTTGAAGATGATTAGGATTGAGTTAATCCACTCAAGGGTCAAAACCCTTGACAAAAAGCATAAAGATTGTATATGTGTAAAACTAGTAGTAATAAAGTATCACAAATAATCACAATATCATGATTATCATCAACAGATCTTTTCGTTAAGTGATTTATTTTAATTTTTTCTCATTGTTACAACTGGGTAGCATTATTAAACCAAAACATATTTGTTTTCAGATCAATGAATAGGAACAACCTAGGGTCAGATCTTTTAGTTTGTTGTTTAATTTGTTAGTCAGCTAGAAGCAGTGGGAAAACATTTTCATTTGTTATTGACTGAGGGTGCTGAATAATGATTTGATTAAAACACACACACACACACGCACACATACTGTGTCCTCAAAACCTGTGAGACATCGCACATGAAAGGTGCTCGACATCAGAAGGAGTCAAATTGGCCTTGGCTGGGAGGATTGGTCCAATCAACCTCCAACCGTATAATTAGTAATTAGATTGGGATTAGAGTCAACTCTGAGTGGAGGAGCGTGGCCAATTTAAATCAGCATATGAAATGTGATTAAATTAATAAGAGAAAAATTGAAATATTAATGTCCTTTTTCCACTGGGTCTCAGTTTGATTTTTTTAAACTTTGGTTAATTATGGACTCACATAAAGTAAAATTATTGTTGGCTATTTTTAATAATGTTTATTTTATTGTACATTGCAGCAGACCATTAAATCCTCAGTAACACCCCAACATAAGAATAGATGAACATAATAGTTAATCTTATTGACTAAAACTAAGAATGAACTTGACAATTTGACAATATAATACTGTTCTACAGTATTTCGAAATGTTTCACTAACGACTATAGTTACTTTTTGTTTTTCATGGTGTGTGTTAATGTTGAGATGTTTTATCTCCTCTCTTCCATGTGTTTGGGTTGGTTTATGTAACATATTTGTGCTGCCAGTCTGGTCAAAATTGTCCAAAAAAAACCCCATTTTGATCTCAAGAGAGGTCAAATATAATGGGAAAAAATAACAACAGAAAAATAAATATATACCAAACTCACTTTTTTGAAAGGAATATAAACTAGACTGAAATAATCCCTTGCTAGCTGATTATTTGTGTTATACTGCTGCCCCCGAGCATCTGTCCTTCCCTGAGATTGTCTAAACTTCTCTGACATGTTGCAGAAAACTCCTGTTCACCTTGAGCGTTTGCACTTCAGTTTCCTAAAGTTTTTACAGAGTCGAGTAGGTCAGAGCGGATTTCATGGACTAACAGGAGCTGGTGCTTGCTGCTCAATTTGACAAGGTGATTGAGCTCCTTTTTGATTCAAGCCATAGGAGCTGCAGACAATTTACAATCAGCCTCCCTTTCAGTTCTCCAGTAACCATTTGTGTCAAAAGTTTCCTGTATGATTACTGCTTAGGCATTAAAAGGATTAATTCTTAACAATATGCCTGTCATTATGATCTGGATTTTTTAAAAAAGACTTAATAAGTGTAGTGACCAAAGGGGTTCTTATGTGAAGCTGACAACCACTCATAATTTAAAATGTGTTCTAAATTCCATTATTTAAGCTTACACTGTTCAGTTTAGTCTTGCAAAGAAATGTACATTGGAGACCACTCCTTTTGAGACCCTCTTTTGAAGATGCATCTTCACTTTTCTAGTATTAAAATGCTTCAATAATTTATCACATGACTTAGAGTTCTGCTATATTTGCATTTAAACCTTTGTTAGACACTGCTAGGCTTTTGAGCGCATATGAAAAATTCAGCCCCAACAAGCCATGTATGAAGGGAAGAAGTTAAATATTGAAGATGTAGATGTGTGTTGTGTTGAGTTGAGTTTCAACAACAGGGAATAGTGAATTATTACCAGCAGCCAGGTGTGTCTTACAGAAAACAATAACACAACAACATAATAATAAACAATGTTGTATTATTACTCAAAATCTGCAGTTCTTCAATTCCCTGTTAACAATGGTAACATTGCCATAAAACCTATGATAACTAGCTAGCTATATATATGACCATGCAGGGCTCTGTATGTGGAAACGAGAACCTTAAACTTTATTTTTAAACTGACAATTGTCTAAATAAACCACTTGTGGCTAACAAGTTTGCAATACCAGATGATTTTTGACAACTTGTTTTCTCTGCCCCAAAGGGGCCTTTTTTGTTTTAGCTACAGTTACAAGTTGTTTTACAAATTAATATTTTAATAAAAGATGAGTTCGTAAAATGATAAAACTACACAGCTAGTTAAAACTAGAACTGCCTCACGTACCTACAACAGAAAAATTCTATGATGCACAATAATGCATCAGTACTAATCATCTTATATCATATCATAGTATAACTCACATTTTTCTGTATTACTGTTGATACATGTACATTCAGGTAAAAACATAATCTTACCAAAATAACATTTTCATTGCAGGACTTGTGATGGAGTATTCTTAAAATGTGATATTGCTACTTAAGCAAGGATTAGAATAATTACACATTATTTTGTCGTATTGTTTTTTGTTTGTTTTTTTGTTTTTTGCACAGTCATTCTATTAAATCTAATTCAATGGTCTATTTCATTGCCATTAGGCACTTCAGAAAGCTAAAACATAACATGTACCTGTTAATACTTGTATGAATTTTTTTTACGGTTTGATCAAAACACCAGAAGATGTATGTCATTTTCATTTGTATGGATAAGAGCTTTTTGCCAGCCTATTTTACACTACCTTTATTGAAAGGGAGTGATTCTTGGCAGAGGCATCCATTATGTTTTATTAATGAAGATACTTGTACTACGGGGGAGGGGTAGAAATACTAGCACTTGAGGGACACGATTTCTCAGTGCATTAAAATGCATGATACAAGGGAGTTGGTAAGACGGTTATCAACGTGGAGAAAAAAGAAGAATAAATATTGAAAGATCTTTATGAAATATTAACAGCAACACAAACAATGAAAGTAACTAAGGGATTTAGGAGTGGCCAAAAAGCCAGCAGGGGATATATTTTCAAAGGCAGAAAAGCTGTATACAGTCTTTTAGACATTTTCACTAGGGGGGAATAGGAGCAATTTTCTGAAGCATCTCAGATGAACTGCTTCACAGCATGAGAAAATAAATATTTCTTTGAGATCACAGGTTTCCCTCAGAGAATCCTCTGTTTTTAATGCATCACTGGGAGACAGAGGCGTGGAAAAAAGAGCCCTGTATTAAATATGATGACTCCTGAGATGTTTGATTTATGGTGGGTGTATCTTTTGATGCAATATTTACCTAAAACAGCACTTGTAAGAAGAGAGGACTCTTTTTCTGATGGACAGCTTTGTCATGTAGTGCTGTTATCATCATTGTTGAAGTAGTGAAGTTCCCATCTGTTCCTCTGATTTGCTTGTCATCCTATCACTCCCTATTGTGGTGATTATGCAGTGTTTTACTTAAGAATGTGCATCTCATCCCTAGTTTTTAATGTCACTACCCCAAGCAAAATAAATATTAAGGAAGATTTTACATTCAGGTTTGTACTGTACATGTGGAGCTCATAGTGTTGAATTGATCAAGCTGGCAAAAACATACGGAATACTGAGATCCTCTTGGGATTAGAAAGGGCAAGACAAGTATAACCTCCAAAGACACCGTCTCACTGCAGGAGCAAGAGAAGGAGACAATGCAAGATTGCTGATTGATACGCTTTTGATCTCTGTACAGTGTTCTGGGAGCAGACCTATCAACTGTGGATAAGATTGTGGAGAGAAAATGTCTCTTTTGGGAGAAAGACTTTTGAAAGATACAAGCTATCCGTTCAAACCAGACAAACATACATATGTTTGGAAGTCAGAAAGACTGACATGTAAATGTTATAGTGATTTCATTCTAAACCTAAAAAAATAAGCTAGAAAATATGAATTGAGACAGACATGTCTGGGCCAATTGAAAGTGTTATAACTTGGTCAAAAAATGTTTTTTGTTTCAGGGCTTAATAAGTGTACTTCATAGACAAGACAAATACAAAAACAAACTGGAGGAAAATAACAGAAAAACTGGAGTTCCTGGTGACTTCTGCAGTCAGTCAGTGTTGAAAGTTAACTTTGCATTCTGTTTGGAGACATATTGATTATATACCTCCTTATGCCTGAAGAATGCATGGCAAACATTTTAAACTGTAAGTTATGTTTTTATAGTTTCCTTTTTTTCATAGCTTGTCAATCACAGAATGGCTGTAAGGTGTACTTCTGTAGTGTGCTTAACTAGGCCTATTTAAGCTGGCCACTGTAGCTGTTCTTACTCAAGATCTCTAGGTTTGGTTTGTCTTTTTACTGTCACACATTTCTCACTAATCTGCTATCACTATGACATTATTGCATAACATAGTCATTTCAAGTACTGTACAACAGACGATTAACATACCCTTCCTAAACCTTACTGGACAAACACATCTTCATTACTGATTTAAAAAATGGTGTTATTGCAGTTGCCAAACTTCTGTTAAAATGTCTTCTAAAAGCCAACAATAAGCTGCGGAATCCATCCATCGTCAGGGTCGCTGGAGCCTATCCCAGCTGGCATAGGTACACCCTGGACAGGTTGTCAGTCCATCAGGGGCCACACAAAGACAGACAACCACTCACACTCACATCCACACCTAAGAACAATTTAGAGACACCAATTAACCTAGCCTGCATGTTTTTGGATGGTGGGAGGAAGCCGGAGCACCCGGAGAGAACCCACGCAGACACGCGGAGAACATGCACACATTTGAACCCACAACCTTCTTGCTGTGAGGCGACAGTGCTAACCACTGCACCACCATGCCACCCGCTGCAGAATCATGCCTCACTTTATATGAATAGACCAAATCACTGGGATCCTGTGCAAACAACAGTCTCTTCTGGGTAGACAACTGGCAGCTGATTCAAATTGCGGAGAGATGTAAAACCGGTAAATATGTTTATTTCTTTTGTCTTTTCCTTAACTGTAAAGTTTAAAGACATATGGTTAAACTGGTGGTGTTACGGTGCTAGTGTCTTTGATAAACCAAATCTACCCAAAAAGTGTCACTATCAATGAAAGCATAAAACATGCATTTTAGATGTGTATACACTTTAAATAACATCATGAAAAAGATTTGTATGAATGTGGCGCCAGGATTTTCTGCTCTGTAGTTATTGTAAACAAACATTGTGATTTAGTTTATAATGTGACCTATTTGTTCCATCATTTCTACATTCAAACTCACTTTTCTTTGTCTCCCTGAGCCTTCCCTGCCATTTGAGTCTTTAGTCCCACTTTTCAGTCCACACCATTTTTTCCTTGTTTTTGCTGCAGATTATGGCATTTTTGTTATTTTCTGCTGGAAACCCACTGATCCCTTCATCGCCCTCCTAACCACGCAAATGTGGCAGAGGGCCTAAAGCACAAGGTGTCTCCATCATTTTTTTCCATTCAATGTTGTTGTGCAACAAGCATGATGTGGTGCAGGAGTGGACATTCATAGTTGGAAGTAGAGGATCCAGTAGAGAATCAAACCGATACATTCAAGGTAAATCCCTCCAGAAGGTTGAACACAAAGCACTATGTCACTGGCAAACAATTAAAATAAATTGTCGGAGTAGCCTGATGTGATGACAAATTACAACAAGATAAAGAACTGCAACTTTCTTCCACTGAGTGCAGGACTTCTTGGCTCTGAATTTACTTGACATTTTGACAGCATCCATCATTTTAATTGGGTCAAGTGTAAGGCAAATAAGACCACGCTGTCTTATTAGGGACTAGAATGCTTGTTTGGTGGCAGGTTATCTTCCTTCCTCACACTTCTTTACATCAACATGTACATACATTAAAAATAACCACACAGTTAAGAGTTGTGGACACACTGCAGATATATTATAGAACTGTGTTATTACTCAATAAGAAGAAAATAACACATTATCTCCCCCATCCAGGTCACACCTCCTCCACCTCCTCCTTTCCTCTTTCTTCCTGCCAGCACCGTAGGATATCAGAGTCTCCTCCAATCCATCCTACCCACCTCCACCCTTCTGCCATTTAAGTACCAGGCCCTCAGGTGGGAGCCTGAGGGATGGGAAGAAATGTGTGTGTCTCATGCGTAGGAGTCCACAGCTGCATGGCGTGTCTGCTTCCCCTGCCTGTAGACATGCTGCCATTCATCGCCTCATTACCATGGAGGAGAGGAGCCGAGGATGGGTAAAGGTAGGCTGCACAGACTGCAATCAGCTCCCTGTTGCTGTTTCTTTTTCACATTTCAGCTTCTGCATGCTCAACAGCTTCCAATACCAAAAGTTACCACAAGCTGACAAGTAAAATCACAAGTAAAAAAACACATATTTTGATGATGGTGGCATGAATCATGAACTTGAACCAGCATGTGAGTTTTACATTTAGCCTTGAGACTCTCAAGGCTAAATTGTGGCTATAATACCATTTGTATGATACTGTGCCATGTTATGCACACATGCTCATCATTATTTGCCATTACATGTCACCAAGTTTACCGCCAACATCATGGTGATTATTGATTTTTTTGATGTCACCTGTACAACCTTTAATGATCTATGGGCAGATTGCCATTGCAGCCCACACTTGTAACATATTGACTGTAAAGCAACTCATCTGCAGTTTGAATTGTGCATTATTTAACTAAGCAGGTCATTTGGGATAGCGTGTGTGCACACATTGGCGTACAGGAAATGGTGTATAAGAACCAAATGAAATGCAGGAATCAAAAGACAAACATATCTCAATTACGAGTTGTCTAAATAAGACACACACAAGATGTGAAATTATTCTGTTTATCATTGTCAGGATATTGTTTAATTACATTGCCTTAGATTGTAGGTTTCAACGCATACTCGCTCAGCAAATAATGTAACAAGATGGATTTTCATATTGTGGCGTCTCCTGTGTTTCAGTGCTATTTAAAGATTGGCCATAAATTAAGCGGTAATGCATTATTCATGACACCACTTCTACACTCTCCCCGGGGCTTTATGCAAAGTAGGGATCTCTCTCTCTTTCTGTAGCTATCTATCTATCTCTCCCCCTCTCTCTCTCTCCTTAGCAACTGTCTACATCATCTAGCTAATGGTCTGAGTCAATGAGTCACTCTTATACTCACACATGTCAAAGCCACAGGATCGTACAGGTTGTTGAGACAAAGTCAGCAGCAAATTAATTGTCTCTTCAGAATACAGCACAGAATGTTGCGTGAAAATTCAAATAAGCTGAATACTATCGTGGTCAAAACACTGATTTGTTTTGATTTAAATTATAGTTATCTTTCAACATTTGTTTTCCTTCATTATATTAATGCGGGTTACAGCTGCCTGCAGTAAAGTAGAAGTTTTCATTCCACAGCAGGACAGACAGTAACAAAGAAATCATATTTCATATTCACAAGATGCTCCTGTCTAATTCCCCTGCAAACTAAAGCAAGCTGTAAAACCAATTTGCTCACAGACTCCTTGTTTTGCGCAGCCAAGTCCAACCAAGTGTGAGTGACACAGACAGAAATGAAAGACTGCAAGGTATAGAAAAAAGCCCACAATATACCGAAAACAACAACCATTTTCTCCATGTGTGTTGGGGAGCTGAAGGTAGTAAATGTGGAGTTGTGAATGTAACATGGTGTTCCTTTCAATGGGGGAGGGGTGGAAAGTGGACAGAGCAAAGCTGCTTACCAGAGCCTACCAATGCTGAAAGGAGGGGGAAAGTGTTGACAGCAATTTCACCACAGGGTAGGAGCACACACAGAGCGTCCCAGGTGCCCCGGCCCATACACAGTGTCTGATTGCAGTAAATTGTGGTGCTGTTTTTCGTACACAAACAAACCTTACTGTGTGTCTGCCTGCTCTGTTCACTGAGCAAGTTCGTTGAGGACAGAGGAGAGACAGAAAAGTCTCTTGATGTATATTTGGGTTTAATTTTATGCCGCACATAATCTGTTTCTACCGTGCTTATGTTAAAGCAATAAACAGCATCAATGACGTCCAATATTGTTGTAAAATACTTTATGGTATTTGTTATTGTGGGTGTTGTTGTGAACTAAACCAAGTTAAGAGAAAAAAATGCAAAATGCATTATTCATACATATGTAATTACTACAATATTCAAATACATGGGAAATGTAATTTTGCAGTGAAAGTGTTGCAAGCTGCTCTGGTTTGTTCATGAACAATCCATTATGAAACAAAATGCACTTTGCACAAATTGCATTTTACAATCACACCCTGCTTTTTTATCAGTCAGTGCTTTTTATCAAAAGCTGAGAACATTTAAAAGTTATTACGGCAAAACGTTGTATGAAAAAATGATGAAGCATGGCCATTCTAATAGGCTGCGACATCTCATCTGAGATTCCTACTTCGTCTAACAGTGCACTTATTTTCCAGAGAGCAAAGTATTTTCCTCCTATCTCATCCATCTCGCTTATGTAAATGAGTGTCTTAATTTGGTTAGGGGCAGAGTCATGTGGGAGACAGAAGAAAGTACGATCTTGTTTACCTTAATGGGGAATGTTTTTAGCCCAGTTAACCAATACGGAGGCTCATTTAGTCATGCTAGAAGCCGGAATGAGAAGGCTAATACAACATTTGACCACAGCATAAGAAAATCTTGTGTTTATAAAGCACTGGTTGCATACTTAAATACTTATATTTCTATAGTATGCATCATCTTGAACATGCTGTATATTGTATCTCAAATGTATATATATTTTTAAACAAATACATTATACTTATCACAGTTGTAATAACACAATGCATAATATATTCCATAAAGTCAATGTCCCAACAGTCATAAACTCTTTGTTTTTTATGTGTCACTACTCACATGCAACATACGTAATATGTAATGTAATGTGACCCTGCTGTGCAGATAACCATGGCGATGGGAACAATTGCTCCACAGAAAGTAACAATAATGATCTAAAATGGTACTGAGAATAAAGGGCTGAGGTATAATAATTACAGCTGCCACTGACCCTTCTGTGATAGCAATGCACAGTGAGAGGGCACGGGAGAATAACTATAGTCAGCTGAATCCAAAGTATTCACTGTGAATGTCCACTCGCTGTGTGATACGTGGCGCTCCTTTCTCTTTTTTCCTTTCATCCGTGTACTCTAGCAAAACATAAGATTTTTTGTCCTGTGGCCCCAATCTTCTCTGTGCGAGGACAGTTTTCAGTGATTTCACACTCTGAAGTCATAAAAGATGAGCAATTGCAAATGCGTGCACTTGACATGCTTATAAACATGAATTAAAACTGAATGAAATACAACTGAAATCTGTAAGTGATTATCAATCCAAGATATATATCTGGATAGGAACTTTGGACATGAAGAGCATTTCCTCGTGATCACGAGAAAAATATTTTGTAATCCCAACAGACCAAGCTTGTTCTCTTGAGATTACAGTATCATTATTTTATGATCATGAGAAAATAGTGTGTGTGTTTCATAGTCTGGATTTTCCAAGATGCCAAAACTGATCACGGCATAATTACTTTCTGTTAATCTAATGTCTGAATCTTTTCTCACAATCTTAAGAAAACAGAGCCTGTTATGTCTAACTCAATGTATAACCATGATCACAACAGCAGAAAACAGGAGAAATAATTACTTGTAGATTCTTCCCAGCCTTGTGTAATTAAGAAATATCTATAAACAAAATTATGTAACCGCTGTATATTTTTATAACTTACATTACTGAAATTCGTAGGTGCTGAATGCATCAGTTTGGACAGTATTGTACCTACAGTAAAGGCATTGAAACTCAGTGAAGGGTTTGATGAACTTTAAATTATAAATTGTTATATTTCTCAATACAGAAAATAAGCAGGCCGAAATCAAACTCCTAAATAAAAGAATGTTTAACTAAACACAAATGCCAATGGGCAATTATTATCCTGCCAATATGCAACCCCCAACCTTTCACACCACCACCCACTAACTCTCTCTCTGCAGCAGTTTCCTCCATCAGTAGAGCCTGAGAGTAGAGTCACACCAGCATGCTCCACTGGGCCCTGTGAAAGGTTAGTGAGAAAGACAGCCCGAGGGACTGCGTGTGTGTGTGTGTGTTGTGTGTGTGTGTGTGTGTGTGTGTGTGTGTGTGTGTGTGTGTGTGTGTGTGTGTGTGGGAAGGTAAGTGAACATCCAGGTTATCGCCTTGTAGCGATGCCAGCTACAGTGCATTATTACCTGTGCACTTTGATGGGTGTGACATTCACCTCGCACTCCACTGTGGTCATTCACCCACTCAAGGCACACACTTGTGCTTGCTTAAGCGTACTTTGGGGACGCATGTAAAAACTAAGCCCCTTCGGGGACACTAATGTCTGAGTGGTTTAGAAAGAAAGATGCTACCATAGACAGCCACATAATGAAAATTACTTCATATTTCAGATACAACCATCTTTTACTGTTTAAAATTATGCCTTTATTTTGGGGACAGATTTTTGTACAGATTAAACAAATCAGGCAAATTCCCAAAACTATTACTTTGAAGAACCTCTTACTAAACTGCACACATTGGCCAGATCTCTCAGTGGAGTGGAGTGCATTGCTATCAATCACACTTTTGTTTGTGATAGTACCACCAATAGTCGCCAAATCAGAAATGTTCAAATATTGGGAGTTTAAGACATTATACCTTAGGACTCATATTTGACTTGAAATTGTGAGCAGTTGGTGATGAGCAGTTCGCATTTTGGGGTATCCTGGGGGCAGTATGGTTATTCCATCCCTGCAGAACTACTCAGTAAGTCATATTTTGACGTCGTGCTGTGTGTCATTTCAGCAACCTGAAGGCAAAGCTGAAGTCTCCTTCTTTGATATGCAAAGAAAACACTTTAGGCATCACTTGACAGAATGAGTTGAAGTTTGGGACCAAGGTGTCAAATCATATTCCCTACGTAAATACATTCTTCCTTTACCTTATAATCTTCTACACACTTTCACCCTCACAACACTTGTTGCTTTAGTGCACGTTAGGGCACCAATTAATATAAACCCTGGGATCAATTCCTAGAAATTACTATTTTGTCGATTTGCTGCCAATTTTTTACTTTTTTTCAATTTTATAATTCTGATAACTTTAAAAGTAAGCATGACGATTTCAAAGCTCATGTACTAGAGGTGTAAACCCCTGGAGCACCAAGCTTCCAGTCCAGGCAGAGTCAGCTAATACGATGACTAGCTGCATGGCTAACTGAGCTAACCAGCTAACAACAGCTACAGTTAGCAGAAGAGTCTAAAGCAACAATTAATAACAGGTACAGCTATCTATCCATCAGTAAACTCCATAAATCACTGAAAGTTGAGGCAGAGCAGCCAGAAGACATCAGAGGAAAAAAGAGAAAATATTTTCTCCATAAAATTTGATCTAGTTTTACCAAAATCAGTGACTGGTGTGTAGTATAATTAGGGCCGCCCAGCCGTCAGACACACATCATTTTTCCAACCTAATTCTCGTCCCATTAGTGGCTATTGAGTTCATAATTCAGATATTCTATTTATTGCAGCTATCACAGCCATTGAGCATATTGGCAAGAGATGCGGGTTTGAAGCATTGGTTGCTGCCTAGTCTCGAATAGCTAGACCTATATCCACACTTCGATTCAGCTGTGCCAGTAAGTTCTGCTCCATGTGAGGTGTCTGGGAAGTTGGCCAATTAGAAGAAAGCGTGCTTTTAAGGAGGGTGTGGCTTAAAGAGACAGTAGCGAAAAGAGTGTTCAGAAAAGCATGGCTGAGGGAAGTGATGTTTTTTGAACATTAAAGCATATAAACATGTTCTAGTAGACACCCAAGAAATAAGTATGAATCTGAAATGAGCATAATATGGGACCTTTAATTCACACTTGTTGGTTTTGGATTCTCTGCACATCTTTGTGTTGTGTCAGCCCACGCAGTTCTCCATAGGCTCACAGTGTCTCTGTGTGAGCATTGGAGCCATCTGTTGGGGTAAACGCGTTGTCAGAAACAGTGAAAGTGAGATGGCAGTGAAGAGACGCTTGCCCTGAGGCACTTCCTCTGTCATCACTCCTAGAATCCCGCTGTGCAGACCATGAACATTAAGTTCCGAAAGCACTCTGGGTAATCACTTGCCGCCTCACACTAGCCAAAACAAAGATTGCAGGGGATTTTCTGATGCACACAGTTGGCACATGGCGCAGGAATTGACAGTGAATGAACACTTCATTCAAGAATGTTTTATATAAACAGTGAGTGTTGAAAATCAGGGAGACGTGAAATAGAAAAAGTGACTTAATTTAGGTAGAGATCAGCATGGCGGATCTTTTGTTTATGTTCATGCTAACGCTTGAACGCCTGAATGCTTAAAAAGAAACCATACCAATCTTTAGTAAGTACTTTTGTCCTCCAGGGCAATGTTTGGCATCAAAAGACAATCTGTGGCACAATGCTAAGGTGAATGTACGGACTCTCTAATCCACTTGAACATTTTTTTTCTGAGATAAAGACCTGCAGCAGTGAAACACCTGCCACAGTATAAAATCAGACAGCCTGATATATGAGGAAGCAGACAGGCAGCTGTTGAGGAGATAAACAGGTAGACAGACAGGTAGGCAGACAGATAAACATACGTGCAAGCAAACAGTCAGATGCACACACGCAAACTCCACACACAAGTGCACCCAGCCCATGCAGCATCATGGGCTAATTTCTTTTCTTCGAACTCCATCTGGACATGCGACAAATAGAGTCATCTGCCGGCAAGCGAGGTGACTATAATTTGTTTGCCTGCATGGCTGTAATATTTAGTTTCTCTCCGGGTTAAAACACAATTACTTCCTAGCAAACACAACTGGACTAAATCAGCCACAGCGCCCTGTCCTTCCATCTGTTGCTTGCTTGCAGCAGGATGTGAGCATGGCCGGAAAAATGGCTCCTGATTAGATGTTCCACAGAAACAAGTCTCTTCCCTCATGTGATACATGTATGTACATTTAGACGTCAACAAACATACAATGCACACAAAAATACTTGTACGCAGTGTGTAATATGGCAGACAAAGAAATACACACAGACAAACATAAACACAGAGAGAAGTACAGCCTGAACAGGAATTTGATGTCTGAAGTCGGTAATCTAGCAGAAAAAGGAGCAGCATAGAGTTTATCTCCACTATAAGACTCAATACATATGGAATGTGTTTTCAGCCAAACTCAGCTGGATGCCTAATCACCTGAAAGTGTCCTCTCTTGATTCTGCAAAACTGTCAACTTCAGCCACAGAGACAACTTTTAAGGAGCGATTTTCCATACCCGCAAGAAAATGTTCCATCTTCTGATGTTGTACCTACCGCTGTTCTGAATGCATGCACTTCCACTTGCAATATCTTTTCTAAAATACTACTGGGATGACCCTTATAAAACTCAGGCATTGTTGAAATGAATCTTGAAAACAGTGAGAGGAGAACTGTAGGCATAATCTTTTCATTAGATTTACAGTATTGTCTTTATTGTATTTTTGCCAAGAATCAAGAGCGAAACACCAGAGGGATGTTGTTAGCTTTTGTTTTACATTTGGCGCAACAAGAAAGAGTCCTCATAGTAACAGCAATCACCCCAGGAACTTCCAGCCCTTTGTGTGTCTAAACTATGGCAAAAAATGCCCCCTTTCTCGTCCCAAATTACACATTCTTTTGGTGCATTCCATGAAGAAATTAAATAAATACAATATGCAAAACCATGCCTAAGCTAATTAGCAGCCTGCTCCCTCACACTGAATGAAGAATACAATTAATCAGTGTGTGTGTGTGCGTGTGGGTTTAGGGGCTTGCCGATGAACACATATGCTCACTTTTTATTGACGCTCCCTTTGTTTTAGCCCACTAATCTTCAGCCTTGTGTTTTATTCGACAACATTGTTCTATCAAATCAGTCATATGCACGCTTGCAGTTTTGCATATACATAAACGGAGGCAATGTGCATTTTTTAAAATGCTATTCTTTCAACAGATAAGGCATTAAGTAAAGTCTGTCATTTTTAATGTATCTCCATCCCCTGATAAGTAACGTACCATTACTGTATGAGAAAAGGCTGTTGCTTTTTTGCTTTCAGCTCAGTTCAGTAGGAATGTGTCCACAGTTGGATCCTTTCCAGATGCAAATCACAATGTAATAGTTTGGGTCTATTAATAGATTAGAAACAGTCTTGTCTGCTGAAATTTATTAAACATGATTAAACATCTTGGCAGCAGTTGCAACTCAGCTAACCAACACTGGAATTAAATACCCTTACTTCTTCTCATAGTTAGAATCAATTAAGTCATTAGTTTGATAGTGTCTTTGTTTAGTATAGTTCTTAAATTAAACGTCTTTGTTAATTTATAGTAAGTCCCAGAAAGCTAATACTCTCATCACTGTGTCATCACCACGTGAGCCACATAAAATGGTGTCAAGTATACTCCAAGTAGCACAAGTATATTTCTGATCAAAAGATCACTATGGATGGTTATAATTCTAAGCCTGAGATTTGAGTTCAGTGGTAATGCATGTTAAGTTAGAAAAATATATATGTTTAACACCACAGAATTTTCTCTCCTCATTTTATCCTCAGTAAGTGAAAATAATTCTGATTTTGAAGCATGACGAGGCCAAAATTACCACTGTCTGATGTTAGCTGGGGTCCGTGGAAACTGTGTGACAGTGAATGTGGACTGCATCAAAGTCTTCTGCAGTGTCAAAGAGCCACCCGTAACAAAGGGAGCCTTATGGCCGGGCCTGACGGTCTAACGTGTACCACAACCTCCCTGACCCCCGTCAGCCATCAGCACATCAGAGCGGAGACAGACAGCAGAAAAAAAGGCTAGACCTCATCTCACCTCTCAAAGAGCTTCATGACCCTGTTGCTCCCAGCTGCATTCACGCCGCCTGACACCAAGTTCAAAGTAATTTCTTCTGAGTGTGTGTGTGTGTATGTGGGATGGGTAGAAAGAGTAAATTAGGGGGTTTGTTCAGGGTGTAGTGTGCGTGTTTTTGAGTGCATGTGGTTGTGTTCTTCTGTGTATACAGTATATGTGTGTGCAAGTGCATGCTAACACTTGTGTACATATGTGTCTATAGAGTATGTGTGTCTTTGTAAGTGTGTTTTATTACAGCCCCTGTTTAGCTGAGCTGAACATCTGTCACCACAGCCTGCTCTCAGGTCGATCCGTCTCCGGTGGAAAGAAAATAAAAATATTCCCCTTTCAGCAGCTTTCTAGCAGTGGAATGATATTTTACACATACTCATTATTTGTCACATGGCTAAATGTTTAATATCAAGGATGTTTTTTTCTTTTTCAGTCATCAACTGAGAGTCATTGATGGGGGTGAAAGTGGGCATGGCAACTGTGCATTTCAAAATAAACTATAAATAGAGTAATTTACATAGTGTAACAACACAACAAGTTCCCTGTTTTGTATTGTCTTAAAGACAAATGGCCTTCATGAACAGTACACCCTGTTTTTAAGAGAAGTGAGTGAAAAAGAGATGATGAACAGATGTAGGTTGATGCACCTCAAAGGAGTCATCTTAACCCTATTCTCTCCCCTCCATTTATTTCAGCACAAAGGCATTCTCTTCTGTCTACAAGACCCATTTAACACATGAGTGGCAGCGTGCTCGCGAGGGGGTTGAAGGTTCATAAAACTGATGTACCTCGACATCAGCTGACCTCTGTCAGATACGTCTGTCTGCTGAGGCTTTCTCTGTCAAATGTACCAAGCTTCCTGCTCCGACTGAGCTCAGGTATTATTATTTTTTTTATAAAACATCATCGCTGATACAGTTTCCCCTCAAAAAATGCATTGCACTGAGAAGCCATTTTGTGTATTCAAGTCCTATGAATATAAAACCGTTTTTCAGAGGTAATTGATCATATGTTTGAGGGGAGCCAGGCATCAATTTCATTGCAGGGAAATTTGTATGGAGGTGTTTTTTAAAGTGGATGGATTTCACAATGTAGACAAAGGCATAGAGGCAGGTTCAAAGAAACTCCACTATAAAAGCTCTGAGAAGTATTTTCAGCAGAATGGTGGGGTTAAATAATACTTGTCAGTATTCAGCACGTGTAGAAACTGAAGACATATCATCAAGTCAATCCTGACAGGGCTAAACCAGATGGAATAAGATACTGTTTCAAGTAAACTGCTGATCTCCACGGTGCTTAGTCAGAGCCAACTACCAAAGACTCATTTTCAACAACTTCTACTAAAATGACTCTTCTCTTTGAACAGGATTTGCATGTGAATTGGCAAAACTGAGGCTAACACACTTGTCACATTTCATCTTATACAGAGCACCATTGTATAAAATATTTTGTTACTTTCTCTTGCTGTGTACTACTGAAATTATTCTTGAATGATTCAGCCTTTTTTAAATATTTGAATATCTTTATCTGTCTTAAAATACTCAAATTTACTGTCACATATTGCTAGTCTAAACACAATTAATTGCAGTCATATCATCTTATTTTTGACTTATACATTCAGATATGTTCTAACTAAAGAGAGAGCTCAATGGATGTTTTAATGCATTGGAACTAAACTAAGGCAGTGAAGCAAGGACGAGCTATCGGGAGCTGACTTCCCTGGCATTCTTTCAAAGCCCACAATAAAGCTTGAGACCTTCCATGTCATTGCCGTGAAACTAAAGCTTTAATTTGTCATTGCGTGCAGTGCCAGCAAAACATGCCAGAAAAGGAAATAAATAAGACACAAATGACTTCCTCTAAAAAGAGCCACAGCATATAGAAGTAATTGACAAAACGTTCCTTAATAGGCTTTTCATCGTGGCTGATTGCAATGGTGGCTGAATTTCTGCTACCACGTCAATTAGTAAAACTTTTCTTTCTCTCACCCTCTTTCAGCTCTGAAAAGACTATGAAATTGCCACCGCCTGGCACAAAAAGAAAAGCCTTTTATTACACTTGCTTTTCAAACAGGCTGTCGACAAAACAAGTTTTCCGCCTGCAGTAGTGAGCTATTTAGGACCTGAGAGAGAAAGAAGACGCAGCAATCACAGCATCCATCCAAAAAGGCTTGAGTTGGGTGTGACACCATTTGCATCAATGGTTCTTTTTCCTATATGGTCCTCTGAAGACAACCTCTGAACCTTCTTTTCTCTACAGAAGGCCGACTGATGAGTTTGCTAGATAAACTAGATGATCACGTCAATTTCCATTTGTGGCCTAATAATTTGTTTTTGTATATAATTTGTAACTTTTTATTTTTTGATTCAAATGGTTAAAATGGTTAAAATCAATGCTAGTTTGCTTCAGCATCTGTCTGTTAGTTGCATTAATTATGACCACAAGTACTGTATATAAACATGAAAAGCTACTTTCATTCAGAACTTAAACCAAGTCCTAAGGACAGGAGGCATGAACAATGAGAGTCTGACCACAGTAACACAGTAGCAAACAAATGATTTCAGCCTAAATAAGGTTAGGTTGACAGAAGAGGAATATTGACTTTGAACATCAAATAATTGTTAAAATAACTAGCAAAACAAAAATAATTTTACATATAAATGTACCCATCTGCTTCTTTCTTTCCTTCTTTGACGTGTACATGTTCACATGTGTCACACAGACCCTGGAGCACCAGGTCTCCATCCACAGCTCAAAGTGGGCCAAGAGTGCTGATGGCATTAGGCTGCACAGGGGCCAGGGAACCAGCTGGCCACCAGCTCTCAGCAGCCCTTCCAGCCCCAGGACAGGCATGAAAGGGCCCCTCGGACCTCTGGGGAGTGCTTAGTGTCTTGTCGGCCATTGTGGCCCTAATGGTCCCCCGCAGTCACACTCAGCATTCATAGCTGGCCATTATATTGGACCGAAACCAATCGCTTTGCCACGCCTGTTGGAGTCGAGAGGGGACGCAGCCTCCTGTTGAAACTATGACAGCGGGTAGGGCTCGCTCAGACTCAGACACGGGACTGTCTGGATTAGGTCTTTCTAGCTCTGTCACTTCTCTTCTAGTTTCTTTCTATTTTCAGATCTCTTTTGTCCTCCCCTCCACACCGCCTGCCCTCTCTCTCTTTCTCTTTTTCTCCGGTCAGCTGCCGGACTGTATGGGGTTGACAAGGCCCTAAAGGCCCACCAGTAGCCGCCACCTGTCCACCTTCCAGAGGATGAAGGGTCACACAAAGACACAGCGGACATCAATAAGTCTGGAGGGGAAAATAAGATCCAAAGAGGCTGCTCTGAGCTCTAAGCTAAATTGATTTTTCACACTATTTTTACAAGCTAGGGGTCATTCTCTTTGATTTAGGTTTTGTTTACAAATTATACTCTTGCATTACGTATTTACAAGAAATCATTTAGAACGGACAAAAAGGAATATGACAAAGGACAAAACAAGGGGAAGCCATGTAGACAGTAACGTATCATAACTTTGAATTCACGTCTCTCTTTATTGTAAACTTTTATTGAGGCTGATTAAAGGCTCGCAACAGGGTGCCTGGTAATAGAATTTGTTACATTACTAGAGAGTGCAGAGAAATTGATATGCAAGTGGAACGGCAAACTAACTAATTCCTCCCCAAGATCACACAAACAGCGAGGCACAGCCAACAAACAGCTAACGTTCAGCTGCTCTTTAGTGTACAAACCACAAATCTACAGTCTCAAAGTCACCCCATCAAAGCTGTTATCTACTGGGCGGTGAAGCACTTTGATGTCCCAACTGTCTCTCAGGTGCACGCAGGCCAATTAGCGCGAGTTCTCTGTGTGCGGAGGTTGTATACAAGTGACCTGATGGTTTGATGTCACAGTGAGTTCAAAGGGCTGACAGTGTCAAAGAAACTCCCCTGGGGGCTACATGAGTGAGAGTACAGCCTCTGCTATGCAAACACAAACCCCCCTGAAGTCCCAGAGCTCTAGGCAGGGGAACGATATCATGTCGAGCCGGTGAATCTCTAATGCTGAAAGTAGGAGACGTGCACATCCACACACACTCACGAACACCAGAACACAATTCTCCCAAACATGAAACTACACACACACACAAAAAGAGATGAGGGGAAGACTTTGGAGATTAATTCAGGTTTGTGTGCAAGGAGGCAGGTAAAGTGTGGATTGAAAGCCAGAGTGTGGAGAGAGAGATTTCGTCTATAGGGAGGAATGATGGGAGAGTCAGAAATACAGTTTGAAAAGTTGGGTAACTCATATCGATTGAACGCATGGCTTCAATTCAGCAGTGCAGAAAGGCAAAACTTTTTATTATGTTTCAATGTAGTTTTCCTTGCAGAGTTGCGCAGCAGTAAACGTCACTTTAACCAGCATAAGTCCTAAATATCCTGATTGGACTTAATAAAACTTGGGTGCTTATATTTTAACAATCTGGGACTGACATTTAAAAATGTTTGATATAGGGCCCAGACTAATGAAAACTATTTGTCTCTTGAAATACCAGTGCTCCTGCTACATGGAAAGCTATGAACAAAGTCCCATTTTGGGTTAGGACCCTTGTCTTCAAGAAACACTGCAATTGTGCGACTTCTAAAATACTTTTTTGCTGCCTTTGTTGATAGCATTTTTCCAAAATGCCTCTGCAAAAAGAAGTCTTTTGTTGAGACTGTTGTCACGTGGGAATACAGGCAATAAAAGTGGATTTCTTTGAACAACTGTCATCTGGGTTGGTATTCAAAACTAAGGGACTGATAAAAGTTTTTCCTACAGCTAGTCATTGTTTACTGTGTTTGCACCCACCAGGGACATACAGAGAGAAGGCTACAATATTAGTAAGTTTATACCATTTGATAGATGCAGTAAGAAGTAGAGAATAGTACATAGCTCAACGTCATGCTCCCTAGATGGACTTGACTTAAAAATTTTTACAGAAAGTCTGCGTTACAAACCCACAATGTGGAGAGTACCAGACCAAGATGGTCTAATTGGATGGGTGTGGCTCTGCTGCCATCAATTCGTGTGAAGAGATGCAAATTAATGAAGTTTACCATTAATGATATAATATTAAATGACATCAGAGAAATTAAAGTAGCCAGTGTGTCTCTGCCTTAACATTTTAAAAAATAGGCACTTTAAGAGAGTACAGCTCAACATCTAATACATTGATTTTGACCATTCTTTTTTAATCTGTCTCTTGTGTCCCCAAACATTATGAGAGTGCAAAAGTAAAATAAAGTAAATTAAATCTCACTTTAATGCCTAACTTGTGGATAACTTGGCTTACTTAAGAAAAAACGTAAATTGTCATTTTAGTATATATTGCTCTGGGGGGTACAAAAAGGGTAAGTAATGTCAGGGTACTCATGAATTATTTAAGCATTCCCACTAACCTCTCCATATGATGCACCACATGAGTACAAAAATAGTAGCAAATATGTAATTTATAAGAAATCATTTGGTTTCTAGCAGCAGTTAATCATGATGGATCTCATTGTGGCAACGCACTAACAGCATTACTTGAATTAGTATCTGTAACATTATTAATGTTTTGGAAATATTAACCATTTACATTGAGAGTTACTGGGGAAAAGCAATAATATTAACTTTAATAAATATTAAATAATTATACTGATTAACACTTTCCTACCTAACACTGATGGTGCCTACTCAAACTTTTGTGTACCATATTGTGAAGCGTGACCAAAAGTAGTAATATTGTCTTAGATATTACATCTCGCTCATAAAAACATCCAATGCAATTTTTTGTGTTGGATGTTTTTATGAGCATAGACTGTATTAAGAAAAGGTTTAGAGATGTGTTCCTTTCACAGAGACATCCACTTGAGGTGTGCTCTACTGAGACAACAGCATGTCGTCTTGTTTACGTCCTTCACGCACCAAAAAAAGGTTGTGTGTGTGTGTGTGCGTGTGTGTGTGTGTATAGTGGAACTTGAGTGCAGACAGCATGCCCGGAGACGAGAACTCACAGACTAGTTCAAGCTTGACGTGCAATGATATAAACACAAACACACAAGCACACACATACACACTCTTTACAGTACATACACACTTCATGTTCCTTCTCAGCAGTGCGGATAGGATGTTGGCCCCCTGCAGCATTACCTGCAGCCAAGTCAGAGGGCACCATTAAATTTCAACATGCATTCAGTAGACCCCCCCATGACCCAGGAAGGGTTTAGCTTTCTGGTCACACACCAAACACCAACAACTCAAGCTCACACAATCCATCCCCATCCTCCAGCCTGCTCTCTGTGCAGATAAATATTGTGAAGTCTAGCCTATGTGCATTTGTTTAGTATAAAAAGAGATATTTTGCTGTTAGCCAAAGGCATTTCTGTTGTGCAAAAAGTATCTGTCTGTTTGCGTCTGTCTTTTTCTCTCTCTCCTCTTTTCTTTTGAGGTTCAAGGACGCGGCACTCAGTGACAGCACAGAGAGAAACTGCCGCGCTATCCCTCAATATTTTTTCTCCCATTATTAAGTGTCCTATTCTATAAAACATTCCTCTACCTTCTGCTATGAAGTGAAGAAAATAAATAACAAGACAGGAAAAAGCCTGCGGGGGAAAGTGACACAAAGGTTCACGCCAGTTCTTGTCATTCCCCTAGAGACAGAAGGGAGAAGAAAAAGAAAGAATTGAAGGAGAAGTGAGGGAGCTGAGGAGAAGGGGGTTAGTGGAGGGAGATGGGGTAGAGAGAGGCTCGACAGATGATGATGTGAATAGGTTTGTTTGTTGTTAAGGTCTGAAATAATGTGATTGCAGAAAATTTTATCAAAATTATTCCAGGTTGGTATAACATGGGTCTTTTTCTGTGGTTTTGTCCATCATTTCCTTCAGTAATCATCACTTTGAGCTCACAAAAGTAATTTTTAAGATCTAGGAAAATAGCAACATTGTTACAGCAAAACCACGCAAGAAGCAGTCAGATCATCAGAAGGGTTGTTAAAAAGCAGCACAGCGCAGCAGGATTAGTAGGATTATCTAAACCCCTTTATTTTAGGTGAACTTAACACAAGTAAATGCAGCCAATAATGCTATTAATAATTCGGTAGGTCAAAGTTGACTAGGAAATAGTTATGGCAGTTTACAGATTATTTGGGTAACCATTGTACTGTTCACCTATGTTTTCTCTTCCAAATAATTTTGGTAAACCTGTGGGTTTGTTTAAAAACAGTCTGATTATTTCACTGCTCCAACAGGATTCACAAACTTATGTGTCACTGCTGCACTACAAGATCTCAGCAATAAACAATACAAATTTCCTAACCTTTTTACACTTCATCGTGTTCAGTCTTCATAATATTGTCACACATTTTCTTTAAAAGTATTCTATCTTTTATATTAAGTAGAAGTAGCAATACAACAGTGTAAAAGTACTCCAATACAAGAAAAGATTGTGCATTCAAAAGCATAAGTAGGGTCAGTAAAAGTACATAAGCTAACCAAGAGGAGAATTGGGAAGGAGAAGGGGAGAAGAGCAACAAAGGCATACATAACTGAGGAAATGGGAGAAGAATGTATTAATGAAGAGAGAACACACACAGAGAGTGAACTCACTGCTGCAAATAATCAAGGAAGCTAGTTGTTCCTTTGCTGTCGGAGAAGTACTGTAATATGATATATGATGTCTTGTGTGGTAGAAACCAAGGATTATGATGACTAATATTCAAGAATGTTAGCTAAATAAATCAACTTTTTTTCTTTGTGTGATAAAACTATTGTTTATAACTTCAGTAACACTCGGACAATCAGCGAAGGAAAAAAAAGGAAAAAAGAAAGAAAGCAGAAAGAGCTGTATAGATTACTTGCACTCGTGAAGAGAATGACATTGTTTCTCATATATACTCCTTTACTATGTGTTTCTTTGTATTCTGTACATCCCATATTTTTCTCCATTCCTCACCATATTTTCCACAAATTCAACTTCTTTTACATGTCAGCTGCAACAGTTGTTCTTGATTTTTTTTTAAAAACATGTTGTTTTATGTACTGAATGCCTGCACAGAATGAAATATTACACTATGTGATATTTATTGTGTGTGTGTAGGTGTGGCTTTCAGTGTATTTATTCCTGTTCATAACTGGAATGACATTTGAATCTTTGGAAGCACGCTCTCATATTTCTGTTATATATCGGGGGGCTGCAGAGCCTGGCAAAGAATCCATTCTGTCTAGCAGAGAAGGGAGGGAGAGGAGGCACTCATGAAGATTTCAGCAGACCTCAGTACCTTTGAAATAGTTCTTTTCAAAAGCACCATGGCGTGTATCCATACATATTTCATTGTGCATGGTCAGAGAGGCAATGGGAATTATTTATGTGGTCCAAGAAGAGACGGCGATAAAGGAAAAGAGAGATAAAGAGAGAGAGAGAAAAGTCTGACATCATTCACACCAAACTTCATCACAGATTACGCAGGGCAGAAGCTAGAGAGATACGTGCTCAACTAATTAAACGTCTAAATTAAGTCATTAAGTCTGTGGCCTTTTTTTATCCAATTGCCTCTGGTTAAAAATAATTAAATCTCCCCTAAGTTTCGCTCTCATGATCTCTCCCTCTCTCCCTCTCCTTTCTTTCCTCTCCACACCTTTCTGCGGCTTTGTTTCATAATACAACTAAAAAGACGTTGGCAATAAGCCCACAAAACACTGCTGCATGCCACTTGTCTCTCACTGAGGGCGATTTGCGCGTAATGCTGGCACTCGCACAAACAATCATGTGGTTTGATGCTGCGTGGTCTTTCCTCAGCTCGAGCAGAGTGAGCAGGCCACTCTCACAACATGTCATTAAAACAGCGGCTGCAAAGACGAGCTCGGGGGAAAGGTGGGCGTAGAAAAATGAAATATGTTTGAATGCGTTTGCCGAGTGTGTGCATGTGGGTGTTTGGCGGTGGATGTGTGAAGGCATGTGTGGGGGGGATTAGTGAGCACAAGAGGTTGAGCATCTGCTGACATCTAGACAACTTGTCAAACCTGTGACTCTGCATGTGTGTGTGCGAGTAGGGGGAGTGGGGGTTCTTAATGTGTGTGCATGTGCATTGTACGTCCCTGTGCATTCCTCAATGGCGTGGGAACATTGTGATGTAGACATCTGCTTGGGGTTGCTGCAGTCTTACCTGGTGTCAAGTCTCGGGGGTGGCTTGTTTTGCCAACTTGACACAATCCCAGCATGTTCTTTACCTATATTTCTTCAGCTCAGCACAAATGAGCAAAGAAGTACACTCTTTCTTTATCTTCCTCTCTGTCTCAGACACTGCTTGCATCTCTCCTTCCCCTTCGATCACATTCCATCAGGCCTCAAGTTACAATAGCTATTTTCCTGCTTTAGAACCATCTAAAGTTTTCCCCAGAGGTTCATCTGAAGCCTCATAACTAATTCTGTCTTCTACATATATATGTTTTGTTTACATCAAAAAATAAACTTGCATTTCTCTGTGTTATTACACTGAAGAGCCAAACCATTGTGCTTCATGCGGGCATGACATTAATTTAGTGAGTGGTAGGGAAGGAGACAAAAGGATAAGGATGGGTGTGTGTGTGTGTGTGTGTGTGTGTGTGTGTGCAGGAGGGGGGGCATATTTGTTAATTAGTATGCAAATTCATGCGGGTGCCTCCCTTAGATATCCAATCAGGCTGTCACCTCAGCAGGGGGTGTGATTATGAAGTCCCTATGAAGTGTGGCGCTTAGACTGCTATGCAAAATAAGGGACGGGGGAAGCTAGGGACAGGACGACACACTGTTTAGATGACCCATCACTGTTTCATGTTTTAGATCAGAGATGTACACGTGTGATCTTCATATGACGACTTGATGCCACCTCTGTATAAGGCCAGAACAGATAAAAGGCATTGTTGTTTACCTCAAGTGTGCTAGCATGAACACTTGCACCTCACGTCACTGTAACATAATATATAGGGATAGGACATGGATAGAAATGTGCGATGAGGACATTTATAGGTAGGGGTCATTTAAAAATGTTTTTTTTATTATGGTGTCTGTAGTGCAGGATCTCGCTTTGCTGCCACCTTCTCTTTATTACTCCCTCCTCCTCTCTATTTCTTTCTTTGTCACCATGTGTCACTTTGCCTTGAATCAGTCGTAGGCATACCTGCATCAGATGTACACACCTTCTCTGTGTGTGTGTGTGTGTGTGTGTGTGTGTGTGTGTGTGTGTGTGTGTGTGTGTGTGTGTGTGTGTGTGTCATGGCCGTCAACGCTCACTCTGCCTGTCACAAGGGGAAATGGCTCGTGAGAGATTAAAGCTTTGTCTTGTCATAATGAAAGGTTAGAGCGATGGAGAGATCTGAGTCCAATGAAACGAGAGGGACAAGACAGACAGTGAGAAAGAGAGGGAGAGAGAGAGAGAGGGGGAGGGAGGGAGAAAAGGAAAAATAACAGGGGTGGTGGAAAATGAAGATCAGAGGCACTCAAGCATCGCCCTGGTGGAGTCTCGCCATTTTTCTCCATGAATTCAATCAGGCGAACGACAGACTGCCACTGACAAATGTTACCTCTGAGTTCTCTTTCTCTATCTTTTCCCTCTCCTATTGTTAAGCCCATGGATCAAGGGGTAAACACTGGTCTATCTCCACCGGATGGCTGTACAGAAATTGCAATTACACAAAACAAAACAAAGCCCATTTCCACAAAAAAACACAGCACCAAGCCATCAAATGCATTTTCATTGTGTCCTTCAAAAGAGCGTCCTTATTTTAAAAGACAGATGTAGAATATCTTAGCTTTTTGGACGTTTGAGGTGCTTGCAGTGCATATTGTGTTATGTTATGTTATTTTGTGTTATGTTATGTTATGGTATGTTATGTGCCAAGATTCTCTGGCATTTCTTTGGCATTCATTACACTGTCAAAATATCATGGGAGCCCTCTAATAGTATACAACAGCTCCCCCTAGTGGAGGGAAGAAATTAAATCAAACATTGGCTCTTTGCCTCAGTTCATCCAAAACCTACTGTAATGTTGCTGACAGTTGGTTATTGAGGTATTGAGATAGGTTTTTAACAAGTGGAAATCAGCAGTGCACTCGCTTGTCAATGTGGAGTTTTTATTCCAAAGTTAAATGTCTGCAAAAGTTGCAGCAGCTTTTGTTGGTGTAGCAGTAAAACTTAATATGGATTATGAGAGTCTATGGTTACAAAGTTACATTTTATGAGAGTAATCATTTAGGCTTTGAAAATATAAAGCAATGAATCTGCCCTTTTTATGTGGTTGCCATTCTATCCATTTACCAGTAATGTTTTTTATGACAGTAACAGAAGGACTCTATCAGACATGACTAACAGATATCATCTGCAAGTGTCACAAAAGCTGCCACAAAGATTGCCAGCATCACTATTCACTCACAAATGTTGTGCACAGGTTTTTAGTGGCAGGGTAGAAAAATGCAAAAGGGGCACTTCTTTGATGTACAGGGTTAATAGTTTGCCCTAAGAGGTGACACCAAAGTGGTACTTGAGGTAAACACAGGGACATTTTGGATGTCCATAAGGGCACTTGGGCTGATCGGAGGGGCACTTGGACCAAGTGCAAGAGAGACACTTGGTGCGCTGTGGTGCCCCTCCACTGTGACATTATGGCAAAAAATGTAAACAGAAAAGTCCCAATAGTGCACAGATATTTTCAGGTGAAATAAAGGTTTCAAAACATAACACACTAATATTATACTCTAAGCAGAGCTATTAAGTATCATTAAGTTTTACACCACGCCACTTTGGTGTCATTTTGGTTGTATTCCAGAGATGAGAGATGAGTAAAATGTTAGATTTATGCTCTGGTGAAGTTATATTTATATACACCACAACAGCTTCGGTATTAGAGCTAAGGTGTACTCTATGTAAGCCATTTCAAAATAATTTTATTGTCAACTATAGACATACAGTATGTAGGGGAATTTAAGGTCATTGTATTTATGCCTTTGACCTTGCACTGCATGTGTTATTCAGCATCTCTGACAGAGGACTTCTCTTTCCATCACAAGCTGATAGAGCTGTGATTTAATATTCAAGAACAGTTGAAGGGCAGTACATCATTCATCATCTTCCCACAGCACCCTGAGGATGATATTCCCTGCAGTGTCTGGGACTAAAGCATATACACACATGCATATGCAAGTATGCACATACCACCACAGCACCTTAGGCGATTAGCAGAGGATGAGGAGGAGGAGGAGAAGGCAGAGAAGACTGTGTGCCGGAACAGCCTGAGAGATACCTCATGTCCCAAAATGCCTCAGGCTCTGTACCAGGAAGTGAGCACTTCCAGACCTCCAGCTGGATCCTGATTCCTGCTGTGCTTCTGGGCACATGGCACCCACAACAATGCTTTTAAACTCTCAAAAGTCACAAATGAATGAACTATGGCAACTGAATGACATACTAGTCTCTAATTTGCCCCCTCTACACACTATCTGACTGGATTCAATGAACATCATTCAGGAAGCATTTTATGTAGCATACAAAATGTGTCAAGGAGTCCGCTAGTATGATAATATGTTTACCTTGGCTGTGCATGCAATTCACAGCTGCGAGTCAGTTCAGAGCAGTATTTAAATCTCCCCTCCCCCCAGGTAATCTGTTTGTTTTGGGTAGAGAGGGATACATTTGACATCTTCTATTGCTGCCATTACTTCTTCTTACTTTTTTTCCATTTCCTTTCATGGCTTGTGCAAATTGGTCTTCGCAGCATCCGCTTAGCGACATGGGAACCCAAACAAGCTTGTATAATGCATTGGCCACCGCTGGCACCGTAGCTAGCTTGAGTGGCTAAAAAGAGAAAAGCCTGGCTGTTGTCTCTTCTATTCTGCTCTGTACTGGCATTACTATTTTACAAGCAAGCAGGCTCATTACAGAACCATATGCTTGGTAACGATGAAAGCTGTGGGTGCATCCCTTGTATGAGCTGGGATGCTTAAATTATTAAATACACCACCGAGGCTTGATTCAGATGTGGCAGGCAGCCCAGTTCTCACACACACACACACACACACACACACAGAAATGAATAAAGGCGTGGGGTAAAACTTCAAACACCTTTCCTGTGCATTTAGTGTAATGAACAATGCCTTAATTGAGATTGGCTAATTACCCAATTTCGACATAATTAATATGATCCTAATTAGCATATGTAAATGGGACGTTGCATAATTGAGAATCCCTGTTTTGAATTAGATGGCTCTAAAGTGAACCCGCACGTGAAAAGGTACAAAGCAGCTATTAAGAGTTTGATGCCGCATTAAAACAGGCCATCATTCAACATGCGTTGATGAAACTCTCAGCACCGCGCAGATGTTCAGAAACATTATGGAATGTTGTTGATTATTGTTGATATGTTTTTGGGACATTGCTAATTAGAAGTCATTACCTAGTTATCACTTTTGTGCCACTACTTAAGCAGGAATGAAAACAATCTTGGTGCTTGAATTGCCGTTCATGTACAAAAGGCAAGCAATGGTGATATGCACATTCAGCATTCAGCTCATCTGTGTCCTTGGAGCTTTGTCAGCAAGTGTGTTCCTGCAGCCAAGATGTTCACAATAAGACGGTGCAGTTATCATTATGGAAAATGCACATTTGGCTGTGTGCACTGCTAATCAATTAATGCAAATGGCGCCATTAATAGTGGACATGCTTGTCAGTATCTGAACTTGTCTAGAGCATTGACTGGTTGCCTAATTTATGCCAGCTAATAAAGAACCATTACACACAAAACAAATGTTGAAAGCCAATAAAGCAAAACACAAACTCACTGCACTTATTTTGATACACTAAACATGCATTCCTTACACGTGTTCTGAAAGTATTATCACATTTAAGTCTAAAAAAAAAACTGCTTTTTTACTTAATGTATCAGTATCAATGCACGCATCTCTTGTGCAGCAAATAAACACTGAACATTCTGATACAGTATTGTCTCCCAACCCAGATGCTGATGCTGCCTAACAATGGGTTGTCTGACCCCTCAGTGGTGGAATGACATGTTGTCCTCGATGTGAGCTAATATTGATCTGGTAGCAAGTGGCAGTTGACTGAACGAGCCTGGAGGGCAGCAGTAATGGGAGGGCCAGGGGGCATGAGGGGGCAACCGAGCACCTGGCTCACCCAGCTGGTAGAGAGGCTCCTCAGGCACACAGAGGACCCTGGCTGGCTGGCTGACACCCACGCTGGGCCACACACACACACACACAGATAATACACACATCCCAGACAGAAATGCACATACTCTTTTCTTAAGTCTCTCTCTTTGGCTCTCAGTCATTCATACACTCCAGGCCCTGTCCAGACTTGTGGCATCAGTGCTGTCAGGACACAGGCCTCCACGTTGGATTCGATCAGCAGCATTGTCAGTCAATGACACACACACTAACATACACACACAGGTCGCCAGTGCTTTCCGCCTTGGCAGAAGGGGAGCATGTTGTCCTTCCAGTGTGATTTCCTCTTCCCTCCCACCTGCCATCTCTGTTCCCTCGGCCCTGTCAGCTTTGCTCCCTCTCCTTGTCAGCAGCCATATGGCTACTCCTCCACCCCCCTATGTCATCCCCTAGACTCCTTCCCCATGCCTCATCCCCCTGTTGGAGCTTCACTGACAGCTCTAAATGCACCACTCAGCCTCAGGATCATTGGACGTACTACACTATACTATCATTTTTACAGATACAGAGACTACATCTTTCATACTGCTATGGCTAAACACAGTCTATTTAATGAATTTAATGAATCTTTATGTGATTGCACACTTTTCCAAATACCCTCAACACAGTAGTTAATGTAGTAGTAGCCCCGAGTTAAGAGAGCATTACTTTTACTTTAAGAAACCTTCAGATACCTGGATGTGGGTAGAGGTTTCCCAGTTATTGACCATTTGTCTTTGATATTAACTTTCCTTGGAATTCAGATACCTAGTTTAACACCACTTTATGAATGGTATGTGCACATACAGAAACTTCTCAGCAAAACAAAAATAAGCAATAATATTGCAATTTCTTTAATATATTTTCTAAACTTTTTTAAACTTCTCAAATTGCAAATTAATTTAATTTACACTGATATTATTTTTAAGCATTTTCGAGGTATGCAGTCCAAAGCCCTTCAAAGTCACATCCCAAAACACATTTTAATGTGCAATAAGTCTATGCAGATAGACAGGAACATAGGCCAGCCAATCATTTAATTTGGCTTTCGGCACATCCACATGTAGGCCTACCGTATAAATCAAATGTCAGAGCATTAAATTTACTGCTTGCTGTCAGGATGTAACGAGAATTTCAACACATATAACAACAAACTCTTCTGATTACGCTATTATTTTTTATTGTTCTTGTTATTGTATTTTCACTTAACCCGGGCAAAAAGCTGGATCAATCAAAGAGAGCTTTATGTGACAACTCGTTAGCACTGAAAAGCAAGAACATTAAGTAAATAACTGATTTTTTTGACTTAAAAATTATGAACAAAAATTATGTCCACTTACTAGATTTATTTCTGGGCTTTCATTTCAGTCACATCTCGTGGCATTCATAAGTGGATGATGACCTGCTGATAAAAGCCACGTGATGTGGCTGAAAGCTTTTGAAGAGATCTAGCAAGTGGACCTTGGGTTAACATTTTTTTGCACTATAACTGCTACTATTTGTAAAATCAAGAAAACTATTTCAAGCACAACTTTAAATTTAAATGTATTTACAACAAATACTGGGAAAATATTATAAGGCAGAAAAGATGAAAACATGTATTTTCTGTTGAACAGGCATGTCCATTTGCCTTTTGCCTTTTGCCTTTCTCTCTCTCTCTCTCTGGGACTGTACTATGGAACTACCATCAATCTGGGGCCCTGTGGGGACAAGTGTGAATGTAGGTGTGTGTGCAGTCATGACTGTGTGTACTGTGTTGTGTGATGGGAAGCAGTGATAGAACACCATGGTCCATACAGTAATAAAAAGTGTGTGATGGGGGCCCCAGATCTCTCTAGTCCAAAAGACATTATGAGAGAAACAGAGAGGGAGAGAGCTAGACCAAAAGAGACTTTCAATGCAACCGTTGCTGGTCGAAAATCTGGCGTCAAGACCAAGGGTTGTAAAATTGTGATGGCTAAAAGCTAATGTCAGAAGTTATGTGGAGCTGTCATCTGCTATTAGAGAGGATTATTGCCACCGTCTTCACTCTGCATGGACAGGGTAAAAGGAAAGAAGAGCAGAGCAACAGAGAGCATGCAAAAGAAAACAAGTCTTGTTGACAAGAGACTAGTTAAAATAGTCAAATGCTACATTCACACATTTAGTGCTCAATTTGCATCTATTGCCCAGATCATTTTTGTTTGTTTGTTTTGTTGTTTGGCAACATTTTTTAAAATGTGGCAGATGTAGATTCCACTGTGAACTGGTCATGTTTCTGAACTGACTCACATGTGCAATAGAACAATAACAAAGATGTCACAGCACGCTGTCTTATGGATGTAACATGGAAGCCACTAAAGCAGCGTTTACAGTTTCATTTTTAAGTTGATGTGCAGTGAAAGCCCACAAGTTTGTGAGCAGATAACAATATCAAAGATGAGGAGAAAGAGAGCAACATTTTTAATTATGGGTTATTGTGGAGCAACGGCTGCTACTTCTGTACGGAGGTGTGTGTGGATCCAGAGTAGGAGCCAGGCGTGATATGATCGGACGTGAATGGATTCACAGTAACAGATTTTATCCAAAATTTCAGGATTTGTTTCAGGACTGCTTTAAACTACATCTGTCCGTCCCTCTCTCTCTCTCTGTCTCTCTCTCTCTTTCTGTATTCACCCAGTCTGAGTGATTCCCGCCAGCACAAACTTGTGACGAATGTTGATCTAGTGACATAAAAGTCTCTAGAATTCTGATATGACTGTACAGACTGAGGTCACACTTAAAAAACCTGACCTGTATCTGATAAAGGACCACACATGAAAGTGGCGAATAATCAGAATTGAAAAGATCAGATTCCATGTGGTTTGTGCTGTTCACAATTTTTGTGCCTTTTGCCTGCAGTCTGAACGTAGCCAAAGAGTGAAGAACAAAGACATTTTGAGTGTTTAATGCTGACAGGCTGAAGACTGCAGCACATAAACTATAAACTGCACTGATCAACGCTCATGGCTGAAGGCATCTTGCTCTTAATAACTGTCATAGTGTATCAGACTAAGACTGACTGATTGTTGGTAACAAGATCCTTAAGTCCTAATGGCCTCACAAGTAGTCCCAGAACACAACAGCAAGTTTTAATCCCCTAAAGCACAGCTGTAATCAAGATAGAAAGGATTTTATCTCATGCGACGAAGCAAACGAAGGATGATTATCTTCAAAACACTTTAAATGTTACAGTAGCATTTATATAGAATGTGTCCCCTTCTGGATGTTTATTCTTTGGATAAGCTCCTTGTGTATATGAACACATTGTAAATTTTTGCGGTTTGAGGCATTTTAATAATGCTTCCATAAAATGTCTTCAAATCTAATTTCTAATAATTGCTTTTGTTTTTATGCCCACATTTTTATTAACCACATGAATTTCATTTATAAACAGACTTTTTTGCTGTGTATCATTTTAAGATGAAGTGTTCTCTGGGAGTTTTGTTCTTGTACCTTTTCTCAACCTGTCTTATCCACTTTTATCTCAGATAGCAATTTCCTGTATTTCCCAGAATGCCTTTGACAACACTCAGAGAAGTGGCAGAGTATGCCTAAGCATTTCAAAATGAAAATTCACATCCAGGCAACAACATGGATGTACAAAGTCAAGGTACACCATCAAAATTAGTTTTGACCATTTAAAAGAATAGTTTGACATTATGGGAAAAACAGTTTTTTTTGTCTTGTTTTCTTGCAGGAAGTTAGATTAGAAAACCAATACTACTATCATGTCCTACTTACATGGTAAATATATAACTTGAGCCGGGAGCCGGCTTAGCATGAAGACTAGAAACACAGGGAAACAGCTAGTCTGGCTCTATTCTCTGTTAGTGCCTCTAACCCTCATTAATTTAACACATTATATCTAATTCCCATGATTCCAATGATTTCAATCAATATAAAAAACAATGTTTGAAAATGACAATTTCTCCGCTAGCTGCCTGGTTATAATGTTTATGCTTTGATTTTAAATATTTAAACTAATGAGATATAGTGTTTTGACCTTTGAGCTTTACAGGCAAAGCTGATTTAAGCTAAGTTAAATGTCTGCTGGCTCCAGCTAGATATTTACCACACAGAAAACTGTTTCTTTAACACTAACTTCTAACTTTCCGGTGGGGCAGTCATTACAAATTCAAACTGTACACATAACTTCATTTAAAATTTCAGTGGAGATCCCAGGTTTTCTAAAGATATCAAATATGTCAGGCTGAAATTTGGGGAACTGTATTAAAATGATGACGATATTTCCATTTGATTCAGTGGTGCAGCCATAAAAAACATGGAGTCTGGGGACATAAGCATCATGCATACATCTACATGTGATAATATATTAAATAAAATGTACCTTGAAAGTACTTTCACTATGGTGATGTAAAAGGGTAACACTATATGTTCAAGGGCTAAGAGTTCTAAATGATGTACATTTATTAGATGTGTTACGTTAATCTTTCTTTTAACTGCATAAAGGATGCAAAAATGGACTAGTAAAGCCAATTACACTTCCTAATTTAAAGAATCTATCATCCTTGAAATAGTCTTTAATGTGGCCATATAGCTCCATTCATTGTGGCGAAACCCCACAAAGAACAAGTTTTAATTGAATCTCATTTACTGTTCTGTTGATTCCATTAAAGCTGCCAGCGAAGCACTTTTCTCCCTCCATGACCAGCCTGCCTGTCAGTCATTATCGCCCGCCACATTCCAGTACCAGCTAATACATAAAAATGACAGTAAATCCACTAAAGGTCTGGAGCAAAGGAGCCATAAAGTAAATCGGCTTCTTTATATTTACTGTGCTTAGGGGGGTTATGGCCAAAGGGAAAGAGAGGGAGAGAGGGCACTAAATCTGAGACGGTGCTGGGGGGAGTGATGCAGGGGGCATCAATCACATCAGTGTACACATATGTAAATGTACACACACATGTAGACAGACACCCATGAGAGAGGAAAATGAGAATTTTAGTACATGGACTGTGAGATTAATGGTTATGAATAATGGCAGCTGCCCATTTCAACAGTAGACCAGAGTATACACATATACACACACTTTCAAATGCAACACAAGTAGCACCCTATCATCTGTCAAATCACGTTTGATTATCATTCCCCACTCGATCACACACACACGCGGTCATGATGTTGACATCTGCAGCTCGGTGTGTACGGACAGAGAGGAGCTCGAAGGCATCAGTGAGTGTGCTGTGAAGTCTCCCGCCACAACTGTTTCTGATAGTTATGTTAATGGGTCACATATGGGCGTGACAAATGAACTTTGCAGTGACACAAATGCCTGATAAGAGTTACTCATAGACGATAACATGGGTGTGGGGTGCCGTCAAGGGGCTTGTCTGTCATTGTTGGTTTGTTTGATATCATTTAGCCACAAAGCACAGCGTGGTTTGCGAGTTTGAGATTTTCTTCTGTGCCGACTTGGAATGGATGTTAAATAACTTGTGTGATGGAACATTAACATTAAAACTATGAGCAACTAAATGCCCTTCAGGGACAAATACAGGTCTTAAATTGAATAAAAGCTATATATATAAAGGTATATTGATAAATGTGTCATATACTATGTTAAAATTCCCATTTCTTTCTAATGATGTTGCTGATGACACTTGCCTTAGAGAAGAGCAGGGCATTCTTTGTATACCTGGTACTTCCATTTTCTACATAAGCTCATAAATGTCACTGATAAAATATGCAATAGATCCTGTTAACAACATAGTAGATGTAATGTCCACCCTGACAGGTTTCAATATTTTACAACACCAAGGTGTGCACTAACAAAGCAGAGATGGAAATGTAATGCTTCAACCTGCCGTAGGAGGTGCATCTGAATAATGTTGCCCATATAGTGGGTCATAAAAATCAGTGGCTATGTCCTAACTGTGCATTTACATGATTTATGCATTATTACTCTTTTAATGCATCCTGCTGGCCACTTTATAGCTGGCCACACATTGTGGATTGCTATATTATCCTGTCTATGTACAGTATTGGTTTTGGAAAATGCATACTCTGCATTGCAACGTTATGGTAATCTCATATAAAAACTAAATTCAGCAAACACATCATATGTTTCAGTCTGATGTGTGACCTAGCAAAGCAATTCAGACGTATCCCTAATGTGCCTTTGGTGCTGTTTTTGTACACTAAACATAGCTTAATCATTAATTACTAATGAGTTGTACACAACTTTTCTAACTCTTTGCCTCGATACATTTGCATACAGCAAGCTATGCATTGTAGCTGACTATTTCCTAGCCCAGCTTTCTCCAGCATAGCCTCCTTCAAGCTCATTAGCTGGTACAATAGCCAACAAATGACTATAGGATTTGCTCGGAACAATTTTATATTTTAAAGCAACACACCCTTTGTAACATAAAACAAGGAGCCCCTCCTGTATCTCACTAGACGATGAAAGAGCACACAATGTCAGTCTTCAGTGTGAATACAGGGTAAAGCAATGATCTTTTAAGTGTACTTGGAGCAACATGTCCAAATTAGTTTGGTTTTCTTATAAAGTGATAGCCGTACAAATTGCTTGAGGGAGGAAAACATTTTTCACAAAGTCATCAGAAAATGCCTTTCTATTTAAGCAAACCTGAATATACAGAGCTCCATCAAAGGCAGCACTTAGAGCAAGGCCTAAGGCTTTTCTTTGTGTTACAATTTGTTGCACTTTTTTCACATAACAAAGCAGGTCCAAGATATAAGTCTGTTAAAGATAGCGTTGTATCACATATCACCAAGGTTTGAATTATACATCACTTTCACAATGGCCAAAAGGTTTTATTCTGTCTTTGAGACAGATATCCTTAAACAATAGCTCAGAGATCAAATAAAATAAGTTGAATGAGAAATAAAGAGGCAGACTGCAGAGAGAACGTCTCCCCTGCCTTCTGTCCTTAGTGTCTGTGTTTGTCCTTTTGTCGTGGTCTGGGTATGAGGGAGTGATGTTCCCTGTAGACAGCTGATACTGACCTTGTACATGGAAATCACACCTGGAGAGAGTGTGTGTGTGTGTGTGTGTGTGTGTGTGTGTGTGTGTGTGTGTGTGTGTGTGTGTGTGTGTGTGTGTGTGTGTGTGTGTGTGAGTGTGTGTGTCTGTAGACAGTAGGCCTTCATGTCTCTGCCTGTTTGCCTGTCTTGTCTGTGACAAGTGTCTGGTGTGACTGCACCTCTGTGTATATGTGTGCATGTGTGGATAAGTGTGACGGGTGCTTGCCACATTTGTGTGCACGTTCCTATGTGCGTGCGCGTGTGTCAGTGTGTGCGAGCGAGCCAGAAATGAAAGGCAGGAGTCCCATCTGTTGTGGTGTAATGACTGTGCTATTTGGAGGCAGGAAAGGTTTGGTGCGGGAGCAGCTGGTACCTCGCCCGGTGACCTTTTAGCATTCCTCCTCTCACCATCTGACAGATGTGTCAACTCGATTATTTCAAAAGGCCCTGAATAAATAAGCGATTGTGAGAGAGCGCTGCCCGCTAACCCAAAGAGTCGATGAAACATAGGCACATACACACAGGTGAAAGTGGATGCAACGGGAAATGCACCTGCAAGCAAACACACTCTTAATACTTCCAATGACGAAGACCATCACTAGCACATGCACTGTGAGCGGCACAATCGAATTCGCCTCCAGTGAGCAAAGTAAATGATCGCAGAGGTGAGCGGACGCATTACCCCTGTTGTTGCGTCGCTCATTTCCTACCTTCCCTCGCTCTCCTACACTCTCTCTTTCTTTTCCTATCATCTGCTAAATTGCTGTTGAGCCGCTGGTATGCGGCTTGGTAAAAGGGGTACAATGGGGGTGAATTGAATGCCATTGTGGTTCGGGTGCCCTTGGAGCACCGCTATTAGCTGACTGTGGGTGGAGGGAGGGGCTGGGGCCGGATTGTGGGGGGCCTCAGGTGTTGCTGGGAGCTCACCGATGGACTTTCATTCCCTGGCGGAAACCACAGCGGACGGAGGGGAATGGGAGTCTGTTGTGCATATTGTATGTGTGTGTGTGGGTTTGTGATTGTGTGTGTGTAGGGGTGGGGGGCTAATTGACTCACTGAGTGATTGGGGGACTGTGAAGAGGCGACCGCAATCAGACCTGCCCTGATAGAGTTTGATGCCTCCCTAAATAGTTTTCAAATGGAGGAGCAGGTGCTGTTTTTCCGAAGCAATCCCCACTGCCCGAGTGTATAAGAGAGGAAAGTGTGTGTGTGTGTTATTGTGTGTGAGCATGTCAGTACATGTGCAGTAGTAACACTGTATCCAGGTGATTGTGTGGGTTTTGTGTCACTATATGGCTTGTTTTTATCAGAGGGAGAGTAATCAGAATTGGTATGTGTATTATTACATGTATTTGTGCTGAGGTCACCTTTACTTTAAATGTAATGTCCCATCTCAAAAAAAATTTTCTCATTAAGTCATAGCTCTGATCACAGCAAAAGTAAAAAAGATGGCAAAAGAAATTGTCACGGTGAGTTATGTAATGCAATAGTGACAGATACAGATACAGGTCCTGGTCCGGCTCTAGGTAAAATATAGCAAAGACCAACAACCCTCAATTAACAAAGTGCATGAACTGGTATATGTGGTGAGTGGCTGACGAGGGAATGAGTTCAGGAGTGGCGAAGTAGGCCGTTAAAAAAAAACAAGGAAACCCGAGTTGAATGCATTTTGTTTGACACACAACACGACAAGTGAAAGGAACATAAACTAGTGTTGTTAGCAACATCGACCTAGCCACTTTTAGCAGCACCAGTTAAGAAACACAACACGGTATTTCACGCGTAACAGGATCATAGTAACATGCCTCTAAGTAACTGTAAGTGAGTACTGTGTATATGACTTACTAAATTGGAAATAATAGACATAAGCTAAGACATAAGACATAAAGACAAAAGTGCTCAAAAAAAACTTTAAAACTGCAGCTTTTACTACAGCCAATGCTCTTCGCATCTTTAGCTTTCTAAACTCAGGGGTCCTTGTGAGTTCGACCAAGTTGATGAGCTGCAACTCCGACATCGGTGGGCGTTCCATTTGTCACTTCTGTTCTGGAAACTTGGAAAATAATGTGGAAAATGAGTTCCGAGTACAAATGGAACATACAATAAGTGCAGGGCTGGTGAGAGAATTGAGAACGTGTGTAGATGGGTGGGGAAGTCAGGTGATGGGTGAAAGTGTGAAGGCATCTGGTGGACAGCTTGAGGATGGCAGGACTGGGGAGTTGAAGTGAAAGAAAATGGCCTGAGAAATAGGACAGATAGAAAGAGTAATGCAGAAAGCTGGAGATGAGAGTGACTGAAGAGCAAACTGTGACAACAAGAGCGGTGAGCAAATACAGATGAGGGGTAAATCCTACAGAGGAGGGGGGGCTTTGTTGCCTCACAATTCAATTTTGGTGACTAAAATTGGAGAAAAGCCCTTCATTTTGTCTACTCCTCTGTGTTAAGAATGACCTGTGCTGAAAATCCTCAGACGTCCTTGTTCAAAAACCCCAGGGATTTTAACAAGCCTTGGACCGTCCATCTCTCTCAGTAAGTGTGAAATGGGATTCATCAAATCATGTCCAGTACTCTTTACCCAGTGCATCCAAACTGGTTTGGTCTGGTTATTGGGATGTCATGCTTTGAGACAGTCTTGGCACAGCCCATTCTCTGCCTGTTTTATTGCCTTGTTTTACATCAACTCCATATGACATGCTTTGAATAACCCACCAAGTGCTTAGGAAAATGGATTATTCAGAGAGAATTTGCAACACTTCTGGCACAGGAGTGAAGACATGTGGGTGAGTGCTCCAAACATATGCAACACTCCGAAAACTGACTAAAATCGATTAGAATTTTTCAAAAGCCAGTGTGCAGCTTTCTTGACAGTCCAAACTCATAGCAACCCAACCTCAGCACGGATACAAAATTAACATCAGGGCTTTTGCCCACTGGGTCAGGACCATGCACCATAACCGTAGCCTGGACTCTTGTCTCGAAGCTTCTGTCAGCACAGCAAGCATTCCCCATCTATCATCTCCATTGATCTACACTAATGACAGATGGTCGTTACGGGTGGGGGAGACAGATTGCCTTCAGCACAGCGTGGCTTCACAGGCACGTTCAGGCAGCACAAACTGTGCGCGTGTTCTCTGGGCGTACTGGAATATCTGATATCTTATTTCTTCTGATAAACAAAGGCCCAATTCTGTTTTGACTCTTGATTAATACAGATACTCGCTAAGAGAGAGCAACGCTATTTCTGGATTTTAAGAATTCAGGCAGGAGCCATCCCGTACCTTGAGCACAGGATAAATGTTTCATTATAGTGACATGCAAGTGGAATAAAATATAATCAAACCATACCATCATTCAAAAAGACTTCTTACTAAAACATATGGAGTTATTTGTGTTTTGATATCAATGTCTTACTGGTTTAGTGTTTACATAATTTCCAAAGAGGAATATCTGTCACAGTCAGAAAAAAGCAATTCTATTTTTTAGACACCTAAAATCCCATTAGAGAATCTAGGTCACTAACCCATTCACTCATCTAATGTACCCCGACACTTCCAGATGCGTAGCATGTGGAACGAAGCAAAGATGCTCACTTTCCACAATTACATTTAGCTGAATTGTTGCATATTATGCATTTTGTATGGGGCTGCTTCACAGACTGAAAGTGTATTTAAAAATGTACAAGCCATGTGTGCATCTCAGCTGCTGTTTCATGAGAAATCATCAGCATTACTTTAGTTTTGCCCCAAAGCTTTGGCATCTGTTAAACTATCTTGAATTCTGATCGTCAGTATTAAGATGGGATGTCAAAGTCAGACTCAAGGCCGGCATCTGCAAAACCTTTGTCCTGTTCCCTAGTATTTATGGTGATTGCTATTCAGTATCTAATAGCATTTCCAACAGTCAGGGGGCACATTCAGCAGAGTTTCATACATAGTATATTATGAATAATAACTGATATCCTTGTTTAAGTCATGTTGGCAAGAAACTGTTTTGAACTTGAATTTTCGTAACACACAAGTATCTCACATGCATACTTGTACAATCAAAATTTGTAAGTAATGTTAAATCTGGGAGTTGTGATGGCGTAGTGGATAGGACCCTTGCCTTAGGTGTGAGAAACCCGGGTTTAATTCCTCACTGTGACACATGCATTGATGTGTTCCTAAGCAAGATGCTTAACCCCTAGTTGCTCCAGAGGTGTGCATCCTCTTATATGATTAGCAATTGTAATTCACTTTAACTAAAAGCATCTGCTAAAATGGAAAAATATAATGTAATCTGACAATTATATCTGATTAATCAATATGTTGATGTGGAAAATATCCATCATAATTTCCCAGAGTCCAAGGTTACATCTTCAGATGTCTTGTTTTCTCTGACCACAGTCACAATCCCAAATATATTCAGTTTAATGTCATAGAAGACTAAGAAAACCTTAGTTTAGTTTATTTTCTGTCACTTATTGACTTTTGTGTCAGCTCTAATATCAGGGAAACTGAACCCAGATAACAAAAAACAATAGAACAAGGTTAAGCATCTACATTATTGCAATATAACAGATAAGCTTGTGTGAATAACTGTAAACAGAACACCATGCACCAACTCAACAACAGCATATAAACAATGCAATAAATAATAAGGTCTCACCGTGGATGTTGGGATAATAATGAAGTCAGAAATGCTCGTGAGAAGTTTATTTGTTCGGAGGAGTCTTTATCCTCGTATTGTCACAGCCTTCAGAGGCAAAAGTATTGCATTTCAGGTCACACATAAGCAGAGCTCCTCTTGTTTATTAACTGTGAGCCTTGAAAGACTAGCTCTAACTAGCTCAGTATGATTTATTCATAAGACTGGATCTGCATAAAGCCATGTCAATGCAGCAGGCTAGCTTGAGGAGGTCAATAAGTGATCGATACATAGCGTGCTTTCATGGGAATAATTTATCATCCTTTTGACTGTTCATTCACCATCATGTCAGAAGACATCAATATTAAACTTCAGTTACTACTCTTATTAAGTGAGGAGGGTAGGTGAGCTGTCATTATTTTGGTCAGTTATTTGATGCAGGTATTTCTGGTCATAAGGTTCGATTATTCAATTATTCAGTCCTGTAGGACCACAGATCCACAGAAAATACACCTCCAAAGACACACATAAGATGTAAGAGGTTACTACTAATTAATCAAAGGAAATAAAAGGTTGGAAAGATGAACAAGCAGATAGAGTGATAAAGTCAGTGGTGAATTACTACGTATTAATTGTCCATAGAATGAGAGCCAAAGTCGTATTTCTTTTGGACAAATTAGGAAGTTTGACGGTATCACAGTTTTAACAGATGCATGAAGTGATCTCAGTCTCTAAAGCACACAGTGTTGGAACCAAAAGCCAGCTCACTCCACATTTAAAATCCACAGTTGGATACAACATGGCCTTGCTTCCCACAGCTGCTTTAAGGCCACATAAAATGGGACCTGGCTGTGTAAACCTTGTTCCTGAGTGTAGCAGCAAAAATAACATCTATAATTCAAAGTAGTTATTAAGGGCAAGGTGAGGCTACAATCACAGAGATGTCCCAGTTCAAGCTAACCACCATCATGAACTTAGATCTTAAAAGCTTGAGCCCTCATTGGGTCTCAAAGGTCTCCAGCATCCAGCGGGGCCCCTTGGACCCGAGACCATGATTTAGATTTGGCCATAAAATTCTAAATGGAGGTGGGAGGCTAGTTGCTTAATTGACCTTTATTGGGCTTTCTGCTTCATTTGAAGACTGGAAATTAAATTAACATGATAATTCAGGCCCAGCATGTTAATGCCACTATTGCCCCTTCCTCCCCCCTACATTTCATCACCTTGTAACTTTTATGGCTCCCATTGATTTAGCACTGCTTTTTATTAACTGGTTTTAATTTTCCATATTGGCACACACTTACACAAAGAAGGTTTTATTCCAATTGAGCAGGGCACAGTTACAGGAGTGAGGGTTTATGAGGCCATTTCTATTAAAAACCTCCCCTATTCTTACTGCGACATGTATAGGCTGTAACATGGAGATGAGATCTGTTATATATAGGGGAGCCCTGGGGTTGGTTATTGGAGCAGTGGCTATAGTACGTGTGGCAAGGGTGTTAGTAGAATGGTTTAATTATGTATCATGACAAAATGTTGGACATAAACACTGGCAGGAATATTTCACATAATTAGGATCACAAGAAAAGATATCAGATTCATAAGCAAGTACAGGAAGAGTACACCATTAACTACTCAACCACACATATCCATAAAATACATAAACCCACAACACTAGCTGATTAAAAAGATCCACACAGGTTCAGTTAAAACTGAGCAGATTTGGTACCACAGACAACTAATAGCAGAGTTATAGAGTGCCACTAAAAAATTCGACTGCTGTGTAAAATAGTGATATCACTTTTTCACTTGTGTTTTTTCCCACTGTTCTTTCTTTAAAGTATTTAATATAGTTTTTTTAAACACAGTTTTTTGTACGCTGACTATGTGAATCTTTCAGACAGAAGCATTTACATACCATCAGTGCTGAAGTTATGCAGCCAACCGAGGTGAAACGGAAGAGTTTTGTGGTCTGGCCTTTACATAGGAGGCTGAGAGAGCGCTACTGTCCTCTTGTGGAAGCAATAGAGCTGACACGTGTAGGCAGTGGAGATCTTGTAGGAAAAGGGTTCAAAATAAAGTCAAATTAAAATAAAAAATAATACAGTATTTCCAACTCTTGGTCATAAATGGAGCTACTGTAGTTTAGGCAGGTACGAAAGTCATTTCATAGTCACATGTTCTATACACATTCCAATCACGAATGTCCACGATCTCTCTCTCTCCCTCTCACACAAGCTATTTAAACATTTGGTGCTCATTCAGTCTGCATATAACAAGGCTGAGCTCTGTATCCTTGCTGCTACACTGCTGCCTACTTTCAGAAATGCAACCCCCAGCCGCCACCTGTTTCTTTTAATGTGTTGATGTTCATTAAATGTTGTGTGTCTTAAGTTCTGCCAGAAGGTTTGTGAGCTCAGGGAGAAGTCTGTGTCCTAAGCATCATATGAGTAGAGCCACACCACCAAACTAAAACTTGTATTGCTGCAATAAATGGTTTAAATGTTGAGTGTCCTGACATGTCCTGTAATGGTGATAGTAGTGATGGTGATAAAAGTGTCTGACTAATCAGATTCAAATGGTCCACAACACTGGTGCCTCAGCATCCTTTGGATCATTGTAAACCTTACCTGAGATTGTCATTGCTGAATTAAGTGTACAAATCAATGTACACACACACTGTTGCCACCCTTTAATAAAGAAGATTATTCATATTACAGCTCACACTGTGTCTGATGACTGTGGCGAGTTAGCAGTGACCTGTGCACCAAAGCTTCAAAGCCACACACTGAGCAATGTGTGTGGGTGAGAGAGAGAGAGAGAGAGAGAGAAAGAGAGAGAGAGAGCACTTAAAATGTAGATGGGACAACTCCGCACAAATACACACTAGACAAATAGGGACACACACTGCCAGTCTGACAAAAAGCCAATAACCCACCAGCACATTAGAGGTGAATTGCTTCCCGGATGCAGCCCCTTTTTCCCCTCTCCTAAGTGGATGCATTATCATTTTGTCTGTCACAAAAAAAAAGAAGCCAAAGAATATGAATATGCGTTTACATCTGTCTTCCATTAATATGCATGCCTGGATCCACAGCTCAACACAAAGCCAATTTTCTGGCCATCTGGGGGATGGCTGGTAGAGGTAATGAATATTCTTTATGAATATGTTTTATTTTGCGAGGTGGCGATACATCATGAGCATGCTGCTATCATTCTCTACTCTCTGCCGAGCTCACTCCGCTCTCTGCCTCTCTGAGGTGCTGGGAACCTTCACTGCACAACATGATGAGTTTAATTAGACTGTATAGAGGAGGGATGGATGGATGGACAGATGGAGGGAGAGCTGGATGGAAAGGATGAAAAAATATCTTTTACCACACAGACACTCTCTTGCTTTCTCTCTCTCCCTTTCTCTAATAGGGACCTTAATAAGCCACACACCTGCTCTGAATGGTGATGATGGACAGAGAAGTACAACTGAAGCTAATAGCTATCATGACTTCTGCAGCAACTATAGTCCTGATGTTCATTTTATTACCAAAGTAACTTATGACTGGGGACCATGTTTTCTGTTTTCTGTCACAAGAAGAAGAAGAAGCTTATTCTGAGAAATGAATTAACTGAACATTTGTAGTGACAAACTATTACTGAAAATTCATAAGTAATTCAGAAGATTTATAAAATGAGTTGGTTTCACTCCAGTAAAATATTATGTAATTACCTAAATCATTTCTAGCACAAATCCCCAAATTGCTTCTCCGATATCAGCTGTGTCGAGGTCTATGTTGCCTAATTATAGGGCACATGCATTTTTATGACATCCAGTTAAGAGATGAGGATAGAGAGGTGGAGCGTAGGATATGTCAGCCCGTAGGCACCTTTATATGTCACATCGATGATTTAGACGTCAGTGACAGTATTACTGTTGCTCGCAAATCTCTGGGGCCTTGGCACACTCCACTGGCTAGTAGTGTCCTTTAATGATTTATGATTGAAGTTAGCCCCTGAGGTCCCCAGAGGATCCCCCGGGGAGAGAAGCACAGGGAGTGACCAGTTTTATGGCAGGCTTGGGAATCAATTATGCTAACGGTGGCTAATGAATGCACTTGAGGGAACTGCTCCCCGCACTCAAGGGCCATTTTTTTCCATTTGCATATTGATGGCAGAAGGACAGTGGCCACTTTCATCCGTCTGTTGTGGAGCACTATGGAAATGGACTTCTGTGTGTTCCTTTCACTCTTGTTCATTTTTTCTCTTTTTATCTATTCTTTTTGTACATATATGGTTTATATTTAGTTTACAACATCATTTTCATTTAGTTAACATGGGAAAAGTGGTCTACACAAACAATTTTCCCCACCTCTTCATAATATTGTGCCCTCAACCAAGCCTCTTCCTCTTTTTCAATAGTCTGAAGTCATTTTCAATTAGGGCTCTTTTGCGGTCGGTGGGTGAGGAGTCCTGGAAGTGCTCCAGTTACTCCCCAATGGACTCTGATAGAAACAGTACGGTTTAAGAGGAATAATGGCGAGGCCTTTTACTGCCACCAAGGTTAACATGCATTAAAAGCATCTGTTTGCAAATGGACGTCTGGCAACTCTCGCTCTCACTCCACTAAAATGCATTAAGGTAAATAATGCCAGACCGAGAGGGAAATCACTATGTCCGATGCGTCTCAGGGAAGTAAAGAAGGCTATGAATATGAAATGTGCTATGAATAAGTTATGTGGTGGTGGTGACACTGCAGAAAAGGCTGGGTGCGAGATCAAGGTTTTTTCAGAATGCCAAGGTGTTGTCTTCCTTATTCTATGAGATAATGATGATGATATTTGAATGTTTTGAAATAGCAAAAGTTCATTCACTTTCTTGCAGAGAGTTAGAAATTAAGCTTCATACCACTCTCACAGCCGTCCGTTAAATGAAAGCCAGGCAAAGGCTGGCCTAGCACTGACCGAAAGCTGAAAAAAATCCAGCACCTCAAAAGCTCACCAATTATGTTTTATCGTGTTTCATTCAACAACAAAAAATATACAAAAACTAGAGAGTAAAACCAACAAGTTAAGTTTTACTCTTGGCCAGCGCCGTGTCTTCTTGGTGTCTTTTCTAAATGAATTTAATTTTTCTTCATTTATGCTATGCTAAGGTAAACTAACTATCCCCTGGCTCCAGCTTCATATTTAACAGACAAATTTGAGAGATTTATTCTCATTTAACTCTCTGCAAGAAAGCAACTAAGCGTTCGTCCCAAAATGTCCAACTATTCCTTGCTTTTCTAAACTATTCCTGCCTTGAAAAGGATAGCACTAAAATAAATATCCTAATTATCCTGTAGAAAAAAAATATAGTGAAAGTTTACTTTTAAACAACTTTGCGAAAAATTACTTCTTAAAACAGTCAGAGCATCATACCTGGGGAAGTTTGGACACAAATAAACTTCTGGAAACTTCTATGAGTGACGCTATCACTCGGTAGAATAGACAGACAGAGGCAGAAAGGCAGTGTTGGAGGCTCCCACTAATTTGATCTGGTGACATTTTCTCCTCCACCTCCTTGAGGGAAAAGAGCAGCAGAGAGGGAGTGAGGGAGTTAGAAAAGGAGATGTTAGGGAGAGAGCAAGAGAGACAGAGATGGAGAAATAGAGAGAGAGATGGCGAAGGAGACACTAATGAACGCAGACAACGAAGACCCTAACCTGAGCTCCAAGCCCCTGGAGAGACGGAGAGGTTTCTCATTGGGTCAATAAAAGCACTGGACCGTGTCTGAGTTGGCTTGCCCTTCAAGCACCCGCTTAACTGCAGAGGGAGGACTTTTGTTCAAGGTTGCCGGAGTTAAAGGGGAATATAACTGAATTTCGAATCTGAAATATGTGATTCAGGAAACCATTTATCATGGCTGTCTGTATACAGGGCGAAAAGATATGTGACATCTTGTTTATGTGTCAAACTGATGTGCATCTACATAAAGAATTCATCAGGAAAGATGGAAAAAGTTTGCTTTGACAGCAGAAAGGGTTACTACATCAGTGCATTTTATTCAAAGCAGACAGTTAAGCTGAAATAACGCTTAGCTGGATGCTAAAGCAGAAAAGACTGACATCTTGATTGTCTGTATGATAGATTTGGCTTTTTTTTTAAATTCTCCAGAGGAGCATTTAATTGCATCTGAGAACAAATCAATTCTTAATTTAAGGACTAGGTAAAAGTTATAACGCTGAAAACTGAGTTGGAAGTACAGAGGGAGGATAGACATATTTCCCACTGGATATTTCAGGGTTAATTTCTGCAGGAGAGTAGTGTTGTGTCCCTCTGCCAAATCAGAGGAATGTAGCGGAGAGCAAGGTTAGCCAAAATCAGCATGATGAGATATTGACTCTTGGCTTGTAATTTCATTTTATGCACCAAGTGGCAAACAAGATATCACACTGTTCGTAAATCCTCAGCGTCCCTGAACACACACCTCCCACAGACTCCTTCTTGTTATTAGCGAGCAATCTAAGCCGTATGTGTGCCTCTGTATGGGAGGAGAGCCTCAAGTCTGGGGTCCTCACACCAGGACCCACACCTGAAGGGGGAGAGTCAACACGCACACATACGCATAAGCATACGCATTCGCACATACAGGCATGCTGGGGGACACATACTTGGTTGCCCCACTAAGTCCCCCCACATCTGACATATGTCACTCCCAATCTGTTCAGCAGGCCATACATCTCCCCAGTGTCATACTGTTACTGTGGTGTAGAGGGCTGCAGAGGGGGAAAGTCAGGCAGAGAGAGCTGAGGACTGAACAAGAGGCCACAGAGGGACAAAGATAGAACAAGAGAGAAGAAGCGGGCATGAAAGAGGCAGGGAGAGCTGCCGCTAGTGGTTGGTTCCCTCTCCATGCTAATTGGTAGTTTGGAAACAACACCATCTGTTCTTTAAGAAAGTCAGATGCACAATCTAAAAAGATGCCACCACTCCTGAATACATTTACCAGCAGCCAAGGCAAATAATATAACAGCCCAAGGCTTTTTTCAACACAAAGATCCTGCAGGACACCGGCTAGACAGCCATGTGTTATATTTGCTATAATGGTTAGGAATTTTGAATCTAGTCCTGGATTACTGCCCGAGACTCCTAAATAATGCAAACATATGATGATGAAGAAGACAACAAGGAGGGACATGAGTCAGTAGACTCTTTTTGTGCATGAAGGAATAATTCACAAACAGCTCAGAATCCACCTGTAGTCATGCAAATTCCCATTTTGGGAGGGAAGGGAGGTGACGCATGGAAGTGGATTGCCATCATGTGGTTGAGTAATGCAATCACACTGAAGAAACTGAGAAACTCTGCCTTCTCTGCAGACTCTTCTTACTGTAATTGTATCATTATAACATTATACAAAAAATCAGAGAAGAAAATTTACACTGTGAGACATAATGACTCCTTTTTCAAACATAAACATCTATAACTAACTTTGACAAATGACACATAACTGCCAGATTCTGTAACCATTAAACTCCCTTTAACCTCCTCCATACAATGTTAGGAGTGGCTGTGGCTCAGGAGGTAGAGCAGGGTTGGCTGTTAATCAGAAGGTCGGCGGTTCAATCCCCAGCTCCCCCCGGCTGCATGTCGAAGTGTCCTTGGGCAAGACACTGAACCTCGAATTGTTCCGCCAGTGTAAGAATGTGTGTGAATGTTAGTTTCCGTTTGAGCACTTAGGCTCAGTGTGTGTGAATGCAAGATAGTTGGTGTTTTTATTACATTATCCCCCAAAAAACACAGTGAAATAATCGATCAGCTGCAGCAAATGAAGGTTATTTCAGAAGCATTTAACAAAAAACTGAATACCAGCATCAGCTGTACCACAGAGTATAAACCAGATCCTCTTGGGATTCCAGGCACACAGCTCAATGCAATGACCGTGTTTTACATCGCCAATCTGTTACAGTGGGATCTCCCCTGCTTCAATCCCATGGATGATTAAGCGTGATAATTAAGGTTTTTGGACATTTTCCACAGCGGAGCAGACGTGGCAGCTGGTGACATTCATGCATTCCCAAACACAGAGGAGGGAATTACAATGAGGGCTCCATTCATTTCAGTGATCACAAAGTCTGGTCTTGGCACCAGTTCAAAAACAGTCAAGCTGTTGTTGAAAAGGACTGTTTGTGGCCCTCTTTGTTGCAATGTAGGCAATGTACCTTGATCTATTTGGGGAATTAGAAACCATAGGAAGCAGCCAAATATTTGGTTTTCCAGCAGGGATATTCACTTGCTATTGCCCAGGAAAGAAACCATGGAGATTATTACATGTTTGATATTTTGGTTAAAATCTCCAATAGGCATGGCACAATACTACAGAGCTGGACTTTTGAATGTAGTGGCCCAACAAAACAATCAATCAAAGAATTTATATGGGAAATCAAAGAGCCAAAATTAGAGACGGTAGAGCTACCAGCTTGAAATGTTTTGTTTTGTTATGAAGGCCTTTAAATAGTTCTTACAGTTAATTTCAGATTTCCTTTACAGAAGAAGACAGGGGATAAATATTTATTAGGGATGTCCAGATCCGATCACGAGATCGGAAATCGGCCCGATCACGTTGTTTCAGACTCAATCAGAATCGGACGTTACCTCCCCATCAGGACTCGGATATACAGTATATATATATATATATATATATATATATAGTGGTGGTCTGATTAGTGATAGCGTGCGTTAGACGTGCTACGCGTTAACGTGAGACTCTTATCAGGCGATAAAAAAAATATCGCCGTTAATCTATTCTCAAAGTTGGGTTGGGAGCTGGGTCTATACCACGCAAGCTATGATGACTTTCACCTTGATATTTTAGCGCAGATGTATACTTAGCCGAATTGCACAGTAGGGGGCAAGAACAAGTCTTCGAACCTGTGTGTTTGCCTACTGTGAAATTACCACATCAAACGTGACGTACTAACATGGATGCAGCTGTTGCTGCGTTCCATTTACCTCAGAGGTCGGAGCTGGGAATGACGTCACACCTGAGTTGACTGCGTTCCAGTTACAACCTCGCTCGGCCAGCTGTTTGTTTACAACTAGCCAGGTTAGTTATTGATACGCGGTGGATTAAAAGCGATTGCGGTATTTACTCACACTAACTGTAGCAACACGTCCACAGACAGCTGTTGGACAGCACTTTGTGTACGAACATTTCTGAAGCCGCCGGGTTTGCTTCTGGGAAAATTTACTTTTAAGAAGCTTCCCAATGGAAAATTCGACAAGACTAAGGTTGTTTGCACCTTGTGCAATGCAGAATTAGTTTACTGTAGGAGTTCTTCCAGTCTCAAGTACCACCTAAACGCAAAGCACATCACACGCTACACACAAGTACATCTTATTGAACATGATTTATTTTCATCACCAATTATCATAGTAGAACAGCTTTCTCAAGCAGTTTGTGATGCATTTTGGAAACAGGAGATGAGCCCCTGGTCTAATGCGCCACCTGGCTTGAAACCCGTTCGCACACATATTCTGAATGCCTTCGGCAGAATTCAAATGAGCCGTTTTAATCTAGATTAATCTAGATTAATTTCAAGATTACAGTGAGATTAATCTAGATTAAAAAAATTAATCTATGCCCACCTCTAATATATATATATTATTTTAACTTGAGGTGCTATTTGTTTTTATCTTAGACTTATTTTATATTTACTGTTGCACTAAAGTCCAAAAGTGAAGAATTTATGTTATTTATTACTTGATTATTCAAACTACCTCACAGAAGTGCTCTGTTTGTTAACAGAGTTGTTGAATGTTAAAATAAGGTGAATTAAATAAAAAATAAGGAACATCCTGGATCTGTTTTTTCGCTCTTCTTTATTCTTTTTTTAAGTATTATAGAATTATCGGATCGGGGCTCAGTATCGGTAGATACTCAAAATCAAATGACTCGGAATCGGACTTGAGGGCAAGAAAACTTATCGGGACATCCCTAATATTTATAGGTAAAAGTGTCGGAAACACCTCAGTGAACCAGATGGATACTTTCACAAAACATGTTGGTGTTGGATGAATGGGGAATTCATAACAATAAAAACGTACTGATTACTGATTCAATAAGAAGTCATTGTCTCAGATTTACACCCTACAGCCTTGAAACACTTTCTAACCAGAGACAGAACATAATGTAGAGTAAAACATACTTTATAAGTATGGAGTAAGGTTATTCCTTAACAGAAGTAGTGAGCAGGTGCTTACTAGCAATGCCACATAGTAAAAATACTTAAATTCCGGCATTTGACATCTAACATAAGTAAAGGTTCTGTGTTCTACCTGTGGCTCAGCAGGTACAGCAGGCAATAATGGGTTCGTGGTACAATCTCCAGCTCCTACTACCAGTGAGCAAGATGCAGAATCCTAATTGCTTCTGATGGTTTGGTCAGTCCATTAGGCTACATGGTAGCTCTGCCGCCATCTATGTGCATGATCGGGTGAATGAGAGGTACATTGTAAAGAATTTGGGACAAAAGTGTTAAATATATAAATAGAAATGCAGTCCAATCTTCAGTAATCAGCAAAACATACTTAAAGAATCAAGTTGCTTTAAGATAAGATAAGAATAACATCCTCAGCACTGCTCCATTGAATATAGTTTATTTCTGTTTACAATTTTATAATTGTTTCTATATTAACGTATATTGTCTGCTACATAACAGAAGGGAGTTACAAACTCAACTTCACTCTATAACCTGTTATATTGTGACAAAGTAAATCTAACTACCTACCTACCTATTAATCCCCTAGAGGAAATTTAGGTTGACATAGCAGCACAGAGGAATGTAAAAGAGCAGATGCAGTAATATACAATCAGTAACATTAAACGCAGATATATAAATATACACTGTATACACATTATAGATATACAATTAACATTCTCTGTAGATGTTTATATATGTACACACTATATGCAATCAATATACAATAATTATTTTCAACCATTTACAACCAGATAAAAGTCAGAAATATAAGTGTTATAATAGTCCTATATCACTGAGGCAAGAAAAAACAAAAGCAAAATTATCAATAAAACACTATGTTGGCTCACCTTCAATTTTCTGAAATAAACTGCTCAGAGCTGTCTCGTTGTAGCAACAACTTCAAAAAGGCTAACGGAGAGAGAGGAGGAAAAAAATAGTCAATCAACAACTCAATTTCCCGTAATGCATTTCTCAAACGGAAACGCCGGGGACTCCATGGAAACGGCAGACTGGCGTGCTAGCCTGGGAGAGAAGAAGTTAGCTAGCGATAAATCTGGGTAGCGGTAAACTTGGGTGGCTGTACACTGAATACATTTTATTAGCTGCCTTTCTGCAAAGATGAGTCGTACGCCCGATGCAAGAGCGAGGTAAGAGATGGGCAACGCGTCAATCTATATCCTGCAGGGGAATTTATAATCCTCGGTAACGTTAAGTTAGCGTTAGCGTCTCTCTCACGTTTTACACAATTAACGTAACGTTACAGATAGAACGTTAGCCGAGAACGAGTTTTCTGGTGTAAACTCAAGAACTCTTTAGTGGAACATGATAAGATCCGTCATTATTCCCAAGCTGGTTGTTCTCTAACGTTATCAGTCACAACCCGTTGAAACTAATTTTCGTTTATAACGTTAATCCTCAAAATAAAGCGCAAATGCTAACGTTAACATTTTCATTATAGAAAAGGGCCTTTTCTCAAACGGTAACTATTAACACTAACTAATAATAAGTGTTTTACTGCATAAGTTGGTTTCACTAACGTTACACTTATCTAGCTAGTTAGCAAGTGTCTGTGTCGTCAACAATAATACAATAACTTTAGGAAGTAAATTTCAAAGCAAAACCCGGTAACGTTAAACCACATTCAAAATTTGTTTTGATTATCTATGACCTGCTACAAATAAATATGATGTAGTTAGAATATTCAAACTCATGACTAAAGCTGCAGCGATTAAGGTTACTTGATTAGTTGTCAACAGTTAACTTATAATCGATTAGTAATTTTAGAGTCATTTAAGGAAAAAAGTCAAAACTATCACGTTCCAAGCTAAAACTTAAAACTGAATATTATCTGGTTTCTTGACAGAAAGCTGAAATGTTTTTGTGTTGTGGACAAAACAAGACATTTTCTTGGGAATTGGGAAATACTGTTAAAAAATTTGTCACAATTTTCTGATATTTTATAAACCAAATAGCTAATTGATTAATCAAAAAATAATCGACAGATTCCTCTACAATGAGAATAATCGTCAGTTGCAGCCCCACATTACATTTATTCATTTAGCTGATGCTTTTATCCAAAGACAGAGCAATTGCAATACATGTCAAAGGTCGCACTTCTCTGGAGCAACTAGGAGTTAAGTGTCTTGCTCAGGGACACATTCGTAGATGGGTCACACTGGGGAATTGAACCTGGGTTTCTCACACGAAAGGCATGCATCTTATCCATTGCTCCATCACCACCCCGTGTGAGTAATGTGACTAATATAGAATATCGTTTCCTGGACAAATGTGTGAAACAAATGCACTTTTCTGTCCCTAAACACTATTTAATAACTACCCTCAATGTTGTCCTTCACCCTCTGCAGGGACAGCCAGACAAGAAAGATCCAAGAAAACATCACCAATGTGGAGAAACATTTTGGAGAGATGTGCCAAATGTTTGCTGCCTACGTCCGTAAAACAGCCAGGCTACGAGACAAGGCAGATCTGCTGGTTCGGGAAATCAACATTTATGCAGACACAGAAACACCAAACTTGAAGAGGGGTATGAAGCAGTTTGCTGACCACCTAGCCAAGATTGAAGACTACCGCCAAGCTGAGGTAAAACTATAGGATTTTTAATTCCCGCTGCTTTGATTTAATTCATAATTTCATATTCACCGCCACTGTCCAAGTTTTCTGTTACGTAGAATAGATGCTAACTCGAGGTTATTTACCTTACAGGTGGAAAGACTTGAAGCCAAAGTCATAGAGCCATTAAAAAGCTACGGAGCTGTAGTGAAACGTAAAAGGGTAAGTGTTGCTTTGAGCCACAGTCATGTTGACATCTACTGATCCCACTTGACCCAAATGACTAATCTTAATACATGTTCCAGTAACAATTATAGTAAAATTATTACACTAAGTAATAATAATTTTCAATATATTAACTTTTGTAATATATATCTGAGCAATGATAGTACTTTTCTTGCTTGTTAAAAGTGAGCTAAAAAGTGACTTCATATAGATGGTGAAATTGTTTACCTTCTTGCTATGGTCCTCTGAAAATGGTCCATCTAAATTAAGTTGTATCACCAAAATGAGCAGTGTAGGAGGCAGATTAGGACACTGAGCGATCATGTCTTAGTGTTATTACTACTGCATGGCCACATGAGGGCAGAATTGATTTGATGATAATATCCCACTGGCACGTCAGCTTTTCTTTGTGCCATTGTCAGTTAATCCTCCCCAGCATCTTGTTTTAACCAGGTTTAAAATACATTTTCTGGCAAAGAAATATATATCGAATCCAATATTCCTTTGTGACTTTTGGAGTCTTTCTCATACAGTGTTGTCATAAATTATCAAATTACTCATGTGTTGTCCTGTCTGATGGGTCATTTGTTATACAAACAAAGTGAGCGTGCCAACACTTAAATAAATCTGACTAAATTAAGTTATTTAATCATGAAAAAAGTGAACATGGCTAAATTGAATTTTCTGTCAATGCTGAAACAATAAATCATTCCTTTAATGTTACCAACTGTGCCACAGAACAGATGACACAAAAACCTGCACAACAGGGTGTAGTCGGGGTGTTGATCTGGCACTGAGCTACACCAAATGTTTGTAAGATTATGTCCTTTTTAGTATTTGAAAACACAAATGTTTAATCTATCATTGTTAATGATCATAAGGACTACTGTGTCATTGTGTGCTTGTGCATCCATGCAGGAGGATCTGAAGACAACTCAGAGTGCCAGAGACAGAGAAGCCAAACAGATGGCTCAGCTTGAGAGGACCAGACAGAGAAACCCCTCAGACAGGCAGATCATTGTATCCTTGCTTTGTTTCTGAAACTCTGTAATATCAAAGAGACAAAAGACTTTTCATGTTACAACAACCACCCACATAGTTGGGTGCAGGTGACAGCTTGGGTACAGTTTAATTTCTTCTTGTATATTGAAATTATTTCATTTTGCAACAAGAAAATAAATGTGGATTCATTTTCAATGTTTATCTTGTCCAGTTGGAAGATTTTGGACCAAGGGTTTAGATCAGGATCTACTTGCAGGAGTAGAATAAACACAGACAACAGGCTAATTTTTTGGTGTTTCCTTGACCAAGTCATCAGTCCCAGGTGCGTCCCATGTAATTTGTGCATCTCCTCACTGGTGATGTATGACTACAAAGATGAAATACATTTCAGAATTACTTTGAAACCGAAGTGTAATAACTCCCAACAGAAATCATCCACTGTGTTATGAGTTTTTGACTTGCAACTCACTTATAAACCCACAAAACCGTCTTCAGTTTCTCCACAAGAAGATGATGTTTAGTCATTTTCATATCTGTTCTACACATGCCAAAAAGCAGCACCTGTAGAAAACGAAAGTAACAGGTGCAGCTCATATTACATGGCTCCTGTTTTCTATGAGTGCGTGTGCTGCGCATGTGTGTGTAGTGAAGGTGTTCAATTGCATGCATGCATGGGACACAAGTGTCAAATTTGCAGAGGCGATTACTTTCTCTTTCCAGTAGAAGCTTGGCAATGTCTGAAGAGCTCTTGGTAATAGGTGGGTCTGGAAATTCAGGCCTGAACTTTTGGTACTGCAGATGTGGTCCTGGTTCTTGTGCTTCATATCAATAAAAACAGTTTTTTAAGTAGTTTTGTGCATTGTCAAAAACCACAAATTCAGGTATCAATTACCCATTTTTGGAATGATTAAATCAACCAGAGCAAAGGGATCCTGTTGAATTTCTATGTTTCTATTGTATTGTGACACAGTGATGCTTTACTCAAACACTTTAGCCGTAACCTCGTGTTGGTCAGATATATTTTGTAGTATGTTGTTTATTCATTCTTTCTCAGGCGGAAAGTGAGCTCCAGAGAGCCACCATGGATGCCACACGGACCACCAGGCAGCTGGAAGAGACCATAGATGAGTTTGAGAAGCAGAAGATCCGGGACATCAAGGTCGGCCGCTCTGAGCTTTCTGTCCACCTCAAATTAAGAACTAGAGTTTGTTTGAGCGGTGGGAAATTTACATCTGTTGAAGCAGTGGGTGGAAATTCAAGTAAAACCAGAGAGTCATGATTTGAAGGGTCTTTTTTGACACCTCCCTTAATCCTCCTTCTGCTGTTTTGAAACTGTTATGGTTTTGTCATTTCAGAGCTCTTTTTTATGTCTTTTGACCACAGAGCCTAGTCAGAGCTGAAATGTTATCCCTGCCTTTCCCCTTGATAGAAAATCTTTGGTGAGTTTGTGACAGTGGAGATGTCGTTCCATGCGAAAGCCTTGGAGGTGTACACCTCGGCCTACCAGAGCATTCAAAGTGTGGATGAGGAGGAGGACCTGGAGGTAGGCTGTGCTCAAGGCTAACTGTGGCCCAGTTGTTATAATTAACCTGACAGCGTTGTGTCTGTCTCTGTGTCTGGTGTGACTTCATCAATGTAGATTGATGTATAATTATTGATCGGACACAATGATTGTCATGTCACTGATACATAAATACATGATTTATATTTCAATGTGACCGTGCCTTTGCTGTGCACTTCATTAACCTGATGGTTATATTTAACAAGTCCACACTATTATAGTCGTTACTCCTATTACTCATCGACTCATTGCTCATACATACTCTATATAGTCCACACCCTTTAACTGATGTGGTAACTTTGAAGTAACTGGCGGGGACTTAGGCACAATTCAGAGTCATGATAGCTACTTTCGTCTGTTTACAATTCGGTTTGAGAGGTATGCCCAACTTTTTTGAGAGACGAAGCCTGTAGTCACAAAAGAACGGATCAGTGACATTCAAGACAGCGAGGTTTCTCCTGCAGATGCCCTTGTGCTGTTTATCTCCACCCCTTGCCATCTCATCTGTGTGTTTTTGCACTGAATCATCTCTCTTCTATTCATATTGAAGCGAAACTCCTCACCCAGAAGAGGCTGTTTTTCAGTGACTAATAGAACAAAGCATGGGAGATTAAATCATCTGTAAAAGGCACAATGACAGGCATGAAGATAATCCTGATCGAGAGCTCTTGAGGAATTTATTTGTTCATTTAAACCATCAGTGTGGTTTAAATGGAAGGTTTGGTGTGTTATCAGAGGCATACCTTATGAGCTGCTTTGTTTATGTGTGACCAAAGAATGATTCAAGTTATGAGTTTTTGCTCCTGGAGACTCTACAGTGTGTTAAATAACATATTATCTTGCTGTATGTTCAGTGCACGTAAAGATTACAGATGGGTGTGTGTAGGCATTGCTTCTATTCTCCTGTTTATTTTTGGAAAAATATAGCACCTACTGTCTTTGGCAGGTGTTCAGGAGTTCTCTGCACCCCCCAGACTACCAGTCACGCTTAGACATAGTGCGAGCTAATTCCAAAACCTCCCTCGATCGGACTGGATCCTTCTTGAGTACATCAGGGACTTTACAGGTAAGATATAGATGGTGCATAGATGCTGTACTACAAAAACTGGAATTTTTCCCAGAAAATCCCTGTTTGATCAAGTTTCTGTTATGGCATTGCTTTTTATCTTTGACTTTGACAGTTGGAAAAGTTTTGTCGTGATGATGAATACAGAATTCCTTTCTTTAGTTTTCAAACCCAGTTGTCTTCCTCATACCAGTAGAGGCTGTGTGTCTTATCAGTTGGGCCTGTGTTTAAGAGCAGCATCACCTCAACATTCATTCACTTTGAATTTCCACATGTCATTGCATGCCGGTAACATCATGCATTTCCTCCTACGTTCAGTTTGCACCAGCATCTTAACAGTTGTACTGCACTACTATGAGTTTGAAGGACAGTCTTCATTTTCCCACTAAAAGAGTAGTACCACGTTTAATAGCCTTTGAAGATCTGTATTCTTTAGGCCGGTGGGTGTGTTCAGATGTCCTATAATGTATCTAGAGATGTTCAAATTGTAGCTTGCCGAGGCAGATTGCTTCAAATGTGTCTTGCGTCACAACTTGAGATTAAACTTTGCTTCCACGTTAAGATTGATTTTAATCTGTGGGGAAACTGCAATCATTGATAAACAAAAAACACACACTTGCAGTCAGGTACACAGCTACAAAAGTAGATTGCAGACCCTGTTTGCATACTGGATAAAACAACTGGCAATGCTCATAGAGCATATAAGTCTAAGATTATACACATACTTGGCAGTCCTTCAACTTGGGATCTATTTATGTTCATGTTGAGTTATACAAAAAACGGACAAATGTAACACAAGTAATTTGATATCAGTGCATATTAGGGCTGCAACTAATGATTATTTTCATTATCGACTAATCTGCAGACTATTTTCACTATTAATCGACTAACAATGTCAAATTGTGAAACATGCTCATCACAACTTTCCAGAGCCCAAAGTGACGTTGTCATATTGTTTCTTTGGTCAAGCTAACAGTCCAAAACACAAAGACTCTTCATTTACTATCATAAATGACAAAGAATAGCAGCAATTCCTCAATTTAAAAGATGAAACCAGCAATTTTTTTCACATTTTTGCCTAGAAAATTACTGAAACAATTAATCATTTATCAAAGTAGTTCTCAATTAATAGTCTTTCGACTGACTTGAACTGAATTGAATAATCGACTAATCATTGCAGCTCTGGTGCATCTCGGGTGTGTTCACACCTGCACCAGTATTGTCTCTCCTCTTAACCCTGGTGAAAGAGAAATGTTCTGGAGAAAACCGACTCTGCAGAAGCACCAATTGTGCTTAATGACTACCTGCTAAGTGTTTTAGTTGCGTAGTGACTGTTTGTTTACTTGTTGTCACAGCAACAAAGAGCTTGCAGTCGGCAGACAAGAAGAGAGGAGGAGGAGGGAGAGGACGACGAAGAGGACGAAGAATCTGAGGAGGATGACGAGGACGAAGAGGACACAGATGATGACAATTAGCTTTTGTGTGTGTGTGTGTGTGTGTGTGTGTGTGTGTTTGTCTTTATGGAACAGAAAGGATATTAAAAGGTGCATTGTTGTTTTATAATGTTGTGAAAGAAAAACTGCCATTGCCAAAATCACCTCACACGGTGTGGTCTGAGCAGTATTGTAGTGCAAGTGTAATGTAGTTGTGTGATGCCTTTGTGAGAAGAAAACATGTTGTTCTTTACTAACATTTGTCTTTGATATTCCTGCCAGTCACTGTCTTATCTATATTTTTATATAACACATAATGCCAAAATGCACATTACAAATTCAGTTGTGCTGGAATAAACTGTCATTCATCTTTATGAATAAAAAGAAATCCGTTTGCACATTTTGCATTGTTCCAGTGAATAGACATTCTATAATAAGTACATGGTGTACCCTCAGTCACTTTGCATAAAAATGCCAGCAGAGAGGTTGATTGTTATTTTAGAAATTCAGAGTGTGAATCAGTCTAAGTGACAGTAGTTACGTGACGACTGCAGTTGAAAGTGACTCATCTTTTCCACAGACATGCAAAAGTGGTACAAATAAAGCCAGGGACATTTTGCACCACACTGTCTGTGCTTATCAGGATATATATATGTATGTGTGTGTGTTACAGTGTGTGTTGTCTGCCACTGTGTCGTCGGATGGCTCCTATGTCTCTCTTTCATGAGTCACTCAACACATTCATCATTCCCGCGACCCGTGTCAGAATGAATACTTTTGTGCCCCTGGACTTGTGCACACAAACATTTTACAGGTTTATATCATTATGAGCTTGAAAAAGAAACAATATATGCACATGCACAAACTGAATTCTTGGAGCCGTCGTCCAAGCAACAAGATTTTTAAAAATTTTATTATAACAAATGTAAGGGCTACCAAAACCTCCCTTACAGCAGCACTGATTATCTCAGTGACTGTGGGATAAAAGCTGCGTAGGTAGTGTGTCATCAGCCCTCTGCGCAACAACACCTTAATGCATATAAAGGTTAATGTGTATGCAAACACAGTCACACACATACACACACACACCAGTTTTACTTTGGTGTACTGTGGATTTGAATGGCCTGTGTTGCAATGAGTCATCCCCTATAAAGTGTGAGTCAGAGAGCTTTTCCAATCACAGATAAACCTAAAGGCCCCACTCCTTGATCACGGAGTGAAAGAATAGATGGCGCCCGGCAAAAGAAAACGGTCTGAAAGAATCAAAAAGAAAGGATCATGTGAGGCAAGTGGTAAAAGAAAGACCAATCTTCGTGTTAGCCAAGAGTCAAAGGTACAAAAGGAGGCAAGATTTAGTTATGAGTCAGACTGTAAAAACAAAACAAAAAAACAAAGGCTTAAAAACAAACAAGGATACCCAGGCAAAGAACCAGATGTGAAGGGAAAGGAGGAGGCGTATAGAAGAAAAGAGGGACAGTTGAGAGAGGTCACTCATAACCCCGGGTCCTTATCACTGACTCTGACTCATTGCCCCTCAGTGTCATGCCACTCCTATCAAATCCATCACCCACGGCACACATCAACCACTGCACAGCCTCAAGCAGCTGCCTTCATATGCAGCACCTTGCCCTTGAGCCTTATGCCACTGATCTTAACGTTGCTCGGAGCCTTCCCGTGTGCCACAGATTTTTGTTCTTTGAACAGCAAACCAAATTGTTTCTTCAAATACGGTTCTGCAGATGTCTTCTAAAACCACCAATAGATGCAACTATTTGGAACCTGGAATCCCCACAATAAAAGTAAAATGCAAACAAATGAATAGGCAAATGCTTTTTCATGTGATTGAGAAAGCCTTTCCTTTACTGAAGTCTACGTTACTGAAGTTGCTCACTTCCCCTAGGCTGCCACCAGAGGGTAATGTTTAAAAGTTTTCTTACCTGGACTGTTTAATTTGGGAAACTGTGACATGGAGACATTGTGTTCTTTTCGACCTGTAGGTAGCTGCAGTGAGTGTGTGTGCCGCCTGTTATCAGTTACCGCTCTGGAGAAGCAGACTGATTGCATTTTGAAACGCACAAAACTGAGCTTTGAACCGCAAGACAATAACATCCGGATTTTGTAATGTATTTTTTGCATATAAAAGCCTGAATGAATCATTTTGGCCTCCACCCTCATGAGAGTGCAGCTTTTGTATGCAAAGCACAATGTAAAATGACCAAGCCTGGGTTGATTCTAGCAGTGCATGCAGGTTCTTCAGTCCTTTTGATCCATACCTGGCATCCACCACACCAGTGTTAGTGAGAGCCAATGTTATGTGTCTGCTTCGCCAGTTTAGCATTGTGAAACAGGTGGAGATTCAATATTGCGCCTCATGGTCTGATACAGATTTAAAGACAGTCAAACATAAGACTTGATATGACATTTTAAGCACAGACCTTTCCATACAATTCCTCCTCCTAAAGCTGCAAACAAAGAATGTGAGAATGTATAGGGGAATGATTCATAATTCAAATCTAATGAAGTCAAATCTATATTGCAGAACTCTGTGATTGTTTTTTCTATATCGACACACAAAGAAGTAAGGATTCCCTCCTCTCCCCCTTTGACTCATCTGCAGACGTCCCCAATGAAGACAGTGTAAATGTGTGTGTGTGTGTGTGTGTGTGTGTGTGTGTGTGTGTGTGTGTGTGTGTGTGTGTGTGTGTGTGTGTGTGTGTGTGTGTGTGTGTTCAAATGAAGGCGAAAAGGCATGAAAGGGAATGTGTTGTTTCTCCTCAGTCTTATTTGTGGAGGCGTATTTGACCAAACAAAAATATTAAATGGAAGGAATAAAGGAAATATGTATGTGCGTGCGTGTGCAAGTACAATGCAGTATATATGCATATGTTAATATATGTGCATGTGCGCCACATGAGTCCTACAGCACAGTTGTTTGGAATATTAAATACAGTGCCGCGCTGGCGGCTGTTATAAAATCGAGAGGCAGCATAGCCGGAGTGTGACTCACACACTGACTCACTGACAGCGCTGCCATGGCATGTGTATGTTTCTGTGCATGTGTGTGTGCGTCTCACTTTCTGTGGTTCCTCTGGCAGATCTGCTGTGTGTTGCTGGTGTTCTAAGAACCCTGAACCCTGCCACAATCCCTGGATTTCACACCAGCAAGGTTACATATGTGTGTTTGTATGAGGAATTTGTGTGTGTGTGTGTGTGTGTGTGTGTGTGTGTGTGTGTGTGTGTGTGTGTGTGTGTGTGTGTGTGTGTGTGTGTGTGTGTGTGTGTGTCGTGTGTGTGTGTGTGTGTGTTTGTCTTCCCTCCTATAACAGCATAATGTGCTCTCAATGTGCAATGGTCAGACAGTGGACAGTGTGCAGCATTGTACTGATTTAATTTAACAAAGCAACGTTTCAATCTTTGCAGGATCTTCGCAGGCATTATCAAATAAACATCACAAAGCACAACAAGATATGTATATATATATATATATATATATATATATATATATATATATAATCACATTAATCGTGAAGGATTAATAATCATACTGTATGTCGTTCCCAAAGGGGTTTAAGTACAAACTAGCAATGGGCAGAAACAGGGAAATAAACACAAACAGACGAAATAGAAGAAAAAAATCACATGAACAGATATGAAGTCATGGGAAAGTTGATCAAAATATATTACTATTAACATCTGTAAAAGAGCAGTAACATCTGTTAATCATAATCAGGAGAAATGTTTATTCCGTGGATAAACATTTACAAAAAGAGGCTTATGATCAAAGTTTAAACCCTTTGGTGAGAGGGTGTTAAGGGTAAAGATATAGTAGATAAGTTCTCTTCTCTCCAAAGGAAGTTGTTGATCTCTCCTTCTGTGTGTGTTTAAGCAAGATTGCATGTTTTCATGTTTAACTACAGAAGTGCAGTATGTGTGCTCGCTGGTCACGTGTTTTCTGTTACCAAGATACGAGACCTCTAGCCACTCCGGAATTTCTTGCCAATATGAATACAGCGACCGCTAATCCTCCCAATTCCCTGATTTATGCATCAACATTAAAGGCAGTGTACCTGTTGTCAAGTGCAGTAAGTCAAACTGGTATTGTACAGGATCTGTCCCACATTCCAGGGCCACAGGTACAAACGTAAATCAAGGGACGCTTGTGCTTTAAAGTAGCGTACAGTATTGTAAATCTGTAAGTGTATTGGTATGTGTCAACGTTGTGCCTATGTGCCCTGCTACAGTATATCATCTGATGACGATAAAGCAGAAAGTGACTTCTTATTTACTTTCCAATTCCTGATAGTGGCGTCACTTGGATATCCCCGCTCAGCATAAATCACTGTTTGCAAAGAATAAGAGGGAAGTGAGAAACCTGTTGTGTGTGGGTGTGTGTTCTCTATAGACTGATTTTGATGTGTGGTTATATACCAAGTCAGTAGATCCTCATGAAAATAAAAGACCTGGAACAGGACAGCCATGCTTGTAAAAGGGTTATTTTTTCTGTTACAGTATGTCTTACAGTGTGACAGTAAAATTTAAGGTCACACTCATAGTATTTGAGGAGTTATAAATACAACTCTCTTTCCTGTTGCATGCAGTAACACAAGCATACAGCATGTGTGGCTCTCAAATAATCTCAAGTGCATTTCATGAGTGTTAAGTCGTGTTTATGTTCTTCAGTATCAGTGTATGTATTACATGTTGGACCTGATATCCTGCTTTGGCCTTACTCTGCCTGCCAGTCTACCCCCCACCACCTGCCCGTGGCTGTTGTTAATGATTTCGAAATCATCCACTTTCAAAGGAATGGGGAGGAGAGAAAAAGGGCAAACTTGCATCTCTGTATTGCGCAAGATGCTTATCAGAAAGAGCTGTGTTGTGATCAGCAAGGGAGACCTTGGCTTGGGCCTGTTCGGAAGCTCACTGTCGCTTCAGCCTTGGCGTGTGGCTCTGTGTGTGCATGTGTGTGTGTTGTCTGCTTAGTGACGTCTGTACCGATCTTGTTTTTATGTCCCGTGCCTCTCATCAGCTAGCGGCCCGGTATCAGTGGTTCATTATGAGCCTGTTTGTGTGTTGGCCAACCTCGGGCTCCTGCCAGGTGACCAGCGAGTGTGTTTACAGATGATCAACCACTTCCTAGTGTAACACTATACTCCTATCTGCCATTACTTGTAACCCAGCCTTACTGTATCTCTGCTACAGTCCATTACAAACAAGTTTTATGAACTTTAACTCTATAAAAAATTTCTGAACCTTGGCCCCAGATTAATTTAATTATTGACCTAAATGTTGTGTGAGATATTCTAATGCTGATAAAGAAAAATCAGGAAAAACTAGGATTTACTCTAGCCATTCAGTATTGCTGTAAGACTAACTTGACCTCTGCTTTGTCACCCACTCTGTCCTTTCCATTTGTCTCAGAATGTGCATTTATTTAAAGTAGTTTAGATTGCAGCCACCTGGTGCTTGTTGCCCACTCAGTAATAGATCCTCATGTGAGTCAGGAGCAGAAGATGTGAAGCAGAAAGACAAACAGAAAGGCTGAACACATGGTGACTCTTCTTTGTTTGTTCATCTTACATTCACAGTAGAGCTAAGACGGACACAAGGCATAGTTACAATGTAAACAGTAGCACTGGAAACATATATTATTAAAACTGAAGCATATACAGGTATTATTCTAAGAGAGTCCTCATTCTTATAGACAAATATTATAATATAGGTAATATTGTCTTTTCTCTATAAACAGAAGGCAGAGCCAGCAGCAGTCTTCATTTCTCAGGTAAGTCATAATTCACAAGAAAGTGTGAAGCGGCTGAATTTGCACACTGGGTCATAAGGAGTGGGGGGAAAGATATCTGTCTGCCGTCTTGCACAACAATGAGCATTCTCCTTCCACATTTTGAAAAATCAGAACAGAGCGTTTCTCTCAGAGTACACACCCTCCTCTCCTCTCCTCTCCTCTCCTCTCCTCTCCTCTCCTCTCGCTGTCCACAGCCTGAAAAAAAAGTGAAACCAAAGACAGAATGTGACATGAGAAGCTGTCAGGCCCAGCTCGGGTCAACCGCCAAATCTATGTCTGGAACCACAGAGTCACGAAGTGATGTGTTAAGTGTCTCTCAGGAACACTTTAGCACATGACAGCATGGTAAAAGAGAGGACGGAGTGTGTGTGTGTGTGTGTGTGTGTGTGTGTGTGTGTGTGTGTGTGTGTGCGTGCGTGCGTGCGTGCACGCATGTGTGCATTTACGATTTCTCCAAGGTTGAGAAGAGTCCATGAGGCAAGCTAGTCCCTTGGGTACATCTCATCCCTTTGTAGACTTTAGTGACCTCCCCGTGCTCCTTCACTGAGTATCACACAGCATATCAAAACATAGGCAGGAAGCCAGCTACAGCAGTCTAACCTGTCTTTTGAAACTACTACACACAAACACAGGATTTAATAGGAGCGTCACAAAACGACAAACAGAAGAAGAAGTAGACACAGAGATTCTCATAAACAACCACAAGAGGACATGGACACAAAAAAATGTGTGAACGTGCAAACAAATGCTTTCTTCTACACACATACACTGTGGCAGTGACCATGAGACAGCCTGGGAACAGCTAGTCCACTAATGAGGTCTATCCCATGAGGATTTAGTACTGCACAGAGGAATGCAGGCTCTCATGACTGACCTGCCCTGACACACACAAACACACACACACACACACAGATGGAGTTATTTTACTGTCCGAGAGCTGCCCTCTTACACATGAATGAGAATTGATGGGGGGCACCCAAGAATAGGACACTTGTAATTTTGGTAGGTACTGCATTAAAAACAAACATAACAAGCACACTGGGGAATTTGACACTAATTTGAGACGAGAGCTAGTTGAGGCACAGGGAAGGGGGGAATGGGCTGAGAAAACAGAATGAAAAGAAGGAATAAATAAACAAGGGCACCGAAGGGTCAGAGAGAGAAAGCAATGCAGAGACAGAGACACTGAGTTACGAGGATATATATTTTCAGAGTTTTATTTGCACTTTTGTTCCTAGGTTTGGCTGGTGGTTTGGATGTGAGAGCCAACTTTGCTGAGTTTACTAGAACAGATCTGGTGTCTGAAGCAGACAGACCCCATCGCTGGTGGCCTGTTGACGGTGCCTGCTGCTAGCTGATAGACAGACAGCATGGGTGTATGTCTCTGTCACGACTCTCTCAGAGAACACACGAATGACTTCTCTGCTGTTGAGTGAAAGAAGTTTGAGATTATTTACTTTATGTGTTTCAAAATGTTTTTGAAAAGGCAGTGCACCAGCAGTAGCCAACCCAAACCATTTGGAGTGTGAATACATTTGAAAGTACGCAAACTTTACCATGTTCAACTATGAATATAAACAACACAGTATTTTAGTGCTTAGATTAAGAGCTTTCAAAACATTATTTAATGGGACCACAAAGGACCGAAAACGTCATTCCAAATGCTACCATTTTTGTGTGAGATGATTGGACTGTAGGAGCTCATATGGTGTAAAAAAATATATGGGATCACCATAAAAGACGAGTCTATAGTCATACTGTATTTACGCACAGCCAAGCTCAAGGTCTGAAAAGTGAAACAAATGCATAAGTGCCTTAAACCTGCATTATTTCTAATGGCCACTGGTTGCAAAAAGAAGTAATTACATTGGAGTCTGTGACAAAATAATACTACTTCTCACTTGAATTATCACCTCAATAAACACTTTCCTAATAAATTTATGCCCCAAATGACCATTTTCAAGTCTTCTTCAGTACAGCATGATGTTAATTTTGTAAATTTTGGTCCCATTTAGAGGAATATAGACAATAAAGGTTGCACTTTAGGGCACGTCGCTACCATGGCAACCTGTCAATCAGGATAGAGGCATTCATATCCGCTGGACTGTGTACATTTCACCAGTGTTGGTGAAAAAGCCTATTAGGAGTTGTGGTTCATTTTTAAGTGCATTTAGTGTTAATCCCAGTTAATGTCACAGTTAACATAAATTACGGATGTACCTTGCTAACCGAGCTAGATAGCGTCACCCTTTAGTCCAAAAATGGTCACATCCAGTGAAGTCTGGTTCCAACAAAGCAAGATAGTGATAGCCAAAATGCCAAACTCAAGGCTTAAAAACGGTAGCCCACATCTTAGTGTCAAAGTGACTTCTTTTATACAGACTATGGGCAGAGAGGTGCTTGAAACTAAATGCTAACATTTAGCATGATGATGGGAATGACGTTAATTTGATGACATTTAGATGAGATGTTCATCCTCTGGGCACTATGAATGGGTGTACAAAATGTCATGACAATCTATTCTATAGTTGTTTACATATTTAACATAGACCAAAGTCATGGACCAACAGTTCAACATGCAACCACTGTGCACCCATCCCTTGAAATAAACACTGTGCCACTGCTAATCGTCCCTGTGTCAGCCATGCGTAACACCATGTCACAGCCGCTGTGCATGCTGAATGCCTCGCTGGCCTTTGTTTTGGAAAATGTGGCAGGGGTTGCCATGGAGCTTGTGTTTGATCTATTGTAATTAACAGAACCCATTGATTGCACAATGTTTCCCCCTGGCTCGTCTCCATCAGCGGGCAGCCCTAACCGGACGTCTCATCAAACACTACTAAACCACCGTTTATGATGTCTCCTCCCCGCAATGATTTGTCCTTACATGGTCTAACAGGGATGAAAGAAGCACAGGAAGTGGAGGTAAGGCAGGGCAACAAGGATCATTTGAGCATTTAACAAAGCTGAGGTATATTGTTTGAAACAGGTTTAGATTCTGAGATTAAGTTGTGCACAGGCTAGTAACAGTACATGGATTACAAACCAAACTTTTGGAGCAAAACCAAGCATCATTTGTCATTCTGTTTTTCAAACAAAAACAATGCTTTAAGAAGAATACATACTATTTTTTAACCAAACTTTCCATGTGTGCATAAAACCCAAATGAATAAATCTAAAAACAATATCTCTGTATGTTAAATATGAGCTACAGCCAGCAGTTGATTAGCTCAGCAAAACACAGATGGAACAGCTTGCCTGGCCCTGTTTAGTGTTATAAAATAAAATAAAATCTTCCTAAAAGCACATTAATAGTTCATAGTCTGGCGCAAAACCCATAATAAAACCACAACTTAAACTACTCTTTTTTTTAATGGATTAAGCAAGTGACACATAATGTGTTAGTTAGCTAGCTTTAGCAATGCAGACTTTTTTAACCTTTGAATATAGAGCCAGGCTAGCTGTTTCCCTCTGTCTATTTGCTAAGCTAACCAGCCCCTGACTGTGTGGTCTTTAACAGATATCAGTTGTATTGCTCTCTAACTCTCAGCAAGAAATGCGAACAAGCATATTTCACAAAATGTACAACAGTTGCATACTGCCGGGGAATTCCTGGTGGTAACCATTACATTTGTATGTTCTTGTAGCCACAATGTTTAAACGTGACTCTGATTCCTCTGAAATTCAGTTTATACTGTTTCATACTGAGGAAGTTTTACTATTTGACCACATCCCTCTGTAAATTTGTCCTTTGTCCCACAGTAGCCCAGTCACTGTGTCCTGATGCATGACATGGAGCCTGGTTTAAAGTCAATTAGCCCTACTTCCCAACCCCAGGGGTGACAATCTGGGGCTCACATTCACTCTCAGGGCTGACCTTCACGTGAGGGACTGAGCCAACACTCACATATGGCCAAACCCTGGGGTCCACTTTCCAAGGACAGAGCTGTGCATAAAGGGTGGAGGATGGATATGAGTGTGAATTTGCAATCTCTAGAGAACACACAGATATAGCAAGTTTCTTTTTTTCCTAAGAGATGCACAGATCATATTTTCTGAGGATTACAGTTTTTGTTGAAATTAAAAGTGGGAGGGGAATACATGTACAGTGTTGAGTTCAATGTTGAGATGTATGGTTTTTACATGATTTAAGTTAAAGTGAGAAAGCACCTTTTCTCAACAGAAAACACTATGAACCTAATCTGAGAATTATCTGCAAAGGATTTCCAGTTAAATGAATTTCTTCTATTTCTAGGCTTGTTCTTTAAAACCTGCTTGTGGAATGATTCAATAACCCTACAGCTAAATTTATATCATAGGTATTATTAAAGTAATTATATGGAATCTAGACTACCTAGACATTGAAGGCCCCATGACTTGAGTCCGGACTTTCCCAGAGCTGCTGTGAAAGCAATTTCACTTTTTTCATTTCTTTCTTAGTAATCCAAAGTGGACAAGGAGGGGTATATCCCCTGAAGCAATAACTAAAATCAGCTCCATGACTCTGAAAACTAGGCATTAAATATGGAACAGAAGACCACCCATTATTAAGCCACTGGATATGAGGAGGTCCACCCAATGCAGCTAATCTGGACCAGGTTTCTGACAAATGCATATTTCAGGATGAATCGCAAGAGTTAATAGCAGCGAATCCATTAGAGGAGATTCCTGTGATGTAAGATACAAACAAAGTTAAGATACATAACACGTCTGAAGACCTAATATATTTTCACAAGCTTTGGGGGTCAGTAAGCAGCAGACTTCTCATGAAACTGAGGTTTCCTTGCGTTGCAGTTCAATAAAAGCATGGGAATACGAGTGTGAGATGGCTCACTGCAGTAAAACAAGGTGTTTCTAATTTGAGGGTCTATTAAATTGAACTGAATGGAAAAACAATCCTGTAATGCATTAAATTGCCCTGACTGGCTTCTCCAAACAGTGTTTACTGCTGTTTATGTGTGTGCGTCCGAAGTGTGTGTGTGTGTGTGTGTGTGTGAAGTTTTGAAGCACTGGTGACTGCACAGTTGTGCAACTGAAGCCCATTTGCCCAAAGCAAATAGCAACATTCTAAGAAAGAGGAAAGGGGGGTTGTGCTTTAGCGAAGAGTTTTCGCATGTTTTGTCTTTACATTTTCTACCAATGTCATTCGCGTTTAATCTGCAGGGCTTGCGCAATTTTCTGTTACATTTGATGTTGAGCAACCAGCTGATGAATGTCACAAACAGTTGTGGCACTCCTTTTAAAAATACCCTACTGAAATACACTAAGGCATGTATATGAATCCTATGCAGAACCTTTTTAATAGTGTTTCAATAATAGTCTATAATGACAGACTACCAGTGGTTCTTGGGATATTTGAAAAGGTCATCTGTTTTGCACAAATGCCTTGCTAAATAGGTGTTGGCTCAACTTGTAAGAGCCTGTAAATCTGCTTGCATTCCTGCATAACCATAACCTCTGAAAGCCATGGGTTTCCAGGTGAAAGCCTCAAGCTTTCGTCTGCTCACACGTCTGAAAGGTAAAAATGTAAACTATGGAACAAAGTGTCATCTGACAAAAATGTACACTGTCTAAGTAAAAATATAGCATAGTGCTAATAAAGGCCAATATTCATTACTGACTTATCTGCTGCCTTTACACCACTGATCATGCCATTTTAATTGATAGACTGCAGAAGTAGGTACTGGTACAGCACAGAAATGGTTCTCCTTGTACTGACCGACAGTTCAGTGTTCAAATTAACAATTATATGTCTTCTTCCGCTCCTCTATTGTGTGATGTCCCACAAGGGTAGATCCTTGGACTTATTCTGGTTTCATTATGTAGCCTAGCATCTGTTACAAAATGGATATCTCAAAATTCCCTTTATTTCATTTCTGACAAAACTGAGGCCCTTGTGATCGGCCCTGACAGTTTCACTAAGGTCACTTACAGTAACACATTTTTCATGGTCATAGGATACTCAAAACCTCATGAAAATTTGCACACATGTGGTGAAAATTTCAATGTTCTGCAGTGATTGGGCTCGTGCCTGGGCAGGGGGCTCCATAGCGCCCCCTATAAAATTTCACCGGTGGTGTGTTTCAGGTTTCAGATATGAAATTGCCAAGATAGATGTATTATTTCTAGACCTACAAAAAGTCAGCAGGATCCATACCCCCAAACTTCAAATGTGGGCAGCCATCTACAAACCCTTGCAATGCTAAATTGCAAAACTTTTTACAATATATCAAACTTTTTATTTTGCACTTTGCCACAAAAAAGGAAGTTGCGGGTAAATGGACTGTACATGCTCATATCTGCCCAGAACTTCACAGGTTTGATAAGAGTCCTGCTCTGAAGACAATCACATGCCAAAATTCACTCATAGTCAGAGTGCCACTTACTAGCAATAAGAAATGGTTTTTACTTTGATGTACTCCTCCTAGTAGGCTGATCGGATCCATCTCATTTTTTGTTAGAAAAGCTTCAAGATTTTGATTATGTATATATATATATATTAGTGGTGGGCATCCAACACTAATATATATACATAATATATATACGTGCTGCGTTAACGTGAGACTCGTATCGGGCGATAAAAAAAAATATCGCCGTTAATCTATTCTCAAAGTTGGGTTGGGAGCTGGGTCTATACTACGCAAGCTATGATGACTTTCACCTTGATATTTTAGCGCAGATGTATACCTAGCCGAATTGCACTGTAGGGGGCAAGAACGAGTCTTCGAACCCAGTGTGTGTCTGCCTACTGTGAAATTACCACATCAAACGTGACGTGCTAACATGGATGCAGCTGTTGCTGCTTTCCATTTACCTCGGAGGTCGGAGCTGGGAATGACGTCAGTTACAACCTCGCTCGGCCAGCTGTTTGTTTACAACTAGCCAGTTTAGTTGGTGATACGCTGGTTGATTAAAAACGCGTTAGCGATATATGTATATATATATATATATATATATATATATATATATGATATATATATATATATATATATATATATATATATATATATATATATATATATATATATATATATATATATATATATTCAACAAAGCAGCCCCTACCATACGTTTTACCAAGCTGTACAAAATGATCTATGTTTAGAGATGTATCATCTCTAAACTTAAAAATAAGTCTCCATTTTGAATTATTTACGAAATTTTACCCCATTGACACTCTCTGTACTTAAATAAACTCCTCCTGGAGCTTTAACCTGATCTATGTCAAATGTGGGCAGCGCAGACTTAAGAGACTTGCAATGTTAAATTGTGAAGCGTTTTTTGATTGCTAAAATCGCATGACCATGCTGTGGCATTGAATTTTGATGTTTTACCATAATTGAGAAACAAATTTTTCATGGTCTTCGGATACTCAAATCCACACGAACGTTTGCACACACCTCAGGACTGGTGGGAAATCCAATGTTCTGCAGTGATTGGGGTTGGGTATGGCCAGGGAGCTCAATAGCGCAGCTAAACAAACACTATGTTTTGGACATAGTTTCTTTGATCTTCATTAGATTTGGTGGGATTATTGCTCTTATTACAAAGACCACATTTCGGCTTTTTTATGAGATTCTGCTCAACCAGAAGTCTGCCATTTTGCACTTCCTGCATCATTTTCAATATTTTAAACATGTGTTTGAAACCTTTAGGATGCTCAAAGAACCATAAAACTTAAGACTCAAACTGGTAATGTTTCGATTTGATGTCATTTTTGGAAAGGGAGGTCGCACGTTGGCTCTACAGCGCCCTCTAAAGGGTTTTTAGTCTTCACATGGCTGGAGATGCAGGAAACCTCATAAGACTTAAGAAGGCACAGACATCAGAAGTGGGGGGTTTATTGTTCGATATGGTTTGGGTCTTGGTTGTGGAAAATTGGCTCAATTGCGCGCCCCTTACAATTTTTTTAAAAAGCAGCCCCAGCCATATGTTTTACCTAGCTGTACAAAACTTGACAAATTGATTTATCTTGCCTAGAATTGCCTAGACAAGCCTCTTGGAGCCATACCCTAAGCCCAACTGTAAATCAGCCATTTTGAATTATTTACAAGACCTTTTTTCCGTTTACACACTCTGTACTTTAACAAACTCCTCCTAGAGCTTCAACCTGATCGACTTCAAACGTGGGCAGCACCATCTTAAGAGCTTTGCAAAGTTAAACTGTAAAGCTTCTTTTGATTGCTGAAATGTTATATCCATGGCGTGGCGTTGAATTTTGATGTTTTGCCATGAAAAAGGAAGTAGCATGTAAATGGACTAGACATGGTCAGATCTAACCTTTAGAGACTTACATGTCAATATCCAGTCATAGTGATTGGTCCACATACTGGCATTAGGAAAGGACATGTTTCAAATTTTACCTCTTATGCCTGATTTATAGTTTTAATATTGTTATTTTTATACAGAAGGTCAAATAACAGGTAGGACTTATTAAAGGGGGTAAAATATCAAGTTTGCAGGAGGACAGGTACAGAAGAGAAATTGTCTTTATGAGGTTGTGCATGGTAATGTGGGCAAATTGGATTCGTAAATCTGTATCATAATGTTTAACTAAACTAGAACAACAAAACTCTAAAAGCCATGGATGTTGTATTTTGCTTTTTGCTCAGCAGCAGAAAAGAGCTGCATCTACAAAACATTAATTTAAAGCAATAAACCTGCATGATATGACCCTGAATTAGATTTATTTTAACCTGCTGTGAAACCTGACACAACCACAGCAAACAGGAAAGCGGAACACCTGTGTTGAAAGAAAAATATGGATGGTGATGAAACAGATGTTTCAGCAACAAGGTATCCCGACAGCACAGAAGTCAACAACGAACTATGCACAAGCGTACGTGTATTTATGTGCACTCATGAAGGGGTAATATCCTCTCAGTCTTCCTGGTAAATCTGTGTTTACTGACACAGCCTCAGTCAGAGGGAATTTACCAGAAGACTAACGGGAGGAGGTGTTAGTCTTGGGGAACACCAACCAGACTCTAATTTCAGATGACGCTTTCAATTTCCACTCGTGCTGTGAAAACTTAGTGAGGGCAAGCTGACTTCAGATCTGTGTCAAGCGGTGACATTTTTAGCCGGGGCGGCTGTAAATGTTATTACCTTTGCCAATGGGAATCCTGTGTTTACTGACCACACAAACACCAACCAGTGCCTGGTACCAAGACTGCTTACAGTCACTAAGCATACATATGTCAGCCTGTTAGTCAGTGCACTTCCCCATGTGGTGGCATACGGATGTCTGCTCCTCCTATAATCAGGATGTAAGTCGGTCATCTGTTCAGTGGTTCTCCTCTGCCCAGTGAAATGCTACTCATCACATGTCCGTAATTACCATCCTGTGGCGACAAATAAGGATAGCTTCAAGAGAGAATAAGTGCAGAAATGAGTAATGGTGGTTTTGCAATGTAATTATACAATCTGGCTCAGAAACCAGCACTAAGCTTTCTTGCTGTTTGTTCTGTCTGCTTTGCACGACATACAACCAAATGTTTTCTATGAGAAAAAACACAGCTTTTTGGTGGTTTACATCTTTTATCTACACAGTTGTAATACTTGTAAAGTTAGAAATGAATTCCTTCTCATTTCTGCACATCACTGGCCTTCTAAGTCATTTTGTGTAGAGAGATACTAATTTTAATCAGATGTTGTGTAAGGGTGCAATTAAGATGTGGGTGGTTTGGGATATTTGCGTGTATACCTCTATGTGTTTATAATTGTTTACATTGTACCCTTTTCTTTAACCTTCATAAACTCCCTTTCTTTCATAGTATGCTAATTGTTTTGCAAGTAGCGCTCAGCGCAGTGTCACACAGCATATTGTCAATTATTCGGCATATGATGCGTCTCATATGCAACTGCTTCCAACACTGAAACCCAAGGTCACATTTTAATTGACTGTAGCATTTCTCTGATACTCTCATATTCCCAATAATGATGGGTTTCCAAGCTGAGCAAATTCCTAACCACCCGTTTGTCACTTGAGTCATCTCGCCCTGCGTAATCCTTTGTCTACTCGCACTATACAAGGCATAACCCACAGACAGTGGAGCTTTTGAAATGCAGCAAATTTGAAATGTAAAAATGTTCCTTTTTTTGTTTGATTAATGCCCCAGACCACACACTGTGTGAGGGAGCGGTGGAATTTTTCCTCCTTAATAAGCATGTTTCAGGTCGAAACAGGCTGTTTTCCTTTCATTCATATTCATGTTGCTGTGTCTGTGAAAACAGGCATGTCTGAATCATCATAGCACATCACAAAGCAACTGTGTATGGATGGTTACTTCAAAGTGAATGTCATTTACTTCAAAACATCAAAATCACTGCAAATTAAATTCATTATTTGACTGTAAGGACCATTTGGGTTTTCTGGTGCTTCATTAAACTGCCATGTGAAATTATTCCTTTGACTTTTAGCTGCAGTTCAAACAAATCTGTAGCTCAAAACTTTTCTGAGAAACACAAAAAACAGACACATCATTTCCACATAGCTAAATGAGCACTTTCCCATGAATAAAACTAGGGTTTAGTCATAAATACCTTCCTTTCAACAATAAAAGCTTCAGCTACGCAGCCGACAGATAAGACATTTTTGTTATTTGTCTTTTTTCTCATCAGTCTTTCTCCAGCTGACATGCAAGGACTTATGACTCTTGGACAATAAATGGTCGGTCTGCAGAGAGAAACGTTAAACCCGAAAGTATCCTCATCACATTTTACACATTCCACCTTCAATTTCAGATATCTTATCCTGTCATTACAAGCATTTTTTCGAACAACTCAAGCCTATATTAGGCATGGAATTCTGTCCTGTATACAACAGAAGAAATGGACACTGATCCGCAAAAGCTGTGCCAGCCACATTAAACAATAGATTGTTTCAGCTGAGTAATGAGCCTCTGGACTCCTACAGGGTCCACGCTTGCATCGAAAAGGTTCCCCTTACATTAATACTTGTCTGCCTCTTCCTTACCATTATCCCTGCTGTATTTGTGTACACTGTATTGGTCACCATATTAACAATGGCTTGCTTATAGAAAATACTTTTCCTCTGTATTTTTTTAGTAGACTGGAGAAGGACATGTGGTACTAAACAGTCTTTCTGTTTGTGTTGATATTCTATCACATGTTTTGCTGTAGAATTCTGGAAGTGAAGGGATGTGTCTAAGTTTCCCTTTTGTTCATGGACAAATCAGCATATAAACAGGAGGATGTAAGGATCAAACCACCGACTTTGTGATTGACAGGCAGTGGTCGACAGTAACTAAGTACAATTTACTCAAGTACCATACTTAAGTACAAATTTGAGGTACCTGTATATTACATGAGTATTTTCATGCCTCTTTCTGCTTCTACTCCTTACATCCCATAGGGACATACATATTGTACTTTTTACTTCACTACATTATAACAGCTTCAGTTACTTAACAAATTAAGCTTTTTACACACAAAACCTATTGAGAGTTAAAAATATGATGTTTTGTTATAAAGTAAACTAGTTATTACAGTGTAAATACATGTAGCACTGTGGAACAAGAAGGAACAATATTTCACAACTCTGCATGTTTTTAATATATTGGGGAAGTGACAATAAATTTGAACTTGGCTTGACTTGATACAAGTACAGCTGAAATGATTAGTTGGTTGACAGAAAATGAATCTGCAACTGTTTTGATTGAAGTCATTTTTCATGCAAAAACATTTCATGGTTACAGCTTCAAAGATTTGCTGTTTTTCCTTTTAATCGTTTTAATAATTTGAACGTAGTGTTGATATTGTTGAGGTTTGGACTGACACAACAAGCGTTATAACGGTGTCACTTTTGTACTATGTACTATGTAACTGTGACAACATTTCTAACTAAATTCTCAGAATTTTTTTACAATTGATTAATGCAGAATGATGAAACTAATTATTTGTTGCATTCAGATACAAAGTAGTTAAAATGAGCTCCACTTCAACAACTACTGCTGTAAAATCCTGCTTAACATGAATGCATGAGTAATAAAATTCTCATAACAATATATATACTAGTATAACAGTCATAGGGTGCGTTGTTCTGCATTGAGAATTCATGATTATACTTACATAGTTTTATTTTTTTAAGTAACATTTTCATTGCAATAATTTTACTTGTAAGAGTGGTTTAGAGTATTTTTACAGTGTAGTATTAGTACTTTTACCTAAATAAAAGCTGTGAATACTTCATTCACCACTGTTGACAGATGACCTGTTATGCCAAAACGACTCCACCATGTTAACCTCTGCCAAAGTATCTCAGGCCAGTATTCCGGTTGAAACAACACACCACTGTCCAGTTGACTGTATCACAGTTCATCTCTTCAGAAATTAAAATATTTGCATTCACATACCTCATCAGTCAATTATATTTTCATTGCACACTAAACAAACAAATGCGACCCTAGATGTTCTTTCATCTTTGCTGTAGTTTGAAGGTGTACAAACATCTATGTTGTAGCTTTGAGATGTGTTTCCGTTGAACATCTACACCAATAACTGATGGGATTTTTGTTTAAAAGAGGTGCAAGTAATCTATTTAAGATATCTGCTTCTCCATTTTCATAACCTCACATTTCCACTTCTAAAAATACACATTTGCCTCATACTGATAAAAAAAAAGTCTGCAAGTGTCTGCTCTATTTCCACGTTCACACATTAGGAGGTTAATAGATCAAATACTGAGTCATTATCTATTCAAAGTGAAAATGAATGAATAAATTGTCAGAATCCCCAGATGAAACCATAACAACATTTACTTTTACCAATATTGTATATTTCACCAAAATATTAAAGGGTATGATCATTGGGTTTGTTCTTTTAATTGTTTCTGCTGTAAGAACAGCAAGCCCTCTGATGTTATAAAGGTAAACACAGCTAGTGTTTAGCTGCTAGCTTTAACAGCTAGTTTTATCATTAAGGTTAAAGATTTCTGGATATTTTGCACGTGATATCTTTGCACATTACATTACCTTGGATGAGTTCAGCCCTTTACTTCACTCTTGCCTATATTGTCTGCTCAATAATGTAACAATATACTATGCCCCCCACTCTGAAGAGAGATGTGTGTGTTGGATGTACGGCTGCTTGGAACGTGTTCTGTCTACTCAAGGTTAGATTGTTTCATTACACCCCATCAATCATTCAGTGATGTAAACATCCCCTGAGCACAACGTTTTGCCAAATGCCCTTTACAGAGCGAGCTAACGGAAGGAGGAGAGACACGAGGAAAGAGAATAAATGCATGAGGAAGAGAGAAGACAGATGATAACCGGAGAGAGACAGATGGAGTGAGGAGGAGAGAGACACTGAGTCAGAATGAAATTTCCTGACTGAGAAGTATATGGAGATTTGCCGAGTATCCTGTTCTCCCAGTGAGAGAGAATTTGTTTGGGCTGGACAGGATGCATGGGGTTACATCTGGACAGATTAATCCCAAATACAGTATACAATATCTCTCTTCCTGCGCTGTGTGGGATATGGAGTTCTTTCTTCCAGAGACATTTGTCTCTATTACTAAAACATCTCCATGATTTAGTGTATTTGTTTGTCAATTCTGGAATTTAAAAAATAATTCCTCCTATTTACATTTCTACACATTACATTTTGGCCATCCTTCCTATCATTAATAATAACACTGCAGTCACAAAATGAAATGTTGAGATGTGGGAATGCAGTAACTTTGTAAGTCTGACAAGGAACATGAGCAGTCAAATGTTCAGACAAGAAAACAGTAAAATGATTAACCAAACTATTGCAAACATCCATCACAGCTTATATTACTGTCATCATGCACACCTCGGTTTTTCTGTGCAACAAGGGACTATTACAGACATACAGACCTGTTACCAGAGGGAAATTAAAGCACCACTGTGTAAGATTTAGGAGGATACTGGCAGAAATGGAATATATATAATATGTTTGTTTTCATTAGTGTTGGGTTTTTTTGTTACCTGAGAATGAGCCCTTTATATCTACAGAGAGAGCAGGTCCTCTTCCACAGAGTCGGCAGTAGCTCAGAATGGACAAACCAATAAATGCTGGAAAACAAACACAACATTTGTATGTATGCATGACTGATAGTAAAATTAGTCACTTTATTATTTGTGAGGAAACATCAAACTGGACTCAACAACATGAACACACTGACTGACTTCCAAAGTCAGAATTACACTGTGATATGTATCAAATTGAATTATGACAACCACTGAAAATAATCATAACATTATACAGAACCTGATATCGCTGTCTAGCATATCTCATAAAGTTTGCAAATATGATACACAACTAAACCAGCCATAGTACAACACACAGACTGAGCTGTTGTACCTTAAACCAGATGATTTTAATACTGTTCAAAAAAACTTTCCAATTTATTTAAATCTAAGGCTTATTCATTGTCCACATGACAGACATAGGCTGCCACCTCAATTTGAAAAATGACCAGTTAGCATTAATGACGTAGTTCCTGAGATTAATCTTGGTCTCGAGACCACTTTTTCAAGATCTCAGTATCAATCAAGCGCATTTCTACTCGTCTTGTTACAGTCTCCAACATAGAGGACCCAGGATTTTATGTCAAGACCAGTCAAGACAACTTTGGGAATATTAATAAATTGCCTGTACATTGTCAGATTTATTTCTTAACATAATAACTTTGATTGGATCCAAAATTTACTGCTTCAAATGCAACCAATAACGTGACTCAATGCAAATTTTAAATTGTTGTCACTATTAATGGCTGTCACCCCTCCTGCCCCCCCTTCACACACACTCCAAATTTGGTTACAAAAACCATAAAGAATTCATCTGTAAAGCAACATCCAGAAGAAAACACACAGCAGTCTGTAAATTCTGCAGTGCAACTCTTTGAGACAGCTGGGACCACGTTAAACTTCTATTGCAACTTAGAAAGAAAACATAAATAAAGGTATGTGTTAGCGACATTAGCAAAGCTAGTAAGCTTACGCATATACTGTATGTTTTGGGGCACTTGTTTCCATTGCTTGCCAGCTATTTGCCACCTAGCTAGGTGGACAAGCTACCTAATTTAGTTAACTTATTGTGAGAATTGAGGGGACGGGGGCCTGTGGTGACAATTTGCTGACAACTTGACAACTTATTATGTTTTTGCTTGTGATAAACAATGATGAGACAGGCCACATAAAGCTTTGTTGCTAATGTGTAAGTTAAGTTACATCAATGGTAGCTAATGTGAGCTAAATACAGCTCCTGATATTACAGTTATGTACTGTAGTGCTCCCTCATTTGGGTAAGAGAGCTAGCCTAGAGATGTGACAGCAGAGAGTGGAGAGTAATGCGCCTCCACTTCTATACATGGTATGTTGCTTAAAGAGTGCTAATTTTGAGTTTGAATACACAGTTGCTGATCAAATATGGAAGAGAAGAGTCAAACAGAAAACCTAATGCTCACACAAAAATTTTATTGTGTTAGGTGGATTGTAAAACATGGAAAATGGATGTTCAATAAAGAAGGTTAAGATTGTGTCAGCTGTTTATGTTTGCATGCAGATGGGAATGTGAATCTTTCACATTAATTTGAGAAGCACCTATGATCGTGTTCCACATTTGATCGTGTGTCATGTAGTCCGCCCTCTCTTTGTCTTAGTCTTGACTTGGTCTCAACTCCTCAAAGTCTCGGTCTTGTCTTGGTCTCGAATCATTCTGTCCTTTGTCATGAATTGGTCTCGGTTTGGGTGGTCTTGACTAGTTGGCATTTCACATACTCACTGGATTAGAAAAATGAGTAGCTGATCGATTCTCTCCTCCACGCTTCCTGTTGCTGCCATTAAAAAAAACAATTTAGAAGCCCATTGCCTCACAGTCCGTGGACACCAACCCATTCATCTCACGTCAACATATGCACGGGTCAAAGAGGAAAGTTGTACAGAGAGGTTGTAAACAAGCCAACATTTTAGCCAGATGATCTTGTTACGCTGCTTTTTTTATTGCATTGGATGTCATTTCAGTAACATTATGTCATTTGTTGTGTTTCAAGATCTCAGCAACTACTTTGGCGAGTGCAATGTTATCATAACCAATAGAAATGAAATTGGTCCTTTAAAACGTCTCATGCAGCACTGACATCCAGAATGTAAAAATAATTTACAGTGTGCAATAAAGGCTAGCAACCATAATGTTGTTGGAGGGACTTATGACACAACTTTGGTTTAAGGTTGAGTTCACTCACACAGGACTGGATGTGTCAAAATGCTTGTAAAACTTGGAAAGTAAGGGGAGTGTCTCACTAGCGAAGCCTGTGGAGGTAAAATGAGCAATCATGGTGGTCTCATTTTACTATCAGGCTCATTCTTTTATCATGAGTATTGAGCAGGTGATAAAGTGTTACTTTTCCCCCCCTAGTATTCTTATGAACTCAGCACCTGAATATCACCCATAGAATGTCCTTTATCTATCTTTGTTTCTCTCCTTCTCCTCAGTCCGGCTGTTTCCAGTTACCTTTCAACCGGCAAAAAATATTTACTCCTGAAAATGAAGAGGATAACTTTCCATCTCCGACACTGTTCCAGGAGACATCTGGCTTGTGTTAGAGGAGCTTTAGTGTGTGTGTGTGTGTGTGTGTGTGTGTGTGTGTGTGTGTGTGTGTGTGTGTGTGTGTGTGTGTGTGTGTGTGTGTGTGTGTGTGTGTGTGTGAATTATAATCATAAGAGAAGTGTATTGTTTCTCTGTCTGTGCTCTCTCTCCCACAGGGGAAGTCAGCTGCAGTGAATTCCACATGCACATAAGCCACAATGTATCCGCGAACAAATAGCTGAGACACACAGAGGCTCACACACACAATGGATCTCCCAATCATGTGTGTACTGCTTGTGTAGGAGGAGGTTCTTATACTTCCTCCTCTCTTATGAATGCACATACACACTCACATGCAGGGAGGATCCACCGGTGGAAAATGTCCCATTCATACTAACATCTGAGGTCAAACATGATGTGTATACAGTCTTTATCTAGGGAATTGGCTCTGATCCTTCCCTAGTCTCCTCTGTGAACCTCTTGCATACTAAACCTAACCTTCGGGCCATGAACAAACTCACAGCGTAAACCACATTGTTGAGTAAGTTGTAGTGTTGACAGTTTTCAAATAAACAGAAAGTCTAGTACTGTTGATGAACTGATCATCTTCTCCAAGGATTCACATCCTGCATTTATAATTATCTTTTGTGACAGATCAGTTCAGATTTTCATAGCCGTGATTGTAAAAAGTACTTTTTTTGGCCAAAACTCTGCATTAAAAAAATACTTCACTTTAGGTATGGCATTGCTCTATAAAGATGAGAGATGATAAATATCAAAAGCACAACAGGGTTTTATCAGGCTATTTAAAGGTTTTAAACTTCTACTTCTACCACTACTACTAATCCACACTATGCATACTTGATCATTCTTTTCTTGGCGAGCCTCCACATTTTTGTTTGTTTTTTTTCTTTGGACAGAGCTAGACTACCTATCTCCCCCTGTCTCCACTCTTTGTGTTAAGCTAAGCTAACCTGCTGCTAGATGTTGACCTCTAACTCATGGAAAGAATCTGAATATGCCCTTTTTTCAATCAGTCAAACTATACCTTTTAGAAGAAAAAAAAATCTCAGCATACAGTAAAAGTACATTTTCATAAGATACCAAAGAGCAATATAAGCATGTTTTTCCTTTTAGTTTGTCAGTATTGAAAGTCTTACCTTCTTCCTTTGTTTTTTTGTGGTAGCAACAGTGTGGAACCTGCCACAAACTTTACGGCTGGAAAGTTATTACTAGGTATCATGGACAAAAAGCACCAATTGTTTTAAATCCATTAAAATTATGCTAATTTAAGGAAAACTCTCAAGTATCTCAAAACTCATGATGTTACAGTCACTATCTACGCTCTGTGGTCTTTGCCAACTATAATTTGCCACTAATACTTTCTCTTTCATATGTTGAAGGCATCACAGCTGGAAATCGATGTCTTTGGTTTCTGAATTTGAGATAGAGCTGTTTATTTTCTCAAACATTGATTGGACTTTCCTGACACATAGAAATTGTTAGATTGAGTGGTACTCCTCCTCAGAGCCACGGCAGCTACGGGTAATGTCCAAAAAAATCCTTAAAGAGAGCTTTACCCTTGTCCTTCTCTCCAGACTGTGAATACTTCGCCCAGATTTTCCAGGCAAGCCTCCACGCAGGTTTAAGCTGCTCTCTCAGATGCACAGCCAGGCGTGGTAGAGAATAATAACATGTCAAATAAGCTCACAACAGCAGAGACCACAGAACATGGAACACGCCTGAGGGTGGAAAAACACTTCAAGATTTCTTGCAGTGCTCTTGAATTTATTAAGTGCCAAGACCCCTGCGTACTGCTCAGGATCAGGGGACAACAAGTTAAAAAAAAACCTTGCTATGCAGCAAGTTCACTGTATCAAAAAGAGTTTTATTATCCCTGCTTTATCAAATCGCTATTTAGGTGATTTTTGTCTTTCATTGCTGTCTCAGACCAAAAAAGTACCTAAAAGTAATTGCATTTATTGTTTTTTTATTTTTCCAAGGAATCACTTTTTCTTCTCACAGATGAACAGGAGAAAGACAAGCCTGGTAAATTGTTGTGACATGGAAAATTATAGATGATTTATATGCTGCAAGTAATAGGTACCTTGCTGATGTTTATAGTCACATTTGACAGTTATGGCCCAGCAAAGCTAATAACACAACACTAATTTATTGCATCTTATATGCTTTACTATGACATTACAATACAACATGTAGAGTTTAATCTTGCATGTCTGTTTGTACAGGTATGATAGGAATGAACAGAGCCTTTATTATCTGCAAACAAAAATGTAGACGCGACTGCTCTTAACTTTTGCATTTATTTGAAGATAGTGCAGTTGGGTATGGTGTTCCTAAAAAGCATATTTCCTTTTATTTGAAATTAATTTAAAGACATAGTCTTACTCGTTTTTCTGCGTACTTTTGACTTGGTCTATGCTATGTGAAAACTTTCCCTAAGCCCTCACAAGTCTCTTGTAGCATTTGTTATACCACTGCTCAACCTGGATTTAAAAAGGCCGGATCAACCTAACCCCTTCAGAATTTACCCTGAGGGAAACACTAAATAGTGAGGGAAAATCAACACTAAACAGTGAGTCATAGCCTGGTAACTTGCCTAACACCTAAGCCCTATCTCAACACTGTAACACAAACAAGCATGGCTCCTCTTCAGCACACTGAGCCACGAATAGAAAATGTTTTGCGGTGGCTCTGTCACGACTACACTCACAGAGTGTCCCTTACAGTGTGCTTTTGTTGCGGCTTGAATAGCAAAAATGACCTCATGAAACAAAAGCAAGATAACATTAGAAATGGGGCACATATTAGTCAGAGCACTCATGCTGGAATAGGTTATACATGTATTTGTTTTTTCATTCTCAATGAAACACAGACTGAAGCATGGGTTCATATTCTACAATACAAAAGCAGTCACAGACAAATGCATACAAATAAACACATCCACAGCGAGAGTGTGTGCCTCTTTTCAGAGGAACCAACTTACACAAAAAGCACACAAGAAACACACACACACACAGGCACACACACCCCAGGGCTGTTAAAGTGGCTAGGCATGACAGATCACGCTGCCTCTCCAGTATTACGTCGTGTTACGATTAATAATGCATGTTTCCTGACACCTTAATTACTTCTGCCCACACCCTATACGCACACAAATACACACATACAAACCTTCAGTCAGCACCCGCTAATGTCACATCAACACACACACTGTCGCTGTGGATGGTACACGTCAATAGCACCCATAACGCTGGAAGAGGTACCTGAAGTAACTGCAATTGTGTGTTTGTGCCTGGACACACACTGCAGGATGTGCTGTTCACTCGGCTGTCACGCAGCCATAGTGATCTTGCCACACTGACTCAGCGCTCATTGAAATGTTCAGCAGTGAAGACAAAACCTGTTTCCTGCAGGTCTGACTGACTGGGTTAAATTTGGTGCAGTGAATCACCATTCAACAAAACTGTGCATGACTGTAATCTCAATGGGGACTTTTGACCCGGAGGCTGACATCTACAGTAAAGATCTTTATAATGATGGCAGCTTGCCATTTTGAAACCTTTTAGTAAATGTTTACTTCTGCAGGTCCAGGAACCACCAAGGAGCCCACTGTTATATTTAAAGATTCCAGACCCAGAGCAAAAGCAGGAAGAACGCATTGATGGGAACTGTTGCTATTAACATAGCCCTATACATAATACATGCAGATTGTTTCAGATTTACTGGGCAAAGCCAGAGGGGGTGTAAATGAAAGATTGTCAGTTTTGGAAAAGTTACAAAAGTGATCAGATGTAGCCCCTCCAATTCTGATATCAGAAAGGTGTCAGGGGGAGGGGGGTTTGGTCATCAGGATACGTTTTTTGTTGGAGATTGTTTGCCTTCTGAGGAAAAAAGTGCTAAAAAAAGTTTTCAAAGTAAAGTCTGCAGATTATCAGGTACGTGACAGGAGTCAGAGCAATAGAGATAACAAATGATTTTTTTACATAGTTAGATATGACCTGTACTGTAAGTAGGAAAATATTTCAGATTTTTTTCTAATTTGAGTGAACTGCTCATTAAAGATTTGGGGAGAGCTGCACAGCTAGATAATGCACTGAGGATTTGTTTTCAAAGTGTTCAACAGACCACAGGATAAAATGTCTTCCAAAGCGCTTTCAAATATTTTAACAAGTTCTGGATCAACAGTTTCAAGATTTTCAACAGTTCAAGATGGTTTTGAGAAATAATTTGCCACGTTTTAGTCTACTATCTGCCCTTAATTAGAAAGTTGTACCATCACGATTCACCAGGGACATACGTCTATGAATGAATTCCTTTGAAAGACGTCGCTGCCTGTTCCAATAACATCATGTGTACTCCTTTATGATGACATTCTGCCGCTGAAACTCAAACACAAACTTCATGAATGTTAACCCACATTTCCAACATCCTTCAAAACTGATGAAACGCCAAGAAACGCAGGGCCTAATTTTAAGCAGCCACAGAGTTTGCAGTTAATGGAGCAACGCTCGGCTTTCATCTTTCTCCCGTGAGTTGTAGTGCAATCATATCATTAAAAGCTCTGCGTTAGGTAATTGGTGAAGAGTGACAGGTTGTTGTTGCTGGCTGAATAGTAAGCGTGTATGTGTACACACAAACACTTTCTTGTCTTTTCCTCCTCGCATCCTCTTTCTCCCGCTGGCCTAGCCCTGGTTCAGGCAGTGTGTTCCAATGCGTGGGAAATAATTGGTCATCCCTTTCATCATGGGATTATGAGAATAAATCTCCTTTTGGAGCGGAGCAGCGCTAACAGTCATTGAAATCCTGTTACATGGGGTATTATCCTGCAATTAATTGCTTTTTCCAAATGCTAAGCTCTTCTCTCCCTCTCGTGTTGGTACACTTTGATAAATTTACTACTGGTTGACTCACTCTGGAAAGAGGTTGGGGGTTATGGGGCTTGTCGTGGGGATTGGAAACAAAATTTTTTTTTTTTCTCTGTAGATCTGTCTCACTCTCTCACTAGAAGTGTCATTAATGATGATCCAGCCTCTTGTGTTTTGGCTGGAGGATGTACTTTGTGTCCTCGCTTACTAAAATGAAGAGGGACTGAGGATCTGTTCACTTCAAAATATAATTTAGTGTAGGTATGTCAACAGTAGACGCCCCTTTTGAACACCAGCTGTAGCTATCTTTCATCAAACAGCACAGAGGAGATTAATGTCGGATGACACTTTGATGTGCCAACCTCTAAGGCTCTGTTTGTAAAAGAATACTTTTAATGGCGCAGTTGAAATAAATCAAAGTGAGACACTGCGGGAATTGTGTAAGAGATAACATTAAGACGAGAACTGAAAAAACAAGCAAGAAAAACTGATTAGGCATTTTAAGCCATGCTAGCGACATCCTTATGGTCTCAGGGTTCTATGTTCCCAGCAAAGGGATCTCTTGATGTAAACTAACATTGTAAAGAGATTATCTTTGCAGTTCAGTTTTGCATGGAGTATGAAGTCAAAGTCTTGCCTGCACATTTCATAGCTTTTAAGCTGTAGATAGGGGAATTCAACATATTGACCCAGGGAAGCATACATTGAAATGTGACCTACGGTAAAAAAAAAGCATTGCTGAAAAGGGCTCTATGACTCTATATAAAAACATTTGATTCCATGATTTTGTACAGATATCTCTGGTTCTCTGACAATGACCTGATGACTTTGGTGATCCCCTGATTTTAGAGCCCCACCATGAGGTTGACATTTTAGGTTTTTTAGTGGAAGGTCTTGACAACTATTTGATGGACTGACATTACATTTTTACTCAGACATTCGCGCAGGACTTAATGCGATTTTTGAACTGGAATCCTCTCACCATCGTCCGGCAGCCTCCTGCTCAGTCTTTCTCTTTTTCAATTATTAGCTTCCTACATCAACGTCCTCTTCCTTCTCCTCACCTCTTCCATCTGCTAGCGTTACGTCCAAAGAGGCTGCTGAGCCAGGTTATGTTGCTCGCTCACCCAGCTCCAACTCAACACCAGCGCCGCTTCTCCACCAGTAGTAGCCTAATGGTGTTTGTAACTTGGATGGCAAGCTAGCCAACAAAGATAGACAGCGACCGACACAAGAGCACGTCCAATAGTGTTACCAGCGTCGAATTGTGTTATCTAACCATTAGTATGTTTGCTAACATCAACTCGAGATTTAGTGTCCAAACCTCTGTCTGCAAAACATCTGGCTGATTTTGCTCGTCACAGCAGCAAGGCCAGCTCGGCATCTGTCCTGCCACTGAGTAGAAGTTAATTGGATATTTACTCTTGCCTGTTGTCTTGCTAGTCACTCTCTTTTTCTCTTTGTCACTTCCTCCGAAGTCTTCTTCGATCTCTTCACAGCGTCGTCCATCAAAGCTGTTGCACTGATCATTCACTCTTTGATCTCAAATCTTTCTCCTTTACCTGCCTACTGTCTCGAAAATGGTCACTAAAAATAATAAAATCTTTTTTTATCAGCTGAGCAATAGATGACAACCACTTCTTGTTTACTTTTCTCAATGGTTCTTTTCTCATTCCAGTGAGGGTGACATCATGGGATCAACCAGGCTGAGTGGAGACAGCTTGAGTAACCTCTGTGATGGGCTGGTGACAGTATGGTGTTGACACGTGTGTGTGTGTGTGTGTGTGTGTGTGTGTGTGTGTGTGTGTGTGTGTGTGTGTGTGTGTGTGTGTGTGTGTGTGTGTGTGTGTGTGTGTGTGCGTGTGTGTGCACGCTGTGGCCACAACCCACACACACACACACATACACGCATACACAATTGCCATTAACTTCCCATTAGCAACAGGAAACCCCTTGAGTCATCCTGGAGTGGAGTTCTGAGTGTAAGGCAAACTATTTCAGTGAAATCATGTGTTGATGAGTGACGGATAAAGACGGAGTTATGAAATTAAGGTCTTAGGACACGAAGGGAAGTGAGCTGAGCTTTTCAAGTGAAATTCTAATGATGAAGGACAGAGGAGGATACGTCGTATATGATGAATTTCCAGTGAAATTGTGTTATTTCATAAAGAGAACTACATAACTACAAAACAATATACTTTTTCACTTTGAATTGAATGGGTAAAATTGCATTTCCTCATTCTTGTAGCACAATGGAATACTTCTTTACAAAGTTACAAAGTTAAAAACATCAGAGAGCATCTTCAAAGTGGCCTTGAAAGGATGATGGTTTCATTTTTAGTCTGCTTTATGTCACAGCTTGGAACTTAACAGTCCAGGCACTTTTGAATGTTCAACATTTGTCTGGTGTTATTGTTTGTTTTGCCTATATGTTTGAGGGTCACAAAGGGAATTAATACATTGTGTTGTTATCTTTGTAACTACTGCAGTGCAGTGCAAAAGTAGAGAATAACTGCAGTCATCCAGTATAATCCATTAACTGATTAAAGTGGCCAGTTCAATTAAATCATGTGTTTGTGATATTAATAGAGGCTGCTATTGTTTACTTTTTCTTTTTGATGATCTAGCTCACGTTCTCATTCCTATTAAATTTGAGTGCAGTCACTGGAGTTCCCTTTGGTCTGCAAATTGAATATAATGTTTCCCTTCGTCACCCATTTTACAGTAATTATGGTCTCCAGATAAGAGAAGTAAAATTGATCATTTCAGTACATGTCAGGAGTGAGTAGTTAAAAATAAAGCCTTTAGAGGATCAATCTCTGCATGTTCAAACTACAGTAGACATGACAGAACATCTAGTGCTGCGTTTGGGAAGTTTCACCTTGTTGTCCTTTTGTAGCATAAAGATCATCAACCAACCAGGTAATGTGATCGTGAATAAATTCATCATACCACAGATGAGCATTGGCAACGTCGGTAGGACCCAATTTACCTGTTTAACATTTGTCAACAGAAGACTTAAAATATTCTTCTGGGTAGAATAATAAAGAAAGCATCTCCACCTGCAGAAAATCAGTTTCAGTTTTAAAAGGTATTTTCTTTCTTAGGTTAAAATGAAGGTCGGTTCTGTGAAACAGCTAGGAGCTCTTAGGAAGGCCAATTCATGTGAACACAATGCTAACAGTAGATGAAGAATTTTATTTTCAGCTAAAACTTTACAACTTCTCAGAAGACCTTTAGGGAAGTCTTTGTGCTGAGTATGTGCAAACATGACAACTCCCCCTGTGTGAGAACAAATGTTTTCTATGGGGAACAATGTGTAGGTGTGTGTTCCCATGTCAAAACAATTAGTGGTCATGTGCTGTAAAATCTGAACACAACATATTGTGAAGACTGAAAGTATGTATTAAACTGCCAAGTACCACGTCTCTCTAATCTAACCAAGCCTGACTCAACCTAACAGATCAAAGAAACAGTGATGGACAGATTGGGATAACTAGGAAAGGAAGGCAGAATGTTTTGGCCAGACTACAGTCTGGAGTCCATCCACATGAAACAATCCCCATCTCAGCTCCTGGTTTGATTGATTGTCCTTGAGGTCAGCCAGAGTTGTGAAAATATAGAGTAGAGATGGTTATAGCGGGCTGATGACTAATTTTGGATGAGACCTCCACCCTGGAGTTCATTCAGTTCACGGCGTCTACAAGCTCATGGCAAAATGTACAGTAGAGAGAAGAATGGCAGTTACATTACACCTTTTTTGCTCAAAAGGCAGACTTTACACCCAGACTGAAATGAAATTTAATATTTTTATTGCTAGCATACAGTTGAATATCCAGTGGCCCACTTCTATCTCCCACACTCTAATTCTACATTCATAGAACACTGTCAGCTGTCCAAAGACACAATGGTAATGGCAGGCAACCAGACATTCGCAGAAAACAAGTTTCTATTTTACAAAATTCATAAAAGAAAAAAGTGATAGCAGTCAGTATTATAGCAATAGAGGAAGATGATGGACTTGTAAAAAGACTACTGTTGCATACAGCCCTTACTTCCTTCTTTCCTCAAGTGACCTTTTTCAGATGCTCATAAAAGGGGTCAGCTGCAATTACAATAATTACCATATTTGCCATAGTTTTGCTCACCAGTTATTAAAATGTTGATTGTGGGTCCTTGCACAGATATAAGGTCAGAGATGAGGTACACTTTGCATAGTATTTTTCTACATACATCTTCCAGTACACATCTTCAGGACAATGATTAATCAATTACTTTCAAGTCAAGTTGCAAGTCCTATTGTTCGTGACTAACTGCATGTCTGCCTCGAGTTCTAGTCTCAAGTCTGCAGCTCTGTTCGGAGCAGCTAAAATGAAGAATAATTAACAGTGCGATGCGCTGGCTGTCAGCCAAATCAGATTGAACTATTCTCAGAGCTGATCAATTCCCAGCCTCTCATCACCGCTGCTGGTGGTGAGTGACTCAGCTAATTATAACAAGGGAGAGCATGCCCTGAATACTGTTTTCTCTTCTAGCTCACTGGCAGGGGGATGCAGCCACACTCCTACACAGGCACTGTATACACACACATAACACACACCCCCATTCAGCATGAGGTACACATTGGCTGACCAGCAATATAATGCTACAACCTGCACATAAAGGATCTTGCATAAGAGTAATGTACAGCATAAACAGGTAGAATGGTGTGACCTTGTATAATGATTCCAACATAAACTATTAATTACATTGGAACAAACTGTCATGTCTGACACACACACACACAAACACTGTGTATCATAGTCAACACAAACAAGTCACTGTTTCCACTGTATACCGAAACAATGCGTCACACATAAACAAGCGACATACATGCATCATCACTATGATGGCCTATTATCAGGTAACAATAAACCATTTGACTTGCTCTGCCAGCCCATTCCCACAGATGCTGCTTTTTGAACTGGAGACAGTGAGAGGAAACCTGTTCCTGTGCCTGCTCGACGGCATGACAAACACATTTGCTCACAGAGATGCACATACATCAATCAGTTGGTGAGTCACCTTATTCATAATACGACCACTGCACAAAGAAAGAATGTGAGGCCTAAAAATAACAAGCCATCATTCCTTTTAGATGTGCAGCTCATCCATGTTTGGACGGCCTGCAGAGACAGGTTCACATGACCTTTTTGAGTCAAGCTGAGCTGAGCTGCTGCGACCTGGTTAAGTGTGTGACCTCTTGTGGAAGGAACTGTGTTGGAAATGTGAAAAGAAATGGTTCGGAACGGCATGCTTCTGTTTGGCAGGAGGGGTCGTGCAAAAGAGGCCAGCTGGTGCTCTGTGCGTTAGTGAACGCTCAGTGAGCCTCTACTGCAGCCACTCTTGCTTGTTCGACATAAAGCAGTGGAAAAAGAGAACCCTTGCGCAACACACATGGTCACGTGTGTGTGTGTGTGTGTGTGTGTGTGTGTGTGTGTGTGTGTGTGTGTGTGTGTGTGTGTGTGTGTGTGTGTGTGTGTGTGTGTGTGTCTGTATACACACTGTGACAAACACACACAAACATACACATTTGTTATTACCTCACACCATCAGCTCAACTGCAACACTCATCATCACAGCAATGTTTTTCAAACTGTCTATATACTGTACTTTACCCTTCAATTCTGGTTATTATATTCTTTTATGCTTTTTCACACAGATTACACAGCACCGGCTTGCTTACTTGTGGTATTTGGGTATACAAGTAGTTTTAACCTGGGATCAGTGTTTCTGGGAGCCCAGCTGCTATGATGTTGTCTGTAGAGTCGCGCTGGCATATTTTATGTGAATACTTATAGCCCAGCACCATGAAGGCTTTATGGGGGTGAGTCATATCCACATAACAAACAGGCTAAGCATGGGAAAATATCATGGCGATGTTAAAGCTAGAGTTAAGGCTCATACAGTGAAGCTTTGTACTGGCTAGTTCGCACTAGAGGCATAACATTTGGAGAGCAAACACTTCAGGTGCCATACAGGAGGTCTGCGGAGAGACTGTTGCAGCTGGTAATAAATGGCAATAAGAGTGGAACGTTAAGGAACAACTGAGTCAGAGAGAGAGTTTTAAAGATTGTTAATTATTGTCCAAAGCATGTGCAGGCTGGGTGAGGCAGCTGTGATAAGTAGCAGATGATTTCTTCATTCCTCTCACATGCTCAGGGTTTTTTTTCAGTATCAGCGAAATGAGGAATTTCGAGATTCATGACACCGTGACAGGCGCTCACACATACACACAAATAACATTAATGGTTGCACCTTATGCCTATAGTTTCTGTGAAAGGTGATACAGCAGGCAGAGCTGAGCTAGAGTCGGTGCCGTTACAGGATTGCTCAATGGTTGTGTCACCAGGAGGCTGGACTGGTCGGGCGGAGTGTTTGAGCTCTGAGCTCAACATCACCGGCGCTCACTCACTCTCTGCCTCTGTGAGTGTGAGGCGGTCTCTCTTTATCTCTCTCTCTCTCCCTGTCTTTCTTTCTCTATCTCTCTCCCTGTCGGGACTCTGAGGGATTTTTTTACCAAAAGTACACAGACCTCAGAACCACGGGCATTCACTCTCCAAAAGGACGTGGGTTGGATTATTACCACACAAAATAAAACGCGCTGTCACTGAATCAGCTGAAGTTTCATTTATATCTCAGCTATAATGAGTCTCACACGGAGGAATGGAACGCACAGTTTGTAGTTTATTTTAACCATCAAAGGACGCGTTCAAAACAAGTCGGGGTCTCGTTTTTGCTTTCACGGACAATCGGTCTATCAGGATGAACTTGCAGTGGAGCAGCCCGGCACCCTGCATCCGCACCGGGAGAGTCGCGCACAAGCGGCTGGACTCAGATGATCAGCCGCCGGCCAAATGCGCCAGGCTGAGCGCAGAGGCGGGGGACACACAGGGACTCCTCGGTACTTCTCCCGGGTCCCCGGTCAGCCCCGTCTCAACCCCTATCCCGGCGACCCACCAGGGGCCATCCAGGATAGGACCGTTTCTGCTTCTACCTCTGGCGGACCGGGAGAGCGTGCACAGCGCGATGAACACCGACACCGGCGATGAGCTACTGTGCAAGGTATGCGCAATCCCGTCATTGCGCAATTTCTTTGAATGAATGGTGTTTCAAGACACCGCGTTGCTCAATAGCCTGTCTGACATGTCATCAGTATTTAGCCGACTGTTTCACCAAATGTCATTCTCACGCGAATGTGTCACACTTTGCGTAATGGCAGTGTTGCTTCATGATTTTTAAATTCTGAACTATGCGAGGCTCTATGATTGTTTAAATTCTGTTTATAAATAGGTCTCTAATCTATGAGAGACTATGCAACCCCATAGCCTGTGCTGTGTTGTGGAAATGCAGTCCACCTATCATCGGCACTATGGCTTCACACTCTGTCTGTCAACTCGGCTCATTTGCATACACGTCACTGCAATACGCCACGCCGTGGCACACAAAAATGAAAACATGTGAGACAAAGAAGGGCTATCATGGAAAGGATCTGCTCTTATAAGGACAGGGGCCTCCTATGTTCCAGACACATGTGTTTATTTTGCATGATAGACCTGCAGGCGTTTGGCTTTGTTGATTAATAAAGTTAATCGCTTCATGCTTTGGTGATTCATTTGTCACGCTCATGCAAAAGCAGTCTATTGAGCTGGAATCAAAGCATATCCTAGGCCTTTTTTAACTCGCTGCCAAATTTGCATGGTTGTTTCCTCTGATGATCATTAAGAACACACTGACCCATTGCATCCTCTCCCTCTCACACACTCTCTCTCTGCCTCTCTCCCTTCCTATTTTCCATCCTGTACCTCTCCTCTTCCTCTACTGTCTTCTCTCTCCCCAGGTCTTTGATATGGGGGTGTACCAGGAAAAGATCAGAGCCTATGGGATCCTACCAGCCCACAAGAATGTGGCCGGCATCAGGGACATCATCCTCGGTGAGCGCAAGGCCTACGTGTTCCTGGACAAGGACTTTGGGGACATGCACACCTTGGTGAAGAGCTGTCGCAGGCTGGATGAGGAGCACGCTTGCAGACTTTTCCGTCAGGTGGCTCTGGCTGTGGCACACTGCCACCAGGCTGGCATCGTGCTGGGTGACCTCAAACTGCGAAAGTTTGTCTTCGCTGATCAGAAAAGGTGAGACGTGCATCCCTTTTAGCACTTTCAAGGTAAACAGATCTCAGTGCTCAGTGCTAGATGACACCTTGTTTAACCATCCACCTGTTCAGCATCAAGTTCCTTAGAAAACAAATGACTAAATTTCACCCAGTTCTAATAGTATCAAGTAACTTTATTTGGATGCTCTCAGACTTAAATACATGCAGTTTAGTGGGATGTGCCAGTGAAGGCACAGAGAAAACATGGCAGCAGCTGATACACACAGGCCATGTGTGCAGATATGGTTGTGGGCACAGATAAGAGTAGGAGGTTCTGTACTTGTGGAGGCAGACTGCATTGCTTCCCAGATTTTCGCCCTCTCTGTCTGTCTCCCTTTCTCGCTCTCGATGTGTCTCTTTGTATGCGTGTTGTGCGTTTGTTTTGCATGTGTGTGTGTGTGTGTGTGTGTGAGTGTGTGTGTGTGTGTGTGCATGTGTGAATGTAGTGGGTGGTAGCTTGGCAGAGCTGCTAGACGAGGCTGGTGAATGAGACAATCATCCCCTTCTGCGGTCTGTATCTTAGAATGTATTTATTACTCATTATTTATTAATACATTACATCATAACTATGCTGCAGAATAAGCGATGCTTCCAACAAGGATTCATTCAAATACACTTTCATCCATGAAGGAGTAGTTCAAAGCGCTTTGCTTTGAACTGGCTCCCACACACTCCCCCACACAAATACACATTCCTTAATGTCTGCATCTCTCTGAGTGCTGCATTCTGTTAAGGAAGACACACAAAACCCTGCTTACAAAACTATTTGTCGCCTCTTTGCCCTTGCGTCACTCTCTTTCCTGTAAGCCTCCGCTGATGCCACATAACCCCTCCCCCGGCTTTCTGAAGCCCTTTTTCGTGGAGACTTTTCAACAGTAACATTCTCCAGCCGTGACCTCTGGTTTTGCAGGGTCAAACTGGATGAATGAGAGCAGACAGCCAGTGAGAGGAGTTGAAGTCGGTTGTGTCCCTCTGATAGCTATACGGCTGCAGAGCGATGAGTCACAGTATATATGTGCAGAGTGGAGTGGGGGGGGCTGCGTAGCTCAATTTCTGTCTTTCTGTGTGCGCCTGTGCACATACATGCATGTTTGTATATGTACTGATTAAACATTCAGAGCTATAAAGCTCTGGTCCCTCAAATGCCTTTTTGTTATTTGGGTGGCAACATTGTAACATTAATGCTGGCGGACTGACCCACTTGACCCTGAAGTTGTGGGTGACATCTTGTTCCCTAACACTAACTTCTCTTTACTCTTTGGCTGGTGAAATTGTGTCGGGCCACCAAATGATTTTACTGTGATGTGACGGTAAATACAAAGCAGCAGATTTTTGCTGATAGCATTAGATGATTGTGTGACAGTGTGTGTATCACGGAATTTGGCTTTTCATTTGCCGAAAATCATTTTTCCACACCCTGAGTTTGCTGCCTCTGTCTAATCACTGAGAAGTCTCCTTGAAATGTTGTGATTCTGCATCACCTCATTTATTCCGTCAAACATTCTTCTAAATTCACAATCAGGCATCTTTCAAACCCCAACAATCACGCTGTGATGCAATGTCCTGGCCAACAATGCAGCACTCAAGCCAAAGCCAGAGAAAGTCACAACAATTTGACAAATGCTATCTGCATTCACACACACAGACCTACACACACACATACACACGGTGCAGATGGAAAAGCCAGTTTAGGGAAGGTGACTAGCACTATGAAGCATGCAGAGCTTCACTGCTGGGCCAGCCTTCCCGTGCGTCACTGATGTGGCAACAGCCATTTGAGGGTAATTATGGGATGGCTGGCGCCGCGAGTGTGGGACCCAGGTGCAGATAGCCTCGGCTCAAGAAAGAGAGCGAAAGAGAGAGGAGGAGAGAAGATATGTACTCTCAACAGCAGGATGAGTCACTCTCTCCACCCCTCTAACTCTCTCTGTTCTGTTTCCTTTTCTGTCTCCAGCTCTTCGTTCTCCTCTCCTGACTTGTCTCTGCCACTATCTTGGTGTTTAAATATCTGTTGCTTTCTATCTTGGTCCTTCTGGCTGTCATTCTTTTCATCCTCTCTCTGGCGGCCTGTCTGTCTCTGCCGCAGCCACGCTGTCTGACAACTGAAGTGTCTCACGGACTCGACCCTCTGAACGTGAGAGAAAACAGCACATTTCTTATGAGTATTTGTGCGTTTGACTTGATAAAACCTCAATCACCGTGTTAGTCTTGGGGGCAAATCTCCAGAGGCACAAATGAATTCTTAATTAAAAACATAGCACGTCTGTTGCTGGAGAAAATGAATCACTGTTGAAATCCTTTAGTGATAATTTTCTGCTGTTAGAAACAGTAAAAGTTTACCATCATGTGCTTTTTATCTTTGTCCCATCATTAATTTTGCTAAAGCGTTTCAGTGGTAAATGTCTCATTCTACACATAAACTCTCACAGTTGCTCTGATACTGCACTAAATATATGTCCTGTCATTAACATGGCTAAATTTAGGATTGTGTGTGTGAGTAGGAGAGGAGAAGGTTGCTGGAGTTTCATATTTATATATGTTTATGTGACCATGTGTGTGCTAGGAAGCTTTGCTTAGGCAGCTATGCATCTCGGGACTCACTGTTGTGCATTTCATAGGTCATAGTAAGTTCAGTGGTGTCTGGTGTTGTGTGTGTGTGTGTGTGTGTGTGTGTGTTGTGTGTGTGTGTGTGTGTGTGTGTGTGTCCATCTATTTGTCTGCCGCACAGCTTAAGGCTAAAGGAAGGATGCTTGTTTTTCCATGATGCAATCAGTGACTTACATTTAACAGATCTCTAAGATGTTTGACAGTGTTAAACAAAGCCACTGTTAGAAATAGACTCACATGCACACACACACACACACACACATACACACACACACACACACACACACACAGTGGTGTACTAGATCAAGGAATGACTTGAGCTTTAAATATTTTTGTACATGGGAACTCTGAGAACATAACTTTTCCAACAACAATTTGAAATGAGGTTTTGGATGGGGAGCGGGGGGTTATCAGGTTTCACCACAATGTGAAATGTTGCTTTCCCTGTAAGATATTAGATGCTGTTGCATCTCTCAGCACTCACCCAATTTACAGTGCAACTAAAGCACTCACCAGTAGGCCTACCTACTGTAGAAAGGGGATTCTCACAAGCTATTAAAGATATTTGAAATGTCCTGACCTAACTTTGACTTTTTCTTCACAGGACACAAGTGAGACTAGAAAGCCTCGAGGATTGTCGTGTACTAGAAGACCCTAACGACGATTCCATGTCAGACACCCACGGCTGCCCCGCCTACGTCAGCCCAGAGATCCTCAGCAGCTCCGCGCCTTACTCCGGCAAGATGGCCGACATGTGGAGCCTGGGGGTCATGCTGTACACCATGCTGGTCGGCCGCTACCCCTTCCATGACCCAGACCCAGCCATGCTGTTTTCCAAAATCCGCAGAGGCCAGTGCTGTTTGCCAGAGGGCTTGTCAGCCAAGGCCAAGTGTCTGCTCCAGAGCCTGCTGAGGAAAGAACCCTGGGAGAGACTTACAGCGACTGAGCTGTTCACTCACCCGTGGTTCCACCAGCCGCCATTGTCGCAGGAAGTGGCACTGGGTGAACAGGAAGTGAGCTCGGCGGAACAGATGGTGCCATCGTTTGATGTGGAAGAGAATGATGATCTGTTCTGCTGACGGACTTGATTCAGCTGAGTCTGGCTTAGGGACCAAAACAAAAATTGCTACGAGGGACTCGTTGTTGTTTTTTACATTGGCACTTTTTAGAAACCCATTGTGTACTGTTTAGTGTACATACACCCTCAAGCTTTCTACAAAAACTTACTGTACTGTATTTTGTTGTTGTATATGTGTTACTTGCTAAGGGCATTGTTCACAATGATCGTCATTGTGTTTCTATATGTGCGTTTTTGAAATGATTTGGTGCTAAAAGAAACAGGACTCCGAATTTCCCAGATAATATTAACAAAATGGACTCTGCAGGTTTCTTTGACTATATCACAGAGCATTAACCCATGGCAATCAATAGTCACCAATGCTTTCTCTTAGCCTGGACTCACAAGACAGCATTAGATGAATCGCGAACGGGAGGCGAGGAGAGCGGGATGTTGTTCCTCTCACTCTCTGACCAGGCTGGAGGCCTCACCGGCTGACTCACCGACCAGCTCGAGGAAGGCCTAGTGCAAGCTTGATGTCTCGCAGCAGGCGGTGTCATAAAGTGAGAAAGATGGTTAGCAGAGGACTGATGTGTCACACTCAACGGGGACGCTGTGAAGGTGTTTCACTGCCAATCTGGCAATGTCTCAGCAAATGGAGAGCATTTACAAATCTCACACCATGCACAGAAGGTTGAGAAAGGCAGGGTGTTACTGATGTAAGACTCAGAAAAGTGGGCAGAGTTTGTTTCTCACACTCACACACACACACTCAACAATAAGCACTGGCACTGCTGACACAAGTCTTTGTATATGGCTAACAGAGAAAATGTCTCAAAAATGTTCTAATTTTGAACAGTTGAAGCTGAAACATTTACCTTTTAAAAACATGCTCAAAGCTGAATATGTCAAATAAGGGTAGAAGTGTATGACTTAGCAAATTTTACTCAATCTGTCCAGCAGTGCTGTGTGCAATAAGCCACAGCTAAACCTAACACTAAGTTTTCTACTTTAAAAATAAATGCTGGAAGGAATTGGGGTTGTAAACACTTGGTCCCATGCCTTTGCAGCAACAGAGATGGTTCATTCATACACCTGAAGACTTGCTACAGCAGGACTTCCATGGACAAAGTTTTTTTTCTAAATCCACAGAGAATTCAGATCTTACTTCCTACTGACTCAATATGAATGATCTCCCAATTCAATAATGTTTGTATTTTTTAAGAGATGTTTTAAGGAACCCATTACAGAAAAATGAAGACTTTCTCAGTTGAGCAGTTAAACCTGTTTTGTTCACTTCTGTTGGAACATTATGTCAAGCTGTGTTGCTTTAACAAAGCTGAGCTGTGCTGAGTGTTGTGCCCATATCACTGTGTTTCATAAACTGAATGGCTCTGAATCAGTCGCAGTCAGGCGATATTTGATGTTGGTTGTCTGATGATGACTCAACACTTGAGTGTGTCTGTAGAGAATGGTCCTGACCTTGGCTGGAAGAATCTGTTCTGACTGTTTCACTTCTTTAATGGTACTTTTTTCATCCTTCCTTTTTATTTTTTATTTTGCTGGATGGAGTCATCATAGTTAGTGGCATGATGTACCACATCTACCACGTTCTAAAAGACATTTTATCTTGGATCATGACATGCAGATATAGCGCTTCAGTGACATTTAGTCTTACAGGCTACTGTAGGTCTGCAGCCAGCTATTTCATTCTGGCGCAAATATTTTGACGGTACTAAATCTGGCATATCTGAGAAGCTCTGTGCATTAAATTTTTGGGTCAAGCAGTCTGCGAATAAAACGTCTGTTGTGGATCTTTAATTATTTTCTCTCATGTCATCTCAGCTTGAGATGCCAGATGGGAACAGACTTGTGACAATCTGAATTGTTCTTCACAGAAAAGTAATTTAATTAATTGATTTATGGTTTTGTTTTTCGTGCATACATGTAGAATGAGTCACACATTCATGTGACATGTAGAGTAAACTGACACGGGTGCACAAACTTCATATTGCACTGTGAATTATGTATTTGTGACACAACCTATAGACTATTATTAGTCCAGACAGGTTACACACAAGAGATATATTCATTGTACAAAAGATGTAAATATGTATATTTGAAATATGTGTGGAGATGTGTTGAATAAAGACCACATTTTTTTTCATTATTGCATTACTGCTGCTTGGGTTTTTTTTCTCTCACACACACACCTGCACATTACACAGCTCGACTGCATGCCTCTAAGGTTTTGCTGCAAGAGCTTTCTCCACGCAGCTCCTCATCGCCGTGAGAGAAAACAATACATTTTCTCATTTTCCTCAGTCCTTTCAATTTCATCCTTGCAAGTGAAACAACTCTCCCTCCTTCTCCATCTCTGCCTCTAACCATTTACTCTTCTCTGACCTTTGCGTAATGTAACATTTAACTCCTCAAACACACAAATGTCAATAGCGGGTCAGTGTCTTTTCCTGGAATACACAAGGGGGAGCTTATCCGCCACTCTTGTTCTTTTTTCCTCAGCTTCAGCGGTAGTCGGGGGAACTTGTAGTCATCTCATCAAACATTGAACACCAGCACTATTTAAACTCAAATACACATATTATTTTTTATCTCATCCACTTCTGCTTGTGAGTCATTGTTTGACCTATAAGAGCTTGGCATGTCTCCACCGTCTGTGTGTTATGACTACCCCAGGCATGGCTGGCCAGGGCTTGCGTAAGCAGTGTGTGCGTGTTCATGCGCATACCAGCCTGCATGCGTACATTTCTGTGTTTGTGTGTGTGTGTGTGTGTGAGCACAAGAGTCAGATTAGGAATCAGGTTAGCTGGAATGTCTCAGCTGCTGGGAAGCTGCCAAACCAACAATTGCCAGAGTCAGGCTCCTTCAGGAATGACAACAGGGCCCCCAAAACTAGTCATTTCAAGTAATGAATATCTAAAGAAATGTGTTTGTGTGTGTTTGTGGGATAGTTTTACTGCTGGGGAAGGGAGTTGGTTGTGGGAAGGTGTATGAGGAAGTTGTATTTTTGTCATTCAGGGTTGTTTTAATGATAAGGAAATAATTATCTAATTTGGGAAATAACTTTTGTGTATTCCCCTTCTTTCTGCCAGTTAGATGAGATTATTGATACCATCCTCTATAAGAAGATGGCAGGCAGTTAGTATAATAAAAACTGGACACAGTCAAAGTCATGACGGAGGTTGTAAATGCATGTCAATTGAAAAATGAGATATGAAATGAAAAATTGATTTAAATTATCAAGTGGTTTGATTAATTTAAAGCTGATTTTATTTAAACAGTCGTGATATGATGAAAACGGTTCCCCCCTGTTCCCAAATTTTTGTGCTAAGCTATTTGGCTGCTTGCGATAACCTTATAGCAAGAAACTGAAGAAGCATATTTTCCAAAATGTAAGGTTATTTCATCTGAAAGTTATGGTTAGGATTAAAACAGACGGATGTTGTGATGAGAAGTAAAATGAGGAAAGGCATATTGTGTGTCTGTGTGATCTCATCCCATGGCCAAAGTGTAATCTCTATCCTTACTTGTTATCCGGTATCATTAAAGTTCCCAACTATGTAAACCATCACACTTCACAAACATCCTCATGATGTGTTCTCCCTGGTAGATTGATGTCACAGAAACCCAGAGTGTCATCTGATATTTCCTCGATCATCTAGAACCTCATTTATTAAAATAAAAATAAAAGAGAGTCTATGCTGGTATTTCAGGGGATGTTTCTAATGTTTGAAGCTTAAGATAAAATCAAAAAACAAAAATGCTACAGTCACATTAATCACAACATATCATTGAGGAATTCAAACAATTTAGGTGAAAACTATGTGGGTTGTTTTTGCCCGTCACTGTGAACCATACAGGAAAAGGGTGTAAGGTGAGCATCACCCTGTCCTGTTTTTCCTTCATAAGCAACATAAGAAAGTGAAGAAGCTGATCTGAGATTTAGCAGTAAAGTACCTGGTTGAGTGTCCGCTCTGAGGTAATGTTAAGTATTTAGCTTCTTCCTGGAACTCTTTGGCAAAGGGAGTGCTCCACTGATGCAATGGAAACAGCCTCGTCTGTTTAAATGACTCTTTGACCTGATTTATTTCAAAACTCTGAAGAAATGTGAGGTATTGTGTTAATCATATCTTAGCAAGGCGCTTGAATAATTGTAATAATGCTGGTATTTTATATTGGACTGTCATCTGAAATCACAAAGGCATACCTGGAATTCATTTGAATGAAGTCATGTTGTGATCTCTGCTGCCATCTTGTGGAGGTACATCAAACTGCTGCAGCTTTGAGGCAGACAGTCTGCACTGCAGATGTCCATGTAGAGTAAACAAGTAAATACTGTAATAACAGAAGGAAACTTGCTACCAGTTTTACAATAAGACATATGAGAATAACAGTTTATAACAATTCCAGACTTGATGGATAAGCAGTAGGCTAATTATTTCTTTCAGTGAATAAGTAGTAGGGCCTAACAGCTTTAATTGCAGACCTTCTAAGATAAGAAACAAGTGGAGAGGAGGTTTTGTGGCTCAGGGGCTACCTGTTTGGTGGAAGCCCCTCCCCCCATCCATATTAAGAGTTTATCCAGCTAGCTTTTGTCATCCTGATTGTCATAGGCCTACTGTACTTCTACTATGATCGTATATTCTGGAGCCAATCCCAGTTTACCCAGGCAAAATGCGGGGTACACCCTGCACAGTATCGCCAGTCCATCGCAGGGCCAATGCTGAAATCAACCTTTTTAAAACGCTGAAGCGAAAAAAATTAAGAAAATAAATCAACTACTTTGAATATAGATTTTTAAGATGAAATGCCAAATATTATCTGGTTCCATCTTTTGAAATGTAAGGAATGGCTACCTGCTTGTATGGCTGCCATTATTTAAAATTGAATAGGCTATCTTCTAGTTTTGGACTGTAGGGCAGACAAAAGAAAGCATCTGGCCCGAGTTCAGCCCCGACAAAACGTAGCAAAGCGTCGATTTCAACGTAAACGGTGTTGATATGAACACTCTGTTGTGTAGGCTGCGCTTTTTTGATACAGTATCTATATAGACTACATATTGCTGCTCATTGGGTAATACCTGACACAGCCACCAAACGAGGGAAGGACGTTGCGCAACGTTTTCCACAGTTTCGAACAAACATGTCGTTCAATCCGGAAACCGGAAACACCAGTGCAAAATGTTTTGAGATTGCCCACGAAGTTGTCTTTTCGGACTTGGGAGTTTTCTTGTAAACAAACAAAATTCATGTTACGCTCAGCGTCTAACAAACATGTTGAATGCATGTACTTCTTCACCAAACAAAGTTTTGAAACCTGCATTGTTTACATCATAGACTGTATTAAGAAAGGCTTACATCCATGTTTGCTAGTCTTCTTCCACACTGCCTTTATTTGGCACATTGCTGCCCGCCTGTCATCACTGGAGCAATGAGAAACCCCTCATAGGAATGTGGATGGTATCACCCGGGACATCCAACAGAACTGGAACTCGGAGGTATAAACATTGCTTTCTAGCACTAGTAGTGGTCCAAAACTTCACATGATGGCCTACTTTTGAACAAAAAAATAATCACCACATTAATCAGCATTGAAAACAATCGTTAGTTTGAAACCTAGAATGGCCTACACTTTTCAAGCAAACATGGAATATCATCTCATCTTTTTCTGACAGCATCTCCATTGGAGGTAAATAGGAGTCTTGAATGTTGTCTGGTGTCAACAGGCTCTTAGGCAGAGACAGGAGGGGAATGAAGAGCGTGTCTCTGATGAGGTTATTTCAAGCAAAGTGGCCCCTCAGGGCTCTGTGTTATCATCGTGATTGTTTTCTCAATACATCAAATAAAGTGACACAGAAAAACCTTGTTAGGATGTTAAAATATGCCAATGGCATGACCCTGGGTGCACTAATTTTACAGCATATGTTTATCATGACTTCTCGGAAACCATTTGTTCTGAAGATCAAGATATATCTGCCAAATGTTATCTTCCCTCCTATTGATAAGTTAATCATTTAAGGCAAGAATCATCTCTCAGAGTGACTCCTCGACCTGAAAAAACATATGCATATGCGTTGATCAGTTTGACATTAGCCCTCCAACAACCCATTAACCAATTCACCAACACCAAGGTTGTTCTTCTCAGTTTTTAAATAGCTGTTAGAGCTGACTCAGATAGATACAGTATTAGTAGTTAGTATTTTTTTTAACAAACACTCGGTTTTATTTATTTTATTCTATAATATACATATATTTCTTTTAACACAAACATATGCTTTGATTACTTTACGCTTTAATGAAATGTATGGGGTTGATTGTTATGTTGTATGTATGATGCTTTGGCAATATTGTTTCACCGTCATGCCAATAAAGCTAATTAATTAATTGATACAGATTATTTTTTCTTTCATATGCCACTGTCACAGAAAAAAGGCACATATTAAAGAAGCCATAAGTTGACTTAGTCTGGTGCATCAACACTGTGATGGCCTCTTAGACACACCATGACAACAAAAATCCAGTAGAGGGCAATGTTTTCAGGCACCTGGCCAGGTTGTTCGTCTTTGTAATTATACTATCCTCTTTCGCACAAGGAACAGGTGGATCAGAGGATATCCGTCTTAGATATCATGGTATGGGATTAATAATTAATAACAGTGCCGAAGACAAGCAATGAGATGAAAGAGGATTTTATTTGTCTTTTTCACAGATTAACATGCAAGTGTTTACTGAACAGGAACAATGCTTCTGATGAAATCTTCCTAACTAAAGCATATCTGATCACTTAGATTTTCATCATAATGCACCATTTGGCTGTCAGTGTTGCCATACCCACCCATATTTCCATCTGCAGCGAACAACATGAAACAACCTCAGATTTGGGTTTTATGGGGCCGTAATAAACAACACCAGACTGAAATTGTTTAAATTGTTTGGTTGTAAAATCGTCCATCTGTCCAAAGAACCAATCGGGCTTTGCTGGCTTGAACTCAGACTGTTAAAGATGTCACCAAATTAGCCAATCAGAGTCAAAACACCCGTTGGCTTTTAGAAATTGTTTTAACACAGCAAATGTGAAACATTTGAATTATTCTCAGTGGCAACAAAAAGCATTCGGCCATGGCACAGGAACCTGGAGTGTGAGTCAAGGGTGATTACCTTAAGAACATCTACACATCTTATTGTACAATTTTATCTTATAGTTTCATGTCATAGTATTTTATTTTTTAATTGGATTAGCAGTTTCTCAACTCAGTTTACTCTACCGGAATAGTTTGCACACACTGTATTACGAGTGAGTTCTATTGATTTTCCATAAGATTTATATTACTCTGTAGAAACATTAAGGATTAAAGAGGGTTTTACTTGAATCCAGGACATCTCTGTAACAACTATCTGCTCTGCAACAACAATCACTGAACAAATATATTAAACTTTAGCAACTTTTCTTTTTACATGGAATCACCCTTCATCTGTCATTCCTAATATACAGAGTTTCCTTTGTCCAATATAAATTTGTCCCATACCAGCTTGGATTGAATAATATAAATCATAAACTTTCTGTGTTGCACAGGTCTTTTCTCAGATATCAAAGGACATTGATTACAGAGCTTGTTTGATTAAAATAAATGTCTTTCCTGCAGGTAAAAGAGACCAAACAAGTACCAGACACACAGCATGTGGTCCACATCCCACATAAGCTCATCATTACTGTACATCCATTTGTCTCTAATGGCTACTAGTAGAACAGGAGATTGGCTGCATGTCATTTCATCCATGAGTTCCACTGTATGTTTCACTGCAGTTTCCTAGAAAAGTGTTATTCAGCCACCAGCTTTGTGCACTTAGGCGGCAGCGTTTTCGCTGACATGATTGACTCATGGCTGCTGCTAATGGAGCCAATGGACTGAACCAGAGCCATCTCTGAAAGCTTTGTGTCATTCACAAGACTATACTGGCAGACAGTTCTGAATAACCTGGATTTTTAATTTAGACATGCTGTACTTTGAGTGCCAATTCTGAATATATTAAAGTCATGATGGGCTCAAGCCTATCCCAGCATGCATGTTGTGAAAGGTGAGGAAACAGGCTGCAAAACCAACTAGCAGACTAGCAGATATGACAATCTCACACACTCTGATCTGACTAAATCTTCTGGCTGTGAGAGAAATCTGGACGCAAAAAAAAGAACAAAAATGTCCAAACAGGAAAAACCAAGATCACAACAGTGAGGCTTATAGCTTTGATATTCCTCCAATATTTGTCAAAAGGAAATAACTTCAGCAAGCACTCTGTTATACTCAGCTTAAATCTGTCAAATATTACACACAAAAGCAACAGCGGTAAAGACAAAATGTTCTAGTCCTCGCCTCAAGTACTTTTGCTACTTCAGTCTTATGGGAAATATTGAAATGAAGCAGTAGCCTGCTGTTATCCTATGGCTGCTTTTCACTCAAAAAATACTCTCTCTTGCTCGTCACTCATACTTCAAGGGGCACATGGCAGCTTGTGCTTTCAGGCCTGCCTTGTTCAAAAGGCACTATGTAACCTACCTAATTCCTGACTTTTTAGTTTCCCCCTACAGACCTGAGTGCTTGAACACAATCACCGCCAGTCTCTCTGCAATAGACCCGCGCCTGTGAGGAGAATAGAAATTAGGCGACTTTGTGTTTTTCATCATCCATGGCATGAAATGGAATTTGGCCCAGCCAGTGGTTGATTATTTCTTGCAGGAAGGTAAATAGATCCTCCAAAATATGAAGGTCATAAGAAGGAAAACCAAATACTGAGCTGTGTAAACACTAAACCAGTTATTGAGACCTGACATTTGTAAGTGGGTTGGACAATATATACACATGTTTAAGCGGCTTAATACCCCTCACCCTCCATGACAAATCAGTACTTTTCCTTAGTGATGGGAGGAGAAAAGAGTGCACTGGCCAAGAGAGATTAGCTCAAAATTAAACAAAGAGCACAGTGTAAGGGGATTTGCTCTGCCACAAAGGGCCATGTTGACTAAATGAGTATACAGAGGCTATAGCTGCAGCCTTTGTGGTGTTTCAAGCCACTGAGCTTTGTAATGAGTCTTATTCTCTTAAAAATGCTCATTAGCCAACTTGCTGCTCACTTCAAGCCCGTGGATAAGGTGTTGAGTACACAGGTCCCATTGTACATCTGAGAAAACACACAGATCAGTTGTACCCAGCAGCAGCATTAACCCTTGTCCTGCTTGGACACTGGTGTCCAAAACGGCATGTTTGAGAGGAAAAGAGCTAGAGTGCCACTGTGCCAGAGCTTTTCATCAGTAAATCCAGTGTATTGCATTACATTTAAGGGCTGCACTAAATATCTGAATTTTAAGCTACTTTACACTTCTACACAACAACTTCTCCACCACACTTCACAAGTTACTTTGCAGAATATAATTTAATGTACTTCTGCAGATGTGATGCTTTGTAAAACCTGAAACTTACAAGTAATTAAAAATAATCAAACTTTCCAAAAGTCTACAAAATAGTTAAAATTAGATCCATTTCAGCCAGCTACATGTTTGACATTATATATTGTAACAATTTTTGCAGATAGCACTTTGTAGTTTTACTACTTCCCTGTGGCGGTTCTACCAACCGCCAACACCTAAAGTGGCGGTAATGCCTATATTTTTCTTTATAAGTAAACCACAATCATTTTTTTCTAGATATTTTTATTCTTTTCACAGTGATGCTAACTTCCAATCTGAGTGCACACATTTTGGTTAATAGTATTCATTTGAGAAGAATTGTTTAGTGATTTATACCTGTCTTTTGTTTCTCCACATGCTGCTGCTGCCGAGTCATCTGCCAAAGGGGGTGCAGGAGTTTGAGGGCACCTTTTGTACTCCACCACAGGAAGTGGAAGGAACCAATTCCTGGCAGTGGGCAGAGGGACTCTGAACTACAAAGTTTTAATAACACAGCAGCATGTGGATATTTTGTTAGGTTAATATTGGGTTTCAGTAGTGTTTGTTTTAGTATTTTCTTATGGTTGGTTGTTGGGTTTATTTTGGGTCTTTTTAATTGTAGTCAATTAAGTTGCCACCCCTTTGTGTTTGGTGTAGGCTGGCCTGTGTGTATACATACCCCCATTTTGTCTCATTCAGGAGGTCGGAGGGCTGTTTCACAAAACCAAGATAAGGGATTAAGCCGGGATTTTCCAGATATCCTGGCTGAATTAAGCCTTGACTCGGTTTCACGAAAGCAGTAGCACATAAGTTACCATGGCGATTTATTCTGTGCAGCTAGCCTGCTCCAGACCAGGCTAACAGCCAGGCTTATTTAATCCTGGTGCCTGATCTGTTCAGTCAGCGGTCACGCCGATCAGAAACCAAAGTGTTTTTTTCAGTCATTCCATGTTCTTATGTAGGCCTATGTGTTCTGCATATTTTTCAGTAGCCTGTATTAAAATAGTAGGTTGTGGTTATTAGGTTTCATAACTAGAGAAGATGCGTCCACCATACTTTGCACACAATGGCATCAGCGAGTAAGTTAGGTTTACGTGGAATGAAAGCACTTGTAAAAAATAAAAATAATAAAAAAGGATAAATAAAAGAAAAAGTAACACGGGTACAGCAATAAACCAGCGAAAGAAAGTGGCAGCCAATTGTTGACTGACTGAATGTGTGAGAAGCTAAAAATATCACAGCTCTTAACTGAAACTGTCATAATTATAATGTTATATTGTGCCTTAAAAGTGAGCACTGAACATTATATGTCACTCAAGAAACTCACACACACTATGTAGGATTCCTATGTCTTTTTATAATACTCTCAAATTATAGTCCTACTTCAATAAGGAGGATATATTGTGTACTGTTTAGCCTATTCATGAAACAACTGCGTGTTTGGGAGAGAAAACAATGATTACCGTAATACATCGTGTTACAGTTTGGCTTACAGTTTACTTCTAGTTCACTAAATCACTAAATCACTTCTCTTTGCAGTTGCTGGTTTTCTAATATCTTCAGTGCTTCTTTTTATCTCCATATCTAAGTCTGTTTTTTATTTTGTTAATTTTTTCAAGTGCAGTTCAGACATATGACAGTGAAACACATAACAGTCAGTAGGCTACAGCAGGCAGTGTTCACCACTGGATGTGCTGTAGGACTACAGCCTCAGGGTCAAGTTACAGATATCATACAGTATTTTCTATGAGCACCACAACACTGACTTTTTATCTATTATCCATATTGACTAAAAAAGTACACCATTTTCACACAAAATTGACAGACCTCCAGCCTCTCTGCCAAGCCTACTATATATATATATATACACACTTTTTAAAAGTATTTGTCAAAAATGTTGCTTGCACTAAAAAATGGTAAATAACTGAAAAGGCTTTAAGAAAGGTTAATAAGAAAACATGCTGTGCAAACATAGAAAAAAGATATGTGCATTGTCCAAAAATGAAACTTAAGCTAATTGAACAAGCTGCTGATACTGCATTATATTTTTATATTTTGAATTGTCACCTGCCAGCTGAATTTTGTTTCCTTTTTATATAAATAAAATTTATATAAAATAATTTCCACCATAAATTGGTGTAGAATATTTCTTCAGACGTCAGAAAATTAAGTGTTTAATGCTCAAAACATCTGGGGAGGACCCCAGACTCCACACTCAGATATCTCAGCATTACTTATTATTTCAAAATAGGGTTAAATGGGTAATACTAGTACTAGTACTAGTAGTAATGCTGCCAGAAAAAGAAATACTTTTGTTGTGAACTGTCACTATATAAATAAAATTGAATTGAATAGACAGTATGTTGATTAGTGGTTGTGATTAATACATTTGCTGAGTGACATATTAAGGTCCGGTGCTTACTTGTAGGTCTGACATAACGTTACTATTCATGGTAGCGTTATAATTAACAGTTTCAGTTGGGAGCAGTGATTCTTTTAGCAACTTACTTATTAAGTATTGTATATAAGTATTGTCTGCCACGCTTTTCTCGCTGTTTTAATACTTTTCTTTCTTTCTTTTTTTATATTATGTGCATTTTTTCATCAAAACCTTTTTTACACTCATTGAGTAACAGCAAATAAAGTATGCTGCACACGTCTTTTCCATTTCAGCATCAATGAATCTGTGATCGACAGCGTGGTCTCTTGAAAAAAGTTGTTGACGCCCATTTATCTGAATTACTTACACCTGGCTTGACTTAGTTGCACCTTCTGAGCCTGGTTTGGCCTTTGTGAAACTGATAAAGCCAGGATGCTCTGATCACACTAGGTCAAGCCTAGCTTTATCTCTTATCCTGGATTTCTAAATTCTACTTTTGTGAAACAGCCCTCGGGTTTGTTACGTTCAGACTTACGTTGTTGTTTTGTTATGTTGACCTCAGATTAGTTAAGACCCACTTTGATTAATTCTGTTACTTTTTTTGTGTAATATGATTTGGAACTTTGTTTGATTTGTTGGCTAAATAAAGCCAAATTTTTACAAATCCTTGACCTTGTGCCCTGCCTTTACTGCTTGGTCCATGACATTCCCCATGGCCATTTGGGGTCACCTCAATAAACTGTAAACATAACACTGACATCACCTTATAAATATAACAAAAGATACTGTCACGATCCTGTCTGTGTGTCTTGTTGGGGAGTCTGGGTTTTAGTTACTTGTACTTAGTTGGGGTTCTTGTATTCATTATTTCTGGTCTGTTGAGTTTTGGGGTTCTGTCTTGTGCTAGTTGGTCTGTTTAATGTCTGTACTTGTGTTCTGGCTGTCTCTCTCTTTTCCCTTGCTCTCTCCCTGCCTGATTGTCTTGTTAGTTTCATGTCTGTCACCTGTGTGCTCCCGCCCTGCTCGTTAGTCCCTGGTGTTAAATGTTTGGTCTTTCCCTCTGTCTTTGTCGGGTCATTGTCTAGAGTGTGTTCTGTTGCTCATGTTCGTGTTCTGGTGTTTGTGGATTACTCTGTGTAGCTGTGCGCGCTTGTCTTCCCTGTCTCGTCATTTTTGGATTCTGGATTTGGTTTTGGTTTTTGGACTTGGTTATTCAGCCACTCACCAGTAAGTGTGCTCGCTTTTTGTTGCCTTTGCCTTTTTTGTTGATTAAACCACTGAACTTACCTGCTGCTCTCCGTGTCCTGCTATTGGGTCCTACTACCACCACACACACAATCCTGACAGAATGACCCGACCACATATGGACCCAGCGGACATTATAAAACTGCCCTACACCTGGGAGGCTTTGGGGGTGCCCAGAGAGGAGCTAATGGACGAGGAGCCTCAGTTCTTTGACCTGCTTTCCTCTATGTGGATTAAGGATCCAGAAATGGCCGTGCTCGTTGCCTCCTCCAGATGGAGAAAAACTTTTGACCAAGAGACTGTGTCAGAGTACTGCTCCGCAAACCCCCAGCGTGCTAGAGCTCAGCCTGTTAGCCATGAACCTGCTAACAGGCTGCCAGCTAGTGTTGGGCCACCTGATCCTCGGCCAACTAGCTGTCTACTGGAGCCTCAGTCAGCTAGCCTCCACATGCCGGGTCACCGGCCTGCTAGCTGCCAGTTGGGTGGCATCCTCCTGTCCTGCCCGGCTAGCGCTGCTAGCTTCAGGCCATCTGTTCCCAGGTCTGCTAGCACCCGGCCTGCTAGCCGCCCAGCTGTTCCTGGGCCTGCTCACACTGTGTTGGCTCCAGCATCCAGGCTGGTTGGGGACTCCTGGACATCAAGCTCTCTGGTCTCATTTTTGTTGGACTTGCCGTTAGAGCCAGAGAGCCCAAGATCTGCCAGTCCCCAATCAGTCACCCAATCAGTCAGCCAACCAGCTAGCTTTCAGCCAGCTAGCCTCCTGCCTGTCCACCTGCCTGATTACCGGCCAGCTAGCGCAGCTAGCCTCCTGCCTGCTCACCTGCCTGATCCCGGGCCTGCTAGCGCTGCTAGCAGCCCGCCAGAGGTCCAGCTGACTCCTGTTCCTCGTTCCTCGTCGGTGGTCCGACCGGTACCAGTCTCGCCGGTGGTCCAGCCGACTCCTGCACCTCGTTCCTCGTCGGTGGTCCGACCGGCACCGGCTCCGCCGGTGGCCCAGCCGACTCCTCCAGTTCCTTGTGCTCCGTCGGTGGTCCGACCGGCACCAGCTCCGCCGGTGGCCCAGCCGACTCCTCCTGTTCCTCGTGCTCCGCCGGTGGCCCAGCCGACTCCTCGTGCTCCGTCGGTGGTCCCGGTGGCCCAGCTGACTTCTCCTGTTCCTCGTGCTCCGTCGGTGTTCCGACCGGCACCAGCCCCGCCGGTGGTTCCATCGACTCCTGCTCCTCGTGTCTCGCCGGTGGACATCAGCCCAGCTGTCGTCTCGGTGGTCCCGCCAGTTCCTGCTCCACGTGCCCAGTCCCCGGACCTCAGCACAGCAGCCCCATCTCTGGTTGCCCCTGTAGCTGTTTGGACGCCAGACCTCGACCCTGCAGTCCCGTCTCTGGTTCCCTGTGCTGCTGCTGTGGCACCGGCCTTCAGCTCTGTCCGGCCTCCAGAGAGACCTCAACCTCTGGTGAGGTCTCCCCTTCGCCGCCGGCCTCCTGCTCGGCCTCCGGAGAGGTCCCGCCTTCGCCGCCGGCCTCCTGCTCGGCCTCCGGAGAGGTCCCGCCTTCGCCGCCGGCCTCCTGCTCGGCCTCCGGAGAGGTCCCGCCGCCGCCCGGCCTCCTGCTCGGCCTCCGGAGAGGTCCCGCCTCGCCGCCCGGCCTCCTGCTCGGCCTCGGAGAGGTCCCGCCTCGCCGCCTGGCCTCCTGCTCGGCCTCCGGAGAGGTCCCGCCGCCGCCGCGGCCTCCTGCTCGGCCTCGGAGAGGTCCCGCCGCCGCCCGGCCTCCGGAGAGGTCCCGCCTTCGCCGCCGGCCTCCGGAGAGGTCCCGCCTTCGCCGCCGGCCTCCGGAGAGGTCCCGCCTTCGCCGCCGGCCTCCTGCTCAGCCTCCGGAGAGGTCCTGCCTTCGCCGCCGGCCTCCAGCTTCCCCGTCAGGCAGCCCTGCCCTGTTCTCAGGTCGCCCGCCTGAGGCTCCCTCTCTGGGTGGGCCTCCTGAACTGTGTTTCTCCCCAGTTCTGCCTGGCCTGTTGGGTCATCCTCCGGGACTGGCCTCCCGAATTCTGTGGCCCCCCTGTTCTGCCTGGCCTGTTGGGTCGTCCTCCGGGGCGACCTCCCGAACTGTTCTGCCCCCTGGACTGTGTTTTTGTTTTTCTGGCCCTCCTCCTGACCTCCCTCCACCCACCCTGGGCCGGCTTGGCTTGTTTGTTTTTTGTGGTGTTTCATTTTGGGACGTCGGGGCCGTCCCTTTGAGGGGGGGTACTGTCACGATCCTGTCTGTGTGTCTTGTTGGGGAGTCTGGGTTTTAGTTACTTGTACTTAGTTGGGGTTCTTGTATTCATTATTTCTGGTCTGTTGAGTTTTGGGGTTCTGTCTTGTGCTAGTTGGTCTGTTTAATGTCTGTACTTGTGTTCTGGCTGTCTCTCTCTTTTCCCTTGCTCTCTCCCTGCCTGATTGTCTTGTTAGTTTCATGTCTGTCACCTGTGTGCTCCCGCCCTGCTCGTTAGTCCCTGGTGTTAAATGTTTGGTCTTTCCCTCTGTCTTTGTCGGGTCATTGTCTAGAGTGTGTTCTGTTGCTCATGTTCGTGTTCTGGTGTTTGTGGATTACTCTGTGTAGCTGTGCGCTTGTCTTCCCTGTCTCGTCATTTTTGGATTCTGGATTTGGTTTTGGTTTTTGGACTTGGTTATTCAGCCACTCACCAGTAAGTGTGCTCGCTTTTTGTTGCCTTTGCCTTTTTGTTGATTAAACCACTGAACTTACCTGCTGCTCTCCGTGTCCTGCTATTGGGTCCTACTACCACCACACACACAATCCTGACAGATATGGTGAATGCGATGGCAAACAGTTGCTTATTTACACATCTAATAGATATAGAGCAACATTAGCATTCAGAGTCGTGCTTCTGGCCACATGTCAAATGTAAATCAATACTTACACTTCTTTTAGCTTTGTTTTGTTCTCTACCAAAGGGAAATATCTGTCTAGTTTCACTTAATGCTCTACTATGATCACCTGTTGCATACTGCAGTTATTGATGGGAGCGATGAGCGTGAACTGTGAAAGCAATAAAGTTGCAGCTTTAATAATTTTCACTTTCAGTCAAATTATACTTTATTATACTACATTTGTCCCATCATTAATGTTAAAATGTTACGCAGCTGAAAGTAAAACATATTATATATGTTACATATTTTATACATAAAGATTGAGAGGAACATCCTTATACTAGTGTGTAGTGTTGTAGTACTCAAGACTGGTCTTGGTCTTGAGACTGGTCTTAAGCCCACGTATTGATGGTCTTGGTCTCATTTCGGACTCGACTGCATTTGTACTCAGTCTTGTCTCAGACATTGAGGACTCGGGGTTATATTTCAAGACCACTCAAGACCATAACTTTGTGTTAGGCTGAGGCTGGGAATCTTTTGGACTCGAGTGCAGTATCAAACTCAGAGACACAAAGTAGAGGTACGAGACAGGATTTATTGAAGTAAGGAGTCAGGGGCTGGATTAGAGAGTGGGGGATCCAGGCAGGGAATCTGGGAGTGGGGGAAGTCCGTGGGGGCTGGGTCCGCACCCTCGAACGCACACGAGCAGGACTAGCCAGGAACACACACACTAGCCAGGAACAGGGGACCTAAAAATTTGGGAATATCAATAAACTGCTTTTGCATTGTCTGATTTATTTGTTAACATGCTGACTTTGGATGTAAAACTTATTGCTTCAAATGTAACCAAAAACCCTGATTAAAAATGTGTTGTTCCCGTTAATGACTGTCTCCCCTCCCTGCGATGGTAAACATGGAAAAGGAGCATTGAATAATGATGCTTATGTTTATTTCAGTTCTCAGTTTGTATGTGGGTGTTTTTTTGGGAACCTGGATCTTTCAGAAGAATTTGAGAAGTACCTATGATCACATTTCTCATTTTACTGTGTGTCATGTAATGTGGGGAACTAGTCTTGGTCTTGACTTGGTCTCAGTTTGGGCGGTCTTGACTACATCACTACTAGTATGTCTCTTGCACATTCAGGTAGGATTTGGGGCTCTGAAACAGGTGACCTCATCAAGAACTGTATCAAAGTTTTTGTAGATGGTGGATCCCTTTTCAGCTGTAAGATCAGAATTTGTCTTTCTAAAAAATTAATTGCCAAAATTATCTTGACTCATAAGCTTGTCCCTGCAAAAAATTGTGCACACTTAGTTCTTGAACATCTTTTCATTACAGTTACAGTACAAGTATGCACACTACTTTGTGTACTGCTCCTGAACTGTGCCAAACATGAAAAGTTGAAGAAGGGTGGCCTCCATGCCTTTCTCTCCATCTACTCTGAGCTCACCATGGGTGAGCCAGGAGGGCTAAGAAATAGGGGAGCAGCGAAAAGGGTAATCTTTCACTCCTTTGCATAGCATAAAGGCTTAGCTGGAGATAAGCTCACACTCTGCAGCACGCACAGCGAGTAGTCTAATATTAGATAGCCACCGCTCGCTATAAAAGAAAGTTGGTCACACATCTGAGAGATCTTGAGAGGATGTACACGAGCCCGTAAATAATGCATGCAGAGATACAGGAATACACATGTATGCAGACACAAAGAATGAACACACACACCTGAATGCTACATTTAAAACTAGCACCACGCCGACTTACAAAAGTGCACTGTGTGTGTGTGTGTGTGTGTGTGTGTGTGTGTGTGTGTGTGTGTGTGTGTGTGTGTGTGTGTGTGAGTGTGGCACAGGTAGCTGCTGCGTTCACGAGACAGTGAGTGATGGCTGGAGAGGAGAAAAAAAATAGGCTGGAGGAATGATGGACAGATGAGAGCAAAGCTAGACAGGAGTTTAGAGGAAGCTAGCCGAAGGTTGGGAGGGAGGTAACAGTCAGTAATGCAGTAGAAGTATGTGAGAGAAAATGAAACAAGAATGAGGAGAGGAAAGGAGAGAGGGAATAATAGAACAGCGAGAAGTCAGGAAGAGGTGTTGTAACAAGCTGGGAGGGCAGTTTGCATAGCTCCCCTCTGTGGGTGACTTTAATTACTTTTCAGCGTCACTGCCTCTCCTGGTCATGAGCTGCATGCTCCGATCACCAGCCTCTGATTATCGAGCCTCTACCCGCTGTCAGGCCGTAATTATGTTTGCGCTGGAGAGCATCTCATCTCGTCACAAAGCTTACAAAGCCATTATCGAAGTGCTCTCCTTCTCTGTCTTCTCTATTGAACTGCACGCTGCAGAGGAACTCAAAGGTTAAGGCCAGTGCACACATAAATTGTGTTAAATAATGTTATTAGTGGATTTAGTGTGTAATTATTCGTGTTTCCATTTATTCTCTGGGGGTTAAGGTTAATAGCAAGTCAGTTTTCAAGGCTGACTTGTTATCAGAAGGGTAAAGGAAAAACGGGAACTGATTGCGAAAATAAGTGCAATGATTCATAATGAGACAGTATAATAAAGCGCAGAATCATCCAGTCATTGTGAAACACATTTCATGTCTCTTTTAACACTCTCACGTACCCAACTTCCTCCACTGTGTGAGCAATGTAGTGGTGACATAATGAATAACAGCCTTGAAGGTGAGAATAAAACACTTGTTTCCACAGCTGTCTCCATGGTCACCATTACTGGGCCACATGTACGCAAGGTGTTGATCTGTTTCCCAGGTGCCTCACTGTGACTCCCCAACCTTCCTCTCATCCCACCTGATAGAAATCTCTTCTCTTTCTTTTTATATTCACCAGCTCAGATTCTCTCCATGATTTTATTTTTTCCCATCCTCATCGAAGCATGCAGTCATTCAACCACAGACTGTGCTCAGTAACTGGCTCAGAATTGTCATTTATATCTGGGATCCTGGAAAAAGTCTTCTCACACCTTTATCAGATCACAAACAAACAGGTTTAGTATGCACAACAGCACTGAGTCAGCTCTTCAAAGGGTAACAAATGACTTGCTACTTCTCTTCAGACTCTGGAAATCATGCAACTGTAATTTTGTTGTACCCTTCTACTGCATTCGATACAGCCAACCATTCCATACTCCTGGATCATCTAAAAAGTGTAGTAATCATTTAGAACAAGGCTTTGTGTATCTTATCTGTAACATAAATCAGGTTCAGTAATAATCTTTTTTATCCTCTTCTGCTACTTGTATAAATTGCACTGCAATGTTACATTTTTGGCACATTTTATTTGCATTATATATGCATATATACTGGGATCTGTTCAGCTCAAAACTGAGTTAAGTACATTATATTCAGTCTCTTTTAGGTCATCTTGAGGAAGTCAAATGCTGAATGGCCCAAATTTTTTTCCAACATTATGAAAGTCGACATTTTTGGTTTCATTGAATGTGGTCAGGATGTATTGCCGTGACATTTGGTTCAGACTTCCATATCCCCAGGGAAGGAATTCTAAAAACTTTGATCTGACCTTTAATCTAGCACCATCATCAGGTAAAAAAATATGTTTGTAAAATATTATCCAATCGGTTTATGACCAAACTGATGCTATACCCATCAGCCATAACTGTACTTTGTGTTTAGTAATTATGAGTATTTGTGAGATTAAATTGATTAGTTTGACGTAAGTGTTACTGCAGCCTCCTATCTCAACTCCTGTCCTGTCCCCTGTCTGTTTTTAGATTGTCTAACCTTTCTTTGGATTTTTTTTGTCCACCTTTCCGGCTGCTCCCTACATCTGCTGTGTATCTGACCTTCATTACTCCCCTTTTTCCCCATCTCCCCCATCCATGCCATTCTCTCTCCCCTGCAATCACTCTCCACTGAACCAAAAAAGATGGCATGTAGAGAGAGCTGCAGGTGTCTATTGAAGTGTTGTCCAGCCAGGCATTCCACCTCCAGGTGTCCACATCCCACAAGCCCGCCATTGCCTGCATTTGTCTGAGGCTCTCCGAGTCATCATAAGCAGCTGCTTAGGGCCGCTGGGCCCCATTCTCATCTTGTAGTCCAGCACCTGCCTGCTGAGCAGAATCAAAAGAGCCGGGACAGACCTTCAATCGCACCAAAGTCAAGAGATTCTCGGATTGTGCATCTGTCAGGAGCAGAGGAACATCTCTGCAGGGTACTGACCAAGCTGATATGTCTGTCATGTTTGCTTTTTTTGTGTTCTTTGCCATCACATACAGTATATGTCAACCTTCCCTAAAAGCTCATTGTTAACTTTTACAGGTGCACCACAGAGAGCTTCTAAACAAACTGCATGACAGCCTGGTAAAGCTGACAAAAAAGCCCTATAGTGTTTTGGGAAAACAGCAAAGGACATTGTTGGCATTGAGTCAACATTCACTGTGTGACGAGGGCAAAGAACATCATAAAAAGACATTACACATCCTGGACACCATCTGTTTAACCTCCTCCCATTGAGAAGGTGCTTCAGCTCCACCCAATCACACACAAGGTTTATGACTAACCAGAGGTCCAGCTAGAAAAGTGATCCATACAGGTTAGGTTTTTTATTTAAGTGGAAACAGTGTTTCCAAGAAGTTGTAGACTAAATTTTTAACATGTGGAAGACCACCTGATATGAAGTTAAATGAATGTTCAGTCTTTTTGCTCTGTTTTGGTCTCCACCAACTTCAGAGGGAAATATCTGAATTTCTAGGGGCAAAATGCTGTGCTGCGTCATCAGAGCTTTTTTTGCCCAAAACAGCTGCCAGCAGTGGTGAGAGTGAACCAAACAATAAAGTTGAGAGTATAAAACCAAAACAATTGTAACAAAGCAATGCGTCTCCACTCTATCAATTTGCTTGACGTTGACATTGCTTAAATTACATCAAAGTGACATCACTTGCGGCAATTTATAAGATTTCCCACAGCCACAAAAGGCTTTATACAACTTTTTTCACATTTGCTAGAACTCCCAAGACCTCTTTCACAGGTGTCTTTGATGTGTGAAACTGGCACACTACCCCTTCAAAGCAAAAAAAAACAACAGGCTTTTTAAATGGCCACATTGTAGCTTTATCAAACACTAACCAATTTTACCTGAGCAAACAACCCGAGGTTTCAAATCTGTTAATTAGTTTTTATATATCCTGCTAACTGACAAGGAAGCAGACAGACACAAGGGACAGGAAACATAACCTTCTTGCTGGAGTTAAAACAAGAGAATTAGAAGGAAGATGATAAACTAGCTTCCTGACGCTCACTACTTGGCTTCTTTTCAAAAAGCCCGACTGAAACTATTCCTTATATGAAGGTCTGTATCCTGGCAACCATAGAATTGGCCTTGAAATGTGATTGGACGTTATCCCTGGCCTGTAGCTAAAACATCTCCAGGGGAGATAAGACACAAATATGTCACTTTTCAAACCTCCTCCTGTGATACATATCCATTGTTTACAGCAATAAAACTCCAAGCCTGGCCTTCCTTTAAACCCTCATGATTATACCCACCATTTATACTGCATCTGTTGCCTGCTCTGAAGGGCACTCGGGTGGCAGATAAAAGCTTCTTGTAGTGTATGTAGTGGTTATGTCATAAGGAGCAAATATTGTAAACAGGCTTTGATAACTGTAGTGTCTGGCCGTAGCTGAGTGTCTCTTTCATGTGCTGTCACGTTCAGCGTGCATGTTTGATTCTCAGCAAAGCCAGCCCTCAATGGAGCAGGAGCCTCTGCTCGTTGAACGAACTTCCCTGACATATGGCAAGATTTTTGTCCAGCTTTTCCTAGAAGGCAGCAATGCTACCAATTACCTCTGCGGAGCCAGCCAGCCGTCTCGCGGGTTTGACAGATGACTTTGACCTCAGCAAACATGAGGACCTTCTCTCGGTTGACACGTACGCCTGCTGTTGAAGGGTGAGGTTGATGTGTTGAGGTGCGGGTATGGAGGATGCAAGGCTTATTCTCAGATTGCATCGTGTACAGTACAAGCCTCGGGCAGGCAAGGACAGGTAAGTTACCTTGATGGCATCGTTCTGCACGACCCCTGCGAACGCACATACCCACAGTAACATTTTCCACCTAATGATATGGTTCACATCCAGCCTCCTGCCAAGCCTGAGAGCTCAGCCACACTGTTATTGAGCTGTGAGCCATGAATGCAGCTTCCTATGATAAGAGCATGATAAGAGGCACTGAATGTGACAACTTGTGGTAGATATGTCTGCGGAAACACAATAATAATGCAATTATGATGTTTATTTATATGGTAGCACTTATCGAAACAAACAACACAAACTGCTTCTCATAGGAAATGTAATAGCTACATAGCCAAATATTTTATAAATACCAACCTGTCCAAAAGCAATCACTGTGCCATGTTTGTCCTTGCCGTTGAATGCTTTGTTTTTTGATTGCAATGCCTTCCTCTGAACGCAGAGTTTCTTGTTATCTGTAACATTAGAAACTTTTCTTGCATGCTTCTTAGGTTTTCCAACATACTCCTAGTTCCTTAAGCCTACTCCATCATTGTAGTTGTTCCAGCTCCAGAGCCATGTAGAGGAAGAGTGTAGTCAACTCCATTCATTTCAGTTCAAGTGGCTTAATTGGCACGACTGCATACAACACAACGCTGCCAAACCATATTAGCAAACTATACAACCATAATAGACAAAATACACTGTGTGTTCAATCACTACCGGTGCACCAGCGCAGGAATGTCTCTGGTATACTGCAATATACAAAGATTTACCTGGCAATGATAGCCTTATTCAGCATTGTGTGAACTCGTTTGGCAAGGGCTTGAATTTAATGGACATTAATATATCCATTACTATTACTATTAAAGTCCTATTAAATACTATTTAATAGGACTATTAATAGGATACTATTAAAGTCCTGCACTCCAGCTTTAATGTCAGTCAGTGCCAAACACAGTGAAGTCTTTAATGTCTAAATAAAGTCATGTGAACTACAGTATGTGCGCTTGGCAGTGTAATTGGAGCACACTTTTGTTCAAATCGCAGCACTGCGTGACTCTTCACGCTGTTATTAACATTCCCGGGATATTACATGCTGCTAAAACACCTTTGTGTTAATCAGAATAAGGCTCTCGAGCATTACACTCCCCACGCAACTGACTTGATCCTTTGCTTTCTGCACTGTTGTTATTATTGTAATCAAGCCACTTGAAGCACTGGAATTTCCTCTGCTTTGGCTGACCCACCAGGCAGAGTGATGAAAATGCACCTCATGAGTGTGAGCTCATTATTCTCGGCTTTACACACACTGTGAATACAAATACTGAGTGAACATACCTGGGTAACTCGCCGCTTTTAAGTAGCAAAGTGAATTACAGTTGATTTGCTGGGTTACCAAGGTTCTTTGGGTTTGTTCACTTTCCAGAGGATGACTGCAGAGATTACAATGTGATTTACACCACTTTGCTTCTTATTTTACCACTGTTTTATACTACTCATCAGAAATTCACTGCTGGCACAGGTTTTGCTGCAAACACAGAACTTTTTCAGTCGATATTTGACTAACAGACCATAATCATGCTGCCCATTCCTTTTCAGATTTTGTCCCTGATGTTCACAGGAACACGTAAAAAAAATGTTTTTTGCATCCAATAAAAGCTTCTGATTGTCTGGATCGAATTGATTGAATATGTGACACATGGTGTTCCAGACAATGCCTCTCTAATATTTGATTCTGAATGTCACATTTGACTTTCTTTGAATATCTCTCTATATCTCTTTGAGTTTCAGCTCGTACTTTCCTTTCATCACAGACATTGTTTCAACGATGACCTGCAGATATTGATATTTTCTCTTGCCAGTTTGTCAGACTAATTTTATCCATCATACCAGCCTTGGGTGCGTATTTTGTTTTAAGGTTAGGTCTTGAAGAGGGCTCTGCACCTGCCCGAGAGCAACTGCAGTGCGGGAATTGGACCACACAGTGAACACCAGAGGCACGAATCTAAAACAGTGCCTGTGTCAATTTATCCTCTACCTTGTCTCTTAACAAGGCTTGGATTAGAAAAGAATGAGGTTCGCCCCTCTCATTTCTTCCGGTGATGTTTTAAATAGATTTAAAGCTGCATTAAGTGATTTTTTCTGGCCAGACGAAACAAGCTGTGAACACCACACAGTCATTTTATCACCTTTTAGGTTGATATTTCAAACTTAAGTAGCATATCATTGCCTATGCACATCGAGCAGTCACAGGGCAATATTAGCATTTATTTGGAGTCGCGTTTCTGGCCATCTAATGAACATACGTCTTTGTCTCTACAAACTTCAGAGGGACTGATCTGGCTCTTTAGCTGCTGAATCCTCCACTATGTTCACCAGCTTGCTACTAACATTGTCTGTCTAAGGTTTGCCGGACTGTTTGTTTTTACAGTGAGTTTTTAGAGCTTTTTTTGCTGAAAACATATGCTGTTGCAGTTATAAAGGACATGTGAGAGGGGTGAACTAAGACAACGAGGTGGGTAAGTTGCAGGTCAAAAAACCAAAACAATGAGCTGAAGACGCTTTAGCGCTCCAAAGAGTTGAGGGAAACTGTAAAGTCGGGTGATACCTCTTTGTGGGTTTATCAAGTGACAGCTTTCAAATTATTCCTAACTTGGTAATTTGGTTCTTTGTTATTATAAAAATAATGCTTATAGCTGCTTTAAAGTAAGGGTTTTGAATAAATTAAATTTCAGATACAGAGACACAAAATTGCAGGCACAATGGAGATCAGAGTTCACTCACACATGCCGGAGAGGTGGCACAGCCAGCTGTTATCCCTACTTACCACATTCCTGGCATCTGGAAGCCACACATTTATGCAAATGAGAAACAATTAGTACTTGGATGCTCATTTGGCCTATTCCGCTCCCCAGACGTGACCAGATCAAGGAAGCCTGAACCAAGGGGTTTAAATAGGAGAGAGTAAAATTTCATTTATGTTGATATGTCATCTGACATGCTGGCTGTCCTCCATGCAGTCAAAACTCTGTAGCATTATGTACCAACAGAGCAGTCAATTCTCTCTTTTGGCAAAGCTGTTAGTGACAGCACATCGACCACCTGTGGAATCATTAGCAGAAGGAGCTCAGCATACTGACACTCTGTCTTAACAAATGGCCTCTCTGAAGAGACAGGTAAGGCAAAGCTCTTAACTCTGTGGAGAGAGACCACACAGCTAGCTCTTGAAGCTGATTAAGTCACCAGGGGTCTGAAATTCAAATTCTCCTCTTTCTATAGACCATCAGTGCTCGGTCTCGGATTATCACAGCTTCCCTGATCTCTGACCTCAACTGCTGAAGTGAGAAATGAAAACAACCCAAGATCAGCTTCTCAGAGTGATCGATTGCCGCCCTGTTATGATTTCACAATGAAGACGACAGTGGCACGCATTTGGAGCAACACCTTGGTCCCCAGATCTCCAGACAGATGGCATGTGCCAGTTAGAGCGTGCCCTCAGCTGCCTGCAGCAGCCCGGCAGAGAGGGGCTGTCACTCGACAATCTACCGGTCTCCTACACTCCATCCGCCATCAAAATTATATGACCAATATGCTCTGTTTCAGAGGGGGCTCAGGAGAATACACCATTATGGCCTATTTGCATCATATGCACTTCTAATCCAATAAAACAAAACGTCTGAAGAGCAGTAATATTTGCGTAAAACACAAGATGGCCAGATTTTTACAGGGACAATTTCCCTGTTATGCTATTATGAGGGTGCACTTTGCCTTGTATCAGCAGTTTAATCGATGTAGACAGACAACCATCATCTCTTGCAAATGGCCGAAAGCCAGCTGATGTAACTCGAAAGATTTGTTACACTCAAGTGAACTCTGAAAATTACCTTTTGTTTGAAAATAACTTTGAGCGTGAATAAAGTCTCACATGCATTCATAACTAATATGAAAATTGGCAATGTGTTGCAGTACAATTTTCTGTGCTTTCAAGAGCATCACACTTTGAACAAGTAATTACTCAGGCAGCCTTGTGAAAGTTGCTGTTAATTTATTTGTTAACGGCAAATTGTGGCTGCACAAGGAGGAGAGGCAGAATGCAAATCGATTTTGGAGTACCTCCTTCCTGCTCGTTACCCTTTCTTGTAAGCTTTTCTTTCCTTTAAAAGGCCTCTGAAGACTTATTATTTTAGACAGCGGAGCAACTGCGGCCAGGAGGGACTGAAGCCAACACAGTCTGTGCAGAGGATGCCACATAATGACGATGTAAATATAGGGATGCGTCCAGAGCAGGATAGTTCAGCTGTAATGTGTCTCCAAGATTTGGCAGACACACTGACATATTGCATATTTATATTTACTTCATTTAATTTAAACAGTGATAAATGTATTTGGTCCACTCTATTCTGATCTCAGAGATCTTTATGTTTAAGGAGGACAGAGACACCACGCTCAATGCACCTTCACGTCACACAGTCTGGAATTTATGCAAAACATCGGTTAATGACTCAGAGCTCTGATTCATCTTATGTGTTATTCAGCACCAGCAGCATATAAATGTTTCAGTTTAGACTTGAAGCGCACACTGGATGAGTTCAAACTTACATGTTAGCAGAAGACTGACCAACTGATCTTAGTCCATCACATTTTTACACATGGCTGGACAGAACACAAGAAAAACTTTAAATTAATGAAGGACTCTGCAAACAAGGATAATTAAAAATAAGGTAAATCATCAGTAGTCGATAATTTGAAACAACTGCAAGTTATTAAACCATAAATAGGAAATGACTGCCAAATTAAATGATATGACTGTCCAGATGCTCGGATAGGAGCTGCTAATTGAATTGATGGAGGGAAAAGTCTGGTGTCCTTGTAAAATACACAAATGTGATGAAAAAAATAATGAGATTCATTCATACTAAAGAGTTTGTGTAATTTGTTTTGGCAATGTGCCCTTTCAAAGCGTATCTCTCCCAACATATACAGCTGTGTAAACAGATAAGGCAGTGATAAGAAGAAATTGTTGGGCTACTGCGTCCTTTGACTCACACGCTCTGCTCTTGTGTCCTCCAATTTAGCAGCTTAATGGTGCGTTAACACCATAGAGAAAAGGCCTTAAGTGTTGGGTTACAGTATGTAAATTTGATTTCCCAGCCACACGTCATACAGCAAAGTGATTTTCTAAGCATTTCATACCATAACTGAATATAATTGCTGCGAGACATGACATGTGATACATGTTAGTCAAAGGCGTAGACCTTTAACACACCTGTTTGCCACGAGCTTTATCTGAACATAACTTTAATCATTTGTGTTTACTTAGGTAATGCAAATGACCTTGAAGACAATTGGGATCATTTAAAAAAACTCAATTAATGTGACTTGGGTCCATCCTGGCAAACACCCTGTCATCTCAAAAGTACCAGTTCAAAGAACCACTGCCAGCAAGCGCTGCCATGGGAAAGACCAGGACAACAGCAGAGATAAACAAAAGCCGGACAGACAATGAAGCCACCTGCCTTTTCAGCATTTCAAGCCACTCCGCTGTGGCCCTCGACTGTGGACCTCAAATGAAAGACTACAGCTTCAGGCAACGTTTTGAGCAAAATACTCGAGCAGCCTTCCCAGTAATGGGAAATGGAAAAGTTTAGAGGAAAACAAATCAAATCTAAGAAAGTGTTGTAAATATATCAGAGGCTACAGCCAGCTTATTGCAAGCTCTTTAATGGATCCTAAACTTGATGGCTAGAGACACCATAGATCATCAACAACACATGGAAAAGATAATAAATTGGACATATTTATGGACATTTTCCTCTCTTACAATTCAGCTTTAAAGCAGGACTATGTAACCTTTGAAGTAAGAATTTATGCAAACCTCTTCATACAAATGAAAAGGAGTTTAACTGCTGTGGCTTTATTTGGTCTGGTATTACTACTAGCTTAAGCTGGCTAGAAGTGTTACCAAACTTTAGATAGATATTGTAGGTTTATGGACAAAACAGAGTCAGATTGTTGAGAGCTCCTCTCTGTGCTTTTGTTACACTTTGTTATAGTCACTTTTATACCGTAATTGCAGCGGCTGCTCTTCAACAAAAGTTATATAGTCTATATAGTCTCAAATGTACATTGGATTCATTTCAGAATGACCACCTCACAAATTTCTCATCGTTCACTATGTCAGTAATTAATGCTTTGGTTTTGCTGCATTGCATTTGAGGGATTTTTTTAGCTAATGCAAATAAAACAGTTTAGTCATTCCTCCTTTCCAAGTGTTTTGCATCAACCTAACAGGACAAATATGATATCACTTTAATAATTGTCCTCAAGGCATTGGGGAGTGTTCCTGGCATGACACAAAGAAAGGTTGTTGTTGTGGGCGGCTATTACTCACTCCCAGCATGGCAGGTGAGATCACATAACTTTACCCAACATCCTCTCTGTTTGTCCAGACAGGTCATGCCATGAAGAGAGCAGGACTTGAATAGTAAAATATTTGCAAGTGTTTGAGTGTAATGAGTTTATACACACTTGTTTACTTATTAGGAAAGATACTCAGTTTGGTCCTCCATGTTGTGCCTTAAATTGGGTGTCTTGTCGTATTTGTTTGTTGATTTTTAATGGAAGTATAGGAGTTGTTTGTGCATTTTTGTGCACTTCTATTTATGCAAGAATGTGTCTTTTTTTACATGCTGCACTGTTTCAACAAACACATTTTTCTGTTGTAAATCATATTTTTACAGCTGAATTAAACTAAACTAAATTTATTGGGATGTAGTTATAGGGTTGTTGTGATGTATCTTTCATTTTATGGTAACAAAAAACAATAGTGTAACTTTATTATGTTTTTCCCCATCGACATACCCTATTGTTCTTGAGCTTTAAAGGAATAATTCAGCATTTTGGGAAATATGTTAGATGAGAAGATTAATACCTTTTCATGTCTGTATGGTAAATATGAAGCCAAAGCTACCAGCCATTTAGCTTAGCTTAGAATAAAGACTGGAAATAGTGAGAAACAGCTAGCCAGGATCTGTCCAAAGGGAATAAAACCATCCTACCCGCTCACTAAGCAACAACTTATGCCTTGCTTATTTTATCTACACAAAAACTCAAGTGTTAAAGCAACAAGTCACCATCTTGGTCGCGAGCTGCTGTCAGCTGCTGTCAGGCAACCAGTGGAACCTGCAGTCAGTTACTGTTTCTGGCTAAGCTCCCCAGCTGTTGGCTGACCTTCTTATTAAGCATACATACATGAGATTTGTATCGGTCTCCAACTCACTTTTGGCAAGAAAGTAAATAAGCTTATGTCTACTTATTCCTTTACGTGAGATATTCTGATGGAAAACAGCGTAATTCATACTTAAAGTTGGGCCATGTATCAGGTTTTTTCTTACAGATGGAAAAAGAGCATATTGTCTTGCCTCACCATAGTCCACATTAACTAAATCAACAACAAGGAACTGACAATATATAGAGTTTTTAGGCCCTTATATTAAAAGCCTTTTGGAGATTACTGTGTTATGTATTATGATACATAACACAAAAAGCAAGTATTATGATTTGGTCTCTAATGGTGTGTCCTAAAAGCCTTTTGTTAGAAAATTTGAGCATTTTCTTTTTCCGAAGCTAAATCACCCCTGTGTGGTGAGAATGAGAAAAGGACAACCTCAAGATGAGCCTCTCAAACTGGCTTTTTAAACTTCTGTTTTTTGGCAGTAAATGTGTTGATGTGCCTCCACTTATCTGCGTGAACAGCAGATGTGTGAAGACAGTTAACAGATAGGAAGCAAATTGTTCCTGACTGCGAGAGTAAAATTATGAAAACAAGGCTTGTTAAAATGCTGCTTACACATCCACTGTATACTTCTCACATGCACAGCATGTTTTAGCCACAGTGGGACATGAATTTCAACTTCTCGCTCTCTCACACTGCAACTAATCCCATCAATGCATCTGCATCCTATGGAAACAAAACCTACATAGCAGCAGCAAGCTGCGGTACCTGTAGGCGAGTGCTGACAGCAGATTATAATTGGGTTGCCTCTACTGTGTCCGTGCTTTCACATCCCATCAAGAGGGATGGCCTGGAAGACACTTATTGCCGGATCAGTGCTGCTTCACTGTACGAGCTGTAGCATAGTACACTCTCCCAAATTACTACAAGAGGAATGGTCCGTATGAAAATAAGATTCATTAGGTAATGTTAAGTAATCATAAGATAATGATGAAGTAATAAGGGACTACTTAGTAACTACTCAGTATTGTGTATCACTTAACTTGGGGTGGACAAAAACAACAACCATTGTTTAAGTAATTAGCAATTAATGAGTCATTAACTTGTTTTGTGCCCTTCATCAGCAGTTTCAGTTAATCAGGCACCTGAAGGAGCTGGTCAGTATTACTGATAGATTTTCATTAATACATTTTTACCTAATGATTCATTAAGATAGGATATCTCAGTCTGTTATCCAGGAACTGATCATTATCTATTATGTAGTCCTAGAGAAGTGCTTTTTAACAATGAATCAATAATCAAGTCTGTCCTGATTCATTTATTAATTAAGTAATCATTAACTACTTTATAAAATGTGATTAGGAGTTACCCATTAACTAATCATTCACTAGCAGGTAGTTCCTCAGTACTGTCATGGTAACTACTCAAAATTTTGAGCACCTTATTGTAAGCGGTGCCTTTTTTCTTGTCAAAACCTAGACACTTTCACCTCTTTGGGCCTTTAAATTAAACAGCCTGAGAAAGAAAACTCCTCACAGCTCATGTTTTTGCTGAGGACATAAACCTGTGAACGAGGGGTCGCATGACATTGCTTGATTTTAAGGCGTCACAAGACAAAAGCACCTGCAAGAGCTAGCTTTACTATCTGCACTGCACTCACAGACAGGATCTTTCTGCATTTACACACAAGAGGGTGAAACACCTTCGCAACATCTTGTTAAATGACTCTCAGTTCAATATAAAATTGTCTGACAGACTTGAGAAAGGCTGAACTTGACAAGACCCTAAAGAGGGTCTTAATTTGATTACAGTGCTTCAAGGAACATCAAAGCAACTGCTGGAAAATGCAGCACATGGGGGCTAAAGCAGCCAGATTCTGTCTCTACCATATGTAGCATACCATATTTAGTCGGATTGTTCCCTGTGGTTATTATGAAACAATATTTATAGATTTCAGACTGTCTTATTTGAAACTGTAGGTCAGACAGCAGCAGGTTTTCAGCTGTAGCTTACCTGCAACAATTCTGTCGTAAAAACTGTAACCATTGTTTTGAGAAATTGCTGAGGCAGAAAAGGAGTGGACAAAGATATGTTATATTCACCACACCACACTTGCCAAATGTCGACATTCTCCTCCTGTCGCTATTAAACTTTTATGTTTTGTGGAAGATCTGAGTTAGAAATCACAGTTACCCTGGAGAGTAACACATCAGTTCTCTCAAAACAAAATTAAAAGTAACATTTTCTGATATCAAGGCTTCAAAAGAATACCTAGTAGAAAACCGCAGATACTGTGTGCTTCTACAACTACAATTGCATAAGCTTATCACTGCCATCATCAGGGCACAATGAGCATTATTTCCATTGATGCAATGCTGGTTCAACACACTGAGGCTGTAAAAACGCACTCTGTTTAACAATGTTCCCTCATGTTCTTCAGGGCTGTAGTGAAAACAACATGCTGCCAGGAATCCTACAAAAATCATGCAGTGGAATTTATAGGCAACAACACACTTAGTCTAGTGATATTATGGTCAGTCCTAGTTTAATGCCAAAAGGTAGCAGGTGGTCTATTAATGATATAAACAGTAACGGAGAAGTAGTTCTGTCATATTGTATAACGTTTCCATCCAAACACTCCCTGTGTTAATTCATCAGGCTTTTTTCCCTTTATTATTAGTCACTTTGAATTGACTGCAGTCACTCATTTTGTCCAAAACTGCATCCTGTCTGGGACCAGTTGTTTGTTGTTTGTCAAAATGTTTGCTTTAAAATGGCTAAAACAAGTATTATCAGGATAGTCGTCATGAGCTAACTGATTAGTCAGCCAAATGTTTCAGCTCTCTGGTAGAATTAGGTGCTCTATTTTGTGTTACAGTGTTGATATCTCAGTTAAAAGAGAGTCAACTTTGTGATTTCAGGATTAATCCCCAAGCTAGCTCTCAATAACCCTAAAACCTTGATTTCTGCAGCAGAGCAGTGAATAGATCTGCAGCCTCGTGGCAGTCTAGAAACTAGGCTAGTGAAAGTGGTTTTGTTTCTTAAATAGTCGGAACAAGTAAAAAATAAACTTCCAACCACTTACTTCAACGTTATAGGGACTTTCTGATGTAAAATCATGCTATAAGAAAGCAAGTAAATTGACTAATAAGTGCAGAACATGTCAGCTATTTGGCACATAGACTGCTATTTTTGGATAATTACATGCGAAAAACACCATCAAACTATGAACTCATCGGTTCATTGTTTTTTATAAAGTTGTCTCTAGAGGAAAATATCAAATTTTCTCTGTTTTGACTACAATTAAGAAAATGTGTCTTCTGCAGCAGGTCAAACAATTAACCTTTTAAATTACATTCATTTGTAAGAAACACTTCACATGAAGATTTTAAATACATTTTAAATACACTAGTTGATCATAGAAAATGATGTGTTCCAGGAGTTAGGTCTTATTCTTGTGCATAAAAGTAAAACAATATGAAAGAAGACTCATTTCAAAAAGAGACAGGATGGTTTACTTGACCTTTGGGTACATTTAAGACAGACTTTGATCAGTGTAACACAGACCAACTCCCCAATATTTTCTTCAGATGTGTTGGCGAATTACCCTTAAAGGCAGAAAGCTCTTCCGTGAGCAGCTCTGACACTCTGCTGTCTGGGTGAGCTGAGGGATGAAGTTAAACCACACAAGGATCAAGTAACAGGACACACTAAGAATAGAGAAACTCACACACTACTTACAGAATCATGACAGCTTGAGACAGATGGATAAAGCTTTTATAAAACTATACATTCTGTGTGGCGCGGCTGCTGGGGCTACAAACAAGTCTATCAATTCAATTCCTCTCAGATAATTGAATTCATAATTGCTAAGGCCATTAAGCATCGGAGAATGTTGAGGATTGGTGCTATAAGGCAATAATACACGTGAAAACATGGACCATAATTTAAATTTCCAAGTGGAAAATGCTCCAATTAAAACTAAAATTAAGTTGTAGAGGCTTCCTATAAATTAAAGCACGGTGTAACAGTTTGTCCTTTAAAGGCTGCTCTACTTGCAAAGCAATTGTTCAGAGAGCATCAGTCGGCGTCTGGCTCACTTTTTATTTCCTCCACGCGGCTGATATGAGTGGCCAGCTCCTGCAACACGGCTGTCCTGCCCAGATGGTCGTTCCTCCTCTTCTCCATGACCATGTCCTCCAAACTCTGAAACTCCAACACGTGAGAATGTTTGTCGGACATGAATATTTTCAACCTGTAGGGCTGTTTGCCTATCCGTATCTCCCCACCCATTTTGAACTCCCTCTTGCCGAACATGCACCAGGCTGCAAAGCACTCGGAGTTTCTCCAGCTCAGCTCCTGGTCCTTTAAACCCACTTGCTCCATCGCGTTCTGCACCACCATGTCCGGACGCAGAGCTTTGAATTTGTAAAAGTCGTTCACAATCCGGCACCTCCTGCCTTGACTCGCATCTGTCAAGAAGCTGTTTTTCACCTCGGCTCTGTGCAGGTGCACCACCTGGAAGTCCCCCACGTACACAGCCCAGTGCGGGTACTGACCGGTAGCCACAAACTCCACCAAGTCACCTGCTTTACATTTGTTTAGTAGATTCTCAGGGGAGTAAACCTCCAGGTTGGCAGATTTGGCGCTCTTCTCGTAAATGCATTCATCTCTGTTGTAGACGGCGCACTCCACCTCGTCACGCTGGTCGTACTGTTTCTCTTCCTGATTCGGGTCTCTGTCTGCATCGACCGCACAGCCATCCTCCAGCTCATCATCGTCGTTAGAAAATATGTAAGAGACTCCGATCCGTGGACCGTCCTCCGTGTCCACGCCGTTCGGATCCACTGTAGGAACTTCTGCGTAACTTAAATGTGACAGCTTGTCCATCTGGTTCCCCATGCCGCTGCTAGCAGCCTGTGTAATACGATCTGATGCCGAGAGCTGTTACCGGTCGCCAAACATCACCGCCAACTGCCACAAAACCTCACAGGTCAAAACTTCCTTCGCCCTGCCGTCACTCAGGTTTTATCCAAATTACGCATACGAGTAGGTATCTCCGTGGTGTGACAGCGGGTATAGCCTGTTAGTCTCCCATCAACAAGTGGGATTGGGAGGAGAATACAAACTGGTTTCAAATTCAGCGAGGAGAGTTATTCCTCAGGTGTAGCCACGTAGACTCACCTGCTGTTTCCCTGCGTAAAGTCCCGTCCACCGATTGTCAGATAGGAAATAATAAGAGTTAAAATCCAAATCCTCGATCATATGTGTGTTAAACTAGTCCAGTGTGCTGGCGGGGGGCGCATACGCTGCGCACTGTGCAGCAGAGATCCGGCCGGCGGTGAGCTGAAGGCAGCTCTGTGCCTCGGCATCGCCACAGCGACACTCTGCAGCTCCACACAGCTTCGCTTTTAAAGCGGAAGTGCGCGTTATTTCCATCACCGCACCTTTAATATCCGCTCCTCATCTTCCGAGAAGGAAAACTTAAGTGCTGTTTGAAATAAATTTTGTGCCTTTGTCTTAACCGTGTTGATAATAAAGCGTGCTGTTTGATGATCTGACTGACTTTAAATAAAGCGAAATACAAACAGGGGGAAAAACTATAACATCCCTTGGGACTTGATGTTAGGGGTCAACTGATTACCTTATTTTATTTGATTCACCTTTTAGTTTTTATTTTATTTAGTTGTTTTATTAATGTTTTCATTTTTATTGTTTGTATTTATTCAATTTGTTAGTTTTTGATTATATTATATTGAATATTGTATTTTTTTGTAAATCACTATGATCAAAAAAGTCGTTAAACATAGGCTACCTAGGAACATAAGTAAGTACAATGAGTAAACCTCCCTCCGACTGGGTTTAGTGGCTGAATGTGGTACATAGTGAGGAGGACTGTGAGGGGGCCAACATCTGCGGATTTTTTTTACTGTTTTGACCACCTGTCTGTCCTTGAATGAACTGACGCTGTGCAGTCATTTGCTCCCTCTCCATCCCCTGGTGGGACCATAATGTGTCCATTACGTTTGTAGTGGCTTGTGGCCTGCCTAGACTCGCTCTCGGTTATGAGCTATTTTCTCACCACTGTATCCCACAGGCAAGGGGAATGTGCTCAGTATGCCCCAAAAATGATCTCTGCAGCAGCCTCTGCGTGAAAACAGCTGTCCTGGAAATGGTATGGCTGTGTGAGTGACAGACCTGGAGAGATGCTAAAGGTGTGTGAGCATGTTTGACAGGCAGATCATCTCTATGAGGAAGGGAGACAGACAGAGACACAAACTATAACAGAGCGGATTAACCTGAGTTTGACACCAGCACTGAGCTGGGTATGCACAGAAGGGTCTGATTACAAACTTACTGCAAAGTCATCCAGTACAGTAGATATGATAGAGGGCCTCACCAGAAAGAATCATCTCTTTCTTATGCATTCATCTAGTTTAAACAGACTGAATGGCCTCACTGGCCACAGTGGATTCACAGATTAGCATGGAGGCCTTTGGAAAGGACTCCTTAAGACTATCAGGTTAATTAAGAGCTGAGCTTTCTCAGAGCTGCGCAGGATCACACTGTGTCATTTCCAAGCCTACATAATCCAGATTGAATGGTTTCCCTGATTAGTAAAATTCAACCTGGGTCACAGGGTTCAAATCAAACTTCTTCATGCAGGTTTCCAGGTCGAAGACAAAACCAACATGACACTGGCAGCGTGGCACTGTGGGAAGGTCTGCTGATTCATAATTGTTGGATGGTTTGCCATGAACCTTTGTATAGACATTTGTAGTCCCCAGAGGATGATTCCTAATTACTGTTTCTCACCTGATGTTTCCTGTAGCCGTAGCGCCAACAGCACATCAACATTTTAACTTATCCGCTGAAATTTTGCAACTCTTCTCATCTAAAAGTAGGCACATTTTGTACAGACAGTCATGATTCCCATAAGATGTACCCTAATGACTCATGGTGACCCATGTTAGAGGTTAAGGTTTAGAGGTCTTACAAGAGGAAGTGTTCTCGGAAGAGAATCGTTTTCAAGAGCTGAAGTTAGAGAGGGACACCCCTGCTCCGATGGCATGTGGTAGCTTCTTCCACCACACAGTATCACAAATGAAAACTACCAGGACTGAGATTGCCTTGTATAAATGGCAGAGCCAAACAGCGTTTGTTGGAAGAGCGCAGAGGCCAAGAAGGAACATGGGCCTGTATTATAGAGTTTAGGTAGATGGCACCCAGTAGTCACTCTGTATGCAAGCATTAATAATTTGATCCTGGACCATTTGTATATTTATTTATCAAGAGCCATAATCTGGTCAAAAACACTTGACTTAATCTTGACTAAGTACCTGCAAAATTAATCACATTCCCGTCAGCTGTACTTTGCGATTAGTGCTATTTATCAAAACATACCTGCTAACATTCTTCATAATAACATTGTCATTGTGAGCATGATATTAGCATTTAGTCCAAAGCAGCGCTGTTCCTAAATACAGCCTCACAGAGCTTGTTCAAAAATAGTTGTGTTTCCATTTTGATTTCTTTGGAATTAATCTTAGATTAAAAATGTAGTTCTCTTGGAGTCTTGGTAAGTTCAATATAAAATTGCGCATCCATGACTAGTCTACACCGAGAGCGTGGACAGACCTGATAATGATGCAGCACAATTCAGAGAAACATTATCTAAGATTTACTTCCAGTTTCACTTGAATTTTTTTTTGTTCTTTCTTCTATTCCTGGCTTATCTCCCATTTCAGTCTGAAGCCTCGAAGCAGTCCCCGTTTGACAACACATATGATGGAAGTCAAAAATAACAAATCTGCAGAAGGTGTATTACACCTCTCCCGCACATCAGTGCAGGGCTGAGGGTGTTAGGAAAGAAATGAAACTGTTGGAGTGGTGACATGCAGCACCATTTGACCGCTTCTCAGAGCTTCTTAATCTCAGGTGGCATGACCCAGTTTACGCCCCTGGTGCCCTCCCAGTGACACACTGTAATTTGTGGTGCTGGGAAATTACTGGAGCAGGGAGGCCTGGGAGATATAGGCAATTAGGCGGAGTTCCACCTGTCCGGTGGGGGCACGGCCAGGCACAGACTGACACCTTCCTCCAAAAAAATGTGGGTTTATCATAGCTTTTCAAAGGCTTTACATGCATGTTTCAGACATTGTTTTTCAGCTCAGCTTCCATTTAAATCTACAAGGATAGGTGAACAAGTGTGTACTTGAGGCAGATGGACAGAACATCCGGACCACTGCGTCTTGCACACCATCTGCTCCACCTGGCTAGGAACACATCTACCAAGTACGGCTTAATATCATGTAATGTGATTGGCTACAATTTAGAGCCAGTAGGGGTTGGAATCTGTGATACGAGACCACAAAATATAGATCAGGAAAAACAACACCGGGAGACATTTTCATGGAGGAAAAAGTTATTACATATTTATTTATATTTTCATATGCTTTTTACATATTTATTTGTAATAATAATAATAATAATAATATGGATCTAGAGCAGAGGGGAGATGGAACAAGGATGGAGGAAGGTTATGTTGAAGGAATGTCACGTTCGTCTTTTTTAACCCATTTAATTACAAGAGCATCATGATTATTAACTCAGTCAATTATATTCACAGTCCCATTAAACAAGCTACAACAAAGATTTCCTAAAATATAGGCTGACATATAAAACTAGCATTTTTTTAAAACACTGGTGCATGTATATGTGGGGGAGGATGGGGGATATCTGGGGTGACTGAGTACTGCAACTAGATAACAGACAGGCAGGATGTTGGGGGGATGGAGGCTCTTATTGTGAAAGGTAGGCGTGTATGAAAACACACCAAGACTAAGGTGTACAATACACACGCATACACAACATACACACAACGGTTCCTACAAAGTCATCATGCTTCAACAGGAGCTCATGTTAGTCTTTTTTGTTTGTGTCTATTTCAGCATTACATTATTAGAAACAACAACCACAAGTGGGTCAAAAACTGCAGAAGGCAGATTCCTTCAAAAAAAGGAAAACTCAACAAAATGGGTTATCACTCTAAATGCAATAAAAAGTACTCTATATTCTTGGAGCCACACTGAAAATTCATGACAGACTTCACACACTTTTTTGGGCCATCACATCTCTGAGACGCCGGGCAAAGCATTAGCATTCGCCTCCCATGGGTCTGTGACAGCCTTCACAGCGAAGTTGCCTCCTCCTCTCTAGACTACAAACCCCATTTTTCAAAACACGGTGTAAACAGAATCCCTTGGAGAGCGTGGCGGGCCGGCCAAGAGTGCACTGCACTGCACACAAACTGGAGTCGATCCAGGGAGAGATACTGGCAGGCAACGGTGGCAACAGGCCTGGGTCAAACACACAGACCTGACTGTTCCCGTTCTCTGCGATTAGGTACACTCGGTTAATCTTGGTAAATTCTTGAACAGGGCTGATGGTTGGTAGTTTGTGACTCAATGTTGTTTCTTTTATTTGTTATATACTCACTCACTCAAAATGTACAGAAATCATTTGAAAAAAACTAAATGTAAGCAAATCAAATCGAGACTTGATCAAAGACCTGGTAGTTTTTGATTGGTTGACAGTATTAAGGCAGCAAAATAAAAGTAAAACAGTAAAAAAAGAAGATTTAAAAAAAATTATACAGGAAAAGAAAATGGTCTTTGGTGTTCTCTTTTACTCTAATTAAAAACAGCAGTTTATCTGACGCTCAGTTAATTTCTAACCTGTCTCAAGTTTCCAAGAGGAAACACTCTCTTGTGGTAAACGTAAGCTCTAAAATCATGTGGCACAACAAGGGGTCCAATGTTTCAAAAAAGAAAACATGACATGACATTACTTCATCCACAGGTTTGAAGAAATCCTGCACAGTGCAAATAATAAATGCCCCCAATATTGATTACAAGTAAAGAGGAAAGTATTTCTTTGTGGTACAATTTGTGCAACAGTATCATGCATCTGATCACTTAACATGAGACAACACAGAGGCAGCAGGGATCTGTATTTGGACTCCAGTTATTTGGACTCTAGTTCTAGATTATGCATACTTTCAAATCATTCCTGAAGAAGTCTGTTCAACTCTTTGTTTATTTGTGGGTCATTTTGAGAACATCTATACAATATCAACTACTTTACGCTCCGCTCTCAAGGATCACAAAACATCCATTGATTGAAGGGAATGTTGGGGTGGAGGGGGGTGTCTAGTCAGCGGAGAACAGCGCTTGTGTTTCCAGTTGATGGTCTTCCAGGTTATATGCTGTTCACCTGCATCACTGGTATATACTGTGATAATAGCACCACTCCAACAGATAACACTGCCTTGCTATGAATACAAGGAATCACGAGGGGAACGGCGAGGAGGTGAGGAAAACACTGTCAGAAGGATGATTCCTCATACAGTAGGTAAATGACAAAGTGCTGGCGGTGCTAATTTCCCCTTGACTGGACACTGATGGACAAGAGGCTTCTGACTGAGAGTGTTTCCTTGTGATCGGATGTGAAGACGCAGGGTTGGACCTCGGATACAAATTTCTTCGTGACCAAATCTGGAAGTTTTGGGGGGAGGGAGGTGGCTTATGTGGGTTGGTCCTTCTGCAGAGCTGAGATGTCCAGAGGAGGAGGGGCCCGCCCGCTCCACTCCTTCAGCTGCCCGTCCTTGAAGAGGAGGTTGAGGGCGGGCAGGGGAACACCGGACTCCGCCGGGGGCTGACTGAGAGGGTTCGACACGCCGCTGTCCAGGTCAGAGGGCTGGATGCAGTCCTGCCAGCACAGAGCAAATGTCAACAGATCATAACACCAGGCAGACCGGATGATATGTGGGACAAGGATATATTTCTCTGGGATTAAAAAAAATGGCTGAAAAGACTGGGTAGAATGTTACTGCACTCAATTTGAATCATAATAGCTGTCTTGCACTTGTTTCTTTTGTTTTTTTCTTTCTTTCTTTGATTTCTCATGTGACTTCCAGGATACTACATATTCAGAAAACGTATTACTTCATTTTCTGTGTCTTTCATCTAGAAGTCTATTCTTAAACGGGCATCTCATGAACAACAACATCTTTATGGGTTTGACAAAATGTATTAAAATGCCTGTTAAATAAAGATTAACTGACCGGTGCAAGAATAGTGTGTTATTATTTAACCAATATTGATTCAGAAAAAAAGGTTTAATGAAATAGCTACCAGGTGCAGTCACTGTTGCTCAAAATCATGACTAAAGTTATCTCATCATCTCAAGATAAAAGAAAATACACTTTTAGTTCATATTTATTCTTTTCGCCTGTTGTCTCAAATGAAAGATTTAATTATATTGTTTTCTTGTGTGAAGCAATCTTTTCTCAAAATCAAAAAAAGCACAGTCTCACTGACTGACTGGAAATATGAAGCGAAGAAGGCCCTGTAGACAGTGTATCTGAACCAGATTAAACTAACATTTCTATCAAATACATTAATATTATACTTAATATTATTAATATTTAATAGTTAGATTGTATTTACTCTAACAGGCTCATTCTGTAAGATTAAATTCCTGACTGCTGATATTTCACTGGACATTGTTATTTCTTTTCTTTTCCACGAGTATTCTTAACTGGCAACCTGAAGATGTTTTTACCTGGAATGACTGAACGAAGCTCAACACCTTCAGCGACAGCTTTCGGCTTGAGTGAAGAAGCTCTTGAAGGCTGAAACAACAACAAAGCTAAAGTCTCTCGCCGCTGCAACACAAGTCTTTACACTTTTAGTGTTTTAAACAAAAGTGAACATTTTGAGGATACTGGGGGGGGTTTCCACCTTTCGTTGCTGCACAGTTTGTGCGAGGCGATTTTCTGACACACTTTGCGGTTAAGCTCAGAGCTGAAGAGGGGCATGCCAAAGCACAGTTCAAGAGGGACCCACTCATCTTCAGATGAAAGAGCTGAAAGAAAGGGATTGTTAGAGGAGAGGACGGATGGGGATAACATACAACATGAGACGCCATTAACACGGACATGCTGGTTGAATCCAACATGGGACCTTTGTCACAACTTACCCAGCTCTTCACCACCTTTGCCGTTTCTTCCAACTCTCAAACATCTGATTAAGCAAAGTTACATAAGATTTTCTAATAAGAAAATAAATTAATTAACCAAAAAAGTAGACCTACTGTCTGTCTTTACTTTGCCTTCCCCATTGTTTTCTTCTGTCACAAGCTCAAAGGACTCAGTGCTGCCATTGGTGTCCAGGCCTCCACCTAGATGGGTGTCCCCTTGACGAAAAGCAACAGATCTTCATCAGCATTAAGGTACAAAACGGTTGTTTCTGGGAAGCTGATCAAAGCTAGATTACAGCTGATAATAAAATAATTTCCCTTTTGCTGAATAAATATCAGAGGTCTGTCAATTAAAAATACACTGGGAACTGTTGTGTGCATAAATTTCTACCTGTGATCACTTATGTCAGCAAGATTCAATCAGTAAATCTCAAGGTAAAGGCTAATACAGTTCGATCCACGTCCATTTGCAAAGGCTATTACGATAAGGCACACAATTATGCAGACAAACAGCATAATTAAACTAGACTGTGAGCAATCTTTATTTAATTTGCACCATCTGTGCTAATGGCCATCAGAGGCAAGGGCATTGTTACTAATTCAAGTATACATCTTGTCTCTCAAATGCTCACATTCTATACACACTTTCACATATGCACACAATAAAAACATTAAAAAAAACATTGTGTGTTAGCGCCCCTACCACTGTACTCGGCACCTTCACTGGCCCTGCGACGGTGCCTGTTGTTGGAGTTTAGCATAGTGATGTAGCCACACTGGTGCTCCAGGTCCACTTGCTCCTTCAGTTTCTGCAGAGCCTTGTGTGTACACATGTTGGAGTAGGAGAACTCTGCACAGGAAGGAGAGAGGCAGCGCAAACGATGGGAGTCATGCTTCTAGTGCAGCACTCAAAGTGAGGAACAGGGCTCCATAGATATGTCTATCAATATCTCCATGGCATGGCGTTCATATAAAACGTGTTTCTCCAGAAGATGTAATAAGTATTAAGGGGGATGAGGCGCCAAGTGTTAAGCTTGACACGCAAGTTCGCTAATGAAAGGATTTTAGGGGATTCAAATCCTTCTTGTGATGTTTGACGAGTTAAAACCATCAAAGCCAAAAAACAGAACGTTTGAGTCACCAGACAAAAGGAGCACAGCTTGACAGAGGTTATGTCAATCATTAAATGCAAAACGTGGCAGTGACAATATACTAATATTGATATCACTAGTGTAGAATTCCAATATTATCAGTTAATACATTATCTTGCAGTTTAACCAAGAAGAATGTGGACAGCAATGGGAAACAAATGACAACGTCTGCCATTCATTTCTAATGGATTAACTGCAGGCTGTACGTTAGTATAATAGCTTCATTCTGTGGTTTATCTGTTATTTTGTATTTGTTTTGAAACAGTGCTGTGACTGAAGCAAAATCACTGTTTAACATTACTGTGTAAGAAAACCACATCTCTCCCCTTTATTTTTGCACCACCTCTCATTCTGTGCCAATAAAGAAAACATCCATCAGAAGGTGCCATGTTCATTTTTTAGCAAAACATAGTCGTGTCAGTTACATAGTTATTTAATAGGTGTTATCCACATATTGTATCTTACCTCCTTTCAGATCTTCCTCATCAAAGGGGAATGGGATGTGAACTGTTTCTCCATGACCGTGTATGCCATGACCCTGAGGGTAACACACACAGTTTATAGTGTATATTCAAACAGTGAGACTTGGTACCAAATGTGTTATTAGTGAAAACATGCAAAGAGTACACACATAACATTAGACGATGCAAAATTCACAAGTTCAAGCAAAAAACTTGAACAAAACCTGAAACAATGTCGCTGTAAAAGTGGAGCTCATATGCGTGTGTTTACCTGGATTAGCACAGCAGAGTGTGTGAGGGCATCGTTGAGCATGGTCAGTACGTTTGATGTAGGGACGACTCCAGGGTCGTGACCCCAGGAAGTGATCAACAACCTGTCGTAGGCCTGAACAAAGAAAAAATAAATAAGAAGAAGAATGGTTTTCAGATAATATAGGGCAAATACCCAGAAAAAAAAACAGCAAAAAGGAAGGAAAAGCAACACACAAGTACAAGATAATAACATCTATACGTTTCTCAATACTACTACTTACCATTAGAAATGGTTTAATATAGAGAGTGAAAAACCAACTTGTTAACCTACCTCTACGTCAAACATTAAAACATTGATTAAAATACTCCAGTCAGAGCTTTTCCATGAAGTTAAGTTGTTATTCTTTACTGTTTTGGTAATTATTTTCCGCTCTGTCAAGCTTACTGTGAAGAGAAACTGTTTAAATGAATAAAATGTAGAAAACATTTTTGCTGCTTTGTCCCCATAATGTGACCCATTTGCATGATATTACCTGTCCTCCCCTTGAGAATTGACTGCATCAAATTCTCTTTTGTCCCCTGTCTCACATTCCCAGGGTAGTTGAAAAAAAATTCCAAGACCACTGGGAAGCCTTGAAGGAGGAAAATGCAGACGCACGGTGTGGTATGACTGTGATTGTGATGCACTAGGTGCTTTGTTAAGAAATCTACAGAAGAAAGTTGACGGGGAAGAAGGGAACGACCTTGAATTTTACCTCCAGTGCTCTGACTACCTGTTCTCCCAACTGAAACGGCAAGGTCAAAATTTACAAGGGCAGATATGGAAAAAAGGAATGAAACAGCGTCCTATTACATCTTTGATCAGGTTTTTCTTATCACATGTGGGGCTTTTTGTATCGGACTTCAGAGAGATTTATTTTGCTTGTACAGTATCTGTATCAGCATACATTTACTTACTCAACCGTGTACCTACCCTTGATTAATTATTAGTTTGGGCTAACCTGGAATATGTCCGGCAGTTTGCGGAGCCTGGAGCCTTTCGAGAGCAACAGAGACGGCGGGCCTTGGCCGGTCACATGGTACAGGTACAGCTTGAACCAGATGGAGCTCACCTCAGGGATGGCCGGGCCAATGTGCTGCAGGGAGAGACAAACATGTACACATCTTTACAGCAGCAGAACTAATGCATACACATGTACACATCCTTGTGACAGTTTCTACAAAAAATGTCACAAGGATGTGTAAAACAGTAACACAGACAAAAGAGAGGAACTGTGTTCTTGTGTCAGAGAAGCAGACACTGAAGCTGCTATTAGAGATGTGAGCAGAAAACAAAGAAAAGAATTCACTCAATTCCACTTCACTGAGTCCCAGCAGTGTGAGAATAAACAGCAGCGTCAATGGCACAACAAGAGTTTAACTTCTTTTCCTCTGCCTCTCTGAGCTCAGCTAGGAAGCTGGAGTGTGGCCAGGCCAAGTAATTACTCAGTGAGCCTCGCCTCCTTGCCTCTCTAACTCTCGCTTTGTGTAGTTTTGTTGTTGGGGACAACTGCAGGCTGAGCGCCTACAAAGCATGCACACACAGACACAAATCACTCCGGGCATACGAGTGCATACGCACCCCAAGAGGGCAAACACAACCAAACAGAGCACACACGCACAGACTGTTGACTACAACACAAACACAGGCACCATTTGATCCCACAACCCAGCACGCCACACAGTACCCACTTTGTTTTCCCTCCCTCCAGGCGTCATACCTGAGGCGTGCAGCTGCTGATGGGTCTGATCTCGTTGCTGAGTGGTGCCATCGAAACCACCAGCTTGTAGTTCTTGTTAAGGACGCGGCTGCAGGTGGCCTGGTCCAGACCCAGCAGGCTCTCACAGCGTAACATGTCCAAGGGGAAACCTAGTTGGGGGAAAAACCAGGGAGAGTCACAACTTTTATACAAAACATGCTGGGTGTGCGAGTGATTATGTGTGTGTATGTAGTTTGCATTCTTGTGCCTTCTACGACGCGACTGACATAGCTGTATGGTTAAAGTACATTTCTTGAAGCAATAGTGCAACATTCTGGCTAGCTGCCCTCTTTTTACAGTCTTTATACTGTAGTCTAGATTCTCCAGACAGATATTTGAGTGGTATCCATCTTCTCATCTAACACTCTGCAAGAAAGCAAATAAGCATATTTCACAATATGTTAAACTACTCCTGTTAATGAAAAGAACCAAAAGAAGGAGAGCAAATAAAGATCCTGGAAGTTCATCTGCCAAGTGTGGAGGCATCCAACAGTAACTTTAGCTGAGGAACACTGGATCACATCCAGAACGCACCGTAAAGATTCTTTCTTTCTTTATAGCAGTGGTGTTAGGAAGAGTGTTCTCTCCAAGGTGACTTATAAAGAACGTCCTCCCAAGTGTCAACATTCTTTAATAATCACCCTCTTGCTTCCCAGATAGAAATCTAAAAGGCAAGAGCGGTCTATGAACTGCCGAGAGTGATGATTAACAGATAAATCAGTACCAGAGTTGAGTTTCGCAGGTGCAAAGAACTGACTGAAACTAAAACAGGTCAAGCAACAGATCTTTATATTTATTCTACAACATAGAGATGAACAATCCCTTACAAAAGCCAATGATGATGATGCAATAATCATTTACTTTATAATTAACATCACAGTCTGTCATTAAGTCTCTATGTTGGACACTGTCAATCCGAATTCAACTCTCTATTACTATGTGGGGCTGCACTGAAGAGTTGGAGTGAAGAGAAGTCTAGTCTGTCGAGAGAAATGTGTATTTGTTGGCAAGTTAAAATTTTCTCACTTCCTAAATGAACAATCATCAGGATCATTACTAGGCTCTTGTATCGTTGTGAGCTTAGTCTAGTTTCAGCCAGCAAGCTCTCAGCGCACTCGCTCCTCGGCAGACGCCTGGAGCAGCAGCTTAGGACTGAGAGATAAAACAATCAGAAGGGAGGCAAGCAGCCAAACCAAACAAACAGCATCTGGTGGTGTGGCACAATGGTAGCTACATGGAGACTCAGAGATTTGCTTTGTCGTCATTAGAGGACTCGAGCTCCGCCGCTCCCCCTAGAGGCACAAGTACAACAATACAGCTTTACTCCCATACTGTGCCCGTGAATCCAGAAATCTGTGGCCATATTCAAAAGAAACTATTCAGACACAGGTGAGAGGCGAAACAGACAGCCGAGAGTGACACACTGATAAAGCATGCCAAAAGCAGCACAAATAGAAGATCCACTTTCTCTTTGTTGCTTTCATAAAAGTTTCTAGCCGGTTCCAGAACTTTCACATCAAAATAACTTTTAAATGCTTCATTACGTGTTGCTTTTCTGACCACAAAACAAGTTTGAGTTGTTGCATGACATTTACAGTAGGTGGTTGCTGCAAATGTGGTAATGATAGCTCAGAATATCTTTTTAATAAGAGAACCAAGATGAACATTGGGGGAAAGTTTAAAGCAGCTTATGATGAAAATCCGCCCCCCGTGTACCCACAGCCCATTCACGTTACACAGGTAGTCCAGCTCCTTCAGGAGGGATCTTCCATATGTGCAGTCGCAAGAAGGTTTGTGTCACATCACAGTCTCAAGAGCATGGAGGAGATACTAGGAGCTCTGTGCTCACAGTCCAGCAACATGCAGCTCGACTGGCATTTGCCAGAGAACACCAGAATTGGCAGGTCCACTATTGGCTTCCCGTTCGCTTTTTAGATGAGAGCAGGTTCACACTGAGCACATGTGACAGACGTGAAAGAGTCTGGAGACGCCGTGGGGAACGTTATGCTCCCAGCCTCATGTGTGCTAGAGTGTATAGGCAGTTCCTGGATGATGAAGGCACTGATGCCATTGACCAGCCCTCACTTTCCCCAGACCAGAATCCAACTGAGAACCTCTGGGACATTATGTATCGTGCATTCGACGATGCTAAGTAGCACCACAGTCTGTCTAGGAGCTCACTGATGCCCTGATCCAGTTCTGGGTGGAGATCCCCCAGGACACCATCTGCCATCTCAACAGGAACATGCACAGACATTGTTGGGAATGAATACAGGCATGTGGGGGCCAAACACAGAACGAGTCACATTATGAGTTGCCTTGATGAAAGTCAAGTTAGACGAGCCTGTGCTTTAAGTTTTTTTACTTAATTGATTAAAGGTTTTAGTGGCATCTAGTGGTGAGCGTTACAAATTGCAACAAGTGGCTCGCGGTGGTTTCAGATACTCCTCAGACAGTCACATTTCCTGAAGTGTTCTTCCGACTTCAGTGTGTGTTCATGTGTTCTGAATTCAGGCTGTGGGATCAACATCTAATACAAAGATGTGTTGGATTATCATTATCACAACAAGCAGACAGCTAGTTCACTCTACATGGACAGCAAATTAACCCTTCTCTCTCTCTCTTTTTGCAATAAAGATTTAAGGAGGAAAACAAATTCAGATTATTCCGACACCACATGAATGCACCGCTCACCCCTCCCTTTCCAAGCACGCAGGAGAAGCTATGGTGGCCGACGCGCTCTGTTGGCCCTTGAGTTAAATATAAATATGATGTGATTTAAGTGTTCCCTTAATTATTATGAGAAGTGTTGATACATTTCTGGCACACATTATCATGAATACTCTTTCCACCGCGTTCACTCTGCATCGCCACCTTTCAGCTTTTACTTTAAATTTCAGTCTGACTGATGTATGCCGTTTCGAAAGTGCTCTTGAAACAACCATTACAAAAAGATGGCTGCCTTTTTATCACAGATTATGTCAGTGTGATGGCAGAAAACTAACTACAAAAACACAGTTGAAGCACAGAGGGAACTGTGTGCAGACAGTAGACAAATGTATTGTTTTTTATTTTATTAACTTGCTGTAGAGGCTGTGAATGCATGCCAGCTGTGTAACAATTCACAAAAACAAATATTGCCTGTAAGCTGCCTATTTCCCACATGTGTGTGAAGTGTGGATCTTGCGTAGCCATAAAGGATATGAGTAAGAGGGTGTAACTGTTTAATTACCTATATTTGGGATATCAGGTCCTTGGTCCTGAGTGAGTTCTTTGTTGTAGCGCAGGAAGAGGATGGTATTTTTCAGGGTAAGAGCGTGGTCAAAGTAACGCTGGGCCTCACCCTCTGCAGTGCTCTCTACCTGGAGACACGCACGCCAGGAAAGAAGTTAGTATTTCAGTGCATGCACATGGTATACCTGTGAGCATGTACACATCAAGTTAGAAATTGTTTTTGATTTCGTATCTGTGGTGTTTTGTTACACACGCTTTACTTGAAATGCTAGCAAATCTTAATTTTCATGTTTCGGTTGCTGCTTTCACCTTCTCCAACTCAGCCAGGAAGCTGTCCAGAGTCTCATCAGACAGCTTTCCCACTTCAAACATGGTCACTGCATGACTCTTCAGATTCTGATAGAAGGACAAAAACACAAAGGACTCAAGACATACAGTCAATGTCCAATTTTTATTGCGACTAAAATTATTCTGTTGCTATTAAGCCTCTTAATGCTGAGAATCTGTGTGTGTGTGTTTTCTCATGTTCACATCCAGTCACTAACCGGAGACAGGTTTCCCATCATGAGGAAGGCTGTAAGGGTGGAGTCAAAGAGGAAGGCAATCCTCTTTGTGGGTGCGGTTGGGATGCTCAGACTGCTTACGCTGGTAGTGTCTGCTACAGAGACACGGAGGTAAAAAAGACAATAACAAGAAGAATAACTCACAACTGCATGGCTGTATCATTCTTAAATTGAGGAAATGAGTTTGTGATTTTCTGAAAATGAAATGTGTTTACAAGAACCAAACCAAACCATGCCTCTTTCTCAAAGAGATCATTTTAATTGAATACTTCCAGGGAAATTGTGGTTGATGAACAGCCACTTTGATAATATCTAATTTGGATCAATCTGAGCAACCTAGCAGTTACTTACCCTGAATAACAAGGTTAAAATTAGATAAAAAATGAGACCATGTAAAACAAATGCCTATTAATGTGAGAATGACTTTCAGAAGCATGACTGAGCTTTCTAAGAGCTTAATTAGCACTGCTGCTTCAAAACTTTGTCCAAAGTGCTTTGTGTGCATATCTGTGTGTTTATTTTTTTTTTTTTGCATACAGTGCAGGGTTTTGCGAGTATGTGTATGTGTGTGTGCTTGGACAGACAGACCTTGGTCTTCCAGACTGGTGGTGTCGGTGTCGGTGGCTGAGGAGCCTCCCTCCATGACAGGACTGCCCTGCTCCCAGGACAACAGCATCTTCTGAGGGTCCATGGTGCCCCTACCACAAAGGATAAAGCAAAAGTGACTGGAAAAAAGAGCGGAGTCACCATAATAAACCAAGTAAAGTGTTTTTATATGTTCCGAAGGGGAGTTTATTTAAATATTTCAAAATTTAGACAGCCTGACGGAGAGCATAAAGGATTTACTATAATTTTCTTCCCACATGGCAGTATAACATACCACAATATAAACGTTTCCTACAGTTTCTTATCAATTTTAACGCTGTGAACAAAACTGGCGAATAAAAAAATGCTTCTAAAAAAAGTTAAATAATGCAAGTTGAATGAACATGGCTCAACACATGGTACCACTGCCATTACACTTTTACTATTTATTTTAAAGAAGTGATAGGTGGTTGATATCAGCTGCATGTGCGTCCAGCACATACTTGAGTCTGTTGACAGACGGGGCGTTCTTCCAGGTGGGGTGAAGCTGGTCTGAGCTGAACACCGGACCTTTCTTTACCGCAAAGCCGAGGCGACAGTACATGGAAACTGCATTCTGATAAAACAAAATGAAAAGACAGTCACAAGATGTTTGATCAATTTCTGACATTAGTCTGATACTCTTTTACTGTTATATAATCAACCGGTGGCCTGTCACCCTCTTGGACTTTCAGAATTGAGGTGAGGTATTTTTTAGGAGGATGGGAAAGACCAATGATAAGGGAATGAAAAAAGAGAGAGGAGAAAGTGGATTAAACCACTTACTCCTGGTAAAATGTCTTGAGACATTTTGACATCACATTTCTTCCTGAATGACGGCAGACTCCAAATGGTGAGTGGCAAATAAAGTGCCAAAGCTTTAACCGTTGTTCATCACAGACCGTTTTCTCCTTAAGAAAGTCAAATCAGCTGCAGTGCAACTAACTAACACTACATTGTCAACATTTAGTCAAGTATGATGTTGTTGTGTTTGAAGTATTTTTGTAAGATCGACCATTTCAGTACTATCTACTGTGGAGGAAAGATGCATGTGTAGTCAAAAAATCGTGAACACTTTGATGGACTTGATGGACATCAATGTTGACTTGTGAGGGTCTAAAAGGGCCTAAAAACTACTCGAATATTCTTTTGGGTAATGCTATCGCCAAGGATCTACAATAAAAAGTCATTATTCGATGTCTGGTGGCTCAAACGGACTCAAAAGAATTGAATTTAAAAAAAGGTAACACTGTATACTTTCCACTAAACTGTGGGCTGGCTTTTTCATTATTTCCTTAAATTATGCAGTCGTCAACTTGCCTTGCCATTAAGTCTTTTATTCAGACTGAATAGGCCACTTCAGTCAAGTATGGTGGGTTTGATAGCTTTCTACACCTTAGCGACACAGAAGGGCAAGCTGAGGTTAACTTTTAGCCACCCTCTTACAATATCAAAAGAAGAGGGCTTTTTTCCCTCCAAGTGATTCAGGCCACGACGTAGTCATTAACCAAGAGAAAGTTATGAAACTCAAGTCATGATGGGAAAAGTTCTGCACGAAGGAGACCTCTCAGACACCTCAATCATCTCTGAAGTTGCAGGGTTTCTCCTGGAGAACCACCGACTTCAACCACTTCTCTAAAGCGCTGCTTTTCAGTGGCAAGAATGAGATGAGACAGAGGGACTGGGGAGTTTGGCTCTTCTACAGCAGGTCATAACACTGAGAGGGAGTTTGGCTCCGCGTCTGATAGCAAGCGAATGGGAAACTGGGGGGAAACCGGGTCAAACTAAAGCACCAATTCAACTGGAATGGTGCTGCTCAGCCCTCTGGTAGTCTGATGGTGCATGATGGATCTTATCTGAAACAATGTATGTGTGTGTGTGACAGTCTACCTCTCATGTTTGTGTGAGTGTGTACCCAGAATGAAACACACTGATTGTGCAGAAATATCTACCTGCTACATAATATCCCTGCTCCTCTATCACCTATTTGCACAGTATTTCATTGGAATGCCTACAACAACAGAAACATTTTATAATATAGATTTATAAAATAAACTGCCAGCACATAAATGTATTAACAGCATACTTCTGGAAAGCAAAGAACATGAAAAATGGTTTTAATCACTTAGGTGTGATGGAAAACTTACATCTCAATATTTGTCCCCAAAACATCTATTATGAAAAGTTGAAAAGGTTCACTGTTCACTTTTCTTTCTACTGCTACACTGTGTGCCTTCAAGACTAGAGAGAGGCAAAAAGTAAGTCTCAAAATCTCTTTAAACCACAGTGGAATCTGAGAAAATTACTTCCCCATTTTGTCAGTGTCAATTTTGGTCCATATTCACCAAAACTACCATTTTTCCTTCCTCTTTTGAAAAACACTACTTTAGTCTATACATTACAATGGGACTCACACTCTTCAGTAAGTGGATACCCACCTTCACTAAGCCCAAGTCGATCTCCAACACGTTCGCCAACTGAAAGGCACGGGAGGGAGGCAGGATGAGGAGACAGAGAGAGAAACAGGACTCAGTTGAAAAGTTGATCAATAAACACACACAGTCATGTTACATTCAACGAGCGCAGCAGGCAAGCACAATAACACGCATTTGTGAAGCCTACCTCTGCAACGTTTGTCTGCTCATCAATGGACACAAAGATTTTGTAGAGAAGTGTTTCAAAGTAATCACCCTGGACGCGGTTCATGACAAAGCCTTCCAGCGGGGGCACTGAAAGGCACAAACAGTGACAAATACAGAATTTTATTTATTTATTTTTCAACTGAATTGTTTTGAATTTCACACCCTTTAAATACAATGTGTATCTTTAATGATGCTATTAGCACTGTTTCAGATCAGTGCAAGTCCATTACCCATAATGCTCGCTTATGTTTCCACAGTTGTTATTCAGGTATGTTCAGTGTTCAGTCAAGGTAATCACTCAGGGGAGGACAGGACAAGATGTTTGATCACACACACACGCATGCACGCATACACACACACACACACACACACACACACACACACACAGATGTACCTGAGATGCAGCTGTCATCAGATATGGGAACATCCAAGTAGATGTAGCCCCGGTTGTACAGGCCTGGAATAAAAAAGCACATTTTTAATAATACTTTGGCATAATATCCATTAATATCATTGCTACCACTTTAGGAGAACAACAATCCAAAACAAAACAGTTATCTTATTGACCTTTTTCTGTCTAAAATTTAGAAAAATTAAACATATAAGAGTCAATCAAATCTCAATCAAATTGCTACTTGTATTCAAATTGCCCTGCGTCTCCTGTATTTAATGGTATTTGTTCCCACTCAGCGGCAGTGGCAGAGGTTCATCACTGTCAGTCTGTTATCTAATTACCATTTAAACTGCATGGACACAAGCTCAGTCCCTGTGCTTCATCTTTGAAATTCACAACAGCACACTGATGAAAGACCTTCTCCAACATTAGTATCAACCTCCACATTCACACTTATTTCAAAATGTTCTTACATTTTAAATCAAAATCATATTACAATTTATTTTCTGAGAAACAGTAAAGCATGACAAGCAAGTACATGTACTACAGCTGCACCATATGGATGTGAATCTAAAGGCATTTTATTTAGCAGAGGTGTTTGAAATGTTCACATACATGACACTGCTACTATCTTTGGCTTAAATTTTACCATAGAGTTAATACAAGTGGTTTAATACAACTGATATAAATCTGAAGGAATTTATCTTTTCTTTTGACCAGACTGAGGTTGAAAAAAATTTTGTTGTGTCATTTCAAAAGTATAAATAGAATTAAGCTTTTAAAACTGCAGTTTTCAAGAAGTAAACAAATAAGAAAAAATATTTTCCAAACTGAGTCAGTTCTTGTTACATAGACATGCAGTATTAAAGGAATTATAGTTTTATAGATAAATAGAAAAGAAGGTCTAAACGTCATCTTTGTCATGAACTGTGATGTATGCAGATACAGTTGGTGTAAATGGGGACATAATGTGTGCCAGATACTCACTTAAGACCACATTGTACTCCATCGATCCAGCCAGCTGAGGACCAGAATCTATCATCTTATCAATGGCTTTCTTCTCTGCTGAAGAGCAGATCTGTAATTACACACAACAAACACGCAGTATTAGAGCATACCTACCTGTACATGTGGGATTGTTTCCATGGATGCCAAAAATCATCTCCAGTGGTAGCGCAGTCTTTGGAACGAGAAATACATTTCCATATTATACCTGTGTGCATTCCCACGCTGTTTTTCTTATAGAAGGGAGAAGAACTGTTGGGAACTTGGCAGGTATTTCTTTTTAGTCAGGTGAGATCTCCACATGCAATGCAGGGGCTCATGGGATGAACAATTGTAAGTTTGTGGGTAATGTGTATGAATTTCAATGAAAGCTCAGGGTAAAAATCTCACCAACACACCTTATTCTCTCACTTACTGTGTAGATCACTGATATTTGTAATGTGGAAAAAGGGAAGGAAGATTAAAAGAACCAACTGGAGTTTCTATGTATAAGAAATTAAATACCTTTTATCATTTTATTTTTATTTTTCCAATCAGTTTATTGTCCATTCCAACCTATTTAAAGGGATAGTAATTGCCTATAATCCAAAAAACTTTGTTAAATTTAGAGAATTTTCCTCATTAGGTTTAGTTTTTCCTCAGTTTTGTGTGAGCTTTCAAAAAAATCTGGTTTTCCTGCACAGGCCTACATCTGTTAATGGAACACAACATTGTTCCGGCTATTCAGCAGGTGGCGGTTTACATTTGAACATGCTGGATTCACCACTGCAGTCTATGCACTGTACTGATGGAGAAGTGGCTGCCAAAGAGGAAAAGTTCTGAAGAGCACAAACTGTGAAATAAGTTATATGACCAGGCATGGGGAAGACCCGTGTTAACATCGATGAGGAGTTTCATGAAAACCGACTTGGACGTTGTTTCTCTTTCTGCTCGACAGGAGAGTAACATTAGCAAACAATAAGGTCAGTATTGCCTTGTCCGTTTGTTGTCATGTTTGTGATGGCTGATCCCCACTGGTAAGCTCTGTTAACTTTGCGTAGCAATAACTTGCTGTGTGTTTGTCCATTCTAACATTATATGATGGTATTTGAGAGTAAAACGTTAGTGGCTATCAAACCCTTTGCAGAGACCTAAAAAATAGTGTTGCTAGGACAGTGGGATTATTTGGGTTGATTCATACTACAAAATGCTATACAAGGTAGCTATCTTAATTACCGAAGATGTTATGTTCCTTGTTTGCTTTGCATCTGATCCAATGTGTCGTCACTATTTTTTTGTGAAAACGATTTCACATAACTCTTGCTAGTTTATAACTCCCTTATGTTTTGGATGCTGTGTTTGTTTTGCATGTCACTGATTTGATGATGTTTTTTTACTATTTACTAGAGTTGTTTTTGTTCAGTTTTGTTTATTTGTTTTCTCTCTGTTGTTATGGTTCTTGTTGTTGTAGTGGCTGTTGATGTTCCTATTGTTGTGGATCCTGTAGTTGTTGTTGCATGTGTTCTTTCTTTATGAAAAGAAAAATTAATAATATATTCAATAAACTAGCAGCTATCCTTCCGATTCATAAACTAGACTTTATGGTTTAGTGTTTTGCTTCAACACACAAATATTTACATTTTTGTCGTCACAATTTCCACACTACTGCTAAAAACACACCTTATTGAGGCTAACTTGCCCTCGGCCAGCAGACGGCATGAATTCTGCCATATTTCAGCAGAGATACTAGTTGTTCTGCTCGCCTTGGCAATGCGCATCCAATAATTTGGGGGGCCGAGCTTCTGGTGGAGCACTGAAGGGAGGGTTGCATTTGTTTGGCAGCTGATTTCAAATATCAACAATCTTTCTGCAAAATCGTTTACTATCCCTTTAAATGTAAATATCTGAACACATGCCTATTTTTACATTAAACTGAAACGTGGAAAAGAATAGAAGCAAAGCTCTTATCTTACCCTGATGTCATCCTCCGTGATGTAGCCTGTCTGTGCCACCCACCACGGCTCCACAGAGATTTCCACTGGTTTGGACGGTAGCAGGTCCCGAGCTGACTTCCTGCGGAAGAATTTCTGACAGAGGAGAGAAACAAGGAAGCAGGTGAGGTTAGGTCGAGTGACTAAAATCTAATAAAGACGGCTGTTAAGAGCTGATATTGTAATTTTGAAGAGAATGGTGGAAAAAAGCATGCAGATTTTATTGTTAAAAAAGTGTTTTAGTTTGTGTGTGCAACATTTTATGGCTGTATTAGTTAACTTTTATGAAAATGTGTCCGCATATTGAACATTGCTATGCAGTTTGTTGTTGGCGCAGCTGGATTAAATGCTCAGTATTCACGTATCATTTTATACTAAACGTGCTAACATGAACAAATCAATGAGTTTAACATATGAAGGTTTGTTCTAAAAGTGATCATTTAAAAAAGGCTACATTAGAAACATGTCTTACTTTAGAAGACCTGCACTGGTTCATCAAATCAATGTACTGGTTTCTCCCGATGCCGAGCAGCCGCAAACCTGCAGGGTTATGAGAAAATGAGCAAATCAGTAAAATTCAATCATGCCTCAGTAACTGGCCATGAACTTGTAATCACTGCACAGGAACAGGAGCAAATAAATCTGGCTGCAGTAATGTTACAGCTGCAGCAGTGTATCTAGCTTTACAAGAAAAATGAGGGACAATTACAGCAAGAAGCAAAGTTTGAGAATTAGGCTAGTTTTTCCGGATATTTCAGCTTCATATCAGGAGTTTTTTTAAGAGTGTGACTCATCCAAACTCTGCTCAGGGAGTATGTCCACACAAATACCCACACACCTTCTCTGAGACAATTCCCTGACACACAAACACACACACACACTTCATCCATCTACCAACATACACAAAGGGTTCTCTGAAAATAACAAGAGTGAGCATGTGCATGCATTTTATCTGTAATTATATTAACATTCTTTGCAGGAAATATGGGTCACATGGCAAACGTTTTATGGCCTGTATAGTGGAAAGGTATGCATATCATGTCTCCAAATCCCACCAAGTCTATGATGCAGGCCTAGAAAGGGCAGAGCAAAATGTACTGGGATGGCTGCCAATGCAAGGAGGGACCAGTAAGGGATGTTTGCATTTCGACCTCCTAACACAGCAGAATCCTACACGCTTATCAAGCTGTTTCACCGAGATACAGACACAACACACAAACATCGGCCCACGTAAACCTCTCTCACACACACTCTCACTGCCTCTCCATCCACCCACTTCTGCATGACACACTTCCAAAGCTCCTCCAGATAGATTAGAGCAGAGAGGGCTCTGCGAGCATGGCAGCCTGCTTGGAGCCTTCTGTCTCCACAGCGTGAAAGGTCCTGTACTGCCAGGACTCAAGTCACTCACAGGTCACTGCCAAAGCCTGTTTCACTCAGACAGCAGAAAGACTCAGAAAGTGGAAGAATGCTACGACAGACCGTGATTGATTGACCTTGATTTTCGGCATTGGTGCAATCTTGATCACATGACACAGAAGAGCATTTTGTTTTTTGAGAAGCAATTTTGATTCACCATAAAATGGGATTTATATCAGTCAGTCCAAAAACACTTGGACAGTGCTCTGATTTGGTTACAGAAATACAAAGAACATTTTCATGTTTACTATTAATGCTAGTCAATGGGTTTGGAAAAGACATTTCTACTATAAGCGTAACTTCAGTATTTAAAAACCACAACAAAGAAGCAAATCAACATTTGGAAAAAATTGATGCATCTGTCAAGAACAGTATAAACAACAGACATATGCTACACCAAAATATGTCAATTTAGATTTAGATCTACTCTGTAAGTGAAGCCAAAGTTGTAAATTTCACTTGGTTGGCAGTTTTACAAAAGCAGAGGGGAAACATAAGACATAAATAAGGGACGTTAATCTGCCAATTCTTTTCCGAATTAATTGTTTGATCTATAAATGTGACTTGGTTTTGTCCGACCAACCTAAAGATATTCATATGATATAAAATACAGAACAATAGTTTAAGTAGTAGGCCTACTTTTGCTTGGAGACCCTTCACCCGGTAACGTATATAGGGGATAGATATTTATTATGTGTCCTTATTTGTGTGTGTCATACAGCAAACAACAGACCAACAACCAGACAGCTGCTTTACAAACACAAACATCACCCAAGTACAAGTTATACTAAAGGCTCATGCAGACTACTTGACTTTCAGCTGTTGACACAACTTGCCGTCTTATGACAGCAGTCTTGAAGTCATTGTGACAGAGGGTCACACACTACACAAGCTGACAGTGGCTCTATCACCTGACACAGGTCTCCAAACCACATTTTATCAAGAAAACATGTGAAATGTGAAATGAGCGATCCTTCCCACGAAACAGCTGTTGTTTGTTACTATAAAGATGCCAATTATAAAGACAAAGAATCTGGGTGAAATGATGGATTAGCACACACAGGTAGCAGGGATTGTCTGAGCTACAGAGAGAGCTGCAGGTCAGTTAAAAGGTGCAGCTCCCACCGACACCCAGTTAACTCCTGACTGTGAGGTTACAACTCACGGCCCAACAAGGAGAACAACAAACGCACGTGTGCACATTTTCAGCTGAGGACTGTAGCTCACTTTGGCTTCAACTCAACAATCAATCATGATTTCAGTTAAATGCTAAAGTTGCTGTTACCTTGTCTGTGGTCCGCTGACTGCTTTCTGATCAGGTGCTGTTGTGATGTTGCCAAGGCGACATAAATTTCGTTTTACGGTGGACAGAGTGTAACATTACAGAGTTGTTGTTTTCTTTAGCTTGAAATAATCCCATACTTTGGACACTTTCTTCTTTGTCCCTCGCTGTTTTCTCTCTCTTCCTCCACTTTGCAAACAGCAGCATCATAATCACAGTAATAAATGTCCCTGTGAAACACTGCTGTATAGTTATATAGATTAAAACCAAGCACTGATGCAAAGAATTTGCGTTGATGAATTTTAGTAATCAATTTTATCAATTTAATCCTTTCCCTTAATAATCCTTTTAGCCCTACTATTTATCAAATTAGTTGACAATTCATTATGTCATTTAAATAATCAATAGGTTGTAAGGACCAATGCTGAAGAACTGATGCAATGAAAAAATACAGCAGTATCAGATATCCCTTGAAGACTTTCAGTTTAAAAGTTTTAAGTGTCCCTCCAATGACCCCATGAACCTCATTCAAACCCCTGAGCTGTTGGTTATTTTCACTGTGACTGTTCTACCACCTCAAACACTGAAAGCCCTTTACAAACCTGAACTGGGAAAGATTTAAATGTAAATAAATTAAAAAAATAGAGTGAGACCACAGCCACAGAGAAAGCAGGAGTGGGAGGTACACAAAACTCCAGTGAAGTCATTTTAAAGGTGTGGGAGAAGGGGGAAACTGAGAAAAAAGGAAACTCACAGTCAGCTGCAGTGAAGTTGGGTAAGGAGTCGTAACTCTTCTCACTGTTCATAATATCCTAGAGGTGCAAAAAAAGAAAGGAGACAGGGAAAAGAAGAATTAAACTCATTTTTCCTCTCCCCCTTTCTATCTCCCCCCCGCCTCTGATTGATAACAGGATTAGCAGATCTGGGCGGCCGTGCTAATTTCTACTCCCCATTTTCATTAAGTGCTTAAGACGGATTATCAGAATATGACATAGCCTTCGGCAATTAAAGCTCAGTCAAGTTTAGTTGAGCATGCAGGAGAAAAGTCGGTAAAGCCTTTTTAAGTATGAGCTGAAAACTAAATGGTTCTTCTTTAATCATGTTTATAAGTCATAAGAAAGAACACTGGGCCTATTTGTCATGTCTGTTCTGACTAAATGGGAAGTATGCTAAACGTGGAACAATCGACTGCGGCGACCAGCATCTGCACACACACTGTGTAAACACAAAGGGCGTGAATGGATGGAAATACATCTGAGGGCGTTATGAAAAGAAATGACACAATAAATACATCTGTAATCAGCTTCAAGTGGAACACAACAGAGGTACATCACTAAATTACTTTCATTAAAACATCACAGCTATTAATTATGGTATGGGTCACTTTTCAAAAGCAACGCTGTCAGCCGTGTGAAAACGTGGGCTCTGTCTTTGTAATCTGATTGGGAATGCCGGACATCAAGGAGAAACCAGCTGGTCTCTGAGAGACTGTTTCTCTGTGAACCGGGCTGTACTAGCCTCAAACACCGCACTGAGCTTTATCAGTAAAAGTGAGTCGTCATGCAGACCAAGCCCAAAGTGACTGCAGAGCAAACAGTAAAGATTTTTTTTCCGGGTGCCTTGGCCCTGGGATCAGTCCTCTGTGTCTCTGTGAGCTGGCTCGACATGAGGCTTCACTAGACACTGACACCTAGTGCCTGACATACGCCGAGTCTATCAACATAGAAAATACATTACTTACAATATCTAATAGACTAACTCAACATCATATCTTATAATTAAATACACTCTAGCCAGGTAATGTATGCCATTGCTAGTTACATACGTACACAGGTGGCTCCTCTTTATAGAGTGACTATACAATAATTGTGCAGCTGCACGAAGAGAGACTCGTAGCCCTTTGACTTTTAACAGATCTATTCAGGTATACTATATAATACAGTATGTTTTAATTATCCAAGTAACAAAGAAGACAGAACACATGACAGTAGGGCGTTTTGATTCTTCTTTTTATAAGGGGTTCTTTGATTCCATGTTTTGTCTGAAACGCCCATTTCTGCAGTGGTTTCAGGGATACCAAAATTGAGACATTTAAATTTAAATTAAGAGAGACTAGATGTTTCCAAACCAATTACAGAATCTTTGCTGCTTCACAATAAGAATTCATGCTCTGCGCCTTTTGAGTTTAGCCAGCTCATTGTTCCGGAAGCGCAGATGAAAATGTGAAATCATTGTGTTTTTGTCTTGGGTTTCAAAGAAAGCAATGCTACTGAATCAGCTAGATGTTTTACCATACTGTGAGTACACATAGATAAATGTTCAGGTATGTGAGAAGCTGCTTACAGAGATTATGATAACAAAAAAGTGGCTGAAGCCGTGCCACATCACACACGCATCTTCCCTATATTTGTTCTGCAATGCAGCAGAAGTTGCTTACCTCCATGATTCCTATGTAATATGAGAAAGGAGTGACTCGCAGCCCTTTGACCATGATGTCAGACAGGTGGTAGGGGTACAGCATCAGGTGGTCCCGGCTGTACTTCAGGAGCTCCTCGTAATACTTGCGCTCATCCTTCCTTACATGGCGCACTGCTCATAAATAAAAACATGGAGCAGTCAGGTCACAGCCAGGGGTGAGTGTTCAAACAGTATAGAATCTATACCAGATCAATCCAGGTTGAAAAGTGAGTATTGATTCTAAACAAGCTCCAGAAGATCACGAGAATAGTAATACAATTGATGACGATACAAATTGTGTATTATTACACAGCTATTTAGAGACTACTGCACGTTATTTTCACTAACATATTAGTTATCTGAATTTACTATCACTTTCTTGATAATTGAAGACAAATATGCTTAAGCATTGTGTCGACATCACTCAATCTGCTTAACCTTTTCATACACATTCAAGTGTACCAAGAGGAGAATAAAGAATTACTGTGATTCCAGAAATGTACCTATGATATATTATGTTGCAAGCTGACCTTACAATAAACACTAAGCTGCCAGTTTTTAGATTCACCTAGCTTTATCGCTACCAACTTGACGGTAAGATTTAGGGTACACCTGTTGTATTAGAAAGCATTCATTTTAGCTAAATGTACCTGATGACCTGGAATCTGAGCGTACATTTGGCCAGTCCAGAATCTTGAAGGTATTGAGCTATTCAATGCAATGGGACTTGTTTGCTCTTTTTCTTTTAATCTCACACATAATCGTGACGTGTCCTGCAGTACAAGGAGTGTATGTTTGGTGTGAGGGACTAACTTGCTCACCTAGGTTATTGCGGAATCGCAGCTGGTTGCGGATGCTATACAGCAGCACATGCTTCTCATACTCACGCTGAGAGTTCCCCAAACCCTTAAGAGGAAACAACAAAGCACACAGGTGAGGACCATGACTGGATTAACCTGGTGAAATAAGTTACTTGGCCCCATTTAACCCCACTTTCTGAGCAATGTGTATAACCACTCGGAAGGGTAATTTTGGTATTTTTAAAATTGGGCCCTTTTTTCACATATTTTAGTGATGACTAGCAGGTACAAAAAACTTAGAAATCCATGCAGGAGAGCCAGCACCCCTGAGTCGGCTGCAGCAGCTGTAACATATATTTGAGGTGTCACCGACAGGCTTAGACTGTTATATCAGGTGTCTAACAACCTTGTTTTAAACAAGGAATAGAGTCTCACTCAAGGACAATTCTTGCTCTGAAATCTCGTGAAAGGCCAGTTTGTGCAGGAGGACAACAGCGGAAACGAGGGAAAGGAGTTTGTTGTGTACATAGAGAAGCTGCAAGCAAGACTTTATTTCATAAGGTTACCACAACAAACTCTGACTTACGTTTCTATAGTCATCAACTCACCTCTCAGTATCAGAGCAAGAACTGTCCCAAAGACCATCAAGACTGTTTATACTGCACAGATTCCAAAACATTTTGTGTCTACTAGTCATTTCAACCAAAATATATTAAAATAGGGCCCAGGTTTAAAAAGCGAATTTATCCTTTAGGGCTCTTAGTGTCACTTGATATTGCGCTTTGGAAGTCCTTACTTCCAAACAAATTTCTAAGGATGCACAGATTAAATAAACCGGATCGGTATCTGCACCAGTGACCTTATTAAGTGGATCCGGTATCGGTCATGATGTGACTCATGCACATTAAATTCAGTTTCTTTGTCAGTGTCATCAGCAAATTCAGTCTTCTATATCAGTTATTGTACATTCATTCAGTCTCAGCAGGCCACAGACTCAGTTTATAGTGCCACTGCATCTCTGGCCTCTTGTATCCATGCAGTGTACAGGTTTTATATTAATACAATATAATATATTAATAAATATAATAAAAAAGATTTTAAATTTGAGGGAAAACAAGACTGACATTGGATGGTCTCGGGAGAGAAGAAATTGGAAACTTTGTGCATCCCTAAAATTGTCAGTGGCACAAACCAGTTGACACACAATAAGCGTGGAGGACTTTGTCCACTTCTTCTGGTTTGCAAGCCAGTTTAAGTGAAGATGCACAGGGATGCAGGCAGCTCAAATAGCAGCACAAAGATACAAAGATACTGTATCTACATCTACTGGCCTCCACCTCACCATGTGACATGCTGGCGTAATTGAACAACGTGTATTCAGGAGGAGGGATTTACGTAGACAATTACTAGTGAAACACCCTAACGTTATATTTCGACAATCTCTTTTTACACATTGTGCACAAAGGTGTAAATGCAAAAGCTGCAGGTGACATCCACGCGCTAACATCATGTGACATATACACATATCAAACAATCTGTCATGTGATGCCAGCGAAGTTCAGAGGCGGCTTCAGTGGCTGTAACGGTAATGATGGTCAGTTATGGCTCCGGCTGAATGCTGAGTCCTCTGCAGAGGAGGTTAGCGAGCCCTGCGCCCCTGTGACAGCTGCCTGAACGACACACACAGCACCGCGGTGACATTGACGGTTACACCCGCAGGACACGGTGGTGCCCCCCCCCCCGGTCCCCCTGTCCTGTGGAAACGATAAAACACAGTACCTGTTTGACATTAGCTGGGAGCTTGTTCCACGGATAATTCTGCCTGATGTGAAATTCCACGTCCGTGTTCATCGCTAGCTAGCTAGCTGGCTAAAAGCAGAATCCCTCGAGACGGTGAGAAACGGGCTCTCGGGCAAGTCCACGGTGACTTCACCCCCCCCCGACACCCAGCAACCGAAAGAAGCGACCCCGATTTGGAGTTGACGTTTTCTCCGGTGATTATTTTCCTTTACAATAAACGGCCACTTCCTTGTTGTATTTTCGAACAAGCCGTTCGTCACGCTCGTGGCTACATTCGTCACTTCCTGTCAAGGCGTGCGCTGTGGCTGTGAATGGAGCTTCGCGAGCGAGGGGACAAATGAGTAGCGATTGGTGTCACATCGGATCAATATCATGTAAAATAGTGTTTCACTTGAAAACATACATACGTAAAAAAAAACACGGGTATTCATAGGCTCCAGGGCGAGGTGTCGGGTGATGATGACATCATGGGCGGATTCACCTGCTGGAGGGCCCCAGAGTCAAAGCAAGCTGCTGGGGCCCTATAAAAGCACAGGTCTGATTCTATATTTGTATTATAGGCCTACTATATTATTTTATCATCAACAAATCTACGTTAAAAAGTCTATAAGCCAACAATGTGTGTCCAACTCTCTTCTTTCTGATTACAGCTTGCCTGTGGCTCTCAGCATGAAGCCCATTCATTCCTGAAGAGGTCAATGGCAGACAGACGGGAGATCTCTGCAGAGGGTCATCAAAACCTCTTAAAAATCATCGCTTGCCCGCTGCCCTCCCTGGAAGACCTCTCCACCTCCTGGGGTCTCAGCAGAGAAAACAACAAAGGATCCAACCCATCAAAAGAGCATCAAGAGTCAGATAAACAGGCTTAGGAACAGTTTCTTCTCCTGGCCATCAGAACTATAATTGCCACAACTCTTGGAACATTTGAACAGTGTAATATTCTGGTTCAAGTGCAATATTCTTTTTTAAAGCAATATCTTCCATGTGCTTTGTTGTTTGTTGTTTGTTTTAACTGCTTGTTTTCTGTTGTTTGCACTGATAAGGAGTAGCACTCCTAACTTCATTGTATATTTTTCTACAATGACAATAAAGGCTTTCTATTCTAGTCAGTTCTATTCTAAATCTCGTAAAGCAGGACATGAATATAATACCTTCTTTTTTTATTTTGATTTGACTTGATTTATTTGACAGTAACATAAATAAATGCATAACAAGATGCCATCTCAATAACATTATACATTCATCAGAACTGTCGAGGAAAACACAAGAAAGTTACAAACTTATTCCCATTGTGGTCCTCGTTGTATTAAGCCTTTGGAACTTTGTTGTAGTTTTTAGCATATTTTTAGAATATGGCATACTTTTCTGTTTTTAGAGCCCATCGGCACTTCCCATTAATGTAAAAACTAATACTATGGAAATTAGGATTCAAACATTTGTGGTAAGTTGAAGAGCAGATTTATCTTTAATTTTTTCACTGACAAGATATCATTCAAAACAGAAAAGCATCAAGAAAGAGGTTAAGTGCACAAAAGCATAAAAACATACAGAATAAATCAGTCTTGACATCCTGATTTCATATCAGTTAACCGTACTTGGTGTACTGGTCCCAAGGCTGGGAAGCTCTCAGATAAATGCTGCTGTAAAACACAGTAAGGTTGTCTGCCACTTAAGAATAACATGAAATAGGTAATGATAATGGTGCCAGATCATGCTCTTAACTAATACCATATTTATCATGTATTCTTACCATCATTAAGCAATATGTTAGCAACAAAACTGTAGCTCTATATCAAAATATATACCTTTGAAGAAATGTTGCAGAATTTGAGTAATTATTGTTATACAATATCAAAAGTCAACATATACCATTACAATTTCTTAAATACAGAATTGTGTTTTAATTTTCATTTGGCATTTCAAATTGCTTCCAGTAAATCACACTTTAAAAATAGTGCAAAATCAAGATATACCGCTGCACACTTTCATGTCCTGAGCTCTGTCAGTGGATTTAAATAAAAGTCCCCAAAGCCATCATTATTTTTCAGCAGTGGGAATACCACTGGATCAAGAAAGTGGTTTTAAGCCATTAAGATAAAGTGAAAGTGGAAAATTCAAATCTTCATCTTGCACCTCAACATGAATTATTTAAGAAAGAGGTCTTTTTTTGATTTTCAGCTTTGCCCCTGATGGAGTCTGTAGTGCACACCATGACCTATGAGCATGAAGCTGTCACTTGGTTTATGGTAACAGAGTCTAGTCTTTCACTATGTGACAAAGTCCACCAAAGCTGTGAGTGCTCACATGTCATGACGTCTGACTTGCTGACAGCTTACCTTCTCGCAGCTATGTCATTCAATCTGTCCAGATGTAACTCTAGTACCTTGTCATGTTGCTAAACAAACATGACAACATTTCAATTCACTGCAACGGGAGCTGCAAGGAGTACAAGAAGGACGAGGGCATGTTGATGTTCTACAACAAAGACAAATATAAACTTGATTTTGGAAAACTTAAAAACAAATTGATTGACACTGAAAACAAGTACTATTCTCAGAAGAACAGTACTCAATCCTTAAGATTTTCATGAAATCAAACCATGTTTCTGATACCATCTATGGTCGTCGATATTTAAAACTATAGCCATTTACTGTGTTCACATTCTGTAATTACTCTGTATGGTGTTTTTTTATTGCTAGTGGCGGAGTCCGCCATCACCACCATGGATTCAAATATGAGCAAGGGATTTACAGGAAACAATGAAGGTTATCCCACATTACTGTTGGTCATTTTATTTCACTGATATCAACTTCACTGTTTACTGTTCACTAACACCTTATCAGCATTGTATTAAGTTACTGCTAATGCAAACTGAACATTTCCTCCAGCTACTACTTCACATCATAAGTGTTCAATGTTATGAGTTGTATTTTTCCCTGTGAGTATCTGAGTTTTTTGCCATTGTTTCACACTGTTTCATCCCCAGCCCGCTTTGCTGCCCTGTCGCTTCCTCTGGCTCCCCAGACCTGCCATCCTCTAGCTCTCCACCAGATGCCCTCAGACTTTCTCTCCTTTTTCTATCACCTGACTGACTGGTACAACTGGGGCGAGTTCAGTCTCAAAATGTTTTGCACCAGTTTGCAACATTTTCGGATTGAACGACATGTTTCCTTGCAACGGTCTGCAAAGGGCGTCAAGGTATGTTTTCTTCTGTTTGATGGGCATGTCTCAGGTGTTACCCAATCAGCTGCGACAAGTTTGTAAACACAACACTTTTTTTCAACAAATTGTGGTTCCCTGAACACTCTGTTGTGTATGTTAGTGCACTGCATTTTCCTGCCTTTTTAACGCTGTTGTGTCTGCACACCTGTTTGTTGACTGCCTACCGCTCTGCCTGTCTGCTGGCCTGTACCTGCTAAATTTATGCTTCAATAAACTGAATTGTACCAGTCTGCCTATTCTGTCCACATCTGGGTACAATCCCAATTGCCTGAGCAGACCCACTCTGACAAGTATAGTAACAATTATCCCTAATATTAAAATCTATGGATTATCAAACTAGATTTTATTAGGCAAAATTTGCCACTGTGACCACAATATGTACTGTAAATCTCCACTAAATCCTTGATTAAGGGTAATAGATGCTATATGACTTGTGACACAGACATTGCTACAAGTTAACTGACACCTGGAACAGGTGAGTAGTAACAGTTGTCATCTTCAGTCCAATTCTTACAGCTGTTTCTTCTGATCACACTGGCCCATCAGCACTGCACTATATTTACCTTCATCCTGGGTTACACAACAGGAGGAGGAGGACTTAAACAGTACAGGAAGATGGACAAGGGTTAGCAGCTCAGGGACACTTTGATTAAACACTAGCCTGAGGGGGCTCAATGGCTGAGTCATGATCATGTGATGACTCTCCCTCCCCTGGCTATTGTAAACACTCTCTCTACTGGACCCTGGCGGGGCTGTTAAGCTGGCAACTGGGTACCAAACAGCTCTGTGTCACATGAGAGGCCTGGCTTGAGTCACAGTGGCCCGGGATACTATTCTTAGCTGCAGGAATGTACACAGTGGCCTCATGGCGAGCTCCACAGTGCCTAACTGGAGAGCCTCGCCGTTTCTATGTGTCATGCTCCTTTTTTCTCTCCCTGACCACGCTTCCCACTTTCTCTCTGGAAAATGTTTTGGTTCTCTTTTCAGTGGAAGTGATATTTGTTTCTGACCGGACCGACCAGACATTTTGGATATTATTGATTTTTCTGAGGGCGGGAGGTAAGGTTTCACTCAGTCACAGATGTGGCTGATGAACTGGCAACAGGTTCATCAGTCATACGTTTCTCTCAAACTTGTCAGTTTGACACACATTGGATGAATAATAATGCTTCAGTCTTACTACTTTTATTATCTGACAGCCACATTGTTCAGTTTGCTCAGCAACAGCATGCTTCTGTATCGTCTTCTAATTCATTTTTGATCCAAATGCTATGTTTCAGGGTTAAAGAAATCAGACCCTGCTAATACAATCCAGCTGTGCCACATTTACAATCTTGTGCAGCTTTGGAATTTGGTTAAAGTATTAGGAGTTAAAATATACCTATATGTAATGTGGCACAAATAAGCATGCAAAGCCACTTGTTGATGACTAACTAAAAAGTATCCCAAATGAATGAATATCATTTATACATGAGCGTGACTCCAGTTTTAACTACTGATGCAATTTATCATAAGGAGCTCCTGGTCTACACCAGTAGGTCTTGTTTAAGATGAGCGATAAAACCGTTAGATATGAAATGTCCCTCACAGGCATTCATAATATACAATAATGATCAGAGGTCCAAATATATCAGGCAGGCTGGGCCCCATAGGTGGGGAGTAAATCAGTAGCTGTTAAGAGGGTGATTAGAAGACCTAATGTTGCTAATAGTGTGATGAAATTCCCACTCTTTAAACAGCAGGATCATCACAAACCCTATAGCCAGGGAAAAACAGACTGAGACTATCAGAGAGGAGAAATATAGTGAAGGAAAAACAGAACATATAGAAAATAGCAACAGAATATAGTAAGGGAGAGAGAGGTCCAGAGAGAGAAATTCAGGAGATGAAGAGACAAACACAGATGGTCTGTTCTGTTGATATAGTTCTGTTAATGTTAGCAGTGATGGGCTGCATGATAAGGGAGATGAGGCCTGATGCTACATGGATGCATCAAGATAATTTAGAAGGGGGTAAAAATAGAAATCTGTGAGTCAGTAATGGTCAGAACAGCTGCTCCGCTGGAGTTTTAAGAGTTTCAGAGTGGGCTAATAAATGAAAGGGTTTGTTATCAGATCTGCATGGTAAGTCTGAAGGCAAAGGTGAAATTACGATAAAATGTCAAATGAAAGAAAGACAAAGTGAAACTGTACTATTAAGAATTGTACAGAGCATGCTCTTGTAGAGATACATACATTTCTGTTATGCATTCAGTCAAACTTTCTCTGTAGAATGATATAGTCCTCGAAAGCATAATGCATTATACACAGTTTAGCTAATCATACCTGTATGGATGAAACACCAGCTTTTGCCATGAAAATATGTGATGCAGCAGAAACTTAATGTGTGTCACTCTAGTTTTATGAGCAAGGTAGCATTTTGGTAGATTTGCCATTTGGTGGGTTATTGGTTGATTATTAGATTTTTTTTGTAGAGGCATCAGTATATCATTTTGGACCTTAAAGCAACAGTTTCAAATGTTGGGAAATACATGGTGACCTCCCAGAGTCTCTGTTTGCCTGAAAAACTCATGGTGAGACTCCAGAAAGTCACTTTGCACAGCCAAGAGAAAGTCCAGCACATACTTTCCTGTAAAACAGCCTATTGTTTTTATACTTGTTTTTGTTCTGATGAGATTATGTGTAATTTAGTGAGCTTTACAAGTGCAGGTATGCCACTTTATTAGCATTGGACAGCGGTTTCCCCCGTTTCCACTCTTTATGCTGAGCTAAGCTAACTGTCTCCTGGCTGTAGCCTCATATTTAACGTACAGACGTGAGAGTGGTCTGGATCTTCCACTCTCTGCAAGAAAGTGAATAAACCATGTTTCCTAAAATGTAAAACTATTCCATTAACGGTAGATCTACGGTATCTCAACTTCAACAATATACCTCCGTTTTAGGTGATTATGCGCATCCAAGTCTAATTTTGCGACATCCGATTATCACCATATTTTAATAAAGCAGGTTAATGTCAGTGTAATGTCATCAGTATGGAGAATCTCTTTTCTTTTTCCAGAGAATGGCCTGCAGACCACGAGAAGTCTTCTCTTTGAAAGACTCAGAGCTTCCCACCCACTTACTTGCCCAGCTCAACATCCTCCGGCAGGAGCGTATCCTGACCGACGTCCTGCTCTGCACGGAGCACCAGGAGATTCCCTGTCACAGGAACGTCCTGGTGTCCAGCAGCCCATACTTCCGTGCCATGTTCTGCAGCAACTTTCTGGAGAGCAGTCAGGCCCGAGTGAATCTGAAGGGAATCTCTTCAAATGTCCTCAGTGGCATTGTGGACTATGTCTACACAGGCTGCATTACAATTACCATGGAGATTGTGCTCCCCCTCATGCAGGCAGCATCCATGCTTCACTATGGAGGTCTCTTTGAGGCCTGTTCCATGTTCCTCCAGGAGCAGCTGAGTCCAGAAAACTGTCTGAGCATGATACGACTCTCTGAGATCCTTCACTGTGAGAGTTTGAGGGAGAAGGCAAAGGAGATGGCTGTTAGGTGTTTCTCTGATGTAGCTGCTACAGAGGACTTCTGTGAGTTGTCTCTCCCTGAGCTCATGTGTTACCTAGAAGACGACCGACTTTGTGCTGAGGAGGAGCAAGTGTTTGAGACCCTCCTGGCATGGATCCACCACGACCCGTTCTCACGACGCGGTGCAATCCATGATCTCTTCAAGAAAGTTCGTCTTCGCTACATCCATCCTACTTACCTCTTTCAGTTTATTGCCAATGACCCACTGGTGCAGTCCTCCACCCTCTGTACTGAGATAATCGAGTCAGTGCGCCGCCTCATGCTTACAGTCAGCACCAAGTGTAGCCGAGAGCTCAAGCCACTTTGGACCACACCACGGCGTTACACCTGCAGAGAAACACTGGTGGTGGTCGGAGGGCGCAAAAACAATGAACAGACCTCACGAGAGGCTCTACTCTATGATGAAAGGACTCATCGTTGGCAGTGGTTGGCCAAGCTCCCTCTGCGCCTCTACAAAGCTGCATATGTGTGTATTCATAGCATCCTCTATGTGCTTGGCGGACTGAGCCTCTGCATGACATCAGGTGACAGCTCAGTCAGTGCCACAGTTTACACACTCTCCCTAAAGACCAACCAGTGGCGGACTGCTGAGCCCATGTTGGAGCCACGATATGCCCACCAAAGTGTGTCCTATCTGCACTTTATTTTCGTGTTAGGAGGTATTGGGGTAGACAAGAGAATTTCTCAGTCAGTAGAGAGATATAACAGTATGTTTAATCAATGGGAGGCCATGGCACCAATGCCCACAGCAGTGCTGCATCCAGCCGTTGCCGCCAGCGATCAGAGGATCTACGTTTTCGGAGGGGAGGATGCCATGCAGAATCCAGTTCGGCTGATTCAGGTATAGAAGACTTCTCATTTTAGCAATACTGAATCAGCACTGAAGTCCAATTCCTATGTTGTTGCTTAAAGAGAATTCATTGTCAGTATTTGCAGATAGAAAATTAAAAGCAAAGGTCTTCAGACACACTAGGATGTCACACAAGCAATCTTTGATGCTACAGTAAATAGGTTGGCTTGGTTGGTTGTGGTGTGTCAACAGGTGTATCACATCTCTCGCAACTTGTGGTCGAGGCTGGAGACAAGGACAGTGAAAAACGTTTGTGCTCCTGCTGCTGTCATTGAAGACAAGATCTACATCATAGGAGGTGAGCTCAAAACAAGGAGGCCAAATAAATTTTCTCCAGCTGTTACATAGTTGTACATCACAAATTAACGTGCTTACAGCAGGTGTGCATTGTTAAATCATGTAGGACGTTATTAAGGATAAGGCTGGCGTTGTTGTCAACAGATCCCATGATTGAAAGATTGAAACTAACAATGTGTTAGTTTGTCTCTCAATACTTTCCAGCTTCCCCACTCTGTATGTGTCTCTCAGCCCAAAGCTCATTGGTTCCTATTGAAGATGTAAATCTTAAAAAAAAAAAAGAAAGAAAGAAAGAAAAAGAAACAACTCACAAATACATAGCTTTTTTTATGAAAAGGCTAAGTAATTTCCTAAAACAGCTGGCCACTGTAGTTTTAAGCAAATGTTACTCAAACAGGAGTAAACAGTGCATTTGTTTGGTCTATTTTCAGCTGCAGATTAATGCATGTTTGGTGCTGTGCTGAGTATTTCTAACAGCACAACATAGCAGCATGTGGGAGCGACTCAAAATAAACTACAGTGTTCATTACAATGAAAGTTTGTTTCTCCCAGTGCAACAATGAGGCTCAGTGATGTGTTTTTAATAGTTTTCGGACAACAATGGAACTCTATGGCACAGAGGTATAAGCTAAATCCGGCTATCGAGAAACAGATAATTCTTCTTGGTTTTGGTGAGAATAAGAAAAATGTCAAATATCACCAGACTCATTCTTCAAAGTTGGCTCAATCTTGATCTAAATTTCCAGGATACACCAGGCGAATGATCGCCTATGACACCAAAGTCAATAAATTCGTCAAGTGTGAGAACCTGAAGGAGCGAAGGATGCATCACAGCGCCACAGTGATCAACAACAAGCTCTACGTCACCGGTGGACGCATCCTCAACGGCCATGATGTCATCGAGGACTCAGACTGCTTTGAGTGTTACGACCCAAAGACAGACGTTTGGACTTCGAAAGGTTCTTTGCCATACAAGTTATTTGACCATGGCTCCCTACCTCTAGTGTGCGTTTCCAACAGACCCAACCCACCATGACCCACTAACCAAACAGCCACTTGAGTAAATGCTTTGCTACTTGCTCATCACCTCCCCTTCGCCATGATTTATTGCCTCTACCTAAAAAATGGGAAACCATTTCAAAATGACTGCATTCCTTCACGCAGCTCAGTCTGTGCCACAACTTAAAGGCATGTTAGGCCAGGCTGACGTTCATCTGAATCAAAGGAGTGCTCAGCTGACGTGCAGAGGTGTCATTTGTTAGGCGCCTCGCATGGAAACGAACTGAGAACCCAAGAGATGGGGAGAGGTAGACACACTTTAACAACAAGAACAACGTGTTCAGACACATATGTAATCCAAAGCTCTTTCCACAGATGGCTGCACTCAGTTGATGGTAACTAAAAGTGTTAATGCTTTAATTTCCCAGTCATTTATACACAGCATATCACTGCCTGGCAGCTGCAGTTGACTTCCCTGTAACAATTAAATACATAGGGAATTACATGTCTGGCTGCTTGTTAACTCTATGAGGTCTGCTTTCTTGAACAACTGAAAATGACTGATAAAGCTAAGCTATTAAAAGCTAATAAATTTGCACTTTGTAGAAAATACATTCCTCATTGAACCACATGCTTCTATCAGAGGGCACTTGCTGAACAATTGTGGCAGAACATGGACCCCTGCAAAAATCAGTAGTTAGTCATGTTTTGCTGTTGATGAGAAGCACAATTTCACTTAAATGAAATGATCTGGGCCAACTTTATTCCAGTTTAGCTGGCTTGAGTCATGACCTTGATAATTGTTCCTGTAACCCCAACAAAGCATGTTCTGTTTTGTTTCATGAATGTTTTTGCTTGCAGTGTGTGTATGTATGTAGAACAAAAGACATAATGTTTTGGACAGGCAAAGCACCATAAACAGAAAAGATTTGAGTAGTTCAGTGGTGGTTTACTTTTAATTTCACCACACACAATTGTTCCATAAAGAAACCGGCTTCGCAGGCAGCTATACTGATGTAAGGACATGTTTCAGTGTCTCCTTCAGGGCACGTGTTTGGTAGGGATGCTGTGACCTTCTAAAGGCAACTACAACTGGAAAAGGTGGTGGGGAGATCTTCTCGGTTTGCAGCCCAGGCTCATTTCACACAAGCATGTCCACTGTTCATCTGAATAAATATTTACAGAGAACAAAAACTGTAATGTATCGGAGGAAGATATAAGATGATGAGACAGTGGAACTCTTGAAGTGGACAGTGGAACTCACTACTGAAGGCCGCCACTGTTGTTTCTGTCTTGGCCCTGTAACCCTGGTGACCGTTGTGGAGCATACATTTACTGTTGTAACAACTGCCATGAGAACCCTATTATCCATGGTTTGCATCTCTGTAGTGAGTCTACCTACGGTATCTAAGATTGCATCACTGATCAACTGTGTGATGCATGATATGTTGCTGCAGTTGCACAATTGACTTTCTCTTGCATTTTTCTCTTTTAAAATGTTATAAAAAATTCCTACTGTACAATATTTTGGATATTGATTTCCCTGTTTGTGACTTGGTTTATAAAGTAACACTGTTATTTATGTGTATGTATGTGGTGATGCCCCAAAGAAAAACCAATTTCTTATTTATTGCTTTGAATTTCTCTGCACACAAGAACAAATAATAGCATCTGTTTTGGACAGTAGCACATATATTGTCATTGTTTTGCTGAACTGCATTTTGTTGAACTTGGTGCAGATGTAAATGGTTCTCCCTTTGTCTGCCAACTGGCTGAGTCATGTTCCCTTCATACACAAGGGAACATTGACACAGACACAGATGCACATTCGCTGGCTATCAGGTGTCAGATTTGTTCATACTTCATTAGGTACCATTGCAACATCCACACAAATACTACATTATATTTCATGAAAGTCAAAACAGTTTATCTGGCATGAAATGAATACATTACTTTATGTTACACTATGACAACCTCTTGACCCTTCAAGCCACATTCTCATCAAAAAGAGGCTCTGGTATGTTGGCACCCTCCCCCAGAGGCTCACTGTTTGTATGGTATGGCCTACTTGTATGCAGCTCTCCGCTGAAGTTGACCTTAGGGAAAGAGATGCAGGATCAGATTTCACTCTTACAATTTAATCCCTGCCCATTAGTGGGGAAACATTTAAACTTGCCCGGAGCATCACACTCCACTTTAGCTACCCTAAACTGTCACTGAGTTAAATAGCTCCTTGTTAGTCTGGTCACTCTGAATGCCTCACAGTAACCCTGTATATGTGTGTGTGTGTGTGTGTGTGTGTGTGTGTGTGTGTGTGTGTGTGTGTGTGTGTGTGTGTGTGTGTGTGTGTGTGTGTGTGTGTGTGTGTGTGTGTGTGTGTGTGTGTGTGTGTGTGTGTGTGTGTGTGTGTGTGTGGATTCAGTACCTGATACCTGACCAGTATTATCAAGAGAATCTTACTTACCCAGCAGAGTGTCTAAGCTTAAACCTAGAACCATACAGTTTTAACTTATCAGCACAAACTCTGTGAATAGTTTGCTATCAGCTGAGTCAGATGTCATATGCTTGACTCGTTTAACCAGAGCAGCATTTCAGAACAACACCCTGTGAAACTTTTTTATTGAGCTGCTGCTAAATACACAGTCTATTCAGACTGTTTATTGACTGTGTGTTTACTCGCTGTCTTTCCATAGAAACCAGTGTGTGAGGGTCACCCTTGAGGGAGGCTGTGGCCTGGCAGGTTATTTTCAGTGTCTGTTACTAACCCATCAAGGGAGAGCATTTCATTGCTGGCCCATTCTGTGTGTGTGTGTGTGTGTGTGTGTGGGTGGGTGGGTGGGTGGGTGTACACACACAGCACATGTGGTAATAAGAACGATGTGCATAGGAGCAAACCTTATTCTACATAAACCTTGTGGGGGTATTGTTTTACAGTATCTAGAAAAATGAGATTTTCTTGTTTAAAAAGAAACAACATCCACGTGCACCTGCCTTAAATAGTTTTAAATACAAAATAAGGGGTTTCCCTGTTGTGTCATGCAAGAAAGCCCATTGCCAGTCTGTAACTTTACCCCTGCTGTGTTAATGCGATGGACAGGGGGACTGAGAAGGCTTATACCTACACAGCCAGAGGTAGAGTAGAAACACTAAAAGTGTCTGTTTTTTCCCCCAGAACAGGTACATCACCTTTTTTAAATGCAGAATATCTTGTGCAAGTTACAACTGAAGGTACTCTTAAAATTTAAATTCTTTAAGCTACAAAGCTAAATTAAATATACAGTAGCATTTTAGTGAAAATAAGAAATATAATCAATTTTTTGAACATTGAGCATGGTTTCTTTATTTTAACTCTCAGGTAATATCAAATTAGAAAAAGAGAAAAAAAACGTAAAAAGTAAAAGGAGGAACCATGAAATAACAATGATTTGATGACATTAGCAGGCTTACTTGCAAGTATCTCCAAGGAGTACATGTAAAGTGTTAGAATTTAATGAATGAATTTCTAAAATAACTATTGCAGCTGGTTCAATTGCAAAGACAGTGTTTGCATTACAACACTGTGTTACTAAATCAGCATAATTGAATGCATCAATTCTGAATATGAAAGTGACTGAACTTAAACTGCCTGCAACACACACCTTCCACCACCTGATGTCCTCAAGACCACAGGGTGATCTGAAGTGCAACACAAAGATTTCCTAAATTGTTCCCCTATCGCCCTCTGCTGTCTAATATCACGTACTACTGCAAGTGTGAAACAAAATTTAACAGCATGCTTTTAAATTCTGTAAGAGGGATACTTGAGTCAAATGCAAGAATCATGATGATTTTATTATAATTTATTTGATAAAAACAAACAGATCACTGTACAGCATGCATACATTCCTTACAGAAGTCTAAAATCAAACTGGTCAGATGTACGGATTCACTGAAACATGGCGTCGTTTTTTTTAACAGGCTGGTTAGGCTTCGTGTTCATTTGGTCACAACTGCCACAAAACACACTATATGGATGTGTGTGTAAGAGTGTTGTGAAAGGGAATAAAAGTTCATAAAGCATATTAAATGACAGTTTAAAAATGCCTACATTCAACTCAATGGAGCATTTAGTTTTAGCCATTTTTCCATTCTTACAAACAGCCTGCTGACATTCACACAAAACTTTATTAATGAGGAACCCTGGACCCCAAGAGGTGAAAAACAAAAGACATAAATAATCATCTTCAATAATTATTATTAAGACAAAAACCCAACATAAACAATAAGTTGGTCCAATAAAAGTGTGATTTAGAGGAGTATCTTAACATTGAGGAATTTATAAACTATACAATAGAAATAAAATCTTATTACATTGACACAAACATAACAGTAATAATAAAGGTTTCAGAGAAGAATTTCAAATAAAGAAACTCCAGAGGCAGAAATCTTGGTAAAATTATACTCCTACTAAGTTGAGTTTTTTTATATTAAATTTGGAACAATTAAGATATACAGCATTTACACATTTCTTTGCTTCTACAGCTCAGCTTGGAACATGGAAGGGCAAGGAAACCAAACCTTGGATCACCCTAAAATGTCTACCATTGAGTTTATCACACATATGTACAATAGGTCCATAACTACAAAAGGCATTCAAAGAAAGAAAATTACATTTTGGCACCAGGCACAGAATTGAATATACATTAAAATTAATAGCAAAAACCCACCCAGAAAAATAATCTGACTATTCTCACCCCTCAACGTGTCGTCCCTACAACATGAGAGAATAGTGAATATGCATTTTATCTGGCTAAAAAATAAATGATGTAACATTTGGCATAATTGTTGCTGGAAGAATAAGAGAGGGGGTGGCACAGATCTTCTCCAACAGACCTGACAGCAGGATCTAGAGTGCATTTTAGTCAAAAGACAATCTGTTGTTCTTCCTGAGTGCTAGAAGTAAACAGGAACTGGAAAACGTATTCATAGCTAAGATTAGGGATGGGCCTTTATACTATTTACACGTGCAATGTTTGGCTTTCTGTATCATCTGATTTCTTACATGGTTCATAGCAACATCAGCAGTTTAATTTATCCACCCACAATGTCCTGAATTATCATTGACTTACAGAAACATGGCTCTCCTTTGTTATCTGGCAGCTACTGTCAAGTCCTGACCTGTCATGACCAATCATAGCATGCCAACTTTTCCTGAGACAAGGTAAGGTATAATAACCTTTACTAACTCTGGGATGGGATATACTGGCTTCATCGTCACAGTAAACCAGTCCGTGTCAAAACTAGAATAAGAGGGGCTTTTTTTATTTTATTGAACACTGACGCTCTGGGAGAGGTGTGAACAGAAGTGCACAAGACAATCCTCCTTTCACACCTCATTGATGGTGCGCTCAGAGGGCCTGAAGTTGACCGAGTTAGACGATGACATGTAGAAGGACTGGGTTTTGCGATTGAGGCGGGCACGCTTGGTGGCCACGCACAAGCTGCGCTTGCTAGAGGAGATGATCTCTGTGATGAACTTTTTGCAGTCTACGCAGATCTCCATGGTGACCCAGTCCTCAGTAAGCTCCTTGGGCAGCTCTGGCTCGTCCTGTGACCGGCCATCTTTGCTGCCACTACTGCTGTGCTTTGAGAACCTGATGACAGAAAGAAATGAATTACTAAACTGATAATGCATGACATGTGTACCATATTTTCTAAGTTTATAAAAAGAAATGAGTTCTTCAGTAACATACTTGTAAACACTTCTGCGTAAGCTGTGCCGGTTATGTCCAGACCCAAATGGGTGCTTTTCTGGTTCAGCAGGGGCAGACGTTCCACTTGCCTCTTCTTTAGCAACAGCGCTGGGGCCCAAAGAATAGATAGGCATGGTGGAGTAGGGCTTCGATGGCAACCGCATCTGAGGTTAAAAAGATGTACACAATGCTATTAACTAAAAAAAATAAAATACAGTGCAGTTTATGGAGCACCTGATTGTGTTCATGGAGCAGCCAACAGGTGTCAAGAGTGTCAGATACTAAAGTGAGTGTTCAAAACTGTTAAATGTAAGTCAACAACCTCCTACCTTTTTAGAGCACTGGGAACATACAGGCCTGGAGAACATAAAAATGAACTGTTAAAGAAGCAGTTGGTAACAATTGAACACAATGCAAAGCCTTCCATGACTCTCTCTACTGCTCTTATTACTAAGCCCCTCCCACCAATCCCACAACAAGGAGCCTGTTGCCCTGCAAAACCTTATTCCACGTTGGGCTCGCTCTCCATGGCAAGAGTCTCGCCAAGACCCTGGCCCTTCTCGCTTTGACTTGTCTTGTCAAAAACACCTAAGGCTTCAGAGTTAGCTGTGACAAAGTCTGACAGTGGGATGAGTGGCTACACCACTGGCCAAAAAAGTTATTCCTCACTGTTTGTCATCATGCCTCTTTGCCGCTCGAAGACACGAGCACCATGGGATCGAACAAGATGAGCCAGAAGCTCTGTGTGGAGCCAGGAATAATAAAGGTATGTGTTAACTTATTATCGTTCTCATGTACTGCTGTCAGGATACAGTGACAGTTTCAGCAAATTTTTTTTTTTAAATAATGCTCCCTCCGCAGCCAAAAAAGGCTTCATACAAATTAATTTTCCCCCACATATGCAGCAGTACTCAACAACTGTGAACAGTTTGATATGTGAAACTGTGGAGTTTACCTTTAAAGTCAGTAGTTCAAGTAATAGTGGTTTACCTTTTGCAGAACTGGCAGGTGTAGGACCAGGTAAAGAGAGAGAACTTCTTGGTTCGACATGCAAAGCAAAGCTGGAGAGGAAAGGTAAGGTGAGGAAGGTATAATCTGTTGCATATAAATGATTGAGGATTAACGATCACTCGGGTGACAAAAACTCTACATATGGCGTCTACCTTTCCTTTCTTGAGGGCGGTGTAGATGTCTTTGTACTGCTGAAACTTCTCCAGCTCTGCCTTGACCAGAACCTGTCTGATGTGCATCACCTCCTCCACCGTCAGAGCAAGACACTCCGCTGGGTAACAGAACTCCTCCTGAAAGGGGAAAAAAAACAAACACATAAGGTCAACAGGTTACTCTCACATAAACAGATTAGGAAATGGATAACCCAAAAAGAGTGCAACAGCAAATAATGATGGCCTCTGCTGCCACTGAGACAAGCACCATGTCACTAAATGTGGCTAAATGCACAATTTAAGCAATATAGTGACACCCACTGCACACCACAGACAAAGCACGCAATGAGGTGGTGAAGGTAAAAACACCAGTCTTCTATGTTCTCTATGAACAAATGATGATTCCACTGACATGAACAATGAGCAGAAACACAGAGCATGCTGGTGATGTCACATATTAGTCATGCTGGTGGTCCACAGCATTTGGCAATGTGTTACCATTATTCCGTTATTCTATTTACCTAAGTCAGCCATCTCAACATTAAATTGTTTTTTTTGCACCATATGTTCACTGATTTTAACATTACTCAACTGTAACTACACTGTTTTCCATATAAATGAATGTTTTATAGTCGTTTCCCCACACAACCAATTTGTAAGTGGACCCCCATTATGGTGCAAGTTGTGGTCACTAGGAGATTTGTGACATAGCTGGCAGCCTGTTAAACACTTTCACCTCCACACAGAAGTGAAAACACCTCAAGGAACATCTCCACCAATTATTTATCCTCAGCGTCCCTCAGTTGGTCTTTATTAGAAAATGAGAGTTGTAAATGTTTACACATCATTTCTCAACTCTCTCTTCCATTTTCTTTTTATCCTTCCCTGAGTTATTTTCAGCATGCCTCCGATCTCCCATTCACACAAATGGTCGTGACACGAGGTCCCCACTCCTCGAAAAACACGTCTACTGAATTTTACGGCTTTCCCGACGGGTTCCCCACACAGTGTGTCTTTGATGCTATGCAGGAACAGTGACATACCGTGCCCTGAGCACCACTGGCAGCTTCCACCTGACCAGCAGACAGAGGGGACACGACATTGAAATAGAAGCAGGATCTCATATTCCAACAGGCTGATCACATACAGAAAGCTTAATCAAATGTACATGAATCTATTGGAGGATGTCTTGAGAGTCTACCAGTTGCATCTTTATTCACAGCCAACAGCAACATTCATGCATTACTTCACTCTCTCCATGCATAAGCTCAAAATATTAACGGTTATTTTGTCTCTCATGTTGCATGAAATTTAACTTCATTAATAAAACAGCAAAACTTCACAGCAGGAAGACCCGTGATAGAAAAATCATCTGACGGCATCTAAAAGAGGAGTTGACTGTGAGGGCAGCCTTCTTCATCTCATGGTTTCATTCTCTCTGCTCCATCACAGAAACCAAGGATCACAGCTGGTGTCTACTGATGGTGCTGACCTACATCTTACACATCCCTGCATCCTTGCATCTCTCTTAATCACTCAGTTTTCCTACTGTTCCAGCGTAGAAAATGTATTATTATTATTATGAAGCAGATTTTAAAACAGTCTGGTAGTGATGCATAGACAGAAGGTTGACTAAGTACCTTGGTGCTGGGTTCCTCCGTCAGCTGCAGCATTATATAAAATGGGAAATAACTACAAGTAAGTCTTTGGGATAAGGCAGCTGAGCAGTGTGAACATTTAGAGAGATATAACATTAAAATGAGATTTAACATGAGTTTGACCAGAAAGGGAGGGGGACTGCGACAAAGGAAAGGCAAAGCATGTTTGAATATGTGCCTGAATGAAAAGAGAGAAAGAGAGAGAGAGAAAGAAAAGGAAAAGACACATGGCCCCTGTTAAAAGAAATCACCCTGATTTTATCATGAAAAGGGACTATAAAGCAAATATTTTTTTGTTAGAGGCAAGACAGTATGTGATCACCAACATGAAACAGTATAAAAGGGTGTTGCTGTTAATAAACAATGCTGCCGCTTTTAAAGTGAATCAATATCTGTGTCAAACTCAAGACTGTTACATATGACCAGTGGTAGTCAATATTAAATTTCCTTTGGCCTAAAATAGGAATGTAAGTGAAATGGTCACTAATTTTAAGAATATTGTGGAAGTGTAAAACTTCAAATGTAAAACTATCGTCAGGAGAGCTGTGTTCTCCAGAGTTTTAAGCTTACTTCCCCTAATATGATGACTTTCGTGTGGTTGAAACTCAGGCCCCTGGTTTGGCGCAAGAAGTCTGACACTAAACTAGCAAGTGAGAATATACCAATTCTATCTAGAGCCAGTCCATACACCAGCCTGTCCTGTGGTTTCAATTACAGCTGTCAACCTCACTAGAATCATACGACCAGCACAGAGTTGCTCACAGAAACAGTGACCTCATGGTAAACAAATGAGCAGTCACAGGACAGGAGTAAATTCAACAGATATATATTGTATATCCAGTGTTGTTGGTAGATTCATTCACATTGTAACATCCGTGTATATGAACTGAAATTTGTATGTATGCCTGTACTTTTTACTCCTTTAGCAGATTTTCATCTTTGTAAAGTCATAGTGTATCACAATGCAGGCTTTTTTAATCTACATTTAAAGAACTTGATAATGGTGACATTTAAGGAGAACAATCTTAGTTACACCAATAGTGACATACAGTCTTAGTTTAAACATCTAATCATGTAAGTGTATTTGTAATTAGCATGGTAAAATTTGTTATGTCTAATGCAATCTTTGTAAAACCCAGTGGAATTTTAAAGATCTGCCATCAACCTTCATTCCTTTATACAGGTCTTGATTAATAATCCAGTAGAACTAACTTCTATCATTTACGCACCAAAGACTTGGAGCTCTGCCTGGATGGAGGCGCAAAGGGGCGGACACTAGTGGGAGCCTCCTTCTCAATGGAGTGCCGCCTCTGCGGAGACTGACGCTTGTCTGGCTGTGGTGTGGCAGAGACAGGCAGGAACTGTGGAGGAGCTGGAGACACAAGACAAAAATTAAGAATAAATTGATGAAAATACTGCTAAAAAGTGAACATTAAGATTTGACAACATAAGTTTTAGTTATTCTTGTAGGTGTTAAAAAAAATGAATGAATTTGATATATTACAATATGTTCCAGTTGAGCTCATAGCTTTCTTCCCTATGACAGACTCGGGTGATGTGTCCTCCATCAAAGACGTGGACATACTGGAGCTGCTTCGTGTGGGCTCCTCCTGTCAATCAGAGCACATATTGAGTCACATGATGGTGATGGCTTTAAATTACATTTTTACTTAAATTTAAAGGCTAAACTAAATCCAATCCAATGTCCTAAAGAAATATTAACCATGTTGTCATCTTTGAGAGAACACTTTGAAGAGCCTCAGGTAAGTAAATTTATGCACCCCTCAATTTCAATGTTTGGAGAATTTGGCTAATAATTTTGTGGCTGATTCATCTCTTTGGACATAAAAACACACAAATGACTTATCAGTTATTGCAGTGTCATTTTCATTCCTTTTGTAAAGTTAAGTAGCTTTAGGCAGGACAATACAGATGCAGATTATCTGCATGTATATATACTGTATGTTAATATTAGGGTTTGATTTTCTTCTTGTGAAAACATAAGGTTGCAAGATCAACATTTTTCAAGTTGCTAAATCGGATTTGGATAAAGGGAGTGATCATTTTATGAGCCAATAAGAGGCGGATATCTTACATCAGACTCTGAGCTGTCCAGCTCGGCCAACGTGGGCGCTCTGAGCAGCCTCTTCCTCTGGCTAAGGGGCTGCAGTCCACTTTGATTGGGTCCTGTGGTGCCACTGGCCAGAGACTGCGTGCTGAGAGCCAACTTCCTGAGACCATCAGGAGTGTCTGCGGGTGAAAGATATGATTTGGGTTATGAGCAGTATTGTATTAAAAGTGAACCATAAATTATCACACTGTCTCCTTATCATAACAGCTGGCCATCATACCTCCTTTGTAAACTATGGGAGTCTTTGCATTGTTACCATGTGATACCAAAGAGTCAGAATATGAAAACCGCATGGTGTTCAAGATAATTCCAGACAATGTCCATATGTTACAGATTTTTCTCCTCTATCATTTCATCTAAATGAAAGACTTTGGACTGACAATTATTAAAGGTATTTTGTTACAGAAGGCCAAAAAAAAAAAAAACATACCCAGGAGACATGGCTTCAGGAGTGCTTTACCTGAGCTGCGGAACAAGTCCTGAGGAGTGCTGATGCTTTTGCCTGCACCTGTAGAGGAATTAAGCAAATGTGACCTTCAGTATGGACACTATACACATGAATATTTCAGTCCCTAACACTAGACTGGTACCACAGGGAGGACAAAAAGAATCGGTCACAACAGGTGTGAATTGCAGGGATGCTGTGTAGTTGTGGGAAATACTCTACCACATAGCTGGAAAGCACAGAGGGAGAGGTAAGTGAAGGGAAGTGCCAGGGAAGCAGAGAAAGACAATGAGTGCAGCCACAGTGCAAAAGGTTATTCTCATACAACAATCTGGATTATGGCCATCCTGTGAAACTGAGGGGCACCATTCAGGCCATCATCTGCCTTTCAACTTGTAGGCTGCTGACACCAGTGTTATGTAATTCTTCATATTCCACAGTGAGAGCGGATTAGGGTGACAAGCAGGGCAGATTGGCTGCAGAGGCGGAGTGATGATCTGTAATCTCACCCTACTGGCTCTGGCTCAATGGCTATCTCTCAGCACCTTGACCACAGATAGTCCCCCAGTGAGTAACTATGATAACCAAGGCAATCTGTTATCCATGCCTAAAATAGAGCTGTATGTTTTAATTCTACCTACTAACAAAGACCTTGCAAAACAACCAAGGTAACTATTTCACACAGTCTGCACTGTGTCCTTGGGTACAGAAAGTGTATCAGAACAGCCAGTAAGTGACAGTAGCGTGTACAAGAGATGGGGACTCGACTTGAGACTCGCTCTCAAAAGACTTCAGACTTAACTTGGACTCGAGGTACGGGACTTGTGAACAATGTTTATTTTTAGGAAATGTCTGATGAGCTTGCTGTTATTGCTATGAGCTTACCTACACAAAACATAGACCTACTACGTATCTGCTGCATGCTGCCACACGTAAGAGGACAACAAACAGCAGCAGCTGATGTGCCAGTCATCATAAACTTTGGCTTTAAAACTTAATACAACAAGGTCCAAACAAGCGCTGAATACAAAAATAGGTTAGTAACCTGGGGTTAGTGAACATGTTTAGCTCAGCATTTGCCATCTAACGTTAGCTTGCTTCTTGCTTTAGCTACAACCTACGGGGAGGTTACCTCCGACTGTCGTTCGTTCTGAAAAGATGAATGAGCGTTGCTTGCCAAACTTGTGGTGGTCGATTAATGTAATCTTTAACGTCCCGCTGGCTGCCGTCACGTTAATTATTTATGCTGGCTGCAAATAGGTTACACGTTTTATTGTTGATCACACAACGTTACATTTTTATTTAGTCATAACGTTACACTGGTTTGAGAGTCTGGGGAATGTGTTGAATTACACTAGTTTATAAACTGTGATTAATTGTAGCCTATATTAGGCTACATGGTTGTGCTCTGTAGGTGAAAAACAGGTTACAGTTACACTATTCCTTATAGCTATGTAGTTTTATAAGCAGCCTGGATTGAACATAGCAGGTGATACAACATTATAACCACGAGTGACTTGAGACTTGACTTGGACTCTAGCTCAAAGACTTGTGCGCATCTCTGGTGTGTACACACATGCTTGTACACAAAAAAATAAAAAAAAAGAGGGTGTGTTTGTTTAAATCAGATCCTAACCCTAAAATAGCTTGGAATGAAACACAAGGTACAACAATAGGAACACAATAGGTGACGTAAATCTTTACCTGATGAGTCAAAACTGTACGACATGCTAAGAGGTCGGATGACTGACATATCCCCATGTTTGGGGAGAAAAGAGAAATGGAAGCAAATAGGAGAAAATGAAACCCATGAGAGTTAAAATGGATGATGAAGTCAAATCAGAGTTTATAAAGCACATTCTGAAAATCTAACATTATAAAACACCTTGTTGTTGTTGGTTTTGTTTTTTTGTTTGTTTTTTTTTTTTTTAAGAGAACCTGTATAGCCTCCTATACTTGTGATTATGCAACAACTGCTGCATATTACCCTCCCCAATCCCCTGACAAAAGGTTTCTTGTGCAAACTGCATTGCTGCACAGTATGGTATAGACAAAATATTTGCTGGTTTTATCAGATCAAAGCCTTCTATGGTTTGTAACATGATATCTAATCAGGACGGCTACATACCAAAAGGATAATCTACTTCCAGTGAAGAAAAGTAAAAACAAAGAGCGACATTAACTATACATACTGGAATTATATAAACAGGAATGTCAATTAAGTTTTAACCAAAGAACTTATCAGTTTAAGAGAACGTTTGTTAGCAACCACAACAGTTACTTTAGCAGTCTGTATGCCAAGCAAGCACATGAAGGCTCACAGCTGCAGTCAAAGTGATCCTTGTTTAAACACTTTGACACTTCTGATTAAGTGAACAGACAAGTGTAGTATGAGGGCCACATCCGTCATGAGTAATCATGATGGATGTGGCTAAGAATGATTAAGTCACGCTTAATGTTTTTTTTCTAATATGATTAAATAAATGATTGAGGGTCAGCTGCTTACCAAGGCGGCTTCTGCGGATCATGTCCGGTGAGACGGGCCTGAGCTTCCGTTCAGCTTTGATGTCCTCCAGCAGTCGCTCATGGAGGCTCCGGGGACGTGGCGGGTGGGGTTTCAGTTTACGGGCTGCGACCTGTCATGACAAAAACACACAAGTGAGCCATCCGCTGCCATCACCATGGAGACCAAAGTGAGATTTTTCATCTCACACCACCGAAAAGGGTGCATGTCTTGTAATTGCATTAAGTCATCTAGCTTTTGTGTTTGTCATCACATGGTGGTATTGTTAACAAAGTGATGAACTTGCATGTGCCTTTATGTTCCCTGTCATTCACACCCTGTCATTTGGCATTACTGTGAATGCCAGTGCACCAACAACTGACAACAAAATTTCAATTGCACCAACCTACTTGACTTTTCACAACTGGGTTGAATGTGAGCAGTAATTATCGAATCAGTCATTCTCTAAATGCTGCTAAACTGAAATTTCAAGCTGATGAAAACACGAGAACTGAATAACTCTATTGCACAACAATGGGGGACGTATTTTCTGACAGATTACTGGTATTGTGCTGTGTACTACTCACAGGGTTGAGAGGTGGTCGTGACCTGATGAATTCAAGAATGATCTCATGTGCACTCTTCTTTAACTTTGGTGGGATGTCTCCATTCACCTGCAACGATATTGTTACATTTGATCATGACAGCAGGAAACTACCATGAAACAGCCAACTGATAAACATTTTAAAGACAATGAGGATCCGCATCTTATTAAAATGTAGGAGACAAGTGTTAGCAGTAAAGCAAAACACCAAATAGTTGTGTCTTGTCTAATCCAAACACAGAGAAAACTGCTAAACAAATATATGCTTACAGCAGACCTGTGCAGGCTTGTAAAACTCTTACCATGACTTTTCTTAGCTTGTAGCGTTTGGAGCGAATGTCGTCCATCAGCATTTCATACGGTGTGAGCTGGTATTCGATGGGCAGTGGGTTGTACTGACGCTCCTGAACCTTCTTCAACTTAACACCATCTCGAAGATCTCGCATCACCTGCACCCAAAACCGTGCCTGGCAGGGACCCAAAAAATGAACATATTCACGCGATAACTGCTGCAGTTGTGATCAGAAAACATGCACACAGAAATTATGTGATTACCAACACATGGTCACAGAATTAAATATAGTGGGGCATGATGTGGCAAGTAAATAATCTTCTTACCCAATCTGCATTTTGCAGCTCATCCAGGTCTTTGACGGGGTCCCCCTGAGTCTCACCTTCCATTTTCCGAAGGTTCTAGCCAAAAAAAAGGAGGTAAAGGGGAAATTAAAAAATCCAGGGAATTTCATGACTTTTAATTGTGTACCATAGCATTCACAACACTGGCTGAAATTAGGTTGAGGTCACTGGGAAATGTCCCATATTGTCATAGCAGTCTGGTTAACTAATCAATGGATACTAATATCCGTCTCCTCCTATATTGACAGAGTACCAGAGAGGAAAGAAGCCAACAGTTCAACTAATGGCTGCTATTAATTTGTGTCTGCTCTGGTGACTAGTTTAAACGTCAAACTGGATAAGGCTGAGGCTGCTGTCCCTGTTGACATATTCAGTCTATGCATCCTTTTTCATATAGTGGTAATTCTAAATACATGTAAATATGTAGTAGAATATAAACATGTACTTTGCTGTCACACCACCCATTCAGTTTATTTGTTTTTTTACTTAAGGCATGATTGAGTGAAGACAAAGTTATTGACCAGACTGGATGGAGGACACTTAATTCATCAAATACAGTACACATGCAAACACACTACTTGTGTAACAAACAAACATTTAAGAGAGTGAAGTGATTTTTTTAAAAACCTGATCTACAATATTGCTCTAAGATCAAAGTGAAAAAAACGCTAAAAGGCATCTCTGCTGACAGCAGCAAACACTTTCCATGTTATCATCGCCACATCTATTAACCCACACCCTTGTTTACCACTGAAACACATTCCTTCTTCCTACTATTTTTTTCTGCTGATCTTTCTCTTCTAATGTGAAAAAATGATTTTCTGCTGCCAATTCCTCTTGCACCTTTTGTTAGACATGACATCTCCCATTTTGTTGAACCATGACAACATTTAAGTCGTCACTGGCTTGACACTTCTCACAAAAAATTATGGTTTTAATTCATTGCTACTCTGGCAGAAGAGATGAGAGGAATCCAAAGAGAAGAAGCTGCCATACTTGCAGAGAAGGAAACATTGAGAAACAGTGAGAGAAAACGAAAGAAAGATTTATTGACTAACATCCTAATTGTTAACCATGTGTGATGTGTGGTATGTGTATCGTTACTCATTATCCAGTAACATTCAGTGCTGCAGGAGTGCAAAGTGGCCCCTATAGCCTGGCGGTCCCCTTCTTTAAGCTCCTTAACTTGCTGTAATAAGGTTAAACTTGATTCTGTAACCATATATTACATAAGATTGTTTGCATGAAACATGCCTTCTGCAAAAGTCGCTGTCAGCGGCTTTACCATGCGTGTGTACGTACTGTACAGTAAAACAAGCTATGGAATAAGTCATGTAGCTACATCTCCAAATCTCATTCTCAATCAGGGAATAGAAAGGTGTACTAATTATAGTACAAGAATTTAATCTGATGTCTATCTTGGATGCTTGAGCGGGGTATTACTGTCTAGTGTAAAAGGATGTTTCCTATCAGAAAGGGTGTGTCATTTCAACCCAATGTTTTGAATTTTGTTCCTATAATTGCTAAAACCAATTGCAGTAATAACATTCTTTCTGAAATGAGACTACACACTGATCTGTAATATCTGGATCTGCTCAAGCCGTTTATGACATGGTGTATTTCTTTAATGGTTTAAGTTTTTTTCATGCTAACAATTATTAATTACTGATTTTAATTTTTAAAAAAGAGTTGGGAGTAAGTAAGTAAAGAGTGAGAATTGCAGCACATTTTGGTTGCGCAGTTGATTAATAGTCTAAAACATTTTGTCTCCAAGAAGCACAAGATCTACAGGAATTCCTCACTAATCATCTTAGTTACTCCAGTACCAATACTCCATGTACAGAAATAAATCTGCCAATAATCTAGTATACTGACAAGACAAACAGAATGCCAGGTCACCATGTCCGTGCAGAGTCATGCCAAGAAATGGTTGGTTGTCAGCTGAGGACAGGGTCAGACAGGGACACCCACAAGTCTCAATCAGTCTGGGCCATCACCACTTTGTGGGTATTTCGTTGCTTTGTGCAGTTTCTTGGCACCACTCTGGTATTTTCTTTTCCCAGCATTACAGAGCCTGTTGGCCTGACAGATCCAAATTCAACCAACTGGACCGAGACACACAACTATTCCAGCCATGATTTGTGTCAGGTAATGACCATTCAACTTACAATTATTAAAAGTTAGTGTAAGTTGCACATTAATTCTGAAATAGGTTTAGGTGACTCATTTTATACGTATTATCAGTTGTTAAGGGGGGTACAGCATTTTTTCCATTTGACTGTGACTTACCCTCACCAGATTAATCAAGAACACGCAGATGTGACATGGTAGAGTTTCTTACCTCCTTGGCACTCTTAATCTTCTCCAAAAAGGTGCATAGTTCCCTGGTCTCAGCATAGAGCGCGCGACACACAGCCTGGTAATGGTTGGGGGCATCTGAAGGGCTGGGCAGGTGGGAAGAACACAGCTGTAGAGAGGAAGAGGGAAGGAATGAGTTTATATATAGTGGTGCCTGTGGAATAATCATTAATTAAACATGGCCAACAGAGAGAACACCTCTAGTTAAAGCAAGATGAGTTTTTTTGTGACTAATTTTTCATTACATTTTGAAAGATCATCATAAAGAAATCATGTATGACACTTTCAAGCAACAAAAGAAAAGTGGAAAAAGGCACAAATAAACAAACAATCCCAATTCTATGGTTGGTATGCTATGGTTTTCTGACAAATTTCTAATCCAATGACTTTAGGTTTAGGTCTTCCTTTCATAACAGACACTTCATTAGTTAGACCAAATTTTCTAAAAATACAAGGACACAGCAGCATTTTATTTCCATCTGTTGAAATCACAGGTAATTATTTTTTAGCCAAACCCAAACCATGTACTAACAGGTCTACAGCAGTACTTCAAGCTAACGCGAATGTCCCAATAACTTGCTCACAAGGATTATGCTGGTGTTACGCAAGTATACCCATATTCACCATCTTAACTGAGTGGGTTAGTTAGCTCACATTTGCTAATTAGCACTAAACACAAAGTGTTTGTGAGGCTGACGGGAATTTCATTAGTTTGGAGGTATTTGGTAAAAGTATTGGTCAAAATTTAATGAATATCTCCTCATGGTCCAGTAGCTGTCCACTTTTGTGTGCACTGAAAAAAAAAATCCAGTGTTTGTTCCCAGCCCCAGGCTCTGTAAATGGGAAACAAACAAAGTGAGCCAGACAACACTATTCAAGCCGTAATGTTAAATTACCTGCCAGGTAATGTTAGCTTGACTGCAGCAACAGTTTGCTAAACCATAACTTTGCTAACATTAGTTACATTACTTGCTCTGTCGTCATTAGCTCTATATAGCATGGTATTTGTCATTGTATTGGGTTTCTCCAGAATCACATACCACACATTTAATGTCTGTGTACAATTCCATGACAATCTGTCCAATAGTTTATGACACTAAAACTGTCTGCCTGACGGTGCTGCTGCAGAAAACATCAGGGGCTTCACTCTATGGGGACCACGATTGACTGTACAGAATCTCATGTCAGTCCATTTAACAGTTCTTGATATTTCAGTCTGCACCAAAAAAGTGGTCCAACAGGCCGACATTGCCATCCATAGAGCTGTGCTAGTAGTATTGCTAAAAACATGAAACTGCTTGATGCTCCAAAAGCATCAACAGCATAAACCTGCTTGTCCAGCTCTGACCGTTTTGGTATTTGACTGATTGTAATGACAATAAAGGCTGCCTGCCTGTAATGGATGAGCTGTCAAATTATTTCAAGTGACAGTACACGAAACCAGAAAAATGACATATTTTCATTTTCTCCTGATGGGCTTGGCTAGCAAAGGAATGCATGACAAAGTAGAAAGTGTCTTCTTCCTCACTACAGGGAAATTCACAGGTATGCCACCTGCAGAGTGAAAGACTTTACTTCAATGCTTAAAATACTCCTGTGTCTATGGCTTCGACTGTTTCAGCAAAAAATATTTATCTGTATTATCTCTATTATCTTCTTTACCATCTCTATATCACAAACCTCTTCTCCTGCAAAAGATGAAGGAAAACTTTAGGTTAACTATGTAATTGAGAAATTAAACAGTATATACTTTTGTCTGAGTTTTCACATTTGGTGTTAAATTGATGGCATCTTTTGTATGAAAGTCATAGTTGTTATTAAAACTGTTTACTTCTTTCTAAACTCAAAGATTGACAGCTTTGGTAAGATGGCAGCTCATGTAGCCACTCCTTAGTTCACTCCATTTCACCAAAGCAATGAGGAAACCCATACAGCACATTCATCCTCCAACTATTCCTATTCTTGATGCTTCACTAGTCCTGTCATCCTTTGTCAGCTTCACGTCTCACCGAATCCTCACTGACCCAACCTTCTTCTGCCTGACAGTCCTCAAAAGGAGGACTGTTCTAAGCCAAGCTAGACACGCACTGGGCAGCAAACAGACCTTACGTTTGTGTTCAACACCGGGTTCATTATATGGAAGGAATGGACTGAATGTTTCTAAGCCTATTCCCCGAATACCAGTGTGTTTATACAGCTATAATTACCAGTCTCATATTCAGAAGCTACTTGGGGAATTTACAGCGTGACGGCCCCTATCAGGGGAATTTGTTTTGGAGCTGAAGCGATGACGGTGTGTGGATGTGCTGTTCTGTTAATAGACCTGATGTGAAAATGTGAAAAAAAGGGAATAGATGTGCAAACATTGAGGCAGTTTAACACCTGTTAGATCAAGGGGGAAATATTTAAAGCAAAAGAAAAATCTGCACTTTTAATACACTCACAATAACTTCAATAATTTGCTGCCTCATTTCTATTTGTCATGGATCTTTATCAGCCTGATCCCCCAAACCATGAGTCATCAAATACAATGCAGTAAATTAAGTAAATTATTAGTTACTATGGGAGTATAAGTGTGAGGATACTACTGTTCAAGAATTCATGAGATCCCCCACCATGATGATGTCCCGATAGCAAATGCTGCTGCCTGAGCTGGTGGTGGTAGTAGCAGAGATGGGCTCCTCTTCCTCCTCTTCTTCCTCGCACTCATCCTCCTCCTCTGTGGCTTCGTAGCCTTCGTCAGGGCAGGGGTCACTCTCAATTTTTTCGGTGTTGGTCATCATGTCGATAAGGTGCTCCAGCGGCGGGCTGAGTTCACGTTCCTCGTTTTCCTTAAGGCCATAGTCCAAAGCTTTGTAGATCATAACACCCAGTGAGTCGATAACCTGTGGGACAATGGACAAATGGGATGTTGCAGATTATTACTGTGTGGAACAGTGTAGGATTGGGTCTAGTTTTGTTTATTGTATAGGGTTCACGCATCAACAAATATAAACTCAATAAGTTAACACATCTTTTACTTTTAAAATAAAAAAAAAATATATATATCAGTGCTATTTTTTGCTTTTTTGTTGTTTGATATGATTCATGTGTAAACGCACAACATTAACTCATCTTCAGCTTGACAATTAAGTAAATATTTCAAACCTGAGGGACAATTCTACTTAAGCTAGGGCAGTATTCCCCCCCTCCCGTCCCCCGTCCATTGACATTTGCCAGTATTTGACCAACATTATGTTCTCCCCAGCTGACTGACAGTCTATATCATGTGTTTTCCAAAATCTGCCCCGGCTGGTCTATCCATATCTTCATCTATGACAAACCCAGTTCAGCTGAGCAAACAAGACGACAGTGCATGTCCAAAAAACCAAATCCGAAACGAGGCCACAGTGTTCCTCCAAACAGCGTGATTATTAACATAATCTGGGGATGATTTCATTTCATCACTGCTTCCCCTCATTAACAAGCAGTGTATGACCTATCTTTTTTATTTTTTATTTTTTTTGCAGTCTGTTCCAACTTATCCTAATGTCTCAAACCACCACCAGGCTTCAACGACACAAGGTTGTTCTTTCACTGTGGCATGTCTAGTTGGCTCTGCTGTGCCACATTTGCTCCTGACAACTTAATCTGACCATTACTCTCAGCTCATCTTACTTCCAACCACGAATTGATTTAAGAATTCTACACGGGACAGTAGACCTGAAACAACCTCTTTCATTTAGAGCTCACTGGGGAAGTAGACATTCTGGCGATAAAGCAGTACATGTGGATTCCGCATAGCACTTTTGAAATAGGATTTTAAAAAGGACTGTCTGGTCATTTCTTTGTCAATAAGTACATATTGCTCATCAGGGCCTTTGTTGTCTAGTTAACTAATAAAAGCTATGAAAAATCTTTTGGTTTGTACACTTTAATTCCTGGCTAATTTCTTCGAGGACACTTTATTACATAAACTTAAACTGACATTTCAACTCATTTCAGTGCTTGAACTTTAAATGATTCTTCGACTCCTTTTTGGACTTTTAACACAACTGATACTTTAACTTCCCTCAGTATTGTCACTTAAATTGGCACCTCATGGTGCAGACACGTAAAACATCAAAAAAGCAACTCATGTTCACTCCATGTTTCTTTCAATTGCAAATTTTTACCAGCACACAAATACAATTTTTTCAGTATTTTTTATTAAACCTTTTTTTTTTTTTTTTTAAATTGAGCCATTTAGTCAGTAGGCATACCTGGAGGTGTTAACTGACAATCACAAAATAATGTCATAAGGATAATTGCAAGAAAGACACTTCCTTTATTTTATTTATAGCCTTACCCAGCCATGAATCATGTTAGCTAAAGACTACAGTCTGTTTTCCATATATTAACAAGTATATTAAACATAGGCCAGCAACTCTCAGCTATTTTTAAATGACATGAGGTCATAAAATGATTCGCTAAGTGCTGCGTACTGTGCGTCATTACTGTACTGTATATTCTTATCTAGAAAGGAATGAAGCAACACTGTTGAAAAAGGGAGGTGCCCAAATTAAACAGATCTGGGTGAAGCTGGTGATGATGGGCATGGCTTGCTAAGCTTGGGTGAGGTGCAAGGGAACAGCACCTGGCTGTGGTGTCTGGGAGTGTAAGGAAGGAAGGGTGTTGACTGAGCACTTGGGCTCACCAACTTTAGAAGTCGAGGTAAAAAAAAATCATTACGGACATAAATAATCAAACTGACATGTTATGTAAGAGTCTGAGTGACGCCCTCACGTTTGGACTAAGCTCACTAAGATGTTTCACTATAGACTGTTAAAGACTGACACATGAAGTTTGATGCTGATTGTTTGACAGTGACATTTCATGAAGGTGAAAAAAGCCTTGTTTTCAGTTTTGTGACAATGTTTCATTTCCAGATAATCCATCGGGTTTTCAATCACTCTTTTTTTCCACTGAACAGTGTGGGCCTAGTCTATTTAAAGTGGTATCACGACTGTTTGTCAGTGATCGCATATAAAGTCTCACTCTTTGTTGTTACTGTGTGTTGCTGTCTGATAAAGTGCTGTGAAAATGTATTTCCCCTTAGGAACAAAAAATCTAAAGTCTAAAATTCTAAAGACTTTCTACAATAAAAATACCAAAAAGTAAAACACCAATACCATGAAAGTAGCAACAACCTCTATTCTGTCTTTTCCCATTACCAACCATTTGATCCTATTCTTTCCAATAGAAAGTGGTGTTGTACTCTCATCATTTATCAACTATCTCCATGTGTGCAGCTGATCATCCTGTTCCAAGGCTAAAACAAATATCCTATTCCTTAGTGTCTTATTATGTAACCTTATAATCCATGTGTAGGACAACATGTGCTGCAGTGGCCAGAGATCCTAGGGAATGCCGGAGTGACAGACAGCACAGAGGGTCTCATTCATTGGCCACAGTGATCCACGGGTTTACATTGGACATATAGTAAACAAACAACAAACATCACAAGTGGAAAATCCTCTTGCATCCATGTCAAATTAGCAGTGGCATCAGGCATTTGCAATTGAGGACATTCTATATATTGGCAAGGGTAGCTTTAGCCAATTGTTACTGTTTAAATCCAATTTTCCTGCCAACACAAAATGGCTTGTAACAATGACCTCCCCGGTGGTTCAACAATAGCTAGCACAGAAAGGCTTACTGTTCAATTTAAAGCAATCATCCAGTTTATCCAAGGTTTGGCCGTTTTAGAGCATAATTAGTAACAGCTCGGACTCAATTTGCCACATTTACAGTCCAGAAATACATGGCTAGAGCAAAATACAGGTCAAGGCTGCATACTCCATGTCATTCTACCAACATGACAGGCTTGCAACAGTTTTATCAAAAACTTTATCAAAGAGTGACATGAAGTCCGCCATGGGTTTATGGATGGAATGGAGGAAGAGGCAAGTATCAATAGCCAGTCAGCACAGAGGCTGACTCAGGTACAGCTACATTTTCTAACTATGCATCACAATTTCATTTGAAGACTTGTGACCCAGATGAATGAGGCAAGGAGGCAAAGCAGATGAGCATGGGGAGGAAGCAGAGGGAACAAATTTGCAGTTACAAACCGTTAGGAAACAAAAACAGAAAATCCACTGCTGGGTTTCAGGCAGGGGCAGAAACGCTGGGTAGCAAACCGCTAATTGAAACCAGGCTCCACCCAGGATTGATGGAAGCCTGCCACGGTGGATGCAACACATGTATGTTTCATCGCTGTGGTCTAAGCCAACCACAGATAACGCAAGAAACCACCCACATTTTCAGATGCTTCTTGGGAAATGCAGCAGGATGAGTCAACTGGGTGTCAAAGAAAATAATAGTTTCACAGAGAGTAAACTAAGCTTCAGTGCATTTCTTAAACAGGCTTCTATCAAAACAACTATCAGTGTATGACAAACAAATTCCCCACAGAATACACTCCATCCTCCGTCAGAAGCAACTTTTCTCACGGCCAACAAACAAATGATACAGCTTGTGTATGACATCATGGCCTGGGAGTGCTTCAGTCTTATGTTTTCCAACAATGAGTGGTTTTATACCAGAGAAGCTCCTATCTTATTAGGACCAGTGTCAGAAGCATCATCTTGAGAATCAATGACGAATACGAGGAGAATTTTCTAATCGTGAATAACCTTTGTCTCCTTAAGGAACGCTGCGTTTCATATCAAAACTCGAGCATCATTGCCAGAGCAATAAACTAGCACAGCTAGCACAAAAAGAGCTAATAAATTATTTAACAGTGGAAGGATAAAATCGTAAAAAGTGAACTACTTATGCCTCCAAACATGACCTTGTTACAGCTTTGTGGCCACTCAACAAAATTAAGAGTAGTTTTTCCCCACTTAATGAGTTAAATATGGGTCAAGCTGTACACTGTGCAAACACTAGCCTTTTGACGAACCAAAAAAAATAAAATGGAGGGACACATAATTAAAAACATCTGCTTGGTCTCCTTTCAGGCCAATCAGCTCAGATAGGAAAGCAAGCAGGTTTGGTCACCAATGTGTTTTATTTAGTGTACGGCTTTCTTTACCAGAACTTGTTTGGAAAAGAGCTTACTTCTTAATGTGGCCATCCCTGGTTAGACAAAGGTTAAATAAATGAAGCAAAATAGTACTTTTTTCCTACGCACTGGATGTTTTACATGGAACTATAACAGTTTTCCATCACTGAGCCTTTCAGAAATAACAAAAAAGTTCTGATGAGCTGCCAGTTTAAGTCATATGGGGCCAACTGCAAGTACAAATAATCCTAAAAACCAAGACTAGGTTGAAAAATAGACATGTAGTTCTATAAGCTGTCTCGACAAGCAGTGCAAGGGGAGTAAACGTGAGTCAACCCGCACGCAGATGGGCAAAGAATGAGTTGTTTGTGTTAAAGAGCACCATTAACACTCACACAGACACACAAGAAAAGGGGGTGGGGATCAGACTTATGTTCTGTAGAGTCTTTTAGCCTCCAGAAGAGTTCACAGGAACATACAACTCCTCCTAGTTTTCCAGTAATGAACAGATGACCTGAATTGTCACAGGAAACCTTTTTCTAACTCTGCTTTTTAAATATACTACAAGTAACGGCACTATTAAATTGAAAGCAAAAATATTTTTTCTTGCTGACTACACTATTGCAATTGCAGCCCAAGGCATCGCAAAGTTCACCAAGCAGTCAGCTAAGCAACCTCCCACATTTGCTGCAGTAGTAGAGCAAAGCCATCACTACACAGACAGTTACATAACCAGAGCTAAATCTGGGAGTTCTCCCACTGCAGGAACGGATGCTCAGCCTTCTCAAGTCTGAGGCATCATTATCGGAGTTCATAGTGGGACAAGACACGATGCTGCTCTTTAATATCTCCTGGTCAAAAACTGTAGTGTTTGCATTCATCTATTAACAACAAAACATCCCTCTCAATCAAACAGCCATCGTCATGTGTCATCATTTCAAACTATCCGGAAGAAATAGGAATAAATACTGATACTGTATATGCAGGCAAGATAGAGACAGTTATTTAAAACAACAAACATCGTCAGATAAAATTGAAAAATTGTCTGTTTCCCACAGACTGCAGTTATTGCATGTGTCAAAACAATCAGTACACAATACAGAGTTTATTTTATTTCACTACAACCACTATCCATCAACTGCAAAATACCTTTTAGTTCTCCCTACTGAGTTTGACCTAAAATATTATCAGAAACTCTCAGTGCCTATAAAAAATTAAAAAAAACAAATCTGAGATCGCCAGCTTCTATGACGAAGAACGAAGAAAAGCTCTTCACACAAACTAATTTGGCTTATTACACACAAAAAAGCACTTTCTAGTATGTGTGACAAAGATGTGATAACTCCATAACTTGACAAACTGAAGAGTAAACGCAATTCATCTTTCCAGACCACAAAAGAAATTTCTTCTTCACAGAAGAAATTGATTTCTTCTGTGGTGAATATAAATAGAATATCCTGACTGAAATAGCTCAGACTACTCAATAAACTGCATTCCTGTGGGTTTGCACTTGCTGTGAATATCCCTGTATAGGCAGAATTGTAACCTCTGGGGCTCTAACATGAGCCGCACGGTTGCTTTTAAGTGGAGCAGTCAGTGTCACACAGATCAATTGATTGATTAGGATAAAAGCCGAATGTAAAAAATGAGGTCACTGGTAAACGTTACTCCAGGGCAGTGGTGGAGGAAGAACTCGTATCTCTGAAAGTAACAATACCACAGTGTAGACATACTTTGTAACAAGTAAATGTCCTGCATTCAATTTTTTACTTAAAAGTAAAAGAATAAAGGTATTAGCATACAAATATACGTAAAGTACCTAAACTCAAAATTGTAAGTATAGTACTTGAGTAAATGTACTTAGTAGTGGTGGGCCGTTATCGGCATTAACGTGAGACTCATCGGGCGATAAACAAAAAAAGATATATCGCCGTTAATCTATTCTCAAAGTTGGGTTGGGAGCTGGGTCTATACTACGCAAGCTATGATGACTTTCACCTTGATATTTTAGCGCAGATGTATACTTAGCCGAATTGCACTGTAGGGGTGAGAACAAGTCTTCGAACCTGTGTGTATGCAATCGGTGAAATTACCACATCAAACGTGACGTGCTAACATGGATGCAGCTGTTGCTGCGTTCCATTTACCTCGGAGGCCGGAACTGGGAATGACGTCACACCCGAGTTGACTGCGTTCCAGTTACAACCTCGCTCGGCCAGCTGTTTGTTTACAACTAGCCAGGTTAGTTATTGATATGATTAAAAAACGCATTGTGCGGTATTTACTCACACTAACTGTAGCAACATGTCCACAGACAGCTGTTGGACAGCACTTTGTGTACGAACATTTCTGAAGCCACCGGGTTTGCTTCTGGGAAAATTTACTTTTAAGAAGCTTCCCAATGGAAAATTCGACAAGACTAAGGTTGTTTGCACCTTGTGCAATGCGGAATTAGTTTACTGTAGGAGTTCTTCCAGTCTCAAGTACCACCTAAACGCAAAGCACATCACACGCTATACACAAGTAGCCTACATCTTATTGAACATGATTTATTTTCATCACCAATTATCATAGTAGAACAGCTTTCTCAAGCAGTTTGTGATGCATTTTGGAAACAGGAGATGAGCCCCTGGTCTAATGCGCCACCTGGCTTGAAACCTGGCTTGAAACCCGTTTGCACACATATTCTGAATGCCTTCAGCAGAATTCAAATGAGCCATTTTAATCTAGATTAATTTCAAGATTACAGTGAGATTAATCTAAGTTAAAAAAATTAATCTATGCCCACCTCTAGTACTTAGTTACTTTCCACAACTGCCACAGGGGACTATGTCTGAACCAAGCCGCAACCTCTGGGTTGAAAATTGAAGCCAATGCTGAAGTGCCTTAAACCAGTTTCTTTATAATGGCCAGTGGGGGGCGACTCTAATGGCCGCTGAAAAACCTTATTTAACATTGCTGCATTTAAGTAGCAGTGAACTTCTTTTGGGTGCTGTCAGTACTTTTGTCTAAGAACTTTGATTCTTTTCACTGTTTTTCTTTAATTAATTTTAATTTCTTAAATCAGCCTTCGGTTTTAACCACAGCCGTACCATAACTTTAGTCCTGCTAGTGTTTGACATTACAGCTAACAGCTGATGAGAGTTGCTCTCGGTCCGTTCCACTTCAGTGCCCTAGCAGGGTTCTACCAAGAGCGGAATTACCTCAGAGGTAGTCTCCTCTCCAAAACAAACAGACCCCGTCATTAAAACATTAAAACAAAGCCATGTAGCAACATTAGCGTTAACCCTGTAAACAGCCAACAGCTGATCCAGGTACGCCAGAGAACGCAACGTAACTTTTCCTTTTTATTTACCAACAGAGCCGTGCTGTTGTTTCACAGCTCATGACTGGTGGACAACCTGGCAATGTTTAAGAGTGATGTGCTCATGTTTGTTTCTCTCTGTCTGCAGAAGCAGGACATGATGTGGCCCATTCTGCGTCCAGAGCTGCCAAACTGCTGCGTTTGTGTTTATTTCTTTGTTCCTCTCTCATTGCTGGAGTTCTTCAAGAATTTGGTGGCTTGATCCAGACTATTATTAAATTGGTTGAATTTTAATAAGACTGTGTTTATTCATATATTGTATCAAGCTTATTACTTCTATATAATTACTGCAAATCTGATATTAATATTTTACTCATGATAGGGACGTTAGGCTACTGTATAAATGAGCACTTTAGAGATAAAGATAGTAATTATATACATAAGCCTTTATATGGCTGGTCTGGTTGTATACTCGGGAAAGACTGAAAATGGAAGAATTTAGGCAGAGTAGTGGATTGCATATAGACAACATATTTCTGTGGTTTTTACATGGTTTGAATTTGGTTGTAGGTCCAGGCGGCTTTATGTAATAATGATATACAGTAATCAAGAGGTGAATTTGAATACTTTGTCAAATAATGCAAGCCAGGCAGCCTTCCGTGTTTGAGAACAGCGCTGTTTTGTTTTTGTTTTTTAATCGCCCACTAGAGGGCTGCAGCGCCGCAATAACCAGCCTAGTTCAAATGAACGAAATGACTCAAAAAAAAAAAAAAAGATTCGTTCATCTTAATGAACGAGATTTGAAAGAACAAGTCTCTCAAAAGATTTGAACTTGCCATCACTACTATAGATGGAGCCGCTGGTGAATTTTCAAAATAAAACGCCCTGTGCTGACTCCCGATCGTCAATAATACAGCTAAAAACAGACAAAAAACAAACAACTATGTAGCCTACTTAATGACAGAAGCATGAAAAGCAAGGACGAATGAACAAATTAGCAAAATCTTTAAAAGTCAGCAAAAGCAGGCAGGCAAAGCGTTCTTATTCTGAAATGCTCGATATGGATATGTAGCCCGCACAGAGCGGAACGAAACAGGCTCACAGATACCTGTAATCGTAGTTCAACTACACAAAATGATAAATTCACAACATGTCAACAACGTGTAGGTCAGCGCTGCGCTGCTGAAACACTTCAGTGTGAATTGATGCCGGGGGGAAATCGCGGCACAGCCGCTGTATGTGTCTCTTCACCTGGCGCCATGATCCCACGTTTCCCTCTAGTTTTCGTTTGTTGTTTTAAGATACACGCCCTGTGTCCAACTGGTGAATACCGTACAGGAGGCGTATGGCGCTTGTGATTGGCGAGCAGGTCTGTCACACAAGGATGACAACGGAATGAATCTGTAACTGCATGACTGTTTAAAACGGGTCAGATGCGCTGTATAATGAACCTACATTTTAATCGCTGTTTTCACGATTAGCTTATCGCGTTCTTTCAAATCACAGTTTCAATTTCAAAACAATTAATCCTTCAGCCCTAGTTAGCAAGTAGGAGCTAACCTCTGTGGCTCTGTTTAATTTGAATGACAGCGTGCTACGTGTGACGTGATGTTATTCTTCTGCACGTGCGTGTCACTTTCAGGTCGCGGACAACTAACACTGAAGTTTGACTTGGGCAAAGTCCAAATAGACTCTTAAAATGTCTGATAAGGGCCACATTTAAGCAATAATGTGAACTGTCAAGCAACATTGGATCTGAGGGGGGAAAAAAGCAGAATTGAGAATTAAGGCCTGCAGTCTGAACGTAGCTTTTAGGGAATCGGCTGTCTTTAAAATTAAAGACATCTTTAAAATTAAAAAGTACATCTATCACTCTTAAAATGTGCAGTATGCATCAGAGCTTACAAGAGTAAGAAAGTCTTTGTAGAGACATATCTTATTGCCCACAGTGAACGGTATTAAGGAGGGGAGGGAAATACCCAGCCCCTGCAGGCCAAACACACTTAGGAGACAAAGCCTTACATGTAGACACATGCAGCCCCTGTACAACCAGCTGCAGCGTGGAAGCCAGTACTGTACACTGTTTAGATGCAAAAATATGCGCTACTGAATCTGAGCCGAACAACTCTAACCTCTAACCATCTGGAAAGAGATGAGTGAGAATGATGATCCAATTTAAATCTGGAGTTTAACTTTTAAAAACAAGAATAAACAGGTCTGTGAGCGAACCACACTTCAAACTCGAGCTATGACGGGTCCATATTATTTTGAGAGTGACAAAATAAAGCGGCCATTTGCTGACTAACTCACTGACAACTAAACTCAAACTATTAGGTACCATTTCATAATCCAAGGCATCACCTCATGCTTGACTCTGGCAATCTTGGCCCTAGAGTGAGCTACATGGACCTGAGCAGACCTGGCAAACTGGAGAACCTATAATAGGATACTACAGCTAATCTCACCTTAATCTTCAACGGAGGACAAACTGGGTTAAGCTTGTCCTACAACAGAAGTTCAGTTTCAGGAAGTGCAGGTCTCACAAATTATTTTTCTCAGAGATATTTACTACAAACCATGAACATAACCGAGTACCACGAGAGAGAAGCAAACTCATGACCAGCTTGAATGTAAAGTAACAAAATCAGGTTCTTGTTTCACATTATGGATGGTTCTCCTAACACAGGTTCTATGGTGTAAGTGAGGGAAATTGGGTCAACCCAACACAAGCTAGTGATTATATCCGAAAGACTCGAGTGTAGAGAAGAAGGGTATGAGAGAGTGGGAGACTGGCTAGTTGGCTGACTCACTTACACAAGGGATGTGTGACAGACAGACAGACAGACAGACAGACTAGGGTCAAATGTGACCAACTGTGAAGGAGTGCTGTGTATAATCAATTATAAGGGTAATACGATGTTTATGAGAGTTGTGCGCACTAAAACAATGTTCCTAAATTATCTCAATATAATTAGGTATGGTCAAGAAGAAGCACCACGGCAAGTTTATAATTCCAGTTCATGCCAACAGCGTCTCAGAACATACAATTACATCAAGCACTATAAAACAAAACTAAAAAGAAGAAAAAAAAAAACACCCACACACACAAATGAAAATAAATATATACACATACCCACCCAAATAGCCTTCAGTTAAATGCAATTTGTACTTCTGCGTCAAATTGACGGCGTAGCCTCTGCGTAGCCCCCTACCTTACGACATCACCTACGGCGTAGCATGATGCGCATCTCCTCAAAAATGTAACTACACGTCGAGTCGATGCGGACCGTAAGCACTGTAAGGAATATAAATAATTGAGGGATGGACACAAATGGACTGAAATTAGGGCTCAGCTAATCCTAAAGTGGATTTTATTGTCTGTGCAAAATGTCATGGCAGTGAATCCATGAGTTGTTGAGATATTTCAGTCTGGATCAAAATAGTAGTTCGAGCAGCTGACAGAGCCATTGTTTGTTTGTTTTGGGTGTGTGGCTAAAAACAAGCTACTGACTCAGAGCTCACACAAGTGACAAGCTATTATGTCTGTGCTTAAGCCATCAATCAATGAGACTATAAAAATAATATAAACACATTTTAAAACGAGGTGTGTCCTCACGGTTTAGCCACTCGGTCTTCGGGATTGTCATGCTGATTCGCTCATAACCTTTGTGCAAGATGTTGTGCATTTTCAAGGAACCAATGAGGCAAACACGCCCTGTTTATTTGTAGTAATGTGGTATAAGTGAAGCCTAGAGCTAAAACATGGGATTTAATCTGTTTTGACCATCAGCTGAGGCAGTGGAATTCAAGGTCCAATTAAACCATGCATGCCTTTAATCACATGAACGACAAGACAAACATGAGGACTATCCGAGTGCTCTGAGTTGACAGGGGACTCTGTGTAAATAGTCTGTGTACATATAATTAAGCTCTGAGAAAGACTTCTCCTCCCAGTATCACACAATGTACCTTGCTAGACCAAACAGACACTGGCCACATGTCTTCAAGTGGTTTTGGCGATGATGTTTGATTGTATAATGGTAAGTAATGCATTTATGAACAAAAGGAGAGGGAAAACAACAAAAGTAGTGCTCTCTTTTAAGTGCTCTTCTGCATTAAAGTGCAGCATACACAATAGATGCAGAATAAAGAGCTCGCTCCCGCTCACTCATGTTTGGTGCATCACAGGTCAAGGCTCAATCTCTGGAAAAAACATGTTGTGCGTGTTATATTTGGATAAGTAAAAAAAAATTTCCGTATGTATAAAACTTTCTGTGCAGGTGCTGAATGCAGCGATCATGTTCCTTTTTAGCAAGAGGTGACTTTATTTTGTGTGTGTATGTTTGCACACACGGAAAATTCAAGAAAGTCCATCCTGTTTCCTTCTGTACCTGCTGAGCTGTGCCATATTTACATTTTGGCTGTGCCGATGTGACAGACTAAGGAGATTTCTACCAGTTCCTGAAGAGAAAAATCACCCCTTCACTAGTGATGCACCAAAATTCATTTTGAGAATTCTTGGCTGAAGCTGAATATAATGAAAAAATTTGCCAAATATCAAACAAGTACATTCACATTTTTGCCTTTTTTTAACCATTGCATAAATTAAATAGTCAAAACCTTTTACTCTGCAGGATTTGGAGAGACTATACTGGGTGGGTCCGAGACCCAAGAAAGTCCGATAAAGTAAATTACATGTGTCCATTTACTTTTAATGTACACATGTAATATATGTTTTATACTTTCTTTGAATATAATCCAGTTAATCTTATTTTCATACTCTGTAGACACCTTATTTTGAAAACCGATGTTGTCACATGTGTATCCTCGCGCTAAATTCACTAAGTCCAACCCAATTTGATAAATAATGTTGCATGTGGTTCTCGTATCACGTAACATGAAGACTTCACAGCCTCTCTTTAGGTAGGACTCTCATACTGCAACACTTTGTAAAGAGAGAAAATGACAGGATAAAGTCGCTAACCTGCCTGTCAGCTCACTCTGGTCTGTTTCAGTTAGGTGCAGCTAGCTTAATCGCCTTCTCACAAAGGAGTGACAGAAACGCTCAAAGCGGGTCAGACTGTTCGTTGCCTTTTCTAAGAAGTCAACCACAGATGGAGTGGATGTGCTAGGAGACAATTCAACTGAACAGCGTCTGCAAATGGAGATTTTTGATTCTTTCTATGATACTTGCTGGCTTCCACACTGCCGACATGTCAACCTAATTGTTCAGTAAAATTTATCTGTCTCAATTAATTTGGATGGCATCACAATCGGTGAATCCCTACCCTTCACACATGAAAACCACCACTTGTCTCCAGTATTAATAATAAAATAATATTTAAATTTCCTCTAGCATTGGCTCGATATAGACCAAATGTTTTTCTCAAAGCCAATATCAACAACATTGCAACATAGTGTTGTGGTGCAATTGCTCACTAATAGCGTCAGTGGTGGGCAAGCCGTGAAAACACATTCTGAAATAGTTGTGTGTGTTTATATAATGAGGGAACTAAATAATGCATGACAGAGAAATCCAATGACTCATAACAAACATTCAAGAAAACCTGCATATTCTATCTTGAGTATTATAACATCGCCACCAGCTCTACCTTGGTAGAGCTACTACTTGGTACAAAAAGGAAAACTAATTTTCTGAACCTTAAACTTGGAGGAAATTGTGACTTGAAACTCACCTCTAATGACGTTGAGGGCGATCCGTATTTATCTGTAATGACAGAACAGAAAGAGTTATTCACACACAAACACTGTGGATAGTTATTAAATTGTGCAAGTGGTAATTTGTAACAGACAATCAAGCAGGGCAAACTCAATTATTTATGTGCCTGTGTTGTTCACTTATGCAAGACATCTTTAAAAACAAACACCTCACACAGTGTTACAGAACATAAAATATTAAACTTGAGAAAGAGAAGACCAAGAGAGCCACTGGGGACTGGTTAAAGTTATAAGACTGTTCAGTCATACTCGCGATTAAGACGTCTAACCATTGCCCAATATTCTTTTTCACGAAAACCTCTCAAAATGGAAAGTCACATTAGAGAGACCTCAACCTTGACGGTGACGTGAGGATCTTTATAACCCATTAGTCTATACAGTACACTATAGACCTTTTCTTAACAATACAACACACCACAGGAACCTAAACAGACGGGAAAACCCTGAACTTTCTCTTTCCTTTACTGGACAATAGATAAAACAAACACGTAAGCTTTGACAATCATATCTCTTGTTCCGACGCTGGCTTTTCCAGCACACCTGTACCTTCAGATATTCATGTCAGAGCTCAAATGTCTCTTTCCTCACACGAAAATAATTTACAAACCCTAATTGAACAACGGTACATTTGTTACATACTGAGTTCACTTTAACCTTTGACAGCTTATCTCTTGCAAATTGGAAGAGTAACGTCAAAAGTACAGGGGCAAAAGTACAAATAGAGCCATAAATCTGCAGACTCTACCACAAGTCCAGAGTGTAAAATTAGGTTGTTGCATATAAATGGGACCCTTCGGCTAGATGTGCCATAACGGAATTTAAACTGAAATGGCATTAGCATTCAAACAATTGAGGAAGTGACTGAGTCATCCAATTAACTGGGGCTACTCTAAGTGACGCAGCTGCATACCATGACATTTTCCTATACAGATAGAAGTTCACAAAATCCATTTATTCACAGAGAATACTTGTTCCATAGCGTAGCTCAATTCTGCGCCGGTCACTATGAACTACAGCTAACAGACAGGAGGAAAATATTCAACAGTCATCCACCAACGTTCGTCTGAGAAAGAGTAGGTCTTCTGTTCATCTCAGCCAAGGAGAGTTGGCTTGGCCTCCGCAAGTAAGTTACAGAGAGCATATCTGGAACGGTGTGCAGCGTCACCCAGACCATCCTGATCACAGAAATATCAACCACTGAGCCGCTGAAAGGGTTTCACAGAGCGATATTCTATCAGATTACATTTTTAAATGATTTATCTTTTACCCATCACCGACTTCCGATCTAATAAATAAATACAGAAGAGACATTACATCCTCATCTGAACCCATTCACTGACACGAATAACCAGATCAACTGTATGAATAAGACTCCAGTTAAAATACTGCACCAAAACAACAAAAGGAAAAGAAAATTCCTCTGTACTGTAGGTGTGAATCATTGATAATCTTGGGGTAAACAAGTGTCTCATCTTGATGCAGCATGCAGGCCTTTTCTCTCAACGTGGAGTGGGAGTAATATATTCTCCCCCATGCTCCATGTGAATCGATCTGACGGCAGCAGGAGCAGCGTGCATCTTGCATCAATTGTGCCTAAAATAACACTCGACTCCTGTTTGCCATGTACACAGACAAAAATACACACTTTCCTTGTATGATTAGAGTCCTTGCTAGCTGACCACAGCAGCAGTGTATGACTTAAAACAACATCTTGGTACAACCAGGCAGAAAGGAAGAATGACACTGGCCAGAGAGCTCAGTATTTGCCAAATCATGCCATATGTAAGTTGCTTAAGTATTGACCCTCTGCTGGGGTAGTAACCTCTTAAACAAGCTGCTGAGGTACCGAAAGCTTAATGAGTCTCACATCTCTCTCATCACCAGGCCTAATAGGAATCAGGACAGGGCCAAGCTGTCCCAAAATACATCAGCCACCAGCCAGAGGAGCAGCGGAGGACTCTCCCTTTAATCTCAAAACTCATCTGCAATCAGACTGTGCATCTAATCATCACGTTTATTCTATTCCTGGCAGTGCCATGATTCTCAGGCTGACTGTTTATACATAGAGTGTTGTTTCCATACACTGCAAACATTACTGGTCGGTTGAACATGCTGATGAAGGAGAGCTGGACCGGGCGGTTAGGTCAGGCTAATAATTCCACAAGAGAGACAGGACCAAACCTCGGTGCCTGAGGCCGCGCAGACAGCCACACCTCCCCCCTCCCATCTCTCACACATAAATGCAGTGCAGTTAAAAGGGTGCAAAGCTTTGAGACGTGCTGCACCTGAACTGGCGCATTGGAACAGGGTTTGCTGGAAGCCCCTTAAAATTGAGAATGTGCTTTAGAAAATACATTACAGGGTCTTAGGTGTAGTTCTCAGATGTGTCAGATGTTGACGTCAAATCTGGAACTATTTTACACCACATTTACCAGCTGGTCCTTCAGAGAATACATTTATTAATTTAGCTGACGATTTTATCCATAGAGGTCACATGCCTCTGAAGCAACTAGGGGTTAAGTATCTTGTTCAGGGACACATTGGTGTCTCACAGCCATGAGTAGTGTTAGTTTTTACAGTAGTTGATTGCTTTCAATTTGCATCCCAAGTGTAAATTAAAACATTAACCTACTAATATGGTCATATTATAATATGACCATCTTTAAAAACAGTCATGTCAAGGAATTTGGACTGGAATTTTTTGATATAATCCATTGACTGCCAGATGGGTAACCTGTTGTCATGTAGATTAGGGGTAAATAAGGCTGAAAGTGATTATTTCTTTAACGAATGTTCTGGCTATAAACTGTCAGAATAGAAAACCCAAGGTGACAGCTTCATGTCGCATGTTATGTCCAAAAAATAGTCCCAAACCCAAAGACATTGAAGTTACCATCATAAGAACTAAGAAAAAATATTCACATTTGAGAAGTTGCCAATTTTGCTTATGAGAATGATCAAAGTTGTTGCCAATTAAATTTCTGTTAACTGACTGATCAATGACTCAGTTCTGAGGTGAACAGGCATGGTGGAAGACAAACCTGCAGGAAAGTTGACCACAGTCAGCTGATTGGTTCTACTTCAGCTCCCATCCTTTTAAACCTACTAAACTACTGTATATCAAAACGTGTTTCTATTGCGTTTAAAATCTCCCTCGGGTGCATGCAGCCCACACCAGGCACCTGCTCTGAACCCCCACATTAATCTACCTTTACCTAAATGTCACAACACACACAATGGAGGCTGTTGGCAGCAACGTGAGTCATCTGTGCCCTGGCCTTTAGCCAGTTAATCACTGTTTACTGTAGCTAACTGACCGCTGCAGAAGCATTAAATATTTTTTTAAAAACACTAACCCAAAGCAGCCAAACTGAAGGAGCCCTGCAGACACACCCTTGTGAATGAAGCAATAACATGAAGCATGTTTATAAAATATCATATTCTGCTGCGAGAACAAACCCATGTCTGTTAATAATTGATAAGACAGCTTGCTTGGTGTGTTTCATTCGTGCGGATCTATGATGCATTATTAACAAACGCATCGGGCGTCTGTAAACAAATTCACCACATGGCTGGAAGCAGAAATCCACAACAATATGGCCTCTGTGTGAAGATGCTCCGATGGTTTGGCCTGCCAGTGATGTGAAGGAAAATGATTCATCGTTGGCAGTTGATATATCTTTGTCGTTTTTGCTGCGCAGGTACTCAAACCAGGCACGTGTTTGAGTATAAATCCAGACACCTGGCTGGTCTCGGTTCGTTTACCTGTGCCGTCTTCAAAGCGCAGTTTGATAGTTCCGTCTCTCCCGATCCTCACATCCCCGGGTCCCTCAATCCTCCTCGGATAGTCGACCGCTGAAGCTCCGGCAGACTTGGAGCTTTTCCTCCGCTGCCTCTGCGCTAAAGTCCGACAGCACTGGTAACAGACTGCCCACGCCTGCTCCTCGTTTATCGGCTGGCTGTACAGTTTGAGGATTTCTTCCAAGGAGACCTCAACGGCCCCGTCGCCGCAGTCCATGTTCACGTCCGCGGCGTTCAAATCGGCTGCGAATTCCCGGAGAGCGGTCGGCGAAGGCAACATCCCGTCGTCAGTCCCCGGTCGCTTGGCCATCTTCACATCATTGTAACCACATAACGTGAAAAGAGAAGAAATGAACGGGGATTGTCTCTTAATATTTCACTCAGCAACACAGAATCCGCCGCCAACCTCCCGATCAGCAGTTACATCTCCGGTATGAACGCAGAGCAACGGCTGAGCGACAGATAGCTGACGGCACGTTCCGCGTGGTCTCAGTGCCCGTCCGGTCAATCAACTTCAGCTGCAAGCGGAAATCATCATCGCCTTCAGGTGTGTAGGCTAAAGTCCATGGCTGAAACCGAAGACTATTTATGTGTTTGATAGATTTCTTATGGACCGATGATAGAGTATTTTGAATATGCTTTACTCTTTTCTTGTGTTCTGCTGTTCTTGTCTTTCATCTTTATTTTGTACATGTAGCCCTGATATGGAGAGTTTATGTGTGTATAGCCCGCTGTTAATGAAGGCATATGATCTCTAAAATAAAATAAAAATAAAATGAATTAAGTCCATGGTTGAATCCCGATCTACACACTATGGATTCACACAAGGGCTTAGGGCCAAGGGTGTTGAGGGGGGAAAGGGGAATAAAGCCTTAAATATACTCTAGAGAGGACCCGGGCACGGACAGCTGGGACCCACGGACACAGAAAGTATAATCCTTGCCTGCAGGGTCCTGTGTAAGGAGGGCCCATACAGATACTTGAACAAGATGCGGGGTACCTTATGGTACCATAGAGAATGTTTATGTGCTACGCCCCTACTTACGGCTGTCCCACTGTCAAATGTCAAGTGCACAATGTGTCTCTAGCAGACATTTTGAGCTCTTCATGCACACTTTCCATAAGTCCGCATCTCTGCAGACTTGCCTGAGGGAATAGTGCATTTGTGGAGATTGGTATTGTGCCAAAATGTTGGACAAGTAGAGTGAGTGTTCCTGGGGTTAGAATTTACATTATAATTGTGAAATAATTCCATTTTATGCTGTATTTTATTTCTTATCCACTACATAAATAGTCTCACAATTCTCTTATATTGTCTAAGGCATTAGAATGTACATACTTTTTATAATGTCATCTCTCTAATTTCCATAAATTTCCTTTTTATTTATTTATTTCAAATAGTTTTTTATCTCTTTTTGTTACCTCATGGTCTGTATCTTGTGCTGCTGTGTGATTTTCCTGCAGGAAGACTAATTTTATCTTATTTTACTAAACCTTTCAGATTAAGATTTTAAACTATACTAAACATAAAGGTATGATACAAGCATAGTTAATGAGGAATCTACCAAACAGAATGCAGTTACTTTTAACAGTTAAAAACAAGCTCACTATCATCCATCAACACTAAATGCTGCTTACATGATAATCAGTAAACATAATCAATTATTACAGTAAATATAATAATATAATTCTCTGACAGTGTAAGGGGCCATTTTGCATTAAAAGGGGACTAACTTTATTTTTGATACTTTAACTGTTAGTGTTTAATTTTGTAAATGCAGAACTTGTTCTTGTTATTGAGTAAATTTGTACTGCAATATTACTACATTTATTAAGCACAATTAAAAGATTGTTATATTTCTTTCACCACTGGTAATTATTAATATTAAGTTGAAGTTCTTCTGATCAATTTGGAAAGTCGGCAGCTTCCTATACTCATCTAGCTCTTCACATTTTCTTTACCAGAGCTCCATCTTCTGCTGACTGTGATGTAGCTCTAGTCTGATTATCAAGATGTTTTATACCAGTGTACTGAACATCAGTTGTCTTTTACTAATCTTAGGCAGTAACAGTCAGAGTTTGCAGACTATTGTCTGCTCTCTAATATACCTGAGTCCCAAATCCTCCAAAACTTCAGCAAGGTGACTGTTTTATTTAATTGGGAAAAAATAATGGAATATTTTTTGTAATGTTCTTAATCTAATATTCATTCATATTTTCTATAGGGATTTTGGGCTAACCTACAATAAATAAATAGATATAAACCAAAAGATAATACAAAAGTTTTAAAAAAAGTTGGTTTTGTAGTAGGCCCAGTTGTAGTGTTAGCAAACATAAAATTAGCAAACTGTTGTCAATTCATGTGATAGTGGTCTTGGTAAATGGTAAAACCTGTATATCCGAAAATATTTAACAAGGTTTTTTAGCTATATAATCACATCCATGAATAAATAGAAAATAACACAAAGCATTGGTCTATCGATGTAGGCTAATTCATTCTGCTAAAGCTGACAAGAATGACAGCACACATCACTTCATTCTGGGTTTCACAACTCAAGATGGGGACACCAATTTTAATTAAGAGAAGAAAAAATGTGGTAGGTCCTCTGTGTTAAAAATGTTTTTCATCGCAAAAGTTGGCCTGTACACATTTCACCATCATCACCCCTGTGAATCATCAAAAACTCTTGACAAGCAACAGTTATCACACGCAGAAACTGAACTGAACATCCTCTTTTAAATCAATGGTCACCTATAACTGGTTGCTGTCAAATCCTCATGAGGTCTTCAATTAGGAAGCGCCCAGCTGGTCAACACCGCCATCTGCTGACCATAAATCTCACTTTGATGTACTTCATAGTGCAGTTTTTCTATTTTCATGTGTGTGTACCAAAGAGGTAAAATGCTTTATTCCAGACAGCTTGCTTTTGATCATGTTTAGCTGAAGACATTTTGTCACCGATGCCAAATTGATTTATACATGCAGATCAGTGTAAGCCACACAAATGACACATCATAATAAAGTGTAAGATCATATATAACATAAAAGAAGATTTAAGATTGGAGAACACATAACACTGAACAAAGTTTTAAAGAAACTAACTCAAAGGGAAAACAGGAGCAGTTCAGATCAGGATGAATTGTAGGCACATGCGGGTGTGTTTGTTTCTTTATCTTGCAAAAGGCTGGAAAAGTCAGACAGTCTTCAGCCTTCAAGCGTCAAAACCTCCAAATCTCAGTTCTTAAACAGCACTTCAGGGTCTTCTAAATGAAAATCATTTACAGCATTGACTGAGGTTAAACAGTATAGTCATTGATTCCCACACTACTGTTTTTCATTCACAACAAAAGGAATATACTTGCACAAAGAACTGAAGCAAATTCTTTAAGAAGGCCCCACACAGACAACATTTGATGTGCAGATAGTGATTATCATGTGCATATGGGGCGGTCTGTTCTTGTTTGTTTTTTTTAAATTGGCTTAGCACAGTGACACATTCCCTGACCAGCACCATAAGCATGGGAGAAAAGCATGGTGGAGTGTGCACACCGTTTGTGACCCACTCTCTGCTTCACACATGCATTTGCAATGGCACAACAAAGATGCAGCATCCCGAGATCTTTGGATGGAGAGATATGCAGGTGCTTCTGTTGTAAAATCGCTGAGATCAACAGCCAAGATCTTGCAAAGTCACTAGCAAACATCATCCACACACTTTCTGTAAATCACCGTCCCATCTTCTGGTGAACCGCCCACAGCTCTGGCCATCTTCCTCTTCACAGAGTCGCGGCTTGTCTTCATCTTTCATCACACACATTCCCAGGTTCAGCGTCTCCACTGTTGTTGATATTGACAGGCTGCCCATCCTTAGACAAAGCACTGGCATCCTTTGATGGCCTCCTTTTGGAGTCACGGGTGGTTTGCTGCAAAAAAAATGTAAAATTTTGAATGTCACGTCATTTAAATGTCACCACTCCGGACAGAGAGCGAGTGGGCAAAGACGCCCAACCGGGCTCTGAGTCACTAAAGCTCTCCCCATAAGTGGAAGGTTAAACAAATAAAACACAACAGTCTAGGTTTCTGAGTCGCTGAAAATGTAATTTCCAAGGTCAGGAGTACGGAGTAATTTGTTTTTATAGATCTTTTTGAACGGTTAAAAGTTTTATAAAGAACAAAAAAAAATTACAACTCAGTCCTCAATAAATATCCCAAACTGAATTTAAAACATGCAGAATAAAAGTGTCCATACAGTTTTATCTGTATGTCTTTTTCTGTGTCAATTTTATTAAAGCCTTTTTAATATATTAAAGGATTTGGAGCAGTGTCTGCACTTAATTTCTTTTGTGCAGTTAGCACTCAAGATAAAAGATTAGGCAAACTGATTGTTGGAAGAAAATGTTATGGTCTATATTTGCCTATGTTCCAGAATTCATAATATTTTTTTATTATATTTTTAAGTTATTATATTTTCAGTGTTCACTGTTTGTACTTACAGCTGCAGAAATTTTGACAAAATTGTCTTTGAAAAAGACACTCAAACACGCAGGAAAATTGTTAGGCTGTTAAACTTGTTAAACTGTCAATTATAATTTTCCGGAGCCCATCTTCTTGTTCCTCGTTTTATCCGATCATCGATCGACACTAACACAAACATTCACTTTAGTTTACTAATTGACTGAGAATTGACAGCCCATGATCAATCTAGTGTTAATGTTTCACCTAAACATTTAGTCAATAAAATGTCAGAAAATAGTAAAATAAATATCCATCGCAAGCTTGAAGACCCCAGAGTGACTTCTTTGAATTGCTTCTTTTTTCCAACTTGCAGTCCAATACCCAACTATATCCAGTTCTCAGTCATATATGAGGAAGAGAAGCAGCAAATCCTCACATTTCATCAAAACAGTTCACTTTCTGTTAATCAATTCAATTCCTGTTCGGCTCTACTCCTCAGTATATAGAGTAACTTATTATCCATCCACATAATATGTAACATATTATGTATTCCAGCTTTCTTTTCACTGCCATGCTCTCCTGCGCTACTTGTACCCCAACCTAACTAGTGCACAGTGGCACTGACAGGTATGTGCTGTAGCTACTGTTCAGTTGTTGTCCAGCTCCAGCCTGTGAATAATATTGTTGCTTATCTTTGTCTATATTTAAATCTTCCTGAAACATCTGCCTGTAAATGTAGAATAACTATGTGTATCAGTGTTTAGTATTGTTATCTTTAACTATTGTTTAATCTGCTGCCTGATTTTGATTTGTTTTATGTGCAACTCTTCATGCTGTCATCTTGGCCAGATCTTTCTTGGAATAGAGGTTTCTAGCTTCAGTGGAACTTACCAGCTCAAATAAAGGTTAAATAAACTAAATAAAAATGCTTGATGCACTCTGTATAAATATACTGAAAGCTACCGACAAGTGCAGTTTTTACGAAGGTGATACCAATTCTGCAGAGCAACCTGGCAGACTGATTTCCAAGGACTGCACATGTAATTCACGAGGACAAGCGCAGTTTTGTCATGCTGCCTGTTCTCACAAACCTGCAAGTCACCATGTGTGCAAAGACAGAGGCTGCTGGTGTTCATATTTAGCAGTCACACATGCCAATGCCTGCTGCCTACCAGCAACACCTACATCACTGAGGGAGCGTCTGGGTCTCCTCTGGTGGTTGGAGCCAGTGGATGTGAGGGCCTGCTTCCCACACTGGGTGCCTGTGTTCACCATCCTCTTCTCCCTCAGACTGGTCTCCAGCGCTTTACCTTTGGACAACAGTTTAGGGGTCTGGTTATCATTTCAATACAAACACACTCGCCTTCCTTCAAAATTAAGGCAATAACAGAGATGGTACAAAACTGCTGGCAGGGAGTTGACAGCTGGTAGTAGTGTTTTGAGTGGTTTCCTTAGCTTTTCTTGTAAACCCTATTAGTAGTGTTTCATCATTTTTTTTTTTTGACCAAAACACCTTGTATTTTGAATGTAATGTGGCCTATGGTGCATGCAATGCAAAGACGACGGAGATTCTTACTGTTTGCTACTGTTAAAGAGGTCTCCACGTCCGTATTCGTAAGCCATGTCGATTCCGTTTCCCTGGTCCAGCTCTCATGGTACCTCGGCTCGATGATCGCGTCAGCCCGACTCCCTCCGCAACCCATCGGGAAAAGCATCCACGGCAGGTGCAGCTCACACGGGCTAAACACGGATAGGTCTGTCGCACAACGAGCGCGGCATCCTCGCCGGATCTCTACTGCAGCTCTATCCGTGTTTCCCTTCCCATCATCAGTGGGCTGCTGCTGAGTGATCTTACTCTTCACAGACAGCAGCTGTCCAGTATTAGCACACTCCAGAGCTATCTGCGTCATCCAGAGAGGGAGGGAGGGGAAGGAGAGGGAGGCAAAACTGCATCCAGTCTGACCCCTGATTGGCCGTGAGAGAAAACAACTCCAGCTAGTGTCACCATCACCATCATCATCATCATCATCATCATCATCATCATGCAAAAATGCACTTATGGGCTACCAACCATAATCACGGAAACACTGTAGCCCCCCTTTTTAGCATTTATAAACCCATTTATTAAATGTTTTATAGCTTATTAATGCAGGGTGACTTTATTGCAAAATATACTTTGCTCTTTGTTCTCCTCAAAAATGATTTCTGGAGAGTAAAATAATCAAAAAGAATTAAAAGAGGTTAGATTAAACAAAACACAAAAACTCAAAATCACTCATTACCCTTTAAATGGCAAAATCGTGACTTCTGGCTTTATTAATGGTTATTAATGCATTCAGGTCAGTTAGAAGACATAATTAAAAAAGTAGCCTAATGGGTTGCCAGGTTGGGAAAAATCCCTCTGGAAGGTATTTATCTATCTTGGTAATAATGTTATTATAAATGTTAGTAGGCCTACAAAGTTAATACATTAATGGAGGTTCAGGAGTTTTCCCTTTCTAATAAGCCACTATATCTGCTGTTTTAAAATGCTAATACTGTAAATAGAAGATAAAGTTAGCACTATCAAAATTAGTGAATACACATTGCTTCATGACAGCCAAACATAACATGATAAATATCAAGTTAACAGTGAAAATGTAAGATGAATTGAAAGAACTAAATGAAAAACCACTCTACTTACATACACACATATACGTGTACAACATAGACTGTTTTTCAGATGCCATTCAAAAGAAGATACTGATACTTTAAAAGTTGGAGTTCAGCATGCCATCAAGGGGTTTTACAATAATCCGTCAAATCTGCAGTTGCAAATATCAATAGATGGATTTTGGTTCAAATGCTCGACAAACCTTTCCCAGAGGGGGGTCATTCTTGGTCCATTGCAGCAGCCTTCGTGAATAATCAAAGAGCTGAAAAGGAACAAAGCAAGTGACCAGCCAAAGATCATTTTTATGACTTGGCCACCCCAAAGTTGTTCTAATTAATGCCTTATACCCAAAAATCTTTAATTTAGAGTGTCTAGTGGAGAAATGTCAAGATGTACAAAATATGAAAAGAAAATTATTTCCTTATTAAAACCATAGTCCTGATCTTGAATGGTGTCCAGTAGAATTGATTTTCTAGGCTTCTCTTACTAACAGGCTTTTATCTTTATACACCTTACATGGGACTGACAGTGAGCCAAAGTCCGGTATATTTCACATAGAGTATTTATTTTTCACATTTATTTTAAATATGTGGTTCAATCTTCAGATATACTGATAATACAGTATTTGCACATAGACATATCATTACTTTTCTCAAACTGCTTAATACACAGAAATTATAGGAGCATACAATCAGCAAACATATTGCTTCTTTATACTGTAAAATGACCTGTCTCTGTATTTCATAGGATTATAGCTTGAGTAAGGGAAACGATGATCAACATCTACTTGTGAACAGACAGTCCTTACATGGAGCTAAAAACACATCACTTTCAAAAACCGAACAAACAAAAACACATTCACTGATTTTAGAGGCTTTAAATAAATATTATATTTAACATATATTTATCTTCCTCGCTATTTCCCCCACGTGTACCGTTTTTGTTGCTTTAAACAAAGTAGGGGTGACTGGGGGAAAAACAACAATAAAAATGCAGTATTTTACATGTCCTTTGATGCCATGAGGGAATGTCAGCCATTTTGTTAGGCATAAATCTGGAAAGCTATTTACTTTTACAGCATGGTACAAAGAGGAAGTGACAACAAAGAAGAGGGACCGCATTTGTCAACTTTGTTAGAACAGAAGTTCCACAACTTATTCAATATGGACCCAGGAATGTACCAGGCACATAAGAGAGGAAAAGAGGATCAGAACACAAAAATGTTCGGGGGATAAAACAGGTACAACAGGGTGGCAGTGGAAATAAATTACAGCTTGGTGTTGTGAACATGTCACATCAGAACACAATATATCTAGACTTTGAACTCCAGCAGGTTGCAGTCGATCTTGTAGTAAACATAGGGGTAATACTCCTGCTGGCTCAAGTTCAGCCCTGGGATGTCCATAGCAGCCTGCAGGCACAACAGAGATACACCAAGACAAAAAAATTAAACCCACACATCTTTCTTGTTTGTCTCCATATTTCAGTATTTTTCTTTTATGACAGTTAGTTCCCTTGAAAGTTTAATGATACAACTGTTTTGTTTGTTTTCTTTTCACTAGAAATGTATTTTGTCTTCACGGCTACTGAGGTGATACCTGTCAGGCCATACACGAGGGAGGATGCGGTGCAGCAAATGAGGAATGGATTTACAAGGCTATAAGGCTGTCCCTTTTGTTCAATATGCATGAAGTGGCGATAAAACGATTTAGGAGCTTACCATACCCTCCTTACTTCTGGACATAAAGCAGTACAATGTTCCCTTGCATGATGAATGATTTCTGGGCTTCTGTAGGACTGCCTCAATCAAAATCAGTACCTTTTTTATTGTCCCCAATGTGGTCCGCAGTCAGGTGGCATCAGTCAGTAATATGTACAGACATCAGTCACATCCAGTTAAGAAGATGTATGTTAAACAGGCCTAACATAAAGGGTGATTTTGTCCCCCATCCTGAAGCAATAATCAGGACATGCCGGGATAGATTCAGTCTTCCTAAACACCTGGGGCCGTATTACTGAAAGTTCCTATCTTAACTCTTAAGTTAAGATAGGAAGAGTCTAAGACAGGATTTTTCTCAATTTGGTATTACAGAAGCAAATCCCAACTAACTTTAGGAATCTTATCTTATTTCATCCTATCTTATCTCAGCTTAGGAAATCCTAAATACTCAATCCAACATCGGTTATCAACTTTTATGTCTGTTACCTAGCAACCCATGCCACTTTTCTCATTTCGCCAAGCTAAACAGCTTTTAATTGCTATGGTATTTTTTTAATGAAACATACACTGAAAATGGAGCACACACAACAACTATCATTGTACTTCAAGTCAGATGACTTAGAGGTGTTTGTAAGCTCCTCCAAGAAATCCAAATCCACATAACACTTAACTCAGGAGATTAAGGAGAGAGAGTGGGGTAAAATATCCAGCATCCAGTGGGGAGTTGATGCTCTTAAAAAGAAAATAAGTCCATTTACAGTGACATGAAGACACAGGCAACTGTAGTGTCCAAAGAGCAGATGAAACCGCTAGTTGCCCCTCCTGTGTTCCCTCACTGACCCCGGCAGAAGGCTACTCTTATTGGGAAAGTTAATAATGACAGTAAAAAAATAGGCTAATAATAATAATAATAATAATAATAATAATAATAATAAAGGCTGCAGGCTAACACCATCATGTTTTTCATGTATTTCTTGAATTTAACGATCTCCTTCTATAAAAGACTTGCATTAGGATCCTTTTGTTACATCAAGCCTTTACATTGTGGGCCTATACTGACACATTATCTAGCTTTACGTCGCCAACAGCCTTTCTACAAACGAGTGTTTTGTCACCAAACGCATCGGTAGAATCAATGAAGTTCCACCTGTTGACATTATGTTGATTTTGTAAAAGCAATTAAAGAGCAACCATGTGGATTAAACAAGTTAGCAAACACAACCTGGTGGAAAAGTTAAAAAAAGACAGCTTAAAAGTTCTCCTAAAGTTAGGAGAGTTTATTTAAGATTTTACAAAGTTAGGATGCTTCTGTAATACTCTTTTCTTATCTAAAGTTAGGAAAGGAACATTGACTTAAGAAATGTTAATCTGTAATGGCCTTTTTACTAAATCAGTTCCTAAACCTTATTACCATGGTTACCAAGCTGTTAGGATAGGATCTGCCTGTTAGGAAGTTTCTGTAATATGACCCCTGGTTCTTATAAATGAGCTGGATTGAACTTGAGAGTGAACTGGACTTCCTCCAATAATTTCACTCGCCGCTGCGACTGTCAAAGCGTGTGGAGGAGACTCACATCAATGATCGCAGCGCTGCTGTCCAGGTGTTTGTACAAGTCGTACAGCACCTCCCTCAGCTTCTTCATGTTCTTTTTGTTCGGCTGCAGCAGCATGGCCTGGAAGTTCACTGGCAGCCCATATCTATAAGAAACACAACGACCATGTCAGGCCATCCTCAAGGACATTAAACAAATCTTACATTAAAAGGATGAATGCACAGATGAATGGAAGCCCTAAACTTGTTGTTACCAAACTGTGTCTGCGCCAGTCTGCTAGATAGATGAATTTCGCATAGTTTGGTTCATGCCAGGTCTTAACTTGCTTACCTCAATACGGACTCCACAAAAACACGCAGGGCTTTTATGTGGATCCATGCGATGAAGGCTTCGCTGAAATTCACTTTCAGCCATCGTACCAAAGGCCCCTGGGTAGATGGAAACAGGATTTTAAGAATTTCTAAGAAAGATAACATACCTGTAAACTCGCTGAAATGGAGCACTACCATTTTGGATGTTTTTTTTAATTAAATGTTCCTTATGAATTATCAGTAAGCATAATGTAAGATTTATATAAATGATCATTGGTTCCATAATCCACACAAGCCGCAGGACTGTGTATGCTCATATTAAACACAGACTAAGAAATAAACATTCGTCTGGGTAGCACTCTTTCCCCTTACAGACCGAGCTCCGTGAAATTCTTCCCTCCCTACTTAGTCACTAGCACAGTTTGTGAAGAAAACAGCAGCCGTACAAACTGTTTCTTCTTGTCAGTGGACAAACGTGTCATCTCTTCTTTGTCTGCTTTCATCTCCTCCTCATTATACTGGAAATCACGAACTGTAAACCTAGGTCAGGACACACAGTAGAGAGCACACAATTGGCTGTCAGCAAACACACACACACACACACACACCACACACACACACACACACACACACTCAAGTGGCCTCTTGATAATGGGCTAAGTGCATACAAACACACAGAAATATATCCATAAACACACTCTGATGTGCTAAGTGGAGGGACTGTCGAGTGTTTTTTACAGCATAACAAGCGAGTTCCTGTATTTATAAATATGTAGCCCAATACAATCATTGGGTATCACTACTATTATTTGTCTGTGGTTGATTTCCAGGAATAAATAAGGATACATAAACACCATTCATGGAAAACACAAAAAGGAAACATATGGAATTAATAACAACGGCCAAAACTGTAACTTAACTGAAGTACACATTGTTAACAGATCATTTTCTTATGATAACACCAAAATGAAATAATTTACTTGTTTTCTCTGGCCTTGTGCTTGAAGTCATCTATAGCCTTCCTGAAGAGAGTGACACTGAACAGGCCACTGTCTTGGTCTTCAAACAGCAGCCTGGAGGGGAGGACATTGTGATACACACCGTGTGTTGGACACATGTCAGCAAGCTTTCACATACAAAACGACACCATAGGGTTATGTACTTTAACTTAAGTAAAATTTTTAATGCAGGACTTTTACTTGTAACAGAGTATTTCTACACTGTGGTATTCCTAGTTTAACTCAAGTAAAAGATCAGAATACGTCTTCCATCCCTGACAAATAGCATCATGTATTTGTCTTTGCTAAATATCTGGTGCTACAGCCCTCCAGGTAAGGACGGGTTATGTTAGTAAAATGTTGCATGTTTAATTTGTATATTGCAATATTGATACACGTTGTGATAAAGAAAAGCTTTACATTCAGTTAAGAAACCCTTTATAGATAAAATAATCATCATCACTGGGAAAGTCTGTTGCTGGTTATTCAGTGATTTATAAAATCACAGAACTTAATGTTGCAAACATCTTTTATATCTTTATATCTAACATTAAACAAAATAGCCCTGTTCATTGGTTTTGCAATATTTCTCACAATGGCCCAAAATACCCAGAGGTATTAAAGAGATTGTTGCCACAGTATAACATAATGGCAAAATGTCATCTCACACCATATATCATGGGTTCAAATATTTGGGAATGCTTGCAAAATTCCTTGCTTTCAAAAGAAAAGCACAGTTTGTATCCCCATTAATACAAATTATGACAAATAACATCAAATTGATCAGAAACACAGAGTAGACATTGTTAATGTCGTAAATGACTGTTGTTGCTGCACTTTTAATGGATTTGTAATGGAATATCTACAGAGGCGTACAGAGGCCCATTATCACCAACCATCAGCCCTGTGCTCCAATGGCACATTGTGTTTGCTAATCCAAGTTTATCATTTTAGACGTCGTATAGTAAACAACTCAAATCATCTGGCCATCATGACGAAAGGTCAATTGCTTGCTGTGCAATTCCTATTCCTATATTAATATGGGTCAGTTGCTTTTCACAGTTTAACCATTAATGTTTTCATATGTTAAGTAGTCAATGCTAAACCAACTGCAGACACAAGGGTGACAACATAAGAAAGCAAGGCATGGGTTAGAGACAGTTTTCAAGAAAACAAGATTTTAAAATTGTGACGTTATTGAACACGAACTACCGTCCATGCATAAAACATGGCTACTGACACTGGGCTGCAGTGGCAGAGTAGAAACACTGTATATCTGTCACACACAAAAGTCATCTTCCTGTGGTGGATCATTCACAAATTGGGCAAAATAAATAAACTGATTCATCTAGTCTAGTCTAAGTCTATCCTTACTTAGTGGAGCGTGGCACGACCATTTCTGACAGGGTTTCATATGTCTTCTGCCAGTCAGCATAGCTTGTCCTGGTGAGGGTGGAAAAATAACAGCAATGTATTTTACATACAAAAAAATACCAATGCGGATATTTGCAGTGCATTCAAATATGACCATTTTCATGACCAAAATGTATTTAGTTATGATGCCGCAGGGACACTGAAAAAAGTGAAATTCTTTTCATAGTTTGTCTTCTTAAGTAAGTGTGAGGTATCCCACGTAACTCACACCCTTTGAAATGCACTTATTAAAATAACATCGATGAAAAGAACATTTATACAAAATAAAATCAGTTTTCAGACAATTTTTATTTAGTTGTAGTCAAGAGGGAACCTTCATGATATCTGCCATGGACAGAATGGCATTCCTACCTCACCAAATATATAAACTGAATACATTGATACTGATGTAGATTACTTACTTTGGGACAACCACCAACATTGTAATCAAATACTCAGAATCCAGTACAAAGTCCTCTTTCTTCACTATGTCCGCCAAACTCCTGGTCAACAAGCTCCCCCTAAAGGAAGACACATGCAGTTCAGATTGTCAGGCAACTTGAGTCCAAAATGTATGATGGTTAGTGCACAAAAATTTAACCAAAATATTTTAAATATTTCAATCGCATCTTCTTTAGTGATGCACATGAAAAAAGTTGTACATCTAAATTTTGGTAAGAACAACTAGTGTCAAAGTTCTTGAAGCTACAGCAGGAGCTCAGGGACAGGGTGCTGTGTAAAATGTATATTATTAAAGGGGTATTAAAAGGGTATGAGGTTATATCATTCTGTTGTACAAGAAAATAACCAGCGATAAAATACAAGCTAACTGGATGTGATCAAGCTAAAAGTGCTACACTATCAGCCTTTAGACAATACTTCTGTAACCAAACAACATTCAGAGTATTCATTTTATTATTATTACATTACTTACGCATTCTTCCTCTCCAGGTTCTGCAGGTTTCCCTTCAGGTTGTTGTAGGCTGAAGCTCGAGCCTTCAGGTCATTGTCTATCTGAGTTGCTTGCTAGAAACCAAGTAGGAGAGAATGAATACTACTAACTATATGTATATATAATTGGGGATTTTTGCCATTTGTGTTTTTGTGTTACTGGCTGTGTTTATTCTCTGTAGCCATAGTGTGTTGCACTAAGGCCTCGCGTGTAAAAGTGATCTTAATGTCAATGATATTGTCTGATTAACATAAAAAATATATTTGCAAAAGCAGGACAATAATCAAACAATCAAAAACAATAACTATCTTTTACATGTGAGCAGATTGTCCAACATACCTTGGAGATGATCTCGGAGATGTTTTTCAGTGACTGTTTGATTGGATACTTGGCCATGTCCCACTGAAATCTGGTGATGTAGGTGACCAGGTCAACTGTAGAGAGTTAAAATATAACAGATTAAAGCAGTGTGCAAACTATCCCACTGCTTTCGGGGGAGCCCCTCTCACATGGAGGGGGTGGGGGTGGGGGGTGGGTGCAGACTGTGATTTTTACTGCTGAATCATAAATTCTGCAAGCATGTAGGCCTGGCTGCGAAAGTATCAGGCATGTTTGTCTTATTATTCTAATTATAAAAATATAATTATTATAATATTATCATATGAAGCCATTTTGTACAATTAAGCTTTACACAACAGCTCTTTGGACCCGTCCTTTCTTTTCTCTGTGAGAGGGAAAAATTGTGAAAAGTTGCGTAACGCTGCAGAGAGCCCCCAGCTGTAATAGTGTGTAATATTCATCCAGCCAAACGAACGATCACAAACCGTTCACAGCGCGTCAGCCGTACTATCGACACACCCTGTATGCTGACAGTCTGTGATCGTTCTCTCTGGCTGAATGAAGTCTGCCGCTTCTGAATTTTTAGACACTCCCCAAAATATCACAAATCATGCTTTTAGGGGAGCTGATGTCCTCTTTAGGGGAGCTAAGCTCCCCCTGGCTCCCCCGTAGTCTGCACCCTGGATTAAAAACATCAGCAATTATCACCTCCATTTCCACGGTATAGAATAAAATAGAAAGGATCTTTATTGTCACTGTGTGTATAAAATAATTCAAATCTCTTTGGCAGCCCTTGGGCAGTGTGCAGCATAAACACAAATTAGATAAATAAATAAAACAAAATATAAGCAAACATAAATATAATAATATAAAACAATTTATAGAAGGCAAAATGATAAAAATGACTGCATATGTGAATACACAGTAACCCATCATGTCTTTCTTCACTCTGGCAACCACTGAAGAGGTGAAAGTGCCCAGGCATCAGTCTGATGATTATGTTAACAGTGATTACCTCCGTTAGCAAGCAGGTTTTCCTGGACTTTGTCTCGGCTGTCCTCCAGGACATCAGACATGTACTGAGCGACCTTTTTTCACCACACTGAGACACGACACGGGGTGAGGAGAGGAGTTAAGAGAACAGCATAAGGGGTAATAAACACAAGAGAAACAATAAATGACAAGGAGAGTCAGAATTGTACTGAAATGTGACATGTGTTCACCACAGAACTGAGCTCACGAATCTCCTACTGCCCAACAAATACAGAAGGCCTTTTTCAAATGCTTTCAACTAAGAAAAAACACATAGAGGTAGGTCTTGGTAATTGCAAAATGTACCTTTCCACAAAAGTGTCTAATTTAGCCAGTTCATCCGACAGACCCACTAAGACATCCAGTGTTCCGACCTGTTGGAGGCAAAAACCACAAAATGTTAACTACTACGACCACTCTTGGGTGTATTCCCTGTGGTGAAGAACACGGGTGACTGTTTAACCTTGAGATCAGGGATGTTGAACTTGTTGTTATCAGAGAGGTTGTTGGTGCGCGTGGTGGCCACCATCAGCTTGTCCCACGTCTGCTGGCACGTCTTCTCTCCCGGAGCAGAGATCAACCAGAATTCTGTCATGGCTGCTGGTAAGAGGTTTGTGTCTTCAATGTGAGGAGGTCACTGAGGGTGGAGTAAGAGAAAGAGTATTATTAGAGCTCTGCAGTGACTTGATCCAGGGAAGCTGCTCTGTGGCTGACTATGACTGTGAGACAAAATCAAAAATGCGTCAGCCATCACAAACATTGTTGTACCATGGTAGCTACTCCTTGAACATCTCTGGCTGTATTAAGCCATCGTGTGCGATGTCTCAAATCACTGAGCAGGACTGCTTTATTGTCATTTTGCATTTTTGCATCAGTATCATGAAGTGCTTTGTTTCCCCACTGATATTCTATGAATTCTACTGTATCACAATATAATAATATATATGTATAATACAACAAAATAAAATGACATGTGGTATGATAAAAGGATGTTATCCAGATTTGCCACACCTTCATAGTATTCTAAATATAACCTAGACAACTCAAAATGATGAGAAATGTATATATGTTCGTCTTTCTATGTACTTCAATTCCTACTACTACTTATCTGGTTATAGCCACTTACTTTGGATGTTAATGTTTTTAAGCTAAACAACAATCAACTTATAACGATGATGCCTTGGTATAGATTAAACTACAAAAGTAGCTGACAGAGGCTCCTCCTTAAACTGCTACAACTTTATAATGCTGCTTACATGTTAATGCATCAGTAATAATAATCCAATAATATATTATATAAGACACCATACAATGCTGCATAATGAGTAGCTTTACTTAAGATATTTAAGTTTAATGTGCTAATAAGACTTTATCACAATTTACAACTATATATAGTTCAGAATGTTTTTCCACCAGTGCATAAAATATAGATATACAAGGGTGCAAGTACGCTTATAACATGAATCAGTCATATTGTAAAGCACTCTGTTCCTCTTTTGACTTCTATTTTGCTTCTGATTCATGAACTTCCTCACATTTCCCCATGGTTGTGATATGGAAACTGCACACACACACTGGTCGATTACATCAGTAAAGCACAGGAGAGACAGACAGGTCTCCATGTCTGCTGATTGACTGTCATATGATCAGTTTCTGTGCTGTAGAAGACGTGCTAAAGACGTGCACTGGTCCTTAACTTCACGGGCATCACCTGACTAACAGCTCCTGCGCTTTAGGTTTGACTTGCTAATCATTCTCTAATATAAATCACTGACAGAGAGTGATTTATACCTGGTTCGTATATGGTTAAATTCAGTGTTAGCTTGCTGCTGACATGAGCTTGTTTTGCATTGCAGTCTCACGCTGTCACGACGTCAGTAATCGGTGTATTTTCGTACTTACCGACGTGTTTAATGGCTTCAGTATTTGCTCCGTGCAGTTTAATTCAGATAAATAGTCGCAGCTTCCCATACATATCGCAGACAAAAGCAGGGTTTCGCGTCAATAGTCCTTCAGCCGTCAACAGAGCATTTTACTCACAGTCAGCTGATCAGGCCAGTAGTTGTGCGTCTGCGCAATGCTGCTGCGCACTATGCTGCCTTCACGTGACCGACATGTCCACTCCGCAGGTTGAGTCAGTCACGAGCAGTACTGAGGGTGCTTCTCAGGTCATTTATTTGTCGTTTCCTCGCTCCTCGCTCCTCGCTTGAACCGGAAGTTGTTCCGCTCCGCCATCTTGCAGGCAGTTCCAAAGCTCTTTAGCGAGGATCGAGGAGCGATCTCGCTATGAGCGAGGACACACCAGGGGCCTTTCTCATTTCCCAAGTTTCTGTCTCCTCGACTCCTCGATCCTCGAGCGTGTGACCCGGAAATCGATCTCAGCACGCCATCTTGTAGGACATCTCAATTCTTAAACTGCACATCGAGGAGCGAGGATCGAAGAGGCTTTCTGGAGGAGCTATAAGCGAGGATACATCGGTGTATCCTTTGCGGAAGTCTTTTCAGCCGCTGTGATGTTTACAAGACACGTGAACAGCAGCTGGACCAATCAATGTTCGTATGTATTATTTTAATTTAAATACATGCAAATATACGTTTTGTTGCCTTTTAGTTTATGGTTTTACCATTCAGTGTGTGCTTCCATGGGCGCTGATTTTTTTCAGTACCAGAAAAAGAGATCCAAATTTTTCCTGGACAAATCAATCAATTACTGGTTTATCAAAGAGCAGAGTGAGAATTGGTGCTGGTTTGTCCAAAAGCAGAGCAACAATTGGTGCTGGTTTTTCCAAACACAGGTCAGGTTTTCCTGCTGAATTTGAGACCACCAGAGGATGAATTTGTGCTGTTTGTTTCAGAACAAGACAATGAATTCAAGCTTTCTGTACCACGTGCCAAGGACGGCTGGGATTTAACAGCGGAACAATTTGTGCTGTTTTTTTTCCAAAATCAAAGGAAACATTAATGATGAGTTTTCCAAGACCAAGGCCCATTGCAAAATTTGTACCTGGTTTGTCCGCAATGCGAGCAAAAATTGCCTCTGATCTACCGACAATGAGACAAGCTATCAAAGTACTTTTCTACAGGGCCTGCCTACAAATTACCTCAAACTGTCTGTAGTTCTGGGTAGTTGTGTCCTCATAACTTATTAACTGTCTGGCTTCTAAGTGGTCAATCAGTTGCGCTGCTATAACTTTTTCAATTATTTTAGATAAAACTGGTATAAGTAATAAGTGTATATAATATCTGTAAAAAAAAGTTATTCTATTTTATATGTTACTATATTTTAATATTTCAATCCACATTTAACTCTGTAACATGAAGGGAATACAAACATTCAAATTTGGTGAAAAGTTTGGCTTTTCAAAGAGCAGAGCAACAATTGGTTCTGGTTTATTCAAACTCAGATCAGCTTTTCCCTCTGAATTTTGAGACTACCAGGTGATGAAATGGTGCAGTTTGTTCCAGAACAAGACACTGAATTCAAGCTTTCAGTACTACGTGCCATGGATGACTGGGATTTAACAGTGGGAAATTTGTGCTGCTTTTTCCAAAATCAGAGAAAATATTCATGATGATTTCTCCAGGACCAGGACCCATTGCAGCAGATTTTTCCAGAGCAAAAGATAGGATTTAAAGTTTGCATGCCTGGGTTGCCACAACTCACACGCCTGGAATAGCAGATTACCAGAGTGTCTATTGCTATGGCAACCAGGAGCGTGAATAGATGCAGCAGCAGCTAGCTCATCTAAACTTCACCACACTTTTGTTTTGCACTTGTTTTTTATGGCTTTATTGCCGAAACGCTATCACCTGACAGAAATACAGTCAATGTATGAGGAAGACATGGTTTTGGACCTTAGACGATCCACCAGCCAGATCAACCTGACCAGGTACCACAGGGGGTGTGGTGATCACTCAGAGGAGAAAAAGAAAGCCAGGATTGCAGCCATGTTCACCCAACTTGGACTTAAGACTGGTCCGGTCTGGACAAAATGGGACTTATGTTGGCCAAGCAATAGAAATCAGAGACTGATTTTTACAGAGACCTGCCCCATCAGCACCTCGAATCAAGCTCTCGACGGGCTGATCATGTTCCAAGCTGTCAGCGCAAGACTGCAGAAAGATGAGAGGATCTGGACTCTGTGTTTTGCTCTGATGATGGAAGACCATGGTGGGATAATATAGGTGGCATGGTGGCTTAGTCATTCTCACATGTTCACATGGGTTTACCCCGGGTGCTCTGGTTTGCTCCCACACACAAATTAATATAAATCTAAAATATATTTTTAAAATAAATTTGATGTACTATATTATAGGAATTGTTTCCTTTTTCAGTTTATTAATGCCAAACACACTTCTGTTTTGCATAGGCATTAAAGTAGACTTTTGAACAGGGGTGATTTATAAAAGGAACAAGCAGGTTCATACAAGTGTAGTGGTACCAAATACATTCAAATATCACCATGCTGTCATCACAGCCAAATAATGGTAAAGTTGACAAAAAGTGGAAGAATAATCCAGACTCTGACAGTATGGGTATGACACAATACATTTGTTTAGTAAGAAATACAATAGCGTCAGTCTGCCACAATAGCCAGAGACCTGAGAAGTGTTTGTGTGTGTTTCTGTGTATGAATAAATTAGTAGCTGCAGATTTATTACAAAACATTGCCTAAGAATTCACCTGCTTTGACCTTTTCCACAATATGTAATCTTGCAAAGTGAATTCAAAATCACAAGTGAACAATTTTTCTGACCAAAGTTTAGCTGGAGAACGGAGTGAGAAAATGAAATGTCACATTTAAACAGTTTGTCCTGTGACAGCCACGGACACCGTTTTATTTCCCCCTTTTTGTGTCAGAGCATTTGACTTATTGATTGCTGTCAGGAGGTGAAGAGAATTTCAACAAATATAACTCAAAATGTTTCTGAAATAAATTGCCTGCCCTTGTCAAAAGGATTTAGCTCTGGGCTTCAGGCACTTAAGGACATTCACATTCTTTCATTCATTCAGGTCACTGTCCTGGTTGAACTAAGATTGTCTTCCATATCTAATATACTTGAAATAACTGAAGACGAAATCAATAAATCAATAGGAAATTGATTTGCAGCTATTCTAAAAATCTATTTCAGTAATTTTCAAGCAAAAATGCTCTGGTTTGAGCTTCTTAAATGTAAGGAGTTGCTGCTCCACTTTGTCATGTATGACAGTGAATTAAATATCTTTAGGTTTTGGACTTGGTCAGACAGAAAAAGCAAATTAAAGGCATCACCATGGGCTTACAGAAATTATATATAAATATATAAATATATATATATATATATATATCTTTCACAATTTGAAGACAAAACAAATAAACAATTGGCAGATTAATTCATAAAGAAAACCATTACTTGTGGCTTTATGACACATAGCAAAAAACTGCACTAGTTGGAGCTAATTATTTGTGGCGTGGTGACATTTGTATGTAAGCATTTCAATTTATTAATTCTCCTAATCAGGATAAAAGCAGTTGTTGAAAATAGGTGGATGTTTTGTTTGAATATAAACAAAGCCAATGCTCGGGAACATCCAGCAACTATAACCTCTGTTCCTTAAAATTATATGGTTGAATTTCTGCACTGGTCAATCAACTAGCCTGCAACATTACATCCATAAATAAAGCTAGACACTGCCGGGTTAATAAAACCATTAACCCACGTGAGCCTGACACTGACCTCAAGCACCAGTGTTGTCTATTTAGAAACATCAAGCCCTCAGTATATTTACCTTTGAGCGAGCCACAAAACTGTGACTCTCAACAGCCACTGTGACGTACTGACCTATCGAAAAATGCTACCTTATGTGTTCCCATTTCCAATCCCATAAAGGTACAACTCTTACCGTATTATGACGTCTTCTGTTTTTTAATTATATTATAACATCATTTCAGGGTAGCTTTTTTCTGATAGACTAATATCCCCTATCAAATAATGCTTCCAACACAGAATCATTTTATATTGCACCATTACTCACTCCATGTGTAGACCTACTGTAAGGAGATGGGGAGCATGTTGAAATAATATATTATTGCATCTTTATTTAAGATATAAGGGGTAGCATATTCTGATGAGACTAATAATAAATAAATATTTTGATATTGCTGATGATCAACCACTGTGTGACGGCATGCCCAACAGCAAGGTTGCACAGATTTATGGGTGTGGAAACAGGCGACGCTTGTGGGTCATGCGCATGTGCAGAACCACTAAGTAGCACATGTCGATAGGTAGCATAAATCGACAGAACACCTGTACTGTCCATGCAGGTTCACTGTCACATTGTCATGACTTAGTGGAACACATGATTTGAACAGAGCCATCATTAATGTTATTAGTAACACCTGTGCTTTTCCTTTTTGTGTACTGTAAAGGCCTATTGTGAACAACAAATGCATGTAGCCTACTTTGCAGGACATTGTACAATTGAAAAATGGTGGGTATTAGCAATCAGTACTTACTGGGTGACAAACTATGTAATTGAGACAAAATATTTTGGGCATTACTTTATGGATATTTCTTGTTACTTCTCAGCTGTCATATATATTGATATGTCTGCAATGAGCTAATAATGGCAGATATATCTACCAGGCCACTCATCCCTTACACTAACATAAGTTGTATTAATTAATTCTTCAAAAGTAGAAAAATAAATTTTTCTATTTTGGATTTGTGGGAATGCAGGGGATATTGAAAGGTGTTTATTTTTTATTTCTAGTTGCAAAATTCATTTGCTTCCTGAGGACAGTGAAGGCATTTAACTGAACTCAGTGGAACTGAAGCACAAAATCTATTTACTGTTTATAATTTACTGTCCTCATGAACCCTGATGTGAACCTTGAATGACATACTTTGCTTTACATTACATAGAATTATATACCAATTTAGAATAATTATCAAAGCTTTAATTTTCACCAGTCTTGATTAATTGTGCAGCCATTATACAAAACTCTTTTATCTGTTAACTAAAATGCAAACAAATGAACTGAACTTGTTTTTAGGGTCATCTTTCTATGATTTATGGCTCTGCACTTTGTCTTGTATCAAATAGTTCACATAATTCCTTTACAACATACATTGACTTGACTGTTCCAGTTGTTCCAAATAGATTAAAAGCCAGTTATGAGTCCAAATAAAGCTTATTTCTCTGAAGTGAGAAGTGTATGGCTCAATTTGATTAGCTATGCCTGTAGTATGTACCTCCAGGCCATTAGCATGACTGTACAGTGTGAATCCATAAATTCAGTCAGTTGGTCTCTACTAAAAAGCTCAGCCAGCTGAGAGCCAGCAAAATATCAGTGCTTAGTGCTTGACTAAATTGTTGTTTAGAACCCCATGTTTTCTAGGCCATGTTGTGGTCTTGTGAACACAGTGTCCTTTGGAGTGGCTGTCACAGACTAAAGATAAGAGCTATAGGACAGCTAGACAGACAGAGAGAGCCATGCCGTGTGTTGCCCCAGAGTGACGGAAACACAAGTCATACGACTAAGGTGGCTGCAGGCTGAGTTCTTGTGCTCTTTCAGTGTTGTACTGAACTCCTGACCACCATGTCATCTTCCCATCATACTGAATTGCATAAAACATTCATTTATTGCAGTTGAAATAGGACTAGAAGTGAGTGGGACAAAGGCTTAAAGACTAATCAACAAAATATTCAATAAGCTCCTGAATCCTAATAATCCCCCAGGTTCCATGTGACACAAATATCCAACACCTAGACTGAGGCACATTTTGTATGTTTTGTCTTTGTTGTGCCATTGTTTTGAAATTGATTGACTCTCAATGTTTTCATGAAAACACTGTTCAGCATTCACCACTATTTTAAAATGTATGCTTGTATATCTGTGAAGTGGACTGTATGAAATTATTTTGTCTTCTATACATAAATCATCTACTGGAATTGTAGAGAGGTGGAAGAAGTAGTCAGATGTTTTAAAGTGTACCATAGTGCAAAAATGTGCTGTTACAAAAATCCTGCACACAAATTTTTTGAACATGAGCATTAAAAGGATTTAAAATATACTTGTAAAAGTACTCACAAAATGTCCCATTTCAGAATAATATATATTACTGGATCATAATTACTGATGTAATAATATGTATGTGTCATTATTGTCGCAGCTGGTAAAGGTTGGACTCATTTCAATCACTCTGTCTTATATATATCTATATAATCCATTGCTGGGAAGCATAATTCATGATAGAACATTATAATGTTTTAGTTGATTGATATTTTGTATTAATAATCTGAATCTGCAAAGCAACTATTGACTAATGTTGTCAAATAAATATAGCCTAGTGGAGTAAAAAGTACAATAATATCTTCCAAAATGTAGGGGAGTAGAAATAAAGAGTACCATAAAATAACCTCAAAATGGTAGGTTACTTGAGAAGAGTAGGCCTACTTGAGTAAATGTCAGAATCAGAAAGAGCTTTCTTGGCAAGTAATATTTTACATCTAGGAGGAATTAGCTAGACATAAACATACAGTTGACTTAAATAGGTGTAAAAAGTAAATATGGAATAAATAGATACAAGTTATAAAATAATTATAACTTGTAATAATTATAATTTTAATAATAATTAATAATAATGATCACTATGTGTAAAAGAAAAACAAAACATTGTGGCAGTTATTTACATGTATTTTACTCGGGATTTGTGTTGTCCAAACATATTACAGGGAGAGAGGATTTGTACAAATATATAAATATTAAATTGACAAAATACAACAACAACAAAAAATAATAATAATGATTGTGTGCATTATGGAGGTGTTCAGTGATAATGTACTACACTACAGGTGTATTTGCATTGTCCCGTATAAATAAGAGCCATAAAAGTCTTTGCTTGGTTGACTGAACCAAGTGGCCATCTACGGAAAGTTCATGGTTATGTAACTTCACAAAGATACCGCGGGCCGTGTGATAACCGGAAATGCATATTTGGTATGTTCTCAAAAATGCAGAGAGCTGATTGGTGGAACTGAACACCAGGCCCCGCTCACGGACCGTTGATTACTTTTTCCTCTTCCCCTGCTCGGCCTCAGTAGAGCTCCGCCCGTCAACTGATAGAGAAGACGCTGCCCTACCGACGCGCGCCCCTCCGCTAAACATATGGCGACAACAGCCCTCTTTCTTTCTTATATCGTTGTGCCCACTACTCTTTAAAAATTCCGCCGAAAAAGAGAAGACGATTTTCCAAAACATTCTGGCCGTTACCTCACGTAAGTAAAGCGAAACACTTAGGTTGAGTTGCTTGGATTCAGCAGGCGGACGTAACATGGCGGGCTAGTCTTTCTGCCTTCTTCTTGCCGCACACGACAGACCAATTCATTTAATTCTGTGTTTTTGACGTACATTAACGTTACATTTAAAGGTGCTGGTAAATTACGAAGCTATCTCGTCTTCTCATTCTAGTGTTTATTCCTGTGTTGTATCCGTGTTTAGGATTGTTTGGGGGTTATTAACAAAAACAGTGCTAACATAAGCTTCTTCCTTCGACGTCAGCTCAACATGGGCAGCCCTCTCGCTGCCAGGAGTGTCTCAGTAGTGCGTTTCCTCGCGATGAGCGTTTACCATGTTTTACGTTTTAAATATAACACTTAATTACACTTGTATGGTATAGATTTCATTTTTTGTTTTGATGACGTATTAAGATAATAACCTTATCAACATCATTTGTCAACTATTGTGCGCTATTCTCCCTGTCACTGTTTATTATTTAGACAGTTATCGCACAGTTTGGACTCGTTCTGTTTAAAAACGGGCGGCTGAGATCATGATTTTTGTCAGAAATAAAATACTGGGTGTTTATTGGGTTAAAAAACAAGCCACGTAAACGAGCGCCAGAGTTGCTTAACATAACAATTGTGTTAGTGAAATTTTGACCACAGTGACAACAAAAGTGAAGCCATAAATAATGGCGGTTAACTTTGTAATGACATGCAATCAAAATGACTGACTAGCTTAGCCAAAACACAGTCTATTTCTTTTGATTTCGCTTGTGATAAACGTATGGTTCATGTCTTCCTTTTAAAGTGTCTTTATTGCGTATTGAAGTCCAATATGTCTGTTTGTCCCTCAGGGCTCCCCTGTCTCTGCACAGGTGTATGAGTGCTACCCAGAGGGCCTAGGGGCGGCTCTTTACCGGGAGCACTTTGACTTCAACGCTGAGCCACCTTGGGATCCTAGCTGATAGCGGGACAGGTCCATCTCCTGACTTGTCCATGTGAGTAACTCACTCTAACTTGTACACAGGAAGACATATGTTCGCTTTCACACACACACCTGTAGCAAAGTCCAGGATCATTGTGTTCTGGGAAGACTTTGGCCTGAAAACCAGGGCATGTGTAAACAAGTTTGAAGTGTGTGTGTGCCTGGTGGTGGTGGGGTGGGGTGGGGGGGATAAAGTTTTGTTGTTGTTGTTGTTTTTTCCCTTAGGAAGTGATTAGATTTAAGTAAAAGTTCAATGCGGATTCATTTAGTTATTATACAACAAATAATGTGAAATTTTTAAACTTTAAGATCCTGAATGAGTGAAGGCAAACATTTCAAGCTTAGTCTTGGGTTCAGTAAACAGATGCTAGGATGTGTATGGGACTACATTTATGTTTGTGTAGCTGTTTAAACAGTGGAAATGCACGCAGGCCAGATGTGTATTTAATTTGCCTGGTTAAATAGCTGTGTAAAAGTATAGGGCTTGTTGTGATGTTAATTGTATTTCTTTTCTCTCTCCCTCTTTTTCCAGTTTGTTGCATACCGGCAGGACCCATTGGCTCAGTCGTGACCACTTGACTTGTTTATCTGTTCTTTATGATTGTCGGCTTAGCGGAATACGGTTGAGATGAAAGGACTCGCTGACAAACCCAGCTATATCATTGAACTCCTGGAGGGAGGAGTGACCATAGAAGATGTCATCGATGGACACATCTGCGAGCAGGCTCTGGTTAGTTCTGCTTTCAGACCTTTTAATAGCTTAACGTTGCAGTGAAAGAAATTCCCCAAATCTTTCAAAACAAAACGTGTATTGAATTCATGACACTGTCATTAACACACACCCATTTTTGATGTCAATAAACTTCTTGAAAATATGATTTGATTTATATGTGCAATGTGATTTTAGTGGTTTGATCAGTTACTTTGTGTACTCACCTGATCTTGTGTTACTAGGTGGAGAAAAGCGCATTTGTGGTGGGCGACCTCGGTGCCCTGATGCAGCAGCATATCTGCTGGCAGAGTGTATTGCCACAGTTGCAGCCCTACTACCCAGTCAAGTGCAACAGCAGCCCAGCAGTCATTGAGGTGCTGGCCGCCTTGGGCCTGGGCTTCGTTTGTGCCAACAAGGTAAGCTTTAAACTTAACAGACTCCAAATCGGGTAGCTTGGCATATTTATTTTTTTATACCACACGGTGCTTTATCCTCTTATGAAAGTACTTGACCTTTTGGGGCCATTGTATTACAACCACTCAATTGATTACCAGTCAGCTGGTGATTCTTTCAAGTTATGCAACACACGTAGCACCATTTTGATTGTTTTGTTGGGGCTTTCAGACTTTGTTGCGTTAATTTCTCTGACGTGTGTGTCCTGTTTCCCCAGGCGGAAGTGAGCTTGGTGCTGGAACACGGCGTGCCACCAGAAAATATCATTCTGTCAGGTGTTTGCAAACAGCTGGCACACATCAAGCACGCTGCCAAGAACAACATCCAGCATCTTGTGTGCGAAAATGAGGCCGAGTTGTCTAAGATTTCCCGCCTGCACCCTAATGCAAAGTAAGTGCTAAGAAGCAAAACATTTTCCAGAGCTATGTTTAATCCTCATGTACTACTGTAAAATAGAAGGCTGTTAATGGAATTACTGGTTTAAAAGTGAAGCATTTTATTTCTGTTTTGGGCTGAAAAAACAGAAAATTTGAAAAGCATTTGTTATTGTCAAAAACGTATTGAACTTGTTTTCATGACATTCATGTTTTTGTTTCATTTGTCTCTTCTAGGTTGCTGTTGCAGTTGACCACTGAGGCCCACGCAGCTGAGACCAGCATGGCCTTCGGCTTCTCTCTGAAAAGCTGTCGGCATCTGCTGGAAGCAGCCAAAGAGTTGGGAGTCCAGGTGGTGGGGGTTACCTTCCACATCCCCAGCTCCTGCCAAGACATGCAGCAGGCATACACCCATGCACTGTCAGATGCCCGCTGTGTGTTTGACATGGGGGTAAGAACTGTCTGGAAAATAGCTTTCATTATAAATTGATTAGTCAGTAGGAATTTAGTAGATTTAAGTCAGCTGGTTTTTCCCCCTGTTTCCTCAATGCTTTGTTAACTCTTGTACTTTCTTTGTCATTAAGGGTAATGACTGACTGTTTTTTTCTGTTCAGGTGGATCTGGGCTTTAACATGAACATCCTGGACATTGGTGGTGGATTTACTGGCTCAGAGTTTCAGCTTAAACAGGTAAGGGGTAAACTCCTGTGATATGATTGATGATGCTTTAATCAGGCTTTAGAGCTGAAATGTGTCACCATTTGGCCCATATCTGAAGTTATTATTGAATTTCATTGTATCTTTAGAAAGCCTGTCAAATCACAAACAATGTATGTGTTCTGCAAAGAAACCAGAACCTAACTGAACAACACACAAATGAAAAATGCAGTACTTGAAATGCCAAATCTACACTGAACAGATCATTGAAGACATGACCAGTTTAATCAAGGGCATTTTAATTAATCTAGCTAGACATACGTTTACACACAACAGTGATGTAAGATGCCAGTACAAGTGCAACTCTTAAGGGCTGTGCAATTAATCAAACTTTATTGTCAATTACGATTTTGGCTTCCAACAATCAGGAAAACAAGATCATTGATAAAACGATTATTGTGCCGCATTACGTTTGACAACGATGCTTTCGTTATGTCTTGTGTTATAAGTCTAGTGTGCCCTTTTCCTTTACAGCTCTGCCCCCCGCCCCTCCATAAAAGCTCAAAATCCCTCTCATTCAGGCATTCACATGGCCTTGGGTTATAACTGCTAAAACTTGTTAAACAACATTATTAGCTTAAACATATAACATTTTACCCTGCATAAATTAGCTTAGCGGCTAGCAGACTTTTCCTCTATTCATAGTTTAACACATTTCAGCATTATGTAATGCAAGAGGTTGCCGTTAACTCAAGAGTTCACCTGTCACCTGCTAAGCCCACACCCTGTGTCTCATTTGACCCCTAAAGTGTAAGATGACTCAGAAGGTGATCCATTCGGTCGATAACATTTGAAAAGTCTATATCAGCCGCATGTATATATTTTACCCCCATTTACTTTAGTGTAGAGCTAAACCGGAAGTTGATTTGCTAGGCCGGCTAAGTCTACAGTGGACGCTGTAGCGTTAAGGCCAACTAGCATTTGGGGGTGGAATTGCAGAATGACGGAGACACCGACGCACAAGTATAAATGCATGGCTACGTACGTAGCCTGCGGTGTAACTATGCATGTGGGAGTATAAATCAAGCTAGCAGTGAACCTGGGGGAAACACTGTTTGGCATCATCTTGCGCTCTAAGCAGATGTATAATGTTATTGATGTTGGATTACTGTTCTTTTCTTTTCTTTTTTGTTTGAATGAAGCATTCAATTTTTGTATGACGTTTCCTATGTCAATGAGTAATCGTGGTATCAACTATAATTGTGATTTTTGCCACAATCGAGCAGGGCTACTCTGAATGCTCTGCTATCTTTTGTAGCTCAAATATAGGGTCAGTTGCCTCGCAATAACAGCATATGTAAACTGCTGTAAACAGATTTTAGCTTCAAAATCATTTAATGTCTGAAACTAAAGTACCTAAACACTAAACACAGAATGCTTTGCCTTAACTTTTGTGTGCAGGTTGAATCTGCAGTCAGGCCGCTGCTGGATGCTTATTTCAGCCCACTGTCCGGTGTGCAAGTTTTGGCCCAACCAGGCAGCTTCTATGTGGCTCCAGCATTCAGCCTGGCTGTCAACGTGATCGGCAAGAAGGTGGTAACCCGCCACTGGGACAGCCTAGCTCACAGTGAGTTACTTTGTCCTCTGTAGTCCAGTTAAATCTGTCTGTCATACCTCTGTCTCTGCACCCTGACTGTGAACATGTGCAGGCAAACCATTAGGTCTTTTCTGAGACTGCATATAATTATGTTCTCATATTTGTTATCAGTTTTTTTGTTTTTTTTTTTTTTTAAACACGTGGCTGTTGCATAATTGTAACAAAACCACCAGAGGTCCTGTCCCACTCCGATACCCCACTTTGTAGACGAGACGGTATGTTCTACATTTCTGACACGTTCACCCACTGTGTTTACACAGGTGACAGTGAAGATACTGAGTTCCTGTACTACATGAATGAGGGTGTTTATGGTCCATTCAACCGCAAGCTGCTGGGAAAGTCCATCGCTGCCCCGTCAGTGCACAAGGTTTGTAGCCCTCAGAGACATTAGTAAAAAGGTTAATGATGACCCACAGCTGTTTGTTACCCAACTCCCTACCAGAACTTTCCATGTAAATTAGAGTTGTCCATTAATTGCGACAGAAGGTCTTGATCAGTTAGGGAAGAAAAGAGCACTTTTTTTTGTTACCTATTTTGATGGCACTGTTTTCTCTCTCCAGCATGCGCTGTGTGCTGAGGAGGCAGTGTATCCCAGCAGCCTGTGGGGCCCCTCACTGGACCAGCTGGACCATGTGGTGGAGCGCTGCCTGTTGCCAGAGCTTAGTGTGGGAGACTGGCTTCACTTCTCCAACATGGGAGCATGTGGCCTGGAGGAGTTCAGCTCCTCCCAGCTGCCTGTCTACTACACTGTCTCCACCTCTGACTGGTGAGTGTGGAATGAGTTAGCATGTGGAGGTTTTCTACTAATACAACTGTAGTAAGAATATAAAGCATGTAAAGAGAACTGATTCTGATGCTTGGTGTTGCCCACAGGTACGAAATGCAGGAGGCCGGTGTGGCACTGGACAGCGCCATGAAGAATTTCTCCATGGTCCAGTATGGTGCATAACTACCCTCTGCCCCTGTCCCTTATTAAATTGCACAGATCCTCCTTAGCCTCTGCTTTCACCATGTGAGAAGAGGGGTCGGTGAGGTATTTGGGACAAGGGGCTACATTCCAGCCACCATGGAAAATGCAGTGTCCTGTTATTACTTCCAGGAATTTAATTGTTTTTCTTTTTTACCTCATAAAATTGGAAATTGGTTCAATACCTCAAAAGTCTAAAATTTTGATCTGGAAGATGTTTGCTCCTCCCTCTTACGGACAAAATGAAATTTGTCAGCTAAAAGAACTCAGAACCCAGGCTCAAATGACATTATGCAACAAAATGGACGACTCCTTGGAGATGGGACCCCCAAACACGTTTGGGGTGGTTTGTTTCCTAAATCAAATCCAGTTTACAAAATGTACAATTGATTGATTTAAAATCATGTTCTCAATTGATTACCTGTTGAAAGTCGTGTAAATCCTGTGTCTGTTCAACACCAACACATTTTTGTCTGTAGATGATTTTTTTAAGTGTTTAAAAGAATCAATGCCTCATGTGGATTCTGTACTACAGACCCCTCACTTTGCATAGTTTAAATGAAATTATGACAATGATGTAACATCTTTCTTTATTGCAGCTCACCTCAATGCATTTTTTATTTATTGGATTTAGATATTTTGGGGGGCATCTTTAAAGCTCCATCTTTATGTGTGTTTTGCCCAGGTATTCTGCTGTGGCCCATCTAACAGTGTTTTCCTGATAGGATATTGATGTGTTTTTTTTAATGCTACATGGATTAAGTGTGCTGTGATTACCATTTGTGACCTCAGTGGTTTCCCTTTACTCGAAAGGCATGTAGGAACTGCTGTGGGGGATTCTCTGTAGTCTGAGCTACAGAGAAGTTGCATCCACACTAACGCACTCCTTGCCTCTAGCAAAGAGAGGTTAATCTGGTTTAAAATGCACAAAATCTTTTGTAGGTTAAAGAAATACTGTGATGTTTAACAACACAGCCCTGTTTTTTTCAGATCTTCATATTAGTGTCTCTTGCCAAGGGATCAGTCCTTGTTCTCCCAGGATCTGAAAATCCAGCAAATGAGCAATTTCTAAAGCGTGCTCAAACGTAAATGAATCTGTATGTGGTGGATGTGGATTTGCATGTCAATATCCCTCACGTGAAAGACATGCTAGTTGTACACAGACCTCTCTGAGGCAGTGCGAGTGACAAATGACATGCCAGACTGTTCCTCATGCCTCTCTTGAGTCACGAGTGACAGTCTCTTGTACAGCTAAATGTCTCATGTCTTATAAATATTAAAGGTGATCCAACTGCAGTTTTTAAAGAATCCTGCCCTCATGTGTTACAAATGACTAATGTATTAATTACTTGCTTGTCTAAGGCACTAATGGACCATAGCCTGTTTCTGACTGTAAATTGTGCTTGTCAAAGTAATGAAAGTGATTAATTTAATACATTTCTGATTTCTGACTGTTTTGTGTGTGTGTGTGTGTGTGGTCTTTGGAACAGTTCTACATTCCTACACATGTTCTTGATCAAATCTACATAATTCAAACAACATATGTTTCTGATCGGTGGACGTGAGTCTTCGTCTACAGAAGTTAAATGTCTTGGAAACACTGTAATCCAGATTTTGGAGCTGCTAGGGCTGCACAATTTATTAAAATATACAGATTATAGGAGCTGCAATTTTTTTGGGATAAAGGTAAAAATGTGTCACAACATTGCATTATAAATGAAGCATTGTGGTGCTAGCCTATTCATCCTTACAGTTTACTGGTGTTTTAATATGTTTTGACGACGGTATTTTATTGTCCCAAAGAGATTACATCACATTACATCTAAGCCATGGGCTATTCATTTAGATAGACAGCAGAGCACTGCAGCAGCATCTTCAGCCAGAAAAGAGCATTTAATCAGTGCAATCAGCTGCTGCTGTGCTTTGTTGTAATGCGCTTTGATGACAAATTCAATATATGCTGAACACTCCAATTACAGTCCAATTATTAAATAGCTCAGCATCTACAGTGTGTTCTCTCCGCCCTCTTGCTGTAATTTACTCTATATATCTATCAATCTATCATCCCGAAGCCTGTTTCAACCCAACTGTCTTTAAGTTCAATAATTAAAGAAATTTAGAGGTGAAACTTCAGATCAGGTTGTCTGGGTGGCCTGCTGGCTAAAGAGTAAAATGGACATTTTGGTAATTTCCATTGCTGTAGTTTGTCCCTGAACAAGACAGATGTCACCTTGTGTACGCCCGATAAGATCTTTGCCTACTATGTAATAGTACTGATATATACATATTACAAATGCCAGATACTGTAGTAGATCGTAATGTAGCCATTGGACACTGAGCCTAAGCATCATTAGAAAATCCAGGAAAGAAGAATCACATCTGATGTGATTTCCTCCGGAGAAATCTGTTTCAAAATCTGTTTCAAAATACAGTCACTGAAACATTAACTTGGTGTTTCATGTGAGAGATGAAACTTTGCTCTGAGAGGAGCCATGTAAGTGTCACACAGTAAAGTGTTTAATAAGGGAGATGGTCTCATGTTAATTAGAGTCAGAATACCATATGACTAATGGATCAGTGGAGCATTCACATGCATTCATATGCCACTCAGTGCATGTCAGCGTGGTCAGAAAGTGTGCTAAAGAGTGTATATAGAAGAAATGGCCATGGTGCATTTGATAGTGATCACAATAACACAGCAGACAACCTATTAGTCTACCAGGAACAGAACACACATTCTTGCACACACAAACATGACACTGCACAGCACCACACAGAGTCTACATCACAGCCTGTTCAGTATGACTAGGCAAGCATGAATGAACTCTTAAGTGGTTGCTTTTGATTGTTGGCTCACTAATTGGTTTAACTGAATAACCTTTGAATTTGTTTGACAAGAAGGAATCTCAAAATGAGAATCCTTCTCCCTTTCTTCTCTACTTTAGGTGTGGAGATGATGTTATCTAACTCAGTTGTCCTTTCCTCCTGTACTTTTGGGATGTGACTGCACTGCCATGGCCAGCTGCAGAATTATAGATGTTGACACTTTACTCTCTTACAGTGTTCCTCTGTTTGCCCAGAAAATATAATCATCCTGGTTTGCATTGCCTGAGCAGAGGGCACAATAGCCCATGTCATCTTGTTTAGTGACATTTTAAATTATGTCGTTACTCTAACACCAAACTGCTTCAAGCCACAGAATTTTGAAAAACATTTTCAGTGGTCAAGCTAGGAGTTGCAGATGTCAAATATGAGGGAATTGTGACGAACAATTACAGCATGAATTGGTGTATATAAAGGGCTGTTTGAACATATGGACATGTGGTACTGTGAAATAGCTATTAAAACGATTCAGTAGGCAAAAATGGTACATCAGATTGTTAACGCAAGAAATTGTAAGTGGAGTAACATCAAATTGTCATTTTGATGAGTTGGCAACTTGTCTCCGAACAAAGTGGCCTTATTTCGGAAAGATAAATCGAAGGTTCGCAAGGGTAGGCCGTAATTCAGACAGGTGGATTGGCTTTTGCTCGACTTGTGCGAGAGTGAGCATGGTTTCAAGTTGGTAGGTGGAAAGGCCAAACATAAGATTGTTAATCTTAAAATGATTGAATTGTCGTTTACAAATAGAACTAGCTAAAAAGAACTAACTCTAACTAAGTCTAAAATTAAGTTTCGCTATTGGTATAAATCCTCATGCGGTGGTAGCTAGCATTTTAAATGTTTTTTTTGTGATCGTTAAACATATTAAAATGTCCCAAGACTTTATGCTATGCTAGCTTTAATACATCTAAACTACCAATTTCACTTCTTCTCCTCCTTCAAAATGGTGGTTCGATTTTATTGGCTAAAAAAAGTAGCATGATATGACATCATACTGCAAGCACCGCCCATTTAGCTCATTTTCTCGACAGCTCATTGGTTAGCCTGAGTCATGTAGCACGTGACTGCCAGTGGGGGTCGCAGTAGCCACGCCCCCTGACCTAGCTATCTGTTGGAGAACACTAAAGTCCAATTAACAGATCATTTATTACATGAAATTCAAAAACACAATTATAAAATGTATCACCTGGATATTCGGGAACAACGACTGACCGTCTTGGAGGAAGAATAAAAAGTTATTTAGTTTTTAGGCAGAGAAGTCTCCCATTGGTCAGTTTGTGCAGTATGCAAATGAGGACGGCTACGTCAGATCCTGAACTTGAGCGCCATTTTTTCCTCAATAAGGGAAGAAAGAGACAAAAGCTGGACCTAAAATAACTTATCTCTGGAGAGGTTTCGCAAACATCGCTTTTAATATTTCACTACGTTGTTCACACAGCGGCGTATGCAGACAGAGGATGCTGCTCGGATGAGTTTCTGTGTGCAGCACCGGGAGCAGACGCAGCTGACCGACACACACACACAGTTGAGGGCCGGTGGTAGTGGAAAACGTTAGCCCTGTCGGAGGTGGCACAGCGACAACTAACGTTAACCTACACAGAAAATTGGACACGGTAAATATCTGCAAGGATGCTGTGGGCATCCTGAAGTAGGAAGGAGCGGCGTGGCCGGCTCAGTAACCCGGCTTGTTGCTGTCAGCGTGTAACTAGGTGCTTTTTAATAAATCCAGTGATGGCAGCAAACACTCGGCACTATTAGCATGGATTAAATTGAGTGAAGGCTGATGTAAAACTAAATGCACACATTAGATTCGCTAAAATACCGGCCATACAGTGTGAGATACTCCAAGTCACAGTATTTGTGTGTTTTATGGGTATGCAGCAATATCCATGTGCAGTCATGCTGTTATATTTTTTTTCATTCAGTCAAGTCCAGAGATGTCATCTTTATGCTGCTGTTTACTACTTCATTCATACTGCAGCTTTATGCAAGTTTTGTTTTTTTTTACTTTTCAAAAAATTCACACCTTAGGGGCGTTATGACTTTAAGATGTTTGTTTAAATGTGTGCTGACTTATTGGTACACATGCTGCACATACTATACTGACCACAGCTGATTGACTGTGTTTGCCTTCATTTGCACAGTCTCCCTTCACCAAAAAGCTGCATTTGGAGGAGTAGTAAAAATTGGAAATTAAATAATTTTACTTAAATAGTGGTTATTTTCTTGGAAATGTTGTGACAGCACTGTTATGTATATTTGGACACATTGAATATATAGAATAAAATATTTAGTTCAGTGATAATTGTCATGGTTTTATAAATGATTATTTGTGTTAATGCTTCATAACATTAGAACTTGTTTTTTTTACAAGGCTTGTCAGGAATAATGTATCAGCTTCCTGTTGGAAATATTGAGAAGATACGAAAGGCACGTAAGGCGGTGAAAAACATCCTAAGTGAGATTGGCCTGGAAGACTGCCAAAACCAGCTGAAGGTATGTTTTATACTGTACAATAATAAGATGCCTTTTTAACCTATTTGTCTGACCTGAGACTATAAGTGTAATTAAGACTTAACAAAATACATCCACACTGTTAATAATCCAGTCTCTGTAATATTTTTATCAGGGGTATCACAATTGGGAAAGTGTTCACTGAGTAATAAAAGCACCTTTGCCATCTCATGACTCTTCTGTTAAATGGAATGTGCACTCTTTGCATCAAACATCAGATGCCATTCAAGCTCACAATTAAACAAAAACAGAACAGCCTGATTGTAAAATCCGAGTGGACTTTGATAGAATGATGCATTTACGAGACTTAAAAACCACCATATTTTTCCATACTCCTACAACAGTTAGGAGCTTTAAAAAAACTTTTATCTAAGCTAGGGCTGGACAAAAAACAAAAACAATAATTATCACAACATAATTTTTTCAATAACAATATAACAAATATTGAATGTATTTATTTTAATATAAAACAATAAATATTCAATAAATGTTTGATTTAATTCACTTAAATCATACACAAATTAGGACTTAATTTTTTTATTAAGATGTTTATTTTGTAGAGGAAAAAGGACTGAAAAAAGCTCTTACTTAATTTTACTCAAGCATATTTGTTGACAAAGACAGAATTGTTTTGAATGTTCTACCTCAGATTTGTGAAGTGATCTACAATTTGTCATCAAGTGTTGACAAAAATCAGCCTTTAAACTCAAAGTAAATAATGATTTGATACATATCGTGAAAATTATTAATCTAGAAAGATATGAAACTTTTTATTGTGATAACATTTTTGACTATTTCGTCCAGCCCTAAACTAAGCATAGTCTAAAAGCTGTTTTCTCGCAACGATGTGTTCGTTGTTGACATAACTCTTGGGGACGGTAAACTATTGGCACACCAGTGACTTCAGTAGGATTTTCCAGTTCTATTGGTTCTCCATCCACTCCGACTACAGCAGTGGCCTCAAAATGGAGCTGCAGGCTATTGGTACGAGCACCTTGTTTTGACCCCATTCTGTGTAACTGTCACTTTCCTCCATGTTTGTTTGTGTTGCCTTCATGCAGATTTCCTGCCTGCATTCATGCCATGCAGAAAAACATAAAGCATTCCATATGACTAAAAATATCTCAGTAAATAAAGAGTGTGATTTGCATATGAAACTACAAACGTTTTCCTATTGTCACACGATGTATATCATCACATTTCACAGCCCTAGCCGAAACTGAAAGCCCATTTAGTACAATTTAAAATCGAAATCACATTGCTAATTTTAATGGTAGCTTTTTTTTACCTTTTTCACAGTAGCTCAAAAAATGACAAACCCTGTGCTCATTCTGATGCACATACACACACTCTTTGTGGTTTTATTTATATCAGTGTTTTTCGAGAAGTTTCCACTGTGTGGTCATAGATCACTATACTAAAAGTCTTTTAACATTTTGCACAGTAGTTTTTATTTTTTATATGCATATAAAGTAAGTTAAGTTTTGTTAGCCAATCACTGGTCAATCGACTTGCAATTAATACACATTAAAGATGATATCATCAGTCATGTTTCAACACAGTTGTGATTTGTAATGTCAGTGCAATCAACACTATGCTAGATTTGAATGTGATGATGGTCACATTCAAATAATGCTATTCAGAGGGTTTTTTTCTTTTGGTTGTTATGGCAACAAGTAGGATTGGGAAATTTGAGCTCGTGTATGCTGTCAGAGACTTTCTGTGGTTTTGTGCTAATGTGGATAATGTTGCACATCAATGATTAGGACTGCTTCTTCGCCATGTTGGATTTACAGGATTTTTTTTGTCAGTATTTTTCCCTAACCTCCACAGCAAATTTAGAGTTAGTAAACACCTCACTTCACCTCACCTCACTAAATACCTCACTTCTGAACTTGATATGCTTTTATTTAGATTACTTGAAGCTTGAAGAGTGACACAGCTGACATACCTGTGTAAATTATTTCTCAGTTACACTGTGAGCGCACATTTTACACAGAGGTGATTAATTACATGCAGTCTACAGGTCCATTTTGTGTGACTTTATCATTTTAAAAACTAATGAGTAAAATCTTGTCAGTTGTCACTTTATTAGGTCCATCCACCTTAAACTAATGTGGTGAATCCTCCTGTCATGAAGATTTAGTTGAAGCTGTTTTAGAGGCGCTGATTCATCTTAAAGGTAATTTTGGATTCTGGAGTTTGTGGTGCTGTTGAACAGGTTTTCATTATCTATATAGAATTACTCTCATTGATATAAATGAGGTGGACAAAATAATGTAAACATCTCAGAATAATGTAGTACAGTTCAACACAGACTGCAGCCGCCAAAATGACCACACAGTTGAATGCCTTGCAGTGATTTTAAACTGTAGGTACTTGATGTTCGAGACTTATATTTTACTGCTGATCCTTATTTACTAAAACAACTTTGAATGTAGGACTTTTCACATATGTTTCACATTGTGGTTACTTTATACCTAGATTTGTCTGTGTGTTTACTGTGCAGGATCTTAAAGAAAACGCGGAGAAAAACTCAGATGAAGACGAGGTCTTTCAGGATACTGAATGGGTTGATTTCACAGATGGATACAATGGCAGACTACAGAAAAAGGTAAATGACAGTTGTGGACACATCAGAGATGATCTGTACTGAGCCCCTAAGGGGACATGGGTAAAAAAAAAATAGAATTTTCGTGCTCACCAGAAAGTATTTGGTGCTCACTAGAAAGTATCCAGTGCTCACCAGAAAGTATTCAGTGGGCACGAAAAAGAATCTCGTGCTCAAGAGAAAGTCTTTCAGCTGTCTTCAACTTCCAGAGATGGCAACAGGCCATCATGGCAGCAGAGGTGTAATGTCCTTATAATGAAGTCCAAAGTTGAAATATAACTGAATTAACTCAATCATTTTCACATAGAAACATGGTGCTGGGTGTCCTCCGGTGTCCGACATATTTTCTTTGCTCACCAAATACTTATATCGTGAGCACCAGATACTTTCTGGTGAGCACCAGATACTTTCTGGTGAGCACCAGATACTTTCTGGTGAGCACCAGATACTTTCTGGTGAGCACCAGATACTTTCTCGTGCGTACGAAAATTCTATTTTATTTTATTTTTTTTAACCCATGTCCCCTTAGGGGCTCAGTAGATCTGTAAGTTTGAGTGTTTGTTAAATAATTAAAAATGTTACTGACCAGTTAGTTAAAACCACCTTCTGCATTAGTTTTGGAGGTTGATATGAACGTGATACTCTATACACACTATGTACACATTTTAATTTTGAAATAAACTGAAAACACTGATTTTTTTGTTTGGTTTTTTTGTGTCTTTTTCTGTTCAGTGGCCTTATCGGTCTCGATCTCTGTGCTGTAACCTGTGCAAGTACTCCTCACAAAACATCTACAACTTCAGGAGCCACGTTTCTCGCTGCCATGGATATGTGCAGTCGTTCTGTGCATTGGCCCCCTGCTCTCAGTGCCTCTTCATCGGCCACCCTAAGGTTGTCAAGAAACACATGATGTTCTTCCATGCCAAACTCACCACCCAAGTACAGCCACCAAGGGAAGTGTCTTTACCTACCCATCGTGGAAATGAGAGGTATCAGTGTCGAAGATGTGGATTTCCGTCCTCTTCTATCTTTGCGATAAAGAAGCACATCATTCTGAAGCACCTGGACAGTTTGGCAGAACAGTATATTGGTTACAGATTAAACCTTCAAGGGTCTACATCCACAAAAGTCTACTGCTGCAAGGTGTGTAGGGTGAACACTGGAAACCTAGACCAAATGTTGCATCACATGCTGGTTGAGCCGTCGCACTATTCAGTCAGCACACAAGTGCAAAGTATGATTTATGAGAACAAGAACTACACCATTAAATCGACACCTAATCTGAATGGTGTGTTTGTGACATTCCCAAATATTGCCCCTAAACCACAGCAACCTCAGATGTTCAACAGCAAGTCCTTGGTTTTACCGAGTAATGGCCAGCCTGCTGGGACCGTGGTGACATTACAGCATTTACAGGGAACTACAAACACTGCTACTCTGATCTGTGCCCCTGGAACCAACCAAGCTTTTCTTCCCCCTCAAGCCTCGGCGCTAGTGCAGCTAGCCAGTGCAGAGGCTAAAGGTTTACTCCAGCCTGGTGCAACGATAGCCCTTCGAAGTGCTTTGCCCCAAGGATCGTCTATGGTCCATCTTCCCACGGTATCTAATGTGTCTCTGAAACAGACACCAATGGCTCTAGCGCCTGCTTCTGCTCAACCACAACAGACTCTGCAAGCGCAGCAAATTCTTCTTCCACCAGGACTGCAGGCCAACATCACAACTGGACCTGGAACTGTATCTAAGCCTGCTGTGGTTACACAAAATGTGCCAACGAACCAAATCACCCTACAAGGCACCATGTTGACGTCACAGTCTCTGCTGAGTCACCTGATCCCAACTGGTAACAAGATGAATGGCATGCCCACATACACTTTTGCTCCACTGCAAGTAGCAATGCCAGCCTCCCAAAGCACAAGTACACCTCTCAAGACTGTAGATCAAACAAGTAATTCCTCACCACAAACTAAGAAATGGATTACCTGTCCCCTCTGCAATGAACTTTTCCCTTCCAACGTATTTGACGTGCACACAGAGGTCGCCCACCAGACAAAATCCACTACATCAAAGTCAGAAAGTGTGGCGGCACGAGCAGCGTTCTTAAAGAAAATGCCTGACAAAACTGTCAAATGTCTAACGTGCAAAATTCTACTATCAGAAAAAAGCGTCTTCCAGCACCTGTTACATGGCCTGAATTGTTTGTACTGTTCAGCTTTGTTCTTTTCAATCAAACAGCTTGCTGAGCATGTAAAGCACCACAATCCCACAAGCAAAGCATACTGTGATTTCTTGAGGCAGAAGTACAGGGTCTACTCTAAAGGTGTTGGAGGAATCCTGTTCCCTTACTTTGATGTCCACACCACAGCACCAAAAGAGGTCCTGGGAGACACCGAGGTCAATCTTGCTTTGGTCACAAATTCACTCGACCTGATCTTCTTTAAGTTGCAGCCTAGCAGCCAGCCAGAAATCTGCCCAGCACCCGCGAAAATCAACAGTTCGTACTGTCCCTTCTGTGACGAAAAGTTCCAGAACGAATCCAAACACCTTCAGCACCTGAAACAGAAACACCTCGTAGCACCCACCATCCACGCGATCCTCAAAACGGAGGCTTTCAAGTGCATTTACTGCAATGGGGTGTACACGGGAAAGGTCACCCAGCAGGCGGTGATGCTCCACATTCAGCGATGCCGGTGTTCACCAAAACAACCACCCCCACCCAAACCTCCAGCACCGCAGCAGCAGCAGCCGCCGCCGCCGCCACAACCACCACCACCAAAACCAGTTCAGCAGCTCAGTCAGCCGTCCGGACTCTACTTCCTCCAAATGCCACAAGGGCTGACTATGAAACAAACTTTAACTCCGGCTCGTGTGATTCAAGCTGCACCCGCTGCAGAGCCTCCACAAACGGCAGCAGAGCTGCAGTCAAAGAAGAGGCTGGAGGCTGCATGGAGGGAGGTCATTGAAGCCAACCAGCGAGAGCGAGAGCAAAGGGCGGCCATGCGCAAGAAGCGAGAGCAGGAAAAGCTGCAACCCCCACCAGAGCCTGTGATTCAGAGTGACCCCACAGTGAAGCTGGCGCTGGAGCCCACCCCGGTCGAGCGCCGCTGCAACGAGGAGCGCAGAGACTTCATATCAAAATACTTCAACCTGAACCCCTACGCGACCAAAGCCGAGACGGACGAGCTGTGCAGGAGGCTGGCCCTCACCAAAGCAGAGTTGGCGGCCCACTTCAGCAAGAAGCGCAGCAAGTGCATGAAGAGTCTGAAGAGGAACACGGCTGCTATTCTCCTCGGCTTCAACATGACAGAACTGAGCAGAGTGAAGCACAATCTCATCATCCCAGAACAGCAGGCCACAGATACCGCAGAGCAGCCGCCCGCTGATTCAACAGAGCAGATGGAAAATAGTGAGGCTGAACCAGAACCGATGGATGAAAGTAGAAGTGAGAAAGTTACGGACGAGGAACAGGTGGAGCAAATGGAATGAGTTCAGAAATGTGTGAAAATGACACCTGATAACAGCAACAACAAAAAATACAGATCTCCCAGATTAAAAAAAAAAACTGAATTAAACCCTGATACTTTAATGATAACCTTTTGTGTTAACACTTATTAGAGAACTCCATCATGCAGTGGATACAATGTATTTCCTAACATACAAGTTACCTGCAAGTGAGGGCAGTTTCTTAATGTAGCCTTCATTAATAGTGCTTCGTTTGACTTCAGTATGTTATCAGTGGTCAATGTCCTATTTCAACAAAATGTAGAGCCATGCTGTGATGCTCCTTCAGAACATAATAAAGATACAGATGTATTGTCTGTGAGAGATTATGTTGTCACTGTTGCAACAGTATTAGAGTCACATTCAACAGCGGTCACTGACTTCCACTTAAGCATTGTCTTGCTGTCTTTGCACCTTTTATTTAAGCCTATTTGTACAAAATTGCGATCCCTACATCATTGCTTGTCTGCTGATATCAAGACTTAAGTGCACACTTCAACAAGGACTTGTTTTATTATACTATGCTTTGCTCTATATATTTTTTGTTTTACATATTAGGACGTATCTGAGTCATGTACACAGCTTTGTTCTTCTGTTTTCTCATTGTTTTTTTAAAAATCATTACGGTTGTCCACACCATTCATCCCTCTACATTTAAACAGCTTAAGGGGAAACTTCTCAGCAACTCCTGCAGGCCGCTTAGGTCTGTGATCTTGCAGTTTTGACGCCAAATTCCTAAGAATGTACAAATGTTGACTGTTAAGTTTGCTGAATTCCCAGAGTTAATGACCACTCGGGTGGCTACAAATCTGACCAGGTTGCTTGCATGAGCCTTTGTTTTGTTGTCAAATGAAATTATGATTTGTGCCATTGTGAAGTCTACATATTTGTGTAGACTTGTGGAAATTTACCTTGAGATTCAACAAAACATAAAACATGTTATTGGGTGTTCTGTTCTCCTGTTTTTGTATTTTCTATAATTCCTAGAGGATTAAACATGTTGGGAGATGTACAAATTCTCATTCTGTCCAAGGCCACTGAATTCTAAAAAATAAAGTGGTTTCCTTTTACATAAATGATTCATTCATTTTTAATTTTCATTTAATAATAAAAGCTATAATATAAAATCAACCCGTGTTAAAGCACCCCAAGGTATGTTTCTTTCATTTGTAACTTGAATGACCTGAAAAAACATTCAAAACTTCAGGCCGCTCTTAGTCCCCTTTTATTGGCTGGAATAGAACATAATGGTCAAAGTCATAATAAAAGGCAGTGCAATAAAAGGCTGAAGTCTTGAAGATGTTTCATCAGTGATTCCCCTGAGAAATACTGGAATTAAACAATATTCAGCATACCACATACATTTTAGTCTCCCATTATGATGGCTCTAAAATTCAGTACATTTCCCCCCCCCAAATGTTTTTTTTCTGTGTACCTTTCTTATATACTGTATATTGTCTGCTATGTAGCAGAAGGGAGTTAATAATAAATCTACCTTGTATTAACTGCATGCATTATTAACTTCAGACCATACAGTGGTGCCAATTCAACTTCATAGCTGTCAGTCTCATTCTTGACCTTAGAAATAGTTTGTCAGAGAAAATCTTCACTTACGATCTAGTCACTACGTTTTTCCACGATCTGTGAACTGAATCTCAAGTCTTCATCAGAATTACATATTACGTTATCATTTAATTGCTATCATATTAATGATTAAGGTAATAATCAAGACTGGAAAAACTCCAGAAACTGCTATTAAGTGGACCTTGGTTTTTGTAGTAACCCACCACTACACAAGGCCCACTTTGCAACTGTATTTTGTTTTCTATTGTGTTCGTGACAATCTCAGACCAGCTACTAAATGGCCCTAGAGGTGAGGTTGTTTTTGTCAACTGGACTTAAAATCTCTATTTCATAACTGGTTTGATCTGATCGAGGATTGAGGGGCCGCAGTAGTTGTTGGTTTGAATGGCCTCCAGCCTCTTCAGGTAGTCCACTGGGAGTCCATTCTGCTCTGCACCCAGACAGACCACCTGATTTATAACACAGAGAGAGACATTCAAATTTTAGTCACAAAAACAGCGTCATTTACTGAATAGTGTAGCTCTTTTAGCTTTGAGTCAGGTGTGTTGTGTTTGGACCGGTGTTTGTGTTTACATGCACACACCTGCTTGTACTGAGGGGAGGGAGGACAGGCATGGAAATTGTTCATCTGATAAGTCCTGCAGAGAACCAGTCCTTTCTCCGTCTCCACTAAAACCTCCAGTGGAGAGTACATCCCCAGGTTCACCCCTTCCTGGCTGAGGACACACAAACAAGAACCAGGCATGTGTTGGCTCAAAATGACAAACATACAACCTCTGAGCTGATTAACAGCTGTGTGTCATGTGTCTCACTTGTCTAGGCTGCAGAGGTTTTCCTTGCTCAAAGTCCAAATCACCCCCCACACTTCTGCGCCAGGACGGGACTCAATGGTGGCCACTCCACCGTGCCAAGTGTTGTCCACATGTTTCTCCCACAGGCCAAAGTTCAACTCATAGTCCTGTGTACACACACAAGCAGGGGGCGATGATTCGGGTACTAGGGGGCACTGGACAAAAGGCTGTTCACAGTGCAGAGGCATTGTGCATTTTAAACAAAATTCCTTTTATGTCACTGTGATGTAAAGAGGGGTGCTATGTTTGTGTTTTCAGCAGTGTCCCCAGTGAGCCAGTTTGCTGTTGGACATCACAGCATGGCCGGACCTACATGTACAAACAGGTGTTATGTCGAATTCTGCAAGGCTGCCGAGAATTGGATGCATATCGCGTGAGGTAGTAGTCACGTATGCTGAGAAAATGCAGACAAATCTTGGCAGATAGCCGACATCGTATCTTCTGACGATTTATGCATCTACTGTTTTAGGTCCTTTTTGACACACTTGGCTGTGTATATTGATCAGATGCGGTTATCACCCCATATTTTTGCTGAATCTTAAGGAATGCTAAGTGTAATAAATTAATGAGGAGTCACAACGTTCATAATACGTTCATTAAGCGGTACCGTACTTGCATGCAATTCTCGGTGGACATGCAAAACTCAGCATTAACGCCTGCCGCTGCGCCCTGATTTAGACGGCCGGTGTCGTGCCGAGTTTTGCCTGCCTGCCGAGAATTGCATGCACCTCCAAATAATGCTTTTAAACGCTGTAATATTCGTCAGCAATGGTGATAAATTGATTCGAAGTTTATGTTTTATGAACGTTTAGAGTCTTTAAAATTGTAATACACTAGTAGGCTAGAAGTAGACTACCATTCCTTGACATGCAGTAAACATATGTGGCGATACAGCTGTTTGATCAATGAGCAAGCAAAGTGTCTGAGAAGGACCTAAACAGGTGGATGCATAATTCGGCAGATCAGATTTTGTAGGCTCCCTGCCGAGATTTGCATCCACCTCTTTTCTCAGCATAGATGACCGTTAGCACCTGCGAGGTGCATGCAATTCTCGGCAGGCAGGCAGAATTCGGCACAACACCTGACTGTTGGAGATGTCCCAAATTAAACTGCCACCTGTAAGCGAACTGAAAAAATAAATATAATCCGTTGTGATATAACCGCAATTAGCTATAAAGTAACCGGGGTTAGCCTACAAACAGCGAAAACGGCTGTTTAATTGCCCCTCAGTGACACCGCAGTACATTCACGGGCAATAAGCTAACTTAATGCGAGCTAGGCAGTGCTGCGTTCATGTAACCTAAGATGAACGAGTGTCATGGTCTCGACTTGAAAGCGTTCATACCGTCGGACAAGTAGGCCAATAAACGCAATATATTAATATTTAAGAGCTATTTATATGTCATATTTACCAATCAGCACATACGGGAGTCTGAGGACAGAAGATACACAATAGTATCTCATCACCACTCCGCATTGGTGTTTGGTATTTTCCACATGACGTGAACGTGATATTGGTAATACGGGAAAACTACAAAATAAAGCACGTTACCTTTAGCCGGCCGGTGGAGCAAAATCTCGCCGATGGGTTTGCCAGTTGCAGTCTTTCCTTCAACAAGTTGCTCCCAAAGGCAAAATACATGAAGCGACCGTTGGCAGCATCGGACATGTTTTGATATTTCTACGTGGATTCCTGACGGCTGAGAGAGACATAAGAGCTAAAACATGGTCATTTACAGGGACGTCGGCCAAATGTTTCCCAGAGGCGGTTAAATCAACACTTAACTGTCAGTGAAAAATGTCTCTGTTGTCAGCGACTGTCGCTCTTGTTAGCGGCAGAGGTTATGATAACGGTAACCTATTGCCGGACATTAATTTCATCCACTATAACTGAAACATATGAAGTCGTGAAATACAGAGAGGCTGCGACTCTTTTCCTTTTTTAAATTAATTACGTTTCAAGCAAGCCGGAAGTTTCCCGACTGTGACGCGAAACCAATGCGGAAGTCCCATAAACCTGCATTTTATTGAACGGCCAGCAAGGGGCGACTCTTCTGGTTGCAAAAAGAAGTCTGGTTACATTAGAAATAATGGAGAATTACCCTACTTCTCAGCTGATTTATTACCTCAGTAAACACTTTTATAATGAGTTTATGGTCTCAATGGTACATGTATAAACAGAGAAAAATACATAAAAACAAAAGAAGGACGTAGCAAAATAAATAAAAAGAGGGTTAGAGTGGATTCAAAATAATATATCAACTGTCCAAAAGAAATGTGTCAAACACACATTTAAGTCTTGATTGCCTTCTTGTTCTTAATGTTTTTAATCTTGGTGCTATACTGATGCTGTTCTTGGAGAAAGTGTCCAAAGTGTGGTTTGGAGTCAGTCTATTTTTTCTTGTGGATTTTCCCAATAGAAATACCTACTGTACAAAAAACATCTTTTCCTTCTTGTTCCTTTCAAAACATAAAAGAATGCCTTTTTTCCTGAAGTTCAACATCCAACCAAAAACGTCTACAGTATATACATTGATAAAACAAATGACAAATTGATTCTTCACGTAATTGACAGAAAGTGAAAAAATACTCAATATATATTCTAAATCTCTCAAACGACTTTTTTACCCGATATATACAATGTAATATCTTAAAGGAAACCTCTTTTACTTTGTTGTTAAGACAGAATTTGTCTACAATAAGCCATATTTTCTGCCAATAATTTCTCAATATGTTCATAGTTTCTCTTTTCTAGATTAAAAAAGTAAAACAGACTCTCTTTCTTTGTGTGCATTAGCAAACTGTTTCCTAAATGACAAAGCGAAATTTCTATTAATTTCCAGCATTTTTCAAACTTATTTAATAAATTTGCTTGTCTCCAGTAATGGTCAATTTCTTTTATTATTTGGGTTTCATTTTTAAATTAATTATTTTCTAAGTGTTTTATGTAATTTCCAATGGTCCTTATGACAGTTACCTTTAATCGATTAATTTACTTTAATCATAATAGCCATATGATCTGTAAAAACAGAGGATTCTATTCTCACTAAGTCAACCTTGTCTTCTATATCTGAGATCAACCAGAAGTCTATGAGTGATTAAGATCTATCCACTACTACTATCTACTCCAAATACATATTCTTTGATCTAAGCTTCTATGTCGCCAGATATCAATAAGATCCATCCTACCACGTTTGCTAATTCACTCTTTCCTTTATCTTTAGGCCACCTATCCTGTACTACTCTTTCTTCGTAGCTTCAAAGCAGCAGTCCAACAGGTGACGTCATGACTACTTCTTTTAAACAGTCTATGATTGTAACCACATAAAAAGGTGTAATAAAAACACAACAAACCACATAGCATTTTAGTTTGACTTTGAATTAAACAGTGGCGGACGATGTATTCAGATCCTTTACCTAATACCACACTGCAAAAAATACTCAATTGAGTACTGCATTGAAAATCTACTTAAAGTATTAAATGTAATCAATGCAAAACAATGCCCCCTGTGAGTTACAAATTTAAAATACGATACAGTATTTTTTAACGGTACCACATCAGACTTATTTAATATCCAGTGACTATATATACACTTTTTAAAATATTTGTTAAAAATGTTGCTTGCAATGAAAAATGTTTAACTGAAAATGCTTTAAAAGGTTTATTTGCACACTAAGAAAACATGCAATGTACACGTAGAATCAAATGTGCCTAGTCCAAAAATAACTATTAGTAACAATTGTTTGCCTCACTTTTTCCCTCACCATTTTAAAACTGTGGCAGTTTCTTTTTTTGTGTATTTTTTCATCGTAAACCTTCTATATTCGTGGCTGCGTACATCTTTTCCATTTCAGCTTCAATAAATCTGATCAATCTGATCAACCATGTGGTCTCTTGAAGAAAGCTGTTGATGCGCATTTATCTGATTTACTTGCACCTGGCTTGACATAGTCGCTCCTCTATCGAGTCTGGTTTGGCCTTTGTGAAATTGATAAAACCAGGATGCACTGATCACACTGTAGGTCAAGCCTAACATTTTCTGTTATCCTGTATTTCTAAATTCTGCTTTTGTGAAACAGCCTTCAGATGCCTTATGTTTGGACCGTTTTTAGTGCACCATGGGACAAAAATCATAATCCAAAACAAATTCTGTTTGTTTAATTTCATTCTTATTACCATTTGAGGAATATACATTTCCATGCAAAGACACTTTATTCAGCCATGTAATGAAAATAATGTTATGTAAACACAAACAAAACAAATCCTGTTACCAAACTGCAATAATACGCAGAGTCAAGTTTATCCTCTTCAGAAGGATTTTAATGTACAAAATAACGAAAAACAAAACTTGAACAAAAACACATGGAAATTCACAAAATGTTTCCTCTGAGAATAAAAAGAAAAAAAGACTTCCTGTACAAACAGCGGGGTGGTGGCCAGCCAATGTGCCTGGTGATCATCTCCTCGGGCCGCCCCGGCCTCGTCCTCTTCCTCTGCCACGCCCTCGTCCTCTGCCTCGTCCCCGTCCAGCCACTGAGAAGACACACATTAGTTAGGAACATCTGTCAAACATTCACCGGCTTGCTTAGTATCACAACATAGTGAGGTGGGCCACTCAACACGTAGACCAGTAAACCTCTATACTGAAAATCAAGTCACGTTTACAACAATACAGACATTCCTGCTAGGCATGAAAGTGAGGAAATGATTTGAACACATCCTACAAAACCTGCATCACTAGCCGTGTTTCCATCAACGTTTTTTAATGCGCATTTTGAAGTATCGCGTTAGAAAAGGTTGATGGACATGGTAAAATTCGGGGGGCTTGCTTGAGGTGGTTTTTCACTTTTTCGAAAAAGAGCAAATACACTAAACGGGAGACAAACATTTTTTCCGAATAAGTTCTGATGTAGCGAACTTGTAACTCACGACTGATCACCTGTTTCTGCATGCCTGCTGAGAATTAAATGCACCTCGCGGCTGGTAACGCTCATTTGTGCTGACAAAAGAGGTGCATGCACATCTCGGCAGGTAGCCATCATCATCTGTTCCTCCGAATTATGCATTCAACTCTTTGCTCTGGACACTGATCAAACAGGTTATCACCACATATTTGTATGCTGAATATTTGTATGTGCTGAAGTTCAATGAGTGCTACTTCTACTGAGTGTAACAATATTTTCATTTTTTTTTCCTCTTTGTTGCGACATTTCAAAAGTACGCTTAAAATTCACATGACAATTGGATAGAAACATGGCTACTGTGACGAGTTTCTTTGTGCTAACTGGGGTCTTGTGGGTAAATTTGTCAGTGGTCATTTGTGTCAACTGCAGATATTTAGATACAGATATTTAACATTTAGTTATCCACACAAGGAAAACATACTGTTAATTCATCAAAAAATCCATACATGCCAACCTTTTTGAAATCTCAAGACTTGAGAAAGTAAAATTATAAGTAAAATACACAAAAATAGTTAACATTACTAGTCGGGGTAATGATTCATTTCGACACCAACCTCACTCCCATCAGAGGCTGTATATAAGTTATATGACCACGTGTTTTGTATTAGCAATAAAATCCAATCAACTTGTGATTGATCACTATCCTACACTTCCGGGCTTCACGGCATCCAATTTGTGTTTCTAGTCTTTCACGTAGGGTGGGCAAACAAACACCTTTCGGGTTAACGCTACAGTAGTGTTGAGAGAACTCAGTAACTAAATGTACAAAATTCTAGCATTTCTGTGTCTTAAAAGAAAAATAAAACCAAAGGTTTCACTAACAAGAAAGGATTCACACAAAAACCTATCGACACTAATGTTAGCCAAAGCCTGAGAATAGCGGAGACGGACGTTGTGTCAGTCAGCATCACTGCGAGAAGGCCGAACAGGAAAAGGAGACACTGCCACTAAACTTGTGGACACACTGCAGGAGGTTACAGTATAAAACCACACTTGTTGTAATGACAATCTGATGATAGCCAACATGTAAATAATTTTACAGATTCTAGTTCACCTCCCCGCCGCATTCCAAACAGTTCAAGCTCACTACATTTAGGGGGTACCACTGTATTGTAGCAAAGCAAGGCGACGCACCTTTGCTAAACTAGCACAATATATAGTTTCGAACATTACAAGAGAAAGCCTTGCATCATGTCCAGTGTGTTGTATTATGGTTCTCTCTCTGCTGAACCTCTTGATGATGTTTCGACAATCCTCACCTGCTTCCCTCTTCTTGGACTTTATCTTTGGCTCGATGTCAACCAGCAAGGTGTCCAGTGGGAGGCTGTCCGGAAGGATAAAGTAGCGAATGTTGTTGCCACGAATGCTCAGTGATTCCAACTGAGTGGGCTCCCTGTTTTTCAGAGTCATCTTCACCGCCTTCAGGTGGGTGTTCATGCTCACATCAACACCTATATGGGAAAATAAGGGGAAAAGGGATGAAACACAATAAAATGAACAGGGGCAAGCCAACATACATAAACTCCAAGAGACCAGAGTGTAATAATCATGTCCGTACTTAGCGGGCTAAATTGAAATGTCTTCTTGCTATTTCACCTTCTAATACACACTCAGCCAGCGCTTTCACACCAGAAAATATGAACGTCTCAAAACGTTTAGTGCCGTGAAATTCTGTCTGTCTGGGAGCGATGAGGCAGTAAACTTAAAGAGTAACTTAACACCCCGGATAATCCTGTCTTTGCTAATCTCCAGTGAATCTCCTCACCTCGCTGCAGCGATATACGGGTGGACTCCAGGACCCCGTGACATCACTGTTTGGTGTGGTTACAAATGCAACAAAGCACATTTCTGACCACACTCCGCAGTCAAAGCTGAGAAGGGAGTTTCTTTTCAGCTGGGTGTCTTTAAAGAACCAATTTTTGTTCCATCTATCCCTTTTTAATCACTCATTTAAAAATGTCAATCCAGCCAAAAACTGTGTGTTAACTTTGCAATTATAAAATAGTGATTGGAATGACGTCTCTGCACAGGAGTCACATGTTTACAATGATCCACAATGAAAATACTGTTTTATTCTCATTAAGCTGACTGTAAAAATGAGAACAATTAAACCATAACTTCACTCTGAGACTCTGCAGAGTTTGTCTGCCCTACTTTATCCCAGACTGTGGCCTTGATGCACAGTTTTTATTGTTTATGTGAAAGAAGTGAACAGAAACCTTGAAAGAAACAGGCTTGGTAAAGAACAGGGTGACACACGCTCTTAACATAACACAAAAGCCTTTGGCTGCAATCTATAATCAAATAAAATCCTTAACTACAGTCATGATGTCCGAACTTTGAAGAACGAATATCTCACTGCAGTTTACTTGTGTACAAGTAGCTGCAACACATTTCACTGATGCTCCAGCTGATGTGACAGTTTAACTGGTGGCAAAATTAACTGGTGATAGTCCCAGATGTGTCGTAGGCGTGGCTTCAGGATCCATCGACTGCAAACCACGAAATACGTTCCGATAACTTCTGTCTATCTACGTAATGTATTGTTATGTAGATATCTGCTTCTGAATGGAGTTTGCAGGCTACATCGGTAGCTGCACGATGATCCACAGGGACCTCTCCCACCTGCAGATTAGTTCAAAGCGAGGACTGTGAGCATGATCATGGAGGTGACTGTGTCGCTGTTCAAAACACTGCAAAACGTCAATAAACCGTCCAAATGTTCATGTTGTCTGTCTGATTTGTACCACGGTCAGTTTTGATGTGTTCTTATTTTCATAGGGAAACAGGCTGAGTGAGGTGTTTGACGTTCATGGACCGCTATAAGTGGAAACCCTGTTAGCTGCAGCAGAGCGCCCAGATTAACCTGTGACACTTCGTACCATCGATCACCTTTATATTCCGCTGTCTTTGCAATCGTTATCAACACTGGACTATCACCAGTTAATTTTGCCACCACCGGCTCTTACCTGTGATGGTGCCATGGACCTGGGTGCCATTCTTCAGTTCAATGGTAACAGTCTCATGGCTGAGTTTCATCAAAAACCTACAAGTATCAAACAAAATAACGGTGAAAACACAGATCTTTGCCTTTAACCTTTACCAACTACACACGAACTCTACTTCAACATTATACATCGTTCAAAGTTAAGATTAGACTGAAGTCAGCTACCTAGCTAGCTAAGCTATGTAGCTAAGCTATGTAGCTTTCAGCACCAAAACAAAAGTACTCTGACGAGGCGAGCTTTAATTTAATTTAATATAGGGAGCAACGATATCTAAATATAAACATCTGTCTACGGCTTTTTATATTATGTCGCTAAATGCTGATGTAAAGTGAACTTTGCAGAGAATAACGAAACTCAGACGAGGCCTGTGTGCAAACTAACCTTTGCGTCGGTACGTTTGTTAAAGCTAGTAAGCGAACATTGCTGCTATAATACCTGTGTGACACTACAACTAAATCCGCACGTCTACACTGAATTTAGAGCCTTCATGTTTGCTCTCATCTGCTGCTTTAATAAGAGCCTGGCTCATTGTAACAAGGGGCCGCCTCCATTCATTCCGTTCACCGCTTCCCGCCTCATCACCGTTCCTCCGTTCACATCTAAGTCCATCCATCAGCATCGCCTCATTTTCATCATCACATATCGCAGCACTCAACAAACGGTGACTTTTCACGACCGCTTACCGGACTAGTTTCATGATGGTGACGGACTGTAGAGAAAGATCCTCCACCAAAGACAAAAAATTACAGCGCTCAGATGAAAACACAGGCCGCTGTTGTACGCTTTACGTTTATGTCGCGCTGATATGTCGTCACTGAATGAGCGACAGCAAAGCAGAAACGTTACCAATAAAAACGTCGCCGCCTAACGGTGGAGCAACGAACACATTTAGCACATCGTGTAAAGTTTAGACCACAACCCTTTACACTTTTGGTTTATTGTAAATAACCATTAAAACGGTCATTGTATGACTTTAATCACTAAACTAACTAAACATTATCTATTATTTTTCAACTTTATTGAACAATTCAGAAAAGGGGAGAATGAGTAAACGTCTGCACAATAAATCTACAGCAACGCCAGATTTACAATATTTTTAAAAAATAAATAAAATAAATTGTGTTTCATAATGTCTTCCAGAAGAGTATCAGTTCCTGAGAGATTGTTTCAGGCAACACAAATTTTTCAATGTTTCATTGTTGATCTTGATTTATGGACGTTTTTCACTGCAGGCATGTAGGAAAAACAGAGGTGTTACTAACAAACTAATAACATTAACGTTAGCTCTGTTCTATTCAAGTGTCTCAGTGAGCCATGACTGCCAGCAAGCACAATACCAGGACCCTAATTCCTAAACTGCTGAATGGTGCTTTTCCTACTATGACATGTCAAAATGTCTTTACAGAAAACGCCTGTTGATTCTACTTCAGAACTTCAGCTTGCCAATAAATCTCTCTCTATATATAGGCCTATCCTAAAACATGTACTGTATGTAAGCAACTTCATCGGCTATAAAGAATCTGAAAAGATCTTCAATGGTTTTTTTTAACAAATAAATCCAGCAACAATAAGCTGTTAAGGAATAAAATGCACTCATTGAACTTGAAATGTGGCTCCACCATACCCTAGTAGTATTTTGTGTGCAGATGTATCAACGCTGTGTTTAAGGAGCACTGTGTGAGTTCAGGTGCTAAGTTTAAAAAATAAATCGTTGTAGTTTCCACTGGCTGCCAGTCTATGTTGCTAAAGAGTCATTTAACTGAGTACTTTTACCATAATGGTGCTGGCTGGTAAAGAATATTTTCACTGGTAGTGGGACTGTTCTGCAGCAACAGGGTGATGTTTTGAGTAACGACAACATTATCAATGACTTTTTTAAAAAAAACCTTACTTGAAGACAGCATTTAGGTGAAGGTAACCTTTTTTAAACAAATTATACTTCTGCAGATTAATGATCAGTTTTAAAAAGTACATAGTTTATATGATCATGTTTTGCATGTTGTTGATGAGAAGTGGAAAATGACTGTAGATGGCAGCCTTACAGCTCTAACAAGCAATCAGTGTACGAAGATTAAATGATCAGATTGATCAGGGGAAAAAGAAACAGTGACGTGAAGCACAGCGACACACTTTCACCTCTTTTTATTGAGAGTAAACTTTGCACTGACACTTTCATTTACAGTTTTGGCCACACATCAAACCTCTCTTATGGACTGACAGGGAATGTATCAAGTATCATCGATGAGAGTGCAATTCAATTTTTTTAAAATTTTATTCTGCAGTGGTTGGTTGAGGGATCGTTAAAATATAAATTGTATATATAGGGAGTAAAGAATGGCACAGGACCATTCCCGACACCAGAAACCCAATTCTAAATAAAGAAAAACTAATAATAATAATAATAATAATAATAATAATAATAATAATAATAATAAAAGCTTCACTCATCAATCCTCCATATCTTGCCAGACAGCACTGAATTAGTTTAACACATTAACAGCATGAGTGTGCAAATTAAAAGACACCGGATTCAGTGCTTCCATTGTGAGTCCTGTTGCAATCATGCAACCTAAAACAAACGGCCATTCTTCAGGAAACAACGTCTGAAATGTTACGGGAGTCATCAGCTGCCCTCACATCTTAGTAGGCTTTGTGAAATGTCTTCATCAACACCTACCAAACTGCACCTTCACAGTTCAGTAGGGAGATGAAAAGGTGTTATTTTAGGGTTTATTGCTGCTTCCCCTACAGCCAGGATCACTTCAGTGGACCACTCCAGACCTCACACTTTAAACCAGCTTGAAACGCAAATCTTGATTGCATCATGTTGATCACATTCTAACTGCCTACTTTTGTGAAGTAGAGGGAAACATTTCAACAACATCAGAATTGGCTCTTAAACAGGATATCTACAGTTGTTTGGCCTGCCATGAAAGTCTGAACAAAACACTCCTGTTATCATAATTTTAGTCCCCCCAAAGCACCAAATTGTATCTCAACACAACAGGCAGTGTTTAATTTGCTTGTAAACATTACAGCTGGGCAATAAAAGTTTAAAGATAAATGCTGAATAACAACCCAGTTTTTGATCAAGTAAAATGGCCGAAACTGATTCTCTGACGGTGTGTTCTCCATTATCTTTCATTAGCAACTTTGTTTAGCATGTTTAAAAACGTAATGACACTAATAAATACCAACAAATAAACAAATACGATTCAAACAAAAAGGCACACAGACCCAACAAATCTGGTCTCAACTGGAAGAAATTTCATCTCAATAATAAGGAATAAAATTAAAAAATTAAAAAAGGATAAATTACAATAAAAACCCAACCCATCTCCAATCTATCAACAGCACACGGTACTAGCCATCAGTATTGAAACAGATATGATAAAAACAAACTAAACGTGAGTGTTTCCATTTACATTGTCTGGTTGTTTTGGATCAGTTTTCAATGTGCAAAGAGACAAACCGTAAAGTCAGCTCTCAGAATACAGACAAGTTTCAATTTTAATTACTAAGCGTACAGATCAGTGAATGAATATGCAACAAGTGTTTGCAAGCATTTCTCATGATTTTAACATTACATGTCATTACATTTTATCACTGAGGAGCAGCGTTGCAACAAACTTTCTCTGGAAAAAAGAAAAACAAGTCAAATCTCAAAATGTTGCAGTGTACTGAGTGCCTGTCACAGCAGTGTAAATTATTGTGGTTTAATGTCGTGCTTTGCAGCATTTCAGCAGCGTACTGATGATACCACTCCAACTGGTTGACATATGAAAGCTTTGGTTAAAAAAGTGACTTATGTGAATGGTTTACTGTAGTGCAAAGTCAGAGTCCAGATTTCTTTATCTGTATTTACAGTGACACATACATTTTTTTATTTTATTTCTTACATTAGTGGATCTAGTTTTATAAAATCTTGTATTATAAAATCCAATTTTATTATTTGTTGATTTCAATTTGCTGCCTTGTGTGAATCACTTTGTAACCTGTTTTTGTTATTTTATACATAAAGTATACTATTATTGATTTACTTTCTCTACATTATTTCACTGATTTCTGCATTTTTTTGTCATTCCTATTTGTATAATTCTGAGGAAATGACCACAGAATACTTGTCCGCATTATTTGATAAGAACGTTTATATATTAAAATATAATATTTAATGATTAAAATTCACTGATGAACACAATACTGTCACAATCTGATGCCTAATTTGAGATGAAAGATGTTTTTCATATCAATATGAGCCCAAAATTATCCGTATAGAATTTTGTATGAGGAGTTTTGCACATTGTGAAAACTGAGCCAAAGCAATTTCAAAATACAGCAATATGGATGAAAGCTCATCTCTGATAAAGATTGCGAATTATTCGGAATGGGTAGCGGGGTGGTGCGGTGAGCAGGTTCAATTCCCTCCGGCAATAAGCACCCATGATGCTGAGGTGCTGTCGCTGAGACTGACCTCTGACCTCCCTGTGCAGCGGGACAAGACCACTTCTCTTCTGTGATCACTGGAGTATTAAAAGATAAAGTCATAAAGTCCAGATAAGCGTGTTGTACTAGCGTGACGTTTACCGAGCAGACAGGTGTATCGGAAAGATCAGTAGGCGCTCTAACAAAGCAGGCACAGTGTGCATGAAGGTCCATAAATCAGAATCAGGCCCTCTGATTGTACAGTACGCTAAACAAGCTCCAAAGTTACAGTCATCATCATCATATTTGGCTCTAGGAGCTCTGAACAGGCTCGTGGTTGGGTCAGCGTGTTTATAAAGTGTGGGAGCACGAGGCAAGATTTCAGCATGATCAGCACCAAAATGCCACCCTGGACAAACTGATAAGACAAAACACAGGAGGCAGGGAATAAATAAAATTTTAAAAACTTCAAAAAATACCCAAAACATGTGCAGCATTTTATGTGTTATGATATCAGTAGCTTCCCGTTGATGTACTCTGTTTTAAACACTCATTTGTTTCAAAGAATAGTTTGTCTGTTTTTTTAAGCAGACAAAAGCACTTAAAAAAAAATCTAAATGCATATGACATCATCTTAACTGGACAAAGTCCGCAGGGCTGTATGTCCTCTCTAGATACAGTATAATACACACAGTAAACACTCAACTCCCAAAGACCTTTCATTGAGTCATCACCGTTACATCAGTGCTTCCCTATTGTTTTCTGTTCCTCTTTCATCACTCTCTCTCCCCTCTCTCTTCCTGTTCTTGACTAAACCGTCTCTCTCTGCGTCGCTCTGTCGCTGTCACACCAGGTGTACTTGTTCCTCCCACTCCTCCTCTGGTGATTGGTCCCCCTCTAACTGAAGGACGAGGTCTAAGTCACTCTCTGTGGCCTGGGCAGTGTGTGCGGGGCTGTTTCCGCGTTGGGAGTGTGAGCGTGGGTGTGTGTGCGCTTCGTCCAGCGACAGGTCAGCCACACACCCTGCGTCCACACCCTCCTCGCCAGCCTCTCTGTTTTCCAGGTCCAGAGTGCTGGGCCGTGATGTCTTCTGGCCCTCCGCGCCCGCAGCACCTAGACGGGGACTTGCCGGCCCCCTGTCAGATTCTGGCTCGCCCGCCAGGGGCTGCCATATCGGGACAGGCGTCACGTCCCTGGAGGTCTGGCTCTCTGACTCAGTCTCAGTGTGTGTGTCAGGGGAGGAGTCGGTTTCTGTGGTGGGCGGGGAAGGGATGAGGGCCAGGCTCTGGGGGTTGTTCTGGGGGTTGATGTTGTTGTTAAACCAGGCCATGATGTTGTCCAGCAGCTGGGCACTGGCTGTGGGGTCCAAGGGCTCCAGACTCTGAGGGTCGCTGGGGGTGAAAGGGCCTCCTGGTGGGATCACCGGTGAAAGCAGCAGCTCCGGCTCAAGCTCTGGAGACGGGAGGCACAACTGGGCAGGGGGCTGGGGGTCCGATGGGCGTTCGAGAGCGTAGGCGGCAGGACGCTCCTGAGTGTAAGAGCTACTGTGTTCTGGGCAGGGGTTGTAAGAGCTGTCCGATATTGGGGTGCTGTCAAATGTGGCTGCGCATTCCCGGTCATATGAACTAGAATGGGCAGGGTTTTGGGTGCGTTCAAGTGCGCAGGAGGCAGTGTGCTCAGCCTCAGCCAAATAACCACTGGAGTGGCAGCAACTCTGCTCTTTGCTGTCATAGCGAGGATCTGTGATGGTGATATGGTTGAGCACATACGGAGAGCCCGGTGCATTCTGGTCTTGTCTATGGCTGCAGTCGTAAGCGGGTTCAGTGGTGTACGGAGCAGTGAGTGTACTGTGGCTGTATGTGTTGTGTGAGCAGAGCTGCTCCTGTGTGTGCGCGTCCAGGTCATAAGGAGTGGTTATGTTCCCCAGTTTCATAAGGCTGTCTCCCAGCTCCAGCAGTTCTGCACTGAGGGAGGGAGGTGGGGGAGGCAGGGGGAGGGAGTTAGACATGGGAGGCTGGGAGGTGGAGTCTGTCCTGTTAGGAGGGCGAGGAGGATCCAGGAGAGAGGTGGGGAAGGAGGAGCCCCTGGCTCCCGGAGGTCCGTCCGTGTTGAGAGAGTGCAAAGCCACATCACCCAGGTCTCCTGCAGGACCCAGCCTCCTCTCCTGTCCTCTGTCCAGTCCACGCTCCAGCTCCCCTCTCCCCTCCATGCCTCCCTCTAGGCCTCGCTCTCTGCGAGACTCCTGCAGGGACAGCTGGATGGCCAGCAGGATGTTTGGGTCATCTTCATCCAGTGAGCCCAGCGGTCTTCTGCGGCCCTCACTTCTCTCTGGAACTTCTGGAACACAAAATGTTGCATTAAAACGAGGCCTGCTTTGTTTAACCTGATTGCCAATTGATCCCAGTGACCAATGCTGCTGTGTGCGTCGACCAGATCAGATTAATGTGGCAATAACTTAAAATTCCATTTGTTGTATGTCCAGTGTAGAGACAATTTATATGTGGAGGCAAAGAATGGAGCTGGGTTAGGATCCACAATTTGAGCAAATATAGTGCTGTAAAAATCTTTTGTATATGGTACTACACAGAAGTGAACATGGTACAAAAGGCCATGTACTGTATAAACACATTTTGGATATTTCTTTTTGTGATAAAGGGCTTTCTGTGAGGCTGTTACTACGTTAAAACGTTTGCCAGACCTGTGTTGTCACTCCTCCTGCTGGTCTCTGGCGTGTTGCTGCTGCTTCTGAGGTTGTGCAAACTCAGCATGTCTCCTCTGCGCCGTGGCCTGTGTCGACGGCGGTACTGGATGTCAGCATAATCCTGCAAAAGAGTGATTCAAGCTGGGTTAACAAAAAAAAAGCTGTGTTTTGTATCAAGCAGGTTCACAATCTTAAGCACAGAACACAGAATTTAGCCCATGCATACGCACAAAATGCAGTGCATTACCTGTGAAAGTCTCTCTCTTTGATCGCCTGCACCCAGTACAGAGTGACGACTCCCCATCTTAACACACATAAGCAAACTAAGTCAGCTGCAGTCGTGGTCATGCATTAGATGACTTAGGTCACTAAGCGTAGGTTAAGGGAACAGCATTAGCTGGGCATGAACCAAAAAGTTAGCAGAACAAAACAGTTAGTTATAGTGTGACAGGAGGAGTCTCTGTTTACCTCAGGGGAGGCAAAGCCAAGGTACTCCCAGTCCCACGATCCTCCAGGGTAACTAAAACAAACACAAGTAAATGTTGGCTAAAAGTGACAAACATGAAGCATATAACTTCAGCGTTCTTCTTCATCACTGCCAGTGGAGGGAAGAAGTAAACAAAACCATGTACTGTTTGAGTAAGTCCAAGTGTGTTTGTCCGTACTTCCTGCGGGGAGGCTCAGGCGAATCGTTGGGAGCGATGCCTCGGGCCACAGACGCCAAGAATTCTTGCCTCTTCTGCTGCACCAGACGGGCTGCGCTGATTATCTTGTGGCAGGGCGTCCTCAGGTACGGCCGGTTGACCTTCTGGGCCAGATCCTCCACTACCATCTCCAGGTCCGTCTGAGAGGAAACAAACGACAGCAGGATAACCTCCATCTGCTCGGAGACTGGAAAGTGAAATTTGAAAAGGAATTTGCAACTCATATTTAATTCCTATTATAGATAAGACACGAGGGGAGGATATTTAGAATATTCTTTATCTCACAGGAGACTTTTATCCAATTTTAAGCCTGTTCAAGTGTCTGAAAAATAGACCTCTGATGGTTCAAATGTTTTTGCAAAGCTCTGCTCTGCTGAATATTCATACAAAGAAGAATAATGAAAATGATTTTGTTGTCCCCCTGACATGTCGTCTAGCATCATCACCATTAGTAATACAAAACCTAAACATCAGATTGCCGCGGGATTTGCTAATTACACTTTGTTCTAACCAGTTTAACCCTTTGTGGTTTTAGGGATAACTGGAGGGCCTTTTAAATAGTTAGTCCAGTACTTGCAGAGGACACATGTACAGTATGTCACAGGTTAGGTTCAGTTACTTTATTTTTACCCGTGGGCAGATTTGGTTCGCAGTACACATACAAGGCATCCATGTTGACACACAAAAGTGTTCAGTCAATATTAATAATGACATAAAAAGAGAAAAATAACAGTAAAAACATCAACTAGAATAAATAACCACTGGACTAAATAAGGTAAAATTCAGGTACTAATGTTGCTATGAATTATTCACCTGTGTGATGGGACTATAATCTTCCATCCAGAAGGAAGAAGCTGACTTTCGCAGCACATCTATGTATTAGATTACCTGCATGAGCTCAAATATCTCTTTCTGGGTGCTGCCTTGCTGCAGGAAGAAGCCGTACGGGTAAGAGCACTTCAGGACGCGCCGCGTCTTCAGCAGCTCGCACACACCGTCCTCAATGAACCGCGTGTTTGGAGGAGTGCCTTCGCCTGGACCAAGATTATCATTATAATGCAGATAGGATTAAAGCATTAAGATTAAAACAAAACAAAATGCTTTATACACCTCGTATCAGTTGAAAGGAACATACTTAAGCAGCTGACAATCAGCTTACTCAATCAGTATTAGAGGGACTTACGGCAAATGAAGGCTCTGCTTAGCTGCTCCATCTTCTCTTTAGCTGTTTTCAGTAGTTTCTGCTCCAACTAATCAATGAGTAGAGAGAAAACACATGATCATCAGATTATGTGTCTCGATTTGCATTTTAGAAATTCAGGCCAGCTTTGCATAGTTATAAATGTGTGTGCGTGTGTCAAGAGGGCATTACCTTGTAACTGTGTTCATGGTTCTTGAAGCGGGTATAGTAGTGCATGAAACGGTCCAGCTCTTGAAAACTTTTGTGCTTCTTTTCTGCCTGTAACAAGAAGCAACTCGATTTCATCCAATGCCATGCGTTGACTACATAAAAAGCTGACGGTCATATGAACACGTGCTTCAATGATGTATCATCTGAGAGGCGATCAACCAATTCTTACAGGTTTGTTTGAATATAATTTGTGCGCATGTTTGTTTCAGAGAGAGCTTGTGTGCGATCGACTGAGTGTATTTTTTGTAATCTTTCAAGTGTGTGTGTGTGTTTATACCTCTACAGTCATCTCCTTGGACTGCTCCTCCAGCTGTTGGATGACCTCATAGCGAGTACAGCGATAGTAGCCTCCTGTTGATGAGCTGTGCTTCTTCCACTCCTCCAGACAGATCCAACAGAAGTCATACTTACACTGCACAGAGAGAGAGATAATTATTAACCAAAATACAGTAAATATAAATATATAAAAATAGAATGATTAATAGTCAGGGACCAGAACTCATTCTCTGTACAAATGATGACACACCGCTGACAGAGAGATTAATCTGTATACCTTGGCACACTGCATATGGTTGCATCCCTCATTCTTCTGAATGGGCGACTTGCAGTTGGCACACGGTTTGGAGTTAGTTAACAGCCACAGGCAGTTAGCAGCATCCTCATAGGCCTCACTCACACCTGCCACTGTGGAAAGCACACATAAACACCTGGACACCTGTCCTGCAGATACACCTTCCAGGAGACATATGCACATATACATACATATTTCGGTCATACTACAGTTAGTATACTGTAAATATTACTTATTACTATATTCATTATAATTTCACATGGTTTACCACTAGTACAAGCTTAATAATATTTCAGTGGGTTGTTTTCATTTATTAAATCCTTGTACAAGATCAACATCTTTTACATGGGTTACTGCCACCGGCATTACCAGAAGAGAGAGTAGCAAACACTTCAAATACAGCCAGCAGGTTTTTATTTGATTTTAGGTTAAAGATAAGGGACATTTATGGGGAAACATTTCAACGGGAGGATACTGGGTGAAAACAGAAACATACAGGAAAATCCCGGGGAAAAAAGGAGGGTTGGCATGAGAGGAGTAGAGAGAGGAGTGGGGTAATGTTAGGCTGCATCTACACTACCACAGTTTTTTTAAAACAGGTTTATAATGTATACAACCTCCTCCGTCCACAGCAGCGTTTTAGCTGCATACCAGAGTTGATCTCTGTGTATATTAAAACAACTGAATACGCACATCTATTGGCCGTTCACATACACTGGGCATGCGCGTGCCGGTGTAAATATGAAGCAGATGGTCTACTCCGCAGTTGCAGAAGATTTGTCGAAAGAAGAAAGGGAAACAGATGAAGAACCACACCAGATATTTTTTTTGCATTGACTGACAACGAAGTGGGACTGTTACTGAAAGCATCACGGGAGTACAAAGAGACGGTGGCGCCGGAAAACAGACTGGGAGTCCTCGCAAAGTAAATACAGAGTAATGCACAGTAGACTAGCCTACAAGTGTTTACACAGTACAAAATCATCAATCAATAATCTTTTATAAATTCCTCCGTTTTTGCCCACGGGGTCAGCGGCATTTTCAAACAAAAATCTTCGGATTCACCGTTTTAATCTGGAAGGGAGGTGGAAAGGTAGCAAAAGGGATCAGTGTTAAAACGAAAACCGAGAGAGAGAGGCAGTCATCTGATTGAGTGGCGCCTCTCTTTGCATCAGGAAACTCACACTGAAGGCTCAGTCTCACTCTGCCCGATGCGCTGTGGGTCAAGAGAATTAAACTCTGGTTTCGGGGGGCATGTGTGAGATGAGCACAACCGTGACAGTTTCACATGATTGCTTCTGCTTGTTTCTCTGCTTGTCTGATTGCTGCTCAACTCTCGTTGTAAATGATTAACTGGGCGCATCAATTGCTTCCTGTTTGACAAGGAATTTGGTGCTAGCTAGCTTTGAAAACTGCTCAGATCGCTGACTGTTGCCAAACCATTTTAGCTGCTGTTGAAAAATTGTCTGATGAGTATTGCACCTGATCTTTTTAGAGACCAATGATCAAACTTTTTAAAGCCATTATAGGCCAATCCTTATAAAGTAACCAGATGGAAAGACCCATTTCTTATTACGGTATAATTGACAACTAAAAGGTATTTAGAAACATTTTGAAAATGTTCAGTTAAGCTTGACCAAAATATAATTCTGGTAGGCCGTCCAGACAGCTTGTTACTGTTAACCCCAGTAACAAGGGAAAAAACCTGGAAACACAAACAACACAGAATCAGACTTACACTCCTCGGGCTTCATCTCTGTGACCTTCTGAAGCCAGTTTCTCCACATCTGACAGTCACATGGCTCATGGGCCTCTCCAAGGCACTCCCTGCAGTCAGGGAGTGTGATAAATGAAGTACAGTCAAATACTCCATAACAACTTGTCACTCATTCCTAGAAAGCTAGGCAGAAAGATAAGAGTGAGACAGAAAAATACAGTCATGGTGTTGGCCTGCCAGTTTTTACAGCAGCAGTTTTCAAAAAACAAGATTGGTTAACGCTGTCAAACGCTGTCAGCACAGTGGCCTCTTCTTCAAGCTAGGTTGAGTGTGCAAGGAATGGAAGGGGAAAGTGTGTGGCTTAAACACTACATTGGGGTATAGTTGAAAGTTAAATGTTTTTCCTGTAGAGATCAGAGGTGCAAAATTGTATGTGTGTATATAGCCAATAAACCATGAAGTGTACCAGCAGAAGAGGTGACCCTTGCCACAATCAACGGCTGGGGAGGGCAGCAGGGGGAAACTCTGCGGGTCACTGTCTCCGGGGCCTGGACGGGTGAGCCGCACCGCCCGCTCACAGCGTGCTGCGGGACACCAGCGGATGGCGGGATTGTTCTCCACAAATGCCTGCAACAGAAAGCGAAAGAGAGGACACAGATAAATGATAAGAAGATACAGAGGTAGAGGCTGAAGAACAGAACAATTTGAAAGAGCAGACATAATTGGGAAATGACAGAAAACAGGAAGAAACAAACAGGATTTGTCATATAAATTTGCAGCAAATTACCAACATAAATTTTCAGTTGGAAAAAAGCATCAATTTAGCTGCGGTTAGACTTTATAAGAACATATCCGTATGTATTGTTTTTACCTTGATGTCAAACTGTAAATATCGCTGGTCCATCTCTCTGGAAACCACACTCTCGATCACATGCACCGGCACCAACTGGTAGCACTCGTAGGCCGGGCAGAAGATGTTGTGTGCATCACCCTCCTGAATCTTTACATTAAGGAACCTGAGGAACGCAGCAGGCACGCACACAGGAAAGATGACAGATAAATGTTCAAAGACCCTGACATATGCGGGAACATTTACACACACAAAACATGGGTCCCTACCCTTCCCAGCATGCTCTGCAGAACTCATGTCCACAGGACATGTCCACTGGATCCTCAAACACTGAGATAGAGCAGAGACAGATTCCACACTGCAGGGAGATGAAAGATAAACAGGATATTAAGATGTTGTCTGACACTTAATGATTTCACAGGATTATCTAACAAATTTCTATATATTTCAATAACTTGAGGTTGAATGCTTTTTGATGTGTTGTCTTCATGATCTACACAGGGAACAGACATGAAGCCAATTTGTGAGGCTGAATCATTGTATTAGATTTTATTATCACAATCATGTTGTGTTGTGATGGCCCTCAAATATTATTATCCCTGTTTTTCCAAAGACCAGCAGAACTCCCATCATACTTTTCAAGTAATATCAAATCCCATGCATCTCTTAAAATACAGAGAGACATCCTTTAACGTCTACAAATCTTCAAGTTTAGGGGTCTTAAAACTTAAAAGCGTGGGTTAGTTGTTTGGCTTTTAAATTGGGGTTGTATAAGGTACTCCAATAGATTGCGGATGGCCGTCCACAGCAGTATACTGCTTAGCTTCTGTGCCAGTAAAATTATCTGCGTCTCCAAACAAGGGGCATGTCGACTGCCATCTACCGCAGATAATACAATGACTATGAATAAGTACCACATACAACCCCACTTCAAAAAAAATCCAAACTAACCCTTTAAGGTCTGAACACTGTGACAGTCTACAAGATAAACCTTAGTCAGGATTTGCAGGCAGACAAGTACTTGATGCGTACAGTGGAAAAGAGGCTGATGTGTAACTCCAAAGAGTAGAAATAGGAATTGCTGCGAGAAAGACGGCCTATGACCTTCTTTTGCTCTGGTAGGATTAGACATTAACCTGCTATAATCAAATAAATGAGACACTCTGCAGTCTGACAAAAGTTCAAGTAGAATAAGTTTGCAATAGATGCACTTTAGCCCACTCATTCATGTCAGCTGTCAACACAAGACTCTAAATACAGTGGATTTTGTGGTCTAAGGCTGGACCTAGGGTCTGAAAGGTTTTACATTTGGATAGACCGAAATCCAACAGGACATTTTAAACTGTACTGTTCAGTACATATGGCTCCCAAGGGAAATATCTCATCCATGTCATTAATCAACTAATAGACGTTGTTTGAATGAACAACATTCAAACGTAGGTTTATCAAAAAAACAACACAGATTTGCTGCATCTTGTAGAGTTGGTTAAGATTAAAAGGTATTTAAGTCATCACTGGGTGTCTCATCCAAGGGGGTAAAGCAGTGAAGCCGACCAAAACCTGCATGGAGGGATCCATGTACGCCCAAAAATGACGTCAAAACCCTGTGAAACCCCATCGTACATGACAGATGTAACCATATTGTTTAGATTATAAACTCTCGGCAATCTGCTGCGTGATCCTGCACAGTAGATACTGGTGCCAACAGGAAGTAGCCCTGTAGTAGTATTGTATACTGTCTATGGTCTCACCGTAGACAGGCCATCCTCTCCAGGTGTGAGGCAGCTGTCAGTCGGTGAGGTGAGGGTGAGCGTGAGAGGCGAGCGCGGTGTCCTAGGGGTGCGAGGCGAGGGTAGCGTGTCCCAGGCATTGTATCCGCTGGGTGGTGGGATGGGCATGGCCACACCTGAGCGCTGGCAGCAGCCTTCAGCATCTGACATCCACGCTTCCAGAAGCTTTTCTCTGTCCCAGTCTGAGAGAAAATGACAGAAGGCAAGAGAGAGGTTGCATACACAAGTTTAGAGGCAGGGAATACGTATGTAATTTTCTCTGAATACTGCAATCACACTGACAGTGCTGTGAGGGTTTGTGAAGGCCTCGTGAATGTCAACTTTCTCTAATAGACAAACACACACACCATGCGCTCGGAGCAGGGCTTCAGCAGTGAAGAGGGGGGCTTGCAGCATGTCTGCCGTCTCTACAATCAGCATGTCCTTCAGCCTCCGCAGGTCTTGAAGCTTCAGTCCCTCATAAGGCTGAAAGGGGGAGAAATAAGGGGAAGATAGAGATAAATAAAGGAAGAGGAGGAAGAAATGAAAGAGAGAAAGGGAAAGTGGTGATGGGGAGGAAGGGAAGGTGAAGGCAAGAAATGTTAAGACAGAAAAAGAAAGGAGAAAGTTTTTTTAACAAAAATTTAAAAAATAACAGAAAAGTATGAGATTGAGACATTTAAAGAAGTGAAGAAGATAGTGTGGGAAAAATGAAAAGGACAGAGATGTGGGGCAGCAGGGATAAGGTGGTGGGAAAAAGAGATTAAGTATTAACATAGATTTGGCTGCAGGAAGGGAGATCAAACTGTCACTTAGCAGCAACCGCTGCTGGAAGACTGCGCTGGTGCCCTCTGTTTAAAAGGTAGTTTTATGCCCATTTTCAGGTTTAAAAACTTATTTAGAGGTTGTACCAGAACAGGTTTACATAGTTTCATTTTCAAAAAACACCACATTTTTGTCATTCTGCACATTGCTGCAGCTCCTCTTTTCAACCTGTGTGTTGAAACGCTTCGTTTAAGCTATGGTTCCTCTTAACAGCTTAGCAACATGGACGGGAGTAAGAGTTTCAGAGTGGTGAGTTATTAATCTGTAACAAATGTATCTTTCATCCATAAAGTTTTAACTGAGCTCTGTCTACATCACACTAACAACTTTATGTCCACTGACTGCCTGGAGGGTAGCTAGTGTTTGCAAGGGAGAGGAGATGCAGCAAGCGGACGTCTTGTCTCTGTGTGCTGCAGCAGCTCAGTGTTTTTCCACCTGTGTTTTTGAGGGCGTGTTGGACTAGCCACTTGGCGAGCATTATGACGCGCATTTTGCTGTGACATCACGGGGATTAAAGGGAAAAGGCTGGAGTACAAACGCGCTGTTTTCAGGCAGTTCAGAGCAGTGTTTTCTGTGGTAGATGGGAACTCCCTTTGGGGTGGACTTTAGGCTTTTTCACTTCACTTGCAAACCTATTATATGCACAAAAAAGATACATAACTCAATAAATAAGAGGGAAAAGGCCAAAAAGCATAATATGACTTCTTTAACTAGGATACAGAGAAGCATGTGCATGTGTAACTTGTATTACTACACTTTAAAAACAAGTTCAAGCTGTGGCAGATAAGAGGGACAAATTGGTGAGATTTGAAGGTGAGTGGTAAATATTCTTTCATAGGCACTGCGGCGCAATTCAGTGCAGATAAGGTAGACATTTAATCTGCTCAGTAAAATGCATATAGAATGCAGAAAAAGCTTAGACTTAGGCTATTCTGGTTATTGTGTATACATGTATATAACATGTGTATATACTTGTGTATACATTTCTTTGCTGAACTCCATAAAAGTAAATCCAGTGTTGGATAAACATGAACAATGAAGATGACATTAAACACCTTCAAAATACTGATCACACAATTGGTTTCTCATTTGTTTTAACGTAAAGAGATTTGCAACAGTGACCTCAGTCATTTCCCTAACCTCTATCTTTTAATCATTACATGGTTTACTTTAAGGACATTCCCTCTTTCAAAGTTGCAATACTTACTTAGGTCCCTGACCTTAAAAAGAATAAAAATAACACATTAACATAAAAAGTACAGCCAGCGGGAAACCCCCAGATCTAGTAACTGTGATCTCACCTCCTTGTATTGCAGCAGGTTGGTTTCGCCATGTGCGTCTGTGTTTGACTGCTGAGCTGAAGAGGAGGAGAAAACCATCTGTGACTCCAGGCTGAGGGCCAGCTCGGTGTGATGATGCCGCTCGGCATGGTCACATGGCGTCAACTTGTCCTCGTCCTCCACAAAAAGGTCTGCCTCGCTCTGGATTAGCAGCTAGAGGGAGGGACGAGGAGGGAGAAGAGCGAGAACAAAAGGAATGGGAGACAGAGGGGAGACATGGATAATAGAAATGAACAAGAAATTGAAGCAACTTGCAACAAAAGACAACAAAGGAAGCGAGCGGCGACAGCAAGTGGAGCAGACAAAGAGAAAAGAGGAGGAGGGGGAGAGGAGAGAAAGAGAAAACAAAAGAGGTGGTGTTAGAAAACAGAACATGTAAAGAGGGAAGGGAACAAGAGTCAAAAGAAAGTTTATTAAAATGGAAATTGATTGAGGTATGGACAGTTTATGAAAGAGGTGAATAAACGAGGACAGAAGAGAGAGAATATAGAAATGAAGAGAAATGTGTTATTATCTGAAAGGATGCACATATCAGAATTTAGCTCAATTTCTTGGAAAAAACAAGGGAGGAAGCAGAAGCACTACTTCCATCAGACAGTAATGAAACACAAAGCAGATGCTCCCGATGCAAGGACTGGTATAATACAGTGTAGAGATTTCCCTGGCTGCGCTCTGTGTGATTAGATTTGGCAAAGATTTTACAGACAGATCCGCCATACAGAAAATAATGCTCATCCTAATGAGAGTTCAGTGGTCCACACACACACACACACACACACACACACACACTTTCTCTCACCTCCACACAGCTCTTCATGCCTGCAGAGGCAGCGTAGTGCAGACAGGTGCTATGGTGATTGTCCGTGGCGTTGACGTTGGCCTTCTCGTACTGACCTCCCTCCAGCCTGGCCCCGGTCCAGCTCAGGATCATCTATCAGCGGGGAACCCACAAATAAACACACGTTGTCAACTTTGAAAGAAAGAAACAATTTTAAATAATACACTTTGAGTTTGTACACTGAACTACACCTGCAGGCAGTCCGCACGCCGCTGCTCGTCCCTCTGGGGTCGGGCCAGTCGGGGCGACAGCGCTCCCTCTGACAGCAGCAGGATCTGTGGGCTTTGGCACAGCACGTGGAGGCACGTCTCGTTGTGCACATTGCGCTTGTTGGGGTTCCCCTCTTTACTGAACAGGAAGGACCTATACAATGCAGAAAATAAAGCCAGGAATAAATTAAACACAAGAAGGCTTAAGGACAAAACAAGTTCAGAGAAGTTCAAAAGCGACATGGGAAGAGAAGAAAGCAATAGGTAAAAGGCTTCAATCAGAGGGTGAAAGAGAAGGTGGAAGAGAAAAACAGCATACTAAAGAGAGACTGCTGTGGAGGAAGGAGGAGATGGGGGGATGGAGTGGAGATGACATGAGGATAAAATATAATGGTGAGATGGATTGTGAGATGAGCGTTAGAGAGAGGGAGAAGAAAGATGGCAGAATATTGACTATTTCTGTTTAACATCTCTGAGATAACGACTATGCTGGCTGGCGGGTGCGTGCAGCACATAACACATACACACACACACACACAAACAGAATGATGGATGTGCCAGTTGCACTGGAAGCCAGGCTGTGGTTGCAGTTCTGTTTAGTAAACAGTGTTTCTCTCTTCTTTGTCTGTCAAAACCTCCATTTACTGATTAGCTTTCCGCTCGTTCATTTTTTTCCTCTTCATGTTTCTTTCCCCTCCTTTTGAAACTTCTCTACTTTGCTGCCCTATACTTGCTTTTTTCTCCTCCACTACAAAGTTTGTTTTTCTCCCATATGACATCCTCCTCTACATTATCCTACGGTAGCAGCATGTTAAGCTGTAAGGACAAACCTGTTTCTTTTTCTTCAGTGGTTTAACATGAATAGGGGAAAAAAGAAGAAAAGAAAAAAGACGTTGCTAAGCCTCTCTGCTCCCTCTGCACTTTGGACACAGCAGCAGCAGCCACTATTAAATTAATGTTTGAATGTTTCCTTATTGTGCAGCCTTTCAGCATATCCGTCCACTGCTGTCCTGCTCTTCCACTTTTGACCTTCTCATCCTGTCAGCCACAAGCCCCTGCAGTCTCCCCCCTAATGACAGTGCACTGCCAATTCACCCACACAGCAGTTCAGGATGGATGGCCCTAATATCAGTCTACTACAGACAACAGGCTTGGGGACGTCACATGTTTTGTCGCACTTGTCGAGCACCAAAGCTGTTCAGACCGTAAAGTAATTTGACGAGGGCAGGAAACCTCAGGGGAGAATCAAAGCGGCACAATTCACACTGAAATCCTGAATTAGGTAGTCATGTGTGGCCAAAAGGGAACCGAACCTGCCTGCGCACAAAAATGAAAAGGGGAGTTGTTCGGGAGCTGCAGTATGTTGACAAATATGTCTAACCACATGACGTCACAGTTGTTGTTTTTTACATATTTGTAACACTGTTTAGAACAACACTCGGTTGTTGCTGAGGAAGGGTTACACTTCCTGAACTACACCCAGTTTTCCAGTAATAGGTCTACTTGTGATTTGCACTTCCCTTGGGATTACTAGCCATTCCAACCCACGGAGACAACTGGAAGAGAGCAAATAAACAAGGAGCAGATAGATGTTAAAAATAATCTGAAAAACAGACTCTGCATCTACCAGCCCACGCTTGTCCTCTATGAGTCTTTATTTTGTCTGAGATTTCTCGGTCGTCTATCTGCTTGGACAGAGGGTCCAGTCGAGCTGCTGGAACAAAGGAGCATTTCCTCTGATACTAATCAGGAGCAGAGCACTGCGTTCAGCACGCCTCTCTGGCCCATTATAGGTTAGTAGGAAGGGACACAAATAGCACACCAATTGATTCACTGTGTTATATTCACAGACTCAAATGCATTAAGCAGTTGTGGAGTCACAGTTTCCCCTCTCTCAAAACACACACACACGTGCACACACATGCAGATGCACAGATAATTGACTGGCTTTTCAAACAGCTTCCTCTGAACCCCCCCCACCCCCCGTAATCATGGAAAGAAAGGGCAAGAGAGAGGAAGAGTGCAAGGAGGAGGAGGAGGAGGTGAGGACAACTACTGAGTCACCAAATCAGCTGTCTCGGTCATGGCCATCAGCCTGATTATCCCTGCAGGGAGTAAAAAGACACACTGGTGTCTTGCTCTCTCTATGTTTTTTAGTTTGACCCCTTTCTCTTAGGTTGTGTAAGACTCAGTGACTCGCCTTTATTTTTTCTCTCAAGACATTATCCAACAGCGCTGATGTGCATTTGTGTACACCTGTTTCAAACAAGTATGCATGCAATGAAACTCCTTACAGTAAAAAGAACCATGCAGTAAATTAAAAAAATCTGCTAACGCTTACGAAGTGGCACTGCGGTGATTTAGCCTTGCACTTTCATTAAGTTGGGGGACTTGAGAGAAAGAGATTAAAAAGACGGGGAAAATCTACACAGCAGAAGCAGAGATATCTTGACTTAGTGAAAGACAAGCTTTCCGTTAGGCACAGGTCTTTCAAACTCTACGTATACAAGTTTGTAAAGTGTCCTTTCTGATATAAATTTGAAGCCCACCTTGAGATAAACCTGAGTTATTTTACCAGCTCCTCCAGAACCACAGATAACAATCACACAGCTGAGTAGTACAGTTACTACTCATGATGAGTACACCGAACTTCATGTAGAGTGCTCCTTTCATTTTTGATTTTTGTTAAGTCTCTCACAGTTGCTCATTCTAGTAACTGGTTCTTTTTGACGCTATCCTTTGCAGTTTTGACAATCAGTGGGTTTGTGTGGGTCTAATTGCATCTGATTGCCAATGTTCTTCATGGCTAAAGCACTTTTTACCGTGTCTGGCGCATGTCAACTGGATTTTTGAAACTTGTAACATCATTTACATAATTTGACAGTGTATGCGACCGGCCTCTTTGGACTTCTGTTCAATAAGTCGCCTTAACAACACAATGATGAAAATGGTGACTCTCAGAAATCTATTAAAGCTGACATAATGCTAATTGTTATTCAATTTAATATGACTCACTGGCATAACTGCCTTTGTGACTGTATTGGAGAACTGCTTAACAACATTAGATCTTAAAAATGACTGTCAAATTCAATCAGAAACTCTGACATTCTCAATCAAAACCAAACCACAAAAACATGTTTTTTACCTGAGCAGACGTGTCATGGCGTGGCGGCAGACATAGTGCAGGGGCGTGTTGTGCTGGTACTGCTCTCCGTACGAGGCGTTCGGGTCCAGGCCTTCCCTGAACTGAGGGTTTCCCTCATACAGCTGCCAGGCTAGGGCCTCGTCGCCACCCACCAAGGCCTTGCGGAACTTGGTGGCCGTGTTGCCCATGGCTTCAAGCTTGCACAGGGCCGCCTAAAGGGAGCTATGGCAGATGCCCGTCTGCCTGCCTATGCCGCCCTCCTCTTCCTCCTCCTCCCCGTTCACCACAGGTCACAACTTAGAGCAACATGGTTTGGTGTTTTCCTGCCCTGGAATTAAGAGAGAGAGAGGGGAAGATTGATTAGAGGAAAAGTATGGTGGAAAGAGGAACATGCAAAGAGGTAAGAGTAAGAATGAGTGTGGGGAAAAAGGGGGGAGGGTAGTAAAAGAAAGAGAGAAAAATACCAAGACAGATGTGAAGAAAGGGGGAGACAGATGGAAAGGGAGGGAAAGAGACACAGAGAGAGAGTCCACCCTTCGATCAGCAACATTGAGGATGTTATCTTACCGGAAATAGAAAATAGAAAGACAGAGACATAATTAAAAAGAGGGCACATGAGAGGGGAAGGTTAATGATATCCAAGCCAGTAGTTGATGAAAAGCAATGCTCAATATTACCACAGCTGGCCACTGGGAGTCCAGTTAGCTTACGTTGGAGGGTTTTGCATATTTTAGGCTGTTTACATGCTTGTCTTCTACTGGAGAGTCTGAATGTGTGTTAAACCATGCAGCACTAATACGCTGGGCCAAAACCAGTTTTACTTTTGCCTCTCAGGCGTTAAACCAAAGAATCGCAGCTATAGCTGCTACAGCTTACTCACCCAGCAACAGCTTATAAACCTCCTGTAGATCCACAAGCTATCATGATCTTTTCATTATCTTCCTATCAATTTTCAGCTCTACTTTACTGGCATGACAAGCAGTTTTAATATCACAAAAAATGCAAAACAACAGTAATAACAGTGTGTTGAAAAGGAACAGAAACAAACACTCTTTTTCCTTCAAATTTTGTACATAATCACTATCTTTACCAATGTGTTCTGCTTCATTTCCTTCCTCGTCTTCCCCACCTCTCCTTCTTTCTTTCTCTCTCACACACACAAACACATACACAGTTTGTCCTGTCTTTAACACAGAAACACACACCATAACATCCTATAATGAGCAGAGTATGTATTTGAGTGCATGTGTCTGTGTGTGTGTATTGTGAACCACTGAGGGTATCATTACAGTCTTCATTCTATGGCCATCTGTCTGGTCCTCACAAAGAGCCTCTTTTAGCCCGGCTACAGTTGGCCGCTGGCTGGCCAGGCTCTGGAACATTTGAATAATGTGGCTGGCTGCCTCCCCTCTTCTGCCTCCGATTTCTATACAGTGACAGACAGGGATGCAGGCAGAGAAAATGCACACTGACAGACGGAGACATTCAGGCCGCACAGAAGCTGCTACCGCTGGCGAATAATAGCCAACATCTTGTAAGTTCTGCTCTTGTGATGAATGCAGTGGACCGGACCTTGTGTGTCTGTGTTTGTATATCTGGAGGGGTGGTGGTGGTGGTGAGGGTGGGGGCGGGGGTTACTATAGTTAATAGGTCAGTCTGTCTGCTTGGCTCTCTGTTTTGTGCACACTGGTTTACTTCCAGTTCACTTCACTCCTCTGTGTATCTCCGCCAGTCTCTCTTACTAAATAAGGACAGGAAGTCTGGACACGGAGGAACTTTGGAATTTCAGGGATCCCAAGTCCTGCTGTTTGCACTTGGCAGTGACAGGGAAATTATCTATTACAACCAAGGCTACACATCATTTGGTGGTCGGGTGGAGTGAGGCTGAGGAAGTGTTTCACCCTTTAATCACACGAAAGGTTTGCTTATGAATAAAATGTAAGTTACACAGATCTACACAGAACAGGCATTTTGGGCAATGTTATGATCAGGACTTAATGACTCAGAAGCTCAAGAATTCCAAACACATGAATGTTATCTGGAAATCTTGTCTGATGATTCTTGCTAACAAGAACTCAGGTCATGGTCATACAGAAACCAAAATGTGTTCAGTATCCAGTGATATAAAACAGGGAATAGCAGCATGTTGGCACTTTTGAAAAGAATAAACTTTAGAGTGTTTGCTAGTTATGCTTGATAAATGATAGCTTTAATGACAAAACAAAGCTGCCAATTAATTTTCTGCTAATCGACTGTCAGATTTAATGACAACAATCATCAGTCACAGTCCCTCCAGGGGTGCTGTCTGTCATATCAAAATATTAACATGTATCTCAGCTCTAGGATTCGTTTTAACAGGCCAGCTATGATCATAGACTTTACTATTAGACATGCTAACAGGGACACAGTACTTCAACCCTACAAGGAAGCACCTTGAAAGTGAAATGTACAGTTACAGCTCTGTCACTATCACTCTCACGTGTCTTTAAAACAGAAACCCCCCACTGTGGTGCCATTGCAGTTATCAAAACTTGCTGTCAGCTCATATAGACATTCACTCAAACACCTCAGTCAAAGTGTGGGTGGATGGTGCTGCTGTATGAAACCAACAAAGCTAAGCTGTCAGAACACACATAAAACTTATGAGGGAGTCAGGCATGAGCTGCATAATGAGATGCGAGTTACTTCAACAGCACTAAATTAGCTAGGTCACCGTGTATATCAGCTAAATATTCAGGTCAGACCTCGAGTGGTTAACCCTGAAGAAGTGTGTCAGCATGAAATGGAGCACAAAACAAACAGCAGCCGACTTCTCTCTGCATGTTTCTGTCCATGCGGCCCCACGGTTAAAGCTCCTTTGTTCAACACACTGACAGTCTGTGTTAATGACTAACCCAGCCGGACAGCGAGTGGTTAACTTAAGGTGTAGGTAACCTGAAATGCCGCCGACAAAACGCGTTATCTCAACGTTTTCACACAGCTGTATGGGGAAACGTTAACACCCCAAAGCAGCCTACCTTGTCTGCCGCTACCGAAGCTAGCAAACCGTCTCTCCCTCCGGTGTACGTTAGCTACCTACCCGACAGCAGGACAACAGCAAATCTCCGCCGTTACTTACACGGTCGTTTCACTTGGTCACTAGTCGCACATTCGGAAACCTTCGCAAATCGAGGGCCATTTTCTCATCGCTGTCATTTGCATCCACGACTGCTTTTCCGCTGAACCATCCTCTCTGCCACCGGACCCGGCGGGGACGATGCTGCTGCTGCTGCTGGGAGCGGAGGGGCGAGACTGACTGCCTCGGTTCAGTGTTGTTGTGGCTGCCAAAGAGAAAGGCCTACTGCGCATGCTCGGAACCAACTGTCACACGGTGGGCTCTCACCTGATTGGTCGGTTGACTGGGTTCTCTGGGTGGTTTTGTTTGGTTTACTGTTTGCTTACTGAAAACTTCATTTTAAATTTTATTTTATAGCTGGTATAAAAGTTGCATTTCAATATTTCTATGTATATATTGATTGATTGATATATTTATTTCGAACTTGTAAAAGAATAAATAACAGTGTTAAAAAAACAGATTAACAACAAAACAAAAACTCCATAATTTCCAGTATTTAAACACCTCAATTTACATGCGCAAAAAGGACTAGCAATAAGTAAACCTTATGTACTCCTACCCCAAATGCCATAATTAATAAAACTACTAAAAACCCAAACAAAATAATAAATCTATAATCAAAGAAAATACATATTAAAATATAGTTATATTCACATGCATTCACACAAACAACAATATTTATACACATGTATAATTAAATAAAACTCCAGGTGAGTATTAGGACCCTACGTCATCTCTATACCTCTTGAATATAATTTCTTTGTACATCTTTAACGGAATATGTTTTCACTTTGCTTTAATTCATCATTTAGTTTCCCACAATTTAACACCATAGACAAAAAAACTTTCCTGGTTGTTCAAAAACTGGGAGTCTTAAAATTTGACTTTTTCCTTAAGTCATATAACCCCCTCTTTTTAGAGAATCTTTTATGTATAGGCCTATTACCAGGAAACAGATTGTTTCTGACCTTTCTGACATTCTGTTGATATAAATTTTATTATTTGGGGAATTAATAGCAAGTGAGATAAATTTATACATGTTATGTTTATGACAGATGTAAAATCTTTATGGTGTGTTTACATACAACACGAAATTAACGTTCGCCTTGCATGCAGCCGCCAGCTATCAACATCAACATCATATAACTTCAGCAAGGAGTTGGTAAAAAACCGAAACAGAATATATAAATCACTGTAAGACAGTGTGGAATAAGTTCATATTAACAACCATAAATTGTTTAAGTCAACATTAAATTAGAATACTGTACGCTAAGTGGTTAATTTGTCAGTTGCTGTGCTTGCAGTTGTGTCTTCCACAGAAGAGTATACAGATCCCTGTTTACTGATCCCCAGCTGGGGAACCACTGTATAGTATTGCATTCCTAATACTAATGTAATAATATATAACTAGCAATTTAATGTTGTAGCTGGTCAAAATGGAGATCATTTTAATTGAACAGGTTAACATGTAACTCCCATTTATGTATTAAGATCTGATTATATCAAATACCTGTTGTGGAGGAAAAGTACAATATTTGAGGAGCAGAAAGTAGAATAAAATGGAAGTACAGTAGTGGAGTAAATTTCCTTAGTTGTATTCCACCACTTGTCCTCATCATCCATAAACCCATGAAATAATAATTACCTCCAAAACAAAACATGGTCAAACTTATAATAAGCAACAAAAATTACGACATAACTATGACATAATCCAACTTTTAAATATTAGAAAAAGGGACACGTACAAATTGCAAAGAAGCAGTCAACAGTCATTCCACAGTCAGTCTCTCTCACACAAACACTCACACACTTCTAGTCAGCATACTGACAAAGGCTCGTAATGCAGGTCTCACAAAAGGAAGCCTCTGTCACACTGTGGGAGTGTCTGCTCTGTGTCATTAGTTCTGTCAGTTGGTTATTTTCAGTCTTCTCTGTATATGTCATTTAGTCTGTGTTTTGGGTTCCGGTCCTGTCCGTTGTCTTGTGTCTAGTTTACTCTGTATGTTTGTACTGGTTGGTCTGGTGCTGTCTGTGAGTCTGGTTGGGTGGTTGTGATCTGTATAGTTCTTTTATTATTTTGATTGTTCTGCTTACGTCTGTTCTTGTCATTCAGTTTGCTATTCGGTTTGCCTGTCTGTCCGGTTTTAGTGTTTGCCCTTATGATTATTTTCAGCATTTAGATTGGCTTCTGAATGTTGATTTTATTTTTCTGCCTGCTTGTCTGTTCTGTGTTTTGAGATCCAGTTGGATTCTTGTCTTATGCCCTTGGTCTTTTGTACCCTGTATGTCTGTTTATATGTATTCATATTTCTGTTGGTATTTGTCTGTGGGCTTGTTGGTAGTTCTGTTAGTTTGGGCCTGTTTGGTATCTGTCTGCGTTCCTGTCAGTTCATCACCCGGCCTGTCTGTGTCTGTCTGCTGTCCTTATTAGTATCCCGCCCTCCTTGTTAGCAGAGCTTAAATGTTTGTTGCTTCTGTTTAGTTGTTGCTGTTTTGTTGTTTGTTTACCCTCTGCTGTGTGTCTTGCTTGCCTGCTATATCGTTTGTTGGATTATCCTTTGTTCTGTCTTCCCTTGGATCATTTGTTTATGGACTGTGTTTTTGCTGCTCTGCAGACAACCTTGTTGGGACTCTGTGGGCTTAAATAAATACCCAGAAACTGTGCCTGCTCTGCGTCTATGTCCTGCGTTTGGGTCCTAAAACCTGTTCCTGCCAGCACACACAACATACTCTGACAGCCTCATGAGGTTTGGTGTTCCTGATATGCTTTGACCCTACATTGCCCTTGCCACTATTGTCCTCGCCATGGCAGTTTATTTGGATTTTGGGAATAAGCCTGAGCAAAACTTCCTCCACCTCTTTCTTGGAAAACCCTGGGAGCATAAACTTATTTTTAAGTCTTTTGCATGCCTGTCCAAAAGCACACATGACCACTGTCCCTATTTTACTACTCAGCAAAACAACACCAACACCCGTGCTGAATGCCAGATGTTTTTGCAAGATGAGCAGCAGAAACTGTGGAAATGAGACAATAAATGAGAGTTAGAGGCACAGGGCTTCACAGGGTTACTGAGAATCTTCCTGAGAGTCAGCATGCAGCAGCTATTCCTGTTTTTTCAGTTTCATTTTCCCCCCTTTTTTCATTGGGTTAATTTTTCTATAAAATACACAGGGGGAAGAATACAAACATAGAGTGACAGAGGAGGTCAATAAGTCAAATGCAATTCAAGTCAATTCAATTTGCTTAATAACAATGAAAAAAGGCTTTTCCTGTAAATAAGTAAACTCTCAGCATTTGGCGGGGGGAAAAAAGTAGCTTGGAAATTGTTGCTGGCTGCCAAATTATTTTTTGTCAGGTCTGCCTTTTGGAAATTGGGGTGACACCCTTCTTCCGTCTTTTGATATCAAAAAATTCAGAACTAACATTGCATGAACATGTAAAAATAAAAACAATAAAATGCTGTAAATTGTGCCAATTAGGAATGTTGAAATTATATTGTTGTGAGCCAGGTTCAGGTGTGAAGAAGTTTCAGAGACTGATGAAGACTTAACATAGCATAGTTTATTGAGCCCAGCTGAGGAGATGCAGTGCCAGCATACAACATGTGAACACGTTAAATGCCAACACCAAATCTGAAGGAAAACATCTTGTGGTCCCTTTTTGTTTCCCGCTAGTGCCTGCATGTGGGTTTCTCTATTAGGTCACCTTCACCTAGAACACCTAATCTATCTGATGTTTAGGTTCCAATGCTTCGTCATATTGGAATCTCTCACTATCCAAGAGTTGTACTCTAATCTGTGGAGCCAGTTAGTTCTTGTAAACATTCTTGTCTTGCTCAACCTTGTAAGATTCCCAGAGAACACTCATATCTGCTAGCCTGATGTCTGAGCTACTGTGTCTAGCTAATCAGTCTTTAGCTAATTGTCTTCTTGATGAGGACAAGTACATGTGAGAAATACCTAAAGCTATAATGTCAAATACTTCTGGGGTCAGCTATATTACTCTAAGCTAGACCTGTCTTACCTGTTACATCAATTAAGACACCTAAGAAATATTCTCAACAAGGAACACTGGAAATGCTGACCATGCAGCAATGGCCTCAAATTGTTCAAAACAAATACTGCATAGCAATAAATTAAAATACAGTTTGAAAAACAGTAGCTTAAGATGTGGTACCTGTTGATCTACTGATGTTGTTGTATGATGGTCCGATGAAGATGAAGTAAATTTTAACTTCAGTCGCCCCGGAACACCAGCTAGGTCCAAAAAATGTGACTTCTAAGTGGACAACACGTGGACAAAAACACTTGATTAAAATAAATCATAAAATGAAAGAAGAATTTCCATTAAGATAAAATTTGCCTCCTTTTGCTCCACTGCCTCTTTTGGTGTGTTTGTGTACCATTCTAGCTTTAAAATCCATTCATCAAACTTTAGTTTTATATCATTGCATTAACAATTGTGTTGGGTAAAAGCCACAGCAGTGGTACTCACTCAGTGTTAATTTAGGATACAGACCATTGTAATAAATATTGTTATCTCTCTCGAAAACATGGAAGTTTCCTCTTTGAGCATTTTAATTTTATGTAGATAATGACCAGTAGGGGCACACTAGACTAAATGAAATGGTAAAATAGTGACATAAAGGTTGACAAAAGGTCCAGGTTTTAAGTAGCAGCCTGGTGTGGGAAACCCTGTCAACATAATTTAATCAACTAAGTCTTAAATGATATATTCGGATGTACAGTATATCAAACATAATAATGGTCAAAAGGCAAAAAATACACATTTAAAATAACAAGAAAGCACAGAATGAATACGCTAATACTGCAAATGGCAAACAGAAACAGAAAATGTTTAAAATGTTTCGATCTGCATCTGGTTTTCCTTCAAAACACCCACAGAGACAGACATTGATGAAAAAGGTGTTTTTCTTGTTGGTGGTGTTTTTATTTCAAAAACATTTGCAATGGCCCACAATGTTATTTTTTCCCTCAAATGTGGTATATATTTCTTACTAGCTGATTTCTTCAAGAAAGCAGATTCAGTGCTATAACATGAACACCTTTATCACAATGCAATAAAACACCACCAGAATAAATATCCAGAGTTCAATCAAGATCTTCTTGATAAAATCTCAACCAAAAGTTTATCATTAAACCCTGTAGGTGTTAATGTTATCATGGCCTGACCCTGTAAATAAGAGTGAAAGTTATGCCTACTGCATTCCCATATGCCATAGAGGGCTCAGTTAATTTTCTGATGAGTAAAGAGGACATGGTATGATAGTCTTGCTATTTCCCCTCAACAGCGTATTGCAGCATTGAATTTCTAGAAAGACATAGTTTGCTTGAGAGGTGGAAGTAGAGAAAACATAGGCTTGATCATCATCCATCTACAGTAGGATATTCGTCATGTGTCTGCCGATTATTTGTTTTTTACATAAAATCATTATGACCAAAGCAAATCCCTTGTATGTGTAAACCTACTTGGCAATAAAGCTAATTCTGATTCTATCAAATATCTGCTGTGGAGGAAAAAGTACAATATTTGCCTTTGAAAAAGAGGATGAGAAAGTACTATACTTTTTATATTCCACCACTTCTCCTCCATCTCGTCCAGAAATCCATGAAATAATAATTACCCCCAAAACAAAACATGGTGAAACTTAAGACTTTATTAATAGCAACAAAAATACAAAAAGATACAAATATAAATCTTTACTTTAACAATCTTAATATTGGTTTGTCTTGGTCATTTCGATAACACACCATTAACCTTCATTATGACATAATAAGCCAACTTTATAATATTAGGAAAAGGGACACGTGCAAATTCCAAAGGAGCACTCAACAGTCATTCTGCAATCATTCTCTCTCTCTCTTTCTGTCTCTCACACACACACACACACACTCACACACTAGTCATCATCCTGACAGCAAATGCCCATAATGCAAGCCTCACAAAGGGAAGCCTCATGAGGTTTGGTCCACACCTTGGTAGAGCATGCCGAGCCACTATCAGCATCATCGTCGTCCTCATCTCCATAGCAGTTCTTCCGGATTTTGCGGATCAGCCTGAGCAAGGCTTCTTCCACCTCTTTCTTGGAGAAACCAGGGAGCTCAAACTCATCATCTTTGCAACGGCGACAGGCCTGTCCAAAGGGCCGCATGATCACCGTCCCCCGGTCACTCCGCAGCCGGTAGCGGAACAACACCACCACCCGTGCTGACGGCCAGGTCTTGTTGCAGGACGCACAGCAGAAACTGTGGGGAAATGAGACAATAAATAAAAGTTAAAGGCACAGAGCTTCACAGGGTTTCTGAATTTTCAAATGGATGCTACTTTATATTTCTGCTCCACTTTATTTTGGAGAAATAGTAAACTTTTTACACCACTAAATTTTTTGATCACTTTAGTTACTAGTTAATTTGCAGATTATTAATGCTAAATATAAATCAACTAATACATACATTGTTACACATTACTGCATCACTAATTATAATCAAGTATTAAAATAGATATGATTCTGAAATGGGCCATTCTGCATATTATACACTTGTACTTTCTACACTTTACATTTTAAACACTTTTGTACGTTTTTATATTTTCAAACTAATTTTACGCTGCAGTATTGCTACTTTAGGTCAAGTAAAATATCTGAATACTTTCTCTTCCCATGAAGCAGGGTGACTTGCCCTCTTTAACCAGGCTGCAGTACCAGGTTTTTCCACAGAATGACACTGTTTTAATACTGCACATTACCTGCTCCCTAATCATTTCGTCAGATGACCTGAAGATTAAAGTTACAACAAGAACGAGGAAGCGTCTGAGAAACAACAACACCACGACCTGAATTTTCACCCACTATTATGACAACAAATGTTTATTCACCTTGACTGCAATGTCAATCACTGTGTGTAGTTTAAAGTTATAAATCTTGATACTTTGAGTATATTGAACAATACGTACTTTCCATAGGCACAGTGACAGTAGACCTTCCAGCCTCTCTTCCTCTCCTCCTTGGTAACTTTGTCAGTCTGGCTGTAGTTAAAGTTGAGGGTCCACTGGTCTCCATAGTCCAGCTCATTATCATCGATCAGCAGTTCATCAAAGGTGTCCAACCACAAGGAGGGAACCCAGTCTGCATGCGTGGAGATAAAAAAACATTCAAAAAAAAGAAAAAGAAATGCAAGTCGACATGGTGCCTTTCAGTCAATTAAATGTTTAATGACACTTTTTTAAACTGTTACAGTTGCCCAAACATTTTTGTCAGGTCTGCCTTTTAGAAATTGAAAATATAGCTATTATGAACACTGGAAATGTTGACGTTGCAGCAATGGCGTCAAATTGCTCAAAACAAAAACTGCAGAGCACCAAATTAAAATGCATTTTAACGCAATACACAAAAAGTAGCCTATAAGATGTTGTACCTGTAGATCTGCTCATTTTGTTCGATCTGTTGTCTGATCTGGTGAAGATGAGGCGACGTTTAACTTGTCAATGTCGCTCTGCAGACAGCCTCCTGTTGTTATTATCCCTCAGCAGCTGATGCTCAGGAAAACGAAACATAACATCGTTTCACTTTCCATCTAGTCGGGGAGGGGGGGTGACGCAACACGTGTAAGGGGATTTTACCTACAGATGATTACTGTGTTTAGTCATTAATTGTTAATGGCTGCGGGGTCTTAATTCATAAGCAGGAATTGCATCAGGTGTTGAACCCCAAAACAGACACAAAGACAGTAGCCGAATAGATTAGTACATTAAGAATATATAATTTAATATAGGCCAATCAACATTTAACGGTGTAAAAAGGAACATTAAGCTTTATTCTCTTCCTTTAACCTCCAATCTGATTTAGAAGACTAATTATTTCCCCAGTAAATTGATAAAGTAAAGTATTTGACTCTTTTCTGTATCCTTAGGAAGATCATTTTATTTTTCAGCTACTTTGTTTGTTTGTTTTTTCTATTTTTTGGTTTCACAGTGAATCATTTGCCTGTTTCATATTTTTCCCCGACCAACATTTCTCTTTATTTCGTTTTTGTTTCATTTAAAGTAAAATCATTACAAGAGTGATGCAAGTGTGACGCAAATTTCACTGAGGTTCAGTTTACATCTGTTCAGTAGGGGGCAGCATAAGACTGTTTGGCAAAGACATGCTGAACTTAATTGCAGAGCATTTAAACTAAAGGGTGGCATCTTTTGCTGCACAGTGGAAACAAGTATTTTAAGAAGTCCTTTCCCACAAGCCACTGCCTTTTTTTAAGAAGTAGGTGAACTGGATCAGCTTTCCATTCGTATTATAATAAGTAAATATACTTTAAACATGATGGAAACTGGAGTTGCCAAACATTAGGGTTGTCCTGATGAGCTTTACCTGAATGACCCATCTGCTGAAACACATTGGCTTCGCTGATTAAGTTGTCAATATAATTGTTGCGGGAGTCTTCACCTGTAAGAATGTGTCCCTTCTTCTTGCCGTGGCTGAAGTAATGCGGGAGCTCGAGATCACACACAAATCAAAATGTGATCATTTGCCATGTCAGAAAAAAACAGGAATGATACGTAGGTTAAAATTGTTAAAACACCTATTGCTCAACCAGCTGAAAAGAAACAGAATCAACAATACAATCAAGTTAAAGTTTCACCAGTTTCACAAGTACTATACAGGACATCTTTCTGTGCATGCTGATGTGAAACACATCAAGCTGAGTTTTAAGCGCTGTGCCAGCCTGTTGTGTTCGGTGACTGACATCCATCGCATTAAGGTTTACACTGTTTTATACAGTTTATGGTTTATACCTCTGTCAGTCCTATTTATTTACATTTTCTTCTTTCCGCAGGTTGAATTTGACATGAATTTGACGCCTTTCTACTTTAAAAGTGGGTAAAACATTTTGCTGTAGTGCTTTACACACCTAAACGTGTTTTAGGACTTCATTCATTCCTGAAAAAACATGCATGATTTCAATCTCAACTGCATTAATTACACATAAACATTCAGGCTGGTTTAACAATCCTGACCACTGTTTACTCAGACTTTGTGTCTGTAAAGCTGTGCACTTTGCTTCCTGAATAATCATTACAGTCACATCATGACAGTGGTAATAATAGCATCAGAAGGACAACACCTGTCAGAGGTATGTAGAGATGCCTCACACATACTTACAGTAAATGGAAAACCCTTGCACACACTGTTGGGACTTTTCTTCTTTCATTTTTCCTTCAGGTTGTTTACAGTTCATGATGATACCCCACCCAGTACTAAAAACTGATTATAATGCCTGTCAGAGGCCCAAAGCTCTGGTCAAAGCAGGAATCCACACACACACACACACACACACACACACACACACACACACACACACACACACACACACACACACACACACACACACACACACACACACACACACACACACACTCACACACTAGTCATCATCCTGACAGCAAATGCCCATAATGCAAGCCTCACAAAGGGAAGCCTCATGAGGTTTGGTCCACACCTTGGTAGAGCATGCCGAGCCACTATCAGCATCATCGTCGTCCTCATCTCCATAGCAGTTCTTCCAGATTTTCTAAGAACTCACACATGCAGGTTTGTAAGGTTCCTAAGAGAAATCTAATTTAGAAGTACTTGGCACTGATTATTTAGGTGTCATCTACCGTAACAACATTATGACAGTTACGTCAGCACGTCTCTTAGTTACACATACATGTAGATTCTAACTGAATTGTTTTTCGATCTGAAGATCATGTTGCTCTTGCTTGTTAACAGCTGGTGAGAAGAATAATTTTGCAGGATCGTGTTCTGTTGTGAAAAAAACACCTGCCCACTGAAGAAATTAAAGGTGAAATATCATCACGTGGTGGCTGGTAATGGGAATGTAGTGTTGTCTCATTGGCTTGAGTGTCCCCATACACATAGCAACCCATATTCTGTATATCGCTGAAGGACAAGTGTGTGCACCTTTCCTCCCGGCACAGTGGTGTAAGGATGACCTCAAAGCCCCAGGCTCCAGAGAGTCACCTTATACTCAGGTGTGACATTACAGCGTGAGAAAAGCATGCTGGGAAAGCTCACAGAGATGCAGGCTCCAGACAGAGAGAGAGAAAGAGAGACGAGACAACAGCAGACTCACAGAGTTACCTATTTGTGTTCCCTTTCTATATCACTGAAGTAAATTCCTGTTGGTCAGAGTAAATGGTGATTAAGTCTTCTCTGAAAACAGCTATATTAGTTGTCAACAAGTGGAGAAAAGCAAACACAAACACAAAGGCTATTTTTCACAGAATTATTGTGCTTTTGTCTCATCTCAATTTCAAATCAAAGATTTCTTTTCATTTACTCTCTTATAGAAGAAACCATGTTTAACATACATTATAATAAGATATGTCCCCAGGTTATTAGGAAAACCTAATTAAATCTACTACAGTCTAATACATCCCTGTAAGAAATTCTACCTTTACTTATGCTATCTTTCGACGCTGCAGTTTGTGGTACTGTTTAGTGACATTGCATAATACATTATAACTATGGTTATAAGGGTGATATAACCATGGTTATTAGAGATAATGCATTAATCTTATCTAGGTGTACAAAATAAACTGACGTAACTGCAGTACACTGACACTATTCCAGTACAAACAACATATTGCTTGAAACTGAAAGTTCATTGTTGATCTTGGAAACAGCAGTTGCCAAAACAATATCACCACAAATTTCTTTGGTAGCTTATCTGAAGCTTTCATTCATGCCACATGGTCGTCCTAAAGAGATGTCAGATGTTAAGCTCCAGAGCAGCTACTGTCAGACTGTGTTGTGAGATTGCAAAATGAAATTGAAAAGATTAACAAACTGAAAAAGTGGGCATTTGAACATCTACAATTCCATAACATCAAGGAAAACTTGAGTTGCTGAGGAAAATCATTTGATCTAATTAAAAGCTTGGTGCCTTTTTGTGCCTATTGTGTGCCAACAACATACAAGTTTTGCTCTCATACTATGTTTTATTACAACTTTCAATTACATATACATTATGTTTTTTGTTTTGTATGTTTACATTTATATTTTGCAATTTAATAATAAACCATTATCATTGAAGGAATAGTTTGACATTTTGGGAAATACACTTATCTTTGCTGAGGGTTAGATAGATGCATCTCTCATGTCTGTTTGGTAAATATAAAGCTACCTCCAGCAGCCTTTGCTTAGCTTAGCATAAATCCAGCCAACTCTGCTTAAAGGTAACATCCACCTACAAGCACCTGTATGTCCTGTTTGTTTACTCTGTACAAAAGCAAAGAGTAAAAACGGCATAGTGTAATTTTACAGGCAGTTGAATTTAACCAGTCACTAGATCTGAACCCAACTGAATGTGTATGGGAGATTTTGGACTGCCAGCCAGCTCCCTCCACCACCATCAAAACCAAATGAGAAAAATATATTTTGCATTTGTGGTGTTTATGGACTGCGATGGACTGGCGACCTGTCCAGGGTGTACCCCACCTTTCGCCCAATGTCAGCTGGGATAAGCTCCAGCCCCCCCGCGACCCTGTATGCAGGATAAGTGGTTGATGATGGATGGATGGATGGTGTTTATGGACAGACTGGTAGAAGCTGTGCCTGGGAGCACTGAAGCTGTTTCTGAGGCTTGTCAATAAACCTTATGTTCTGTACTTATCCCTACAGGTAGTGCTCAATACTATACAGCTGCATTGTCAACATTGAACTCAAACCGTCATGTCAATAAACGGTTACGTCCCCAAGTCGAAGCTTCGCAGTTTTGGGGACAGAGCCTTTTCCAGGGCAGCTCCCAGGCTCTGGAACTCCCTCCCCTATGAGATCCGCATGTCTGAGTCTCTTACCATTTTTCAGTCCCATCTGAAGACCCATCTCTTCTCTTCTGCCTATCCATAGTTGTTTTTTTTTTTGTTTTTTTTGTTGTTTTTTTTTAAAATATATTCTACTCTGTTCAGCGACTTTGAGCCTGGGAAAAGCGCTATACAAATTCAATTTATTATTATTATTATTATTAATAAAGCTCAAATTCAAATTGTCTCAGATGACTTGGACTCCTATGCCAGGTATGTTGAGATGCAGGCCAGGATTTCGCTGCTGCCGAGACTCTGCCTGGACCTGTGTACCTGTTCAATGGCTGCCAGGTGACTCAGAGAGGGAGGAGGTTGGGGAGGGGGAGGTAGAGGGAGGTGGAGTAAGACAGAGAGAGAGAGAGAGAGATAGCCAGATAGATGTTGGGTGTGGTCAGATGCCTTGAGCACATTCTTTGCAGCAGCCGCACCCGAGTTTCAGCTCCAGTATACCTGCTAGTGTTTGTTATCAGAGATTGTTCATGTAAGCAGATACTTGGGTTACTTTCTCTCTTGGCACTCATACTTCTTTAATCAAATATTGTTTCACACACACTGCACACTGTCACAGGCTGCAAAAGCACTCACACAGCTATGTGCAAACTCTTGTTTAATACCTCTGGCATGTGGAGAGTTGCACATTTGCATTAACTGGAAACGGGCAAAGTGAGCTCTCAGAAATATGGCTCCTACAGTGTAGGTCTATAACAGCTTACTAAGACATGGGTGCTCAGACATTCCAGCAGGAGGCACACCCTCAGGAGCAGGACTGAACACACAGTCCTACTCATAAGCGTGTGTTGCTATCAGAGGGCCATGAAACAAGGTGTGTTCTGTCAGATAGACATGTTCCAGGACAAAGTGCGGCCCATATCAAGTGCACACACAGCGGCGTGTAGATGTACTGTACCTGTCTTACACCTTGTTTTAATGTCATGGTTGCTGGTTTATTTGAGCACAGGTGAATGACTGAGAATCAAAACAGATTAGTGAAAAGTACATTCAGACAGACAGAAAAAAACAGCTGAGTTAACATGATAGGCTACTCATTCACCTTTCGGGCCTACTGCACTGCTAGATCGAGTTTCACCTACAAATGGTGGTTTATGGCATATATGTAGGCCTAGATGGGGACATCCAAGATGTCACTGGGTATGGTTACTTGATCGACACTGTACCTGTACCTTTAGTAAAACAATTTTCCCGAATCTAGCTGATTTAACAGAAGGAGGAACGGAGCCGACCGGCCTGCAGCAGGGAAAAGGGAACTGTTGACATCTGCTGACTCAAGAGTTTTGGTATAAAGAAAAACAGCAGCTGACTCATTTACATAGTGTTTCAGTGAGAAACATGGTCTCCAAGGAAACAAGAGCCTAACTTATGCTAAAAACAGGCCACTGTATGCTTTGTTTTATGAGTAAAAAATATAAACACTAAAATGTAGTTGCACCAAAAAGAGACAAGTTATGAAGTCAGCAAACTGAAACACTGAAGTTAGTTACAACACTGTAGTTAGCGAAAAAGTAGCCATAATAAGTTAATGTATGTGTGACTGTGAGTGAGTGAGTGTAGTGAATTAAGAAGTGGAAGTATGTTTTATTGATTTGGATTATTCATGTGTTTGAGAACCCTACTGTGCTAAACGTCTTCTTTCATCAAGGCCAGGACTTTTGAAATATGCCACTGGGAGTGAACTTCCAATGGTCTTCTGGTCCCAGTGATCAACGGGTTTGGGAGGAGGAGTCACACCGGTGGGAAAGCCCTGCCTAACAGGAGTCACCCGCTTCTTCCTCATTCACCGCGCTGCCCTGTGCCGAAGTGGCGGCGGTTCTGGAGGTTCTGACACCGCCCAGTGAAGCGCTCAGCCCGGGCCCTGGAGTCCGTGTTCGCCTGGCCTGTCTTAGCTGCTCGACACTGGAGGGTGCACACCGGGGGTTTGGGTGGAGTTGTTGCCTGATCTGAGGAATGTAACGCGCCGAAGTGAAGGAGGCGAGCGGTACCCGTCGGTGCTTGAGAAGAGACAAGTTCAGTCGCGAAGTTGGGAGGTACTGAGTGGAAATTGCGACAAAAGAACCATTTGTACAGAGGGTTAGTTCTATTCCCTGTTGTGTTTATTATCTATATGTAATGAAGGTCTGCTATTGTACTCTGTTCTGCCCTGTGCTCTATTATAATCTAGATCTGTCCTGTTTTATTCTGTTATAATGAAATATTCCTGGTTTAATATATCCAATAACTGTATATTAGTTATGTGTGTTCTGTTCATTGAGCCATCTATGTGGGTGGAATACAAAAAGTGAATTGCTGGTTGCGTGAAGTTTATAGGGGATTAAGTCATCCAGGTAGCTACTGTGCATTGCAAAACCTGAACAGTACTGTTGTTATAGTCCAAGTACACAGAAGGCTCTGAGTTGGGTGGCACTGACAAAGCTTTCTGTCCAGTCCTTTGAAGACATTCAGGAATGTGAATATAGGTACTTCTTCTTCCGACTCTATAGGGTTTTGTCTTTATTCTACTGTTGAAAGGTATAAATAACTCTTGAAAAGGCAGAGGCACTTTTACAAGCCTTATGCCTTGGTTGCACAATGCCATGCATGCATTGCAGATCTTGTCATTAGGGCGCGAGATCCCTCTAATTTAGGGATAAATGGTGAGATAATACAGAGTCTTTGCCTTCTAATCATACGGCCTTGTCTGTTGCGCAACAAAGACACCTACCTCATCCTATATCCTTCTACAGGCTTCAATCTATAGGCTCTGATAGTATTGCAAACACACACACACACACAGATTCGATTCATTTTACAGCTTTGACCCAAACAAGCAACATATTGATTTAAACCTCACCTTCACAAACTTTTCCTCATTTCATTCAAAGTGACTCATTGGAAAGGAATAGTCCAACATGTGGTTGTAATTTTAGGGGAAAAGTTTGTAGTGCCAGCTTCTTTGTGGTGTATCTGTGCTTGTATGCTTCTTATTATAGTTCTCATCTTGTCACACTAGCCATATGGCCGAGGCGCCATCCCATTCACAGCTTTGTTTACATTGTATGTATTACAAGGGCTCATTGTCTACTTGTATAGGTGTTGTAATTCATGTATGAGCAATATTGTGCTTTTAGGGGAGAGGAAGCAACGTATAATTTTTTTAATGCTTTTATTGTTGGGTTTTCCACTCGAGATGACCGCAGACATTAAGGCAGTTGGAACAGATGGGCGAGTACCTCAGAGGACCTGTTTTTCTAGCAGTGCTGCTGCGTAAAACACATTTAGAAATGTGTATTCTGTAGGCCACTTGCTTTGAACAGGAGCCACTATTGCAAAATGACAGATTTGACGGGGCCAGTGACAGTGAAGTCACCCAAAAGCATCTTTTCCTAAACCTAACCAAGTAGTTTTGGTGCCTAAACATAACCAGACACATAACTGTGTCTGTTTCACAATGTTAAAAGGTAATTTCTGTATTTTTCAACCTGGACCTTATTTTCCCATGTTTTTATGTCTATGTGACAAATAAGGACAACTTTTTTGAAACTAGTCCAGTGTTCAGCGAGCGCGCTGCAGTCGGCAGCAGTGAAACAGGACTGCAATGTAATCCTTGTGGGCAATTGTGCCCCGCTAAAGTACTTGTTTCTTGTTTTTGTTTAACCAGAAACAGTGACTATATTGCTCTTGTTGAAGCCACCAGACTTCATTGATAAAAACAATGGCAGACTTCTCCGTGTGGGTCATACATGAACTTTTCTTAGAAATCAAGTGTCACCGCTTCTGTGCACTGCACAGATTGTTGTTAGGCTAATATGGAACTTCCCGAGTAAAAGCCAAGGGACATTATAATTACTGATTGGTACAAACAAACAAAGCAATTTCCAGTGGCAATCAACTTACTTTTATTGAGAATTACAAAATGGTCGGTGGGCCGTAAGTTCAGTATCACTGCTGTAGGTTATGGATTTTCACATATAGTATACATTCACGACCTTCAGCTGCGTGTTTTTTTTGTGGCATTCAACAGTCCAGCTGACTTGTGATGATGTAGTTGAGAGACAAGTGGTGCTCTGTTTATGTGTCTGACAAAAGTGGCTTTGAAAGGTCTTGAGGAGCATCTAAAGATTACTGGCTCATCTCTCCAAACCTGTTTTCAAGAATTGTTTTCTTACTCCATTCACTCCGAATTATATCGCACAAAATGAATCGACCAGAGAGGAATGCCGGATCAATTATAGTGTTTGTTTAATGAGGTGTGTTCAGATGCATGTCTGAGAAAAAACAGAAAGAGAGTGGAAATATTTTTGGGGGGAGTTTGTACATGATAGTTTGTGTCTCCTCAGGGTTATTACTATATTCACATGTTGAGACAGATACATTTTTCCATTTGTCAGCTCTTCACTTACTCTTTCGCTCCCTCTTCTCATGGCAATGTTCACGCAGGAATGCAGAACAAACATTGGGCACATCTGAATATTGGGTTTGTCAACCTCACAGAGCTGCAGTCAGTTGCCGCCTGCCTACCCTGCAGTGGTTTAGTGTTTCAAACTGGCTTTGTTAATTGTGCATTTAGTGCAGGCTCATCCTCATGTGCAGCAGAAAGCTTTATCACTGAGAGAGGAACAGAGAGAGAGAGAAAAGAGAGTGAAAACATGTGTCACTATCTGTTGCTATAACAACAAACAAAGGAGCAGCATTTGTTTGAATATCCTACCCTGTTGTGCACAAAGTCTGTCATGCTTCTTACGTTGTGTTATTCTTCTGTTGCTTCATTCTGCACAGCGCCAGAGGTCAGGAGGGTGAATAAGAAACCCCCAGGCTCTCTTTAGTGCTTCTGTGCTCTTGAGTCACCCACTGAGCTCATATTCACCTCAGGGTTGATTTGCACAGATCCACCTTGTTCTTCTAAGGTAGAGTGTAATCATCAACAATTCTGTCAATGAATTTTTCAAGTAAAAATGCTGAGCATGACCTACTTCCACCACCTCAGTTTGCAGCTTTTCTTTGTCTTATGTGATAGTAAACTGAATATCTTTTGGACTGTCGGTCAGACAAAACAAGCAACGTAAAGGCTTCACAGTGAGCTCTGGGAAACTGTCATGGGCAATCTTCACTAATTTCTGACTTTTGGGAGTAAACTATTAATCAAAGATCATTCAATTATGAAAATGATTATTAGTTGCCGTCCTCATTCTATTTGCAAAGGAAAGACAGTAACAGCAGTACTAACTATTTCATAATTTGAAAACACTCGCAGTGTTGTTTTGGCTGTTGTGTTGCCACACAAATTCTACATGGCTCTTCTGAGGTTCAAACATTACAACGAGCACAGGCAGGTGCGCATCTTTCAGCTCATGGCTGTTGGCTGTGACTTCTGTAGGTACTATCTGTATACATTTCACTTGTATACAGATCAAGCCCCTGGCTGCTAGCTTTCTTTGGCATAAAGAACAAAACAGATCAAAGTACACATGATTTTTCAATTTCAGAAACTTTGCAGGAGTGAAATTATTCAGTGCAAGCAGTGTGCGCACCTATCATGTCTCCCTACCAGCCGTGGAACTTTTAAAAGGGAACAACAGTACACCGCAAAGTCCTAATTTCTATGGCTAGAAAGTAGTAAGGAAACAGGATGTCAGCCATTTTCCAACGGATGAATCACCACAGAGCAGCTTGTTGTAAGTTATCTGCAGGGCAGGCCAGGCCGTGCTACCCGGTGACTCACCCTCTGAGTAAATCGGCTTCTCCCAATGACTGCGGGTTAAGACTTAGGCCCTCTGCTATCGCCACCGATCTGTAAAGCGTGCGTAAAGGTTTACAGAAAACATGTCAAAACCACTTCAAAGCAGGTACAAACTAACAGAAGACCTACTTACCCTCACACTCAGACCCCAGGTTACACACACACCCTGAGCATGTACCCAGACTGTCAATCAACCATACTGCACATTTCCATGGTGATACATCCACACAGTCTAAAACACTTCCTGTTTTGACCACAAGCTGTAATGTGCAGAGGGAAGCCATGTATATTCTTGAGATTTACCAAAGCTTACTTTAGATACTAAGCCATTTAGTGGTTGTTAACCCACATCTACACCATGAGATGACCTATCCAGTATGCAGCTGCAAGGACCACATCAAATATTAATGAGGGGGGGGGGGCTTCCTGGTTGGCTCAGTTGATGGTGCATAAGACATAACTATGTTGTGGGTTGGATTCCAGCCTGAAACCTTTTGTCACAAGTATTCATCCTCTTTCTCTCTTCCTTGATCTAATCGCAAACAAAAGCATACAAGTGACATTGACCGTCTATCTTTTGGATGCTGCTACAGTACATCACAAAATAATCAACAGACGCCAAATAATGATGGCCAAAGTGGATTGAACCAACTTGTTATTTTAAACTAGGGCTACACGATATGGAGAAATATTACGATTATTGTGACCAACATTGCTTAATTATCAAGGTAGAACATTCAAAACAATTATGATAAAATCTTTGCCAAGCAAAGTGCATGAGTAAAATTAAGTAAAAGCTTTTTTCAGTCTTTTTCCTCAACAAAATAAACATCTTAATAAAAAATTAAGTCCTATTTCATGTATAATTCAAGTGAATAAGATAAAACATTTATTGAATATTTATTGAACTTTTGTTATATTGTTATTGAAAAGATTATATTGTGATAATTATTGTTATTGTTTTATTGTCTAGCCCTATGTCTAATGCAGAGTCTCTATCAACAACCTGGAGGATGAACTGTACACGAGTGTATTAAATAAAGAGTATCATGTTTAGTTAATAGTATACTGTTAATATAACAATAATATACTACATTCATTATAATTTCATATAATAGTATACTATTTTACCACTAGTTAAATATTATATTCATACAGCTGTTTCATTTCTGAAGGGTGTTTTTATTTATTTAAGCCTTGTGCAAGCAAAAATCTGTCGGAGGGAGGTTAGGTATGTTGTTGTCTTAAAAGTTACTGGCATACTGCTCATCAATAATTTTGTCATTGCAGGTAGGCTTATCTGTTTTTAGGGTGCACATGCGAGAGCCCAGTGTGGGCAGATATAATGAGCAGACTGTAGCGCACACAGAGAAGAGAGTGTCACACAGACTTTCTGTTTCATTAAATCGCGCCTTTTCGCGGTTATGTAATCACACATGATGACATTGTGATTAGATTAATTGTGCAGCCCTACAACTACTTTTAAATTAGCTAACTTTTTTGATAATTCACTAAATTTTCAACAGACAGACATTTCCCTGTTTCATCTTCTCAATTGTAAGAATTTTATGCTTATGTGGTTTTCTATGTGATTGTGAACTATTTGATCTCATCACCTTTGGGCTTAAGGAAATTGTGATTTGTGGCATTTTTTTACTTAGTGACATTTTAAATACCAAATGAATAATTGATTTATCGTGAAAATAATCTGCTGATGAACCAATATGGAAAATAACCATCAGCTACAGCTCCACTTATTATTATATCCTTCCTTGTTGTGTTTTGTTTGTACAATTTAGTTGTCTTCTATCTTGTTTTTTCAGTTGTGGCTTATTGTCTCTTTTGGGCTGGGAATGAGAGAATTGGTCTAATGAATCAATTTATTCACATATGAAATTATGTGAATAATGTTGAACTTGCCTCTTAAGGTCTGTGTATCTGCGAAGGGAATCCTTTATTTCTACACACTCTCTTTCTGATTTGAGCATTTGCACAATCATGAATTGTTATGTAACAATGTTCCTTTCACTACCTTTAATTGCGTTTAAGTGAATTCAAGTCATGGCAGAGCTATTAGCTTACAGATTGTGCTCTTCTAAATCAATGTCTGCGTTATGACAGACGGATTCCTCAGGATCCAAGTAGCAACATGAAGCATGACGCACAATTCTGGAAAATTTACTGAGCAGAGATATGAGAGAATCTGTCTACCTCTTCATGCCTTTCCCACCTTTCCCTTACACCTCTCTTGACATGTTTTATGTAAAGCACTTTGAATTGCCCTGTTGTTGAAACGTGCTATACAAATAAACCTGCCTAGCCCATTTCACTCACTTGACTCGTCTTTCTTACTCCCATTGTATTTTCCACATCCTGTTGTTTTTCTTTGTTCTTACCTTTATGTACAGTTTTCTCATAAGCCAGATTGAATTTCAGTTAATCATCAGAGCTATGTCCTTGCTGAATACTACTCTAACGTTACATCAAACAAGCAATAAAGAAGGGTGTGTGATACCACAAATGAAAACTAAGTCATGTCTACAGTAGACAGATAATATGATAAGATGCCCCTGATGAAACATTGTACAATAAGTAATAAAAGTCTATTTTGTGTATCAGTGTAAGGTATCAGTGATCTATTTGTGTTGGTCCTTATTGTTGTGGATGGTTGTTATACTAAATATCAGCCTCACATTAAGCTACATCAAACAACTTAATAACTTAACTCACTTTTACTATATTAATTTGCCTTGTAAACGTAGAAACGTGGCACTTGTCTGGGAAGGAAAATATTTCTAAAGGTGTGTCAATGAAAGATGTACTTGTTAAACTTACTACAAAGGCTTTGACTTTGCATCAAAACCTGTTTTGTGTAAGAGGTTATGGGTAATCTATTTCTGTGTATAGCCTAAGCTTTTATCCTGTCATCACCCTAAGGAATATTTGGTTGAATTAGCATTGTGCCTTTTTTATTATCAAACTTATTTCTCTATGCACTGACGTGTTCTTTCATTCTACACAGGTTCAAATTCCTCCTCACCCCTGAGCCCTAACCTTTGACCCCACCCATCTGCAACCATGCCACACCGATCTCAGAGTTCATCGATTGGTGAAAACCCCCTTGACCCAAACTACCTGCCTCCACATTACCGTGAGGAGTACCGTCTAGCTATAGATGCTCTGATAGAAAAAGACACCCAGGTAACATCACAGTTTTTTTGTGCTTTTATATGTGTATGGAATTAATAGTTATTTTAAATACTTTACATTGTTTTTGTTGATGTAATAAATTTAGGTGTTTCTTCTGTCACACCAGGGATACTGTGAGTTCCTCCAGACTGCAGATGTGGTCAATTTTCTGGCACAGCAGGAAATTGAATATATCAAGTCAACAATCCAGTCTCCCAACCAGACCTCCAGCTTCCCAGAGCTGGCATATCATGAGGGAGGTCTAGAGGCTGATGGCTCCTCCGACACCTACTGGCCCATGCAGTCCGATTTGCCTGCCCCAGGGCTGGACCTGGGCTGGCCCCTGGCGCAGCACAGCTTCATGGGTCCCACAGAGGTCACCACTCTTGTCAATCCTTCCGAATCAGACATGCCAAGCATCAAAGAGCAGGCCAGGAGACTTATCAAGAATGCATGCCAAGTAAGTGAAAGGATGTGATAGGAATCTGGGAGATGTGTTACACTTGCATATCTGGTTTGCTTTCAACAGAGAAAGAATGGCATCTGAAGATGAGATCAAAGCATTCCCTGTTCATAAATTCAGTGTGTACAGCTACAAATATGCTACATGTTTTTGTTTCAATGCACATTCACTACTTTTTCACACTATGATATTCTAAAGTAACACAATTTCTTACCAGAGGATCCCCTTTCTCTGTCTTACTAGTATGCACTGTATGTTATCACTCTAAAAGAGGTTAAGATAACAGATTGCAAGTGAGTAGTATATGTGTGGGTTACGCCATCATATTGTTACTTTAATCTTACTTTTTATCTGCCATTGCTAACGTCGCCACCACTCCCTTTCAGAGGATATTCCTACTCGTTGGCCTTAGGCAAAATTAAAAATGTAATTAACATGAAGTATTTGTGCCAAAAATCACAAGCAGTCAAACCTGTTGGTGTGGTGGGCTGTCCTCCATTTCTGTCTGTGTTTAGAGAGTATATGTCTCTTTTATTGTCACAACAGTTACAAGTGTGACTGTCCTGTGTTCAGCCATAAAGTAAGTGTTTCAACATGCAAGCAGAAGACAGATTCAGACATTATATTGCTGATACACTGAGTATAGTTAAATGTACATTTTGTCTGTTATTTGGTTGAGAAGTGTTCATTGTGGTGTCTGCAATATCTTAATTAAATATAACATTTTTCATAGCATCTATAGTACATAAATTATTAATCCTACTTAATTTTCACACTGCAGAACCCTTTACACAATCCTGTCAAACGTTCTATAAATATGTACATATTGTACAGTCTTTTTTGAAAGCATAATATTCTGATTTATCTTCTTTTGCTTATCAACACGATGAACAGCTGCCACTGCCAAAGTTCCTTCAAATTATGTCAGTGTTCAGGTGTTCACCTATTCAGCAGAAACAAGGCTTCTGAATAATTATACAACTAGACCAATAATTGACCATGCTGACCAAACCTTGAATAGTTTTTTATCATGTTTTTCTCTTCTGCTCCAGGTTATTGCTGTGGTGATGGACAAGTTCACAGATGTTGACATTTTTGCTGACCTCTTGGATGCAGCAGCACGCCACGTTCCTGTTTACATTCTACTGGATGAGCTGGAAGTCCATAACTTTGTCTCTATGGTCATCAACTGCAAAGTCAACTTGGACCTAGTTCCTGTGAGTTTGCCTTTCATCAAATTTTCTCAAAAGACTGGGCTAACAGTTGGCAATCTTGTGGCATTTATCAGGTTATTTAATTATTTATAGCATAAAAGCTCCACTTAGGCTTGCATATGTCCATAACAGTATTTAAATTTTGTTTTACAGATGATGCGTGTCAGGACTGTAGTAGGAATAACCTATTACTCCCGGACAGGAAAATCATTTAAAGGGCAGGTGAAAGATCGTTTCCTACTGACTGACTGCAGGGCAGTACTCAGTGGCAACTACAGGTGGTTCATTTAATAGTGTTTATATATTATTATTATTATTTATTAAGTTCCTCAAATTGCCATTCATACTGTAAATACTTAAATTACCTCCACTGTTTTATTTTCTTTTAGTTTCATGTGGTCCTATGAAAAGATCCATCGCTGCATCGCCCACCTCTTTCTCGGGGAGCTTGTTGCCACCTTTGATGAAGAGTTTCGCATTCTCTTTGCTCAGTCAGAGCCTCTAGTCATTGGCCCATCCAATGAAGCATTTGCTGTCTCTGACACCAGCAGCACCAGCAGTTACTTCAGCAACCAGTTGGGTTTTAAAAGGACCCAGTCTTTGCGTAATCCCATAGGTTACCGCAGGCAGCCTGAGATTCCCTCTGCCTTCCCCTATGGAGACGCTGGTAACCTTGCACTTCCTTTCCGGAGGAACGACCCATTTCGTCACACAATGGAACCTGGGCCAGGAATTACAATTGGTAAATATTCCCAGCAGCAGTTTCGTCTGCAGCAGTCGTTCCTGGAGCAGGGAAGGTCCATAGTTTCCAGGCAGATGGAGATGAGTTCCAGTGGCTTTAAGCGGCACAGCTATGCAGAAGGAACCCAGGAAAACTACACATCTTCAAGGCAATACATGAAGCACAGAGTCATGAATAACCTGAATGAGACAGACTTCCACAGGTAGTTAACCCTTTAATTATACCTGCAACTGAGGTATTCAGAATCATCACATGTATCATCATGTATGTCTTTACACATAGCAATGAATTTATAATCAAACAAATAAGAACCACTGAATTTTCTTTACAGGGAGCAGATCCAAAGTAGCCATTACTACACTGAAGGGCCTGGGCCAGGTTCTGGCCACGGACACTATGACAGACTTCGAGGTTGTCCTCCAAACCTCTCCATTGACCAGTATTCAGACTCAAGCTATCGCTCAGATCTGGAGCCTCCACCTGGAAATTATGACCGAGATTATTTTTCATCTGAGGACTTGAGGGCACCTGAGGGGCACCTGGCACCTCCATTGGCTGGGAGATATGGAGGAGGTTCCTCCCATAAGAGGCCAACCATAGGACAGGCATATGCCTGTCAGACCTCACCCACGCAGCCCCACCCACCAGAGAAGAAACAGTTTCCCAGACAATCTGAGGAAGCGCATGATCAAGATGAAGATGCTAGGCAAGGACTGAGGAGTTGGCGAATTCACTCCTATCTTAGAGCTTATGAGGACAGTGGAGAAGAAGGTCTGACTCATCCCATAGGGTCTGATACATTTGAAGATCCTCCAGCATCTCAGCAGCCAACTGCCAGTGAAAATACAGCTCCCCGCTATGGAATAAAAGAGCCACCGAATGTTCCCCCCAAACCCAGACCAGATATCCTGAGACCACGCTTTGGAAAGCCCATCTTACCTGAGAGCAACAGTAAAGACTCTGCCCCAACAACAACCAAGGATCTGCTTCTGTTGAGTGAGAGGGAGACGGCGAAGGAAAGGGAGAGTGAGCCAGAGCGGGGTGCAGCAAGGGAGGTGGGTGTGGATGTGGAAATGAAAGAAGCTCCAGATCTCCTCCGGTCCAAACATGAATCATTCCGCTCACGTGTTAACCCACTCCTCCAACGTAGCTCTCGTCTGCGTTCTTCGCTTATTTTCTCATCTTCCAAGGCAGAGATACACAGTAGTAGCCTGGGCTTAAAACCAGCCACAGAGGAAGAAGAGGAGTTAGACTCAATACGCACCTCCTCAATTGTGGCCCAGATCCTAGAAAAGAGGAGGTCTCGTGAGCCTTTTGAGTGGAGAAAGAAGGTTGAGGAAAAAGACAAGGAGAAAGAAAAGGAGAAGGAGAATGAGAAAGAGAAAGAAGAAAAAAAGAGGGAGGAAGAGCCACAGCAAGAGAAAATGGAGATTCGATTGACAGATGAGATAAAAGCAAAAGAGGGGTCTCAGAAATCTAATGAAGAGATAAAGCCGACACAAACTGTTGAGAAATCTGAAGTCACGACATTATCATCTCTAAACATGAATGACCCAGCCAGTAGACTACAGTATTTCAAAGACCTGGCTGCCAAGAGAAAAGCCTCAAATGTGGGGACAGAGACATCACTAAAAGACCCAGAGCCTGCTGAAAAAAAGCCAGACCTTTCTGATAAACCCCCCCTAAACGCTGTGACAACTCCAAAGATCCGAACTGTCTCTCTTAGTTCAGCAGAACCTGAACCAAAGAAGCTCGACATCTCTGCAAAACTGGCAGAGCTCACTCGCAGACCTTCAATTAGTTCCTCAAAACCACCCATAATCTCTGCCAAGCCTTCTGCAAGCTACTTGAAGACTTCAGAGACAACTCAATCTCATAAAGAGGAGAGTCCATCAGAGGGTCAAAAGAAGGATATATTCAAGTCTCTAAAGCCCCTTCCTTCACCTAAGATCTTTAAGAGGGACCCGTTGAAGATCAAAGGACTGAATCCTCGTCGCATCTCTTGTGGTGAGGAGACTCTGACCACAGACGCTACAGACGCAGAGAAGAGTGAACTGAAAAAGAGCCGCTCTCATAGTTCTTCAACTCTGCCTCGTGATGATGTTAAGGAAGGACTTCAAAAAGTTATGGGATCTAATACATCCATCAACACACTTGGTGAGGGAAAGGGTGAGGGTAAGACACTTGACTTCTTAAAGAAGCAGACTCAGAGGCTAAAGGGATTCCTGGGGCCCAAGGATAAAGACAAGAAGTCTTCAGGAGAAGATAGGGGCATGACCACGGTCATAGAGATCACTGGAGATACAAGCAAAAGCTCAGCAGCTAAGGATACAGGATCTACCACTACCGACCAAACTGCAGCCAATCACAAGACTTCAACAGGCACATCAGGCCCATCTCGATACCAGGCCCCGGGCAGTTCTGTTCTGTTCAGTAGCAACCTACGAGATGACACCAAAGTCATTCTAGAGCAGATCTCAGCCAACAGCCAGAAGAACCGACAAGAACGAGAAGAAACAGGAGGGGGCAGAGATAGTGACGCTGGGGAGAAGGGGCCGGAGACACAGAACTCTATCAAAAAGAATCGATTTCTACGACCGCAGGGCAGCGTCCAGGAGCGGGAGGGATTGCTGAAGAGGATAGAGAGTTTGAGGAAGGAGAAGAAGGTCTACAGTCGCTTTGAGGTAGTCTCTCAATGCAAGGGTGATGTTTTCAGTATAGATGGCAAAGAGATATGAACAAAAGCAAAAGTATTGTTAGATATATTCAACACAAGTAGCAACAACAATTATTACTGGAATCGGGGGTTTAGATTAAATTACATTACAAAAAGCCAGCTCTTTAAAATATAAAGCCCAAATCCTGTATTGAGTTGATCCAATATAGCAGTATGCAGTACACTTGTGTGAGTAGCGTATAGTACAATTATAAGAGTATAATGTTAAAAAACAATGTCTTTGCAACTTTGGAGCCAAACCCAACTGTTTAGGTATTTCAAGATTTCTGATTTTGAATTAAGTAAATGTTTAGTCATTTTTAAAATGGGCACAAGTCTTTAATATGTATACAAACTACAAAGTGTTTGGGCAAGCTTTATTGCTGTGAAAATACATTTTGGACAAGCTAATGGTCGCCGTTGCATCGTTTTATAGAGACAGTAGAAGTCTAGTACAACTTACTCGGTTTTAATAGAACTGAATTTGGTTTTACCTTGGTTGATATACTGGTTAAAATATATAATAATAAGCAGAACATTGTACTTAGTATTGTCCCCTGAAGCCTCAAAATACAGTCAGTAAAGAGGAGATGGAAACAAAGGACAGATGGAATTGGATTGGCGTTCATACTCTGTTGCATTCACTGTTATCCCTGTTGTTCTGTTAACAGATGGGGAATAGCCTGGGATAACGAAAAAGATGGAGGAGCAACCTTTTATATGGAAACTATTTATGCAAGATGATCAAATGTGCCAACGACACATTCAAAGTACCTCTGTGACTCCACGCTGCAGCCTCTTGGATTTTCACACAAAGTAATAAAACTTGAATATATAAAAATGCTGAAAACAAACTTAGGTCATTGAGTTTGGAATGTGCCTGTATGCCAAGACCTGCTACTACTGTTACCATATATGGTGACTGACAGAAAGAAGAGTGACACTACTTGCATACTGGTTTTGTGGGATAATGTTTCACCAAACAGAAAAGGGTAGGGGAGAATGTGTCCTTTTGGATTCACCGTGTGCCAATGGCCTACCAAGGGCATTACCAAGGTTAGAAGGACTATTATTAACCCAAACCACAAAGTGAAGCTGAGAATGGGGAGAGGAACAGAATGAGATGCAGAATTGATGAAGGGTGAAAATTTAAGGCCAATCTGAGATTATAGAGAATGAAGAGTGAGATGAGGAAGTGTGTTATTTAACGTTGAGGCGGCAGCAATAGAGCTTCCATAGAAAGTAGAGAGTGTAGCGAACTGTACCCTCTCGAGAGAGTATGTACCTTGTACCTTTCTATTAAGGTGTGGACCCATTTCTCAGGGTTGAAGAAGTCAAATAACCATTCAGAGAGGAGACCAACAAGCTTTTATGGTCAGAGGAGTGGTGTTAAAAAAGTGTACTAGTCTTTGCCTTGAGCAATGTAAATAAAGTATTTACAGTTGCCCTGAGTCACTGTAAAAAGTAGACAATTTTTAAATGACTTAAAAGCATGGACCCATTTCTCCTTCCTTGCTGGACTTTTAAATTAGTCAGGACCTCTAAAGGAAAGGAAGAGAAAAAGGATAGCTGCATTTTGTAGTACTGGAGCAGGGTCATGTGTCCTTATATAAGTCACCTAACCTCTGAGGCCCAAGCCCTACGCAGGACTCTTTAGTCCTGTGTTGATCTATCAACACGATTAAAACCAAAGATAATGTTCAATGGTGCAGTTCCCAGACTGCTTGACAGCTCAGCTGGCCATCAAACTGTTTAGTGTTTATTGTGTTTTTGTACAGTACATCAAAAGATTGGAAGAACTATTGCTCTTTGGACAGTTAAGGGGTTACGCTGTTTTCTATGCGGGATTGTATTGTACATATTTATATGAAAATGGCTTGGTGATATTCTGAGTAACAAATTAGATTATGACCCTCACTGTACTTTCAAAGTGCCTTGTGTTATTAATTAATATGTGGTCGTGGCTGTTAAAATTAATTGGCATTAATTGGTGGGAAATCAGACGCACATGTCTTCTTTGTTTGTTTTTTTAAACCTGAGATAGTATTACATTGTATTTGAAATACTGTAAAAGTTTTATTAAATCTGTTTAAAACTGAAGTTGAATGTGGCTGTGTGCACATGTATACAATATGTGTGTATACTGTAGTGAATGATTGTAGTGTTTTCATTTATAGGCTCTTTAAGATTCATAAAATAAAACACAATTGACAACAATGTCACAAGACTTAAACAACTTTATATTTTTAAATATGTGAACACCTTTATATTATATCAATACGCAATATTTAAGTAAGATGAACATAGTTCCGTACAGGGTACTACCACTGGCATCTACCAATCTGAAAAACACTAGTCACAAACTGTAAAATGTTTCAGATTCCATTAAAACATTCATTTTGGCACAAATTGAAACAACAAACAGGATCACAAAAACAGGCCTATGGTTATAGAACAGTTAATATGAAATCATCAAATACCTAGCCAAGGACACCAGAATAAACACAGTTTTGTCAAACATTTTACGAGGATGTCACTGGCATAGATGAACAAGTCGTGACTAAAATTCTGTTTATTTTCATTTCATTTTGAGGTTAACTGAAGTTTTAGGTTTGCAACCCTTGGACTGATTCAATTCAGAAGCAGACCTTTGGGAGATTTAAGGTTTTCACCTTACCCAAACTATTACCTCTGATTCTTTAAAACTACGGGCAGTCTCACTCGTCCTGAGTCTCTGCAGCTGTTGTTCCCGACTGCTTCTGTTTCTTCACCTCTTCTAGCTCTTCAGCGAGGCAGTGCAGCTGAGCCAACTTCATTTGTTCTATAAGAATCACAGAACATGACCATACCATAGGGGTTGGAAATGGAAAACAAAGATTTTATTCATGCATGTACAAAATTAAAGATTTTACTGCATGCTTGCAGAAGAATGTGCATAAATTATTAGAGGGTACTTACCAGCTGATAACAGCTGACTTTTCGTAGTCACGGCACTCTCTATTTCACCTGGGAGCCTTTCTGGAGTCTAAGTACCAATATGAAAGACAAGAATCATTAAAAATACCAACAAGTCACATTGTCTTCTTTCTCAAGTCCCACTCATTGCAACAAACTTACAAAGACAGAGTGCAGATTCTTATGTTGCTCTATCAGTTGATAAAGTTGGTTTTCAAACCTCATCCTGAAAAATACAACACTAACTTCAGTTAATTTACAACTAAATAAACGGATATGTTATACAGTATATCATTGCACGTGTTAAAGGTACCGCTGCTTCCGGTGTTTAAGCTTGAATTCCTGGATTTCACATCTGTACTGTTCCAGCAGTTCCTCACTTTTCCTGTTCTGCTTTAACAGCCTGCAAAACACATACGAATAATCACTCTGTAGCTATATATATAAACATATCTAGAAAATGTCCACAGTTCCATTTATTTACCTAACCTTACAGCGTGTACAGTAGACTTGCCACAAAGTTTGAAACATGAATTAAATATGATCATCACTTCACGTGTTATTCAGTGACTACACCACAGATTTCTGTATGTACCATTAAAAAAAGTTATATTATTATATGTTTCTATTATTACGGATTTAAAAAATACAGGTACGGTTTGACACAGAACAATTTATTACAGGAAACCGTCAAGGATTTTAATATGGTAAGTTGTTGCCCTCTGGTGTTACGCACCACAAACACACAGTTGAGGTCTCACAATATGAAGACAGAAAAAAATAATAATAAAAAATTGGCAGATCACATTCAGCCTCCAGCTAAACACTCATGCATACTCTTTATAGCTGAAGACAATTAATAGTATTCTTTATCCGCTTGGCACTCACCTGGCACAGTCCTGCTCAGACTCCTCACACTGGAACTGCAGTTTCCTGCATAACTCTGGAGGGAAACATCACAGTAGTTATGCACATCAGCTTATTCTTACTTATTGTCCATGTATTTACAATAGATAACAAATGTGTTTCCAGACACAGTCAACCAAAACATTAAAACTGCATGGCATCCAATCTTAATACTTATTGGGCTATAATCAATTACACATGTAAAATTGTAAATAAGACTTGCCTTCTTTTTCTTTATGGATTCCTTCAAGTTGATATTCTTCAGTTTGTACTGTAAAAACAACAATGGCTAGTAATAATAAACGATAACATACTAAACATTTGGATCAAATAAAATTATTAGTGATGATTTTGTGTCTTACAAGTTTCCAGCTCTTGCTGCAAAGAGTCGCTGACTGATTTGATCTCCTTAATTTCCTCTTCCAGGGCTCTTTTACCTTGAAATAAAACACAATTTTAACTGGAACATGGAAACTTACTGTTGTGTTATGATTATTCTTAAAATGTATGTTTAGCAGTCACTCCATGTTCTGTGACAAAGATTCTGGCCTTAAGGCTCTGATGAAAACTCCCACACAGAAGTTAAATGCACAAGGAAATGTCTATTTATGTAACTTCTCACTGTATATTTCTGTTCTTTAAAGTGCTTACATTTACTTTTACAAAGCTGTCAGAATGGCCTTGTAGGGTGTTGCTGTTCCCTACAAGGTGGAGATATTAATCATATCTCATAAGCCTCCATTCATCATGATCTGAAACTCCTAGATAGGAGTAACAGGTAAGGATGTACCTCACTGAAGATAACACTCACGCTTGTTCAGAACTGATATGTATGGTACGTATAGCTGTCTCACTCACGGTTTCATGAACCAGCGGTGGTGGTCAACTCTTACTTGTTACGTGTAGTGAACTGTATTTTTATTTAAACTCGATCCTTACTGTTTTAATTTATAATGGTTTTCGTTGTTAATGCTATATTTTCTCTAAAACCTAAAAGGAAACACGTGATCATTAGCATATGTCCGGCGCAACCAGCCTTCTCATTGGTGTACATTCACAAAGCTTTCTGTCGATCTCAGACCGTTGTGTTGAAGAGTTTTTACTTTATAATAACAGCTTACCATGTTAGGACATGCTACGCTTGTTTCACATGCTCATTTATAACTGTTTTTCATGTAATTAAAAGAAAAAGACAGCGCGACACACCAGCGGAAGCGGAAGTGTAACTTCACGAAGAGTAACTGAAATGTCAAGATGTTTTCTTCACATCCTGTTCTAGCTAAATTACCAGTTGTAATCCGCGTCGGCTTCTACAGAATATCGAATTAGTGATTATAATTAGAGGGCTGATATTGATTAGATAAATATGACTGATAAATAATGTACATACACCGTCGATTTATTCATGGACCACACCACATCGCCAAGAATGCTCGGCAACGCGCAATTCAACCATTCAACACGAAGACGGAAAGACGAAACAGACATTTTGCTCGACCAAAAGTGGTTCACGGACAGGGTGCACAATTTACTTTTTAGTTCACAGGCCAAATGGCTAGTGAAAAAAGTTTTGGTTGTTAAGTGAGGTAAATTAATTAATTAATTCACCCAATTTGCATATTTTACTAGGATTTGGCTGGTGCCAATTTTGCACCCAGTTTACAGGTGATTGAAAATGTGAAACACTATTATCCTACTGGGGCACCTGTAAATATAAACAAGGTAAACAAGCGTGTAAGGATTAACTATAACCCCTTAAAGGACCATATTCTTAAATCCCATAATCATGACTTTAACACATTAAAGCAGCAAAACTGCTGCTAAGTATTAGCTATGCAGTTCAATCCTTCATGTGAAGCTTTCTGTACCAATTCAGTCCAAATGTTAGCAAGATGAAAAACGTTTCAATATACAAAATACACATGACAATTCAAAATATCTGATTTAATAACAAATTAAAACAAGTGGTAGGTCCAAGTCAGTCAAACACTACCTTGTTGCAGCCTCCTCAATTTGCCCATCAACTGTTCAACTTTGGGCTCATGCACTCCTCCACCTGACAACAGGGCATGAAAATATTATCAGCTTTGTTTTAGGTTTTCAAGATTTGCTTCATTTGTGCTTTGTGTAACTTTGCCAGTTTACCTTCTTTCAGTAGCGTACAAAGAACGAGGTCATCAATGTTCAATCCTGTTATAAACATTTTAGATAGATGAAAGGTTTTTGTCTTAACCATCTAACTTATCATGTTCCACTTTGCCTACATACAAATGTTAGCTACCTCAATGAAAAACTTGCCTAGCTAACTTAATATACAGAAAAAACAACAACAAACCGATTCAGCTATTTTCAGGTTTTGGCTCACTGAAATAGTAATGCTAATAACAGGTAAATTACAGTATCCATCACGTGTAAATTAACATAATCTCCACTAAAATGCAGCTTGCTTAGCTTAGTTTTTAGCTAACGTTAAACAATTATAGCATTGACGTTCATCATTTAGGTTAGCTGGCATAGATTAACATTTTATTAACTTAATAGTTGAGTGATAAACCAGATATAAAGGAAGATAGTGAACAAGTATCCACTGTATTATTTCAAAGCTGTTAGCGAATTTTATTTACAAGCCTTAGCTACAAGTTAATAGTTACAGAGCCAACAACAACTGGAGGCTGGCTAACTTAGATGCTAACTTACCATGTAAGTTATGCAGTACATTAACTATTTTCTTAAATATTTCTTACAGGTATCAGTGTAAATTAGCCACCATGGTAACTCATAGTTCCACTTATATTTACGCCGTCTAACCTGCCGTTTCGGTCATGTTTATCCAGCCAGGGGAGTCTTTTTCTAAAGTCTATCCAGATCGCTATGGCACCACAGTCCTAACTAACGTCCTGTGCACGAGGACTGAACGCAACTTTTGGCGCCACACATTAAAGGTGCGCTTCACCTTTAGCACAAGAAAAGTTGTAGTTGCAGATAAAAGTTGATGGATTGAAAACGGTTTCATTGACTTTCTGTCGCCAGTGGCAGAAAGAAATATTGCAGGTCCATTACTGTTTTATATTACAGAGCAATGAATGATGATAACTTCCCCTTGGCTACCACAGACTTGAACTTACACTATATATTTTAAATGTCCACATTTAAAGCTGGATTTAAAAAACAAACAAACACAACATAATAAAATTATATTTGGGAATGACTTGTCATCTTTATCCTGGTCTTAATTCAATGTTGTTTTTTTTCAACAATTTTTCCCCTTTTAAATGTAATCTGTTACCACTATTGTTAAGCCTTAAATATGCTAGATACTGGATTTCTGAGGTTGATCATTATTAAAGAGGAAAAAACAACCATCCTGAATTGGCTGATTGTTTGTTTTTACACAAACATGACATAACAATACTTTGGTTAAGACTGTGGGAAGAATAAAAATCACTATGGCTTACAACCTATAAAGTGGCGACAGTGTTTATAATTTAATTCAAACATATATTTGGTCTTTTATACTGTGACTTCGTTATGTATAGGCCAACAGACTGTATATGCTTAATTTGTATCTGTTAATGTCAACTCTCCTGATTTTACTGGCTTTGCCGATTTATTGGTCAGGGTCAGGGTGTAGTAAATTAAAATCCATCCAATTTAGTTTTATCAGAAATATGTCTTCATGGTCTAACAGATATAATTTAAATGAAAACACACTGTTCAACACCTTTATTGTATCAGTTTTAATGAAAAGCTAACAGCAGTGTAGAGGAATGTGGTTCCACTTCTATTTAATGCAAATATACAATGCAAACAGACCTACAAAGCCCCAGAATTACTTAATCTATACACATCAAACCACTTTGGAGTTCTATACACATGTACACATTAGTTAGATACAAACACAAGAGTTAAAAAAAAGTCTATAAGGGCTGCCAAACACTGCGTCTCTCCGCAACAGGAATACCTGTACCGTGTGCATTATCGCACATGCATATGAGAGGAGAGGGTCATGCAAGAGGTGAAAAATCAAAACAGAAATCACAGAATAAAAAATGTTAAATATATCATTCAAGTTGTGTGTGTTTTGGCTTCCAGTGCATGTTGCTGTCACTTTTTTAAGCAAGCTTGTGACCAGTATGTCGTGGTTTCATCCTCAACGGAAGTATTATAGTCTTTTTGCTTATAGCAACTTCAAAAGCAAAACTGTTATCTACATCAATCAATAAATAGTTAAGTACTGTTTCCTTCAAGGCTGGAGTCTATCAATTCGAAAACTGTGACACTTGAATCCGCTTGGTATAAAAGTGGTCAGAAAAGCCAGTACTTCAACATTAATTCACATCAGTTGTAATAAGAAGAAATAAATACAGCACAAAATTTGCACTTCACGTTAATGACCAGAGAGGAAAAAAAAATAAAAGAAAGGAAGAAGGTAAAGGGACATCTCAGCTTTGGATCATAGAAATAATTTCAAAACAAAAGTTTTATTCATTTTAATAAGATATTCCATAAGAATATATACTTTAGAAATATTAATTTTTATGTTTATCATACACATCAAACGCTGATCTTTAATCTTTTGCCATTAAAAGATTTTAGTTACTGTAGTGGGTAAGCAGAGTTCTGATATCAGAGCATATTTTTCCCAAAAAGCAACCTATCCATATGAATCACTCCAGCATGCCTTTCGGAGGTTGGGGGGTAGTGGTATCATATACAGTAATACACTATTTACTATTTACAGCTGTGACAAGCAAGCTAGACAGCTAGACATATTCCTCTGGTGTTTCCAATGTTGCCATGCAGAATTACTTTACACCAGCAGACTAACAGGTAGAGATACGTTTGGGGAAACAGACAGATTGAAGGAGATTTACTTTCTAGCACTAACTTCTTCTCTTCAGGCAAAGCTGGTTTACATCAATATTAAGCACTACCAGCACCTTCCCCACTCTTTTTCTGTTTAATATCTGCAGCAAAGCTGAGTGGCAAGCACCCAAAAGATAACATGTTTTCTACTGTCTGTGCCGCACCAAACTGGAGGGGAAGGGGGGTGTTGATATAATGTCGTATTAATAGAAGCAGAGGCCAGTTAAAACAAGCAGAGTGGTCAAAATTCAGGAAAAGACAGATCATTGCATTCTGTCATTGATGGCAAGATTTGTGTAAAATAAATATTGTCCCTTTCAGCTGTATTTTATGATGGGCTACATCTCCTCCACAGACCAACTATGTTGAAGACATGAGGAGTATAGTGAAAAAAAAGTGAAAGAAAAAGTTAAGGGAGTTAGAGAGAAAAGGGCATGTTAGCAACATTTCACAATAAAGGTATAGAGTTCTCTATCTCCCTCCTGTTATCTTTAAGGTGGGGCCTCATTCACGGGAGCGTCCCACAATAGCCAGGATGTAGAGGAATATGTTGATGATGTCAGTGTAGAGGTTGAGAGCAGCAAAAATGTACTCCTCTGGACTCAGGGACAGCTTCTTATTGCCCAGGAGAAGCTGAGTGTCCACAGCCAAAAACTGCAGAGAAGAAAAAAAGGATGAGGTTTCCCAGCTGACATTGGGCAAGAGGCTGTATTTTACCCTCTATATAATAAAAATCTTCACAGTGTTTTAACATCTGTTTTGGTTGAGTTTGGCTCTTGGTTATATATTTAGATCTTAATAGCAAAGTTAGTGTCCCACTTTCCTCTTGCTAAGCATGAATCGTTTTCCTAACCAGTTTGTGCTTTACTCTTTAACATTCTGCAGATGTAATTATCCCTTATTGGGCAGAATAAAGTTCACAAGGTGGAAAACTTTCTGTATGCCAATGGTGATGACTGTGTAGTAACTGTATCCAGACAACTGGACGCCATTATCCAAAAAATATCAAATTACTGGATAAAATGAACAGCCCTTGCTCAAGTAATGACATCCAAGTTATCATTACTGTTGCAATAAATCTGAAACTTTACACATAATGTCTAAAACTGAATACAAGTAACAGCCACTGAAAAGGGCTGTCATTTTTCAAGTATGAAACTTACGCAGGTGAAGAGCAGGGCCCCCAGTGAGGCATAGACGATGTGCAGGATCCTGTGACGGATGAAGATGCAGAGGATGGAGAAGAGCAACAGCACCATCAGGCACACAAATAGCACGCCACGACAGGAAGTGAAGTCATACTTGCTCTGTGGTGAAGATGAAGAATAAAGAAAAGATGTTGGAAAATATAAGCTGTGATAAGACATAAAACCCACCCCTTAAAGCCCCCCTCGTGTATTTTGACTTTTCTATATTTCATATTTTTCTTCTGTCATTTCCTTGTGTTGACAATATTGATTACCCACATAGTTCGCCAAATATTTTTTGACAAATAGCTTTATTTTGTGCTTAAAGTTGCAAAAGTTGCTTAGCTGTTAAAATGGGATGGTGACGTATGACTATAGTAATTCCATAAGTCACACGTCATTCTCCAAGCTTGCTCAGGTGCACCGTCATGCCTTGTTAAATCAGAGCATCAAACCGATAAACATCGTTGTGAGCTAGCTGACCAATTTATCATGTAATTTAATTAGAACTTACAGTAAGTATGTTCATTATGGCATTTATGCGTGCGGTGTTGGAGGACACATGACAGAAAACATGTCGCACTTTCTCCTGCTACCGGTCTTATATACAGTCTGCAACATGCATTTTACCGACAGACGTTTTACCGATGCATCGGCGGAGGCACCCCCCATACCCCCGTGCAAAGGTAAGCGCACAATAAAACGTAGTGGGAGTTATCGTATGCAGCGCGTGACAGGACCATCAACTGTATGATTGATAACAGCTGACATGCGCACATTAGTTTCTGTCATGGGTAAGTAACAGCTACTCCTGCCAGACAGTCAAGTGTACTAAACTTTACAGTGTAGTGATGTTAACACAGCATATCGTTAGTGAACACTCCAGCCGGTCAGTTTTTGGTTGTCATGGTAATGTATTACGTCCGACTATTAACCACACACCCATTCTCTGTTCGAGAAAGAACGTTCACAGAAAACGGCAATTAAAACTGGCAGGAGGGGGGCTTCAAAGGATTTATGGAATTTTCTTTCAAATGCAGTTGTTTTAATTCAAAAGTTTTCATTTTCATTTTTTAAAACTCTGTAGTTCAGCTCCATTTTTCCAACTTATGCATTCATTTCTGTCTTTCTTCATTTCGGCCCCCTACCCTACATGTATAGTATCCTTTTTTCATCTTATTATTGTACATTATAATACAATAGTACTAGGATGTAAAAAATATTGTTTTAATCTTTATACACACACAGAAATTACTATAATACAGTCTCTATTTACATGTAAAGAGGGGGGGGGTTGACGTGGTTGCTCCCCTAACAACTCAAATAACATAGAATAGGAACGATGTCTGTGCGTGTGCGTGTAGACATTTAAATCCATTTATCCAGGCAGCTGTTTGTGTGTGCTGACCTGTAGTGAGAAGAGGACGACAGTGAAGCAAACCATTGCAGTGATGCCCACGGCCATGATGACAGTCTCTGTGTCATAAAAACTGGCGATCATCCCCACCATGTAGGACAGGCTCAGGGTCAGAATGGACTGCAAGACACAGAAAACACCAAATTAACATCACTTATGACGCACATTACATTGCTGTAGATTTGGGTGACAATTTCAAAGTGCCCTTTTTTAAAATGTGCCTTAGCAGCCTGGGAATGAAGAGTGAAATCTAGTTATTACATATATCTAGTTATATATGTATATACACATGACTTTTTATGGCCTGTATTGTTAGGACATAGGGCTGGCTGATATGACCATACTTTTTACCATGATAAAAAATTTGATATCATTCAATATCGATAATTATCACGGTAAATGTCAAATGATTATTTCTTTCAAGTTTAAAGGCTGATTTTTGCTCCCGATCGAAAGTAGAAACCAGATGGTTAATTTTTGGTTTTGAACTTTTCTCTGTGGTCAGAAGAACATGACAAACACTTGCCATACACTTAACAAATCTGAGGCAGAACATTCAAAACAAAATCATTTTTCAACAAATATTAATTTGTAAAATTAAGTAAAATATTTTCAGTCCCTTTTTCTCAACAAAATAATAGAAAAATTAAGTGCTAATTCATTTGTGATTCAAATGAATTAAATTAAATAAAGAACATCAGTCATAGTGTTATTGAGGAAAATTATATTTGCGATAATCATCATTACTGTTTTATTGATCAGCAAAAACACGTTGCTTGCTGTCTGTTAGATGGAGGTTATTTGAAACACAGTAAAAAATAAAGGCTAGTTCATGTCAATTAAAGTGATCAATAACAACAAGCTGACACATAGGTACTAGCTTGCCTGTAATGTTTTTGATTTGTTTAATTATGCATTTAAATAATGAACGATTACAAACGTATAGCCCTTTTTCACACCACATACATTTTGACTTACAGGGTCTTACTAATTACATTAAGCATGGCTATTTTCTATTCAAGTGTCCCAGTAAGCCATGATAGTGGTCTTGCATTTACAATACCAGAACCCTGAAACTGGAATGGAATTAAGCCATCTCATTTAATTATTTACACCTGTGCTTTTTCTAGTGACATGTCAAAATGTCTTCCGTGAACAAAGCCAATTTACTTGTTCATTATCTTCCTGATGACTCAATTAATTGGGCTATAAAGAATCTGAAAATTGTGAAAATTGTCCGAGATCAAGGTGCCTTCTTATCATATCTGAAGTGTGCCTAAATGCTTAGAAAGGGCCACGTAAATGCTATTTCAGAATTTGGGGTGGTAATGGGAAATGTACTTGCATTTTGCCTCTGTTTTATATTAGAATAATTTTGACTCTCAGGAGCATCTACAGCTTAAATATCCTATTTAAATATAACACAGTATGTACACACATGAGTAGTCATGAATTAGTTTATTCATTACATAAACAGACTTTTACAAAGGGTTAGCCGTACTTTTTTATGGTTTGGTATTAGGACAAGTTCTTACCAGTGCAACCAGGTTCCAGGGGTGCTTGCGCCGGAAATCTCCACAGCAGCTGAGGACAATCAGAGACACAAAGAAGACTGCGTAGGACACATAGTATGTCCATGGATTGCGTCGCACAAACAGCTTGGCATCATCAACAAACGTGAAGACGGCAACGAAGGAGAAAGTGACCAGCAGCTGCACTGTTAGAACCAGGAAGACCTGGTGGGAAAGAGGTATTACGTGAGATGAAAACATTATGCTCTGATATTACACAAACTACAAGCATCTTTATCAGATCCATTTAATTTATCCAACACGGTAAAGGACCTACTTTTCTGATGAAGGCTTGTCGGATGCTCTTGTCCTCAAAGCTCGAGCTGGTGAACTCCTCATTGTCGTAGTAAGATGGAGGCCCCTCACCATGGTAACCAGGGCTGCCTGGAGGTGCTGGTGACCAACAATAACAGGATGTCAATAAGAGTTTAAAAATAAACTAGGCTAAACAAATGGACCCATGTCTGTGGTGTTTTCAGCAAACTGACAACAACATTTTAACATCCAGTATACAGTAGGTAAATCCCTTTACAGGGGATTTGACAAAGTAACACTGAGACAACCTTATGGCACAAAGAGGAAAAGCTATGTAAAGATAATAAATTAACACAACTTTAGATGATGAAGATTAGATGTCCTGGTTTATTGCCTCTGTGATACATTCAGGTATCTAATAACAAAAGATTAAGGTGGCACAGAAAGGGAAATGACAAGGCCTCTCTTTAGTTAAACACTCACCTGTGCCATCACCTGCAAAGCCTGGCTGTGCGAGTCCTTGCTGATAAGGCCCCTGAGGGTAGGGGCCCTGAGGGTAGGGCATCTGAGGGTAAGGCATCTGAGGGTAGGGACCAGGGGCGAAACCAGGGCCTCCCTGGGGGAAGCCCGGTTGGCCATAGCCAGCTGCTGGTGGGTACGGTCCCCCTGGGGCTTGACTATAGTTTGGAGGGGGCATACCAAATCCTGGCTGAGGGGGTCCATAGACGTTGTTATGAAGTGGGTTGGTCTCACCCATAACAGGGTATCCAGTCTTGTCCTGAGACATGGTATGGCTCACTTTGCTGCTAGATCAATGTATGAAGAGAAGAGAAATAGGGAAAGTTCACTAAAAAAACATCATATCCAGTAAAACCATACAGGTCAGGAAATTAAACTTATTTAACTTATGCTCACACTGTGAACATAAGTTAAATACAATTTCAACATATTTTTTACAACCCAAATGTAACAGAAGGAAGCAGAGAAAAAGTAATGACAGTAACACTATCTAGGCGAGACTGGCAAAGACACAAGCACTGCATCTGCAGGATTAAAAAGGTGACAATGCAGCAGGGAGAGGACAGAGGTGTGGAGCAGAGCTACAGCACGTTGCCTTTCTGTTTCACAAACTAAATTCCAGCTATATCATCATTTTATGCTTGTTTACCTTGCTTTTTGGATTGATTTTGATTGTGCTAAAATATGCCTTGTATTCACTCAAATAGCAGATCAAAATCTTAATGGTTTAAATGGTTGTCTCAATGATTGTCGAGGCTGCAGAAAAAACAAAGCTTAGCTAGTGGCAAGTTAAGTATTAGTTAAATCACTGTAATAGTATAAACTCTTGTCTGAGATTTGAATGTGTTGATTGATAGGTAATGGTCATTTGGTTGATTATACATGCCATGATACTTCCTGGGTTTAAGGTCAGGTGTGGAAACATTAAGTAGGCAAGCGCATGACCAGTTGCTCCATTTTTTTCTCTCTACCTTTTAGCTGACATCAGTCTTATCCCTCAGTTTATAGAAGTCAGTGAGTAAATCAATTTAAAAGACAAAAATTGATTTTGAGTAGACACATTTATACACATACAGTCTAGCCTCTATCAGGCTGATCATTCTGATTATAATGCAGGGGACTGTGATATGCCAAGTGGGCCTATGACATGCTTCACTTAGCCTTAAACTGGTGATCCAGGATAACTGGTATCTTGAACTGGCTATGTTAAATCTGACTGTGTGTTCATGTGAAAGAGGTAGAGTTCTTAACTACAAGCAACATCCTCAGAACCGTGAAGGAAGTACATGACGTGCGATGATATGGTGATAACCACGGGGGAAATGTGGTTATTTTAGCAACAACTTGATATTCAGCAAGGTTTAATGTACACCATATACAAAGGTATATATTACAATATCTTAGCGGTAGAAAATAATATTCAAATGTTAACCTAAGTCTATAATCAAGCGTGTGAATTAGTACATGTTTTAGTAGTATTTAGGGGTGTGCGATATTACGATTAGATTGTGGACGATTAAAATGTCTCCACGATCTGCCTTTTCAGAGAGATCGTTAGTATCGTGCTACAGTGTAGTTATGTGACTCATACACGTAGTTGACTGCTGCTCTGTTAGCTGCCTCGCTGCCTGCGTCCTCAGCTGTCAACAACACTGTAACCGTTAGGCGTCTTAAATTAACATTAAAGTTCCTTGTGTCACCCAGCTGCTCTGCCTCAGCTCTCTGTGATTTAAGGAGGCTGATGATGAACATAAAGTGTTACTTGTTACTAAAGTAACCGCTAATCGTGGCTAACTAGCTGCCGTTATGTAATTAGCTTAGTTAGCCTAGGGACTGGGAGCTCGGAGCACCTGGGGAGTTTAACGTTACACCTCTACTCAAGCACTGGAGGTTTTTAGGCCAGGATAACGTCAGTGAGCGGCGCTGGATTGGGCACCAGAACCGGAGCCAAGCAAGCGGCCAATGAAAACCGAGCTCATCAGCCTCCCAGTGAACACGGCATGAACGGGACCCAACACAGAGAGTAATAACTTGCAAAACAGTCATAAAAACCAACATGAAAATGAATTGTGAATCGTGATCCTGCCTGAAATAAATCGTGATGATAGTCAACCAAAGTTAGCGACACTCTCCCAGAAGCAAGCATACATGGGCAGTATGCGCGCCAGAGATTACAAATAAAATGTGAGTGAATCGTGTTACCGTAGCCATACAGTATATAGCTGGACAACATATTTTAGAATTGCCCTATGATTTAAATGATTTTATTTCAAAGTGTAGCCTACAACCTCTACAGTAATAGACTAAAGTCTCTCCCTGTTTTCCCACTTTCACTCAATCTGAAAGGGGGAAAAAGCAGATAATTGTCAAACATTTTGTCAGGTTCCCATCACACATCCAGAGAAGGATGTATGGATCGTTAGCGTTTGGTGTCGCCCCTTAGCTCATCTTGTACATCAAACTCACGTGGCTGAGTTTCATACTATTAATCAATACAATCATTGACTAATCTTCATTGTTGTCTACTTTAGTCACAGTAACAGGTCTCTAGCTCTCTGATATGAGATATGAGACATGAGCTACGGTAGATACAGCTGTTGTATCACAACTTAATTTGAGCATGTACCGTGATGGCCACAGCGGACTCCACGCTGTGTTTGGGCGGAGTGTAAACATCCAGACTGTTTCACTTACAGGCTGTATGACAAACTGTTCTCACATCAATTCGACGTCCGATAAATAACTATACATGATACAAATGTTGACTGGCAAGACAATGTTGGTAACGATGGCAAAGACAGCGGAATATAAACGTGATTGATGGTACGAAGCTGTATGACAGGTTAATCTGGGCGCTCTGCCAAAGCTAACAGCGGTCTCCTCTTTGCAGTCCATCTGAGGGTAAAACACTTCAGCCTGTTTCCCTTATGTAAGTAAGAACACATTTAAACCGACCTCGGCATAAATCAGACAGACAACATGAAGATTTGGACGGTTTATTGACGTTTTGCAGTGTTTTGAACAAGTGACACAGTTACCTCCATGATCACGCTCAAAGTCCTCGCTTTGACCCATTTTGAATAAAATGAGGAGAGAAAAAAACTCAATGCAGGGAAGCAATGTGGCGATAAATTAGCTAGAAAGAATACCACAAACCTGAAGAGACACATTAGAAAAGGTACAATGTGTAATCAGGGCTCGAGACTAACGGCCTCCTGGGGACCATAGAAAATGTGTTTGGGACAAAGAGAAATATTCCTACAGGGCGCATGGGACTGTGTGTGTGTGTGTTTTAATACTATCACTTAGCAAATGACTACAACGAAGCACCTCCCCTCATGCTGTTACTATAGTCACTATCACTGGCTGGCTGCTCACCTGTTCCTCTGGTACAGGTCCATCTATCCTCGCGCTGTGTAGGCTAACGCTTTAAGTGCCACACATCAATATTCTCACGCAGGGAAAAACAAATCTATATTCTGATAATGTCCACTAGCGGTGAGAATAATCTCCATATATATATATATATATATACTTTTATTATGTCACTAACAACTATAGAGGATAATAACAAAGTAAAGAAACAACACTTTGATTTTGGGACGCTTTACATTAACTTCAGGATGATTCAAATTGTTTTTCAGGACGGTTTCCGGGACAGAGGTGAAAAAAGCTAGTCTGAAGCCCTAGTGTAATTCTTGGCCACATATTCGCAACAAAAGGAGTTCTGTATTGTGCAAGAATTGCATGATTTACTAATTGCAGTGGTGACAATGTTTAAGATTGTGTACATATACACGTGTGTAATAAACCTTGCCCTTAAAAAGTGTATAGCTAACTCTCCAAACTTCCCATAACAGTAATACCAAGTGGTTACAAATGGAGTTCTCCCTCTTTTTTTCCTTTCTCTCTCACACATGCAGACAGACTGATGCCCGTCTGTTTTCGCTGTTCAATACTATCAAAGCTTCAAAGCTCAAATAATGCAACACAGTACATAGATGTCTTTGACACAACGTCAGAAAGGTTACTTCTTCACATTCTGTCAATAATGTTAAGTTTTTGAACTAAGATTCTTGCCAAATCCTACACATTGTACGTTTGAGGCTCAGCACAAAGAAATTGAGGTGGCTAAACAAAATATGTGGTTGTTTACTTTTTTTAAGGAAACTAGTATGTAGGCAGTGTTGTGAATCATTCAACCTGTGTTTTTCATCAGATAATGTGAAATAAGTTTGACTATAATTACATATAATTACTGGTTTTGGCTAAACTAGATTAACTGAAATGTTCAATAAACAGTTTTCATTAACTTACAGTATACTAAAATAGTTTTCATTGACTAGGGGTAAGATTGACATGCTCAGACTTTTAGTAAACTAAAAATAAATGAGGTTGACTAAATATAAAAAAACTTACACAGACATTTGACATAGGACTGAAGACTGAAGAAATAAATATGTGACATGTGACTCAGCGTGCACACTAGAGAATGGAAATCTCTCTTCAAGTGAGGTCAGATTTACAAGGCTGGTTGGCACTTTCAAATGCGCTATGCAGGTTTCAAATAAAGGCCTACAGTCCGCAGAGGAAAACTTCAGCTGAGCAGGATGGCAGCCAAAAGCCATTCCCCTAATTGCTGACTTCAAAAGAAGAGCTTGAATGGGCAGCAGACTGACTTTACATTGGCGCATAGGCCTGTGCTAGAGCTGCTGCATGTATATACAGTGCAACTGTGCGGACAGTACATAAACGAGCAAGTACACTTTCTTTCAGACACACCACCAGTCAAAGAAATACACAGGAGTACAAAAAAGATCCACTCAGTGGCAGGTTACATAGCTATAAACTGTGTTTACAATCTCTGTCCTTCTCCTCCCCTCTTTCCAGGCCACACCAAACTGGGCGTTTTTCTGTTTCACCCTGGCAAACACACGCAGACTCCATTGTGATCCCCGTCTGTCCATCACTAGGACAGTGCAGCGAAAGACCGAAGACAAACATGGCAAGTGTTGGCTCTGCTTCATACTGACAGTCTCCATTAAGATCATAACAGATTACAATCATTATCTGAGGAGCCAAATCCCTCCCAGACAACAATGGTGGTGTTTGGGGGGGGGGGCATACAGTACACTGAGTTTAGCTGTTTTGCTGAATTACTTGAAAAATCCATTTATCTGGCAGTGAAATGTATGTACTGTAGTCAATATCAGGTTAGCTTGAAAAGGATCACTCTGGATCTGAACAGACACACCCTACTCTGTTATACAACAAAGGGTTTGTTTGCTTGTGTAACACAAGTCATCAGTCAAGCTGAAGATGTAACTGAATAACCCAGGAGTCCTTAACCAATCATGTGACATACACTGTCAACGCATGTGATCCCCTCCCTGTCGAATGTCCATTTAAAACATTTCAGTTTGTAACTCAAGACCTGAGAGGATTTGCCTTCAATTTTAGGGCTGGGCAGTAAGGCTGAATTCAAATATGAAAATGACCATATGGGAGAAGCATTAAACTACGCTCTAACAATCATGAGATCTCAAAGATATTCTGTTTATATTATTACAAAGAAAAACAACCTCACAAGTGACACATTGTGACTAGGGAATATTTGGAATTTCTTAAAATAGTTACAGATCATTTTTCTGTCCAACAATCATTTCAGCTCTAGTGTGCTCCACTGCTATGTCACATGAGGGTAAATCTTGTCACATGTGTAAAACAAAAACGTCAACCAACTCTGTAAGTCATGTTTAACAGTAACAGTAACAGTAATAGTAACTTCACCTCAACAGTGTTTTTTAGTAGTGAAATTATCCGTACTGGTCTGTTTGTAGCTTTTCATGTGTATGATGGATTACCTGCAGAGTAACACAGCACACAGTCAAGAAAATCGGACACTAATGTCAAATTATGTGCATGAAGTCACGACAAATAGATCAGTAGAGACGGCCTTCTCCTCTGATAATTTGACAACAAATGTGTCTTAAGACATTGATACATGTAGCTGTACTTGATTTAATAAAGTAAAAAAACTGAAAAAAAGAAAAAAGTTAAGGACATCTGCGTCTCCAAGCCACTCATCTTACAAGTGCAAAAGTTCAATTCAACAAACACAAGTTTCACTTCCATGTCTGAGAAGTGGTGAAAGTGAATACAGTCCATACAGTTTTGTTTTTTTTTTAAGAGTGGCGAGTCAGTTTGAGGCACTGTTTGTGCAGCTTTACAAGCATTATGTGGGAGATCTCAAATCCTCTTAGGAGAGACGTCCTGACGCTGTGGATAACGACAGTGCCACTATCCCGGCTGCTGCTGATAGCTATCGTTAGGGGAATTAGGTTAAAGGGAAGGATTCAGTGGCTAGCACAATACCTCAACAAACCCATATACAACATGCTATGTGCATGCCTGAACATCACCACGATAAGCAGTGACATAACAGGAACTGCCACACAAAGCAGTGAGGCCCATACAAAGGTCAGCATGTTAACATAATGTGGTGCCACAAGACATTAAAAGTAGGAAGTTGTGATCTCTGATGGAGGATAACTTAAGAGTAAAAATAAAATGAAGATTCCAACACTTGAACATGCAATGCTTTTTAAAAGCTACAAACTAACACTTCCAGACTTCACTGTGACATGCAAAATAAAAAATGCTGTTTCACAGTCACATGATGAGCGACAGAGTTTTGCAACCCGTGGGGGTAATAAAAAAAAAAGTCTCACATGGTTGTCTCACACACCGCACAAACTATCGAAGCAGCTGAATTTTAGTCAAACTCCTCAAAGCACTCAGTGCACAATGATAACATTCTGAGTCCTATTATGTATTTGTCACTTAGACCTTGGCCTTGTGACAGATGGCTGTACTTTAGGTAGGTTAGCGTAGTATTGCAACATACTTCTGTCACCACAAAAGACATCTGAATATCCCTTTAAAACAGGACAGATATTTTGCTTAAATATCATATTTTGAACAATATGTTATTGTCTTTTCTTGTGTTGATTGTGTATTTCTCATAATGACAAGCAAGTTTATAGTTTTAATACAAGCTTATCTAGTGTTAACACTTTTTCAATTTATAATACTAAAATGTCACATTATTATAAGGATGTTTTCTTGTTGAAACAAAATAAGGGACCATGTTATAATAACAAAAAATAAATGTCGTTACAAATTGAAAATATTTTAAGAAAAAAAATTCCTTGTGGAAGCGACACACTGTTGTAGCACAGTTCTTAACAAAGCACTAAATTATCACTAGCTTAGAGAAGAAATTGACTATTCACTCCTTACAATGTGTAAGCATTGACAATTTCAGGAGGCAGTGTTAGCAAAATAGCTCAGCTTTATTGTTCTCGCCTGGTCAATATAAGCCCACTGATCCTTGAAATTCCAAATCTTACCAAACAAAACTGAAGTGTAAGCAAAACAGTCATCCAAAAAGTTAAATAGCCCTCCTCTCCTATGTGCCATCAACAGAACAGACACATAAATGCATTTTGCATGATGAGGCAGTTAATTTCAATGGCTACAACAGAAATTGAGGAATCAATCTTAATTTCAGTCTGTTTAACAGTCAGATGGTGACACAACAGCATAAACATCCACTAACTCACTTATTAGATCTCTCCTCACCTTTTTCTTACATTAAATGATTATCCACTAAAAATAGTTTTACTGTAACCCTCAACAATGAAAAAGTGTTAATAAAGAATCCCTCACTCAACAAATCAGGAAGCTGCAGCGAGTTATGTACAGCAACTCAACTTAAAGCTGTATTATAAGGAGAGCAAACTAGTTTGCATCATCATGCATGTCCTAGTAACAAGCTGCCAGGGAAGTAGAGAGAGGCTGTTTGGTCTGAGCCGATGAACATAATGCAAATAACAGTGCGGACAGATCTGATTTACCTGCATTGTGAACAAACCTCTACATTCCTCACATACAACATCTTTTCAGCATTTTGATTTTTGTGTTTCTCCAATTAAGTGAAATGACTTAATACCTGTCTGACGTGTTTTCTAAAGCCCAAGGTGAAGTTGTTGAATGTCTTGCTTGGTCCAAACAACAGTTCAAAACCTAAAAATATTCATTTTGTCATCCTAGAAGGCTTACAATGAATTAAAGATAAGAAAAGCAGTAAATATTCACATTTGAGAATCTGGCACAACTGCATGTTGGCATTTTTGCTTGAAAATGATGATTAATCGCCAACAAAATAGTTGACTATTTTTCTGTGATTGATTAACCTAATCATCATTTCAATTCTAGAATGTATAATGATATATTATGTTGCCAATATCTGCCAGGTCAGGTGGAAACAAATCACTTACATTACAGCTGAAAAGCACCACAGATATTGCTAAAATGTGCTGCACAGAGACTTACAACACATTAAAAGGGAGACAAACATCAATCTGGGCCAAATGCAGGGTAAGACATCTATTTAGAGGTTACACTGGAAGTCAAAACTGAAACATGAATCTAACATTAACAGTAAGCCTCGTTTTCATGGTGCACCTGTAGAGGCGCACCATCATCTAGGCCTCACCGCCACCGCAGACAAATGCGACACTGCGATGATCCGTTCATCAAACTCACACATATCAGTCCCAAGCTAGCAAGATCGTTACTGTAGAAAAAATATTGATCATCTGTCAGAGATTGTACGGTATCCCTGCTCGCTCGCCATGATGAATCAATCCCGGATATATATTTTAAGGACGACGACCACGCGATGCGCCCCCACATATACAGTTCTGAGCTGTCGGCTCATTTTAAAGCCACATTTTTTTCTTTGTGACTTACTGTTTCTGGATATGTAGATTCCTTTATGCTAATGCTAACGTTACCGGTTAAAAACAATTTCTACCAGACGTAAAGCGGCCGTTGACGATGCTGACCACAGCCATTTCATGAAAACAGTTAACTTCTACTAACACTAATACGTCCTCACCAAAATCTTCCTTACCTATAACGTGTTTATTTCAGAGTAACTGCCAACATTAACTCTCCCTCCTCCTCCTCCAGCGCTGGACAGACTGAAACATCAACTGGGTCGAGAGCAGCCGCTGACGACGCAACACGACGCAACACGACGCCGTCACGTGGTGTGTGGGAATCTCTGTGTTGTTAGGTAGGCGCTAAGGAGCCATGAGGGTCTGAACCTCGAAACCAGCCCCGCCTCGATCAACTGCAACACGTTACATCAGTGTTAAAATGCAATATACAATAATATATCAGCAGGTTAGTTAATGTTGTACTACTAGCATACTCATATTCTAGTACGGTGCATAAGCTGGGGCAGGCAATTTATTTATGTCAAATGCTCTGACACAAAGACAAAATATCCCTTTCCTGTGGCTGTCGCTGAACTGCAATAAACACCAATTGCCTGGCCTACCTGACCCGTGCACTCACTGCGCATGAAAATGTGTTTCGGGGAGTGGCTTTGGGGGAGAAGTGAAGAGAGGGGGTCGGAACAAAGGTCTGTTGGGTAAAAGGAAAGTAGTAATCTTGGGTCTAGCTCTGTAGGAGTCCTTTCCATAATGTTGTCAGACATTTGTAACAACATTCTGAGCCTTTCAGTGGTAAAAACAAGAACTTAATGCAGTGGTTCTCAAACCTTTCCACATCAAGGACCCCTAATTGTAAACAAATTAAACCACAGGCCCCTATTTGATAAGATTTTGTCCCAGTGCCGCCAATCTGATAAGATTGTGGCTTTTAGATGTTTTATTATGGAAAGTGTATGAAACCCACAACCAAAATAGTTACAGTCTGTCATAGTGTTACTTGTAGATGGAAATATAGTGAAAATAAATCATTCCCCTTTTTACTGGGGACCAGCCCCTTGAAGGAGTCCACTTTGGTCTTTTTTTTTAATGGTCATACTTTGACGAGGCGCAGTTGTCCCTAAGGATTATGTTGGAAACTTGTTTTGCTGCTACCGACTGCAGCATGCTCACTCAATACTGGACCAATTGTAAAAACTGTTTTTCCCAATTAGTCACAGACACAAAAACATGAGAAAAGATGGTTGAAAAATACCCATGTTCCCCTTTAAGTAGGATTTTGAATACAGGACTTTCACATCTATAGGAGGTTTTCACATTGTTGTGTTAGTATGTTTACAAAGGCAAAGGATCTGAGTATTTCCATTTTATTATTAAACTTTATGGTGGTTTGCTGCCACAGTCATCCATGTCTGTTAAACATTATAACCTGTGTTCAAGAAATACTAGTCTTTTGTTTCTGTACACATCAAAGGAACAAGTTACTACTGCCGTATTTACATGAAAAATAATTATTTGTTGCATATAATCAATTCAAACAACTATTTGCATATTTTACAGTTATTCTTGTCCATCTCAAACCAACTGGGTTCATGTACATAAACAATTATCCCCATAGTTCATTCGCTACATAGATCAACATGAAAAATCCTGTCTAGTTTAACCCTAGACGGCTGGGACAAAAAGTATTTGTGGGAACCCTGTTTGTGATACCGAGTTAAAAGACAAATGTATTTAAGAATATATAGCATGTTAAAGTTGACAGATGGTCTCTCTACCGATAGACATGCAGACAAGTCAACATTTCCCCTGACACTTTGCCAAAGTGGTGCATATGCCCAAAGAAATTAGTAAATGACCACCACAAACCTATTGACACATTGAAGGCTCACCTAACATGAGCCTTCTGGGCACCCTTAAGGTCTGCAGTCCCAGGGCAGTACACCTCTTTGCCCAGTTGGTAATCCAGTCTTGTGAAAAACGCTGTTGAGTGAAACTTGTGGAAGAAACTACACAAATACATATTTTCATTAATGGCTAGTACAATTTGATAAATGTAAAAGTCACACTGTTGTTGAGGACAATGGGTACAATCTTCAGTATACAAGAAGTGTCTGGCCTGACAGTCTTCATATATTCTTTTTACAAGTTCTCTTTCAGTTTGCCACGTACCTCACATCTTGGTACAAGGCAAACTTTGTTGTGAGTGCAAATGCACATGCCACCTGGCCCCTATATAACCACTGATATGACAGCAGTTACTGGTTGTACGGGCGGCGACGAAGCAGATTGTCCAGATCAGTCTTGTTGATGGTACCATAGGCCTGGGTATAGCTTCCCAGTTTGGCTCGAGGGTCACCTGCAGCTGCCACATTACAGTTACTCTGAAATACTTTCTTGCTGAACCTTGGCGGTGGCCGAGCCTCACGAACCTGAGAAATTGAACGCTGGTTCTGCATGGGAAGAACAGAAAGTGACATGGCGACCATTAAGCATTCTATGTTTACATCAATATTTAATCAAGCATGTAAATACACTAAAATTGCATCCTGGCATTGAGTCATATTTTACATGTTTTATTGTGCGGTGTACTGACCAGGCGTGCAGATGTGACACATAGCCCAGAGGACAGGGATGGCTCATCTTTACGAACCAGCGGGTTGTTCTGGGTTTGGTTTAGGGTCAAGGAGAAGGAACGGTTATGGGTCATAGGGGCTGAGCGACCACGCTGGAGAATCTGGTCCATGGACTAGTGAGGGCAGGGATAAGAGGGTGAAAAAAGGGTGTAAAAATGAAAATGAAATGAAAATAAAAGATTATCAGAAAGAGAAAATGAAACTGAACAGTAAGAGGACTGATATCTATTGCTTACTACATTAGCGTTGGTGCCCTCTGTTGGTGACGCTGTTCCATTTCCACTCTGTTCCACAAGTCTCCTGCCAGCTGCAGTGGAGTGGTGGAAATGAGTAGGACCAGCGGGACTCCGAACAAAACCATCTGAATGAGGACAAGAAGAGTTTGTGTTTTCTACCTGAAGGAATCTCTCTCTCTCTCTTTTTTTTGTATGTTTGAGAGATTGATGTAAAACATATGCAGATGTATTAGATTTCACTGTGAAGGAACAAAACTGGAGCTAGAAATTGTTTAAAATGTTTCATACTAACACCAATGAAAGTCAGATGTTAAATATCTAAACACAGGGAATCATTCAAGAACTTTCACTGACCAAAATACGTCAACAAAATTAAGAAAACTTTCATTTATATCAGGAGCTATCTAATGATAGCATATTTAAATAAGATTACAAATCTGAACAGATATCTTACAGAACTTTCAGTTTTACCACTCTGTGCTACAAACATATTTTGGTCATTACCAACAAAGTGTTGAGGTTCAATAGGTGTGGAACATGTAGAGATAAAGTCAACATACTTGGGGCATGTGTAATGGGGTTATATGTGAGTTTTCCCAAACCAGGGGTAGCTACTGGATTCTCCACAGCAGGCTGGGTTGACGGATTCACAGGCCCAGGGTTGGTGACACCCATAGGTGAAGGCACGTGGTTTGTTTCATCAGTCTTTTCATGTTGTGTTTTCCCCTCATGGTCACAATCCCCACTGCCATTCACTGCCCCTGGTCCCTTCTCTACTTTATCCTTCACAGTGGGCTTCTCCCCACCACTGACACCGCCTCCACCCTTTGGCTGGATCAACCTTAGCATCCCCTGATTAGTTCGCCTCTCCAGCATCATCTGCAGGTAAAGAAGAGGAACATTAGGTTTAATCAGTGTTATGAGATCATATGCAAATGTAATGTTGCCTCCTGAGTATTTATGACTCATTTCATACCTCATAAAGTTTGTTGCGGTACTGAACTACAGATAATTGTACATCATCATCCACTGGCAGCACTACATCATAGTTAAGAGCTGGCTCCTTGGCTGGACTATGAAACCTCCAGGGACAGAAAACACAATTATTGATAAATGATAGCACTTTATGGCAAGAACAGAGACATAATGATACAAATATTGAGCTCTCTAATCTCAAACAAAAGAGTAGAGGATAAAAAAAAGACATCTCTATTAATCATTTTGCAGTGAGGAAAACCTGACCACAGCTACTGATCCATGAACCAATCTGAACTCTTGATCCTTAATACCTGGCCACATATGGGTGCTGGAGGGCTTGCTCAGCAGTCAGCCGCTTGTCTGGGTTGAAAACTAGCAAACCTCTCAACAGGTCCAGAGCATCAGGAGGCACAGATGGCTGGAGAAGATCCTCCAAAGGCACCTGTGGTCTGGTGAAGGAAGGAAAAGCAATAAGTTAAAATAAGTTTTTAAAAAAGGATCAATATCAATGCGTCAGAATCAGAGATATTTGCTTTCTTATTCCACACATTTGTCTTCATTGTCAAAAACCTGCCTCCTACATAAACAACAATGCAATCTGACCACAAACAGTTTGGTTGGGGATTTGGGTCTTATGCTATTAGCTGTAGTAATGTAGCCTTGAGCCGCTAGCCTCAAGCAGAGATGGGGAGCAGGCTATAGAAGTCTGGTAAGCTCACTTCTTTCTAACTCCACACCCCCAAATCTATTTTATTTGTGACCATGTAGTCTTCAGCCCCAAGCAATGCTGCCAGACAGAGCTCCCTCTGAATCCACAAAAAGCTTAAAACAGTAGAAAAAAGCAAGAAAAGGAAGAGAGCCAGGCTTTGTTCCTTTCTGAGAGCCCTTCAAAAGAATGTAAATAAGTTGCCTTGCCCTGAATGCAATTCAAGCAACACTTTTAGATTTAACAACACAAAGCTGATTCCACACCAGTGTATCCCGGGATGGTAATCAAGTGGACCCATTATCGCTTTGTGAGTCGCAGACAGTTTGTGACAGGAGTGGCAACATTACTGGTACACTGTTCATGTAAAGGGGGGAGGATTTAGGGCAGAACAATAAAAAAAGAACAGCTCTCACCAATGACTCATTTCATACTAAAGAATAGTTGAATCATTCATAACATCATTAGTACAGACAAGAGTTTTGATTGAAAATATCAGGCCAGATTTGAGTTGTCAATTTTTAACCAGAAGGAGTTAAACATGCATAACTAACCTGAGCAAGACACTTAACCCCTAGTTGCTCTAGAGGTGTGCGACCTCTAACATATATAGCAATTGTAAGTCGCTTTGGATAAAAGCGCCAGCTAAATGAATAAATGTAATGTAAATGTAATGTAAATGTAATGTAAAGTACAGATAGATACTTACTGCCCTCCCAAAGATTAAAACAGGATAGTAAAGCCTGGGAGCTAGTTCAAAAAGACATTTTAACTCTCCCTGTTCACTCAAACATCTTATCGTTCTCTGTACCACGTCTGACACACCCCAAACAAGGTGGGTAATGTAAGCTGTAATTGCTTAGTTTATGATTTTCCTTTGTCACTGCATCTCGGTCTATGCTCCCTGAGCATGTAATCAGCCCCACCTCCTCCAGTAGGCTCTGATTATAGTCTTCCCAGAGGGGAAGGTGAAATTTGTTATTGTCATTCCCCAAAACTAGCTGTGTGCCAGGAGTGACAAGGTGTATTGTTGGTTATTCATATTTGTTATGTACATATATAAAAGAAACCATTGTTATATGTAATTATTTTCTTACTTCAGTAACATTCTCTGAATGACAGAGGATCCATATTCAGACTTGATTGCGAGAATATCTGAAAATTAAATTGCATTGAATTAATTCATAGAACTGAATGCTGTCCATTACTTAAAGAAAAGCACGAGGGGTTTAAATTCATTTAATCTGGAATTATTTAATCACCTTCTGGATTGGGGTGTGGTATGGCACTCATGATCTTCTCTATTTGGTTGATGGTGGAGGTCCCAGGAAACAGGGCTTTCCCCAGCAGCATCTCTCCCAGGATACAGCCAAGACTCCACATGTCCACACCTTTAGTGTACCTGTAGAGATGATGTCCTCCTTTTACAGCCTAATACACTCACACCTTACTTTCCAAATAAGTATTCTGTCCTTTGAATTAAAATGCTGTGTAAATGCTGTGTCTTTCTTCTTCATCATTGTTAAATCAACCGTGGTGAAGAACCAGCACAAGCAGCAGATACTGACAACAGATGCTCATCACAGCTGATACCTTGTGGATCCCAGCAGGATCTCAGGAGCTCGGTACCACCGCGTCGCCACATACTCTGTCAGCGCTGGATTCCCACTGTCCTCTTGGATCTGGTTGAGTGATCTGGCCAAGCCAAAATCACACAGCTTGACTACACAGTCAGTGTCCAGCAGCACATTGGATGGCTGTGGGAAACACAGACAAAGAGAAACATTCTTCACAAGGACAATAATAGTTTGATTTTCACTGATCTCCACAAAGGTCAGGAGCAAGGTATGAAAACAGAAATTACACACGGAGTGGAAAGAGGTGGAACAGCAGAAAAATTGGAGAAAAGGAGGGATGAAATTCAAGTCTCCAGGATCAGAGGCCATTTTGTGTGGACATGTCAGCAAATATCCTGTAGTCTTGTGTAAGTGTGATTAAATAAAAACAGTGTTTGAGCATAATGAATTTTTAACTATACATTAGAGCTGAAACTACAGTTTATCAACAAAAAATGTATCAAGTTGATCAACGTTTTGATATTCGATTAATCGTTGAAGTAATTCTTTCTTGCAAAAATGTCAACCATTCGTTTGTTACTGCTTCTTCATTGAGCTTTCTCTGCTTTTCTGTGTTTTTTATCAGTGTAAACTAAATATGTCTGAGGTTTGGACAGTTGGTCCAACATGGGCTTCAGGAAATTGTGACTCTTTCACTATTTTCAGACATATCCATCAGCAAACCTAAGTATTAATTGTTTAACCAAGAAAGTATATGCATAAATAAATCCCCTATTCCAAAGGTGACAGTGAACAACATTTACAAACACCACAAAATAAAGACAAAGCAAAGCATCAATATGTGATACAGTAAAGGTACAAGTATAAATTAAATGAATCAAAATAAGAGCACATTTTGTTCCTGTGATTACTTCACAACCAATACTTAATATTTTCCAGCTGGATTACCTTTTGGTCCCTGTGGATAACATTTCCTGAATGCAGGTATTTGATGGCTTTGAGGAGCTGGTACATCACATAACGTTTGTGGATGTCCTTCAGTAGGGTGCCTTTCTTTATCACTGCATGCAGGTCAGTATCTGGTACAAAGCAGAAAGTAAGCATGCATGATATCACAGTAAAATCTACCAACGTTTGGATAGTAATTGATCCTCAGTTACTCTCAAGTTCATTATCAGCCATGATTTTGGCATCAAGTTTCCGAACACATGCTCATCTATGATCTCACACACGCACTCATTTCAACCATGCCCCGTTACAAAAATGAAATGCCAGAGGGAAACAGTGGAGGGCTGTGTTGGGATGCTGGTGTACAGTCATGGATTAGACTGCAGTGAGGGGGAGGCCAATCTGTGGACTCAGCAGTAAGACAGTGCGGCCAGCCAAGGGAAGCACAAGCCCTACACACACACACACACACACACACACACACACAGAGGCTTTTTTATTGCCAAGCTAAACCGCTACGAAACAACAGTGTCCTTTCCTCTTACCCATGTTGATGTGTCATAACATGAAGATTATTTGTTGAAGCTATGTTTGTGTGCCACAGATGGGCAGCTCTGCTGTTGTAGCAGCAACAACCTCCAACACTCACCCATATATTCGAAGATGAGATAAATGTCTTTATCGTTTTGAGCTCTGACGACATTTAGAAGTCTGACGATGTTGGGATGATCTCCAAACTCCTGCACACAGAAGACAGATTTTTAGTAGCAGAACACACACAAACAGAAAGCCCACTCTTGCTGCTGTTTGACCTGAATTAACTGGCAGATATTGTGTCTACGTTGTGTAAACAAGAGGGAATGTTTCAACAGTGATTACATAATCATAACGGTGATTACAACAGAGGAGTTTCACTGGAAGATGAACAGCTGATTAGGGGGCAGTAGCACAGCTGAAAGTGTTATGAAAGTAGGTCAGCAAATAAAGAGTGTAAAGGGAATAGGTTACACAAGGATATAGAGAACAGTAGGACAGCTGTTCATTGTCATCAGTGTGGCAATGTGACCTATGTGTTCAATACCTGCCTGCACAAACACATTTTAAATAGTGACAGTGATAGCAAAACAGTAATGGAAAAAGACAGAGTACTGGGCCAAAGTAGGAAGGGCATGGTACAGGTGGCAGTATCAGTGGAGCAGACTTCTCTTAAATACAGCAACTTACCTGTAAAAATGTTTATAAAAAGAAATATAAAGTGTGTTTCCCTGTTGATATTAAGAGGAATTTTATGGCGAATTGACTAAAAGTAGCCCATTTGAGGACTAAATAGTAAGTAGCAGTATCCTCAGACACAACAGTCCCTACATATCAACAGGACATGAACAGATCAAGTGTCACTAGTATTGTGTACATTTAATACATTAGGAAAGAGACTTGGACAAAGAGAAAAACGTTAGAGTGGGGGTGAGACTATGATTCTTTCAGTCTTTGGGACTTAAACTAAGAGACTAATAGTGTGACAGTGAGCTGACCTTTATTTAACTCAAACAGAATTAGTAGTATTACCTGGAGGAACATGATCTCCCTGAATGTCCGCTGCAAAAGGAAAAAAATATCAGTTAGTTACATGAACTCTACAAGCAACATGCAGCCATAAAACGTGGCACACACAAGCCTCCTGTTCTATTTAATCATTAACCAAGCCTGTCTTTCTATCGAAACAGGTGAGGGAGCCAATTTATGCTGAGTGATTAGATCATCTTAAAAGTGGGTTGCAAGTTTTATATGAATAAAATTAACTGGATAAAATGATGAAGACTTTACTTCATTGTCACTTAGTTCGGACAATAGACTGTATGGTTCGGACACATCAAGCACACACCTGGGCATCTGTTCTGTTCCTGAAGGCGTCAAAAATCTTCTTCACAGCCACAATCTCGCCAGTCTGTCTGTCAACAGCTTTCCATACAATGCCATAAGCCTGAGGCAGATACAAAAGACACAACATCCGGTCACCTCCTCTCCATGCAGGTAGTGGCTTATATTGTGTACCAGGTCAAACATTGACAGCAAGATGTCAACCAGGTAAAAAGAAATGATAGTAAAATGAATTGGGGAAACACTCTTCTTGGCCTAAATCATTTCAAATTCAAGGACAAAAAGTCCTAATCATGCCAGCATATCCCTTGTTAAAACCCACTATGTGTAACATTTAATTATAAAACATAAACCGCCCTTCTGTTCCTAGAAAAAATGGTAAGGACGTGACCTCTGTGTGCTCAATGGTAGGCAGCTATATTCTAACTATAACTATAGTGAGGGGAGAGTCATGGTAGTGATGTAGGCAGTGAAGTGAAGCATAACAGAGGCAGCAGTGAGGCAGGACATCAGAGCACGCTGTTATTGCAGAGACACAAGGAGTAGCCCTGTCACTGGAGGCAGGGGATCAGATTCACACAGCCCTGGTGACCCATTGGCTGTTGTCTCAGTGGGTAGAGTGGTCCACTTACCAGAAGGTCGGTGGTTCAACCCCCTGTTCCCCCCAGCCTGCTTATCAAAGTATCCTTGGTTAAGATACTGAAACCCAATTTGCTCCAGATGTCAGTGTATGAATATGTATGTCAGTTTCTGATTCAGTGAGTGAATGTGATGTAGTGTAAAAGCTCTATCCAAGTACATACTGCTATCCAAGTACATACTGTTTACCATCTTTCAAACTCAAGATGAAGAGTGACTACATTTAAATTTTAAAACAAATGACCAGGCAACCATAAACAGGTTCGACAGCTGTGTAACATGAGTCACAGCCCTCACAGGTACGTAGTTAGCCAAAATTACGTCACTACGTGGCAGTAACCACCTGCCTATTTCAAGCATAATGCAATTTGTGAGTCTCTGGAGACAGTTTACGGAAAGAAACCAGGGTGTTTTTAATCATGTGGCAACCCTACCAGTGGAGAGAAAAACAAAAAAGTGTTTGCGCTCTAGGGAACAAGTGTCCTCACACATCAGCTAATCTGCAAAGAAAGAGTTTGTCCTGCCAAAGTAAATAAACCTCTTGCTTACAACACTGGTTGGTTTTCACTGAGAACCTTAAGTCTGGAGAATTACAGGAATTTCTCTTAAGGTTAAAGTACAGGCGTGGCTTAAAGATGTGATAGACCTTAATGCACAGGTTCAGAGGAGGTTAATGTAAAGAGGGGTGTGTGCACCTGTAAGAGACTGCAAACTGAAATAGCAGTGAAAGTGTTTGGCAACTCACAAAACATTTGTAAATGGGGCTCCAGTCAGATGTGCAATAAGGAAGTGTGTTATTAAATAGCCTGGGGTTAATTAATCTTCACTTCCATTAAATCCAATACAATTAAGAGACAAAAGCAACTCACCCCTTTCCCAAGTCTCTTCTTGATTTCATACTTGAGAGAAATGTGTTCCTCCACTTCAGACACGTTTGTGGATTCGTATTTTTTGCTCATTTTTATTCCTAACAGTTCGTTCATCTGCTCATGCAGAAAGCACCAGCACACTCCTTTGATTATTCCTGAAAGAGATCGGGAGTCTTGAAAGTCCAGAAAACAGGTGTTAAAACAGTCAGTTGCAAGATCAGAGTTGCAGCATCAAAATTAAAGATTATTTCCACAACACACAGGGTAAAAATGAAAGGAAGAAGCAGTCGAGTCTTTCTGTATCTTATCTGGCCACCCATATGCGACCCTAACGTTACTAGTACCCAGACGCCGCGTTGTTGCTCACTGTTCAATCAATCACAGTCGGTCGAGAAGAAGCAGTTTTTAACTCCATGTAGTGACTTAAAAACGCACACACCTACTTTTTAACGTGCTGAATCTGTTATTTGTGAAGGTGCTCAAGCCCTTACTTTGGACACTCCCACACTTCTGCTGCTGCTCGCAGAAGACCCGGAGAGTTTGTCAGTTTTGTGTCGTCCCGGTAACGAATACGCTGCTGCCTGGTTCTTAAAGGAGCCGCAGCACAAACACTCCTGATAGACTCATAAAGCTGCCATTCATGGACATCTGGTGTGTAAAGGAGATTATCTGTGGACGATGGCAGCGACACCTCCTTTATTAATTTGTACACACACGCAAAAGCTCGCGTTTTTCATCATGGCCTCCGTCAAAATGTTAAGAGTCAGTTTTGAGTTAGTTTGACGAGGAGCGCTTGTTCTGTTTGTTTTAGTTCTGCAGCAAACTGGCTTCAGAACAAAAAAGGTGCGTCAACCTTTATACTGTCAGTGATCTACAATGGCCGTACTAAGCTATTAATATTAAATTTACCGTCAAAGAAGAAACAGCAGCGTAAATAATTAACATGGGAAAGTACAATTGATTGGCAGGCAAAAAAGGCAATTAAAACATGAAAGATTGCGGTCAAAACAATTAAAAAGAAGTAACACTCACCCCTTCTAATGAAAGAAATGTAGTAACCAGACTATGATCTATATCAGCAACTAAAACTCAGAATATATAAGCCACTGCAGCATCAGTTTTTTATCCATTAATAAAAAAGAAAAATGCACTGTTGGGTTACCCCTATAATGGCATATTTAAGTAGGAATCACCACTAAAGTAATTAAAACATGTCCTGTGTTTATCAGGTTATTTGTGTAGGCCTGTCATTGTGCAAAAAAACATTTATACACAATGCAAATTAAGTTGGAGGTAGATTTTTATGTTTATTTCTAAAAAGGTGTTACATGCTCTTATTTAAAAATCAAAACTAGTATTTACAATGATAAATCTGATTAAATATGTTCCTAATGTTGTTTGACAGTTGAAACATATTTAGCAAGCAAAATAAGGAGGATCAAGTTTGTCCACTTAACCTGGCCAAACCCTCACTTCTAAAGGAAATATGGAGTAGGTATGTTAACAGAAAACAGGGCTAGAAAATGTACATACATCATTCCTTCCACCATATTTTCAATACAATTAATATGAAGTGCAGTCTTAACATCTTAAACTCCAACCTATTATTTTCACTGCATTTGTTTTACATGAACTGACAACCAGCTTTTTTTACGCTATCGACAAAAACTGTTGCAGCCTTCTACAGTAAAAATTTGTGTCAAAAGAACAAACATGGTATACAGAACAAAAATGCTAATCTGACCCCAAGTGACAGGCAGTGGACAGAATTAGTGTACCAAAAAGAAGCAAATATATATTCATTTTTCCAATAATAGAAAGGCTTTGGGTTTTGCAACCTTTTCTTCATGTGCAGGCTTTGCCCAATCTAATTATCATGCTTATTTGTTGGTGCTCTGCAAAAACCTAAGTAAAAAATTAGACCTGTTTGATATTATAGTACAAAGTTAGAAGTAAAATATTTTGTCAAGGGCAGAACAAACAGCCAATGTTGAAGGATTTATCACACAAGTTTGGCTAGAAAACAGGCCAATGGAGCATCTCACAGCGCAGGATGAGCCTGGTGGGCAAGGCTGCAGGCAGCAAAATGTACCAGACACAGTGGAGTATAAAAGGCCGTGAAGTTTGAATAGTAGAACATGAATCAAAAGGACATAAGAAACAAATCAAAGGAAAGAACTGGGAGGTTGTGAGGCAGAAACCATGTCCAGATGTAAATCCACTCTTTAACAATAACCATAAGGACAGCGTATTTCTATTTTTAACTTAAGAGTTTTTAGACTCAGAATTAGATGGATCGATGCTTTAGGAGGAGTGGAGGAAGCGATTGAAGGCATTGTAGGCCGACTCCAGATCAAACAGCATCTGGCGCACCTGATTATCATCCAACTCGTCTGAGGCTGACATGCTGCTGAGGGTGGTCAACCTGAGGGGAAAAAAAGTATATCAAGGTAATTGGCAGTTAGAACAGTGTAGCAACGTAATGCTAAAAGTAGTTTATTTTACACATGCAGTTAAGGAAATATCAAGTTCCACTTTGATTTTCGTAATAATGTGCGAAGGAAAGTTATCGGTAGCACTTACAGAGAAGTCAGTGTTTGTAAATCACAAATATACTTAAAAAAAAAGGTACGCTGTCACATGACCACTGGGCATTGTACCATAGACAGTATATTACTGGACGAGGCCACCCCACAGATTTGAATGGAGAGCAGTGAAGCCAGTTTTGGACCAATAAAATACTAAAATACTACCACAAGGCTACTTCCTGTTGGCACCAGCGTCTATTGTGCATGATGGCGCAGCAAAACTGTAGTTTAATGACGTAAATCATCGGCAGAAACACCGTAATTCTCGTAGCTGCACGGTTACATCTCATGTGCGACAGGCCGTCACAGGGTTTTAACATCATTTTTGGACCTACATTGAACCGTCCATGCAGGCTTTGGTCAGCTTCATTGTTTCAACTGTGGCTTACCCCTTGAATGCTATGGAGCAGTTTTTTTACAAAATGGTTGCCATTTTATTTATTCTTTATGGCTGCTGGATGGATGCAAACAAAGCAGGTTTTGAACTTTTAAAGGAGGACTGGCTTTGCAAATGTTATGAGGAAGGAAACACACCAAACCATGTTTGTTAGACACATAAGGCGTTTTGGTGAGTAACACTGAATGTAAAAATAACTTTTTATTTGATGCCTGACTGTGTCATGAAAAGGTCACACAGGCAAAATATCAATCTCAGATCCATCTCAGGTTTAAAACAATATATTTAGACATGACTTCCCTTTAATAAAGATAAAATGAGTGTTTGACTTGACAAATAGTCATTAAATAGTCACAGGAGTACTTAGCGGCCTGCACTGAACTGGATCGAGGCTTAACAATATAACACTGTAAACTGGGTGAGCCAGTGTAACTAACCAGAGGCTGACTTTGTCCTTAGCCTCTGAGTCCGGAGGCATGTTACTCATTCTGTTCATGGTTTCCATTAGTTCCCTCAGGTCTGGCTGGATCTGGATTGATGGAGAAAAATCAGTTAAGCAGTTGTTTTGAATCTAATATTAAAGACAGGCTTTTCAACTGTTTTTTAAATTTACCTCATCCATGGCCCTGATCTCCAGTCTCAGCTTGTCCATCACAGTGATGAAGAGCTGAAGGTTAGAGGCAACAATGAGACAATATTAAATAATATAAAATATAACACATTTTCCAACCTGGACTGTCAGTAGCAAGAAATCTGATTGTTTCTTTTTTTTTTTTTTACACAAACAGGAAACATGGTCTTTGCCAGTACCACACAGTTCATCTGCTAATTTTATTAGCTTTATGAGGATGAGCCAAATTCAGTGAAACCACTTCAGCCAGTTACAGCTTCAAGTGAACACACTAAATCATTTTAGAAAAAAAAATACTTCTGCAACCATTTGTATTCTGGCACATGTCCAAAATAAGCCTTGCATTTGCTTTTAGTGTTTAATATGATGGAGGGGACAGAGGACGTACAGAAACTATATCTGCAATGCAGCGGTTCAGGTTGCCCTTGTCATCCTTGATGGTGATTGGCCGATCCTCCTTAATCCTTTCCATGGCAAGTGGGCAGTCAAGCTAAGAAACAAAATGAGAAGAGTCACATCCTTACTATAATAGCACAACAGACATAGAATATACAGTGCGGGATAAAATGATTTGATCCCGTGCTGATGTTGTACGTTTGCCCACTGACAAAGAAATGATTAGTCTATAATTTTAATGGTAGGTTTATCTGTGAGAAACAGAATAACAAATATAATCCAGAAAAATGTCATGTCAAATTTTATAAATCGATTTGCATTTTAATGAGCGACCTAAGTAAGCAAAACATGAATTAGTACTTGGTGGTAAAATCCTTGTTGGCAATCACAGAAGTCAGATGTTTCTTGTATCATCATCGGAGCTCTGATACAACCATTCCCCACGGCAATGGGTAAAAAAAGGCAGAGCCTCCATTTTAATCAGGTGGAGCTAGAAATATGAATGCGTGCCAACGCCGACCCTGATAGGCTCTAAAACCCAGGAGTGGAAGACGAATCAATGCGTTAACATTATTAGGCTACTATGCAGCGTTGCTCGTTCAACATTTACCAGACTTTGATGGGGTGAAGTTGCCTTGTCCCTTAGCAGAAAAACACCCCTAAAGCTTCATGGTTCCACCTCCATATTTGACGGTGGGGATGATGTTCTTGGGGTGACAGGCAGCATTCCTCCTCTTCCAAACAGAGTTGAGTTGAGTCGATGCCAATGAGCTGCATATTGGTCTCATCTGACCACAACACTTTCACCTATTTCTCATCTGAATCATTCAGATGTGCATTGGCAAACTTCAGACGGGCCTGTAGATGTGTTTTCTCAAACAGAGGGACCTTACGGGTTTTTCAGGATTTTAGTCCTTCACGGGGTAGTGTGTTACCAATTGTTTTCTTGTTGACTATGGTCCCAGCTGCCTTGAGATCACTGACAAAATCCTCTAGTGTAGTTCTGGGCTGATTCCTCACTGTTCGCATTATTATTGCAACTCAATGGAGGTAAGATCTTCCATGGAGCCCCAGATCAAGGCAGATTGACAGTTCTTTTATGTTTCTTCCATTTGCAAATAATAATACTGTAATAATAATATTCGCATCAACTGTTCTCTCCTTCTCACCAAGCTGCTTGGTGATGGTCTTATAGCCCTTTGCAGCCTTGTGTAGGTATACAAGCTTGTCCCTGACATCCTTGTACAGCTCTTTGGTCTTGGCCATGGTGGAAAGTTTGGAAACCGATTGATTGATTGCTTCTGTGGACAGGTGTCTTTTATACAGGTAACAAGTTGAGATCAGCAGCACTCCATTTAAGAGTGTGCTCTAATCTCAGGTCATTACCTGTATAACAGACACCTGGGAGCCAGAAATCTTTCTGATTGTGAGGGAATGAAATACTTATTTCACTTATTAAAATGCAAATCAATTTATTTTTGCCATGTATTTTTCTGGATTTCTTTGTTGTTATTCTGTCTCTCACTGTTCAGATAAACCTACCATTAAAATTATAGACTGATCATTTCCTTGTCAGTGGGCAAATGTACAAAACCAGCAGGGGGTCAAATACATTTTCCCTCACTTTATCTAAAGACTGGTAGAACAACTGCAAGGCCCTTTATGTTCACAACCAAAACCAAATGGGTCAAAAAATAATCTCTAAACAAGAACTCACCCTGTACTTCCTGCAGAAATCATCGATGGAGCCCACGTCGCAGCCCTGCACCTGTTTGAAAGCAGCCTTATACTGAACCAACAGTCTGGAGCAGGAGGCAGTGTACCTGAAACAGAAAACTCCTGCACATTAATGAAAACATACAATCAAACGTCACAGGTGGTAAGTTTGTCAGTCTTTTAAACACAAAATATAAACTCAAGTATAACTCACTCATTAGGTGTGACACAGTCTTTGATGTAAGCCTTCTCCAGTGCCTGAAGGGTCTTCACAACAGCAAACAACTCTGCCATGTTATCGTACCTTCAGAAACGGAGGTAATTATGAGGTGTTAAAACACTGGCTACATTATGAATCCCTCTTCATATGTGTTCATATTAGGCTGGTAAATGGTATTAAAGACGACACTTACTTCTCTCGTTCTCTTGCATTTTTGTATAATTTCACTTCCTGAAAAGACATGATTTGTGATGAAGGTCTTGCAAGGCTAATAAGCAGAATATCACATATTTCTGGTGGTTTTAATTTAGTTTTAATGAAGTATTTCTGGTAGAAGTAACAGCAACAAAAAAGGTAGGTTTGATTTTCTTTTAGGTAAATTTCAGTGAACAATTTCAAAAAAGTAGTAATTAGATAATTGTTATAATTCCATACATGATTGTGTTTCTTTAATGTTTTTACACATTAAAAATTCTGTTTGCCAATCCTTAATTAAAGCAAAAAAAAAAAGGTTGTTACATTTACCTCATATAACTCAGGTTTATTGGCAGGAGCTGTGGGGAAAAAAACAACAAAATACTTTGAGTGACATTAACGGTCATTTATTGGTGAAATACCAAAATACCAAAATTGTAGACATTAGATTTATTTTAATGTCCTACCTCCTCCTACACCTCCTGTAGCGGGTATCCCATGGAACATGATGCTGATGTATCAGAACTTGATCTGAAAAGGATTTATGTTACAATTTGAACTGAACTGTAAATTAACAAAAGCTATACAAGTTTTCCACCACAATTGTATCTGTTCAAGTCATATTTTAAATTATGTTTTTCATAGCTCGGTCTGTCCTAACTTATGGGTGTGTTTCACCAGACACGTGTCCAGTACAGGAGCTGCTCCCTTAATAATGGAGTGGAGTGTAACAACTAAAACTGTGCTTGAGGGATTTTAGAATGAATTAAAAGGCATAACATATCCACATAATGCAGTTGTAAAATACAACTGCATTATTGTATATCAATACAATTATTGATTTATTGTTATAAAGAGTCAATAGTCACTTCAAACAAAAGTACAGCTGATTATGTCAGCATATTGCTGTGCCCTCTGGTGAACAAACAACTGCAAGGACAACACTCATAACAAGACTGAAGGATCCGTCTTCTGTCTTTCTGTTTCTTTTTAAATAGTCATTTATCATCTGTATACTGATACTGATTTATCTGCAATTAGCTCATATCAGCTGATAAAATCGGCACAGTGATTTATCGGTCGAGTCCTACAAGATCTACTTTTTGGTATCATGGTTTGTGTCTGACACACACCTCCTCAACCCTCCACTGGCAAACAAACACTTTAACGCAGTAAAACAACAACCTTCAGGAAAGAATACCTTAGGCGCAATTCTAGAAAATGCCAAATATGTCAAAAGTGTGGCTATTGTTTCGACCAGATGACATGCATCATGCTGGAAGGAGATGTCATTTCGTCTAAACAATTTCCTGAAGAAAACCAAGTCAAGTGTTGAGAGATTTATAGCACAGCAACGTAATAAAATTGGATCAACGGTTACACCGTTCAGTCTCATTTTAAGCAGTGACATATCAATACGATAATTCTCAACCTTAGTTTTATTTACTTCCAGTTTTATGGGCGACATGCCGCTGTTCGTGTTTAACAGTTTAACTTATAAACACCACAGAATAATGATGTTACGTTGAGATTCAATGTGTTGTTTCGTCAAGCATTAACATTCAGTCAAAGAACATGCTGACTCACTAAAAAGACTCACTAAAAATTAGAGAAAATCTTCCTGCTGGAGGAAGCAGATCATCAACCTCCAATATTTTGTTTTGCCAAACTAGCTAACCCGAAGTTAGCTTTCAGGGCTAGCTCGGTGCACTTCCTTTATGATTTATTATAACTGGGCCATACAGGTAGTTGTTTGTACACACTTAACTTTATATTAGTGACAAGTATTATAGTAACAGGTAGGATGACCGCAGCAGTTTAGCAATAATTCAGTATCAGTGTTTAATCAACGAAATTAAAAGACACTTTACTCACCCTTTCGGCAAACTGCTGTGACGTCAATGTAAACACACCCTTCTGCAAGGACCAGCAGACGTCAAATATTAGGTGTCCTTCGTGCCTCACTAAAAATTAATAATTTTAAAGATTATACCTGGCGTTTCAAACATACGTAGTTTAAAGATGGGCTATTTATATCTGACATTTTAAATGAGCTGTTGCAGTAAAGAACGGACCTAAAGGCTGAACCACAGTTTGTTGGTTTTACACAGTCAAACATCAGAGGCAGCCTATCGTCCGAGGCGCCAGACTCAAACAAACAACAACGAGGACGGATTTCTGAACACGAAGACTCTCAAATAACCTTAAGTTAGATACGATAAAGTACGCGCAAAGAAGGCTAAGAACATCGCTGTGCAATTTTATGAGGTCAGTTCAAATGCGATATGATCATTGGAGTTATAGCGTGTTATATACTAACGTACAAGAGACGTTAGCTGTGTTAGCAAAATTAGCTAACTTAACTGTCAATTTGCAATTATGGTAAAGTTATTTTGTGAATTAACAATACCGAAAGTCACTGGAAAATGGTAGTAGTAGCAAGCTGATTATAACACAAAAAACAAAAACGCCAATGTAAGACAAATAAGACGATATGAAACCAACTTTTGCAATTAATGCATTGCAGATCACCACCATGAAGACCTCCAAACCAGCACTGCAGACCTCTGCTCAAGAGGAATGTGGTGTTTGGCTGGACACTGTCCAACTTAAAGGAAAAGCTAAACAGGTAATTGTGTAAACGTACTACTTCCTAACTGGCAGATGACACACACTAGTAGAAAACAAACTAATCAAATTAGTAGCCTCTTACTCTTATTTATTCTTACTTAACATTACTTACTCTTAATTATTCTTAGTAGCATAAAAATTTATTCTGAACCTCTTATGTTTCAGAAACGACTCACTCGCCCCATTTCTAAACTGCTAAATCCCCTCACTGGAGGTGGGGGATACAGTTTGGCTGTGGCACTCAACTTCACTCAGACCAAACTGGAAATACCAAAGACCAAACAGAGCTCTATATCAACCTTCTTCACCACACAGCGCCGAGGTAAGTTACAAAAAACTTTGTGAAGAGTTTCTTAGAATTATCATCATCTTCAGCTGATAAAGCTGCAGTACACTGCTGACTTGCTTGATAGTGTAAATTGACACCTTCCATTCCTTTTTTTAACATTATGATTTTTTTAATACCTTTTCCCAAAAGTTCTCAATAAGATGTCTTCTTCTGAAGTACCAAACATGGATCCAGTGCTGCCTTCTTCATCATCTACCTCGTCCACATCTTCCCTAACTGCATCCACACCTGTAGCATCTGGTACAAAACGAAGACGTGAAGTAGACCTTGAAATGTTTGACTTTTATAACTCTGAGGCTGAGTGGCAAAGTGAAAATGTGACCGAGCCTGAAGCAGCAGTGTGGCAGGAGCAGGCAGCCAGCAACACGACTTCCCAGAACATGGATTGTGAAGTTGAAGAAGAGGAGTTTGAGGAGATAATTCCACCACAGAGTAAGAGGAGGCTCACTGCCACCTCCTCAGTACCAGGCGAAAGTCAACCTATTCCACAGGCTTGGAGTCAGGACCCATTGCTTACCTGTAGCCAATATTTTGAAAGTGAATTTTACCCGACTAATCAGAAAAACAACACAGCAAAGAACCTTAGCGACTCTGAACCAGGTTTCCTTAACAGTCTTCAAAGTGAGGAGGCCTTTGGTATTCTGATGGATATGGAAGTAAGAACGTCAACTCAGAAATCCTTTAGACAATTTCACTCTTCTCAGTTGGATGATGAGAAAGAAAACACCAGGTTTTTGTCTTCCAAGTCCCCAAGCAAGCTCTCAACTCTGTCTCATATTAAACCTCTTTCAAATCATAAATGGGCAGAACCAAAAACCTCATCACCTAGAAAGCATATTCCCGTGCACCTGTGGAAAAAGGCAGATAAAGAAGAGAGTCCTGAATCGCAGTTCAAGTGGACAAAACAGAGTTGCTCTCCCCTTAAAAAACTGGCTGCACAGCAGTCGTGCAGAGCTTTCGACGAGGACAGTCTGGCCATGTTGTTCACCCAGGACTCTGAAGGCTTCAGGGTGATAGCACACAGAGGTCTGCAAGCCAGGAGTCCACTCAAAGATCAAAGTAACATAAGCACTGGGGTTGTAAGAACTACTGATTACAAATCTCTGGCGGAGGAGGAAGAGGAAGACGAGATGCTCTTTACTCAAGACTCTCAGGGAAATATGGTGATCAAACACTGAAAGAAGCCTTTGAAACTCACATGAGTCTCATGTTGTTCTAGTCTGGATGTGAATAATTGATCCCTGCTTTTTAAAAGGTTTTTCCATGCTGCCAGAGCAGTGAAACCACTTGTTTGTTTGTTTCCATATTGACTGATTAACTTATAACTACTTTAAATATAAACATAATAGATTTTTTTGTGACTAACTTCTTGACTTTCTTCATCTGTAGATCTTTTGTATTTTCTTGGGGGGTTTTAACCATATGTTCTTTGTGTTTTGATCTCTCATGCTGAAATGCGATGTTCTCTTTTGCAAAAACATAAACAAGCATGAACTGAGGGTTTTGATTTTATTTGAAAAACAATACACAGTTACATCATTTTTTTTCATGTGAATTAAAAGTTTTGAAAAGCTTTATTAGTGTTCACTATTTTCTCCCTTGTGATGTGCCATGTGCTACATCCTACAAAATAGACAGATGTACAAAGTCATATAGAGACAGAAGTGTGAAAGGTTGATTTCTAAATATGCAGAGAAATTAGTGGCCTAGTATTTAGTTAATTATTAAGTTGATTTAATGTCTCCTGCTGAACATCTGATATTGTTACATCCATCTGGGCTTATTGATTACACTTCACATATAGTGTTTTACATTAGCCAGAATGTGACATCTGATGTTATTGCAAAATACAGTAAACAGTGCTGCATAAATTCACTCACTAAGTGAAACGGTACTACATGACTATCATGCTCGATACACTTATAAAGAGGTAACTAAGATACACTTCATTAGATAGAAAATAAACCAAAAAGTCCTACACTTAACTCCCAAGTTATTCTTGTCTGCTTGGCCACTAAATGTTGTATGTGCATGTTGTGCGTGTAAAATAATATGCTACTACTTAGGGCTGAACAATAAATCGAAAGTTTATGAAAATTGCAAAATGGCCTACCGCAATTGCGGTAATTGTGGGAGGGGCAATTTTTGTTTTGTTGTCAAAATACCATTTTAAATTAAATTGTCGTGCTGCAGAGATGTCCAGACTACACATCATATTCTGCAGACTTTAAAACATTATTGTTTGGTAGAGATCTTTGCAAAAATCAGACCATATTTATTTCAGTATGTTCATATCTAAAAATGTGTCAAAATAATCTCAATTTGATATTTTTTCATAACCGTTCAGTCCAACTACTAATGTTGTCTAAATTGTGCATCAACTCTCATACAGTGAATCATAACAATAAATGGAGATTACAGTTATAATATTGCTAATCCAGAAAATATTTTGAAAGTGAGACGACCTTGTAATATTGCTGTCAGTTACATATTCTTACATAAATGCCTTTATTGCTATGGCACAGAAATGTAAGGTAAATACAAATGGGTTTGAGGGACCTGAGAGATCTATTCATTCTGAAGGGATGTACTTTGTAGAGAGGGATTATCAACCTACTCACTGGTTCCTCATAATCAACTGTATGAAAGTGCTAGAGAGACATGAAATACAACAACAATGAGCAGGAACCAAAAGCCAATCCAATGTGGTGCCTGCCTATAAAAATCCCTTTTATATTTCTGAAACCCAATAAAAGCAGGGGGACGGAGAGATTATTGTTTTAAAACCAGCGATGATGATGATGATTGGGTGGTAATGACGATGAAGCATCAATCAGCCTGCAATCTCAGTGGGCTCTGTCGCCAGTTTGGAGCCGTCCCAAACAGTCTTGAACTGCTCTGGTACTGGAAACTCCCTCTGTGGCAAACCCAAGAAGATAATTGTCAAACAAGAACTACACACATATAAAATACAAGAAAACATGGGATTAACACATGTTCAGATCCCAGCAGGGAGAGGTGACCCTCTCCTTGTCCCTTATCTCAGACACTCACATATTCGTCATCTCCTTGTGGTATCAGGATATTCATCTCAGAGCTCTTGGCACTGACGATGTCACAGTCGAGGGAGTCTTTACTCAAGTAGACCTGGCAGCCTTCTGTCTTGTTGATGGAAATGGTGGGAACTTTTCCCAACACCTACACAGTGAAGTCTTGAAATTACTGAGATGAATTGCATGTGTGGCACAGTTTGCACTTGAAGACATAAATAAATAAATATGTGATGTTTTAACTCAGGATAACAGAAACATATGTGACCTGACACCTAAATGAGCATACCAGTATTAAAATGTAGAATGGCAGCAATGAGTGAGATGTAGCAAGTAGTGATGTTAATTCAACAGCCTAAATGCCTTAAGATCTGCTGTGCTGACCTTAAATTTCAAATATTGTGTGTCTTTTGAAGCCAACATAAAACCTTTCTGTAAATATTTTCCTCACCTGTAACTGAATTGCCTTGGAGTTGATGATCTCTACAATCCCAACCACGTTCTCAAAAACCAAACCCAGCTTCTTACAGTTGTCTGGAAAGTGTCAATTAAAAATAGCACAATAAAATAAAGAAGCTCATACTCAGAATTCATGAATTGAGTCACAAAGCAATGTTTTCAGTCTGCAGCTCACCCAGGATGATGGAGTTAATTTTTCCCTTAATCTGCAAAGTGGAGTTGTTACAGTTGAAGACGTACACCACTTGTTTCAGCTCCGTCTCTTCGATCAGCAGGTCATGTTTCTGCTCAAAGTTTTCCTGCAACAACAGATTCAATCGACTATATGTGACATTGTGACTATGGTAAAGAGAAAAACAGTGTCTTCCTTTGGGAACAGTCCCTTAAAGAAACAGTAACCATTTTACGTACCACCCTCCATTTCTTCCCTTCCAGCTCCAGCAGAGGAGGTCTTTTCTGGACGGCTGCTCTGGGCGAGTTTACAGCCCCGGTGGACTTTGTGTTAGTCGGTGTTGCTTGCGAGCGTAGACTGGGGTTCTTATGCGTCTTCTGGTCATCTGATACATGCTTCAGACCTACAGATGGAAAACATGAAGGGAGAAAGATTTCAGACACGCTAAAGTCATGAGTCTTAATTCCCTCAGCACTGCCCCACCCACCTGAAATACCAACCAAACTGTTTAATTTCATTTTCTCTAAATTCTATCTCCCTACACTATGGTCTAACTTGTTTTTTTTCCCTTAAAAACAGTCAAGATATCTAACAAATGTTTTGAATGAGCCTAAACTCCTACTTGTGTAATTAAAACCACAAAATGTCACCAAAGAGAGATCATCTCTGTGTCATCAGTGGTAGGTACAGTATGACCCTGTGTGTGTGCATTTTGTATACCCTTTCTTGAACCTTTTTCTTTGCATTTTTTGTTGGCAAATTACTGTAACCGTGTCTATATTACAGTGAGAGCGCAAAGAATCCATTTTTGCCATTACTATCACTTATGACTTTACTCAACAACGTGCAGGCCCTTGAGCAAACCTACCTTTAGTGATCTCCATGCCCTGGTTGAGCTGGGCAAATAGCAGTGAATGCTGGGCCGCCGCACTTCCTGTCTGAGGCTGGGAGTCATTATCAGTGAAGATTGGAGGTGGGCCCGGAGGAGGAGGGGGAGGTGGGGGACAGGGAGTGCTGGAGGAGTCAAAGAGCGAAGGAGGAGCAATAGGGCCCTGGGGTGGATGGAGAAAGTGAAATGTTAGCTTGAAACATTTCATTTTGAGAGATGACACAGCGGTGCCAGGTGTTTTGTGAAAAACAGTTGTAGTAACAAATCTCCCCAGTAGGGGATGTATTATACAAGAAATACAAGCTTGGTGGCAATACTTGTCTTTTTACCAGTTACTGACATAATACAAGTACATGTAGATGAAACCATCTTTTACTTAGTTGTTGGGAAAACACTTTTATGTCCTTAAGTAGCTTTTAAGGTTGTCACTGCAAATCCATTTTATTTCTCTCTGTCTGTCAGAACCTCGTGTATCTTCTGTTCCAGCTCTTTATTGGAGCTGTACAATGTTTACAGTACACAATTCACAACATACATGTGGTCTCATTGGAAACTTTGTCCGCCACTACAATATTAAATAAAGTTATGTGGCTTCTGTGTGAGTATAAGTTTGTAATCAGGCTAATCAGGTGCTGTAGTTAGTGCCCTGGTTATCATCAGTCCACTCTGATGTGTCTATCTTAAATGAATAGCAACTTTTCTTTAACTGATGAGCTGCATACTGTAAACGTGCACAGCCTTAACTGACTACTGCAGTGAGGAGAAGTAGATACACACACACAGACACACACACTCGCTGTCTGAAGACCTTGCACAGCTGCCAAAGACAGACACACACACACACACCTATCACAAGGGATGAACTGTCACATTACGCGCTTCTGAGTACAGCTGAGACTACTTGACCTTTGACACGAGTTACATGTGTAATGAATATCATCGCTGAACAATGCTGACCTGTTACACTAAACAGCTCAACACATATCCAATGGATTGGAGCCAGTGTGTGTGTGTGTGTGTGTTTGTGTGTGCATGGCTGTAAAACTGTCTTGACTGCTTCTTTGTGTTCATGTCTGCTTGTGTGTTTGTGTGTCTGGGTGTACACAAACAGGCTGGGTGTTTGGTCAGTTTTGATAAATAACTTGTACCTCTGAGATGAATTTCATATTAAAACTGCATACAAGAATAACCATCAGAGACATTTTCTACTCTTTCAACAAGTGCTAAAGAACACTCACCCACATGTTTACTGTTTTATTTTATTTCGATATTGAATTTTTATTTTTTTAACACACACACTTTTACTATATATATATTCTATAAAATGAATTGCTCTGTTGTAATTTATTTGTAGCTTTGGCAATATTGTTGTTTTACAATAATGCCAATGAAGTCAGATTGAATTTAACTGAATCAAAATTAAAACAGTTTATTAGTCATTCGACTGACAGAAAATTAATTGGCAACTATCTTGATAATCGAATATATACACTGAATATATTTGAGTTTTGGACCTGTTGGTTAGATAAACCACATCATTTGAAGGCTTAACCTAGGGATTTATGAAGTTGTGATACCATTTGCACCATTTTCTGGGCCAAACAATTAATCGATTAATTGAGTAAATTATTTTCTGATTAATCAAACTATTTGCAGCCCTGCTTTAGATTGTGCTAATTACTTTTTTGTCAAAAGTCACCCTTTTTTCCCCCTTAATGTCCTTAACTGGTCAGATGGTACCACAAATTGCCTACAGCAGCACACAGAGGAATTTCAGTCATGTTTTTATGAAATATTAAATTCCTTTTTGCCATGAGCCTGATCTGAAGCACCAATGTGACTGGTTTCGTGTGTATGTGTGTGTTTGTGTGTATGTGAGTGTAAAGCCACCTCCATATGTCGGCCTGTGCAAAGCCCCTATCTGAGCAACAGATGACGCCTGCGTTGAAGGGGGACCAGCCCTGCAGTTTAAGTTACGGCGCAGGCAGTGTGTGTACACAGACTCTTTGTCGGGGTTCCTCTATGAAGAAAACCCCCATTCAAGTAAACCCTGAGGACCACCTGTTAGTACCACACACTCCCGGCCTTGTACACACACAAACTTCAGCTCTGTCGTCTGACAGCAGGGACAACAGCTGACACACTCGGCCACCGCAAACTCTCAAGTTTCTGCATGGTGAAAAAACACACATGCAGGCACAGTTGTTGAGCATTAGCCTCACCTGAGGTTTTAAGCTAATTATTTGATGTTAAAGAAACAGTTAAACATTTTGGGTATACGCCTGTTCACGTATATTTAATTTTAAAGAGTTAGATGAGAAGATTGATACCACTCTCATGTCTGTATGGCAAATATGAAGCTACAGCTAGTAGGTGGTTATCTTAATTTAGCCTAGCGTAAAGACTGGAAATGGGGAAAAGGCAAAAATACACCTATCAGCACATAATCCCTCATAAATCCTTAAAATTCTGTTTTTACACTTATTTTGTATAGATTAAATAAATTAGATATGCCATGGTAATTAGTGACATGTGCTGGTAGCGTTTTATATACAGTCTATGGCTGGTAGCCATATTTGGTACCTTTGGACAGAGCCATGCTAGCTGTTTCCACCTGTTTCCTTTATGCTAGGCTATGCGAAATGTGTCCTTGTTGAAAACTAGTAGAGTGGTATTGATCTTCTCACCTAACTCTCAGCAAGTGCAAAATAAAATAAAATAAAAGTGAATAAGTGTATTTCTAAAATGCTAAACTTCCTTCGAGAAACAAAACTTCTTTTGTGTTTGTGTGGGCATTAGATGCCAACAAATAGAGAAGCCTCAGTCAGCTTTCCTTCAAGGAATAATGAGACTGAGAAACACTTCTAGAAATGAGAAAAGGGGTCAAGTGTGTGTTGAAGGATTTGGTTTCGAGCCATATAATCTCTGGGATCTAGTGAGTGTGAGTGCCCGAAGAGTCCCACAGCAGACATCCATAAACAGAAGTGTGTGTGGGAGTGACAGAAGCTTTGTGAACTCTACGGAGAACCACTGGGGAGAAGCTCATTCATTCATTCATGCCCTCTGCAGTGGTTTATGTAACGACTGCTCCATAACTAAAAATGGAAGTGTGTGCAGAAAACAGGAGTTAATTTGAGCTCTGATATAAAAATATCAAGGCCTGCGAATGGAAACTAAATGAAAACACAGCTAAAATAATAAACAAGCTGTTACAGGACTAATTGTTTTCAGACGTATTGTCAACGTTCAGAGGATGGTGTATATGTCATACTAATACTTCAAAAATAATTTACAGTATATATGTCGAAGTACTCACAATCTTGCTCCAGACCAGTCCTGTAGTGTGGTGCTGTTTGATGAAAGACTGCATCTCGGTCCAGATTGACAGGTAGGAACGTACCCAGTCTACATGACGTCTGTCGCTGGGAGAAAAGGGAAGGTGGAAGGTTGGTGAGAGTGGGAGGCAAATATATGATATGCAAACAAAGAGAAAGATGAGGTTACCAGTAAAACAGGAAGGTGCAAAAGTGGACGTGAGGATGGACTGGGGCAGTAATGTCATTCAATCAATCAATCAATCAATCAATCAATCAATCAATCAATCAATGTTTGGTTTAATTTATTTGAATCACAAATGAATTAGAACTTAATATTTCTATTTCTATTTATTTAAGTATATTGTGTTCATTTTGTGGAGGAAAAGGGACTGAAAAAAGATTTTACCTAATTTTACTCATGCATATTTGTTAAAAAAAGATTTTATTATAATTGTTTTGAATGTTCAATCTCCGGTTAATTAAATAATCCACTGTTTAGCATCAAGTGTTTGGTATATTTGCACCATAAATAAAGTTTAAAATATCAATTAAACATCAGGGCCCTTATTTATCAAGCTTCTCAAACTGCCATTTTAGTTTTAATTGCTGAGAATTCATGAAATTTACTACTGAAAATCTACTTTCAAACTTAAGTATAAAAGCAAATAACTGGGAGAGTAAGAGTGATTCTTATAGCTAAGAATCACTCTTACTCTCCCAGTTAGTAAGACAGCTTGAGAAGTCTCTCAATTGGTTAGGAGCTGCCAGTAGGGCTTGTGGTGGTGCTGTGGAGACAGAGACATTCACAAATCTTTCAGAAGAGGAAGAATGTTTCTGAATTATCTGACAACGCGCAGTTAATTAAACAGTATCGTTTGGACAGCCCAGGCATCATCATTGTCAGCGAGTTGGTGAGGGACGTCATCTCACTTTACGCAGAGATGCGAGTAATTCTAAGAAGCTTGATAAATTACCGGCTCTGGTTTCTTCAGCTTTCACTCAGAAGCAAAAATTTGAACTTGAAAGAAATCATGGATTGACATTTATTGAATAATTATCCATATCGAATGATATCTGTGAAGATTCTCAGTCATTCAAGTCATAGTTATCCAACAAAGGTTGAGGTCAAGGGCAACTGGACTTGGTAGAAGAAACCAACTTCTTCAGAACTGAAGAAGTCTCTTGGATGAGGGACGAAACGTCTTCTTGTTTCTAGTTTCTTCTTCTAGTTTCTTCTACCAAGTCCAGGTGCCTTTGACCTCAACCTTTGTTGGATATCTATTGATATGAAATGTTTTTGGCCATATTGCTGAGCCCTAAACAAGAGAAGCATAGTTCTTACAATATTTAAAGAAGGAATAGGAAGAAATCCGCTGAATATTGATTATAAATTGTGCAACTGTTCACTGTATGTAGAATAGAAAAATATTATTACATTAATTTATTATATGTTTGTAATACTGTAATATTATAACAATACCCAATTAAGTTGATTAAGTCTGATTAAGTCTGCCCTATTTTTTGTCAAAGTAACATCATTGCTATGAGGCAATGCACTGAAAACTATCCATTTCACTCTAATTTACCTAAATTACCAAAAAAGAGATTGTGAAATTGTAAAAAATAAATGCAAACTTAATGTTTGCTGTGATGAATTAGACAACGCAAGCAAGTTTTAATAGTCTGCATATTCACTTTCATATTATACACAAATTATTGGAAGCAAAAACTGCCTGGAACTATTTTTTTAAAAATCTGAAACTCTATATGATTGAAAATTGTCAGCAGTAATGTAAGGTATTTATTATTATTTATTTACTTCTAAAACATGTGTTTTTGACAGAATATAGGCTAGTACCACAAAAACAGGATAATAATAACAGTGCTGAACGTACGTGTCCTTGTAGTCCTTTAGCACTCTGTTTGTGTAGAAGGTGGCAGCATCATTCATCTCCTTCACATATGGACCTGGCTTCTGACTCTGCGAGAGAGGAAAGTTCATTAGAAAACACTTTTCTCACTGTCAGCGCTGTGAGGTCCAAGCTGTCTTATACAGACCTTTGGGAAAGTAAAGAAAAACTATCAGCAGATTTGTCTTGATTTGAGATTAAAAAACAGAAGAGCACATAGTGACATGCTTGATAAGTCCTGTGGGGGAAATTGCCCTCCTGACAGCAACAAACACTGGCTGATAAGAAGCAGCTCCAGATATTTTACTTCTCAAGTGGACGAGCTTTGATCTTAATCTAAATGATAATCACTCCTAAAGTCAGAAGTAGAGATTTTGTTATGATGGGAAACAGAGACTAATGTGTTGTTAGGGGAAGAAAAACATGGTAGGTTGTGTTTATTCATACTTTTCTGTCTATATGCAACATAATTTTAGTTTTTAAGTGTTTACTTTGAATTTCTGCATAATTGCATTTAAGGTATTCTCATTAGCATTTTTCAGAAGTGATTAACTTTATTTTTTATTCCAACTTAGAATTAGTTTAACTTTTAGACTTTTGATGACTTTACATATCGTTATAGTGTATCTGTAGGTTAGAGGTTTCTCTCTTTGCTTCCAAGTTGAAATTGTTCAAAAGATGAAACTGCAAACATCGTTATAATTGGATATTATCCTCTGTGGCATTGTGTTATCTTTTTATATACATGTATATGTGTGCTTTTATTAGGTTTCTATAGGCGGATTTACATCTTCTTATGTGTGTTTTCCTGTATGCATGTGTGTTTGTGCAAATGCGCATTTGTGTTCTTCCTCACCACAGCCACCCAGCCTAGAGCGGGGATGCTCTCGCTGACAGCTGACAGGTGGTTGAAAAGGCTGCTGCCACGGTTTCGCTCTCGGAAGCTCTGGATCTCCTGGATGTGATCAGAAATTGGCTTCAGCAGGTCACGAAACTCCATCTGCAGAAGAAGGAAGAAGGAATAAGGATAGGACAACAGGACAACGCAAGGATGCAGGAGATTTCAGTGTGAGAGGAGAATGCATGAAAATGAAAGGAGACTGTTAGGAGATTACAGTGGGAGACTTGGAAACAACTTGTTACATTAAAATCAAATTACAAAAACCCATCATATCTAAACAACCACAGTGGATAACCTCCTTAGTAAAAAATGACAGCCTCCTTTACAAACAGAATTCTCTCAGACATGCTTCAGACACTTTGGATTTTACAATCCCAGCATTGTTTCCCTGCCCACCCATAGCCAGCCTGCCTCCAGTCAGTAATTCCTAAACTAGACTCTAGGACAGCTACTAGTTTTACTAGCCAGGGCCTTTTTCCATTGGAACTTCTACATCTCAGCTACAGCATCGCTCGTCTCCCGGCTCTCAGCTCCCCTCCCTACAAACATTCCTCGGTTCATGGGGAGATTCCTCTGGCCTTGTAAGGCATACCGCTCCTCCAGTGTTTACAGTTTACCTATCATGTGCCTGCACACACGCATAGATTTAGGAACACAATGTTTCATTGCTGAATTACTGCTGCAGCTTTCTTGTTCTGATCTGCAGTGAACACCCACAAAAACACTTTCTTTTTTCAAACAAATTCTTTCCCCAATCAGATACACATGATCTCCATAAAATAAGATAGACACTCCTTTCTCTGCCCTCCAACTTCTCACTAAATCCAGCTAATATCTGTGTGCAAGCAGCTTTGATGCAAAATATCTCCCCTCTCCAAAACATATACGTACCATACTGATGTACTGTGTTTGCTGAGTAGGAATGTACTGATGGTTTGAGTTAAACCAATTCATGAATCACAAAAAAAAAACATATTAGGTCATCACTTTTCTCCCTCTTTATCCAGTTTACTCTTTCAGTTTTCAGTATTTATCCGTACACCAAGTTACATTTTTCTCTACTTTTGCTGCAAATAACTATTATTTTCATTTTAGATTATTCTGCCAATTATTTTTTAAAATTAAATTATGAAAACTGCCAATCATTGATTCCCAAATCCAAAGTATACATCTTTAAATGTATGACCAGAGGTCCAAAGCCCTAAAATATTCAGGTTACTATCGTAGACAACAAAGAAAAGCATTAAATACACACATTTGAAAAGCTGGAATCAGCATATATAGTTGTAAAAATAAACAACGAAAACAAGAACTTGTCAAAATAGTTGAAGATACGACAAATCGATCAATCAAGTGATCGTTTTAGCTCTACTATTTATGTGAAAATTAATAAAGGGCAAATTCTCCAACAAATGATTGCAACTGTCTGGCACTCTCTACATTACAGAACAACAACAACAACGTCATCATGGCTCCCACTGAAAGTATGACATGTATTCTATGAGTCATTAGTGTGTACCACTCCTCACTCAATCAAGCTGCACAGCGATGAGAGAGACAGACATACGGGCTGGGACAGAGTGAGAGAAAACGTAGAATGGTGCAAAGAGGACTTATTCAACCTTTAGCTGTATTTGCAAGTGCAATGTAACCTGTAAATAACAAATTTACATGTTGGCATCGAGCCAGAACAGGATGCAGAGTCAATTTTCCATGTAAGACCCTTCATCAATTTGCCAACCAAAACAGCTTCAATCCTAAGATGTTTTCTCCTGCTGTTCCTCGCAAGTAGGAGCACTCAGACCACTGGTGACTGATGTTGGTATTGTCAGATCAGCCTTCTACATTGTGGTAGCGCTTATTTGTTTTCCTGTTGAGCGATAGATGACAAGATCAATTCCACTGTCATGTCTGTATGTTAAATATGAAGCTACAGCCAACAGCCAGTTAGCTTAGCATAATCAGAATCTGATCATTTTAATTTTTACTTTTAACGGCCACATGTGAGGAATTTCGTGCAGGTCTTACGTTGCTCTCAGTGTACAGTACACACATACACACAAACATCAACAGAAGTTATTATGTACATGAGGTAGATGAATATGATATAGTATATACTACTAGTATATACTGTCAGCTGTTCATCAGAGTGATGGTCTGTGGGTAGAAACTGTTCCTGTGTCTGTTCGTTTTGCCGTACAGTGCTCTATAGAGCCTACCAGAGGGAAGAAGCTAGAACAGGTTGTGTACAGTGTGTTATGGATCTGCAAAGATGTTTCCTGTCTGTTTCCTGACCCTGGACATGTATAAGTCCTGAATGGATTTTACCATTGATCTTTTCTGTAGTCCTGACTGTCCATTGTAGTGTCCCTGTCCTGTTTGGTGACAGATCCCCACCAGACAGTGATGGATGTGCAGAACATAGACTCAATGATTGCTGTGTAGAAATGGGTCAGCAGCTCTTTGGGCAGGTTGAGGATTCTCCTCTGCTTACAAGTGCATCCTCTGCTGGGACTTTATAATTGTAGTATCAGTGTTGGGCTCCCACTTTATGTTATGTTCACATTATGTTATGTTTATCTCCCAGGACTGTTGAGAACTGTGATGGGGCAGAGTGCGGGGGCTAGAGTCCACAATCATCTCCATAGTTTTAAGCGTGTTGAGCTCCAGGTTGTTCTGACCACACCAGAGAGACAGCTGATCAACCATTGTGTCGTCTGCAAACTTCAGGAGTATGGCAGACGGGTCTCTTGAGAGAAGAACAGCGGGGATAGTACACACCCCTGTGGGGGCCAGTGCTAATTGTCACCTATTGCCTCCTGTCGGTTAGGAAGTTTGTGATCCACTGACAGGTAGAGGTGGCGAGCTGGGTGAGTTTGATCTGGAGGATGTCCGGGATGATTGTGCTGAATGACGAGCTGAAGTCCACAAACAGGATCCTTGCAAATGTCCCTGGAGCGTCAAGGTGTTGTCGGATGTAGTGCAGTCCCATGTTGACTGCATTATAAGGTGACCTGTTGGCCCTGTAGGCAAACTGCAGGGGGTCCAGCAAGGGGCCTGTTATGTCCTTCAGGTGGGCCAACACCAGCCTTTCAAAGGACTTCATGACTACAGATTTCAGGGCAACAGGCCAGTAATAATTTAATCCTGAGGGTTTTTTGGGGACCGGGATTATCCAGTGATCTGTTGAAGAAATGTGTGAAGATGGGGACCAGCTGGTCAGCACACATTTTCAAGTAGGATGGTGACAATCCGTCTAGTCCTGAAGCCTTCAGGGTTAGGGTAGAGCTAATCACAGCTAAGTGCAGGTGGGGGTCAGCAGGTAGGGGTGACAGGGTGGCAGGGGGTGTAGGTGGCTGTTTGATGTTAGAGCAGGAGAGGTAGGGGTAAGGGGTGTGACTGTGGGCTTCTCAGAGCTACAGTAAAACACATTCAGACGTCAGCCAGTTGGTGGCTCTCCAAAATGTGGGGGTATGCTATCCTGTAATTGGTGTTGACCTGCAGGCATTTCCACACTAATGCAGGATTGCTGGTTGAAAAACTGTTTCTCAGCTTCACTCGTCATTGCTGCTTTGACCTCCTTTGTCAGCGAGTTTCTGGCCTGGTTATACAGGGTTCTGTCCCCACTTCTGTAGGCCTCCTCATTGGTCTGACGAAGCTGCCTGAGTTTTACCACAGAGGGTTTTAGTCGGCACACACAAGTCCTCACAAAAACTGATATAAGATGTCACAGTGTCAGTGACTTTGTCCAGGTTTGTGGCTGCATCCTCACAAATACTCCAATCAGTACAGTCAGAGGTGCAGTCTTGAACACAAGATTAGCAGATTTTAATTTCTGCCTGTACGTCCAGAGCGTAGCATAAAGACTGGAAAAGTGGGGGAACAGCTGGCCTAGTTCTGTACAATGTAACAAAATCCACCTTCCAGCAACTCTAAAGCTCACCAACATGTTATATCTTGTTTGTTTACAAAAACTGAAGAATAAAAAGGCATGGTTGTGATTTTATTGGGGATTACAAGCTAGACTACAGCTAACTTTTGAAGAGAGACATGCTAGCTGTTCCTCTGCTTCCAGTCTTTATGCTAAGTTAAGCTACTTGTTTGATAGTTGTAAGAGAAAACAATTAAGTGTTTCATTGCTGGGGAGCAAACTAGTTAACCTCTGGGCAGAGCTGGCTCCATGAAGCTAGTGCCAGCACAGTTAGCTTAGCAGAAAAACTGGAGGCAGCTTCATGTTTACTGTACAACTATGAGAGGGGTATCGATCTTCTCAGTAAAACGAATCTGAACTAAAGCAGCTCTTTAAAGTCATTGTGTAATGATGTGATTGCTTACTACTTGAACTACATAGTCAATCTCTGAACTGAGCTGAACAAAACGATTTGAATCAGCAAAGTGATTCTAAATGCAAATTTACATATGATTACATGGATTAGACTGTATATGTGACTGTAGACAGACAGAGAATGAGCCGACAAAAGGATCAAAAACGTCTGCTCACATTATTTGATGGGCAGCGAATATGAACATTGTGTTACAATAGCGCAGCGTCCAAGCCTTGACTTCCTATACAAGCAATGGATCAAAGGTAGAGAGTGGAGGGTGACAATAGGAGACCAGCTGGGTTGTGAAAGTCTGTGTGTGTCTGTGTGTGTGCACGCAGACACACACACACATAAAAAACACGCTCACACACATCAAGTTAACAGGCCAACTTGAGGTCACATGAGAGAGAGGCTTACTTTATTTTGCTCTCACACTTTCTCTCTCTCTCTCTCTCTTTCTCTCTCGCACACACTGACAAGAGATTCAAATATAGAACATGCCCATAAAAAGTCAGAGAGCACAACAGAGCTGCGCCTCCAGAGAAAGGCCAGAAGTTTGTAAGCTGTGTGAGTGTGTGTGGAGTGAGGGCACAGGCCAGAGTCACACACACTTTTCTTCCTCTGCCTGATCTGTATTGAGGACTACAGATATAGACATGAATGGGTGAGGTCTACAGATGTGTGTGTGTGTGTGTGTGTGTGTGTGTGTGTGTGTGTGTGTGTGTGTGAAGGTCTTTAGGGGAGGGTTTGAACTGGTGGTTTGCGGGAAGTCTGTGTGTACGAGCACTGAAGGGTTTAGCGGTCATGTTGACGGTGTATAGAGAACTGATGTCCCTACCTTGTGAAGCTACAGTAGCTTCAGTTCCTTGAGCCTCAGCTTCACAATTGATTTTTCTCGTGAGGAGTTTCTTACATCAGCTTTCTAAAACATGACTGTGGTTTTACATCCTTATTCTAAAGGTAAATTACTACAACTGTAGTGTCAAATGAAATATGTGAATCACAGAATATCCCATTTTAGATCCCATTTAAGGTAAAACATTGGTTATTTTGTAACCAGTCAACAACGTCAGCTCCCATGAGGGTATGACGTTGCTCCTGGGACTAATACCTCGACTCAAATAAATATGGCAGCATGATGTCCACCAATATCTGTTGTTCAACTTAATTAAACCAACATTTAAGGGATATATTGCTATGTTGTCATTAAACATTATTTTCAACTCTCACATGACCACCTCTGCATTCATACAACCATCTTGAGTTGTCTAATGTTACTGAACGCTCAGTCTTCCCCCATTGCTACCTTTAGCGTAAGAGTTATGGGATAATTTGCTGTGAATTCAATTAAACTGATAGCTCTTTTATTTTAAAATGACAAGATTGTCAAATTTTACTATACAGTACGATCATAATTATCAGATACGAGAGCTGTTTTAGGTCTTTTGGTGCATGTCTCAAGCCAAGCTAGTGAAATTTTCAAGCCAACTACCAGTCGAGCTATAAGTTTTTCAGCTTGATTTGCTGAAAAATCTGAATCCTGACCATCAAAATCACATGACATCTAAACATTTTGCTTTTAAACCTGTTAGTAGTGGGTTTTTTGCACAGCTAAGACCAATTTATGCAATATGAATGAATTAATCTGGCACTTGTTAATCATTTTTACCATTCCAAGACATAACAAGATAAAATCTTCAAAAGGACTTGAATGTTTTTGTTTTCTTAAGTCATGTCAGGCAGTCAAGTCTCACAGTAGTCAAGTTGAAGTTAAGTCTAAAGTCCTCATTTTTGTGACTTGAGTCTGAATTTCAAATCTCAAGTCTACAGCTTGAGTTTGTTTAGAAAATGGACAGAAAACAATTAACTATCTAACTATCTAACAAGACTTAAAGGGAGCTCATGAAGTTGTTTTTTTCCCCTTTTTTGTTTTGGGTTTGCCCATTTGACTGAATTACACCACCTCTTCCCCCATATCTCTCTCCTCTGTCACCCCACCCCGCTAATGGGTCTGTCCCTCTCTCTCTGTAAAAACCCTCACTCTTTCCTTGTTTGCATTTCTGACAATCACTGAACGCCCGTTTCACCACCTCCTAACCAATGACCTGACAGACAGGGAGTAATCACTTCCTGGTGGGCTCTGCGGACCCTGCATACACACACACAACACAAACAGAAGGCCAATGGGATGATATCATATCAGCTCTCTGTCTCTCTCTCTCTCTCACACACACACACACACACACACACACACACACACAACACACAGCTTTCTCTCTCACCCCCCTCTTTCTCTATACGTGAACATGTTGGGAATGTGTTGTATTAGCGTTTTTCTTAGTCAAAGAGCAGTGTAATCCCTCTGTGAACAGTCCGGCATGCTGGGGAACACAGGAGGGGAGGACACAGACTGACACACAGGACTGAGATACACTTCATTGCTATGTCCAGCTGCTATTGAATGTCAAATATCTGATGCCAACTCAAACCAACATAAAGAATCCTGTAAACAACAACAATGCCATGGGACAAGTGATGTTACCTAAAAAGTAAATGTGATGGCTGGCATTCATGATGTCTGTTACTAATGATTAACCATTAAATAACATTAACTGTTGTTTCAGGGGACTTTTTTGAACCTTTATTAATCGATCAACATGAAATGAGGAGAGATGGAGAATTAGATGCAACAAAGGTCCACAGCCAGATTCGAACCAGTGACACTAGGGTTTATGATCAGCCTTAGATTGGCAGGGTACCTCAAAGTTTTACATTCTAGCTCATGTCTCAGACTATAAAGGGAACGTGTCAGCGGTGGTTTCAAAATGGGTTTTTGTTCCTACATGTGAAATATTTGAGTTTCGTTACTTAGAAAAAAACACTGATATTGAAGGTTTAATATAAGTATTTTAGAAATAGTTTGTATTTATTCACTCAATTTTTAAAAATTTGATGAAATCAAAGGTCAACATTTTTTTAGAACATACCTGTCAGAATTAGTTAGAGAAGTTGTGTGCAGTGGTATACCTGCTGGATACCAAAGAATTAATATAATTGCAATACAAGGAACAACTGCACACTGGACTCACAGAACCCTTTAATTGTAACAGTGACATTTCGACAAAATACAGGTAGTTCTCAGGCAAACCCTAACCACTAACCCATTTACTCCTTGTATTGCATATACCTGACAGCTAGTTAAGTAATCAGTCTTACTAGGGCAACAGTGACCACAGTAGCGGTCACTCCATCAGTAGGTTTCAGTATGTTATACCTGTGCAGGCTCCTGGTGCGTGGCAGCCATGTTGAGCAAAGCTCTCTGAGTCTGCAGGGCATCGTTCACCATCTCTGCCTGTCGATCACAAAAAATCAAAGTCAGATAGGTTGGGGATCAGCAGCAAGTTACTATATTGTGAATACCGAATATAGACAGTGTTACAGTGCCCTGAAAAAAAGATTTGCGTGACATTCTTTCATTCTCGTTTGTTTACGCTTTACCGTGTTCTCTCACGCCCATGGAAATCACAGCAGTGAAATTGTCTGTCATAGACATAAAAAGGGGAGCGCACGCACACACACACACACACACACACACACACACACACACACACACAAACACAGAGTTTGGGTAAGTCCCAGCCAGCTGTGTCCTGTGTGTGTTTGAGACCTCCAGTTGAGGGCCAAGGGAACCACCAGGGAGGCTTTGTCCATAAAAGGAGCACTGCAAACTCTCGCTCGCACTCTCCCTCCTTTTTACCACATTCAGTGATGGCACACAGAGATAGAGGTCTTCTTGCAAAGGTTCAGAGGAAGAAATACAAGCAATCTTTTTCTTAAATTTTTCCTGTAATTTCCCACTGCCTGCCTTTTCTCTTCTGTTTTGGAGCACATCTTGTTGTTTTGGACGTGACACAGCTATTATTGCCAACTGGCTTACCACAAAGCACACTTACAGTCCTAGTGGGAGTACAGGCCATTACCAAATAAGAAAAAGTGCTCAACTAACAGTTTTGAAAGTTCAATTATACTCCCATCCATGGCTTTATAGAGGACAGGAAACCTTTTCAATTACATACACACAAATACACCTCACTGATTATCTACTTTTGGACCATGGACCTTCCTTTCGAACACACATCAAGATCCTTCAGCTTTCCAGAGCCGGGCATATTTTAGTGGGATCTAAAGCAGGATAATCCCTGTTTGTTTATAAGTGTATGTCTAATCAAATAAAGGCTGGCACAGAGAGGCAGCAATAGTTGTTCTGAGGAGCTTTCATCTAAAACGCACGTAGAATTTCAAGTTATTTAGTATTCAAAACTTTTCAAACTGAGAAATTCGCAAAATCAGGGGAGACATCTGGACTGAGGATGAAGTACGATGGAACACCTATCATTACAATAATGTCCAGTTGAGTTAGAGTTAAATTGTGCTCCAGCAAGTAGCATCAGACTTCCATTAATCTGGGGAACTTTTAGGAGAAATGTTTTTGTTGTTGTTTTTTTGTTACTCCTCATGACAAACACTGAACTTGTTGTGTAGTGCCACTTTGAAAGATGATTAATAGTTGCTTTTGCCAACTGTAATCTGTAACGACAGATAAATAGGACAGCAGCTGTGGAGACATCTGTCTGCTGCAGAACATGCACGAGCGTGTGCATGGGCAGATGTTGGTCTGAGGTTTCGTCCTCACCCAACATTTGTGTGGAGTTCTGTGTTTAGCGGACAGTTGACCGCTGTAATGACAAATCTAACAAATTTAACTGGTATTTAGTAAGAGCAGCAAAACACGCTACCAACACACAAGCACCAGAAACGAAAATGAGTTAACACGCTTACCGCAGTACATCAGCGTCACCTTCAGTCCTTTCTCTTCAACAGACTTCTAAATGTTTAATTTCCCTTTTTACTACAAAGAGTGCTGTCCTTGCATTAATGGAAATTTGTGCATAATCTGTAAATAAAAGCATATTTTTCATGCCAGAGTAGTACTGCCAGCTTCCTCTTTAAGCTGCATGCAGCGCCAGGCATATTGTGTTGAAAGGGAAAACCCAGGACAAATAAGTGGGCAAATCACTTGATGCCGCTCATACAGCTTATTGCTCTCAATGTAATTAAAAGTGACTCAAGGGTCTATCAACATTTTGATTAACTCCTCTCCTCTCTCATCTGGAGTTTGACAGTGAGAGGACACTGCTTAGAGATACTTTAGTGAACGACCCAAACACAACTTACATGTTTCTCCACCTCGCTTCCTATGGCTCGGCTGTTGGTCAGGTAGTCTAAGACTGGACCTTTCAGTATGACGTCAAAGGCCTCGACACACTGAGACAAACCTTTAAACACAGAGACAAATCACTGCTCTCATGTTGAGCTTTAACTTAAATGTACCCAGTGGCTATTTAACTTATGAACAGAATAATGCCGTTTTGCTCTGTCTCCCAAACCTCCGAGTTGAGTCTTATTGAAGCACAGACTTGCCTCCATCGATGCCGTTGACGCAGTCCCCGTTAGCCATGCCACTGGGGGCCTGCATGGTGATGGACATCTTCTCCAGGCGAGTCACAGCTCGCTCCAGCCGCTCCATTAAACCTTCCATGGTGACAAACCTAGAAACAAAAGTGGGAATGATTTCTTAAACTGTGCTGTGTCCTTTCCAATATTAGGCTGATGATTCATTTTGTTATACAGTGTGCTGTTTTACATTATTGATCCAAGAAGAAAATGTTTGTTTTCCTCTCTTAACAGGGAGGTGAAAGATCAGTACTGGATCCTCAGCAGGGTCACTTTTCAACTTTCCCACCCTGCTGCTCCCTGTTTTCAAAAAGCTGGCCCATGTCATTACAGAGTAAAACTAAATCTAGCCAATGCAGCGGGGGTTTCTGAACACTGTCTCTGTTTGAGCTGTCTGGCCCTCTGCCACAGCCACAACCTCATGAACATATCACACAATTGGATTAAGGAGGGACAGAGACTGGAGCCAGGCTGAGAGGAAAGTCAGAGAATTTAGTACATTGGGGGAAAAATGAAAGAAAGATAAAATCTTCAGACACAAACAATAGAAAGAAGAAATAGAAGAACAGTTTTGGCCTATTGAGACCCAAAGTGAAGAAATAAAAATCGAAATTGCAATATGGACATCTTGATTTTTTAATAGAAATGACTACATAATAGTTCAGAATAATCAGCTGATTTTACCAGGTCATGCTTTCATTATTCAGCTATTTTCATTTATATGATTATGTGTCTATTTAATGTTGAACACCATAAATATACTAGAAATAGTACTAGTTCAGGCCTACAATCCACATGTTATTGTATCAGAGTAACTCCTTCTAAGATTTCCACATGATGGGAACTTAAAAAGTTTTTACATATGAGACACTCTTGATTATGCAGACAGATTTGACAAGGTTAACTTATAACTAAGAGGTAAACAAATCTCATGCTGCAATCAAATGCCACCGAAACACATTGGAGATAGCAGCACAGACCTTATTATATCTCCGTCTTTAACACTGAAGAGCCATATAGTACATCACCATGAGGCAATGCAGGCCTGTTTCCAATATTTATTAGTCAACAGAGCGGAAATTTAATCCAACAACTCACTGCATGTTTACGCAAACTACTGCTAGGTAACAGGCACAGGGCCATTATGTCCAACACGCATTCAAATGGTGTGAGTTATAATCTGTTTTATTTGCTTTACAAATGATCTATATAAAACTCCAGGATGCTCCGCATTAATATGGTAGCTACGTAGACTGGATTGTGTTCTCTCTCTGTAATCTTTATAAATCATGTTTGGTAATTATGCGCTGTGAGCAGCAAACATGTCCTGATGGGCGTCATCAAGTCATCGCTCTCTGGCAGATGCCTGTCGCAGGACTCGGCTGCTATTTCTGCTCTCTGGGTCACAACAGTTCTTTGGCAAGACCCGAAACACAGAGAGCTCAATGTAGGTTGGTCTTGTGAAACACGTCACATGTGGTGCAGCAATGTCAATGTCTACTCACTGATATTTAGCTTTCTGGCTTCTTTTAGTCCCCTTATACAAGATTTATAGCTAGTTTTTATTTCAGTGTCATGCCATATTATCATCACTATCTTAATTCTGTTCGCATTCTCTCAGATGCAAATTCATAAAATGCACTACACAATTATGTTCTGGGCGTATATTTGTATAAATATAATTTTCTGTAATGTTTTATGTGTGTATCATGAAGGGACTACAAACTTTTAATTCATTGTACAACCTTGCGTTGTATAATGATAAATAATTTACCATGATACCTTGACACACACACACACACACACACATATATATATATATATTTGTCAGCTGCACATCTCTCGTTCCACCACATCCCAAAGGTGCTCTATTGGATTGAGATCTGGTGACTGTGGAGGCCATTGGAGTACAATGATATGGGTTAGGATGGATCCATGCGTTCATGTTGGTTACGCCAAATTATGACTCTACCATTTGATCGAGACTCATCAGACCAGGCAACGTTTTTCCAATCTTATATTGTCCAATTTTGGTGAGACTGTGCTAATTGTAGCCTCAGTTTCCAGTTCTTAGCTGACAGGAGTGTCACCCGGTGTGGTCTTCTGCTGCTGTAGCCCATCTGCCTCAAGGTTTGACATGTTGTGTGTTCAGAGATGATGTTCTGCATACCTTGGCTTTCTGTTGCCTTTCTGTCATCTCGAACCATTCTGCCCATTCTCCTCTGACCTTTGACATCAACAAGGCATTTTCATTCACAAACCTGCCGCTCTCTGGATATTTTCTCTTTTTTGGACCATTCTCTGTAAACCAAAGAGATGGTTGTGGAGTCACTTAAGTCTCCTTTCTTCCCTATTCGGATGCGTGGTTTGAACTTCAGCAGGTTGTCTCGACCACGTCTACATACCTAAATGCATTAAGTTGCTGCTATGTGATTGGCTGTTTATCGATCAGCAGAAAAATGAAACGAAATGCTATATATACAGTTACTATTGTTATAGTATTGTTATATATAAATGATTACAAGTCAAATGTTTGGTCAAACTTTGGGTTGCCAGGTTTGGAAAGCGATCTTTGGCTATTTGTTAATTATTTTTGAGCATGACACTTGCCTTGTCTCTAGTCTTTATTAATGACCTATGAACATATATACTACAGCATCATAATAGCAGACTGGATGGCTTAATTTGATCTTATGAATGCCTTATGACTGATCTCTAAAACCAGCCCGTCTTCACCAGAAAAACGGCTACATAGATTGATTTATTTAATAGTTTATTATGACTTATACTTAAGTTTTTTGTTTGAAAGCTACCTTTAGTGGCAGAGGAACTGAGATTACATAGTACAAAAAGCAACAAACTCTGTTTAAGGAGAGTGGTGGGATGGATGGATGAGTCAAGTAAACTCAGGACTTTGACTCAGGAGATTGAGATTCGAGTCCCATATGGAAGAAAATCAAAGGTGACGTGTTTTAAGTTAAATAATGTTTTGAAGATTACTTACGTCACATGATTTATGTAATATACATATTTTAACTCTAACCACAATCTTTTCCTGAACCAACTAACTAACTAAATGGTTTTGTTGCCTAAACATAACCAAAATGACTGAAAATGTTTGACTGTTGTTGGACTAGTATGGGAACCTCTCACATGTGGCGGTTTTGGGAACGGTCTTATTATGTCTTTTTGGGGCATTTAACAGTCTACCTATTTTGTTGTTTAGGTATGACGACATGTTGTATAAAACAGTAGTAAGTGATTTATTAACAGTTTAAAGCCATTAGTTCCAACGTGTAAAGCCTTTATAATGAATTGTGCCATATACTTAGATGATGGCTCAGATAAAGCTGTATTTCTTGAATTGTAATTTGATCAGAGCCGATACAACTTGTTGACCAATCAATTAGCTGATTCTCAGATAAGTATTCTGCAATAATCAATTCATCATTTGTTATTTTTTAAGTAAAAATATCAACAAATGTGAGGATTTGCTACTTTTCCTTGTCTTAGAGTACCTAAGCACCTAAGAAAGCAGAATAGCTTGGCTGAATCGCAGTATTTTATTGCCCTCTTGGCTTCAAGCCTGTTTCACCTCCGACCACAATCAGCATTGCGGATACGTGTGGTCGGAAATGTGTTCTGTTTCACTTTTACAAACACCCAACAGTGGCTCTGGAGTACACCTGTACATCATTGCAGCAAGGTGAAAAATTAAACTACAGACAGTTTAGCAAAAACAAGAATTTCAGTGTGTGGTAAGTTCCTCTTTAAAGACATCATCTACATCTACACTACTACATTTTTAAGAAAATAACTACAGAAAGAACCACACCAAAGATTTTTTTGCATGGACCAACAACGAGGTGGAATTATTGATGCAGTAACATACAAAGTTCAAAATATTTTAATAAAAATACCAAAACAAAAACTCTGTTAGTAGCATTGTTTTGTTGCTTTGCAAGACACAATCAGGAAAATGTGAGTGTCCGAGTCATCGTTTTAAAAGTCCTCCGTTTTCGCCTGTCCACACTAATACGCTACCCTGGAGTTTTAAAACAAAAACAGGGTCAGCAGCGTTTTCATACTTCTCCGTTTTAGGTTTTCGGAGTTGCCGTTTTAGTCTAGAGGTGCAAACATAACAAAAGGTCTGCATTTTAAATTTTAAAACAAAAACTTAGTGTGTGGATGTAGCCTCAGGCTCTAAGAAATCGTCATGGGTTTAAATTTTCTGATGTTTTATAGACAAAATGGAGAATTGATTCATGGAGAAAACAATCAGCAAATGATTCGATGGTGGAAATAATCATTTGTTGCCACATGGTTGTGGCTTTAAATTCTATACATTAAATAGAGGACAAAGGATATTTGCCCAAGTCCAAAACACTTCACTTAATCACTGTCTTGCTCAATAATAATGTCAAACTTTGTTTAACAACCATAACACAGATCAGGCTGTGTCTGCATTGATTATATTGTCAACCAGCCAAATTCTCCATGGCAATGTAAAGACATGACCAATGACGCTCTTTGAGATTTTCTTATACACTTAATAAGCCCACCACAAAAAGTGAATGGGACACAGAGGGGGTTCAAACCATCTGTGGCGTAAGTGTTGCAGTCACTGGAACTCACAAAGTATTTCTGATTCTGATTCATCTCTTAATAATTTTCAGCAGTTGTATGAACAAATTCCACCCTCTGGTCCCGCAGACAGGTGGGCGGCAGTTTCTGCTTCGTAAAGACCCCAACCAACAGCTGAGAAAGCACACATGTTCCTGGAGAGGAACGATATTTCTGACTTCACTCTGACCCTATCTCCTGAACCCTGCGGCCTGGTATCTGATCTTTGGGGCTATATTGGGCCACAGCCTGCTGTTTGCTGCTATGGGTCTACTGTACGATATTCTAATCCTGCCCTGTACTGTAGCTTGTGGAGATTAACAATATAGTAAATCTTGGTAAATAAATCCAGAAATAAGTGTTTTTCTCAATATAGTGTTACAGGTGCTACAGCTGTTCATGCAGCCACTAAAACAGGAAACTGATACTGTCAGTATGCTGTTAATGAAAGGAAAACTGTTTTTGTCATCAAAAAATACAAAATTGATTTTGTTGATTTGTAGCCTACATAACTGAGTAGGCTTCATAATATTTAAATTTTATACATAGCCTAGATGAGCTACTAAATATAGCCTAAAATAATTAATAGTCAATAAAGAAACTACATGAAGTCAATGTAAAATGGGCCTATAGATTAAGAATGATCATTTGAATAAGACCTTGCTAGCAACAGGTGTGAATGTGGTTATAAAGAGAGCTCATGAGAGGCAGTTGATTATGTAATTAGGAAATCAATGGTCCATTTTTATTGGCTATTCTTCAATACCATCAGATTAATTTTCATTTGATTCATTTTTCCTGTCCATGTTGGATTATAGACTAAATTAAAAGAGTTCAAAAGTAAGAGTTGAGATAACATAGTTGTGTCACATTTCCTACATGTTTAGTTGACATAATGTTAACTAAACATCATGTAGGAAATGTGATACAACTGAAAGCTCCAAATGCTACTAAATTGACTCTGAGGTGAGATTGTTTTGTCAACTGAAATGGACTTTGCAACTCAGAACATCTACAGCCTATAATCTATGGGCTAAGAGGCTGTTTGAAACTCACATTGTGTGATTACAGGGGCTCTTCACGCAGGCGCTCACAGGCCAGTGTGACCAGGCTTCATAATAAAACATGACATGGCGCTGGCATGCTGACAGGACTTTCACCGCCCCTCAAATTTGATGCTTCATGGTCCGCGCCACAATATCACCGTTACTCCAAAAGACAAATGGGATCAAAGAAAATAGTAGAGTGGACTACGGTGTTGCGACACATTCATGCTAAATTTAAGAAACCATGGCGCACAGGAAGCAGGTGAAGATGTCTCTGTTTGGACATTTCTGCAGAGACGCATCTCTGTCGCACATCCCCACTGCAGGACATTCTCCCTTCTGCCCTAAATCCGAAAATGGTATAAACTTGACATTTAGTTAGAAGTTCGTCGGTGTAGAAACAACTTACCTTACTCCTCTGGTCCGCGGTAAATTTCTCTCCCAATATTTTGTAGAGGACGGGCTCGTGGCTGTGTGCTGCTGCTGTGCGGGGTCCCCCTCCTGCCTCCCTGCACCGTCACTCTGCGCCGAGACGCTTCCGGGATGTCCTAATTAAGCAACACGGTGAACTTGAGAGCCACACAGCGTGCAGATCCAGGACCGTGACTCAGAGCCGCAGTATCTCCTCTGGGGCGGACGAGGCAGGCAGCAATATGGCAGCCTCAGAGAGTCCTGCTAAAAATAGGCGAGCGTCTGAGGCTGTGTCAATGTCTGCTCAGCGCGTCTGTCCTGAGGGAACGGACCTTCTCTTGCTGGGGAGTCATCACCGTTTTCAAACTGTCCACGCGAGTGAAATCGGGCCAAGCTTTGCCCCATAACGTGGAAAGCCCCATTAAAAACTTAAACATGATAATTTCTACTTCAACATGTATAGGTCCAAAGTAGGTTTTAAATTCTAGACTCTGAGAGCACTTGACCAGCCAACAGGTGTCCAATTTAATAATAAAAATAGATTAGTGAATTTTAAAGGGGTACTCAACCCATTTATTATTACACTTTCATAAAGTTATGGGATTTTGATGAACAGATAATAAAAATTATAACGATTTGATAAAAATTGATTTGATTTGATAAAAATTGGTACAGCAGAGGTCAAGATATTTTGACATTAAGGCAAACTCATTGACTATAAAAAGGGCAAACTCCAAAAACAATGGATTCTCCCCATAATGCAACTTCTATATCACATCTATAGTTATGCTGTGTTCATGCAACGCGATCAGAATGGGGAGAGAACATCCTGTTAGCTGCCACCAACATTTCAGTCACACCACATAATTTAATGATGTTTGGGCATTTCTGTGTGCATTAACCCTAGCTGTAGTAGCCTAGAGGAAATTAGAGATATGGGGAATGACATGCAACAAAGGCGGTTCCAGTTCATGGTCGGAGCCCTAATCTGCTTAGGGCCTTATCTGCTAATTAATGTTGTGTCATGTATTTGTAGTGGTATATTAACAAGTAAAACCAGATACAGACAAACAGTGTCTTATTTTAAATTAACTGACCTGATGTTACTTAATTGGGTTATATGCAACTGCCAGCAATGAAGAATTTGCATGTTGCCAATGGTCAGTAGGCACTTGTAGTTATTCTTACCACACATGAGATTTCATTACTGCCAGAAATCCCCCATATCTCAGATTCACAACTACAGCTCAAACACTGACATGAGTGTCTTTTTGTTTCTCTCTCAGTTTTGAACGAGCAGAACGAAGCATTCGATCCCACCTCTTGTAGTTAAATCCCACGTCAAGTTAACACTGATGACATCATCTGGGTTGTGTTTTAGGACTTGACAAAATTCCTCTAGAGCTACAGAAGAGAGACTGTTTTCACAAGCTGAGTACACACTTCTCAGGACCAGCAAGCTGATCTTGATGTGCTCATTATATAAATGCAGTTTTTTTTAAATTAATGGATCTTTAGCCACTAGTCGAAATGGTGCCTTACACATCAGATCTTGGATTCCCTTTTAAAGTCTCATGTGAATTCGTTATAGCTCTACATCATCAGTCACAGCTTTAATTGCTTTCATTATGAGGTCAGATGCAATGATAGAGCTGATTTCACCAACAAAGCCTTGCGGTGTCCTTGCTGTGTCATGATCACCCACCTAGCATCTGGGCCTGTTTCATGTTTCACCAGGGAAATAATACAAAAATACTCCCTGGAGCCGTGTAAAAGAAGGCAGAGACACAGAGCACACTCTTTATAACATGACTTATTGATTAGAGAGCGGATGAATCATTGATAGTCTGAGTCCTGAGAGATTTTATTATGTGTCAGTCGTATCCATGTTAACTGTAGGTGTGGCTGTAATGTGAGGGTGTTTCAAATAACGTCTCCTCAAGTTTCACAGTCAGGAGGAGCAGTGCAGCATCTGGAGTGTGTGATGTGTTTGTCACCTTGCAGGCAGAGAAAGAAGACACACTCCTGTTGTAAACAAACACACTAACTAACCTCTGCTTAACAAAGCTGCTCATTCTAAAATTACTCGGGATGGATGTGCGCCTAGATAGTTGCTGAATTTCAAAATGAAGAGACAGTATTAGTGGGAGCATCTAATGTTAGCTGGTTGATCTGTAGTTAATTTCATCAAGTTTTCAATCTAAAGATGCTCCTCAAAAAAACAAACACAACCTTTTGTAAAACAGAAAGGCAAAGGTTTTGTCTGTTATCACTCAGGTCAACAGCTAGCAAAGTGCTAACACTGGCTCTTCCTTCACTTTGATGTTGAGTATTAATCCAAGCTCACAGCCCAGTCCAGCTAGTTAGCCCGCTGCATAGGTAGCATTAGCAGCCCTGTCAATAAAGGTAGAGGAGTTGTTACTGTCTCTGTTTACTGCATTGTTTTGTAGTTAGTTGGTTGAGAATTCCTTTGACATTCTTGTAGCTCTAGCTAAGAGGTGCTATCTGGCTAAATTTGGTTGCATTTGTTGAGTTCGCTAGTTTAAGAGGCATGTGATAGGCTGAAAGGTGAGCGGGTCGGTGACAACACTGTCATGAAAAGTGACATAATGAAATAAAAATGACAATATTAAAAGTGACATTATGAGATAAAAATGCAATTAAAATGTCTACTATGAATTTTAAAAAATGAAATCCAATAAAACAATAAGATTTTTTTTGTTTTCATGCAAATTGTTGGTTTAGTTTTATATTTTATAAAATTTTATTTTTACATTTCACTATTTTTTTATATGATTATTTATTTCACAATGTCTTTTGTGTATATTTAATATTGAACACTTCCATACATAGTAGGCACAAAGGAAATATATTGATTATAGGATAAAAGATCACACAAAAGAGTTTCATATTTAAATAACCTGACATGGAGCTTCTGATTAATCACACTCTTTATGTAAATAAAAGTCACCAAGCTTTTTAAATATAGATCATTTTATTCCAATTTTGAGTAAATGGTGTTGAAATTCTGAAGTAAAGGTTTTATTATCAACAGGACCTTTGCATTTAAATAGTAACAGTTTACATGCCTTCATCCAGTGACAATGAAAAGCTTCCTTAAAAAGGTTTTTTTTTTGTCATTTATTTTTCATATTTCCCTTGTAAGAAATAGTTCAAGTATAAAAATTCCCAACATTGTAAAATAGCCCATCTGATGAATATTAAGCAAAAGAAGCACAGCTGAAACCTTGACGACGACTATACATTCTAGTGGAGAAAGCAGCATTTTAGCTTGTTTTTTGTCAGAATTATTATTGTTTTTTCCTCTTATCTAAACACAGAAGAGGCCGAGTACAATCTGCATGCAAACAGGCCTGCATATAAATAAAGGTTTCTTCCCTATAAAAGGCATAAAGGCATTAAGCTAATATTTAATGTCATGTTCTGAAGAAAAAGATAAAAAATAAAAGTACAGTGCACATAACAGTGTCTTAAATAACTCCTACATCAACATTTTTGGTTGAGTATGTTAATAATAATAATAATTATAATAATATTATTACTAAAACTAATCAATAACTTATATATGCCTTGAGATGAGTACATAATGATATTATTAATACAGTACCGCCACTAAGTCTCTACTCTCAGAGCGTCAACATAGTCAACCCTCAAAAATAAATATCTTAAATAGTAGATTTCTCTCTTTTTTTCTGTTTTTTCTTTTCTCTTAAATAGCAGTAAAAATGTAAGGCACACAGACCAACATAACGTCAAAGAGTCAAACCCCCTGTCCTCTCCATCCCACCTGGTGTTCTTGACAGACATGAGGCAGGCCAGTTGTTAGGGTGGCTTTGGTGAAAGCGTGTGTGTGTGCATGCGGAGTGTGTACCTGACCCCAGACTACAGCAGCACAGAGGTGGAAGTGCTGACAGCTGCAGGGCTGACTGAGTGGTGGTGTGGGGGTGGGGGTCTGCAGTGGGGCTCTGCGTTGGGTGGAGGGGTGTGAAGTTGGTTCCCAAATGTGCCCGGCCGGGGATTAAAATGTGACAGCTCGACAAACGAGCACAAGTGATGCGTTCTTTCCAGAGTGATCTGTCTGTGTGGTGCTGGAGCGGCTCTGTCCACCCCCACCAGCAGCTGCTCTCTCTCCCTCTGTTCTTTCTCTTTTCCTTTCTCTCCATCCCAGAGCCACAGAGAAACACAACTGTGCTGCCTTTGTCTTTGACTGCTATGTATGCAACTCTGGATGCATGTGTCAGTGTACGTGTGAGGAAACATGTGGAAAAGTGACTGATTTAGTGTTTCTCATTGTCTGAAGCCATTTTCAACCTCTCTCCTTTTGTCAGTGCATTTGTTGTGTTTGCCAAGTCCCCCTTTAGTCCAAGAATCAAAGTCAGAGTTGATGACATTTTCAGTTTTTTTGTTTCTTTTCTTTGTTGTTTTGTCTCCTGGAGATTTGTTTGCTTTGCACAGGTCAAGAGGTCGAGACACGGAGTAAAAAAAAAGGGACATTCAGCATCAGGAAGATAAAAAGGTAGTTCTTCAAATATGTGTGACACGACGAGTTACAACTGCTCGACTTCCTGACAGAGGTCACATAATAATAGCTAACACGTTGGAAACGGTTCCATTTCCCTGATTATCAGAAAATATTAACTCCAAAAAATGCACTTGAAAAGACAAAAAGAACAAGAAGAGCCCCCAATGTGTAACAATAACAATAATAAATATAAATGTTATGAGGGCATCAAATAACCAAAAACACCTATGGAAAACCACAAGTGATAAAAAGAGAACAGTTTCCTAAACTAACGTTAAAGACAGCAATAGGACTTAAAGGCTTAGTTCAACACCTATACCAACCACAGGGATTAGTTCCTGCATTTCTTCTCTAGAAATAAGTACTCTACTACAATGATAATTGTAATAATAATAATAATAATAATAATAGAAATAACAACAACAATAATAATAGTAAATCACTTTCCATTATTTGTTCTGCGACTTTTTTTCATTTTCTCATTTTTTGGTTGAAGCACAGCAAGTTGGAAAGTTACTGTAAAAAGTTCCCATCTCACCATCATCATCACTACCATCATCATCACTACCATCATCATCATCATCATCATCATCATCATCATCATCATCATCATCATCATCATCACCATCATCGCCTTTTTAAAGCAACTCGGCCTCTGAGTTGCTGACACGCCCACCCTTAATGCCACTCCCTTTCTCTTTTCCTTTTCCTTTGGTGCGCCCTCTCATGTCCAATCAGTTGTGGCCGGGGGTGGGCCTCTTCACTCTGCATGTCCAGTGGTTGCAGTGGCTGCTATTGCATGCGGTCAGCTTGCAGCTGCTGAGGCTGGTACTGACCAAAGGCTGCGGCTGCAGCAGCAGCAGAGCCCGGGGCAGCGGTGGCTAAAGGCTGCTGGACTGCATAACCGTAGCCAGCAGTAGCCATATAGCCTGCGGCGGCAGGGGATGCGGCGTAAGGATACTGCTCGTATGCGGCGGCGGCGGCAGCACTGGCTGCAGCTGCAGAATACTGCGCGTAAGCAGCTCCGGTGTAGTCGATGTAGGGGGAGGAAGCAGTAGCAGGTGCAGCGGCTGCAGGTTGCACATGAGGGATGACCATACTAGGCTGAACGAAGGCCTGAGGGTACACATAGTGGGCCGGGATACTGTGAAACAAACAGATGACAGGTTAGTTTGATTCACCCAGTCTGAGTAATAGCACCCACCCTAAAACCCAAACCCAACTCCATCACACTGCGGCCAAGCACCCTCCCACTACCTAGCCCAATTTAATCCACCAGTCAAGAACACCAGAGGAAATGCCTGCTAGTAGGGATTAGAACAATATAGGGTTGCCAAAATAGAAATCTCTCTGTGAAAAGAAAACTGGAAGGTGAGGAAAACTTAACCTCTGAGTCAGTCAAATCTACTGAAAAATCACATTTGGAGGAGGATGATGTCATGTTCTTAATGGGATACAACATGGGAACGGTTTCTGTTTTAGTCAGTGCTGAGTTTGTAGTTGTGGAGACTGAAATACAGAAAGGCAGAGGGAGGAAAGATGAAAAGAAAAGGTTGGGAATCTGTAACCTGGAACTCATCTGTCCGTCACATGTGGATTTGGCTGTGGAGCCGTCCTCCTGCCTGCTGGAGGGCGAGCGGATGGGGAGGAGAGGGAGGGGAGGCTTACAGTGCCGGGGGCGGGGGGTACGGACAGAGGAGATGAGCCCAGGGAAGCATTGTGAACATGTCACTGCCACTTTGACAGCTGGACAGTTTTCAAAAAAGGGACGCTGCTGGCCATTTCCCCTCTGTGTCGGGACAAAGAGCCGGGGAGGCAGCGGGGGGAGTGGGGACTAGGCTCCGCACCCAGAGGGATGTTTCGATTAAATAAACTATTATGAACAATGAGCACATTCTGCCCCCCATGACATAGCCTTATCCCGCCCCCCAGACTCTATAAGGTCTGGAAACTCAGTCAGACAGCAAGCATGAGGGGAAATTTTGAAATTTACACGACTGGTACGTCAAACTTTCGACTGTAGGTGGAAGCAAGAACAGAAAACTTTAAGAATTTGGATTTTTGATGTCTTGAAAAAAAACCTCCCTCCAGTTTAAAGATAAAATAGTCCAAATCAATCTCAGTTTAATTAAAATAAAAAGAGAAGCATCATTCTTTGACAGAAACAATTTCATATTTGTTGCACAAGACTCCAACAACAGTCATGTGACTGAAGGTGAGTTTGAATGAAGGTGGCTCAAAAATCTGTTGAGAGAAAAATTAAGGAAACCAAATAATAATTAGCTGAGTCTGCAAAAATATGAACATCAAGTGGTCATTTGGTTTTAGACTGGATTGGGAGAGAAGAGAGGGAGGTGCAGGAAACGTTAAATGTTGAAAGGCAGGATCTATCGTGGCAACCCTATTGTCAGCACTCCATTATCCAATCCAACCCACATCTCAACCGAAAACAGTGCGCCAGGAGAAAAACAGGAAAAACAAAACAACAGCAAGGCGTCAGAGAGGAAGAAATATGTAAAAATAGTCCACCTCGACTAGACTGATTACAGAAACAACAACAAGGGCACAGCACAATCACGCAACAGAAAAGACACAATAAAGAAAAGGGAAGGTATAAACTTAATAAGTAGGTGTGTAGAGGTTTGGTTGGCTGTCGGTACAGGTGCTCAGTTTTTAAGACTAAGATAAAATGGTACACAAACACATACACAGGATAGCCCTATATTAGAAGGCCAGGAACAAAATGTCTGCATTGAAAAGATTTAGTGTTTTCCTCCAGGGTTACTCTAATTGGAAAATCCTCAGACACAGCACTTTTATCATCATGTGACACCAAAACTCTCCTTTGAAACCTGCGCTAATGAAACTCAGCAGGGCAAGGCAGCTGTCCAGGATGACTTTAGAGGACTCCATCTCTAAAACTGGCTGAATAAGTAACAGCCACACAAAACAGTGGAGATCTGTCTGTCTGTTATCTGAAGTCAAAACTGAAATCACTGAATTACTCACTATCAGCAGAGGAAACTCCTCATACTGGGTGTGGATGACACACTGACTGGCCATTATCCAACATGTAATAAAAAGCTGATATTAGCCTGATTGGTCTAACTCCAGTACACACTGAAACTCAAATCAAATCAAATGTGGCAATACCATGATATATTTCTTGAAAGAATATTCCAGGTTCTCGTATTTTCTTGCAGTTGCATGCTTTTTAATGTTTTTTTTTAAAGTACAGTAATAAAGGAGCGTGTACTGCATAGGCAATATGTAGGCTAAGTGAAAACAGTAGGAATAATGATCAGCAAGATAGATTTAACTGTTTGTGAATTTACAATGGCAATGTGGTACTGATTTAAACATACAAGCCCAAGACATGTAGACCTTTCAGACCTGTTAGATAGATAGAGAAGTTTTATAAAAGCTAAAAAATTCTGCATCTGTTGGGGCTGAAGTTGGGGCTACCAACTTCAGCCCCTGCAGTTAGGGCCACTGCAATTCAGCAGGAGAGCAATATCTCAGCTGCTAACAATATGTTACTGTATTGTTTCATACATTATTTTACAGATTTAAATATCTACACACTTTATATTATTTGTCTGTATATTTAGAATCTTAATTTTTTTAAGCTCAAACTTTTTATATTTATAATTTTGTTTATTTATTTGTTTTGTGCAAATACACTGTCTGGGTTGCACTCAGATTCGTTGTACTCTGTGCAATGACAATAAAGGAATCTAATCTGAAGACTACACGTGTTGAGTTAGAAAGAAGTGAGTTTACAAGACTTCCGCTCCTCATCTCTGCTTTAGGCTAGCGGCTCAAGGCTACATTAGCTGATAGCATAACACACCCGAATCTCTGTCCCAGTGAATGTCGCATACAGCTTCTTTAAAGAAACAGCTAACATTCCCTCAAACTGTCAGTCACACAATTTTTAACAACAGCTACTGTATATAATTGAGTGTAGAGGATGCAGCTCAGACAGTAACTATTTTTTGACTGTCCAACATGTTAAAAATGAACTTTCACTGGTATGCACTCCATGTCTCCACTGCTCTTGAAATCAAACTCCTCACTCAGTGCGTTTAGCGGTCTCTAATTTCCCCACTGCCACTGTATCTATGGGATGGTCGGGAAGACTATCACATATATAGAAGCATGTGCACATATACACACACACACATACAGCATAAGAGGTTTTGGCCTTGGGAAGCAATGCTCTGGATGACCCATCCACCACACAAAAAACCCCTCTTTTCCCCTGGTGGTAGTCATAACATAAGAAAAGACAATATGATTATGTATTTTGTGAAGGCTGCTGGTACCTATAGTGTAATGATGTGTGTCTGTGTGTGTGTGTGTCTTTACTGGAATGCCATGTTCACAGAACCCAGTGGTCATTAAAGTTCAAGGCTAAATAAAGGTTCTCTGCCATCGTACATGCCGTCTGCTGAGGGAGATAGCACAAGTACAATCGTACACTGACGTGAGAGGATCTAATGTGAGGTGTTATTGCTATTGCTGGGCAGTGATAAAATGTTTAATCGCGATTAATCACATGATTTTCTTGCGATTAATTGTAACTAATCACATTGTTATGCAAAATTTAATAATGAATTCTAAAGTACTGTATTATCCACTTTTAATTCAAATGTACTGCTATATATATGTTTTTTATCTGAACAGGTAGCCTATCAGCAGATCTTTCATCAGGGAGCAGCATAAACAGTTTATGTTTATGCTGTTAAAGTGAGGTGAACTGTCGCATTGATGCTCGCGTCACGCACACAAATCTTTGGAAGAGACTGATCCTCGCTGTTTGTGGGTTTCCAGAATCTATTACTGTTTTCTAAATATCAACAGGAGGGAATTCGCATGGCAGAGCATCCCTGCAAAACTAGATGAAGGCCTATTAGGTAAAGTTACGTAGCCTATCATTTTAACTTAAGTTAAATTGGCTACAGCTATGTAGTGCATAGAAGCCATTGCCATGGTTACTCTTCATAGAACACCTACCATTTACTCGCAGAGTGCTTGTCTCCCTGTCTGTTCATCTGAGGGAACCCATGGGGCCAAGAGACTACTTTGCGATTTTAAGGATGTTCCTAAGACTGACATCTTCCCCACTAATAATCAGCGTGCAGTGTGTAGATATCCACCTCGCTATGGCATTTGATTGCTTGTCTTGCTTTTGTTTATCTACTTCTCCCACATGATGCATCCAGTGCAGTCTGCCAAAGCCTCCCTCTGCTGCTTGTTTGGATGGGTGATTTGCAGGCTGATCAACATCCCACCCCTCCTGTGACCCATGGTTTGACTGTATGTGTAGTCAGAGCCTGTAAGCAATGGACTTTTGAAATAATAATAGGCCTAGGCTAATAATAATAAAAAACAGTGATTTTATTAGTATTAGTGTGAGATTTACATGAGATAAAATAATTGTCTGCGTTTATTAATTAATGCGTTAACGCAATAATAATGCGTTAACTTGTCCAGGCCTAGTTTGTACTCAGAGGTTGTGTGTGTTTGTGTTGATAGTGTTTTGTTGGAGCTGCTTGGAAGACTTTTGTTATTATGACTGAGAAATAGTTGGAGTTTCACTTAAGCAAGACTTGAGTCATAATCCACATATAGAAAGCGACTTGTATCAGGTTATTTTGTGTGGCTTGTTCACCAATCGCTGTGTACTGAAATTCATTAACGACAAAACTACCGATGAAGTACAACACCAATACAAACTGTAATTAAATCAAGATCAGAGAATACGCTGAGACAGTTCAGAAAAGGTTAAATTCAAAATCCTCACACGAAGATGCTAAGTTCGAAACCTGCTCCCACAGTTTTCTTATAAATATTTCCAGTTGTTGTCACACCTTCTTACAGTTAAAGTCTTTGGGACATAACATTATCTACCTTTTCATTTGGCTGATATGTAGGCTATAGTTGTTAGCACTGGCGGCCTTTAGCATCTGGGGGCCCATTTTAAGAGCAAACGCCTCCAGAGAAATAAGGCTTAGAGTGAAAAGTGTGCTAACCAACCCCGGTTTCTACAGAGGCATGCAGAGAGGATAATGACGTCGTACTAAACGCTGTGCAATATTCATGTTTAATTGCAACACCAGCTACCGTCAACAAAAGTAACTAATGCCTGAGAAGAGAAGGAGATGAAGAGGGAGTGACAGCGCCTGGACGAGACAGAGATGTGACCCGCCACAACCAGTTAATCATAATTTACAATAATGCAGCGTAGTGAAGATGCAGACGTTTCATATATACAACGCGGATCTATCCGTCTGTCTGTCACTGTTAACAGAGACTGCAGTCTGCAGCATAGTTTGTGCACATCACTGATGAAGTACAGAACTGTAGAGTAACATTAGGCTTCATGATCAAAGAATGTTTTATATCGCATTGACACGTCTGTCTCCCTCTCTCTTTGATAGCTCGCATGAGATCTCTCTCTTGCTTTCTTTTTTTATCAATTAATGGTTTTTATAATACCTGGTTTTAGTGGTGCTGAGTGGGTTGCAGGACCCATTTGTCCTGTGTCCATGTCTCTACACATTAAATGGAGTAAGTCATTTAGTTTAAAAGTGGGTGTTAATCAGTTCTTGCATGTCAGTCTGGGCCCTTTGGAAGGCTGGGCCCATTTCAGTTGAAACAGGTGAAACATCATGGCCTTGAATTTCTCTATTTTATGAGATGTCCCTGCTTGGTTTATCTTAAACTGCCTTTTATAATTGGAGGAGCTCTTTGACCATAATTTGTATGGATGCCAAGATGTTGGTGTTCGCCAATTGGTGAATTTTTCTTGCCGTAGATTTACATATTTATGGTGCCACTACTGTTTGACAGCGAGGATTTGTTACTAAAGTGAGCACACTTCAGCTGGAAAACCTTGTGATCACTAGATGGTGCGCTCTTCCACCTGAGCCCCAGCCGGAAATTTCTTTTGTTGTACAGATTTGAGACAAGATTGTAATTTGGTGTTTTGGGGCTTCAATTGGAGTTTCCATTGTAGGCAAACTTTCACTTTGAGTTTGCTTATGAGGAATACAAATGGCCAAACCTCAGCACACATGGCTTTGTAGACAGTGAGCAAAGGATACCCTTTTGATGGATATGACTTGCATCATTACACTCACAATTATATTCTTGCTCTGAACACCTGGGCCCGTATTTATCAAGCTTATCAAAGTGCCATTTCAGTCTTAAGTGCTGAGAATTCATGAAATTTACTCCTACTTTTAAATTTAAGAATAAAAGCAAATTATCAAATTTCTCAAAGCTAAGAATCACTCTTACTCTCCCAGTTATTTAAGACAGCTCGAAATGTCTCTCGAGTGGTTAGGAGCTGCCAGTAGAGCTTGTGATGGCGCTGTGGAGACAGAAACATGCGTGAATATTTTAGGAGATGAAGAATTTCTGAATTATTTGACATCACACAGTTAATTAGACGCGGTCAGACAGCGCAGGCATAAACTTTGTCAGCGAGTTGGTGAGGGACGTCATCTCACCACTGACTTTACGCAGTAACGCGTTTTTAGTTAAATTGAAGGTGGTGATGACACTTTGTTTCTTTGCCATAGGACAAACGCAGCAATACTTTTGGCCCGTCTCAACCATCAATAAGCCGAATAGTCATGGAAACAATTATAGCACTTAAAGCTCCACAGATTGTCACGCATTTCATCGACTTCCCAACAACACCCCTGTAATCTGACAGAAGCAAACACAGTTCATGAAAATAGGCGGCTTTACAGGGGTAGTAGGAGCATTGATGGCGCTCATATAAAGATAAACTTTTTTATCTTTCATTTATTAATGTGTAGGCCTATATCATAATGGATTCTCTTGAAAAGTCTTATTGTTAAATGTGTGTTGAATATAAACTCCTCTTAGGAATTTCACCATTCAAAGTGAATTTATCTGAGAACATTCTTAAATAAGGGAATCTATTCAGTGATTACTCCTTGGCTATATCGTCATCCAAAATCCTGTTTGCGGCACAGCAAAGTGTCTTAATTCAGCTCTCAGACTGACACTTGATTTAGTCCTACACTTCACTCAAATTAGGACTATGATGCTTGATAACTAACTTTTAAGCACAGCTTTGAGACATTTTTTTTTACTCTTAAGCCAGTTCTTAGCAGTGTTCTTATGAGTAATTCTGAGAAGCTTGATAAATGTCCTGCACGCTCTCAAATCTGGACTTGCTGATTGATTACTGTTCAAAATTGTTTTGTACTTGGCCAATACTTTAGTAGTAGTCATTGGTGATTCACTTCCATATATTATTATATATATATAAAATGCAACGCTTTCATGTGCGTGTTATTTGTAAAAGAAAAACTAACAGATGGTTCTTGTTGAAATACAATGGTTAAGATGTATGTAAATGCACGTGGACAGGCTATATGTTTATGTGGCCCCTAAAACAACCACTCTGACCCTGTTTAAATGGCCCCTGCTCCGCTCTTACATGACAGAGAGATGCTCCCGAACTGTCACCAGACCCCCCACCCCAACACACACACGCACACACATACACAAAACAGAGCTTCATGCGTCTGCAGTGTCAGCATTCAGGCCTTTGTGTGGCACAATGGGTGAGCTTGTTTTCCTTAACACCACAAGCCCATGTGACGAAAGCTTGTTCCGAGAGAATGAGAGAGAGAGAGACATCCAGACATTTGTTTGTGTCACACTGGAGACTTTGGTGAGCTGAGCTGAGCTGAAAATGGGTGTGAATATGATGGACAAAGACACACACACACACACACACACACACACACACTTTGACACACATAAATACAAATATTATATGACTAAAGCTCACTTTATAACTTATTGCCACTGATTCAGAAGATGTCCACATACACATTTCTGATTGGTAAATGGTACCTCAACATCCCCAAGTCTTGCATATGTAGTGAGTAGAGCAAAGACAAAGAGAGGTAGAGACAGGAAGAAAGACAGAGAGAGTTGTAATGAACTGCCAGAGCAGTAATATGGCAAAGAGATACACTATCATAGTGAATTTGTTGTTGCTTTGTGTATTATTGTAAGAAACTGCTAGTAACACTAGGAAGATGCTATAAGCACACACAAGCAGTGATGGATTTTGTTATTTTGAGGGGATAATGTGATTATGGATGAGGAATGAGAGTAAGGATGTGAAGGGGGGACATAAAATCACACAGAAAATTCACCACTCACTCCAACAAGACAGCCAAAAAAACACATGAAACAGCACATCCTGTTAAACAGAACAGGTCAACCACAAGCTAAAAGCAATATAAAAAAACTTTGTTCTTCCTTGGCAAAGTTAACACGCTTCCACAAAAAAGGAAAAAAAGAACACCCCAAAAATTCAATCAATCCAGCTTTTTTTTTGGTCATTAAAGTAAGAAAGCACACGGTTTAGCTAACAACACCACTTCATAACTGCACACAAAGCTCTAAGTTCTAGTCAAATAAAATAAAACAAAAAAGGTCAAAACCCACGTACATGCATCTATAATCACCATTTTGAGAGCTTGTTTGTGTGTGTCTGAGTCTACAGGTAATTCCTTTCTCTGATCTGTGATTATGTTCGCAGAACTATTCCACAAACCAGCACAGTAAGCTTAACCGAGAGCGAGCCTGTCGAACCAGAGAAAGATAGATAACATTGAGTCAGGCTGGAAGTTTCCATCATTGTCCACTCAGCACACACACACACACACACACACATGCACACACACACACGCACTCACACACACACACACACACACACACACACACACACACACACACACACACACACACACACACACACACACACACACACATTTTTACAAACAGGCAAACCTAGAAAAGGCAGTCTGACAGGCTGTTTGGTGGACAGTGATAAAGAACAAAGCTACATACAACTTAATGTCCACCTCTAATTATCAGCCACCAGTTATGTTTGGGGAGGAATAGGGATAAAAAGCAAAAAACATCAGGCTAATAGTATTAATTATCACAAATTAAAGTGAGAGAATATTCAATTAAAACATGTTTGAATAATTTTGTCTCTACATAAGCAATCTGTACATCCTAACATTTATTCATTCGGTACATGTAGTACTTACCCATAAGGCCTTTGGATGAACGCAGGGTGAATTTGGGGAACACCAAAGGTAAAACCTGCAAAACAGAGGAATTAAGAAAAAAATTATTCAAACAGCATCAAAAAAACAGGTTTACTCTCCTTTTCTTTACTGATGTCTGGCTAAATAACATGAGCCGAGTATTGATAACCCAATAACCTCCTAACATGTTCTTACATCTGCTGCCCCGCTGCCTAGAAAAACAAGTGAACCCGGGGGTGAATATCGGGATGGATTGACTTGATTTTCTTGTTTGCTGCTTTGCCAATAAAACCAAAACCACAGTCCCAAACAAATACTGTGGGAACAAACCTGCTGTCTGATTTGCTCATCTTGAAGTTTTGCTCTTTTGAACAACCACATCTGCTCATACCTGAATGCACATTTTGATAGTTGATTGATTGCTGAGGAAATTCAAATACTTATGTTTTTTGTTTCTTTACCTGGCTGCATTACGCGAGGCTTGGCCCCCAGGTAGGCCAAGTTGACATTGGCCTTCCTGCCGTCAATAATTGGGTTAGGGTCCTTACAGGCCCGGTCTGCAGCCGAGCGGTCGGCCATCGTCACCTGACAGGGGAGGGAGAAACACAGAGCATGAAAAATATGTGGATAACTGAAGCAGGTGTGTAAGTGAGGTTGAGGTTTTCCTTTTCTGCAGACTCAACAGGTTGACCTAACAGCACATACTATATAGTTATGTAAGAAAGCATCATACTGGAGAGTGCATGTGCGTTTACAACACAGAGAGACAAATGTAATTTTGTAGAGGCCTACAGGTGTGTGTACAAGTCCTTTTTCTGTGTGTGTCCCTGCGCATGTGGCCTTTATTAGCAGCAAGTATTTGGCAGCACACATCCATCACCCTCATGTGGATGTGTTGAAACTATCAGCAGTGAATAGGAACCAGGCTGAGATGACTGACTGAACATGGCTCCATTGTCGCTCCCATTACAACAACCACACTTTATCAGGGCTGCTGCGCTCAGAGCTTCACAAGACGTGATCTCTTTTTTTCACACTATTTTGCAACTAGCAAGTGGCCTGGCCAAAAGCCTTTTTGGGGAGAAAATAAAGGAAAACAGAAAGAATGATGCATGAATATGGTGTCACTACAAAACTAAAGAGAAGATATTAGCAAACGTTGGATCAAATACACCTCAGAGAAATATTTGTGTCCACATACAAATAGAGATATTTGTGCATATCAAGGGTGACTGTGCAGTTTTTAACATCCTACTGGTAATATGTGCCAGAGTTAATTCTCACGTGTTATTAAATAGTCCATGGTTGGTGTCTAGTTCCCTCTTTAAGCAGCCCTGTTCCAAGTATATGTATGCAGAAGTTCCAGTGTTGTACATAAGAGTGTAAATAAAGTAAATTGTCAGTAAAAAGAGATATTTTTAATGCACAGTGAGTGGCATTAAACAGCTTGCTGCTGACATGCTTTTTTCTGTCAGGGTTTATGACAAGTGGGAGCAAAAGAGTTTACCAAAGTTATGAGCAAAGTTGTAAACAGCTTAGAGGTTATGAAACCAGCGTAACCGCTTAACAAAACTGCTCTGTAACATCATCATCGTAAGTTTTTTTCTCAGCCCACCACCAGAGCTGTCACTGAGAGGCCAGCTCACTTTAAAACGTGTCAGGGCGCATTGCAAAGCGCAACAAGTTGGTGTGTGCGAGATTGCAACAGACGCCAGAGATAAATTTGAGCAGGACACTGCTTATCAAAACATTAGTAGGCCTATCTCATGACTACCGATGTATTAAAGTTAGTCATGATGACAGCGACAGCCGCGCAGTCGTATTATTTCTACGTGCGTGAAAGTGTGCGGGAATTACATTCTGCGTAAAACTGATAGAAGTGTTATTATAAAGGGATACTTACGAATCCATAACCCCTAGACTTGCCGGTCTGTCTGTCGGTGATGACCACCGCTTCTTCAATCTCACCAAACACCTCAAAATATTTCCTGAGACTTGAATCCGTGGTGTGGTAGGGAAGCCCCCCGACAAAAATCTTCGTATAGGTCGTGTCCTTTTGCGTGGTGTGCATCGTTAGTGCAAAATACAATAAATAGGAACAATACAAATAAAAAGTATAGTGCAATGTCTCCTTATCAATAATTCTTTGGATGAAGAGAGAGAGAGAAAGAGAGATCAGCTGGCTCTATAACTTTTTCAGAAGAGAAAACAAAACAAAAACTCGACAAAAGTTAAGCCTGGAGGTAGATTTATCTTCCGACAGTGAAGAGGGGAGTTATATGGAGCGGATTGTCCCAGCGAGACCATCAGGTGTTTCCAGCTCTTCTTGGTAACTCTGCTGTCTAACTAAATAGGTTTGGGACCCATTCCTAAAAGCGCTGCTCCTAACTCCACCCAGCTTTCAGTCCATCTCTGCCCGCCCACCAGCGCGCACAAACAGCTGGGAAACTGGAGCTCCGAAAAAGATCCTGGCTGCCTTTGCTGGAATCACGTTAATTTCATCAGGGGCCGAAAAAACCTGATTCTACTCATGATATGTTGGTGACAAATATGAGCACGGGCTTGCAGTAGGCTATAGTTCATGTGAAAATTTGTCAAATAGAGGACATATCAATATCAGTCTTTTCTCTCTTTGGCGAGATAAAACGTAGATTAGGGTCTCTATAAGTTTGCATCGATTAGGCCTCAGGCAAAACAGCTGGTCAGGGCGGGTTGGACAGACACATGAGCAGTAGTGAGCAGAGAGACAGGTGCAGCTTTGAGGCTCCACTGGAAGGATCAAACTTCAAGACAATCCACTTGTGGGACGTTGATAGAGTTTTGGCAAATTTCAGTGTTCATACAGACAGTCATAAGGCAAAATCACAATCGGTGAGGATTGTGTCTTGAGTCCTTTTCTGTTTTAATGTTTCCCTTTACTTTAAGGGGTTCCGCCATAACAGCCTTAAATGAATGAATGAACTTACAACAAGTTTTAAAGAATCATATTTGACAACATTTTGACAAGTAGTGCTCCCGTTTATATCGCTTTTAGGGTCCTTGGGATGTAGACGTGTTGTTGAATAAAGCCTTATCATTGTAAAAAGATGGTGAAATGATCGCATTTCAATAATCAAATCATTGTTGTGACAAAAGCGCTGTGCGTCATAGACCTATGGCACAGCTATTATGATGGGAAAGGATCAAGTAAAACAGCCAGAGATCAATTCAATCAAGAGTCTCTGCACATCAATGATTAAAATAACTTCTGAACCTCCTCTGCACTGGGTTGCCTGTTGGATGGACGACCAGGATGAGTGATTCATCTCCGGTAATGTGAGAGGGAACTCTGCGGTTAATCATTCATGGCGGCCCCGCTTCTGTGAGCTCTCTGTTCCTGGCCTACATATAGGCTATCCTGTCTCCCCGTGTAACACGGTGAGTTGACACATTTGCACATGGGAACAGCATTATGTAAGTAGGCTGTTTGTTGTGTGTGTGTGGGGGTGGTGTGTGTGTGTGTGGGGGTAAGATGTGTGCCAAACCTTGGAGGCTACTTGGAGAGACAACAGCGTACGTTTAGAAATGTTTGGCTGATCGTATCCTATCCTAACTCAAACCAAAATCTATTTTTTTGTTAAAGAGTTAGCCGAGGGCCAGTGCGCACCGTCACCTCCATCTGAATGTGAATTGCCACTGCAGGACAACCAGATGACAAAGAAATGCAACCTGATAGAGCATCTTGCTGCGGTGCTGCACTCACTATTTTATTCATGCGGCCACACGCGCTTAAAAGTCCGAGTGGAGGATCGCATTTCTCAGCTCAACAATGGGGTTGCGGTCAGGTTGCGTCCAATTGTTGTCTTCTGTTCATGTGCGGCATGCTGACTAGTATGAATCCTCTTATTCTTTGACAATAACAGACTGTGGAGCCATTGAACGTTTTCTTAATTTCCCAGTAATCTTTGGAAATATAATCACTGACACCTCAACATCACATGTAGCCTACAGGGAATATGTGTCAGCAGCCATGGTTCCCAAGCTGGCCCCCTTAATTTAAATCAAACGTATAGATTTGACGTGACAATATACTGTTACTTTGTGCCTTAGCACACACCTGTCGGGCAGAGACAAGCTAAAGGTCAAAGGTCATTGAAACAGCTGAATAGCCAGAGCTTGCAGTCACACTGAGGTCATAGCTACTCGGTGCCTCTCAAACTCTCAGAAAAATCATCTAAAAGTAAAATAATTGACTCTGGGGGATGAGTTAATTTTATAAAGTTTTCACATTCTCACAGATAACTGAGCACCCACAAACAACACTTAGGGAAAATGTGAACTTTATTGATCAACATGTTGCCAAAACCTCCTACCAGTAGCTTATGTTATAGATGAGGTGCCCTGACTTCAGGGAATTGCGACACAACTTTAAACCACTGAAACAGCGCCATCTTATGTCCAGCGGAGCAACCACAGTATACCCTTAACAGGGAGACTTTTACAACTTCATATTTTACAATTAAATGTAGAAGAAAACGTTCCTTAAAATTTACTTTGTGTATTGGCAAGAACATTAAGCTGTAGTCATATTTTTTCAAGAATTCACAGAGGGAAATTATATTGCATCGGAAAGAAAAGCCTCATATTCCTTTGTGCTTACTACTGAGCTATAATTATATTACAACAGTTTATGGGATCGAATGCACGTCTCTGCAGTGAAAATAGTGCTTTTTCATGAAAGCACATGCAATATCTTCAACTGTAGGGATAATCACAGCTTAATTACATCTGTTAATTTCTTACAATACATAACAATATATAGCCTACGGTATAAATTTCTTTACATTTTTCTTTTTACAAGTTTCAACAGGCCTCTTGTCTGTGCAAAAGGAATAATTTTGGCCCTCTCCCTCTCTCTTTTTTAATAGTGCTGATTCATGGCTCATTTTTGTAAGAAAATTAAAAGATCCCCTCTTTTTCCTCTGCACGTTGAAAGCTAGAATCACTCTCCAGCTGTTCCTTCCTGAACTCCTCCACGTGGGTCAGCTCCTCCTCCTCCTCCTCCCCTTCATCGTCTTCACTTATTCTATCTACACTTTCACCTCTATTATCTCCACTTTCTCGTCCCCCCCTTTTCCTTTCTCTCCTGTCGACTTTGCCCATTTCTTCTTTGCCGTCACCTCCTGCCTCTCTGACCCTCTCCCCACCCTCATCCGTCTCGCGTGGGACCTGGCTGCGAGGCAGTGGATATAGGGGATCCAGGTTGAGAGGATGCTGTAGCGGCTCCACAGGGGTGAGGGCTGCATCCTCATCCGCTGCCTCTGTACTTGAGGCAGGGGCGGGGCAACGAACACGGGCCGACTTGGTCCTCAATCGTGTCTTGAGCTTGTCTTCCCTTAACTGAGAGAGTGGAGGGAGCACAAACAAAAAACATAAGATAAAGTGCGAGGGGGAGACGGAGAGAAACACCTGAGGTTTTAGGTAAATGATGACACACACACGCACGCTCGCATACACACACACACACACACACACACACACACACAAACACACATACACACTTTACCTTGCGTCTCTCTTCAGCAAGTCTTATCTTCTCCTCAATCACTTCTCTGCTGGGGAGACTTTGCTCCTTCTTGGCTTTCAGGGACTGCAGTCTGGCAGGAGGTCTTCGCCTGACCACCTCCCGGTCATCCAGCTGAGACACACACACACACACACACACAAACACAACACGTTACAAACACAGCAGGGGGAGACAGAGGACAGACAATCTCAGAATTACAAATGAATGCACTTCCACTCAAACATACTGACCTCGCCTTCCCAAATCCCAAACACAAAATCCTATACAAATATGAACTTTAATAATTTGGTATAGACTTCATTATACATTCTTTAGTTGTGTATTCTTCCAGGACAGAAATTTTCTAATGGGTGGCCAGTCAGAGACCGATGTTATTTTTATCAGCCTTCAACTTCCCCAAGTTTGAACCAGTGTGTACTAGGTACCCACCATGATGCTATAAGCTTCTCCAGACCTGCCACTCCTCTCTCTGGTCTGTCCCACTGGGATGATGCCCTGGTTCAGCAGCTCCTCCAGGATCTCACTGGACTTTGGGCGCTCCTGCACTGTGCTGTCCTGCTGCAGGAAGCCTGCAGGACAGACAAAATAAAAACACTTTAGGTTGTTTTCACTGGATTTTCTCTACATGCTCTGTTTTATTCAGCATGTTCGGGGCACATGCTCACCGTCTTGTGTAATTCTGTCAGCCTCACTTTCTCTGACACTTGTTAGAGCAGGAAGTTTCCTGGGTACTGCTCCAGGTAACACAGGTATCTCTCTGTTCTCCATCACCACTCCGCTGTCTGTGGTGACCTTCGAAACGGCAGAGTCTCCACGACCATCCAGTTTGCTTCCTGTCTCATCCTGACAGCACAGAGACACACTATGAATGCATGAAACAGGCACAAGACATTTTTTAAATCACCTAACCTCATTCTTTTTGTTTTCCCAGACATGATGTGGTCATGGTGACATCTGTGTGTTGACACATTGTCATGAACACAGTAGCTCAGGAACAATAATGATACACAGCAGGTAACCCCTACAAATTACATCATCATCATCAAGTTTGAAACCAAACTGGTATGCACTAGCCTGTAAGTGTATTCTGTAACCAGTGAAAAAAGTACTGTATTAAGTAGATTTTTTTTTAACGTCTAATCCACTGCATCTCAGAAATATTGTATTTTTTGTTTTACATTACTCTGACACCTGCAGTCACTTTGCAGAAGATTTTACATACAAAACATGATCATAGGTCTGCACAATTAGTTGAAATGTTTGGTACAAACCTCAACAAAAGTCCTACATCACGATTTTAATAGTGTTTTCAGTGAAAACAAAAATTGTGATGCAAAGATAATCCCCACTGATAGTGAATCACATCACAAATCTAACAGCAGTTAAAATAATACTAATATGTTGTTGTTTTCTTTCACCATTTTGTGCAGTTCTACATGAAGCTAAAATTTGCTCCACATGGATGAGCTACAGCTTTAAAATGGTGCTTATATGTTTGCATCAATAATAATAATACAAGAGTTTAGTGTGCATGATATTATAACACTCTGAAATAGCTGGATTATGAGCACTTTTACCTTTGATATGTTAAGAACATTTTTCTTATAAAATCTCTGTATTTGTGACCTTTTGAACGTATATGAATATTTTTCAATTACAGGGCAAATTCAGATTTCACCCCAAATATTTAGATAATTAGAGAACATACAGTACTATATTTTTTATGTATTGTGTGAACAGTTTAAGAGGTTTTGAGCCCTTACCCCTGAAAATATGGAAGACATTTACTTGCTACAAAGTATTTTTACTTTGTGATATTGCTAGTTTTACATTTTACAGCAGCTACTTCTTCACCATTGGCTTTATTACCACCAAAGTTTTTTGACATTATCACATGGTGTGTTTTTATAGCTATTACAAATGAAGTAACTCAGTAAGATACACAAACTAGTGGCAGTACAGTTTTGGATAGTTGGTCAACTCTTCCTTTAGGGTCACAAAATTTAATGGCACACAGATTTCAGCGTAACGGCTGTTACGGTTACTTTACTATACTTAATTGTTTGCCCAAAAGTGTTAACTGTAGCTGACTCTTGGTTACAGTTACAGACAATAAACCCGTTTTGAACACCACTCCTCAAATTTTGCTAAATATAACTGAAAGTGGCGGGTCGTGTGATACGCAGCCTACCTCGTCTTCATTCACCTCTTCCGGTCTCAAAGGTTGGACCACGGTGTTTGTGGAGTTGCCGCATCCCATGTTCACCTCAAAGCAACGACGTGAAATAAGTCAGTAAAACTAACAAATGTCAGGTTTATTGCACCTCGGTGTGTTTTTCCTCTGTTATTTGACCCGTGTAACCTTGCATTCCCACACACACACACCCGGACACAGTCTCCACGGACCCGGTGCGTTGCCAAGGGCCGTTGCTACAATAACTGTGACCCGGCGAAAGAGGTGACACCCAGGAACAAGCTGAGGGTGTCAGAGTCAGGGCACTACAAAACACCGTCGTCCTGAAGGCAAAATACTGAATTATTTATCTATTTGGGCAATTTACAGAAACTTTTGAAATTTAAATATATTTAAATAAAAGTCTAAAAATGCTGCATTGCGTATCGAATCATTCCCAACTGGGTAAAGCATACACCTGTCCTGCAGGCCCATGTGGTGTCTGCTGGTTTGTGGTAATGCGATTTAAAAAACGAGACTTGCATCCTCTTCCTAAATAAGCTTTTACATTATTTGTTTTCAGTGGCAAATACACACGTCATCTTGTATGCAAATGTGCACAGAAAGCACAATATCACCTGAAATAGGGGCCTCATTCTCAAGATGGGTCTGGCATTATTATTCCGTCTTTTCTACATGTCTTGTAGAGGTGCCCTGTTTCAATACTTACATAGTTCAAATTACTAAATTAATTTGCTAAATTGCCAGACACAGAAGTGACCAGAGTCTAATTTTCCCCAAGGGCTCCCTGGCAGAGCCCTAGAAAATAACCAGCAGGTGTAAATTCTATGTAAACTAGTAGTATAACTGATATTTATGGCTACAGATTTAAAGACAGTGGGCAAAATAAAGAAATTCTACCACAGACAAGTGAAGAAACTTAATTTAAAGTACACACTTGATAAGTGACTGATTAGGGTAGACATTAAAAGCTGAGTGAGAATTGGCTTTATCAGCTATAAAAGAGGGCTGTTATTTAACAGTTTGCACAAGTTTTGTAGCAATAAGAATTAATGTAGTCTACATGTGTTTAAATAAATAAGCATATTTTTGAGAGGTATACTGATTCTAGACCAGCCAATGTAATTTTGCTTTGAGGTACTTTATTAAATTTTGCAACACCACGTGGAAGAGACCACAGGGGAGCAGTGGGCTCCAGGCTCTACTGTAAGTAGGAGTGGCCCATGGCCCTGCAGAGCCTGGGCTTGTTGGCGAGGACCACAGTGGTGTCGAGCGCAGGCAGGAAACTTTGGTGCAGGTTCTTGCACTTCTGCTGCACCTCCAGGGCATGAGCATTTTTGGCCAGTTTGTCCTCCAGAATGATCAGACGCCTGCGTGTGAGCTCCAGGTGCTGCCTATAGATAAAGGTTAACATAAAATGTTAAGTCAGATCTGGACACTGAAGACAACAGTCACAATGACAGGCTACAGCTTGTACAGTTTGGCATCATCCATTAGTGAATGGACAGACGTACTGAGAGCACTTCAGTACTGGGCAAAGGCCAGCTGCCATCTTTGTCAGGTCATGCTTCTCCAGCGTGAGGCTGATGTAGGGCTGGAGGAGGAGGAACAGGAAAAGACAGTTTTCACAGTGGTTAACAGAGAATTGGCAGGCGTTCTGTGTTTCTGACTGCAGCCACATCATATTAAGTGTAACTGCCTGCCAAACACTTACCTGGTCCAGGCAAAGCTCATGTCTGGGTCTTTGGTTGAGGATGTCCAGGCAGACGGTGGCCTGATGCAGCTTAGAATCACAGTTCCTAATCTGACCCACCACTTTCTGTATGTCCTTTGTAACATCAGAAATCTCCTCCCTTATCTGGAGATTACAAAGGGCGAACGTCACAAAAAGTCAGATACAACTGAATGGCAGATTGTGTAAATTGTGACTACACTCCAGCAGACTGACCCGCTGACTCTCCCATTTCAGGGTTTCCTGAACCTTGTTCAGCTCATTGATCTTCTTCCTCAGGGCAACGCCCGTGCTGTGGCGCTGGCGCTCCAGGGCATTTTTTAGCTATAATGGGAGAGAGAGACAATCATGCACAGCAAAACTATCCTCTATTTAATGACTTAAACCTAAATTGTTGAGATAAAAAAAGACTTGTAATCTTTGGCTTAGTTTTTAGTGATGTCTTACATTGGCTAGGGTAAAGCGCAGGTTTCCCCTGAAGGAGGAAGAGTCCTTAATCAGGTTATCGGCCGTCTGCCTCAGGTCTTTGCAGTGGGACAGCCACTTGTCGTAGCTCACATGGTTGGGCTTGTACTGAACGGCCGGGAGCTGGGAGCTCGAGCTATTGAGGTTGTGAGTGATGCATTTGGTGGTGAGCTTGATGGCTTCACCCTTGTCCTGAAAATCTGCAAGCAGCTGAGAACGGATCTCCTTGAGAGAGCTGGGGCGGGGGATTAGGAAACAAGGTGAGACACAACAGAAGCAGATTTGAAATCATGCGAAAAAATACTGTTTTTACACAGATAAAAATCTGCAGGAACAAATGCAGGGAGAATCTGCGACACCTTGTTTTTCTTGTAGATAAAGGAAACCTGGATGTCAACTCAGTAGTAAGATGTTTGTACCACTTGCTAGGCATTGCAGTACTGTATTTTTGCAATTACCATTTTAAAAGATGCTTTAAATTAAGAGGTAGTAAGAGGTGTAACATACAAAACACTGAAACAAAACATCCATGCTGATAATGAATAATTCTGGATCTGTCTGTTGAACCTTAGTTTGCTGAGCAGGATGCAGATCTGCTTGTGGAGCAGTTCTCTGATCTCATTGGTCAGCTGTTCTTCCTTCTTCAGCTCGATGAGGACACGGCCCTGTCTCAGCCCTGCGCAGTTCTGACTGTTACCGATTCCCACACAGTTGCTCATGAGGTTACTGTACAGCTGCTTCTCCTGGAGACAGCACTCAGCGGTGTCTTTCGCCTGAACACATGGTATTTCCATCACAGGGACACATGAGAGCAACAATGAAGACTGATACTTTGAGTAAAATAGGAAACTGTAGTGCAGTATTAGTTAAGACTCCTGCTACTCTGTAACTCTTTAACTGTGTTGGACTTTTGAGTTTTTATTGATTTGCTGTATGTACCAGCTCCATGGCAGTGATTTCCTGGTCTACTCGCCCGATGCTCTCAGATATCTGGGCCTGCCACCGGCTAACCTCCGTATGCCGAGAGCTGAGATGCTTCATTGTGCACCGAGTGGCAGAGGGCAGCTAGAAAAAAAAAGATAGAAAATACACAAATTAATACACCTGGAAATCTCAAAAATAGAAAACTGCAAATCAAATAGCTGCACCCTACGGTTCACTTTGCAAAGGATTTAGGACAGATAGTAACTTAGTAAGGTAATTTACTATGTAAATATGGAGGGAGGATCAGCGGATGGTCTTTACCTGTGAAATATCTTCACCCAGGGTGCAAACGATTTCTGAGTCAAGCTTCAGCACTTCGTTCCTCTGAAGCGGTGGTCTGCTTGTCAGCAGGTTTTTGGTGGCAGAAAGGACAGGCAGAGTGAATCTGAACCTGTGCTGGTCCTCTTTCAGTGCACAATGTTGCCTAACAGAGTGACAAATGTTTATGA